>CM050165.1:209226279-210516279 GCA_027410445.1 Discoglossus pictus
GCGGAGCATACTAAAGGGAACTTCTAAACTCCTTCCTAGCTGTCAAATTATATATGAAATAATATATAGACAAGCCATTTATAAACTACATTTCATATGTGGAAGAAGGCAGCTGACGACATTCAACTATGGATATAATTTATACATGTATCTTTACCATTATTAAACTTTTTCAAAAGTAAAAAACTGTTGTTGATTAGGAAAAGCTTCACATGTGTAACAAAATAAAACATTAGCAGATGTGTAAGCAATGGACATCAAAGCATTTTCAGAGAAGATTTTAATTTTAGCAGACTCTTCAGCCATAACAGTCATATATGCTCTTCAAAGCCACAAGGGGGCGATTATATGGAGCAGGGCAAGCAAGACTTGCAAGTATACTTGCCAGCTGCCTCTACTGCCTCCTGCTACTTTTGATGGATACAAATTAGCAGAACATGATCACGGAGTCTCCAAGCCAGAAGGAAGTTTGGAGGACACAAACATGTCCTGTTTCAAGTGTCTACTATATAAATATTTTACCTAGAAATGTTTAATGTCCATGGCTTACACAGCAGCTAACGTTGTTAATTTGTTACATACCGTATATACTCGAGTATAAGCCGATCCGAGTATAAGCAGAGGCACCTATTTTACCACAAATACTGGGAAAACGTAGTGTCTCGAGTATAAGCCGAGGGTGGGAAATGTGCTGCCCCCTGTGTCCCTCTTGTGCCTTCTGTGTCCCCCTCTTGTGTGCCCTCTCTCTCCCCTGTGTCTCTTCTCCCCTCTCCCTCCCCTGTGTCTCTTCCCCTCCTCTCCCTCCCCTGTGTCTCTTCCCCCTCTGCCTTCCCTGTGTTTCTTCCCCCTATCCCTTTCCCTTTCTCTTTCCCTCCCCCTCCTTTATCACCCTCCTCAACCTCCCTCTTCAACCCCACTCCTTATCCTCAATCCCCTCCTCAACCCCGCTCCTCAACCTCAACCCCCCATCCTCATCCTCAACCCATCACCTTAAACCAACCCATCCTCATCCTAAACCCACCTCCTCATCCTAAACCTCCCTCCTCAACCCCCCTCACGTCATTAGCATATGCCGGGTCCTGACGCAGACCGAAGGAGCGTGGAGGAGCGGCTGCAGATGGAGGTAAGTGACAGGAAAGGGAGTGGGGGAAGGTATTTAGAGGGGTAAAGTGAGGAGGGGTTTTTAGGATGAGGAGGGGGTGTTGAGGATGAGGAGGGGGCTTGAGGATCCAGATGGGGGGTTGATGATGATAAGGGAGAGGGAGGGAACGATCCACGGGGGGGAAAGAGAGACACTGGGGGTTAGAGAGAAACGGGGGAAAGAGAGACATGGGGGGGGGGGGGAGAGAGTGACTCGATTATAAGCCGAGGGGGCCCTTTTCAGCCTTGAAAAAAGGGCTGAAAAACTTGGCTTATTCTCGAGTATATACGGTACTTTGCCAATGTACAGTAGACATTTAAATCCATCAATACTGCTCTACGTCAGAACACTGAAAAACAAGTAAAAAGAGTCAACCTTCAAACTATCAAAAAATGTCAGACTTTTCTTTTTGTTCTTTAGACAATATAATCTCAAAGAATGAATATGTAAAAGTATTATTGCAGTGAAGTCTATATATATATATATATATATATATATATATATATATATATATATATATGCATTTAAAGGGAATGTTAATGTATTGTATTGGCAATTTAGGACCTCACAATCTGTTCTATAATGCTTAATAAGTAAAGAGTGCACCCTGACTCCTGTGGACCCAAGGCAAATAAATCATTTGAGTGCTGTAAATGCTATCACTTCAGCAAGAGTTTCACATTAAAATATTTTTACACATTTTCTACTTGATTTTGATTGCTTTACTTGATGGTGCAGAGCAGTTTTAATTACTTCAGTGGTCCTTTCAGCAAATCCACAAAGTGTCTATTTATTGTCCAAGACTGAAAACTTTAGAATATATTTTTTTTAACCAAACTGGTTGACTATTCTGACCTAATACTACTCTATACTCCGTTTTCCCCCCAGAGAGCAGATTAGAGGTGTTTATGTCTGTAATTTAAAACAACTTGAAACTGATTAAATCTTATGCAAGGATATGTTTTGGGGGAATTGCTGTGCTATTCTGTAAACACACGTAAATCCTTGGGAATGATTTATCAAGTGCTTCTTGCTGTTATTTTCCACACTGAGAACTTGTTATGGTTAATACATAAGTACTTGCTGTTAGGTGTTGAGCTCATAAACCTACATCATATCCAGTGCCGGCTGCAAGACGCTTTCAAACGTCAAGAACATTTTGATGGGTTATACTAAAATAGAGTAGGCTCTTCTGGCTAGAGCTGGAGTCTAAAGCTTTTTGCCTCATTTAATTACAGGGGATGGAAGGGATTACTTTCAGTATGTAATACACACAAGCTATCAGAGAAAGAAGTGCAGGGGGGATGCAGTGCCCATAATAATTATCATGTCAAATCTTTCGGCAGAACAGGTAGCAAACTTATGACTGCTCGACAGCTGCCTTATTTCTGTCTAGTGACACTTTCTGGGAAATATTTGTTATCCCTCTGTGGCCTGAATAAATAAATTGTGGGCAATGAGCATTTAAAGTGATGTTGCAGGTGTTTAAAATCTGTCCAAATAGTGTGCTATGGTAGTAAACATATAAAGGGTGTTCAATTTTGTTTTATATTTGCAATTATAGCATATGTATACCTTGAGATACTCATGTTCCTAAGACTGAGTTTATGGTTCGTAGACTGGTAAAATTAAATAAAACCCTGTTTGAACTTAAAGGACCTTTGTGATGGAGGCCATACAGGTGTTCACCTGACATGGGTGTGCAGCCTGCAGGTGAACGAGTCGACCACAAATCAGCTTAATCAATCTAATAGTGAGCTACATTGACTGTAAAAACCCTTTTTACCGGTCACCTATACCCCAAAGTCAATACTTTAGAAGCCCATTTGACTGTCACTTAGATTAGAAAATCAATATTATAATTTGCCCATCACCAAGGCAAATTAAGATGTATCAACCTATGAGCGCCTTCGGTTACTCAGAAATCCCCAATTTGAACATAAGGTAAAACATAAAACCTCTCTCTGGTAATGTGAGGTTCTTAAGACTGCAGAGATAGAACTTAGTAAATCAACATATTTGTTACTTATAAGTACAAAGTATATAGGAAAAAAAAAATTGTAAATGATACACAATGATATTTAGTTCAATCAATAATCATTAAAACAAAAATGGATAACAACACAGAAAGTGCTAAATATTAATTACCACTGTGGGAAGATTTTTGGCAATGTAGTCAGTATCCTTGTATCACTGATTTCCCCAGCAAAGATCTAAAACTTTGTCTATATTTTGTGAGTGTTTGGTACACTCTTACACCTCTCATTCTTTGTACAAGAAGAGAGTTTGGATATCTCCATGTACCATCTAACATTCCTTATTCACAAAACCAGAAAGTTAATAGACAAATGTAACCCTTTAATTGGCCATCAAGTTTTTATCCTCTAAACATAATATTTGTGACATCCACTATGGGCAGATTTCAACTGAATTGGGGCAGGCAAAATGTTTAAAGAAAATAAAAAAAAAACGTAATCTTTACATTTAAATATTTTATACCCAAATGTTATTTACCACAGGATTACATTTACTTTTCTGGGCTTATCCTATCTGCTACATTTTCAGGTAGTATCCTTACAAAATAATGAGCTTTCCATTTGATCTAATGAAAGGACTAGAATTTTATGTGTCACTTTCCCATTGTACTAATAGAAACTTCCTGTGAGTTCAAAAACAGAATCTACCTCAGGAAGTTTATTGTGAGAAGCCAAAATTGCAGATTTCACAGCAGTATAATCTTTACATTCTAAAAGTATTTTAGCTATTTTTAAGGGTTTTTCTTCAAAATCATATCATATGCAAGATTGATTGTTAGATATACAATAAATTGGCTAACCGTGTATCAGGTATAAAAAATGACATATGACTGAAATCTCCTCAAATTCTTTGGTCCACACAAATTAAATAAGACCTTTACAATAAATAGGCAACAAAACAATATAATCCCAATAGCACAGGATGGATTATGCACAAGATAGGAGACCTACCCACATACCCCTGTTTCAGTATTAATCTCATCAGGATGGGGTTTATTCCTAATTTATACTTTTGATTTGGGGGGGGGGGGGGGAGGCTATTTATAACAACATGATTTAGCTTATGATAGGCAAAAGAGTGATAGAATTATCCAGCATACTGAGTACAGTAAATACAGTACATTTGTATTCACATTTAAATGTCTAAAAATAAGTTTAAAAATGTATTACTTGCTTAGAGTTCCAAGTAACACAATTATTGCACTGCACTCTGGGAAACTGGATAGAGACATGCAAATGAGTCAACAATGCAGTGTATCATAAATATTGATTACATAATGAATATTTACATATATAAACAGGGGTGGATACTTGCCAGGACCCTGGGAGACTCAATTTGTTCTGCTGGTTCCTGACAATTTTGCTAAAGTATGATGCATGTCTATGAAGGGCTTCCCCTTCTGGATCGCTATCTTATCATGGTGAAAGGGCATGTGTACCTCAGTGAAGCTGTAAGCTAAACCATGTATGGTCACCCAAGATGGGCAGGTCCATGCCGAGTGGTCAGACAACTCACTGTCCACAGGAGAAAGAACTGGCACCCACTTCAGTATATTTGCCATGAAAACCTTATGGATTATTATTATTATCTTTATTTGTAGCACTCCAACATATTCTGTAGCGCTATACGGGCTTAAGTGCATGACAAAAACAAAATTAACACCTTATAAAGCATAAAGGGCCCTGTTTTTGAGCTTAAAATCAAATGTACACTGTGCTTGATCCAAAGCACTGACACAAGATTGAAAACTTGCAAACTTACAACCTAAAGGGTATAGGTGTTATACAGAGGGTGACAAATGCAAGATGGCAGAGTGAAAGCAATTTGTTTAGTAAAGTGAAGGTGTCTGTGTTGTACTGTAGATTGTGGGTGTAATTGTTATTAAGCTGTAGAGTGTGCAATTGTGCATATTAAGGCTAAAGGTGATAAGATTTTTTAAACCAGAGTGTTTTTAGTGATTTTTTTTAAAGGTTTTTAGGCAGGAAGATAGTCTAATGGGGTGAGGCAAGGAGTTCCAGATAGTAGGGGCAGAACGAGAAAATCTTGAAGGCGGGAGTGAGAGGAGGAAAGAAGGAGGTCATTAGCAGAATGAAGGCGGCGGTTTGGAGAGTATTTTATAACAGAAGTGGAGATATAAGAGGGTGCACTCTTTTTTGTGGCTTTATATGTTAGGGTCATGATTTTAAATTTGATTTCGGAGGCCATGGGAATCCAGTGGAGTGATTGACAGAGAGAAGCTGCAGACACTGATTGTTTGGTATTGAAGATGAGTCTAGTGGAGGTGTTTATTATGGATTGGAGTGGAGACAGGTGAGAGATGGGGAGGCCCCCAAGGAGTAAATTGCAGTAGTCGGGTCGACATATGATGAGAGAGTGTATTAAAATTTTAGCTGTGTCTTCTGTAAGAAAGTGATGAATTTTAGCAATGTTTTTTAGGTGAAACTGACAAGATTTTGTTATTGAGTGTATGTGAGGAATAAAAGAGAGGGCGGGATCCAGTAGAACCCCAAGACAACGGGCCTGGGAGGTGGGAGTTATGATGGTGTTGTCAACAGTGAGAGATATTTGACCAGTGAAAGCTTTAGTAGAGGGTGGAAAGATTAGGAGTTCAGTCTTAGACATGTTGAGTTTGAGTTGACGGGCCGACATCCAGGAGGATATGCTAGAGAGGCAGTTGAAAGCTTGAGCTAAAAGAGAGGGGGATATATTGGGTGCAGAGAGGTAGATTTGAGTGTCATCTGCATAGAGATGATATTAAAAATCCAAATAATGTTATTAAGGTACCAAGGGATGTGTGGATGGAGAAGAGATGGGGGCCTAGGACAGAACCTTGGGGTGGAGGGAAAGGGTAAGGGCTGGGTGTTGTCAGTTTGTTGAAAAGGTTGATGAGTTAGGACCAAGCTGGGAGGAGAGTCCATTTCGTATGGTTTACAGTTTATTTTTAAAACTAGGAACTTTCACGTCAAAATGACGGGATTAAAATTGTAAGGCTGGCAATGCTGTTTGCCACACAATGTGAGGCTTTTGGTCCTCTGAGCACCTTCGGCACTGATTACAAGCCCTGCGCTGAGCACCTTGGGCGATCATTGCGAGACTGTCCCACCGTGTACTTCAAGTTTCCTGCTTTGCACTGATAACCTTCGGTGCTCATTGCAAGCCCCACGCTGAGCGCCTTCACCTAAGTACTGCGCCGCTGGCTGCAATGGCGCTCCTGGCTGCAATGAGCGCCTTGATGTGACATCTTGCAAATGCTTTCCCAGCTATACTGTAGATTTATATGGCCTGGTAAGTCAGCTGTGGGAAGTTAGGCCAAATTTGCAATTCACAGACTGGCCAATTGACTAGATAGAGGAGTCTGTTCCTTATCAGGAAAAAAATGTGTTCAATGCACTTAATTGCTGCAATTGTCAGGTAGTAAATTATATGTACATCAAACAGATTGCAGAAGGAGTATAGACTGAACAGATATTCAGATAATAAACAGCATACCCTGCGATGATATTTGAGGTAGAGTAAGAGTATGTATCAGGTACAATTGAGAGGAGATATTCAGATGAAAACAGCACACCTGTTTGGAGAGATTCTAAACACGAGTTAGCATGAAGTCACAGGCATTTCTTCAATATGTCGAAGTCAGAATTGCTGTATAATTTTATTTGCTACACTTTAGAATGTTCACTTAAGAAATGTGAAGAAATGTTACATCTTGCAAATGCTTTCCCAGCTATGGATAAGCACAACCAGACACAAGATGTGCCTGGCGTGCTGCAGTCCATGGAGTCACGGAGAATCGGACTGAATGACTAAACACACACATGAAGGGCTTACTTCCAGGCTCCTAGAAAATAGCAGGCCTGACTTCTAGAAAATCTTCCTGGCTCCTAAGTTTTAGATACTTTTTCCACCCCTATATTTATATACTGCTTTTGTTTATATATCTGGTTCATTTTATACACCACTGTTTTATACACTGTGGTTTCAGTGCTTATAGAGTATTCAGTAAGTTTTAAATACCCTTGGATGAAAATGATGAGAGAATTGAAACCTAAAAACAAGATGTCTAACATTGATTTTTAGTCAGTGGTCGTAGCTAGAGCTTCCGGGGGGCTGTCCCTAAGATTGCACCCTACCCCCACCCCAGTGCGAAAATTATACATTCTCTCTCTCCTTCTCTTCCTCTCTCACTCCCCTTTTTTTCACTCTCCCCCTTCACTCCCCATTCTCTCTCTTTCTCACTGTCTCTTCTCTTTCTCACTTCCCCTTCTCTCTCTCACTACCCCTTCTCTCTCAAACTTCTCCCTCTCACTCCCCCTTCTCTCTCTCCCTCTCTCTCCCTTCTCTCTTTGCTCTCTATCTCCCCTTTCACTTTCTCTCACTCTCACCTTCTTTCTCACCCCTTCTCCAGTGGCGGCCCGTCCATAGGGGCGTCGGGGCAAGCGCCCCCCCAAATTTTTTCGTGACCCTGCAATAAAAAAACACAATAATTTATTAGTAATAAACAAAAAACAATTAAATATAATGTGTACATCAGCATTCGTTGTTATTACAGTAATAAATGAAGCAAACTATTCCCTGGGACACTGTCACTTTAAGATAACCCCTTGCCCTTGTGTGTATATACATTAACTGCTGTGTATCCATTGTAGCTTTCCCTGCATCGCTGTGTGATCATATTACACTACACTAGTAACCTTTAGACTCTATGGGCCTCATTCTATTATCGGCCGTAAATCGGCCGTAAGGCTGCGATTCCTTGCGAGGGTTCAGTTAACTCGCGATTCTATTATACGGCCCCGCAAGGATCTCCTTTTACGGCCGGCCGCATATCTTGGAACCGGCCGTAATCTGTGAAATATAAAAACTGAAAAATAAATTCAAGCCTGCACTGTACAGCTCTGTAAATGCTAGGGATCATATTGGGGGACATGAGGATTAAAAGAAACCCACTCTCAAGCTTGCACATCTGCCCAAACCCGAGTTCAAATTAACTGTTTATTTGCCGGCTGCGGCGTGGGCGTGTCTGAGGTGCTCCAAGCACTCTGGACTTTTTACATGGATATTTTACGGATATTAAAAATAAAATATTTTACGGATTTGAGTACAGGATAATTATGTGCTATTTTTTCTAACACCTAAAATCCCTTTATAGTCTTCTCAAAGTGCAGGATGGCTTTATTTGAGCTATTTTATGTGCTTAATTGGTGCTAGCGAGACCTTTTTCCTGCAAGTAACTGCGGCTCGTTTTTAGCCTTGCAGAGAGGTTTCCCGGAGCAATTGAATTGCAAATCTCTTGCGGCCGTTTTAGATCAAAGGCTTTCCTCCGGCGCGATCGGCCGCAAGAGATAGCAAGGCACCGGCCGCAAGCCTGCCGGAATCCCCGGCCGTAAGGGAATAGAATAGCCGAATAGCTTGCGGCCGGTCCTTGCGGCCCCGCAACGGCTGCGGCCGATAATAGAATGAGGCCCTATGAATGAGGCCTGACCGTTAATGCATTCCGCCCACCAAGCACAATGACGCTATGCATGGGCAGTGATAATGTATCCATTTCAATGACTGACAGTCTTCCATCATTGACCAATCAATGATGGAAGGCTGTACAGTTGTCAGGAGAACCACCTAAACCCACCCAGACCGTTATCTCCGAGCGCCCACCAGCTAATAGACAAGATGAAACTCATAGCTCAAAGCTACGATGGTGCCAGTGTGATGCGTGGAGATCAAGGAGGAGTTCAAAGAAAAATAAAAGACATGTACCCGAACGCACACTACGTCCATTGCTATGCTCAGCAACTGAACCTAATAATGGAGAAAGCAGTTTCAATGATTGGAAGAGTTCGAGTTTTTTTTTCCAACATAGGCGGCATACCATCTTTTTTTTCACGCTCTCCAAAAAGGACTGGAGTTCTGGATGAGGTAGTTGGTAGAAGACTTCCAAGAGGTGCACCGACACGATGGACCTTCAACGTTAGGACCGTGAACGTCATCTACGAGAACAGAGATGCGCTACTTGAGTGTTTCCAGACAATTAAAGCATGTCTAAACTTTGATCCAACATCTATACGTGAAGCCGCAGATTTTGTTGGATTGCTGGAAGACAGGGAGTTCCTTTACTTCCTAAATTATTTCATTTAATAATGCCACATGTTGACATCCTCTATAGTCAGCTTCAGAAGCGAGACACGGATACTGTTTATATCCACAAAGTCACAGAAGACTTTGTCAGCAGCATCCAGAAAATCCGTAATTCTGTTGACAAGATAGAAGCAAGTTTACCTAGCGATGTAACATTCCACAGACGGAGTGCGGAGATCTCAACCTTGAGACAACTTTCAAGAGAGGTATGTGACATAGTGGTGGTTCGTGCAAAAGAACGTTTTTCATTTCCAAATCACCTAGTCAGTGCCAAACTTGTTCAAAGTGACTTCAATAGAACCCATGACACTTGCTTTCCAACCCAAGCTCTGGAAGACACCGTGCAAGCATATCCAATACTGAAGAAGGAACAATTACGCACTGAGCTGTCACTTCTGTATGGGAAGACAGATTTTCATGCTTGTACAAGTGCTGTTGCTCTGCACAAACTTTTACATCAATTGAATCTGCAGAATGATTTCACAGAGACAGTGAAATTATTAAGAGTCCTGATTACAACACCAATGACCACTGCAGAATCAGAAAGATGCTTCTCCACATTGAAGAGGATAAAAACCTTTTTAAGAAGCACCATGTCCCTGGAGCGGTTGAATGCATTGGCGATGCTCTCAATGGAAAAGCAACTGATTTCCGAGATCCCAGACTTCAATGAAAAAACCATTGAGAAGTTTTGTTCTTTGAAAGATCGCCGTGCAAAATGTAAATACAAGTGATTGAAGCAAAGAAGAATGCATACCCCCAGGGTGTGCAAAGATAAACTGCGTTAAGCAGCAGCACCTCACTACCAAACATAACTAGTGGTAAGTAAAGTATGAACGGTGTGTGGGTGTGCATATGGAAGGAGCTATGAAAGGTGTGTGCATGGTCAGTAACAATTGTTGAAGCCTTGGCGTGGTTTGAAGGAATTGGAGGCACTTCCAAGGGTAGCTGTCACTTCTGTACGGTAAGCCAGAATTTCATGTCTGTACGAGTGCTGTTGCTTTGAACCAACTTTGCCATCAATTTAATCTGCATAATGATTTCACAGAGACAGTGAAGCTATAAGGAATCCTCCTTACAATACCGAAGACTACTGCAGAATCAGAAAGATGCTTCTCCACATTGAAGAGGATAAAAAGGTATTTAAGAAGCACCATGGCCCTGGAGCGGTTGAATGCATTGGTTTGAAGGAATTGGAGGCACTTCCAAGGGTAGCTGTCACTTCTGTACGGGAAGCCAGAATTTCATGTCTGTACGAATGCTGTTGCTCTGCACCAACTTTACCATCAATTTAATCTGCATAATGATTTCACAGAGACAGTGAAGCTATAAGGAATCCTCCTTACAACACCGAAGACTACTGCAGAATCAGAAAGATGCTTCTCCATATTGAAGAGGATAAAAAGGTATTTAAGAAGCACCATGGCCCTGGAGCGGTTGAATGCATTGGTTTGAAGGAATTGGAGGCACTTCCAAGGGTAGCTGTCACTTCTGTACGGTAAGCCAGAATTTCATGTCTGTACGAGTGCTGTTGCTCTGCACCAACTTTACCATCAATTTAATCTGCATAATGATTTCACAGAGACAGTGAAACTATAAGGAATCCTACTTACAACACCGAAGACTACTGCAGAATCAGAAAGATGCTTCTCCACATTGAAGAGGATAAAAAGATATTTAAGAAGCACCATGGCCCTGGAGCGGTTGAATGCATTGGTTTGAAGGAATTGGAGGCACCTTCAAGGGTAAGTAAAGTTCTCAGAAATGGCACCACCGAACTACCAAAAATAACTAGTGGTAAGTAAAGTATGAATGGTGTGCGGGTGCGCATATGGAAGGAGCTATGAAAGGTGTGTGAATGGTCAGTAACAATTGTTGAAGCCTTAGCGTGGCGTTACTGCTCATATGGTTATCCATATGCTTATTCAACGAGTTTGTTTGACATTGATTATTGTGTTGTCTAAACAGAAGTTAAATGTTGTTGTTTTCTTGAATCCCAAGATCCACTGGTTTCTGCCTATACAGTCCTGATTGGTCTTTTAAGTTATGTTTGGGGCCTATTTGGTCACACTTGGTCTTCTAAGGTATGTTTGGGGCCTATATGGTCACACTTGGTCTTCTAAGGTATGGTTGGGGCCTATATGGTCACACTTGGTCTTCTAAGGTATGTTTGGGGCCTATATTGTCACACTTGGTCTTCTAAGGTATGTTTGGGGCCTATATGGTTCCACTTGATCTTTTAAGGTTTTTAAGGTATGGTTTTGTTCTTGAATGGTCTGATTGATTTGCTTGTTTTCTTTCAACCCCAGGTGCAAACCGTATGTGGCAGCAGATTTGTTTGTACTCGTTGGTCAGCTTACTGAACGTGAATACCCTGAGAAGAAGAGCCGACTAATGGTAAGTGTCACTGCTTTAATTTTTCTGTTAATGCGTATAGGTGCAATTATGATATTGCTGTAGTCTTGTCACATGAGTTTTTTCAATCTATATTGTATACCAATGAATTTAACACATTGTTACTTTACTTCTTGACATTGCTGCATTGCTGATCATGTATTTCAATGGGCTTTACAAGTATAAGGTCATTGGGCGGGGCTTATAAAGGTCATTATGATGTCAAGGGGAGGGGTTATAAAAGGGGTGTGGTTTGAAAAAAGGGGAGGGGCTATGTTTCACCTTGGCGCCCCTCCAACTTGAAAGTTCACCAGCCGCCACTGCCCTTCTCTCTTTCACTCCCCCTTCTCTCTCATTCTCTCACTCCTCCTTCTCTCTCTCCCCCCTCTCCCCTTCTTTCTCCCCCTGTCTCTCTATCTTCCTATTTTATCTCTCTCTCTCTCCCTCTTTTCTCTTTCTCTCTCTCCCTGATACTCAAACTACCATTGTCTCATGTTGCTCAGGCGCAGAGCATGTCACCATTTGTAAGCAGTATAAGACATTGGTCATGTGAAGCCCCCTCTTGACTTTAGAGCACAGCTGTACCTGTTGTCAGCTCTCATCAACACCACGATTCAAATGGACCAATTCTAACGTGTTCAGCATTCTCTATGGTTCAGCTCTCACATCCATTTGTTACTACCAGGAATGCCATAGTTCTAACTACAGTATGCGGACCTTTGTTGATAATATAATATCATTACGTTTTACTAGCTTGTCCAAGCTAGCCATAGCTATCCTCCCCAGAGGCAAAACTCTTTTAATTTCATGGCTACAGTGACCATTTGAAGAGATCTTGCATCCCAGGAAAATATAATCTATCACTACCTCAACTTTCTCCCAATCTAATTGCCAGGAACTGAGGCCAAATTCTGCACTATGTCTATGAAGCATAAGTTAATGATTTTATGGAACTCTTTTGCTTTCTCTACTATGCATCGGACACTGGCAATTTGATCTCGTGTGCCTCTTCCTCTGCAGACCCCGGCTTGCACATCTGGTAGTTCCCGGTCCATATACTGTTGGAGCTGAGCTTGTAGGATCTTAAGCATTATCTTGCTGGCATGTGAAATGAGTGCAATTGTTCGATAATTGGAGAGCACAATTTTAAAAAAAGTTAAGTTTTCCAAATTTCATGGCATAAGGCAAGTAACACATTTACAGCATCATCCTGTAGAATTTTGATTAGATTGATTGGGATTCCATCACCTCCTGCAGCCTTATTATCAGCAAGCCGTCCTAGGGCCCATCTCACTTCACTATCCAAGATGTTTTGCTCCAGTTAATTGGACAAACCATTGAGGTCATCACTACTGTTATGATCCTTCCTGTAGAGATCTTCTGTGTATCCCTACCACCTCTTCTTTATATGATCTGCATCTGTTAAGTCCTTACCATTTTTGTCTTTTATAGCGTCCACTTTGGCATGATTGTTTCACTTGAGATCCCCCAATTTTCTTTAAGAGATTTCTTGACTTTCCCATTCTGTTATCTTTTTCTATCTCTTTACAACGCTCATTGTAGAATGTCTCCTTGTCTCTTCTTGCAATTCTCTGGAATTCAGCAAATATTTTCTTATCTCCACCATCTTTCCCTTTCCTTCTTTACTGAGCTACTTTCAAATCCTCATCAGACAGCCAGTTTGACTTCTTGTTTTTCTTTCTTTTAGGAATCTTCTTTGTTGCGGTTTCCTGGATAATGTTGCAATATTTAGTCCAAAGTTATTCAGGTACCCTATCTTCCATGTCTAGTCCCTTAAATCTATTCTTTACATCGCCTGCATATTCACAAGGGATATTATTTATTTTGTATCTTTGACAATTTTCCCTCTTTTCTTCAGTTTTATTTTGAACTTTGCAATAAGAAGCTCATGGTCTGAGCCACAGTCAGCTTCAGGTCTTGTTTTTGGTGACTGTATATACAAAGTATATATTCAAACTGATTTCTCCCTTGTCCATCTGGTGATGTCTATGTGTGGAGTCGTCTCTTAGGCTTCTGGAAGAGGGTTTTCTCTGAACTGCTTCATCTTATATGCCAAGGCCACATTTGCCAGTTATTCCAGGTGTTCTTTGGTTCCCTACTTTAGCATCCCAATCTCCTATGATGATAGTAACATCTTTTCTTGGTGTTATATCTATGAGGTGTTGAATATCTTCAGCATCCATGGTTGGGGCATAAACTTGGATCACTGTGATGTTAAATGGCTTGTCTTGAATTCCAATTGAAATAATTCTATAATTTATTGGATTGTAATCAAGCACTGATTTGATTGTTATCTCATTTGAAATGTTTGTCTTTTCAAAAGTGCTCAGTACAATGAGAGAAATGGGTGGAGTATTGCAGCAGCCATGAATGAGGTAATATATTTTCAGTCTAGAGATTTGCTTTGCTGCAGTTAGCATGTGTAGTTTTACTGATAATGGTGAACTAAAAAAGAGATTTAACATGAAAAATGTTTACACTGGCCCTTTAAAAAATACTTTATTTGATGAACAATTATACATCTAATTTGATGCAAGACTGAATGTATTGGAATTCAATAGAACAGACAGTGCATGTTAAATGTAAACCAGATAAATCAAATGAGAAAAACCATACCACAACTATTACTTGAAATATATCAATATACGTTTCAGGCAGTGCTGTGATCATTTTTCTGTTTTGACTTATGACATCCCATCTGAATACAAATCTAGAGGTTTATTTTTAAAGATCATAGCAGTTGAAATTGAAGAAATTGAATATGAACGAAGGATATAGTATAATCATTTGAGGATTGGTATATTATTCTTTTTGACTAAGTGCTATCAAGTCTTAACATGATTAAGTGTAATAAGGGTATCTTGATGAAGCACCATGATACCATACGCAGATGAAAAACAGGATATTGTGAGCCGATGCATTTCACCTGGCCAGTGCACCTCTTACTAATGATTTTGTTAGCATACCTAGAAAAAAATCATGCATCAGAAAATTGAGCAGTGTGTTAAATAGAGAACTTAGGAAACTGCTTGTATCTGTTAACAGGAGTAAGTTCTCTGTGCAAGCACATAGTGTGAGAGTGAGGACTGTGATTCTCTTGATGAGTTAAAGAAGAGATAAGGCCCTATGTGATGGGAGTTATTTATGCTAAGGTGGGCAGTTATCCAAGGGCCTAACTAAGAATTAAGAGAAAGATGCAGCCGAGAGAGAAAAAGAAGTGTGCTGGCTGGTAGAGCTACGGTGCTTGCTACCTGTCTATAGCAATCTTGTAAGAGCAACATGAACACACTAATCACCAATCCTTAACCTCCTCCCGCTACCACGGCCCTATATATTTATTAACACCTTCCCTTAAAGTGGTTAATAACCCCTCTGCCTATTTCCCCAACATTAATAAAAAAAATGAGGTTTCCCCAGGACCCTCTTTATAACTGGGATAGCGATCTGACCACTTACTTGTGTTTTAGGGTAGGAAAACCCTATTCTCTATTGTAAAGTCTGACCTAGTCCCACCTTAGCCCAAATAACCAATGTAGGCTAGGGTTGACCATCAGCCCCCACCCCCTATGTAACCACTAGATATTTGGACACCCTATGGTCCACCAAACTATCTCCATAAGGACTTCTAATAATAGTCCATATCACCAATATGGGTCCATATGGACTCCCAATGGCCTTATCCCTTTTCGGATCCATGAAGATCCCCATAGTCCCTATGCTCTCATGGGAGACCTAAAGGACTTCCTAAATCTACATCCCCAACACTACAGTAAAAAAAAATAAAAAAAAAATAAAAAGTACAGAAAAAAATACAATTAAAATAGGAAAAATATAAAACCTGTAAAAAAAGAATAGTTAGATAATTTTTACTTTACCCTCCATAGATCCAGCAGCATTGTCAAAAAAACACCCTGAGTCCTCTCTTAAGTCCTTGTATGTGGGCTCATCCATTTTTATGAAGATTTTCTTGATGTCAAATTATCCTATTTTCCGCTCATTGTAAAAGAGTCTCTTCTTGCTTGATTAAAGACAAGAACAATCCCCATGCATACTAAAAGCAAACTAAAGAAAAAAAAATCTAACCTCGCATAAGGAGCGCTCCCCTCGATGAATGAAGAATTTTGACCTTACCTCCATCTTTTACACAGACTTTCTAGGCTTCTGACTGTCTAAATTATGTGTCAAGTAATGGCATGATACAGTCAGACAAAGTGTTAACCAGGTTATACGGTCAAAAACAATGCAAGCTGACACGACAATAGAAATAATATTGTTCGAACAGACTTTTAAAAATTCTACCTATATAATTACACAAAGTGAACAACAGTAACTTAGATTAATAGCATTTCATACTTATGGTGGTGAGTAGATTGCAAGAGCTACTTTTCATAGCAAAAAAAGGCATTTCTCTGTTCGCTAAACTATGATCTCCAGCCACTCACCATTATTTATGTATTACGTACTTATTGGAGTTGTGACTGTGTCCTTGCACTTAGTATTGAGAATGCTTTTGATGCTGTAAGCTTATCTTTCATTTTTAAAAGTGATGAAAACTTTCACAGAATGGAGAATCCCGAAAAGGCTAATTATTATATCATTCATAAATGGGATTTAATAGGGCCAGAGATATAATTTTTTTACCCGTTCCCCATTAGTAGAAGCATGAATTCCCAATTCCCCTCATGTATTTTCAATGGAACCTATAGCAGATAATTTGTTAGAATAAGGACATTTCTGTTATTGAGGTTGCACGCTTGAATAAATGTTTATTTACAGACAATACTCTATCTGTCACCCACTCAAATATTTCTCTGTCTAATCTTTAGCCCCATTTTTGATAAATACAGCAAAATATAAGTATTAATAGTGAATAATGAAACATTGGAAGCACTAAGTATCTATATACCCCTACATGATCCAAAACTTGACCTACATTATCAATCTCTATGAAGAAATAATAGTTTTTTTGTATCTTAAAGCTTAATAGCTATATAGAATTGAAGATTATGACCCTTTCACATATTCTTAACTTTTTTTAATTGTTCTCCTTCTTCTCTGACTTACAGCCCTATTAAATTCCCTCAAAGTGTAAAAACCGTAGCCTGTAACGTAGCCCGCAAGACTTACGGCTATTAAATTGGCCCCGTAAAACAACCCGCTAATGATCTGCGGGTTACAGGTGGAAAAACCCTGCGGGATGTCAAAATTTGAACTCTGAGGCTGCAAATCCTTTGATCTGTCAAGCCCGTAACTGCTATGTTCGAAAATCGCTATTAAATTGCTACAAATCTACTGGTGTTCAAACCCGTAACCCACAAATTCGGCCAAAAAGCCAACGGGTTCTAGAGAGGACCCGCAAGGGGGTTAAAGTCCTATCCGTAGCACTGTAAATGCAAATATACACACACTACTGTATTTTGAATTAAAGGGACTGTGATGTTAGGTATTAAAATTAATAGCATTCTCAAGCTCGCAATTCTGCAATATAAAATACTTTTATTTCTGTTTAATTTCTGTGTTATATCGATCCCGGCAATCAATGTGTTAATACATATGGTGGAACTCACATGGACTAGAATATCATATTTACTGATTTATTAATATTGAATTTTTTCTGGAATGCGGGTTTAATCAAAACTCGTAATTGAAACCTGTAAGGCTTTGAAATCTAACCTCCATTTTTCAGTGACGCAATTATGATGATCTCATTTGCCATTGGCTCCATCTATACCCGTAACTACAGGTTTAACTAATCGATCATGTTCACGGTCGCCCATCCAATGTGCGCAAGAATGGTTTACGGGTTTTGCGTCTACGACTAAGGCAGTCTAATTTCAAGCCCGCAGCCTTTGCAGGTGTGCCGATGCCACTATGGGCATCATATTTAATGGGGCTCATAGAGTGATATAAACTACCTACACTGTTTTTTTTTTTTTTTATATGCACACATAAAAAGTATTGATGCCTATCCTTTCCAAACATATGTAAATATTACATGGTAACAAAAATGGCTCAAATAACTTCCTGACATTTATATTCTTTAATAGGTCAGGACTGAGCAAGATTTACTACCAATGTGTTAGGGAACTGTCTGTCACTTAGGAGCTTATCCCCCTGCTGTAATCAGAGAAGTAGGAGATCCTGGGCAGGTTTCAGCAGCGAGAACAGCACTTTCCATGACACAGAAGCATGTTTAGAAAATAGGCCCTAAATTCCAGGACCAATCAGCAAACACTTGGGGGTATTTAGTCCAGCCTCTCCCAAAGTTCTCTGCCAGTTAATGGCCAGTTTGTTCCTGCCTGTCCAGCCCGTTGCCTCTGAAAACTGCCTGCTCCTGACAGAACCTGTTTATTCTTCAGTACCTGTTTGCTCCTAATCTTTAATTTCAGTAAATTGTCTGTTTGCTACAGTTAAGTTCCAATCATTGAGTCTTTCAGTACTTTTTGGCTCTTTAAAGTTTGTGTTCCTATCTGTGCCAGTGTGCTCCTACCCTCGAGTTTTAATTTAGAACTTGCTAGGTATACAGTTTGTATAGAAGATTCCCCATGTGAATGATCTACCAGCTCTTATAAAGCATAGAGGGTCTCATATATACAGTTTTCATACTGACAAATGGAGAGGTCGCCATTCTCTTGTCAATTATGGTCCACAAAAAGAAGTACAACTGTGGATAGGCATTGGAATCTAAATGTTTCAAATTACTTAAACCACTGCACATGGAGAACAGCTGCTAAAACCAGCTAAATTATGTTTAGCCATGAGGAGAAACCCATTTGTTCAATGAAGTAAAGGTAGATTAAGTACAAGGTCTGGGGATAAGAATATATATAGGCGGGACATCATTAGGTCTCTCCCTCTCTTTCCCTCTGATCATCAAAAGCATGGTAACAATACACACGCACACAGACCCAGCATCACAAGACATCTAGGCCTAGTAGCTAGCACATTTCTTTCTGCTAGTTTAAGAGATTTTGTTTCTGATTTTAAGATATTTATGTATATAATGTATAGATGTATATGTAGTCTTATTTAATAAATTGTATTGTCGAAAGCAAAAAATTTGAACTCAGGGTTGAGGTGAACAGGTTCTCCCCCAAACCCACCTGCCTACTGTTACAGGAACACCCCTGTATGGTGATGATTTGGGTGTCTCAGCACTCAGATGTCTTCTCCAGACCAGGAATCGGCTTAACACATCAGGAACACAGGACCAGGAACATGTGTATGTCCCTTCAGAGCAAGATCTAGCAGGAACACAGCAGGCAAAATAATAATGTAAAATGACAGATAAACTTTGATATGTATCATCCAGCAGGGCAAACTTTATTAACTAAAACTCACATCTCAGTGACTGATTACATCACACGGTTCCAATTGTTTATCCCCTCGTGAGATTGCCATGTCAGAAGAAGCAGCGCACACAGAGCCTGAGGGACAAATTACACAAAACTATATAACATCACACAGTATTAACAATAGCCTGCCCGCTCCAAAATCCAGTGGACCAAAGGGTCCCCCCTTTGCCCTTAAGAGATACAGGTTGTCACAGGGAGATAGAATCACATATATAGTTGTGAGCATGCGAGCCTTTGCTAACGCTTGCGGGCTGACGTAGCGAGCCCGCGGCCCTCGCGAAGCAACTGCGGACCTCGCAAAACAATATGAGACACGTTACTACCAATTACGTCCTCGCAAAAATCGTCCGCAACCCGTGCACATGAAAAAATGAAAAACACAAGAAAAACACACAACACATACATAAAAAGCTTACCTACAGCAAGAGGGGGCATCCAGGACCTCAAAAACTGAAGTTACACCTTAATTTAACTCAAAATAAAAGAGTTTAGACACTGAAAAATTCACTAAGCGAGAGAAAAAATGGCCACTGAAAAAAACGAAAACGAGGCTACAGCAGTCCAAAGATGCAAAACACCATAAAACACCTACGGAATTGCCGAAAAAGACATACGAGATTCGAAAACAAGGACGCAACTGGCGCGACCCCAAACACATTACAAACACAATAAATACACACAACAAACATATAAAAAGCTTACCCACAGCAAGGTGGTGCACCCAGGACCTCTGCAAGTAAAGTTACACCTCGATTTAAGTACAAATTTCGGAGTTTAAACACCCGAAAATCACCTAAGCGAGAGAAAAAATGGCCGCTGAACAAAAAGAAAACGAGGCTACAGGACTCTAAACACACAAAACACCACGATAAACACGCAAAACACCAAAAAACAGCTACTGATATTCCGCCACAGCCACATACCACACATTAGCCGCCATTTTAGAACAATAACTTATACAATGCGGAAGTACACAGCTACACTAACGGTTTGGTCTCGCGCACGCACACTATTACACTGCACACATTCATCACGCTTACACACCAGCTCCACTGCACTAATACTGCAGCAACATCAAAACAGATTGCTAGCTCTTCAACATAATGCTTCCTCCATATATTACTTCAAAATAGGTAAAGTATATTACTTTGTTCATTTATTATTTATTTTATTATTATACACCAAACAGCATTAGCTCACTTACAATTTCATTGCCGTCATTTTTTGATGGGCAATTCTCTAGTTATTAATATAATCATGATTAATATTATGATTATTATGATGATAATATAGTAAACCAATTAATAAAATACACATTTATAACACCATGCTATAAAAAAAATCTAAAAAAATTTGGAGCCTGGTCTTTAAGCACTTTCTCCACTTGTGGAATCAAAATGAAATAAACTATGTACTCTGCATTTATCACTATATGCACCTGTGATAGCACAAACTCTAATTTCTTCTGGTCCCAATAAACATTTTTTGTTAGTAGAAATGTAATGGCTTCACAAGATGTTCTCATTTTATTAAAGATAACAAGCTGATAACTGTCAAGGACCCTGGACCTAACATTTTCCACACTCAGAGCCATAATTTCAATTTTGCCCCTGTAGAACCAAATCTAAAATTGCATGTCAGCATATGCTTGATTAGATAGACCTAAATCATCCTTCAAAGGTACTGCTGCTAAAGAAGAATCACCAGCATACAGGGCTCCCTGGGTGTGCCAGATAGTCTACATTGGCCTTTGAGTTAAAAAAAACTGTGGTTAACCTCAATAATACATCAAACAAGGTATCAATGACATTCTAACAATAGACACAACCCCAAGTGACCTGTGGTTAACCGCAATAGAGCTTCACAGAGACTTGTGGCTTTCCCGATTTAAATTTGTTCCCATGGCTATTGATTTATTGGTTTTGTACTTGTTTTATGTATAATGAATATATGCATATGGGGTTGGAGGGTAGCCAGGTATAAGGGAGTGTGGTCCATACCTTTATTCTATGAAGGTCAAGTCCAATAGTGACCCTTGAGCCCCATTGTCTCTGCTGTAAGTAGTATTAAACACTGCTATTAGTTCATGTATTTCCTCACCATTAAATTAACCCAAATGTCTCCAGATTCACTGGTACCTTGCTAGCAGGGGTTCATCGCTTCCTGATTTCAGTGGTCACTTTGTGATGGGAAGGAACTAGACTGGTCAGCCATGCCGGCACCATATATTCTTCTAAAGGAAATTGGCGCTGCTCCTATTGGCTGGTTCAAGACTCTCGGCTTGTTGGCCATCTGCTTATTAACTGTGGACTCCAAAGCTACCACCAATCATGAGAGAGCAAACATCTGAGTCCCTACTACTGGACAAGGCCTGTGGAGATGGGAAGTTCAAAAGTGATGCAATGTACTATTAATGTTTAACTTTATGTATTGTTTTAATCCCTTTCTGGATCGCTACCTTGTCATGGTGAAGGGGCTTGGTGTATACCATGTAGGGCCCTTGAAGATGGGAATAGCAGAGATCTCAGACAAATCTTGGTCCACTGGAGAAGGAACTGGCAACCCACTCGAGTAACTTTGCTAAGATAACCTTATGGTCAAGCACAACCAGAGACATAACATTATGACACTGGAAGATGAGCCCCTCAGATCAGAAGGAACCTACCACATTACTGGAGAAGAGCAGAGGATGAGTAAGAGTAGCACTAATGAAGAGTCTGGGTCAAAGCCGAGAGAACACCCAGCTGAGGATGTGTCTGGAGGGGAAAGGAAAGTCCACTGCTGCAAAGAACAATTCAGCATAGGAACCTGTAATGTTAGAACCATAAACCAAGGCAAAATGCATGTGGTCAAACATGAGATAACAAGGTTAAACATTGATATCCTGGGAATTAGTGAACTGAAATGGACTGGAATGAGACACTTCATATCAGACAACCATCAGATTTTCTACTGTGAAGCATGTCAATAATTAGTAGAATTCTGTCAAGATAATTCTCTGGTCATAGCAAACACCCTCTTCCAACAGTCTCAGCGACGACTCTATACATGGACATCACCAGATGGACAACATAGAAATAAGATTGACTATATACTTTTTAGCCAAAGATGGAGGAGCTCTATACAGTATATCCACAATATCCACTGTGAATATGCAGTGGGAGTAAAAAATATATGTAAGTGACTAAACATGGAAGATATCATTCCTGAAGAACTTCAACATATTTGGAAAAAATAAAAGTGGTGGTGGCTGACAGATATGCTTGGCATCCAGCGGTCCATTTAGTCATGGAAAGCCGGATATGACTGAACAAATAAACAACAACAGCAACATTGCTTTGAAGGGGTATAAAGTCCCTGGAAAGTGTAATGCCCTTGAGAAATCATTTTGCTGTGGTGTATTGCTTTATTGGTGAAACTTTTATTACTGAACCCCACTGCTGTTCCTGTGGCTGTAGTCTGACTTCTTTTTCCAGATGTTTCAGAGTGTTGGGAGGGATTCCCCACCACAAAATTACAGCTTTACCCATGGGATTTTGGCTGAGCTCTGTGACATTAACAGATAATGATTTGATCACAAATCATTCAGTAACACATCTGAAATGTTTTGTTTCCTTCAGATTAAACATTTGATCCAATCCTGTCATCTTCTTCCTACTAGAAAATAATTTGTTTGCCACATGAATAATGTATTATTGCACTTAATTACCCAAATAGTACCATACTTCCTTCTATACAAAAACATAAAGGGATTTGGGCAGAACATTATTTGAGGAGAGATGGCAGGATGCTTTTCAAGACGCATAAAGGGGAAGCAGAAATTTAGAGCTATTATTAATTGTAAAAGTACCTTACCAAGGGCCTCATTAAATTATCCCTCGTACTTCTCTCGGTCCTCGCAAAAGGCAGTTTTTTTGCTGTTTGCGAGGACCGACTCCCTTGCAGCCTGCTTTGCGAGATGACTCAGAAAAATGGCCGAGAATAGACTCAGAGAGTGCTACGGAGTCACGCGCAGCCTTAAATCTATGAGGTGAATCTTGCACCTCGGAAGAATCCCTATGGGCACAAAAAGTGCTAGCAAGGGATCCTAAAGCCTCTATGTGCTGCCTCGGAGCAGCCCGAGACAGCCGTGTGAGGCTACCCCCTACTCCCTAAACACATCCCCATGCTGCAGGGGTCCCTATAGGGACCCCTGCAGCCCCCCCACATTAACCCCTTGAGGCAGGGGTCCCCAGTCTGCATAGATCAGAAAAATGTTAACCCCCCACTATGCTGGGGGTCCCCATCGGGACACCCGAAGTGTCCCCACATTAACCCCTTGCAGCGGGGGTCCCCGATTGGCACTGATTGAGACCCCGCTGCATTTACATTTTTTAATTACCCGCCTCGCGGGTCCTTAAAGGACTGTAAAGGTCCTGAAAGGACTCGCACTATAAAATATTAACCCCAGGCAACAAAAATGAACCCCATAACTCATGGGGGTCAATACAGACCCCCATAAGCCAATAATTAACCCTATAATTCATGGGGTTCAATACAGACCCCCATAAGGCCAATAATTAACACTATAATTCATGGGGGTCAATGCAGACCCCCATAAGCCAATAATTAACCCTGTCACTCATGGGGGTCAATACAGACCCCCATAAGCCAATAATTAACCCTATAACTCATGGGGGTCAATACAGACCCCTACAAGCCAATAATTAACCCTGTCACTCATGGTGGTCAATACAGACCCCCATAAGCACTTAATTAACCCTATAACTCATGGGGATTAATACAGACCCCCATAAGCCAATAATTAACCCTATAACTCATGGGGGTCAATACAGACCCCCATAAGCCAATAATTAACCCTGTCACTCATGGTGGTCAATACAGACCCCCATAAGCACTTAATTAACCCTATAACTCATGGGGGTCCATGCAGACCCCCATAAGCCAATAATTAACCCTATAACTCATGGGGGTCAATACAGACCCCCATAAGCCAATAATTAACCCTGTCACTCATGGTGGTCAATACAGACCCCCATAAGCACTTAATTGACCCTATAACTCATGGCGGTCAATACAGACCCCCATAAGCCAATAATTAACCCTATAACTCATGGGGGTCTATACATACCCCCATAAGCCTCTATTTAACCCTATCAGTCCCATAAGGGTATATTATGACCCTTATGGGGCTGTTAAAACTCTAACATTAACCACATAAGTGCCATGACGGTCCTCAAGGACCATCATGACACTAACTACAAACACTACACTATAATCCCCAGTGAACCATTAAATCGAAACTAACCTCCTCTACACGAATCTATTAACACTTACACTACCTACCCCCTAATAACCCCCCCACACTCTAATTACAGAAAATAAAAAAAACTACCTTACAGAAAATAAAAAAACCTAAGTCACAAAAAATAAAAAAAATCTACATTACAGAAAATTAAAAAATCTAAGTCACAAAAAATATAAAAATCTACATTACAGAAAATAAAAAAATACATTACAACCCCTCCCCCCACTACGGAAAAAAGAAATTAGACACCTGTGTGGTGTATCACCAAATTAATATATATAAATATTACACAAGGTTCGTCTACATTAAAAGGTATTTATTAAAAGGCAATAACACAATACTATAAATGCATCACAAACACACAGCCCAGACCCACGGAGCAACACCCTTTTTAAATCTATCTACCGATATAGTAATCCCCTTTCCCAAACGCTTTATCTCACCCACGGTTAGACCATCGACATCACCTCCATCACCCTCACCATCAAGGAAGAAAACAGGAAGCAGCACCAGTTTCCTGCCTGGATATATCCTTAGTTGAGATGATGTAATTTACATCACATCCTGTCCATGAGCAATTGTGGGAGGGAAGTAAAGATTCTCAGCCCTCCTACAAAGGCCTGTTTAAGGAAGTCCTGAATTACCATGCAAGGAAGACAAGTTACCACATTCCCTCACTTTTTCTTCTTCTATGTTGCTCAGTTTTCTAGTTATCCCTCTAGTACAGGAGAATCTAGTGGGAGCAAAAACCTGATATACAGGAGAAATTCAACCCACCGTCCCTCCGGAATAGTTTCCACAGCGACATAAGTTCTCCTGTACTTTCCTATGGCTGTCAATCCACATATTACACAAAAAAACAGAATTTATAGAATTTAGGTGAGAGTGTGTGATAAATGTTTATGTATGTGCAATGTAAAACTTTATTGAAGAATGTATGAGAGAGAGAAAGAAGAGGAAAAAGACACAAAATAAAAAATAAAAACATTTAAATGTCATTATTATATATCCTCCTTGCAAGTTTCTTCCTCATTTGTTTCATTGCCACACAAAAGTATATTATTATAATTGTCGTTAATACTTGAATGAACATGAGTACCAGCGACAGTGTTCGTAGGACTGGATGTGTCTCTGCATTGGTAAGAATTCCCCACCAGGGATGCTCAACGTTTTTTGTAGTAATTTCTATTTCCTTTTTCTGTTGTTCCAGCAGTAAGCTGATGGGGTGTAGTTGTTGTTTGGTACGTTTTACTAACTCATGAAGTTCCAGGGTAAGCTTTGGAATTGGGGGAAAAAGCTTCATTGTCAAATTTGTCCAATCTGCATTTGCAGTAAAATTGATCATTTCAGTGGTAAGGTTTCTTGATGGAAATAGTGTATGAGTTCCTACATGTATAGTAGTGGTTACCATGATACAAGACCCTTCTTCCACCAAACATATTTCATCAACTGTCCTATATTCAGAGTGGCCGATAAAGCATGCGATGTCCCCTATGCGGATCACCTCTTGCACCAGGTTTTCTTTTATCAACTGCACCCAGCCATCCTCCTCAGCTCCTTTGTCCCAAACACAACTGCACAGACATCGGTGTTGAGATTTCCTGCAACAGCTTTCATCCATCTCCAATCCTGTAATAGTGGCCAGTCTTTTTGATGGGAAGTGTTGCTTGTAGATTCCATCACTTAACGTGCCAATGCTATGTATAAAGTTCAGTTGCTCTGCCTGCCCCTCCCAACGGGGAATTGCCAGGATTAGTCCTATTGTCCCAGATTGTAGTCCATGTGGCATCCATTGATCTGGGCCTTCAATATAGCTGTATTTAAGATTGTCCTCAGTGATGTCCACTCCTTTTCTTTTCAATGACGTGATAATCCTTGTTGCATTGATTTGTCTTGCCCACTTGTTTTCCTGGATGTCTTTAATAGTTTCCTTTAAATCTGCCAACAGCTTTCCTCCAATCATAGAACAGAAAATGGCAGTTCCCACTATTTCATTCTTAATGCTGTTAGCAATGGAAGCAATATTTTCCTCAACTAGATGCAGGTTGTTGGCAATGGTGTATATGTCATCAACATTGTCTGTCAGTCTACTCACTATAAGGGAGTCAGCTACTCCACCTGTTTTCATAGCATGTCCCATGCCATCAGTAAGGGAGTTTATCCTGCTGTTCAGTCCAATGATGTCTGCTGAATTCCAAACTCCCAATCCAGTTCCGACTCCTCCTAAAAGGGCTGCAAGTGTGTCCCGTTTTTCTCGACTCCCTGCTCCGGTCCACTCAATGATGGTCTCTTGTATACTTTGCTTAAACCACTGCCGCTGTGATTCCGGGCACTTTGGAGGAATAGAAAAATCATTAAAATTTAGAATTATTGGGTAGTAAGTCCACCCAACCCCTTGCACAACTGTTTCATGTGTTGGTACCACCACCAATCCGCCTATTGGCCATGGTACCTTCTTCTGATCTTTACAACGTTCCAGCTCCTTTACAGAGACAAATACTTCATCTATTGTTAGAACACACCCCTTTCCAGTATCAAAATTGCAGAATTCCTCTAGATCAGGCTGGGCAGCTATAACTGCAGCGTCCCATTCTCCACCTTCTTCTAATGTTAAGTTACTCACTACTACTGTAATATTTGTAACCCTCCCTTGTACCTTTGTTGTTATTTTAGTCCTTCCTTTAAAGTTTCCTGTATTCATTATCTGTCCATATCTTATAACCCATTCCCAGTTATGTCCCTCTATACTTTTTATTGGAGCTCTAAGAGCTAATCCCCTGGTACTATTATGTGGCAAAATAATGTTTACTTGTAACCCTCCACCCTCTTTTACTTCCAATTCCCTGGGCCAAATAAATTTATCTGCTTGAACATAATGTAACTCCAATCTTTTCAAACTCTTTCCCTTATTTGCGGTATCTTCTGGCCTTATTGCCTGTCTCCCCATTCCTACTGTGATACAGCTTATACTTATCCATCCTGTAACAAAGATCCACCACAATCTTCTGTTGACACGCATCTTCATTCTTATACAGCCTTGCTCTGTGGGAACACTAGATTCCATCATTAGAAACATATACATAAAAAATAAAAACCGCATTAGAGACATATACATACACAAACAGAAGAAAAAAAAACTAAATAAAAAATAAATAATAAAAAAAACAATTTGTATGTATTTATTCAATTTGTACTTAACCTCTATTCCATATTTTGTCCTTCCTAAATCTTTTAAGCTGTGATGCATGCAGCCAGACTTCTCCTTTCTCTGCGTGATCAATCAAGTATACAGAGGTCCCTAATTTATCTACTACAGTATATGGTCCCTTCCATTTTTCTCTTCCCCAAGGAAGGTGTTCATCTTGATTCTGCACCATAACTCTGTCCCCTGCCTCATATGATGTCAGATCCCCTGCTGCATCATACCATCGCTTTCGATGTTGGTATTGTTCTTCATCTTCCACAGCCACAGATTTATGAACAATTTCCAAGTGTGTGGCCAACTCCTTTACCCATTGATCTGTGATTGCAGCGGTTTGTAAAGCTACAGGTGGAGGTATTGTCATCCAGTTTTTCCAGGAGGGCATTGGTCTACCCATTAAAATTTCATACGGTTAAAATCCTGTTGATCTACAGGGCCTTGATCTAAGTCGGGCACATACTAAAGGTATGTATATGTCCCAAGCTTGCCCATGTTCTGCCACCGGCTTTTTCAGCTCTCTTTTTATGGTGCCATTCATTCGCTCAACTTGACCTGCTGCCTGTGGATGGTATGGGATATGGTGTTTCAGTTCAATACCCACCATCCTACAAAGTTCCTTCATTACATTTCCTATGAATGCCGCTCCATTGTCGCAATCAAGGACTTTTGGAATTCCCCACACTGTCAGTACATCGCTTACTAATTTCCTGGCTGTGGTTAGTGCTGTACAGTTTCTTGTTGGGATTGCGATCATCCATCTTGAGAAGCTATCTACTATCATGAGAATATATTTATTTCCTCTTGTGGTTGTTGGCAATGGTCCGGTGTAATCAATTTGAATTCTTTCCCATGGGCCTACAAGTGTCTGTCTCATTAATTCTCCCCTTCTTTTCCTGTTGGACTGGTCAAATCTTGCACATATAATACAACTATCCACAAAATTCTTCAAGATCCTTGTTTTGCCCGATCCACCATCCCAAATGTCAAATCCTCTCTTTTGCTTCTCTGATCTTTGGATGTCCTCCTGCTTGTGATCCATGTATCCATCGGAGAAAGTCTTTTCTCACTTGTTGTGGTACAATCCAAATCGGTTCCCCGGTTTCTGATATACATATTAGCCCTTGCTCCTCCATCACTTTTTTGCCCCCGTATATCACTTCTTCTCCCTTTTGTAATTTCTCCCGAATATCTTTTAGTTCCTCATCTTGATCTTGTAATTCCTGCAGTTGCTTCATCTTAATTGAAATAAATGTAGATTTGCTCCTTGTAGTAGAAGCTATTTGTAATGTGTTTTTTGTGGGTGGTTTCCAGTCTTCCGCTTGGACAGCTGCCTCTTTTGCATACCGGTCAGCAAGGTAGTTTCCCTCTCGGTGTGGCCCTGTCTTTTTATGTGCCCGTACTTTGATCATGTTAATTCTTTTGAAATTTTGTGATAACTTTTCTACCATCTGCCATAGATCTTGGAACTTAACAGGGGATCCATCTGTGGCAAGGAATTGGTTACTATCCCACCATTTTAGCAGAAGGCATGTGCCTCGGAACACCCAGTCACTATCCAAAACAATTGTCAATATGTCACTTCTTCCAGACTCTTGCTGAAGTACTTCAATGACTGCAGCCAGTTCTGCATATTGTGCTGAATATGCTTTGATTCTAAATCCAAATTCTTTTATGATATCTTTACCCAACATTTTTACTCCGGCCATTCCTGATATTCTTTTTCCTTGTGCATAGTGACAGCTGCCATCAGTATACCATACAGGATCTGAGGTCATCACAAGATGAGTGGCATCTTTGAACACCGCGTGGCATGTTGATTCAGGATAGATTTGGCATTCATGAGCTTCTCCCTTTATGCAAATTCCAGCCACCCATTCTTTTGGTTCTCTTAAGGCATGAGTTGAAATGTTATCAGCGAGCAGTGCCATAGCCCATTTCTGAATGCGGGCATTGTTGATGTGGCTGATTGCCAGGCTGCCTTGTCTGAGGATCTGCAATGGAGTATGATGTGTACAGATTATTATTGTCTGTGTGCCAAATAGGTATTTAAATCTTCTAATTGCCCAGTATGCTGCTAAGATCAATCTCTCACACCATCCAAATTTCAGCTCTACGGCAGACAGCATCTGAGATCCAAAAGCCACTGGACGTTCTGCATGTCCCCACAGTTGAGTGATGACTGCTCCTTGTGAATCTGGCATTGTAATCGGATATAGTCTAAATTCTTTTTCATGGTCTGGAGATGCCAGAGTTGGTGCACTCCCTAGTTCAGCCTTCAATTTTTGTACTGCTGATGTGTGTTCCTCTGTCCAATCCCAATTCTGTGCTCTCAGGAGTTCATAAAGGGGTTGTGCCAGTTGAGCATATCGTGGGGTAAATTCACGACAAAATCCCATTATTCCAAGCAATGATTGGAGCGCTGTACGGTCTGTAGGAATGGGTAACTGAGCAATAACTTTGGCCCTGTCTTGATCAATTGATCGTCCATCTCCTGATATGGTTACTCCTAAGAAGTTGACTTTCTGGCATGCCAATTGTGCCTTTGCCCCATTTAGCTTAAGTCCAGCTTCCAGTATGCATTGTAATAATATTGCCAGGTCTTCTTTGTGTTCTTCCATGTTTGGGGATTGTAAGAGGACATCATCAACATATTGAATGATACGATCTGGACGTGGGAAAGCTGTCAATGCATTTTTCATGTATGTGTGAAAAATAGCTGGGGAGTCACAATATCGCTGTGGTAATACTGTGAAAGCATATTGTCGGCCCTCCCAGTTGAACGCCGTCCGGTAGTGGCATTCTTCAGCTAAGGGAATTGACCAAAATCCATTGGCCACATCTATTACACTGAATACTTTCATTTCTGGTGAAATTTTGGACATCATTTCACAATAAACAGAAACAACAGGGGCCATTCTTTTTGCAAGTTTGTTCACGGCCCTGTAATCAATTGTAAGTCTCCATGATGAGGCTGCTTTTTCATCTCCATTCCCTTTTAACACAGCTTTTCTCACAGGCCAACATGGTGAGTTACATGCATACCCATTTCCAGATTTAATTATTCCACGTCTCTCCAGCATTTCTATCATCTCAGTGATTGATGCCACTGATTCTCTTGGGACTGGATATTGCTTTTGCCATTGTGGGTCTCCTCCTTCCAACAAGACCATTCCTTTCATTCTTCCACAGTCTAATTTATCTGTAGCCCAAACAGGTATGTCTTGGATTAGCTTCTGCAGCCATTCTGGTTGTCCGTCTAGTTTCAGTTTGTTTTTTTCCAGACTTTTTATCGGAGAGACAATATATCCCATTGGGAGCACAACCCCTTTCGTCAACTCTGTACTTACCTGATTCACCTTTTCTGTCTTCCACAAACAAAAATTGGCAAGATCTACAATGAAATTTCCTTTTTTTAAAGCTTCTATTCCCAATATTTCCTCTGGCCAACCCACTATTGCTTCTACTTGTATTGTTTTTCCTCCAACTGCTACATCAATTAGACCTGCTCTAACCTCCTGTGGATTCCCAGTAACTCCCATAATACTTACGGAAGAATCCCCATTTTTGACCCTGTTGGTCATTGTAACTGCTGCTCCTGTATCTACCAACATATTTTCCCCTACCCCTGCGATGACTGTATAAATGGTAGGCCGACCTGCCTCATCCATGGTTAAATTAGCTGAGTGAATGAGATGCTGAGGCGCAGGGGTTGGGATTTGTCATTGTGACTCACTTCTACTCCGTCCCTCTTTTATAACACTATATTGCATCTTTGCCTCACTTTCCTTCAATTTCCTCTCTGACTCAGCTACCTTGTTTTTAAGTATGTGATTTTCCTCTTCTATCCTATCCTTCTGTCTCCTGAGTTCCCAATAGCCCATGTTACCGTTTCTCTCTCCCTCCTGATTAGCCCTCCAGTTGCTGCCATCCCTATTCCTTTAGTCCCTAGGTGGATCTCTCCATCTTTTGTCAAGGTTCTGTCTTGGTCTCCAGTTTTGATCATCCTTCTTGTTCTGGGGTACATCCCACGTCTGGTTTCTCCATTTACCATCTATATCTCTACCAGACTCGACCTTAAATGTTCTTACAGCTGAAACAGAGCAGGCCTGTTCTGTGAAAGGATGCTCGATCCACCACTTATCAGCTCTAGTTAGTACCATTTCCAAGTCTGTTGGTGTTGGATCAAAAAGCCTGATAAATTCTTGACACTCCCGGGGAAGGGCTTCCATTACTTTTGCTATATGTTCTGGTGAGCCCAGCACTAGAGGCTGTTGAGGTTGTCGTAGAGTATACCAAAAAAATATCCTTTGAGCTACCTCTCTAGGACCATCTGTTGGCCTCATGTTAATATTTGCTATTTCTTTCTCTATGCTAAGTAGATAGAAATTAGTTGCAGCAATTCTTCTTGCCTGATCAGACACACTGTTATTAAATCCCAATAGTCTACTAGCCAAAGGACCCATAGCATATTCTAACAGTTCTGTCCATTCCTCTAAGTTAAGACCTCCTTTTTTAGCTCTATCTGCTCCCCTCATAAACCAATGTGTAAACGTATTAAAGTTGTTAGTTGGCATACTTCCCCACCATTTCTGGAAATTGTCTATATCTGCCATAGACATCGGTCGAGTCTGCATGGAAAATCCTGTAGGTGTTTGCCTTGCATTAAATAATTCTGAAACAATAACTGGTGCTTGTGGTATGGTATCTACTTGTGGAACATAATAACATAAGAAATCTTTTCTATCTTGGTTCATTTTCGGCACTGGTTCTTTATTTTGTGCCACGAACATATCCAGATCTGGATATATTTTGGCAATGTCTCTGACTCCTTTTATCCCTTCTAACTTTGTTTTATTTTTATAGTCCATTATTATGTTTTGAAGTTCTGTTATTTTTACTCCATAAGCATCCCTCTGTTCTTCTATTTCCCCTAACTCCCTTTCTAGTTCCCCCACAATTGTAGTTGTTCTCAAAGCTGCAATTTTTAAACAATCCCTTTTGTCCATTGCTTCCTCCATTTTATTTGTTGTTTCCAAATTATGCTGCCGTAATTCTACAACTAAGTCTATTAGGCCTCCTATTGTGGCTACAACAGCTTGTGTGACCAAACTTTTTCTCTTCTTTGTTCTATACTTTTTGTTATTTACAATTTGTTTTAGAACATCCATTAATCTCTTCTCTTTTTCACTGTCTGGGTTTGCTGGCTCTGGAAGCTCATATGGACCATCATGTTTTTGGATATGTTTCCTAAAGTACTCACGCACTTCTGTGGGAAAGTATTTGGCCCCTTGAAAAGACATTCCTACTCTTTTGCTCACCCAAGTAAGAATCCAAATCAATTTGTGACTAAAGTAGCATGCTTCTGAGTAGCCAACAATAGTTGATGACTATTCAGTAGGCCAGGTGTAATATGTAGAAAAATAGATTAGTACCCACAATGCAAATTATACTTACCTTAGTATGGTGAAGGTAATACTTGCTAATTAACTTAAAATATAATAGCAAGGCCTGCAGGGTAGGAGATATACCCGAACTAGGATATGCAAGACACCCAAAATGTATAAGGTATGGAAGCCTATAGTGTATTAAAATGCACGCCTGAAATAATGGAGGCTTGAATTAGCATTTAAATACACAAAGAAGCCACATGGAGCCTTATTCAAATGCAGGCCTATGCCTGTTCTTTGATAGTCAAAAGCACAACAAAACTCAACTCAGATAAACCCACAAAAATAACCTGTATGATATATATTGTTTTATGTATCAAAATAAGCTAGTACGAACAAAACTCAACTCAGAAGCTAGTACGATATATATTAAAAATGGAGGCTTGAATTAGCATTCAAATACACAAAGAAGCCACATGGAGCCTTATTCAAATGCAGGCCTATGCCTGTACTTTGATAGTCAAAAGCACAACAAAACTCAACTCAGATAAACCCACAAAAACAACCTGTATGATATATATTTGTTTTATGTATCAAAATAAGCTAGTACGAACAAAACTCAACTCAGAAGCTAGTACGATATATATTAAAAATGGAGGCTTGAATTAGCATTTAAATACACAAAGAAGCCACATGGAGCCTTATTCAAATGCAGGCCTAGCCTGTACTTTGATAGTCAAAAGCACAACAAAACTCAACTCAGATAAACCCACAAAAACAACCTGTATGATATATATTTGTTTTATGTATCAAAATAAGCTAGTACGAACAAAACTCAACTCAGAAGCTAGTACGATATATATTAAAAATGGAGGCTTGAATTAGCATTTAACTACACAAAGAAGCCACATGGAGCCTTATTCAAATGCAGGCCTAGCCTGTACTTTGATAGTCAAAAGCACAACAAAACTCAACTCAGATAAACCCACAAAAACAACCTGTATGATATATATTTGTTTTATGTATCAAAATAAGCTAGTACGAACAAAACTCAACTCAGAAGCTAGTACGATATATATTAAAAATGGAGGCTTAACCTAGACCCCACACACAATCAGCACTTGATTTCCCATGCAGAGGATAATTAGACAAAGTACTTTTTTTCCTCCCCCCCCCCACAAAAAATAAAAATAAATCTGACTATCTATTAATGTGATATTACCTCATAAATAACCTTTGTAGAAGTCTAAAATTCGTGGTCGCCAAATGTGGTGTATCACCAAATTAATATATATAAATATTACACAAGGTTCGTCTACATTAAAAGGTATTTATTAAAAGGCAATAACACAATACTATAAATGCATCACAAACACACAGCCCAGACCCACGGAGCAACACCCTTTTTAAATCTATCTACCGATATAGTAATCCCCTTTCCCAAACGCTTTATCTCACCCACGGTTAGACCATCGACATCACCTCCATCACCCTCACCATCAAGGAAGAAAACAGGAAGCAGCACCAGTTTCCTGCCTGGATATATCCTTAGTTGAGATGATGTAATTTACATCACATCCTGTCCATGAGCAATTGTGGGAGGGAAGTAAAGATTCTCAGCCCTCCTACAAAGGCCTGTTTAAGGAAGTCCTGAATTACCATGCAAGGAAGACAAGTTACCACAACCTGAAAAAGAAAGACATACACAATACAATACATTACAATACATACAATACATTACATACAATACATACAATACAATACATTACATACAATACAATGCATATAATACAAATTAAATACAATACCTCTATCTATCTAACATACAATCTATTTAATATACAATAAATCCTAACTATATAAAATACATCCCCTATCTATCTAATATACAATAAATCCTAACTACATACAGAAACCCTAATTCTAAGCTAAAATAAAATAGTTAAGACCACTTACCTTTGTAGATGTCCCTTCAGATCACCAACCTAGGGGTAAAAAAAAAAAAAAGTGCAACACATTAACATAAAATAAATACACATTATAAACATTATAAATATTCTACTCACCTTTCCAGCATGTCCCGTCCTTCTTCTTTTCTTCTCCGGTGTGGCCCCTGTTAAAAAAAACACATTACATTAGTACAACATACAGACACAAAATAAAATAAAATAAATATATAAACATATAAATATACATTCAACTTACCTCCCTGCGATGTCCCCGGCCTCCTCCTCTTCAGCCCTGGCTGGGCCCTGGAACAATCCGCGCTCTAAAAAAAACAAAAACAAAACGCAAAGCAAGTTAACACGTAGCACTTAGCCGATGAGCAACGAAGGTGCCCATCGTTGAGAGCCTCGCAAAGCGAGGCGAGCCATTAACATGTAGCACTTAGGCGATGAGCGCCAAAGGCACTCATCGCCTGCGAGACTCGAATAGCGAGGCGAGCCATTAAGGCACTACAATACACTACAAATATCACCACAAACACGATGAGGCAATGAAACATGCAGGGCCTAGACACCAAAACACTTCCTAAATGCGGGATTGCCCCTGCCTGCAAGCGGTTGACACAGGACTTAGAAAAAGAAAGATACAAGACACAAAATATTACGAGATTAACGGAAGAACTGTGAACTGTAGAAAGAAGGTACTAGCTATCTACCATCTGAGAATTCTGTGGAACAACTTTGAGATCCAAATAAATAATAACAGGCTGATTATTAAATAACTTGCCATTTGCCCGATAAAAATAAAGGGAATACAATTCTCCCCGCTCTACCTTGCGTGCCTCACAATGAAAACACACTAAATACACCAAAAAATAATTACAGAAACATCACAGACAGCACAGGGCAACAGTCAGGGCATCTGAGAGTGAGGTGGAACACGAATTTAACCCGATTTAGATGATTTTCGCCACTCGATAATCACCTAAACAAGGAAAAAAATGGGCGCTGAAAAAAAAAAAGAAGCAATTTACCCATCTAACTACGAACTACCAAATACACTATTACAAAAGCCAGAAAATGTTCATGAGCCACATAACACATTAATAACATTACGAATATACAATGCCGCTTTCCACAATAAACCAACGGCTTTACCTCGCCCACGCAACCTATTTATTATGCACAGTTGGGACATTCATTACACTTTATCAGTAGGGCACCAATACCCAAACTGTATATTCTATACTGTTGGAAAATACAAACTCAATTTGTTTTTCAATTGAGTTGTACAATTGAGTTGTACAGTTTATAGGTCACATTAAAGGTGGAAAAAGTTTTGAAATGATTTATCTTTGTCTCATTTTTTTACAGCACAGAAACCTGACATTTTAACAGGGTGTGTAGACTTTTTATATCCACTGCATATTAGTTATAAATACTTAAACTATATTAATTTATTCAAAAAATAATTCATTATTACTTAACTACATATATATAAAAATATATATCTTTCTTCATCATGACTCATGAAGGTTCTCAGGGTACCAAAAGTACACGACAGGAGAGTCTCGCAATGAGAGAGCCTTATTACGAGGCAAGCGATGAGCACCGAAGGAAGTCAGCGTAAGCCTTGCAATGAGCGCTGAAGGTACTCAGAGTACAAAACGCTTTACATTGTGTGTCAAACAGCATTCCCATGGCTTAAAATTGTATTGCCCCATCATTTTTGACGGGCAAGTTGCTAGTATAACATATTATCCATATGCTTTTATGGAACATAATAGATTCTTTAACTGACTATATGAAGAAAATTAAGGCAACCTGGTCACTTTTGGCTTATTACTTGATTCTAACATCTATCGGGTAATTTTTGATAATACATTTGTTGCTTTATTAGAAAGGACAGCAACAAAATTTTAAAATCATTAAAATCAAATTAAAACCACTGTATTAAAACACCTTTGGCACTTGGATCCACTTTTGTCCAGTCTTAAGTACTTATATTTCTAAGGGCAGTACTGTGTCTACACGTGGACCTCTAAGTATTTATTAGAGAGACAGTATTGGTTCCTATGATAACTGACCACTCTAGTATTGAAATTGTAGTCATCTAAATGGCTATTAGTTAAACAGTAAGTCTATTTTGTAACCTAAACTTAGTATACAGGTATACATAATTCTTCTCTGATATCAATGTAAGTTATTGTAATATATATCAGTTTTGTTTTATTCACCGATTATATTTGTGACTTTGCATATAATTTATATTTATAGATTTTGCACTAACCATTTTCAATCGGTTGCAATAACTCAATTAGTTATGTCATATCCTCTTAATTTGTGCATGATTTGACTCACTATCATATGTGTATAATGTAATTTATTCTCTTTTCCCAATATTTTACTTTGCAGCCATGTGGTAATCTCAATTGGTTACCAATACTGTAATTTCCTTTTTCTTTGCTTTACACAGTATGTTGGTATCAACCATTCACACATCTGTACATGTGTATCCTGTCTTATTCCTCAGAGTCATTTATTCTCTATTCACAATATTTTAATTTGCTACCATGTGATAGTCTCAATATTTTCCTTTGCCTTATACAGCATATAGATGTTAGCCAATCACACCTCTATACCACATATATTTGGTAATCTCTATATTTACTACTACAGATATTATTGGCCATTAATCACACTTTTATGTTATAGAGCTTGATCAAATATCTTATGCTGCTAAGTAACCTGTAACTAACATAGGTATGCTTAGTCTATCTGTATAGAAGCTGAGTGTTCCATTTTAATTACAGCCTGCGTGTCTGGTAGGTAGGTAATAGGAGGATTATCCCTTCACTGAGATTTCATCAATAATGGGGTGAATGAATCTAAAGCTGCTGCTGTTGAACCACTAAATAGCTGTGTTTGCTCTGAGGGATTGAAGTCGCTCTAGGCGATGGCCGCGATCAGAGCCGAAGGCGGTGTGAGTTTTGGCGCTAATCATGAGGCACTCAAGACTTTGAAAAAATTACGACTTTAACGGACAATATTTTTTTCAAGCCTGTAACTTGGAAGCCGTCGGAAGACCACCAAAAGACGCCAATTAATTAAAATGTTTTACTTAAAACCTCACACGCAGCACAGGGGGAGAGACAGGGAGCCTGTGAGTGCGGTTGCAAGCTAATTTGAGGCTCCATTGGCGTTTTTCGGAGATTGAAAATTGGCTAAGGAAAAAAAAAAAAAGGGCGGCCATAAAGGCGTAAATGTTTTCAAAAAGGCTCAAAACGAGGCCGAAGCACAAAACGCATCAACATGAGTTTTGCAAGACTTTGAAAATACAAGCAACGGCACTCATCGCGAGGCAGGCAACAGATACAGAGAGGAGAAAGACACGGGGGGAGGGTGGAAAGAGACACAGGGGGGAGAGACGGGGGAAAAGTGACACAGGGGAGGGAAATAAGGGAAAAAAAACACATGCCGGGGGGAGCGAGAGAAGGGGAAACAGACACATGGAAGGGAGAGTGGAGAAACAGGCACAGGTGTCAGAGAGTGGGGAGAGGTTCGCAATGAGTACCAAAGGTGCTCAGCACGAAAGTGGCGGGTTGGACAACATCTGGAATGAGAGCTCATTGCAGGGCTTGCAGTGAGTGCCGAAGGCGCTCATTCCGGGGCTTGCTATGAGCGCCGAAGGCACTCATCGCGGGGCTCACAATGAGCGCCGAAGGTGCTCATTGCGAGACATTAAAGTGGCAGGTTGGCCGAGGCCTGCAATGAGCGGTGCTTATTGTGAGGACCGTAAAGTAGATGGTGGGAGAGGCTGGCAATGTGCGCCGAAGGTGCTAATTGTGAGGCACGCAAGGTAGAGCGGGGAGAATTTTATTCCCTTCATTTTTATCGGGCAAATGGCTAGTTATTTAATAATCAGCCTGTTATTATTTATTTGGATCTCAAAGTTGTTCCACAGAATTTTCAGATGGTAGATAGCTAGTCCCTGGTTCAGACAGAGTGCCACAGCATTTATTGGACACTTGTATTATCTAATAATTATATTATAACTGGGGAGGATCACTTAACCTTTAACTTTGTCCAGTGAACCTTCTTTCTACCATTGGGGGAAGCTGAGCCTTCATCCCAGTGCTAGGCAGGTAACACACCCCACCTGCAACGCTTTGACACACTGACTTGACATTACATGCACTTATATATCAAATAGAACCTCTACACTTTTTTTAAATACTAGTCGCTTGCACCGGAGGTTGCTCCGCCACCGCATTGGATTAGTTTCTACAATTACTCTTTGCCCAAAATGGGGGTTTAGAAAAAAGAACGGGAGGGAAATGTAGTGAGAAGTAAGTGGATGATATGGGGAGGGAAGAAATTGTAGTAAAAGAGAAAACAGAATGGAGAACAGAAGATTTAGGAGATAAGAGGAGATTACTGCAAGTTATTCTACATATAAATAAATACCCACTGTACCTGTTCTGTGGTCTGTCATGCTGCGTCACATAAGACACTCCTCAGTCAAATTCTGCAGAACCTGAAAGGACAATACACCAGGAAAGAGAGTTCCTGTATGATAGAGTTCTGCCTTTATCTAGCCCAGGCATTTTTAGATCTTATGTCCTCTCTCCAGATTAGTGCAATTTCCGCTCCTGCATTGACCACCTTACTATACAGGGGTCTCAGCCAGCAGCACTGCCAAAGCTGATAATAATAAACAAAACCACAGAAGCTCTCAAACTAGCTCTTCACGAAAATTGTCTCTAACTCCTCTGCGCATATTTCCAGTGAGTTACCCAACACATGCCATCACAGCCAATCAGGAAGTGGGAGTGGAGGGCTGTGCACATGTGATTAGTGACATCTTACTATTGAATAATTCTTATTTACCTTACACGCTCTCACTTGCTCACTGCAAAACAACCTGTCCCTAGCCCGCTCATGCACACTACCACAATTTACCGCAGATGCTCCCACATGAGTGTGCTACTGCTGTCAGCTACTACTGTCAGCACTTACAGCCCATGCTGTAATCTCAGGAATTTGCCAGAGGATGAGGGGGGGGGGGGTGTAGTAGGTTGAAATTACAGGGCCTGTACCCCTGTGCACGATATGCATGGAATTTAAAGAGCCAGTATGTTAAAGATACAATCCCCCCCCCCCCCCCCCAGTTCCTATGCTCCTGTCTGCACTGCTGCTGTTTCTGTCTGACAAGAGTTCTGCCTGTATCGAGCTCTGCTGCTTCTGTTCCTGTCTGGCAAGAGTTCCGCCTGTGCCATTTGCCCTGTTCCAGCTATCACCTCTACATGTGTCCTGTTTCCTGCCTTCAGGTCCTGTTTCTGCTTCTGAAGACCTCTGTTTCCAGTTTTTGTTGCTATATAGTTGACTGCAGCATTGGCAGTGCTTGATTTGGATTTTGCTATTGTTTCTGCACATGGACTGATACAAGCATTGAACTATTGATTTGCAGAGATACTCACTAAGATTTGTATATACAGTATTCTGTTTTTGATCATTAAAATGTGTTTTGCAATCCCATCACTGAAGGTTCTGAATTTCTTGTACCGGGTTCCTGACAAAACATTAATATTCTGGGTAAATTTGAAAACAGAAACTAGAGATTCATTTTTAAAAGATACTGAGTTCTTGGGACCCAAAAATTGTTTAGCATTTCTGGTAAAACTATTAAAATTAGTTTTATGTTACATTCAATAATACATTTTTGTATCATTTTCTATAAATTTTGAACATATATGATATTAATAATAACATCAATGGATACACCAATTAAGGTGTATTTCTTCCTGACCCCACGTCAGGGTCATATGAATATATAAAAGATTATCCCCATTGATATATGAACACAAGAAAAAAATGTGCAATATAATTCATAGGTGTTATAGTTTATAATCAGATTTAAAACAAAAAATAGTAACATTTAATGAAAAAAAAGGAAAAAAAATGTTTCCTAAGTCTATAAAAATTAATAAAGCTATGATGATTAAAAAATATTTTCAAATGTGTAAATAGTTTTGTGTAAAACGTGGTTATTTTAATATTTTTATATGATATAAGGTATTTATGCTGGTTGGTATGGCATATAGTATCAGCTTACTGACAAGTGTGTGATATAGTGTTGACGTGGTGTTTCACTCATTTTCATTTCAGTGTTTTATCCACATATTGTGAATATAAACTATAAAATTAGGAAATTCTGTATTTATAAGTCACATTCCTTCATCACATACCAGATGTTGCACAGATATATTTCTGTTGACTTAGTGCTCAGTTCCAATACTACAGTTGGTGCAATTTACAAAAGGAACACATTCGTCCATGATTATTGCTCATGAATCTCTATGATTGTTTGCAAACACTTCAACATCCATTAACAGATAACAGTTATCAGTAATAGATAACATTAATAGATTATCAGCAAGGCTGATACATGAAACATAGTACATTCAAACAGAATCTTAGTCTACTATAAATTTCACTTTTTAATTATTATTCAATTGCTGGCCACGCCCAGAAAGGGGTTAGTCTGAATGTCTGACTAACCAGGCTCACACCGCCGATGCTCCTGTGAAAGTTTAAGTTCTACATTAATGTGTGCATTATACCTCATAAGTAAATGTGGATTGTATGGTACCACATATCTATTGTCAACCTTTTTTCCACGAATAATGGCACTATCTCCTTCTCTTCTTCTATATAATGGATAGCCATCACAATTGGCATACGTTTTGCCTCTATAATCTTTTAGAAATTCTTTTGTACATTTATTATTTTCCATACATGGTGATTGTGGATTAAGCTCGCCACAGGGTCCATGAATCATCCGATGAGTTACAATCTCATATAGTCTACCATATATTTCTGGATCTGGTAGTTCAGCAACAATGACTGAATCCACTTTGTCACCAGTATCTAATGTTTATTTTTCTTGAAGGATTGTCAAAGGATGTGCATGTGGAAGGCCTCTTTTTTGAAATTCAATTGTATATACATAAGCAAGACATTTGCCAAATAAGTGACTTGATGTCACATATTAATTAATTTTATTTAATTTTGAAAACTCTGGCTACTAAATCTGGTCTATCGGAAGCTCTTTGGGCAAGAAGTATATTTTGTGTAATTTCTGGCCATAGGGGATTATAGGTAAATGTAATAAATAAATCGGGTTTTCCAAATTTGGTGACAATAGCCATGGCATCATTGTATCTTTCTCTCATATTGCGAGGAGATCCCTGGAAAGAAGATGGTAAAATTATGGCTTTGCCAGCTGTCATGTTTCTGCTTGTAGCAACCTCAGCGACATAATCCATTAATCCACAATATATATATAAACGTAGTTTATCTTGTTGATATTTTATGAAGTTTAAATTATTGGCCTCAACTTGCAAATAGGAATCAATAATCCATTGTTGTGTTCGTTTTTCACCACATAAAATTGGATTAAATGTATTTTGAATGGCAATTTGAGCTACTTTAAATTCAAGCATGGAAATATTATTTCACATTCAGGCTTTAGCATTTGGGTAACTGGGAAGGATTAATTTTGGTTGCCAACCTGCTTCTCCGTGTGGGAAGAAAATGGGATATGTCATTGGATCTAAATTAGTACTTAAGATACTGATATTAATGAATGGTTGCTCCTCATTTCTGGACTATATTCTAATGTCTCTTTGAAATGGTGGTGCTCCTTCATCATTTTAAAACACCATTGCAACCTCATTTGATGTTGTCAAGTTATAACAGCGTTTATCAGTATGTCTATCTCTTTTAAGCACCATATTGACCTTTGGGATTGGTAATTGATGTCTTTCTGCATGAAGTTGTCGTTCCTTTTCTACTTCTGCCAATTTTTTATAAGCTTGACTGTAGGAGTTATTGTCCATAATATTATCTAGCTCTATAAAAACACTGGGTAAGCATTTTTTATTTTCTTGCAGCTGCATACGTTGGTCAACAGCTTCCATTGTATTTAAGACATATAGTTGAGCACATTTTATTTGCTCTCCTTCCTCTGGATGTAATTGGGAAGTACGATGGTAAATTTGGCCTTGGACTTTAAAGCAGTAAGGACCATGTCCTGGTACATTAGCAGCTAATGTTGCCCCCATAGATGCAAAGGATATGGCACTATTGTAGGATCTTATGTTTGTCTTGAATTTTTTGTAGTTTGGAAAAGTACGTTCAGTCATAATGTTTTGTAAATATATTGGGAATTGTTTTCCTTCTGGAAGTTTGACCTTGCCTTTTTAACAGCAACTAATGAATTCTCCATCTCTGGGTCTTTCCTGTTTAAAATGATAAGCCTTAGAAAACTGACATAGAATATTCATGTCACCACAATTACAAACCTCTACTGCCAAAGACTTGAGTAACGGACAATTTGAAGAGCATATATCAGTTTCAATTTGTAATTCATCATTTGAAATGTCATGTGATGTTTGAGGATCAGGTTCTAAATGCTTTTGTTTTTTAGTGGCTTTTTTGGGTGTATCTTATTTTTTAAGCTGATAGTCTTTTGCTTGCAAGTCTTTTCCGTTCTTTTTCTCGTCGAATTTCCTTCTGCTCCGGCGTCTGCTGGTTTGCCCATCTTTGTTGTCGTTCTCTAGCTTGACGTCTTATCTATTCCTGTTTGGTCTCGTTATCAGCCATCTTAATCTGTAAATGAAAATAATGTATCATTAGTTTACCTTTAGATGTTAAGTTGGTTTATGAAATCTTTTTGTTGCAACACTGTTGTGATTGTAAATTAACTTTGTATGTGATTGTAGTTCATTGTAGATGAACTTTCTTTCTATTGTTAAATGAGTCTGTTTTATTTTTTGGCTCTTACTTTATCTGTTGTAGTTTGTAATTTTTGGGTTAGATGCGTAGCACAACCAATGGCATTATAGCTTATTGTAGATGTAATAGGTTTATAGTGTTAAATAATCTTTTTTTTTTGGTTGTTCGTTGTTTTTTATGTTGTAGATTTGTACGGTAAAGTAGAGGGGGAAAAATGGTAGTAATATATTGCTCTTTCTAATTTCTACTGCAGGGGATTGTTGTAATACTATTTTTCTATTTAACTTAAAGGCTTATATATTGTGGCTGTGAAAAGAAGGTTTGTATTGTTGTTTGTTAGGTGTTAGTAGTATTTGTTGTAGTATTCTATTTTATGTGTGTGGTTAGGTTTTGTGCTTAACATTGTACGTTCGGGCTGTGAATTGAGAATTGAAAATTTGTTATTTTATGTGTTTTGACTATTTATTGGACTATGCTGTTTTATCTTGGTCAATTTTTTTTTTTTATAGATTGAAGTTTGGGTTTACTGTTAAACGTTGTTGTACATAAAAAGTAATTAGTAGGTAAATGAGAAATGTGTCAGTAATATTTTGTGAAAGCTGTTCATTTGTGGTGCTTATTGTTGTTGGTGTGTTGTGGTTTATTTTGTTTTTTCTCTTGACATGGATGCAGAGCAAACATGTTTATTTAGTTTTCTCTTTTTTTACTTGTTATATTGTACCTTGTTTGAAGTGTGATTTCAAGCTGAATATCCCTGGATCTGCTGTTGGAAATCTTCGTGCGATAGTCTTGACGCAGTGTCTGTTGTAAAAGAAAAATATAAATGTTATTTGATTTGAATGTATTTCTCATGAATAGCATAGTTAATTATTTTTTTATACTCTATCTGTTATCCTGATTTCTTATGCTATGATGTTTTCTGTGCACCACTTTAAAATTGTTTCATTTTAGTTCTATGTTACAGTTATTTTTTTTGTCAGTTTTTTTACAGTAATTATTAATGTTATTTATATTTTTATATGTTACCAATGTTTGTTGGACTATCCTGTTTTGTGTCCACCACTTTTGGGATGCTGTATTTGGCTTGTGGATGTCAGTTAAAGGTTGTTGTAGAGTAAAGCTGACTGTGAATTATCTTTTCTCTATGTTGGAACTATTTACAGTAGTATCCTGTTTAGCGTCCGCCACTTTTGGTATGCTTATTTTGGCTTCTTTATAAGGGTTATAGGTTGTTCGACAGTAAAGAGGAATGTTAAGTTAGTTTTCTATATATTTTTGTGATTTTTTGTACAATCATGTTTTGTGCCCAGCACATTTTGCATGTTCCATTTGCCACTTTTGGTATGCTTAATTTGGCTTGTTTGTGAGGGTTACAGGTTGTTGGACAGTAAACAGGAATGTTAATTGCCTTTTCTATATGTTGTGGCGCTTTTTTGTACTATCCTGTTTTGTGTTCACCACTTTTGGGATGCTGCATTTGGCTTGTGGATGATAGTTAGAGGTTGTTGTACAGTAAAGAGGAGGAATACTTTGGTTTTCTGTATGTTGCTAATGTTTGGTATGCTATCCTGTTTTGTGTCCGCCACTTTGTGTACTCATTTTTTTTTTGTGTGTGCAAGTGTCTTTATTTGGAAATTGTATATGTCTTTGGCAAGTTTCTTGAACTGTGGTGTTTTTGTCTTGCTTGAATTTGTATTGAGGCTTGTATTTTGTAGTTTGACTTCTCATATTGGCGGGCATTAAACATGCGATTTGTGTTTCTTTTTGTACTTGTTATACTATATCTTGATTGTCATTCAGACAAGAAGAAGACTTCAGAGGGTCCCCTCCTGCCAATCTTAATCCGCCAGTCTTCTTGTAGTGTCAGTTTGAAAAAGAAAGTTAAATGGTTAATTGTATATTCCTTCTTTTGGATTTTGCAAAGCATGGTCTTTTTCTGCATGTAATGTGATTTTCTATCTTACCTTTTCTTCTTTCTTTCAGTTCTTTAAAAGTGATCCTCTTTCACAGTCCACGGTGCAAATTCTTGATTGACTCTGTTGATGCAGAGTCTGTGAATAGTGAAAAAAAACGGGAAAGATTGAGCTGCAGGTTAAATATGTATTAGTATCATCTTTTTTTTTGCTTAGGGGATTTTCGGGTGTCTAAACTCTTTTATTTTGAGATTAATTGAGCTGTAACTTCACTTTTTGAGGTCCTGGGTGCCTCCCCTTGCTGTAGGTAAGCTTTTTATGTATTTGTTGTGTATTTTTATTGTGTCTTTCATGTTTTCATGTGAACAGGTTTCGGGCGTTTTTTGCGAGGTCGTAATGGGTCGTAACGCGTGGCATATTCCTGTGTCGTAAGTCAGTTAATTTTGCGAGGTCCGCAGGTGCTGGCAAGGAGCGCCTTTGGCGCTCCATGACAGCAACTGCGGTTCTCGCTTTGCGAGGGCCGCATGCTCGCTATGAGAGCCCACAGCGTTAGCAACAACCCGAATGCTCACAACTATATTTGTGATGCATTTATTCCCAACTCCTAATAGTACTTTTTTATATCTTTTATATGCTCATCACAGGGCCTAATCGCTTTTCTGAGGTGTTAGAGATGTGTTGAATGAAGACAGTAAGTTTCCCAACAAATCAGATAAATAAAAAAATAAAATGATCAAATTGTAGAGCTACTAGTTGCCTACTAGAGTCTGCAATAACATCATATACATTATCACTGCACACATTGTACACAATTGCATTCCATTATTCCTTGATATAACAAAATAAAGTTACTAATAATGTTCGAGCTCCTATTTCGACATGGCATAATTTTGAAAAATAATTTAATATTTAACATAATATATATTTCAACAGCCCCTATGTGAAATATGCTCAAATAAATATGAGAGTTTATAAGAGGTGTGGCCTATAGATTCATGCATTTGGCTTTACTTAGGAAGCATGATGATACAGATTAAAAAGAAACAGTAATATCTGGTTAAATTATTTGAAGTCTAACAGTGTGCCACCTTGTTAAAGTCAGTGTTAAACGAACCAAATGTTAAAATTACCTGTTTGTATACATAACATGTGGCTTGATTCTGTATGGATTCAATACCAATATATATAAGCAAGCAATCACACATTAAGACTATATACAAAAATATTGTATGCAAATGGGCAATATATACAAAGATATGAATATTGAACAACGTTTGTTATTATTATTTATTTGTGATGTGCCAACATATTCCATAAGGATATACAAGGGTTAATTATAAAGAAAAAGAAAATATTAAACAAATGGCAAAAGATCGGGGTCTTTGTCTTTGAGGTTAAACTCTTATGTACATTGTGCTTTTTCCCAGAGACTGAAAACTTGCTAACTTACAATCTAAGGGAAGTGGAGGAGGCAGAGACCTGGGAAAGAGTAACAGAGAGGGATTTGGATGGGTCAGAAAAAGAGTGGAAATTGGAAGTGGTAGAGGATAAAAGAGAAAATAAGATAATTCTGTTGTGTAAGACAGGTGTGAAGGTTATCTCAGTAGAAAATATGTGAAATTGGGAAGATGTTTTTATTTAGTAGCAGAAAATAGAAATCTGACTGGAAGACATTGTGAAAGAGTGGTGCTAGTATCCAGTCTATTATCTTTACCTAGTGGACATTCACACCATGTTTCCATCTTCACACAAGCCTCACTGCTAATTCTGTGAAATCCTAAGAGGACTTCTTGTCTCCTACCCACCCCTATTCAGATTCAATTTATAGAGGCATGGAAATCACCTGACTTTCCTATTTGCAGTTTATATAATCCCACCAGTAGGAGTCATTGAACATATTACATACCAGAACCTTTCATCTCAGATCCCTTCTCTCTCCCATTAAATGATAAATGTGTGATTCCATATCAGTTACTCTTCCACAGGTCTCTCCCTCTTTCATCCCCTTTAGATGGTAAGTAGTGAGTTTCCAATCTTTTAGGATGCTTTGGAAAAATCACTTTCTACAAAGATTTCAAGCTCAAATCAGGCCCTCCATTTTCTGAAGTTTGTTAATATTGTATTTTCCTTGTTCCTATCCCCTGTACAGCGCTACGGAATATGTTGGCGCGATACAAACAAAAGTTAATAATATTAATAATAATAATATTCTTGTGTCAAAGCACGGGAGAGAGCAATGGAAGGTAATCAGGATGGGTGGATTGGTGACATATTATGATAGCATAAATTGCTTATTGGTCAGGTACAAGTGATTTCATGTCCCTAAAAATAAAGACTCCTCTTTTAGATTATTATCTTGTCTTGGTGAAGGGGCTTGTGTACCTCAATGAATCTAGCTATACCATGCAGGGTCCCCCAAGATGGACAGGTCATAGCAGAGAGGTCAGACAAATTGCGGTGCACTGGAGAAGGAACTGACAACCCACTCCCGTATCTTTGCCAAGAGAACCCGATGGATAAGTACAACACATAGACATGTGCCTGGTGTGCTGCGTCCATATTGTCACAGAGAGTAGGACATGACTTAAGGATTGAACAACAACTAAAGAATAAAGAATAAAGAGGGTGGATGGGTGAGGGGCAGGGAGGGAGGAAAGAACCTTACTTGTACCAGGTACTTTACACCTTAGTACATGTGGTCCCTATGTCTTATGTGAACACTGAAATCTATGAGCAAAAAATATTACATATAAATCAAACAAGGTGGTGAGAAAGACTGAAAAGAGAAAATAACAGTTGACTATCTAAGAGATTAAATACAGAAAGGAACAGCAAAAATAAAAGTAGACAAAATAGAAGTGTCAAAACCTTGAATGAGTTTGAAGTCAGAATAGATACAACTGATTGTGCAGCACAGAAATAATGTGCTTCATTGCACATTCTCAAACTTAAACAGAAATTTGTGGCAAAATATTTTAAAAGAATTATGAAGAAATGTGAGTCGGTCAAATTAATAGAAAACACAGAAAAAACACGGACCATGTATAGGTTCAGATGAAGTATCATGGAGAAAGAGCTAGGGAGGTTCTAGTAATTATGGCAGATCACATTGTAGACATAGTAACTGACCCATTCATAATACAACACCAAACCTCACTTATCCTCAACCTGTTAACCTGTGAGCAATATACTAAACTAGCGACTTGCCCGTCAAAAATGACGGCAATAACATTTTAAGCCATGGCAATGCTGTTTGCCACACAATGTAAGGCTTTTTCTCCTCTGTGGCCCTTCGGCGCTCATTGTGAGCCTCTCCCCTCGTGTACTTCAAGTTTCCTCCTTTGCAACAATCACCTTCGGCGTTCATCGTGAAGACAGATATATAAGTACAATGTAAAATATAGAATTTTTTAATTACAGTGAAATAATAAATTTATATGAATTAATAAATTAGTATACTTTACCTATTTATATTTAATATGCAGCAATCAATATCCTTAAGAGCTAACAATCTCTTTGGATTTTCCAGCATCAGAAAATGTTTGTGTAGGCGGGTAAAGCGCCATTTTAGGCGGTGATTTGCGTGTCTCGTTTTTTCTTTAGCCTCGTTTTTATTTTTTTTGGCCCCATTTTTTTTCACGCTTGGACAATTTTCGAGTGCCGAAACTTTGCAAATTCGGCTTAAATTCACGTGCAACCTCACTTCCAGGCATTCTGGCGTGCCCCCCTTGCTGTTTTTTCGTGTTTTTCAATTTCCGCGGTTCAGCCTAAAAAAGTTGTATTTTTGCAAGGTCTGAATTTATATTTCTAAGTCCTGCGTTCCTCAACTGTTTGCAGGCTAAGTCCCGCGTGTTTCAATGCCTCAACGGCTCACATCGCTTAGCGAGGCTTGAGGGACGATGAGAGCCTTCAGCTCTCATCTCCTAAGTTCTCCAAGCTCGGAAGGCTTCTACGCTTCTACAAGCGTGACGACAAATCTCAGTTTGACAACTATTACATGTGATATGGTTTCCAATATAATTTACAATGTGTAGGAATGAAACAGAGATATTGACATCCCATAAATGCTTCTGGTCACTAATTTATCGTGATCTTTAAAGATGGGGTGTTATGTTAGAGGCAATGGCTTGAAGCAGAAGGAGGAACATTATAAGAGTTCAAACCCATTCCCTACACAGATGGGCTGGAAGCCCATCAGTAGCTGGAAGCCTCCTTGTACCTTGAAACTCCACATTCAAATAGCATAGCACCATCATATTATAATTGCTTGGGTTTTAAAAATGGTTAACTGGAATTTATAAGGCAACTTAGAAGACAAGTAAAATAAAGGTCATAACTTTTCATAGTAAACTGGACAGTATTACAATGTAAGAATTTCAAGTGCACTAGGTTCCTTATTGTGGCATAAAGGAACCTAGTGGCTTGAACCTTGCATTATAATTCTCAACTGCTTCCTGAGTTAAACCGCAGTTTTTTTATTCACACCTGTCACAGTACTACTCTTTACAATCCCACTCTAAATGTCTCCATTGAAGATGGCCTGTTAGTTCTAAAGCAAGGCATATTCCAAGTTTAGATGTTGATTTAGCTTGGTGATTCCACTCTTCTAGGATCTTTAAAAATGTTATTAGCAATGAACTGTCCTGAGTTGACAATTAAGAGTCTCATGGGGACCTACGTAAAGCTCAGCAAAGCAATTACTAGTGATGTGGCAGCACAGTTTATTCTACCTAGCTGTGTTAATCCCCCATCCAAAAAACATTGCGAGAAAACTGCTAGGTGTCACTGCTACGAGTGAACTGCACGACAAATCTGGAAAGCAATGCAATAATCTCCTTTGATTTTTGCACTGACAATAGATTACAAAATACTCCTTTACACTTTGACACCCAAACCTCATGCTAATAAGACTTTATGGATCACTCCAAATCAGGACACTGCTGTAACTGCAAAAAGCAGAAGAAACATTTCCGAGTATTAAAGACCACTCGCAAATAGTTTCCAAACCCTTTCTGAGTCCCCCAGAACCATTTAAAGTGAAAGCATAGCATAAAATGCACCGCAAACTGATACAATTTCAACCTTATTTGACCCTCAACAATCCAATATCAACATATGTGTAATTAAAAAATATGATATGTTAGTATTAAGCCATTTTATGATACAAAATCCAGGGTAACACACAACCCAGTACTCAAGGGGTTAATACAGGTCACAACAGCACATTGCCTAGGAGCATTGTCTATAAATATATCACTAATATATAACTTAGGGAAAACAAGACAATTAAACAGCTAACAGGTAGCTTCAATGGCTATTACAGAAAAAATCATTGTCATGTGACTGGTGGAAGGTGGAGGCAGACCCAGCAGCTCAAATAGTATAACATTAATTTTTAAACAGGTGTCAAATTAGATACAGCCCTATACCTGGTGCTTACACTGACTTTTTAAGTGAACCAACGTATATGTCCCCCAAGTGAGCAACTAAATGCCCTATTTTCTGCTGGTAACAACACACCTCTGTAAATAATTGCTACTATAAATGCATTTATATATATACACAGGTGCGTAGGAACTGGAGGAGATGGGGGGGACAGATTAAATGAATAGGACACACAGACAATTAAATTCAATCATGCATTACCATATTCTGGAGCAGTATGTATTTCCCATGAAAGCTTTGGCCCATAATTTATAATCAAATATATATAGATTTTTTGTGCTCCTATGCCCATGTATATATACATATCTCATGGGGAGAGCATGACTAAAACAAGTCTTTATCTTTTTTATAAACTCTTTTTTCTTTGCCTTTGCGCTTCGTGAATACGCTAGATATGCATTATGTTCAACTAGTGACTTGCCCGTCAAAAATGGTGGGGCAATAAAATTTGAAGCCATGGAAATGCTGTTTGACACACACTTTTGCTCCTCTGAGCACCTTCATCACTCATCAGAAAGAGAGATATATATTCATCTATATTTAGTCAACTAATAATGAATGAATTAGTTACCGAATAAATTAATATACTTTACCTATTTGTAATTTATATATCCAGCAATCAATAGCCTGAAGAGCAAACCATCTGTTTGTATTTTGCGTCAGCATATAATGTACAGTTTGAGTGTTGGTGCCCCGATGATAAAGTGTAATGAATGTCCCAACTGTGCCTTAGAAATAGGCTGCGAGGGCAAAACGTTTGTTTAGTTGTGTAAATCGCCATTGTAGATGTGTTACGTGGCTCGCGAGCATTTTTCGTCATTTGTAATAGTGTATTTTGTAGTTCGTACGTTCCTGTGTGAAAGTGCTATGCGTTTGGCAGTGTTTTGCGCCGTCCCGGGTCGTGTAGCCTTGTTTTAATTTTTTTGGGCGGACATTTTTCGAGTGACGAAATCGACTTAAATTCGCATTCCACCTCACTCCCAGACGTCTTGGCTGTTCCCCCGGGCTGTGTGTGATGTTTTTGTTGTATTTTTTTTTTTTTTTTTTATTGGGGGGTGGGGGGTTTCGCAGTTCGTTTGTTAATTTTGTATTTTTTGTATCCTGTCTTTTTTTTTATGTGTAATAGTGTATTTTGTACCTTGTACGTTCTTGTGTGAAAGTACCACACCGTTGGCAGTGTTTTGCGCGATCCAGGGGTCGTGTAGCCTCAGTGCTGCGAGTTAATGGCCTTTGGCACTCATCGCTAAGTGCTCCGCTTTCACGGCTCGCTCACCTCGCCTAACTTGTACGCACCACGCAAATTGTGACAACGTCTCGAGTTTGACTACTATTATATGTGATTGTTCTCCTTCTAGTGAATATAGTTGCTAAGTTAGATGGTGATAAACTGATTTTAGGTTGCTACCAATATTACAAGGAGATTCCTTTGCTTTTATGTCTTTTCCTTAGAATGTATAGATGGACTTGTGTAAGAGCAATGTGCTCATCTCTTTTTGTACGTCTTTAAGATATGTTTGGTTTAGCATTTTATCTAAAAAAATACTTCCAAGGCAATTTATCAATTATTTATTTATTTGCATTTATTTAGACTTTTTATCCAATACATTTACAAAGATAAAATACTGTACAAGAAATCATAATACATTTACAGTAGGTAAATTAAGGCTGTTAGAAAAAGGCAGGCCTCAAAGTGTGATATAGCTGGGATGTTGCTCATTGTTTATTGTTGGTTATATTGCTTACAATCTAAATGGTTTGGATATGATACAGGAGGGTGATAGATGCAAAATGACAATGTGTACTCCGGTGTACAAACAAGATACAGTCTGGAGTAGGAGTGAAGGAGGGGATCTTCAGATTAAAACATGTCATGTTGACATTTCCTCCATGCCGATAAGCACTATTAAAAACTATCTCTTATCCTATAATCCAGATATTAAGTAGAGAGGTTACTCAAACTGTTTTATATAAATACAACATAACAAAATATAGGTTTTCTATATGAAATAATAGCTAAACATTTAAATGCACAAAATTACCATATTTAAATAAGTTACTTGTTTTTCATTTCCTAAGCTTTCATCTCCAATCAAGGCAATTCATTGCATGTAAGCTGATTTGACAGTATAATAAAATGAAAAGAGTAAAGGTATATTTTCCCCTTAAGAGTTGGGAGTTGGCAAAGCACCTGTGCTACTTCTTTAAACATGAATTACGTTGAGAAGAGCCAGAGAAACCACCGAGGACTTAGTGGTATTTAAAATTAATTTGAAAAGTTCCTCATTGTACCTCCAGCTGTCAGAAATGCACTTTAGATATGTCAAACATATTTCAAACTACTTTTGCTGCCTTTTCATGATATATTAAGTAATTTTCCTTTCCACAGTAAATCTTTAATAGACAAGTGCCATTTAATGAAAGGCTTGGAGACAGCTCTGTTAAAACAGTTGTGAAAGAACTGAATGTTTCTTAATGTGTTATATGAAGTAGAAAATGATTGCATTTATTCTTCCAAAGCAGAGTCATTTCAAGCCAATTAAAATTATTACAAATGTGGCTTTATCAGGTTTTATTATTTTACATTATCTATTTTAGATAAGACTTTTTACTCATAATAAAAATAGGCCATATGAACAGATCTACCAATTTTCTGCTGTAACTACCTTGCCGGCTCCATAGCATTTAAAAGCCTTTTACAATTACATCCAGATATGGTAATGTATTTCTTGTTTTATATCCTGTTATTAGCAATTGTATAGTTGTAGTTTATCCTGTCACAGTGATAAGATCGTTTAGGGCTCACCATAAAAGAAACAAAAATTCAACATAATACTAGTGTAAGCTACATTTCAATGATATTTGAAATACTAAAATTCTAATATATTTTTCAATGCTTAATCACATATAATAGTTGTGGTAATTCCGAGTTGTCTTCATGCATGGGGCCATCATCGCGCGCCCTCATGTGACTGGCTTGAGGGGGGAGAGGCTCCAAACGGCTTACGAGTTACAGGCTTCAAACAATTACGGCATTAACATCCGCCATTTTTTTCAGGCCTGAAACTCGGAATCCGTTGGGAGACCCCCAAAAGAAGCCAATTAATTAGAAAATTAACTTACAACCTCACACACAGCACTGGGGGAGAAGCAGGGAGCCTGTAAGCGAGGTTGCAAAACTAATTTGCTATTAAATTGGCATTTTTGGGAGGTCTCAGAATTTTTTTTTTCAAGCCCGTAAATTGGAAACACATTTTGGGCTTGTGGAAAATGATCAATTTCCCAAGCCCGCAAATGGTTTCACACCCGCAAATGCAAACAGGAGCAGAGAGGGAGAGGGGGGAGAAAGACGGATATCTATCTATCTATCTATCTATCTATCTATCTGTCTGCCTGTCTGTCACCTCGGGAACTTGATCAGCAGAAACTAAAATGATGCCTTGCATTGAAGGATGCTTGCATATAAGCAGTAATTAATTAGAGGCTATTCTATTTTTACATTCTAGAAACATCTTCAAAAGGGTATATTTTCCATGTAAGTGTGCAGTGACTAATTATATATGTGAAGGTATATGTATTATTATTATTTGTTATTATCCTTTTTTTGTAACACACCAGCATATTCCGTTGTGCTATGCAAGGGATAAGTAAACGGCAAAAAAATATTTTAATACATTGCAAAAGTTTGGAGGGCCCTGTCTTTAAACTTAAAAACAAATGTACAGAGTGCTTTTCCCCAAAGCATTTTACAAGATTAAAAACTCACAAACTTAGAGCCACATTCAATTCCAAGGGCGCAACTCGATCGCAGACAGCCGAATGTTTAAGAGTGAGTTGCGGGCTCCCGCTGGTCTCCGATTGCAATGCTATTCAATTGCTCAAGGCCGCACATTACGGGCCCAAAGCCAAAACCGTAAACCATGCACTGATTCTTAACACTTCAGGGCAGGAACATGATCAATTAAGCAAGCCCGTAACCTCCCATTTTGAATCAGCCAATAGAAAATGAGACTAATTATTACGGCAATAAAACATGGAGGTTACATGTCAATCAATTAGGTTTGGGGGTCCGATATGCGATCAGACTCACAAAGAATTATGAAAATGAATGCCAATACTGTTCTAGTCCATATGGGTGGCCTGATATGTATTAACTCATTGATACCCGAGATCAATTTAACCCTGAATTTAAACATACATTCAAATCTAAGATCTTGCTGATTTGCGAGTTTGAGCCTGTTGTGCTATTCCCCGTTATTCACAGTGCAGTAGCATTTTTTTATTCGCATTTACAGTGCTACGAATAGGTGTTTTACCCCCTTGTGGGTCCTCTCTAGCACTCATAGGATTTTCTCCTTCATTTGCCATTTACGGTTGCGAAAACTTTTTGTGGCCTTGGGGAATTGGAGCAATTGAATAGCGATTTGCTATTTTAGCATTTGCGAAAGTGAAAGATCAAAGGCTTCTGAAGGCTGTAAGTTACGAGATTAACCATCACCATTTTCTCAAGGCCGTAACTTGGAAGACAATCTGAGCCCTCAAAAAGACACCAATTAAATAGCAAATTAGCTTGCGACCTCACTTACGGGTTCCCGGATCGCCTGAAAGCTCAATTGAAAATGGCCCTTACAATCTGAAGGCTTCCAGTGTAATACAGGAGGGTGATAGATGCAAGATGGCAGTGTGAAGCAATAGGCTCAAGCAAGTGGAGGTGTCTGTGTGTTGAACTGTAGATTGCGGTTATGAGTGATATAATGCTGTGGAATGTGCAGTTGTGCATATTAAGGCTGAAGGTGAGAAGCATCTTTAAAGAGATGCCTTTTAATGTGTTTTTGAAGATTCTGAGGCGGTTGAGCAATGCAAGGAGTTCCATAGAGATGGTGCAGCATGAGAAAAATCCTTGATGGGAGTGAGAAGGCCATTAGCAGAGCAAAGAGGGCAGTGGGGGAGAGTTTTATTGTGATAGCAGACATATAAGGCAATGCACTATTGTTGTGGGCTTTATATGTTAGGGTCAGGATTTTTATTCTGGAGGCTATGGGAAGCCAGTGGAGTGACTGACAGAGAGGAGCTGCAGACACTGAGCGTTTAGTATGGTAGAGGAGTCTAGTGGAGTGGAGGCAGAAGGGTGATGGAGAGACCAGGTGTCACAATCAACTGCTTGCTAGGTCTTGGAAATAACCTAGAAAAAGACCTACCCAGTAGAATATTGGGGTCCGTTGATATCCATGATACCAGAAATTGGACAAGATCCAGGACAATGACCACCAGGAGCACCAATGATACCACAGGAAAGCAAGGTTGTAAAGGTTACCAGGTGTAACCATTTCCCCAGACAGGATCAGCAATCATAATCCAAGGCATGGATTCTACTATCCCCAGAATAACACTCACACATAGATTTTTTAAGTACAAACTCTATGGACTCAGTAGGGGTTAATTAGTCATAGCATGGGCAGAGACAGCAAGCGTGAATGTCCAAATGTCCATCTAAACTTGTAGGGACTTGGGTTAAAACTTTTCTCCCAGGGAAGTGGGGAATGCCTCTTTCACGTAAGGGTTTACAAGTATAGGTTAATTGTAATAATAATAATCATAACAAACAAGGACCAGTGCATTTATACCTGACTAAATGGTATAGTTGACATAAAATACAATGAATACACATGTACAGTCCCTGAGTGATAAGTGCTTGGCTATGGTACCAGCCATTGGGGTCTGGGGGTAGCCCCTTGTCCCCTTAATAACACATATAGTTTGAGGTTACAAGATGATTCTGTTGTAATCATTAACGGCCACATATAAGTCCAAACATAATATTAAAAGATGTCTATACAATGCCTAAAAACCCTTCTCTGCATCTTGCTAGCCGTACCAATTATGCAACTCCTAGTTTCACCATTTCAACGCAAAAATATCCTACTGAATAGTCTTTCATGATCCATATTTATATTCTTGTATAAACATTAAATAGGGGTTATACATTATGCCACAACTCCAATGTTATTAAAATATGATTGCTAAGACTAAACTACCCCCTACTCTCTTTAGCATCCCCTTGTGAAGGCCTCTAACTTGTTAGGTCTGTGTTCACTGCTGACCAGCTGGACGTTCCCCTGCTTGGGAGAGGTAATTAACAAGCTTGTGTCGCTATCTGTGATATTATCAGTGATATTATAAATCTCCTCTCCAGACCCCTCAACTGAGTACTCTTCAACATCTAGCCCCTTCCCTGGTAGCCCCACATCATGTTTTATTAAAACCCCCAGGAAAAATCCTGCATTTTAAGACTAAACATGACAGACAAGTTCACATGACACAATAACATAATCCTTGGTAAAACCAAATAGTCCAAGATAGTTGGACAAGTTATTACAAACATGGGGAAACCATTGCATAGCATGATAAAATAGCATTGCACACATGTTAACCCTATCCATGCCATCATAGCCCTGAAATCCATGTGGCCATGACACCATACTTATAAATAGGAGAAATTACACATTGATGCACTTTAAACAATAGTAACTATTGCCAGCCCAGTGGCCCATAACATTTTAACAGTCCCAATAGAGGGGCATAGATCTAGTGCTCAGCAGTAGAATTGATTGTCAGCTCCATATAGATGATACTAGCATAGATTTATTAAAGTACGAATGGAGTATATATAGATGGAGAAGAGAAGGAGGGCTAGAACTGAACCTTGAGGTACAGCAATAATCATAGGGTGAAGCGTAGAGGTGCCAGATGAGGAGACTCTGGATTTGAAGAGGTTAGTCAACAGTGTCAAAGGCAGCAGAGGGGTTCAGGAGAATTAGATTAGAGAAGTGACCCCTTGACTAGGCGATGAACAAGTCATTAATGACTTTGGTGCCAGAGAAGGAGACACTAAATGTTCGTTCTTATAGGTATTATGTGAACTATGAGAGAGCTGTGTTACGGATGCCAAGAGATCAGAGAATTTGTATTGTATGATTAATTTTATAAAAACTATATGATTAATATGTGGAAATTCCATTGTCTTACTGACATCAAGAACCTGGTCAGACCTTTGTCAAAGTCCTGCAAGAGTAAATAGCATGGACGTACATACAACTAACAACTGATAAATACAGTGAGCTATAATAATGTTATTGTAAATTTCCAAAGCAAAACATACACATCTTTTAAAGTATGCAAATAAAATAAACATTATTCAAGAAACATGTATAATTGCACAGGTTTATTAAGTGGTTTCTTCTCTGTCATTGTCATTCGAACCATTTCAGTATTAATTCCCTGTGGCAGCAATTGGGCTGTGATGTTTTCTCAGAGGACACAAACTTCTCTATAAAAAAAAACAAGCCTTTGTCGACATGGTAAATATGTCTAATAGATATATATAACATGTAGTTACGTTATGTTGGGAACATACTAAGATGTCCATTTATCAAAGTCTCCCAACAATTGCAAAGGTGAGAGTTTTCTGATTAGTGATTAGTCAGTCCTTAAAACTTTTCCAAGCCGCTCCCCAAAGACCCCCATATAGGTCATGATTTAGGTTTAACACGGTGTGAACATTTAATGAGGCAGTTATTTTCCAACAGGCTGTGGAACCTCTAATTGCCTCAAATGTATTCAGGCAGCTTAAATCTGCAGTAAAATGGTCTGGGGTGAGGGATTGGACTTTAAAGTACTAACAAAACCTCTGATTTAGCTAATAATTTAGCATCTACCTATTAGATAAATGAAATGAAAACTAACAGAAATATTCCCTTCTAATGAGATAGAGAAAAAAAAAAGCAGCAGTAGTTGGTGCAGATAATGGACAATCTGCAGGGTGGTAATCACACAAGTAGGCTCAGCTGTTGCTTAGCTTTGCCAAACAGAGAGAGGAAGAAAAAAGAACCCAGCAGCAGTAGTTGATGCAGAGAATGGACTATCATCGGAGGTGGTAATCACACAAGTAGGGTCAGATGCATTCATAATCCAGCAGATTTATATATTCCTTTGAAGAATAACTTTAGATTAGGATAATTTTCATGTGACTTTAAAGTATGGAACAAGCTAACACAAACCTGTGTAAGCCATGGGCATGAAAGTATTTTCAGAGACAATTCCCATTTTAGCAGTCTCTGCTAGTACATGGAAGCTGTCATTACAGTAATAAATCCTAAGTCACAAAGGAACAATAGAGAGTGGGTCAAGCAGGGGTTGCAAATTTACTTGCAAGCTGCAGTCTCTTGAGCATGTGTTGGGGACAAAGGCGATGGCAGATTTTAAAATCTAATGTGACTGGGTTAATAAATTCCTCTACGTCCCTATTTCTTACACTCCGGAACCGATAATACAAATTAGCAGGTCAGCACCTCCTCAGTCTCCAAGCCAGCTAAAAGTGTGTAAGATACAAACATGAAATTGTTCAGGCATAAGCAATCTCTGCTAATATAAAGATCATACCTACACATGATTGTCTGCTCATTGCTCACACCGCTATTTGCACAGCTGTTGTTAGTTTGTTACGTACTTCATACACATATGATATTTCTTCTGAACTACATGGGTCTTTTATAATGCTTTCAGCAACAAAACCTATTCTATTGATGTCATTTGTATGCAATGAGTAGTACTCAATAGCCTCATAACTGGGCTGCCTCGTACAATTACAGCCTACAGATGGGCATTTGATAGTAGGAGCTGACTGTGTAGTAGATACCCTAAGGAAGTATTTTTTTTTACAAAACAAGTTAAAATAAGAGAAAGATTTTTTGTCCATAGGGGATTTAGCAGCACTGCTTATGTATGCCTTGTAGTCTTTTCATTTTTTATTGTATAACTTCTAGACTCAGTTTTTAGTATTAACAAAATTGTATACTTACTACGCTACACGTGTTAAGTTGAGTATGATTTTAAATCCCTCGGACTCTAAAAATTGTTGTGTTTTAATATATTTATATTTGAGAATTTTCCATTTTCAGTGTCTGCAGATTTCTATTTGAAGATTGGTTGTTTTATATGTATTGGATATATTGGACATTTTGTAGACCTGTATGTGTGCCAATAAACTGTTATCTTTTCAGCATTTCACTATGACCGATTCTTTGCGGTCTCATTTGTTGTTCTGGTTTTTGTATATATAACAAGGCTGTCCTACACCTTTTTACATCCGCTGTGTATTTAGCTCGCGTGAATTGTGCGCGGACGTAATGACGCTGAAATCTGCGCTCTGTTAATTGAGCGCTGCCTCAGATCCAGAAGCTGCTTCTGTCTCTATCTTCTTTTTACCATCCCCTCTCGCTGTATCTCCCAGTCATTTGCTCTTTTCTCACCCTAGTCTCTCTCCTCTCTCTGTATCTCGCTTCCATTCCCTCTTCCCTCACCTCACTCTCTGTATCTTACATTCATTCCCTCTTCTCTCTCTCTCTCACCCTACTCTCTCTTCTCTCACTCTGTAACTCTCATTCACCCCACTGCTCCTCTCCCCTTACCTCTCCATTCGCACACCCTCTCTCTTGGTAAGAGCAACTGTACAGCAGCTTCTGTATCGGAGACATCTTCACAGTCTCTGTCACCCCCTGGCTTGCGCGCATTTGTCGCGTGGGCATGCACTTTTGTGTGCTTCTGGGTTTTTTATGCGCGCTTTTGAGGGTTCGCATTTGCAGCGCACCATATACGGGACTCCCCTTTTTACAGCAGCACAAAAACTGGAACAACGATTCATATAATTGGTGTTATCTCAAAGTGGACTCTGAAATAAAGAATTGTTTTAAGGAAGACTATCACCTGTCTGTAACATATAACATTGCTAATTTTCCCTTTTAAATGTAATGATCATGCAAAGAATATGAGCAAAGTATCTTAATTTTAACAGTACACGATAGGGAAAGCAAAAGAAGCAGTTAAAATATATCTTGTTTACAGAATTAAATCCAATTACATTTCTCTGATAAACAAGTTTATAAGCTTGTCCCCTCTGCTGCTCAATGTGAGACCAAGTAATGTAGTGCCACGCAGAGCTATGATTTTTAAAAACCTCAATTAGTGGAGTGATTTTGCTCACTATTTTTTTTTATTCATCAATGGCATTCTTGGAAAGTGCAGCTGCATTTTAAAGTTTTGCAGAGCTTGCTTTATCACTGTCAGCATGGAGCAAACATATGATCAGCATGGGCCCCTGGCTTATCAATCGTTATCTTGCCTCGTTATGTAGACTTCTTTGGAATAAAACTGTTTATCTTCTCTCTTGCTTTGGAACAGATGAAATCACTTTGTTTCAGCCTCAGGCATGTTTAATCGAAGTGTGCTCACTGAAGCCAGATATCACCGTGCCAGTTTCTTTTATGCACATTAGTAAGTTTAACTGCAGCTGAAACAGCTTCAAGTTATGGCAGTTGTATGAATTGATTTCCTAGTTTAAAAATTGATGTTCTGTAGAATTATAAAACAAGGACAAAGTCTATGCAGCAGTTTTAAGATAATGCGTGAAACCTGTTCCTCCAAGGCTTCTGAATTTCAGCATGAACAAGTGTGGATCACTCACGGGGCAGAATGAGTAATGTACGGTACATTATTGAGCGTGAAAAGTCAGCCTTTATAGGCTCATTTAACATTTTTTCCCTTAAAATAATGATATGAAGATAGACAGATGCTTAGATTTGAAATAAAATATATGAAGGCACTGTTGAAAAACCTACATCCTTTAGCATATTTACCAACAGTTCCGTTTTTGAAGATGTGCTTGGAATTGTTAAAGGGGCTCTTTATTTTATATACATGTTTTAACTAGATTACTTAGTTAATTGTATCACCATTACCAAACGTATAAAAAATTAAATATATATATATATATATATATATATATATATATATATATATATATATACTGTACATACTTGATGTACAACATAGTTTGGCAGCATAGCATAGGATGGATTATGCATGAGTTAGGAAATAGGTCTCATCAGTGTAGATCTGGCACCTAACTTGTGATATAGATTTTGTAGGAAGGCTATTAACCACAACATCATTTAGCATATGGTATACTCAGATATTAAACTCACATACATATCTCAGGGTACACTTGGCAAAGCACTATCAAATTATAAAATATTGTATTCGCTTATGCTTTATTTTTATTTTAGCCTGTTTGTCATCTTTGAAGGGACCTTGGTACAATGGTATCAACTGGAACAATATCTAAATCCAACCCAGAAACCAAGCATCTGACACCCCCACTAAAGGCATTATCACATTTTACTTCTTCAAAACTACACACATATATGTGTGCTCATCTAAGAAAATTTTTGTATTTTTGCAGGAATTTATGTGTATATAAAATCTACAAAGAAATAGCTATGACAGGGATATTTTTTTTTTATTCCTCTCCTGACAACGGCCATGCCTGCAGAATAACTACACTACCTAAAACTTAACTCTCTATGCCACTGGCAATTTTTTATAAGGTAGAAATATTTACCCCTTATTTTGTTTTACATAACTTTATATAACTATCTTGTAGAGTTGATTCATGCAGTTTGACATGAGATTGTGTGTGTGTTTGCGTCACTCAGTCATTTCGACTCTATGACCTTGTTGTCCTCAGACCCCACCATGCTGATCCACTTGGTATTCATGGCAGAGATACTGGAGTGGATTGCCAGTTCCTTCTCCAGTGGGCCACAGCATATAGCTCCTGGTATTTCTAGGTGGTCTCCCATCCAAGTACTAATCAGACCCAACCTTGCATGGCATCAGTGTGGTGTGACCTCTTGGTTCCCTGACTGGAACTGAACCCAGGTCGCAGTGGTGAAAGCACTGAATTCTGACCACTGGACCACTAGGGAACCCTGGCATGAGATTACTGCTTGTTTTTGGTGAATTTCTGTTTCAACCTGCCTTATTGCAATAATAAAGACACTAAGATTGTTGTCAATGGTAACATCACCAGGATGTTCTGTTTAAGAAAATAATGATCATAAACATTAAATGGAATATGCATGACATCACATAGATCTAAGTACTATATCAGTTGCTGTGCTGTAGAGCTAGGCCACTTGCAGACTGTTATCACAAGATAGGGGTCCTACAGGAGTTCTGGAGGGAAAATGAAAAAAAAAAACGTATAGCAAGATGGACATAATATAAATATGGCAATCTGAGAGGCAAAGGTAAGATTATCAACGGATGAAGACAAATTTAACAAGATGTATTTCCATATTCTCCCTTTACAGCCGCTCTTCCCCGTAAAAATGCACATACTCAAACTACTGGAGGGAACAACTATGGGATATGTAAAATTAACGGGTGGAGTACTAGAAACATAAGGCCTCATGTAAATCAGATGCTCTATGTTACGTCACTGCAGTAAAAAGTCTGCAGGAGTTAGTTTGAGCCAATATACACGTAGATGTAAATAATTCACGTCCCCAAATTGCGTCAGCCGGCGTCCGTGAACCATGGTATCCGCTGTAGCTGTGAAGGAGCTTGGATATCTGGGAATACAACATTCAACCGGCCCACCACCACCCTCAGTAGTCACCTCAAAGGATCCTCAGCACCTCCCCACTCTGATGACATTAGCACCACCATCTCCGCATTACACACCCAAGTCTATGCCCGGCACATCTTGTCACAGTCCCATAATGGATCATGTATTTCGAATATCCAAAGAACACATCGATAATCCAATGCAAGCTGTCGTATCCAACATGGCAGACCAGCAGAGATCCCTGTGTGATGAAGTGAAGTCTCTGCGGCCGAGATCATTAACACCAACAACATCCTGAGGAATGCAAACAAGAAGAGGAGAAGGCACAACCTCCAACTGGAGAGATTGCAGCAAATGCAGGCCAATGAAATACAGAACCAGAGTGAGCTGCATAAAAGAGATATTGATCTAGTGCAGCGCACTCTGGATGCTGTAATTTCATTGAACCTCCATATGGCGGTCCTCACTCAAGCCATGTCTGGTGCTTCCTCCTCTCCCTATATGCCTCCCACACCAGCGCCTACCCTGCCACCACCAGATGACCCCCCCCATCCAACCCCTCCCCATAAAAGGAAACGGAAAAGGCATGGTAGGAGGGGCTTAAAGCAAAGATGGGGAAGTTTGTGGCCTGCATATGTGTAAATGCATGCCATTAACATTTTTTAAACCACAAAACTCAATAATTATGATCATCAATATTTCCGAATACCCATGCCTGTCAACAGAGTAGATGATCATATCTATTGGGATATAGACACATTGACATATTGAAATGCGGTTGCTATCCACCGTACTCTATAATCCTCTTCTCTGTGTACTCGTATGGTTATTATCAGCATCCCAACAATTGATGGTCACTGAGGAATGCTTTTAACAAGAGATGGTGCAGTCCACCTATTGCATTTAATTATATCTCTTACTAATCAACCTGAGTTTGCTTTATTTTGTAGGTTAAAAAAAGAGAAACACTGCGGCTATTGTGTCATCTCCAAGCAGTGTAACCAAATATTATGAGTGATATATTTATACAGTGACTATCTGTTCTCTGAATGACATCCCACCTCCAGATTGATCACACATTGCATATATAAACACACATATAGGAAATGAACATGACTGTTTATGTTCACTTAATACCAATGCTGATATGCCTGTCGACTTGCATAGCCAAATTAATCTGTAGATCAAACCCTGCATGTAATAATGAATTTCTGAAACATGGCATCATCTAAGCAATCTGCCTTAACATTCATTAGTCTCTTTAAATTGTAGGTATTGAGGATGATGACCCCTGTTTGCAAACAATATTAATGTGTACGTGTTTCCACGTGTACGTGTTTTATATTATTCATACTCTTAAAGCTTTTTCTCTCATTCATGATTCTAGAGATGACTTACTGATCAAGAAAACAGTGATTAAAAGGACACAAAAGTTTACAAATACAGATCTGAATGATTCACAACAGAAACTCTCAAAAGACAATGCAACATTGAGAGCAGAAGTTTGGATAATGTTGAGAGAGATGTATTTTCTGTGTAGTATTTGGATGCATTTAAAGCTTTTTCTCAATCTAGATAATGTACACATCTTAAAAACAATTATTTAGAATTGAAATGATAGGGTGTAATTAGAAGCCAACTGAAAATGCTCCTCAAGTACATTCTACTGTATAGTGTGGAGAACAAGAGATTGTATAGTGTAGAGAGGCAGCAGTTTTATAATGTGGGGACCAGGAATAGTGTAGAAAGCCATAAGTTCCTTAGTCTGGAGAACCAGGGATTGTATAGTGTAGAGAACAAGAAGTTCTATGTGGAGAACCATGCCTCAATCAGAGACTGTCAGTCTACTCAAGTGCAATACCTTCTTTGCTTTGTGCATTCTGTGATGCACAGCAAGATTTGCAGTAAAAACAGCCCTCTCTAACATTTCCCCATCTCATCGCCCTTTAATACATCCAATACACCTTGAAATGTTGGTCTGCCTTTTGAGCCCTGTAAAAAAAAATATACAGTGTGCTCAAAATGTTGCATATCCTTGGCAAATTGGTTATATATGTACCATTTTTGAAGAAAACATGAGTGAGCAGGCAAAACACATTTTTTGATTTCTTATGAGAGTCATATTCAACTGTAGGTTATAACAGAATGGCACAATCATAAAACAAAACATGCCAAGAAAGAAAAAAATAAAATGACCCTGTTCAAAAGTTTGCTTACCCTTAGTTCTTAATACTTTTGTAATAGGCCCCTAATTCTTGCAGGTGGTATAGATGCCCATTCATCTTGGCAAAATGCCTCCAGGACATGCAAAGTATTTGGTCGTCTTGCATGAACCGCACGTTTGAGATCTCCCCAGAGTGGCTCGATGATATTAAGGGCAGGAGACTGTGATGGCCACTCCACAACCTTCACCTTTTTCTGCCGTAACCACTGGAGAGTCAACTTGGCTTTGTGCTTAGGGTCATTGTCACGCTGGAAAGACCAAGAGCGTCCCATGCACAGCCTTCCTGCAGAAGAATGCAAAATGTCTGCCAGTATTTCCTGATAACATGCTGCATTCATCTTGCCATCATTTTTCACAAGATTCCCTGTGCCTTTAGAGCTGACCCCCCCAAAACATCAGTGAGGCACCACCATGCTTCACAGTGCGGATGGTATTCTTTTCATTATAGGCCTTGTTGACCCCTCTCCAAACATAGCGATTACGGTTGTGACCATAAATCTCTATTTTGGTCTTGTCCCTCCAGTTACAGTGTACCAGAAGCTGTAAGGCATGTTGTCGGGCATATTGTAACCAGGCTTTTTTGTGGCATTGACGCAGTAAAGGCTTCTTTCTGGCAACTCAACCATGCAGCTCATTTTTGTTCAGGTATTGTTGTATTGTGCTCCTTGAAATAACCACACCGTCTTTTTCCAAAGCAGCCTATATTTCTCCGGAAGTTCCCTGTGGGGGTTTTCTTTGTATTACGAACAATTCTTCTGGCAGTTGTGGCTGAAATCTTTTTTGGTCTACCTGACCTTGGATTGGTATCAAGAGATATCCACATTTTCCACTTCATAAGTGATTGAACAGTACTGACTGCCATTTTTAAGGCTTTGGATATCTTTATATATCCTTTTCCATCTTTATGAAGGTCCTTTGCCTTGTTATGCAGTTCTTTTGACAGTTCTTTTCTGCTCCACATGGCTCAGTATCTAGCCTGCTCAGTGCATCCACGTAAGAGCTAACAAACTGACTATTGACTATTTATACACAGACACTAATTGCATTTTAAAAAGCCACAGGTGTGGGCAATTAACTTTTAATTGCCATTTTAACCTATGTGTGTCACCTTGTGTGTCTGTAACAAGGCTAAACATTCAAGGGTATGTAAACTTCTGATTAGGTTAATTTGGGTAATTTCTGTTATCATTATGATTTAAAAAGGAACGAGACAACTATGTGATAATAAATGGATTTATATGATCACTATCCTTCAACAAAATACTTTTTTTTGCATGATTAGTCATATTTAAAAAAAATGCCAAAAATGTACATTTTCTGCCAGGGTATTCAAACTTTTGAGCACAACTGCACATTATGTATCCATGGATGCCCTCCAGCAATGATCATCATAGCCCTCATCCTCACTCTTTGGGTGTGGATAAGCGGCACACCCATGTTGATTGAAGCATTGGTCTCCATCTATCAATTCACCAGTGAAATGGGCCTGTGCCTAAAAAACCTGCCTCTGTAAAAAAATAGCCGCCAACTAATGGATTTTGGTGCACATGCATACCGTAAATACTAATTTTAAAGATTTGGTTGGCTGAAATATGTGTCAATAATATGTCAGCCAATTAGAATTGAGTATTTCATGTAGCCCTGCCCCATATCTGTTTTGTTAAGTGCTTAGCCAATCATAATTTAGAGACTGCAATATACAGGTGTAGTGATTTATTTTATTTTGTGTACTTTTTTTATCTATGTAGTGTTAGGGACTATGGCGGTCATTATGAACCACTGTGGTGGTAGGAGAGATGCCATGGTGTAGGGGTTAGCATGTAGGAAGGGGGAATCTGTGGGGATCCCTGGGCTTGTAGGGGATAATTGGTAGTTAGGAGAAATCCAGGGGAATTCCTTGACTTCAAATCTGACCCAATTACGGTGATATCAATGGATTTGAAGCATCTAGACATTTGTACCTTTATGCAAGGTTGGAAGTACCCGTAGGCTTTTTACAGATTTGGTGCACTTGGTGGTACTTCTGAGTTAACCTCAGTGAAATCAGATATTGTTCCTGGAGGCATATGATAGTGATTTATAAAATAGTTATGGGACACTTACTCAGGGCTTACAATGTTAGGGATATTTGAAGCACTCAGATGGCATTTCTCAAAGGTTAGATTTATGTTTGGGAAGTGATAGCTCAGTATTGAGTTACGAGTGAACTTCACTCAGATTTTTATGATTCGTAGCTACAGAAGTTTTTAAAGTACGTTTGTTCTATTGGTCTGGGACACACATATATATATATATATATATATATATATATATTTTTTTTTTTTTTAAACAAAGAACATTCATACATTCTTTGTACTGTGATGCAGCACAGGTGTGACAACAGCACAATACAAAACTTGAACTTTATTCATACAGCGTAGTTTATGCATTATGGTAAAAGTCCAGCGCAATAGATAAATCATCCTTCATACATACATGCAACACATACCATCATCTCTATGAGTACAAATTTGGCACAAAACATGAGTTAAGCTTTATTATTACATTTGCATTGACATAAACACACCTGGGATGTAGGGATGGAGTGGAATGGGTGGTGGCTGGGGCTGCCATGTGGCAGTGTGTGCTGAAGAGGGCAGAGAAGGTGATGGTCAAGGGACGGAAGTTGGGCTAGGGGTATGGGAGGTTTTAGTCCTACTCCTCATGACTGTCAAGGCTGAGAACCAATCTGCAACAGTCCTGGATGGTCATTGTGATCCTTCAGTAGCAGGCGGTTTCTGGCAAACCAATGGGCATCCTTAACACAGCACATGAGAAGCCAAGCATCTGGACTCCTTCTGATGTACTCGGTGAAGCACTCTATACAACAAACAAAGAGAAGAGGGGAAAGAAGGCATCCCTGCCGGAGTCCAGACAGGAAAGGGAAGGGGTGGGTCTTCCGACCCCCACAAAAAACAATAAAAACATACATACATTTCCAGAGGTAAAACAAACTAAACATTGCACATATTTACCCATTACATATAGAGCCTGCATAAGAAAAGGAAAATAGGGCACAGCCAGACATTATTTTCCAATATAATTATCCCAAAGTGTCCAAGTAACCTGGGATCTATTTTTACTAATACCCTTTAGTAGTTCACGACTTGAGACTTTGTTGACCACCTCTGACCAATAAGGGACATATTCACTTTTTCAGCATTTTACCAAGGCCCATTTTGGAAAATATGTGCTATCAGATATTTATAATGTGTGAATAAAGTATAAATTTCCAACTGAAGTATCATGTAATCTAAACTGGATGGCATTGTCTTTCCAGAGATCCTGGTTATCTGTTCCCCGCATTTAGACCAAAAGAGTCAGATCTTTTCACATAAACACCACATATGTGGGAGAGTGCCTTGCATCCTACAGACCTTCCAACACCCGTGCTGGGTGGAAACGTCAGATCTGTTGATCTCCGTGGGAACCAGATACCATCTTTGTACAGTTTTAAAAAATAGTTAATTATAATATGTGTTCACTCAACACAGGGTCTCTACCAGATGACTGGAGAGAAGCTGATGTGATACCTATATTTAAAAAGGGAGCAAGAGCAAATCTGGGGAATTATAGACCAGTGATCCCCACTTCTGTAGTGGGGAAGCTTTTAGAAGGGTTATTAAGAGATAATATACAAGAATATGTCTATTTGAACAGGATTATAAGTAGGAGTCAACATGGATTTATGAGGGATAGGTCATGTCAAACAAATCTAATTAGTTTCTATGAGTAGGTTAGTAGGAACCTGGATCAAGGCAACTCAGTGGATGTAGTCTTTTTGGATTTTGCAAAGGCTTTTGATACAGTGCCACATGGGAGACTATTGTGCAAACTAAGAGATACTGGAGTTGCAGTAAATATCTACTCATGGATTGAGAGCTGGCTAAAAGACAGGAAGCAAAGGGTTGTTGTAAATGGAACATACTCCGATTGGACTAATGTGGTAAGTGGGGTTCCTCAGGTTTCAGTATTAGGTCCTCTCCTTTTTAACATATTTATTAATGACTTAGAGGTAGGATTAGAGTGTGGTGTCTCCATGTTCGCTGATGACACAAAGTTGTGCAAGGTAATTAAATCAGATAGTGATGTGCTTTCCCTCCAAAGGGATTTACATAAACTAGAGGATTGGGCATCTAAATGGCAGATGAGATTTAATACGAATAAATGTAAAGTTATGCATCTGGGAAGGAAAAATAGCCATGCAATTTATAATCTTAATGGAGCAAATCTAGGTGTATCCGATATTGAAAGGGATTTGGGAGTGCTTGTGGACAATCCACCTAGGTAACAGTGCTCAAAGCCAAGCAGCAGCTGCAAAGGCAAATAAAATATTAGCATGAATTAAGAATGGTATAGAAGCAAGGGAAGCAAATATAATTATGTTACTATACAAATCTCTAGTACGCCCTCATTTGGAATATTGAGTACAATTTTGGGCACCACTACATAAAAAGGACATTTTAGAGCTGGAAAGGGTACAGAGGAGGGCCTCAAAACTAATAAGGGGAATAGAGGGGCTAAGTTATGAAGAAAGTCTAACCAAATTAAACTTATTTTCTCTAGAGAAAAGGCGTCTAAGAGGAGATATGATTACCCTATATAAATACATCCAGGGTCAGTATAAAGATTTGTCAAGGGAGCTTTTTGTGCCAAGAGGTTTTCAACTGACAAGAGGACATCCCTTGAAGTTAGAAGTAAAAAGATTCCACCTTAAAGAAAGAAAAGGGTTCTTCACAGTAAGGGTGGTTAATCTGTGGAATTCTCTACCAGAGGAGGTGATGACAGCGGATTCGATAGATAACTTTAAAAGGGGACTGGATTTATTTCTAATTAAAAAGGGAATTCAGGGTTATCATGGATAATTAGAGAGGCAGTATTGATCCAGGGAGAAGTCCAGTCGCAGGTGTCTGGGATCAGGAGGGATTTGAGTGTTTTTTAATTTATATATATATATATATATTTTATACAACTAATTAATTAATAGTTAATCCGCATATTGCAGATCGGAGGAGATCTTGAAAGGTTGAACTTGAAGGACTGAAGGTCTTTTTTCAACCTTAAATACTATGTAACTATGTAACTATGTAATATGAACTTAATTAAGGTTTATTTTCTAAACGAAAAGTATTAATTCACACTTCAATTGACCATGACTTGCTCAGTTCTTTTTCATACGACTTCATTCTAGTGGATTTACCTGCTTCAATATGTGATCTAATCAGGTTTTGACATTTAGATATCAAATGAGATGTATCCTCTAGGGGCCTCATTCTAATCCTACTTTTTCGTAATAAGTAGCCTCAAGGTTAGGCCGCAAGCTACTTAGCTTACGGCAGTCAAGCTGCGATCCCTTGCGATTAGCTCAATCGCAGCTTACTTCCGTTAAAGCATTTAATCTTGCGCGGCAGCAAGAGTTGCGGCCGCAAAAATTCCCAAATCACTATTCACTTTCACCCTTCCGTTAAGCTCGTAAATCTCTAAAATCGAGCCACAGCTTACTTACACCAAAGAAGTCCCGCAAAATTCTTACTTACAAAACGTTGCACTAATTAAGCTCATAAAAAAGCCATCCTGTACTTTTATTAGAAGTGAAAGTGATTTTAGGTCTTAGAATTAATAGCACAACATTCCCCTACTCTCAAATCGGCAAATAATTTTTTTTTATTTCATGTTCAATTTTCGTGTTCTATCCATCTTGCACAGGCTTGAAGGTCATTCACCCTCCAATCCTGTACGGGCTTGATTAACAAGGTATGGGCTTGGAGGTTAAAGTGCAACGTCAGATCCGCAACGGCTTCAGGATTGAAATAAAAAGCAGCGGGCGCGAGTTAAGAGCCATAGCCTCAAACCCGTAAACACGGTTCTCCTTCAAAATTTTGGAGCCAGATAGGAGGTGAGGAGACCAATCAAGGCCGCAAATAACTGTTTAAAAGTGCAGGGAATTCATAAATCTGTGACTGTGTTGTATACTGTGCAAGTGGACACACAGGTCTTGGAGTTGGAGGGATTTGTCAAGGAAAGAGAGAGAGAGCAATAGAAAGAGACGGAGAGAGAGATAGTGAGTTAGTGTGTGAGAGCGAGCAGGTGAGAGTGTGAGAGAGTGTGAGTTAGAGTGCATGTTAAAGTGTTTGAGTGTGTGAGAGAGACAGTGATAGAGAGGGAGAAGAGTGAGGAGAGGTGGAGAGATGGAGGTGGCAGTGCAGGGAGAGGCCAGACAGCAGGAACCCCAGCCACAGTCTGGCCCGCGAGCTGCTCGTGGCAAAACGTGAGCAGCCAACTTTACCCCTGCAGAGTTTGACATGCTCCTAAGGGGAGTAGGTGCCCAGTACAACATCCTAACCGGCGGGAGTGAGGTGAGATGCATGGAAGAAGATTGCTGCAGAGATCTCTGCACTGGGTCACGCCAACCGCAACTTGAAGTCTGTGCAGCACCACTACCAAGACTGCCGCATGACGGTCAAAAGGAAGATGGCGGAGGAGGCCAATGCGGCTCATGGAACAGGTGGTGGGCCTCCAGTTACCTTCATATACCCCGGTTGGGAGGCCACCATCCAAGAGTTTATTGAGCCAGTGGCAGTCGTGGGCATCCCTGGCCTGCTGGACTCGGGTGTGCCAGAAACCCTGCAATGTGAGTACAATAAACACCTTCACACCAACATTTGCATACACATGAACACCATACACATATATAACTGACATTGAATTGCACTGTAAGATCTCTGGTTGTGACTACAAATATATTGGGCAGCAATAACTATGTCAATCCAGTTTGAATAAATATACTTGTCAGAATTGTTAGCAGTGAAATGTATGTTCAATTTCTCCACTCACAATTGATTGAGAATAGCGTTTAGCAAATCATTTGATGTTACTGTTATGTTTGCTGTTGGTTTAGAGTGCATATAAAGCATAACTGATAAAACTCCATTGCAATTGTGTATTTATTGTCATGAGTTCCCCTATCCCTCTCTACCCCATGTTAAACTGGCCCATTCATTGCTGTTTGGCTTAACACTCCTACTGCTTAGAATCCATCTACATCTTTCAACTAGGTATCGCTGTAGATCCAGATTGATTACACTTCCCCATGAGACTACTGTACATGTATGGCGTTGCACACTACAACATATGCGGATACAGACTGTAATGGACCGCAAGTGCGTGTCGTGTACTAGGCTACACTGGACCATGTATCATTAGCATGTTAACACACATTGCTGAGTATTGGTCACAGATTGGTCAGTGCAGATCAGATTCAGATGAGCATGTGTCCTAATGAACTGCAGATGGCACACTGCACCAGCATTACATATATTGATATGAGCCATGGGACCTTTACTTTTATCTGACCGTCTAGATGTCACTGCATTTTACTGGCGATTAGATTGTCACACAGATTTAGTGAGTTAGGTTGGTGGTTAAGGTAAGGGTTTAGGATTAGGGTGAGGCCTAGGGCTTTTGGATTTGTGTGTAAGGTGAAAACTTTGTATATAATAGCAGCAGCACCATCTAGCAGCCCCTTGCCACAGCTCCTGCTGCCAGCAGTTGTGATCACATAATAGGAAAGATCCCAGCCGGGATCCACAATGCTCATGATGCAGATCAATCACAGCCAGTTACAAGTCACCAAAGTCACTATGATCCCCTGGAAATGGAAACACACAGCAATCAATTTTTCCAAACAACAATACTCAAATGCAAATCTTGTCTCATTTCAGTACCAGACAGGCGTACCATGGCCACCGAGAGTCAAGCATCCACTACCACCGATGCTGCTGGTTTACCAGCATCTCAGGGGCAGGAACGTTTTCTGGTAATGATAATCCACTATGAGAGCAGCCTCTCCATACTTGGACAAAAAAATGGGTACTTGACCAGAACCATATCAGTCTGATGTAATTTATTCAAGAGATTCACTAACAATAAACTGGCAAATATGATTGGAATTCAGTTCCCTGATTGAGCATCTATACTATCTGTTGTTGCATATGCATAATGGAAATATGATGCAGGCTTCCTAAAAGTCCAAGTAGAGGAGATGATAGAATGTCTAAAGCAATAGGTTCATATAAATCTACGTAGAGTATGTGAACATACACATACTGTGGATATGCAAGGAACATCAGGTGACCAATGTCACATGACATCTGCATTGTATCGTGAAACAGTCTCTTGATATATATCGGTATTCAGTCAAGGTAATCAGATATCACACTGGATGCAACAACTAAATGAAACGGAGACATGCACATACATGATGGCATTGTCATGACCGCGGAATGTCGGGATGCTTATCTTCATGCCTTGCATTGACTGTGATCTGGAAATGAAACACACAAATAATAAAGTTGATCCAGTGTTAATCAATAATGCATCACGAGACCTACATCAGATCGGGAAGCTCTCCTCTACTGTGGACTTTGGGATATTCTGTATGACAACGGGTAAGGAGAAATGAGTTGAATCAGTTGCCATAATCAAGGTACATTATAGATGGTTGTTATTTGTTTTGGACTTACATGAGAAGTACTCCCAGATGACGTGGGCATGTACTTGTGACCCCTGAACGTTATCCACACCAGGGGGGGGGTACGGGATGCTCCTCTGGTTGGAGCGGACCCTCATCAATGTCCCCCAGACAGTTGGCCTGTCCTGCTATATTGTGCAGACAGCAGCAGGCCATGATCTGACAAACCTTAACTGGTTTATACTGTAGCACCCCAGTATGTAAACATTTGAAGTGCATCTTCAGGAGCCCAAAGGTGCGCTCAATTACATTCCGATCCTTACACACTGGTTATGAAATTTTCAGCCATGAAATAACTGCCGCACCTTTATTAGATGTTATATGTATACAATTATCTGGCACACAGGCTGGAAAATAAGAGTAAGTACCATCCTTGGTTACATAGAGGAGTGACCCTAGTGATGTCAGATTCTCTTTGCAGTGAGTCATGGAGATAATTACTCAAGTACCCTTATCTGGTGATGAACTCCTCCTGGTCCTATCTTGTTTTGTGTTTGACGCTGTTGAAATTAGCTCCTATGCCCCCGCCATCTGTTAATGTAAGTGGTTAGGAGGGTTAGGGTTAGAGGGTTATGAGGTGAGGGTTAGGAGGTTAGGGTTAGAGGGTTAGGAGGTTAGGGTTAGGAGGTTAGCATTAGAGGGTTAGGAGGTTAGCATTAGAGGGTTAGGAGGTTATGGATAGTAGGTGAGGATTAGGGTTTAGAGATTAGGGATAGAGGGTTTGGATATTAGATTTAGAGGGTTAGGGGGTTGGGGTCATTTGGATGTGTTTTTACTCTATAGGAAGGAGAAGATTACCAGATGACGCGGATGTACTACCTAATTTTCACCACTAGTTAATGACAATGGCATGTTAATGACAGCCAGCATTAATATATGCACTAGTGAAGCATGTTATCAATATCGGTCTGAGAACAGATCCTTGGGTCTGATGTAAGTAACATTGAATCTGGCTGCTGTCCTTTGTGTCCTCTACATATTAATGGGTATTTCCCTATATTGCTGATTATCCAGAGACCTTGCTAATAGTTAGCAATGCTTGCAGATGGGAATCAGGTGAGTTGGTATATTGGTACAGTATTAAGCACTGTACTGTACATGCATTGTGTTTACTTTTTTTATCCTCCTCCACCTTTCTTTAGTTGACCTGTGTGAAACTGTGTGAAACTGGATTGAATTACACAGTTCAGAGGTTGAATTATCTGTTTCATTGAGCAGATCCAGATAAGTTGTAAGTTCTATGCACACTAATGGTTCCTTCAGTTAAATGGAGTGATTTGTGATAATCCTTTTTTTCATTAGTTTCCGGTTGCAGCGGTGTAGTGACCGCATCTGACTCTGCTTATTCTAGACTATTATATTGGCCCCTGTAGGTATCACCTTTTTTCCACTAACAGCTTCTTGCTCTCTGGGGACCTGCCAACACCACACCATTATTAATGCACAGTCTTGACCACTGCTGATTGTGGCCAACAGCGCGCCCAACAGGAGGCTAGGGGGTTTAAGGGTTAGGGTAAGGCTGCAGAGTCTAAGAGTTAGGTTTAGGCTGCAGCTACAAGGGTTAGGGTTAGAAAGGTTCATGGCGTTAGGCCATACCATTTGCGCCCTTTCATCTGTGCGCATTTATCACAAACTTTAGAACTGCGCGCTGCTGTTGGCGTGGTCATGTCGGCCCCATGTTGACGGTGTGCATTTGCTATGTGCGCCAATGTTGGGGTGCCATATTCTATTATATGCCTGTTTTAGGGGCTACAATGGAGCCTCTGTGAGTGGGAAATTTCATGTATGGGTGTTGCAATTTAATCAGGTAGTGTGTCTTTAATTTCTTTCGAAAACATGCAGCGTGGCTTTTCAGATTGGCATGGAATGACCATTCCAACATATGAGGAATATTAAAATCTGGTCATTTTGCAATTATTTATTTGGGCATTATTGGTCAACTAATTGTAATGTCTTTCCATGCTTTGCTGATGTTTTAAAGTGCACTGGGGTTTAGATTCCCCTTTACAGGCTTCATATGTGCTAAACCTTTGCGGATCCCATTTGGAGGCTGTAATATTTGGGCCTCCATTTTATGGTTACAGGCTTGAACGCCATGCAGTCTGAAAGAACGTTACAAAATGGATACCTTCAACCTCCAAGCCTGTAAGGGCTTGAAGAACGAGTTACACGCTTGGAGGACATTCACTCTCCAAGCCCGTATGGGCTTGAATAACGAGCTACGGGCTTAGCAGTCATTCAAGTCTGTGGGACTTTGGACAGAAAATAAACCTGAAATTAAAAATTTCATTTTGGCGGTGTGCAAGCTTGAGAATGTTTTGCTATTAATCCTCATGTCCCCCATCATTTACAGTGCTTTACAGTTCTGGATTGAATATATATTTGCATTTAGTTTTCCGATTTTGCGGCCTTGAAACACGAGTTACGGGCTTGCGGCAAATGCTTATGGCCAATTGCATGGTTTGCAATTGGCCGTAAGGAGGACCTCCTTGCAGCACCGCCCGACTGAATACCAGCGTAGACGTAACGCTATGCGGGTCAGTAAGCAGGCTGCAAGGAATCGCAGACTTGCGCCCATTTTACGGCCCTAAAACTGAGTCATCTCTCTTATTCAATAAGTATAAGTAATAGAATAATAGAAGCCTGATTGCAGTAGCATTTTTTTATGTGCAGAATAATGCAGGGAAGGCTTGCGGGATCGGGGGGGGGGGGGGAGGGTTGTCTACTGGCAGGAACCAGGTACGGGGATGGTGGTGAAGGAGAATTATACGGGTCTCTCACCCTCGGCCACCAGGCTTCCATCGAAGATTCAAAGCCACACAAATCTCACATAGAGACAATCAATATCACACGTATATTCTCAGATTAATAAAGTTATCCCTCTTTGGATCCTATTCAAGATCTAAAATAATTCACCAAGCAATGTCAGATGCTGAGAACTTCCCTTCACAAGCCATATCCTTACCATCACTTCCTCCCTCCATTTGCCAAAGGTTAATCAAATACTAGGTCACCTGAATTACGCCACTTATAATCTCTTTTTTAAGGTAGAGCATTTGTCAGCAATTTACCAACCAAACTCACTCGAAGGTCAATATTCCATCAACCTTTTATTTGAGAAATCCAAACCATCGGCAATGTTATTTTGTAGGTCACATCTTCAGCTCACTGTAATGGAAGTCTATTCATGTTACTAGACCTACCGCAGAATCTACCCTGTTCTATGTTTACATCTTCTAAGATTGTTTCAAAATTTACAATCTTGATATTATCATCACTAGATGGTCATACTCACACAGGGAGAAAAGTACTTGGGAGGGAAGCTAGTACTCTGGGTTTCCTGTGGACTTGTCATGCAATACAGCTCATAATCACCAATAATCCCACTCATACTATCATATCCAAACTAAGACCCAAAATGAAATCCACTATGTCCCTCTTGAGGGAATTAAGTTTCATCACACCATGTTTCCAATTCCAACTCTATCCATATCTTCAGGTGCCTCACCCTTATGACCCTAAGTCTCTCCACATCACTTTAGCTGGGTTCCTGTGGGATATTTAATTATCCTATCTAACCCAAGCACCAGATTTGTTCCCCTGTTTATGGCAGCTCGAAATATGATGTACTCTGGACTGGTCACGAGTACTAGTATGAAAGAGCCTGGCAAATATTTGGGCTTATCCCTCAAATCACACGTTAACCCACCTTACAATATTTCATCATTTTAGCCTTCACTGCACATTGTGTCATACACCTTAGGTTACACTTCAATACTATAGAGACCTACCTGACAGGTCTACAATTCCATTTGATATCAGAATACATCAAATGTCACTGCATCTAAGGCACAATGTCTACATATAGACATGAAACTTATTCAAAAGACTTGATACCAATAATCCAATTGTGTTCCGAATCTTTCTCCCCAAACACAACCGCTATAATGTTAGCTTTCTACAGGTCTCTTCACCCTGGAGATTTTTCTAATTCATAAAACCAACCCCATTACATCTCTACAAAAATGTAATCCTATGAAATGACTACTACATACCCACACTTCATTCTCTAAAACTATTTGTTAGCCCATCCTGGTATCCTATTATCCAACTCATAATTCCTGGTGTCCCGTTACAGTACTGAAAACCTTTCTCTTATCATAACCCACAGAACCTACTTACCACCCACCACCTAGCCTATCTAATCAGCTTTTGCCTGCTATAATATTCATACATTACATACAGCTTCTGTACATCAGATTAGGACTTGACACTTTCTCATACTCTGGTCACTCATTCCACTTAGAAGCAGCCATATCAGTATCAAGATTGTATACTTCTGCACACATGATTGAAATACCAGGCGCCGGCCTCTTTCATCCCCCTCTTCCTCTCTCTCATCTCCCCCGCGGGACTTAGGCCTCTCTCATCCGCCTCCCTACTATCCCCCTTGGGCCGCAATCCTCCTCCTTCCTAACCCCCTTATGCTCTATCCTTCACCCCTCTTCAAAAATCTCCCTATCTCCTTTCCCGTCTTTCCTCTCTTCTTAAATTGATCTGCTGAGCTCCTGATGTGCTGCAGTAGCGTCTTCTTGCTTATCTGCATATGCTAATAACGTGACGTCACACACGCGTCACCTCATTAGTATATGCCGGTTCCGGACACAGGCAGAAGACGCGCCTACAGCACTGCAGGAGCTCATCGCCTAAGTGCTCTGAGTTAACGGCTCACCTCGCTTCACGTCGTACGCACCACCTAAAGCGTGACGATGTCTCGTAGGTCAACAATTATAATATGTATATATACCTGGAGTCCTCTATCACTCTTAGGGTGATAAACCCCTGAGGCTCATTTGCACACACAAAAACTGAATCAAAGGAGCTCAATCTAAGTGGGTTTGTTCTATTTGTCTGGATTACTCTTCTATAGGGGCTGGATCACTCTTTTAAATGAGACTGCAAGATATTTCTTCCTGTGAAGGTCACAGGTGAGCTAAAAGTGCTGCGCACTGAGTAGGTAACCAGACCTGGAGAGCAACCCCACTTGTTGTTCGTTCTCAGATTAAGAGATTTTTATCCTTGGGGGTTTTGTCACCCAAAGGGTGATAAGGGTTCATTGTATCTTAGGGAGTGCAGCTACATCTCATGGACAATGCCCAAGAGAAGCTAAAATTTATGTCTGGGGTTTGTTGTTTCTTGTTCTCAGGGTAGAATTGCCTTGTATTTTTGAGCTGGATCTCTCTTTTAATTAAAACCAGACAAATATATTACAGGATATCTCTGCATGTGAAGGGTACAAATGATCTAAAAGTGGCTGCTCTCTGTGTAGGTTCTAAGGCATATAGAACAAACCTGCTTAGGTGTTGTTTGTTCTCAGATTGAGTGCCTGACTTATGTTTATGCAAATAACCCCCATGGAACTTAATGTTAACAACTATACCATTTGTGTGCTAAATGGACCTCCATGGCACTAAATATTAAGCCACGTGGCATTGGTGGACCCCAAAATGACCCAACTGGCACCTTTCTTACCACCACAGGGGTCCATATCCCATGGAAAATAAATCCCCTATGGGGGTCCATAAAAATCCTTATTGTGCCTAACACAACATAGCACATTGAAGACCTTGTACCCACTCTTCATCTGTGGATAAGCAGACACATACATGTTGACAGAAGATTCGGTCACCTTCAGTCTTGGTTGAAGCCACCGGTATTCATCTTCAGCCCAATTAAATATGCCTTTGCATTAAAACCCGCCTCTAAAAAAATTACTTCTATTGAAGCTCCTCCTCTGAGGAGATCTGGTACTGACTAATGGGTTTTTCACCTTAAATACTAATTTTAAGGATTCAGTTGACTGAAATATGTATCAATCAGAATCGGGTATTTGCTTGAGCCTTGCCCCATATCTGATTGGTTGAGTGCTTAACCAATCATAATTCACCAACTGACAATTTACAGGTGTAGTGTTTTTTTTATCTGTTTGTATATTTTGTACTATGTAGTGTTAGGGACTATGGTGGTCCTTATGGACCTCTGTGGCTGTAGGAAATGTGCCACAGGGTCCCATGTCACAGGGGTTAACTTTAAGTGCCATATGGGTCTATTAGCACGACATAGCACAGTGGTTAATGTTAAATGCCATGGCAGCCCATGAGGATCCCCATATTTATAGTTGGTTATACCATAGGTTTCGGTTGAGGACTCCCATGAAACATGGGTTATTGCGAGGTGCCATTGGGGTCAATGAGGACCCCTATGGTTCTTATTAATTATACTATGCTGGTCCATTATTACTCCCATGGTAGAAAAGGAGAATCCCAGGGGATCCCCAGGGTCATAGAGTATACCAGGAGACTTATTGGGGGTAATGGGTAGGAAGGGGGAATGCAGGGGATCCACTGCATCCTCAGGCTCATAGTAGTTAGCGGATATTGAGGGGTAATTCTGTGTATGGGCAGTTGAGGTTAGTGATGGGGCTTAGAAGGGGTTGGAGCACAGTGGAGAGCTGTGTAGGGTCAAGTGCTAGCAGGTTTCTTTGGGTGATGGTGGAAGGGGTTGAAAAAGGCTGGTGAGAGGAAGATGTGGTGAGGTTGAAGGTAAGGAAGTGATGGTCTGATAGAAGGAGTGGGTGGATGACTGAGTTGGAGGTTGTGCTGAGGTTGGCGAAAATAAGGTCTGATGAGGCATAATGAGTTGAAGAATTTGTAAGTTGTGTGAGGCCAATAGAAGAGGTGAGTGCAATAAATTTGGCTGCTGCTGGGGAGGTGGGAGTGTCAATGGCAATATTAAAATCTCCAAGAACAAGTGAAGGAATGTTGAAGGAGAGAAAGTGAGGGAGCCAGGCAGAAAAGTGATCAAGAAATTGAGAGGGAGTGTCTGAGAGGCGATAGATCATAGCGACACGTAGAGAGATATGTGAGAAGAGACGGATAGTATGGAGGGATGGGACAGGGGGTAAGAGGTGAAATGTACAGCGAGTGGAAAGCAATACACCCACACCTCCACCTTGTTTGTTTCCAGGTTTAGGAGTGTGGCTTAGGTGATAACCACCATAAGAGAGTGCTGCAGGGGAGGCAGTGTCTGAGGACGAGAGCCAGGTTTCAGTGAGAGCAAGTAGATTAAGGGAGTTGGTAATGAATAAGTCGTGAGTGAAAATTAGTTTATTGCAGATAGATTGTGTGTTCCAGATGGCGCAGGAGAAAGGTAGAGTAGAAAGTTTGTGACAAACATGGGTTCAAATTTGGCCCGCTGACTTGGGGTTGAAGTCTGCCCTTTCTTTCATTTCACACATACAATTAATAACCAAATCATGTCGTCTTTGCTTAAAATAAGATTTCCAAAATATACCACTATCTTACACAAAACACAGCTAAAATTTGAATTCATTCTCTCATCATATCTCTCCTTTACTACTGTAACTGAGTCCTTGTTGGCATGCCCATCACCCATTTGGCTTCACTCCATTTCATAATGAATGCCTCCACTAGACTCATCTATCATACTCAACACTCAGTGCCTGCAGCACCACTCTGTCATTCACTCCACTGGCTTCCTGTAGCCTCCAAAATCCTACAAATTCTCCTCTTCTCACTTCCAGCTTCAGATCGTGCTGCACTTAGATCGAGCTGCACCTCACTCTGCCATCTTTTTGCTTCATAATATTCAAAAACTATCTAAAAATGTATCTGTTTAAAGAGGTTTATCAACTTCAGCCTTAACATGCACAAACTGCATACTCACACAACCTATAGAATAACACACATAGGGCCCTATTCTATTGCCCAATCCATAAATTCCTAACAGAGAATCTACACACCCATTTATGGATTTGTATGTTAGTCAGGCAAATATTTGAAGCTAAACTTTTATCTGTTTCTCATATTTTTTAATTATACAACTATATATACAGTATATAAAATATATATATATATATATAAATATATTGTTTCTATCTTCTAACCCAAGAGAATGATCTGTTTTTTGTTGTTGTCTGCTTTTAGCAGAGCGGGGAGGAAATACATTGTTAGTGGTTAGTTTCACCGCCAGATGTATTTTCCTGTGTTGCAAAAAGACAAAAAAAAAAGTTTTTTTTATTTGTGTTTTATTATCTGCAGAAATAGTTTGCCTCCAGGGAGATCCTTAAACCTGAGCCAGTTACCAGTTCTTAATGGCTGGTTTTGGCCACCGTGACACAGTGGCAGTGCAAACAGGATGTGCTGGTTGTAAATGTCTGATGCTGTACATTTAGGTAAATTTTGCCTTACAAAGGAAGATTCAACTATTTCTAATGCATGTATTACTATTCATAGATCTGGGATGCCTTAATCAGCAGTAATGAAAAATGTATTTAAAAAAAAAAAAAAACATTGGTTGAAAACCTGGTGGTTTAGATGCACATTTAAATATCCAAAGTAAAAACAAGAGGAATAATCAGGAATTACAGTATATAGTGATACATTTTTTCATTGGACAAACATATTCATAATTAATATCACAAGCTTTCGAGAGCGACTTTCTTTGTCAGGTCAGAAGCAGTACTGATTCTAGACTCCCATTGAAATAAAGAAATTACAGGCTTCATAGATAATGTTCTGTTCAATTAACTGTGCACAAGTCTGCATGGGGTCTTAAATATTTTCACATCTTAAGGAATAGAGCCACCATAAAATTGTAAGAAGACAGAGGATTAAACCAGAAAGGAAACAGCACAAAAAAACATATCAGGAATGATGGAGGTTACAAGACGTTTAGGTAATGTGATCAAAATTCCTTATCTACATTAAGACCTGTATTTTTAGTATTAAAGAGCCTAATCATTTTCATTTCAAAGGTCTTTCTTTCCTGTATGTTTTTAAAATGACTTCTGAATATTTTGAATTTCAGGTTTTGGATGGAGTGGTTATTTTTTGAAAAGTGCCATCCAACTGGGGTGCAACAGCTGTCCCCATTGTGAATTTTGATGCAAAGTCTGTGCAGATACATTCTCATTGGCTGGTTTCCCCAATGTAGTACATCCCCTTTCACATACAGTACATTGTATTAAGTAGACTACATTAAAGGATGTGTATAAATATGACCCTCTGATTTTATAGCTCTTGTTATTATGTGTGGCTGTGTCCTCTTTGCAGATGTGTTGACATGATTTACAGCAACTTTTATTGCAAGGTTTGGTGCCATTTCTCTGTTATGCAAGTTATATCACTCATATCAATATCCTTAGAGGTGTGAAAAACATGGGACTGACTAAGAGAATAATTATGTAGCTAAAATGCTATGCATCTACTTTTTATAATAAAAAAAATACATGTTGATGCCTCTCCTGGTGCCTATTGGCATCCAAGTGGTGAAGACTGCATGTATGAGAGGGTTCTTTACATTTCTGTAGTAGTAGTGCCTACATTTTTGCTTGTGAATATCTGCCTTTTAACATATGTAGCATAAAAAAAAGTAGGTGTCAAGTTATAAAACATAAGATAACCACAGCTCCTAATACTGAAAATGTAAGATTTTCCCTAAAATGTTTTATACTCATAGCTTACACAGCTGCTAATGTTATTAGTTTGTTACATATTTCACTAATATGAAACATTATCTCTTCTCCTATATGGACACCTGGGCATTATATAAATTTAATAATAATACAGTGCAAAGCAGAGTGTGTTACTACTCAATGCATACATTTCAAGTTTATATGGATAATTTCAATAAGTGACAGATTGCTATGAGACTAAGAGCAGATGTTAGGGTAAGTTCAAACAATGCCATTACTATGGTCTACCATTGAAATATCACTGTATTCTGTTTCCACTGCTTAGGTGTTATTGCTATAACAAGTCTTCTGTAGCCTGTATTATCTTCTATCACATATATAGATGTGAGCATGCGGGCTGTTGCTAACGCTTGTGGACTCTCGTAGCCAGCCACTGCGGACCTCGCAAAATTTACGTAGTTACGAAAGCAAAATACAACCTCGCAAAAACCGCCCGAAACCCGCGCACATGAAAACATGAAAAACACAATAAATACACACAACAAATACATAAAAAGCTTACCCACAACAAGGGGGGGGGGGGGGCACCCAGGACCTCGAAAACTGAAGTTACACCTCAATTTAACTCCAAATAAAAGAGTCTAGACACTTAAAAATCCCCTAAGCGAGAGAAAAAATGTCCGCCGAAAAAAATGAAAACGAGGCTACAGCACTTTAAAGACGCAAAACACCACCAAACACCTACAGATTTCCGAAAAAGACGTACGAGATCCGAAAACAAGGACGCAACCTGTGCAACTCCAAAAACATTACAAACAGAATAAATACACACAACAAACACATAAAAAGGTTACCCCCAGCAAGGGGGGGGCACCCAGGACCTCTGCAAGTGAAGTTACACCTCTATTTAACTCCAAATTTCTGAGTTTAGACACCTGAAAATCACCTAAGTGAGAGAAAAAAATAAAAAATTAACGGGCAAGGCGCTAGTAGCCTATATAAACTACAGATACCTAACAAAAGTTACAATTATCTATCTGCTCTAGCCGTGGTGGTATTAAAAAAAAAGAGTTTCCATTTACCCCAGATGGCTGCTAGTAAAAGGGCCCTGATGCTTTGTATATTATGTACCTACAGAGGCTCCCCCCTGCCCATAGTTGCACATTTACAACCGATTCTAAATAATAGTACATTTAAATAATACATTCAAATAGTATATACAGTGGTAACATGCTGTTCATTAATCCTATTGAATGAATATAAAACTTGGCAGTATCCTATGAAGTCAGTTTTGCCAGGGTGTGGTGGCAGATCCATATGGCTTCATAAGCTTCAGCAATTTAAAATAGCTTGGTGTTGTTCTAAAACATAATTGCAATTACGGTTGGAGTTTCAAAAGTGCAGCTTAAGGTGTTATGTGGCTTGCATACTGCTAAACTACCTTCCCATTTTTACTTTTATTTCAATTAACTGAGATCCTCACCCTGCTGATTTACAGTATAATAATGATCTTCAATTTTTACTATGTGTGGCCGTTTTAACAATAATAAGTACAAAAGTATGTACGTTGTTGCCCTTTTCATGAGGTGTTTATCACAGCTGCACGACAGGTGTAACCTAGCATTGTTATAATGTAAAGTGACTGAAACTGAATAATTAGATGCATTATTATTATGTGGGGGATAAAAGACTTGTGGATATTATGTTAATTTACAGCCAGTCCAGTTTATCTAATAGTGTCTGATCGTTGTGTACTTTGGGGCATTTATTGAGTTATAGATACAGAGCATGTCAAGATCCCCCTGACCACCCATTGGGCACAGTCATTTTATAATATCTTATATAGTTATGTAATATGTTATAGTTATGTTTTTTTAATTACAAAATGTATGTTAATTAATGTATGTTATGTTGCATGTTTGGTTCATGAACAGTTAAATAATTTATAATGTTGTGATGTCAGTCAGTAACTGCTAGATAGAGTCAGTTATGTAATCAGTCAGTTGGTATCCTGCTGTGTGGAGGAGTCTGCTCTGAATGAAGCTATATAAAAGTATGTGTATGCTCCTTAAGAAAAGGAAGGTAACATACAGTTGTGCTCAAAATTTTGGATACCCAATGAGACCTCAATCATGCCACGCCCAGGAAATGACTAGTTGGCGTTTGGTAGTGCGTTTGTTTCTAGCAAGAGATCTCATTCTCACCACCGAAGTTTAAGGTGCCCTATACTTTTTACGGTGCACTCCTGGCGGATAGATCTTACCTTCTGAAGGTTGCAAGTTGGAGGAGGCGCTGACGAGATCTCCCAAAGGAGTGAAGATTCCTTTCTAGTATAACAGACCCTGAAAGAAGCAAGGGGAACAATCGGCAAAGCACCGCAACATCGGGGAAACATTGTGAATGCACCTAAGGTTAGTAAAGGCCGAGGACTCCCTTTGGTGAGTTCCGGATGAGACTCTCTGCCTGATATTGCAGAAATTACCTGCAAGTCCCAGAGCTGGAGATAAATAGAGACTCACCATAGGATATATATATATATATATATATATATATATATATATATATATACATAATCTAGAATTTGGAGATAAAATGGGCGTCACTAGCTAGGGCAATTTACTTCTGTACATAAAATGTAGTAGGCTATCATTGATAGCTGATCTCTCCTATTAAGTTGCCCTTGCAGAATATTCTCAAGAGTAAATAAATTGAAGCACCTACTATGAAACAAGAGGACCCCAAGTAAATAAATGATATTATCCACTGATCTCCTGTCCTGTACTCAAAAGGAACCTCTTTACCCTCAAACCTCAGTCTTTGGAGGGCATTTCTATTGTGTAAATAAAGATTAAGGCACAGTGAAACTAGGTCCCGGCTAAGGTCTACATCCTTAATAAATACAAAATAACCTGTCTGTTTAACATCGGATATCCCCTGAAGCAGGTGGGGGAGTCATAGACCCCAGAGAAACACCTCAGCAAATTAGGAGGGGCAAAAGAGACGGCACCAGCTATACGAGAGAGGGCGAGGCCAGGGTCTGTTGCTTTTATAAATTAAGATGACTTTGAACATTTTGTCCCTTAATTGCCAGGGGCTCAACCACGCTGCTAAAAGTAATCACATGGCCAATTTAGCTAGAACGGAAAAAGTAGATATTCTACTACTACAAGAAATGGACTGGCAAAAGGATAAGGCTCCAAATTTTGCTGCTAAAACATTCAATATATTTTATAATGCGGCTTTCATAAAAAGACAAGGGGTGTTTCTAGTCTCTTCAATAAAACCCTATCAGTGAAAGAAGAACTTGTAAAGTGTGATCTTAATGGAAGATATATACTATGGGTAGGAAAAATAGGGAATGAAAAAAATTACACTCCTAAATTTATACGCACCTAATAATAAACAAAATTGTTTCCTGAATCAAGTTTTGGCCCTTTGGAACAGATATGCACAAGGGATTTCAATAATTGGAGGAAATTTTAACATGATAATGAACTGTGATTTGGATAGCGTCTCCTCTAAACACTCAAAGTGCGATGCTAGTACGAAAACAATGTTTGAATAGTGTTTGAAATACAATATTTACGATTCATGGAGGGTTTTAAACCCAGTTCAGAGACATGATTCCTTTTTTTTTGCCCAGATACCAAACTTATACAAGGATTGGTCATCTTTTTACAGACTCCAACTCAATTTCTAAAGTCCTAGTAGTAGAAATAATAATAATAATAATTATCTTGGATCATGCATATATTCTATTAAAACTTAACTTGGGAAAAGATAAACCAGTAACTCCTTAATGGAAAATGGATAACACACTGATAGAAGAGGAGGGGAAAAAGGAAAAATTAAGAGATGAAATAAAAAATTCTTTGAAATAAACATTGACTCTGTAGATTCTCAATCCAGTCTTTGGAATGCACAGAAGGCCTACACGAGAGGGATCTTAATAAGATGGAAGGCTTATAGGAAGAAACAGAGGAGCTTCTTTAAGACAACTATATATTGAGTTATTCAAGTGGGAAATGCTTAATAAACAAAATCCTGTGGACATTGCTAAGGCATTTGCTATATATTATCAGGAACTATACAACTTAGAACTCAATTCACAATTCAAAGCCCCGACAACTGAAGAAAGCCAGAACTTTCTTAAGAAAATATCCCTACCTAGTATATCAAAGGCCAATTGGATGATCTTAATAAGCCTATTACTGTAGTGGAGGTTGAGAGAGCCATCAGAGAACCTAAATTATATTAATCGCCGGGTCCAGATGGCTTTACCAACCTCTTCTACAAAGTGTGTCACCCTATTATATCAGAACATCTAAAATACCTTTTCAATTAAATAAAAAATATAGGCCATTTTTTCTTAGGAAATTTTCGTGTGACTAAACTCTAGAATTTGGAATTAAATTGAAGTGTAACTTCACTTGCAGAGGTCCTGGGTGCCCCCCTTGCTGTGGGTAAGCTTTTTATGTATTTTTTGTGTGTATTTAAAATGGCGGCCAATGTGTATGTGGTTCGCAGCTGTGGATGATGTCGCGTCCTTGGTAAGAGTGTATCTTGTACCTCGTACAGCTTTTTGGAAAAGCCATATGTGCTTCGTGGTGTTTTGCGTCTTTATGGTCCTGTAGCCTTGTTTTCGTTTTTTTCAACGGCCATTTTTGCTCTCGTCTAGGGAATTTTCGTGTGTGTAAATTCGTGAATTTGGACTGAAATTGAGGTGCAACATCACTTGCAGAGGTCCTGGGTGCCCTCCCTTGCGGTGGGTAAACATTTTATCTATTTTTTGTGTGTATTTATTGTGCTTTTTAATGTTTTCAGGTGCGCGTGGTTCGGGCGTGAAGGTCGTATTTTTGCGAGGTCGTAATGTTTTTTTTTCTAAGTCTCGCGTGTCGTATTTTTTTATGCTAAGTCCGTAATTTTCCGTTGTAACTTCTGCGGTTCATGTTTTTTTGTGTTAGTCCGCATATAGTGATTGCTTAGATGTATTTTGGTAAAGTGCCGCTTGTGTGGGTGTTTGTAACCACGTGTGATGCGCCGTAGAGCCTCCACCTCTGCAAGGGTCCGCATTTGCGGTCTGAAAGTCGTAGGGTGTTGTAGGGATGAGCGTCTACGACGCTCATCTCCACCAGTGCAAGGAGTGCCTTTGATGTTCCTTGCCAGCAACCGCGGCCCTCGCTTTACGAGGGCCGCAGTTGTGGTGGGCTCGCTAAGCGAGCTCGCAAGCAGTAGCAACAACCCGCATTACTGACAACTATATATGTGATGGGAAAAAAGCAAGAGTTAAAAAAGCTGTTCTCATGCGAAAATTTGAAAATGGAGAGTTAGCGTACCCAGAGCTTAAAGCATACCATGTTGCGACAATGATCTCCTATGAAATCAAATGCACAGACCCAATTACAACATATTCGTGGTCATCTGTTGAAAATGCCGGTTTGTCAGAGGGTAATTTAAATCATTTGATTTTCTTGGAAGATTCATTAAAAAATAAAAAAAATACTAATGTATGGGTAATTAAAAAAGCTTTAATCTTTTGGCACAAAATAAATAAAAATCTAAATTTAATACCTTTTCTAAGCCCAAACATTCCTATTAAAGAATTAGAGAAAATTTTAGAAATATCAATTTCGAAGAAATGGGTCATTAAAGGCATTGATATAGTGCAAAAATTATTTGTGGGAGAAAATCTTGCGCCCTTTGGGCATTTAGTTAAATTATATAATAGACTAGATTGACTACTTGAGGCTTCAAATTGCCATGAAAAAAACATAATTTATTACATTTAAAAAGAGATAACTTAACTGACTTTGAAAAGTTGTTAGCCCATAACAATAGAAAACACATAATTTCTAACGGCCTCATTCAATTGCAATTTGGCCAATTGAATAGGGCTCTATATAAGCACAGAGAAAACAAACCCAAAATGATAAAATAATCAATATTAAATTTTGGTAGAGAGACCTGAAAATATCTTTCCCCATAGAGACTTGGAAAAAAGCTTTTTGTCTAACTAATACATTTGTTAAAAATGCAGCTTAAAGAGAAGTTTACTTTAAAGCCTGAAACCACGTATTTTGTTCCAGAGAAAATAAGTTTATTCTCCTGTAAGACAGATGAGAATTTATGTTGGAGGAATTGTGGCAAGGTTGGCTCCCACCTGCTTGTATGGTAGGACTGCCCATTGATTCTCCTGTTTTGAGGGAAATGTTTCCCAAAAATATCAAATATTATAGGTAAAACCATTTCTCCTACTTCACAAATGGTTATTTTTCATATAATGCTTCCTGACTTCAATTGTTCTTCTCAAGCTTTTATACTACAGATTCTAAATGTATGATTGCGAGTCGTTGGAACAACAATTCCTTCCGACTTGGAATGAGATGATAATAATACTCAATTGAAATAGAACATTGGAGAAAGACTTTAGTGCAGCAGAATTAATTAAAAATAATATAATTAAATGGAGAATCTGGGATAATTTGCGCTTGAAGGGAGATTGCAAAAAATCTACGAAGCAGTTTAGAGGTAATTCTGTATCCTTAAAAGGTTAAGGGAGGGGAATAGGAAGTAGTAATGAAAATGAACATTTAGAGCTCTACCAGGAGATAATCATACCCCTTATATTACAAAGTCTGTGCAAGTATACTTGAGAGCTCGATATGTACTCCCTGTCTCCCCATATTATGCCACCTATTTGCCCCCCTTTTTGTCTCTTTTTTCTCCTGTTCTCTCTTTCTTTCTTCTCTTTTTAAATTTTGGAGGATGCATAACTTGTAGGGTTTTTGAGTGACAGACTGTCAACCAAGCCTAGAATTGGGAACTGTATAGAAAAACTATAACTCAAAGTAAGATGGTTATATATGCTATGTATATCGATACTGTGAAATGATTTGTATTTTACTCTATGAATTGTACTACGTTTTACCATGTTCTGTTTGTTTAAAAAAGAATAATTGTGAAATTGTGAAATTTTGGCATTTATTTTGAAAATATGACTGATCCTGCAAAAAATATATATTTTATTGAGGTATAGTGATCATATGAAGCAATTTATTATCACATAGTTGTTTGGCTCCTTTTTAAATCATAATGACAACAGAAATCATCCAAATGGCCCTGATCAAAAATGTACATTCCCTTGAATGTTTGGACTTGTTACAGGCACACAAGGTGACACACACAATTGGAAATAAATTGGAAATAAGTGCACTGTATTAAAATCTCTAAAGGCACAGGGAATCTTGTGAAAATGTATGGCAAGAAAAATTCAGCATGTTATCAGAAAATACCGGCAGACAATTTGCTTTCTTCTGCACAAAGGCTGCGCATGGGATGCTCTTGGACTTTCCAGCATGACAATGACCCTAAGGACAAGGCCAAGTTGACCCTCCAATGGTTACAGCAGAAAAAGGTTAAGGTTGTGGAGTGTCCATCACAGTCTCCTGACCTTAAAATCATCAAGCCACTCTGGGGAGATCTCAAAGGTGCAGTTCATGCAAGACAACCAAAAACTTTGCATGACCTGGAGGCATTTTGCCAAGATGAATGGGCAGCTATACCACCTACAAGAATTAAGGGCCTCATAGACAACTATTACAAAAGACTGATCGCTATCATTGATGCTAAAGGGGGCAGCTATACAGTATTAAGAACTAAGGGTATGCAAACTTTTGAACAGGGTCATCTAATTTGTTTCTTTGTTGACATGTTTCGATTTATGATTGTGCCATTCTTTTATAACCTACGGTTGAATATGAATCCCATAAAAAATAAAAGAAATGTGTTTTGCCTGCTCACTCATGTTTTCTTTAAAAATGGTAAATATTTTACTAATTCACCAAGGGCATGCAAATTTTTGAGCACAACTGTATCTTGAAGATATATAAAGTATGTGTATGCTCCTAAAGAAAAGGCAGGTAACATATATTGAAGATTTATGAAGTATGTGTATTCTCCTAATGAAAGGGGAGGAAACCTATCTAGAAGATACATGTATATGTCAGCATTCCTAGAGAAGATAATAATGAAGTGGATGTTATGATACCTTGCAGATGAAACATTGTCAATGATTGTAATAGCAATTTATACAAAATCCAGAAGACACACAAACTGTTACACTTATCAGTTCAAGTTTAAATATACATCTATTGAACCTGTTATGAATTACAACAGCAGTTAAAGCAATTCCTGATTTTTATAATGCTGAACCTAAGTTCATATGTTTAAATACTACATCAAGTATGGGCATTTTAGAGACATCAGCTATCTTGGTGAAGGGATCGAAAGAATCCGAAAAGTCTGCTAGGTAGGTTTGGCCATTACAGCCTTATACCTGAAGAAAGCAGATCTTCATAAACTGGTGGCAGCAGCAGGATTCCTTCATCAACTATCCAAGACAGCAGCCAGGATGGCATATGCAAATGTATCCAAGATAGAAATGAAGTGCTTTCAGTGAGATGCAGAGACCTACAGGCGCACACTTAAAATAAGGCCTCGGGTAGGGGAAGATCTAAGGTAATTGTTTTCCGCATTTGCCCCAATATGGTTGAGTAGCCCAGCAAGTCAGACATGGACGTACGCATGGACTTAATTTTGGCAGCATGCCGGTGTTCATCTGATAGAGATGATGACAAGCATGCTGCATTTAAAAGAGGGGGAGTAGTTGCCAAGATCCCCATGACCACCCTTTGGGCTCAGTAATTTTATAGTATGTTTTATAGTTATGTAATATGTTATGTTATTTTGATAACCCTATGTATGTTAATTAATGTATGTTATGTTGCATGTTTGGTTCATGAACAGTTAAATAATTTAGAATGTTATGATGTCAATCAGTAACTGCTAGATATATTCAGTTAAGTGGTGAGTCAGTTGGTATCCTGCTATGTGGAAAAGTCTGCTCTGAATGAAGATTTATAACGTATGTGTATGCTCCTAAAGAAAAGTGAAGTAACATATATTGAAGATATATAATGTATGTGTATGATCCTAAAGAAAAGGGAGGTAACATATCTTGAAGAAATAGGAAGTATGTGAATGCTCCTAAAGAAAAGGGGGGTAGCATATCTTGAAGACAAATTAAGTGTGTGTATGTTCCTAATAAAAGGGGAGGAAACCTGTCTAGAGGATATATGTATATGTCAGCATTCCTAGAGAATAATAATGAAGTGGATCTGTAATCAGCAAAGAATACAGAGCCCCAAATGAAAAAAAAAACCTAAATGGTATTGTTTCAGTATCATTTCTTTCTTAAAACAGCAGTAGTATAAATCAGTAAATGTAATGCTTCTACATTTAATATATTTCCTACTGGGAGGAATATATGAGTGAACCCACAGGGGAGAGGAAAAACACAATGGAGAGAGTGTTAAATATTTTATATTTTAAAAAATAGGCTTTTTTTCTCAAGGGACGTTGTACCAAGATTATTAAATCCAGGAGCTCCTGAAAAAGGAGATACAGTATATTAAACAAAGGAACTTTACGTGATACAAATGTGAACACTTGTGGCTTCCTCTCCCCCTCTCTATTTCTCTCTCTTTCTTTAGATGTTCGAAGATCAATAAGATACAGACATATATAAGGACTCTTTATTTTATCCACTATATTTATTGCTATTGTTGTCATTTTGTAAGGGTCCCTATTTCATGCACACCTATCAATTTAAATTTCTTGTAAGAGTGACACGAAATTTTGTAGAGGAGAACAATGATATACAACTGTGTATTGCTAATTTGTTTTTTTCAGTTTATGGTATAATGTGCTCTATTGTATGTGCTAATTCCAAAGAGAAAAAAGATTTTTCAAAATATAAAATATAAAAGCTAATACTGAATTTATATTTGGTTTTTGGTCATATTTTCTCAGCAGTCAAACTGTTCTAATGCCAGTTTTACACTATCAAATGTAACATGAATTTGTTACAATACCAATAAAAAAAAATTGTACCTGAAAGTAAGCATAGAGCTGCGGGTCAGGTAATCTGATTTTTTTTAAAAATCAAATGAAATTATTTGATTCTCAGTTGCTATGAAAACAGCGGCCAAAAGAAATGTTTTATGTTTTCCAATCTTCTAACATTTCATTGAATATGTTTCTTTATGATTTGCAATGCTTCAGGCAAAACTATTAACTCCTTTCCTCACATCTACAGAATATTTGTTCTTAAACATTTTATTGATCTATTGAATTTTGTGGAACAGCTGTAAAGTGCTTTGGCACAGAGATATTTGGAAAATAATAAAAATGCAGTATTACTACCAACAAGTCCCATGTTATGTCACTATCATTTAATGTTATTTTAATGATGCCTATCGAGAAACAAGCTGGATATACTAACTGATTCTATTCTGCTTTTTATGATTGGTCAGAGGTTCAAAATCCCTCAAATACCTACAGCATATAAAAAAACAACTTTATTTCTATTAATTTACTTTGAGGTCTGAAGGTTTAATGTCCTAAAGAGTTGAAGACCGATTAACATGAAACACTGATATACAAATGGGCACTATAATAGAGAAAGTATAAAATAAGACAATTTCGCCTCTTACAATTCTGTTAAAACATGAAGATCTTTGCCATTATTTCAAGGACCCCTGTAGTGCATTTATAAGCTCATATGTTTATCAGTTGGGCATAGACTATTAAAAAACGTTTAAAATAAATAAAAGGTATTATTTTTCTTACATTTGAAACTGTCCGTTTCTTTTATGTTAGGCTTATGTAAAAAATTATCTCTCTCTCTCTCTCTCTATATATATATATATATAAAAATAAATATATCAATTATACTAATGTAAAACAGAAAATACTGTAATTCATTAATAATGTTAAGCTGCAAGTTTTCACTTTGCAAAATGCCTTTTCCTATACATTTGACTTGCAGATTCCTTGCACTAACATTTGACAACATTTGGCATTTGATATAAAAGGATGTACCACATATGAATATAAATATAAATAAATAAATATATATATACTAGGAAATTGCCCGTCAAAAATGACTGGATTGAAATTGTATGGCTGGCAATGCTGTTTGACAATGTGAGGAATTTGCTCCTATATGCACCTTCGGCACTCATCGCATGGCTCGCAATGAGCACCTTCGGAGCTCATTGCGAGCCTCTCCCCCGTGTACTTCAACTTTCCTGCATAGCAATGATCACCTTCTGCGTTCATCGCAAGCCCCACGCTGAGTGCCTTTGGCACTAAGCACATGGTTCTCAATGAGCGCCTTTGGCTCTCATTGCATGCCTCTCCCTGTTGCGTTGCTCATCGTGGCTCGCAATTAGCGTCTTCGGCGCTCATTGCGACCCTTTTCCTCCCGAGTACTGTATGGGACGCTCATTGCAGGTTTCGTTAACCTGCAATTTTTGTGGTTGGGAATGCCATGTGTCTCTTTAATGCAAAGCCAAGGTTGGATTATACATATACTAGGAAATGGCCCATCAAAAATGATAAACCTGGCAATGCTGTTTGCCACACAATGTGAGGATTTTGCCCCACGGGCCTCACAGTCGGGTGCCTCAACTGCTTGCCCTGCCTTGCGAGGGCCGCAAAGCGTGACAACGCTTCAACGTGACCAACGTTCTTGGTCCACAACTATTATATGTGATATATATTTATTTATATATATATATATATATATATATATATATATATATATACTAGTGACGTGCCTGTCAGAAATGACGGGGCAATAAAATTGTAATTGGCAGGTAATGCTGTTTGCCACAGACAGTAATTTTTTTGGTGGTCTGAGATCCTTCGGCGCTCATTGCGAGCCTCGCTCTGAGCGCCTTTGGCCTTTGGCGCTCATCGCATGGCTCGCAATGAGTGCTTTCGGTACTCATTGCTAGCCTCTTGGTTGGTGTATTTTTTATCAATGGCGCTTTTGCTGTCATTGTAAAGTCCACGCTGATCTCCTTTTTGCACTTATTGCAAGGCTATCCCCTGGTGTAGTTTGTGTGCTATGAGCACCGTTGGCGTTCGTTGTGAGGTGCGCAGTGAAGGGCTTTTGCGTTTATTGCGATAGTGTTTTTTTTGTTTTTTTGGTGTATATGTGTTTTTTTATGATAATTAAATAATTAATAAATTAATATACTTTACATATTTGTAATTAATATATGCAGCAAGCATTGTGCTGAAGAGCTAACAATCTCTTGTGATGTTGCTACAGCATCCAATGTAGATTTGTTGTTGAGATGAGGTGTAAGTGTCAGCAATGTGTAGTGTAAATAGGCTGGGTGCACGTGTGGATGATTTAGCATCCTTGCTAATAGTGTATCTTGTACCTTGTACAGCTTTTTGGAAAAATCATATGTGCTTGTTGGCTTTAGGGGTCGTATAGCCTCGTTTTCATTTTTTTCGTGGCCATTTTTTTCTCTCGCTTAGGGGATTTACGAGTGTCTAAACTCTGTAAATTGTACTTAAATTGAGGTGTAACCTCACTTCCAGATGTCCTGGGTGTCCCCCCTTGCTGTGGGTAAGGTTTTTATTTAATTTTTGTGTGTATTTAGTGTTTTTTTTATGTTTTCCGCTGAGCTCCCGCGGGTCGTATTTTTTTGTGTAAGTCCGTAGTTAGGCATTGCGTGTTAGATGTTTTTTGTCAAAGTCCCGGCTCTGTGGCTGTTTGTAACCGCTTGTGAGGCGGCGTAGAGCCTCCAGCTCCGCAAATGCGGCCCCTCATTTCGCAAGGCGAGCAGTCGATTGTAAAAGACTTAGGCTGCAATGAGCACCGCAGGCGCTCATTGCGAGGCCTGAAACTGCGAGTTGAGGCACGCTTGACTCGCAGGCGCTCATTTCAAGGAACTTGGGACTTAGGCAGGGCTCGCGATGAGCGCCACAAGCGCTCATTCCGAGGAACGTGGAACGCAGGCAGGGCTCTCAAAGACTTTGCAGGGCTCGCAATGAGCGCCGCAAGCGCTCATTGCGAGGCCCGTGGAACATAGGCTACGTTCAGTCATTACTGATATATGATTTTACACTTTGCAGGGGTCTGTGATTTTAACAGTGACACACAATTTACCTGCAGTGCCTGTTTATTAACAGACTGACACATGTGCATGAAGTAAAACACAGTAACAATTTACAGTATATTTAATTAAATTACAAATTACAACATGATGTCATTGAACAAACGCTAACTTACCTCTTTATGATTTTTTACAAATATATAGAAAGATAAGACATTAATGCTTATTATTAATTAACTAGCGACTTGCCTGTCAAAACAATACGGCAAGAAAATTGTAAGCCAGAGAATGCTGTTTGCCACAAAATGCATGGATTTTGGTCCTCTGAGTAACTTGGGCGCTCATTGCGAGCCTCATGCTGAGCACCTTTGGTGCTCATCGCATGGCTCACAATGAGCGCCTTTGGCTTTCTCTATGGTGTATTTTTGGTCTTGTGAGCTCCTTCGGTGCTCATTGCAGGCCTCTCCCCTAGTATAGTTTGGTGGCCTGAGCACCTTTGGTTCTCATTGCAAGCCCCGCACTGAGCGCTTTCTGCGCTTATGGCAAGGCTTGCAATGAGCACCTTGGGCGCTCATTGCATGCCTCTCCCCTCATGTACTTTTGGTTCTCTGCGCATCCTATGAGATCATTGTAAGCTCTGCGCAGAGCGCCTTCGGCGGCGCTCATTGCGAGGCTTTCCTCTGCTATTTGTTTTTTTATATATATATATATATATATTTAATAATATTTAATGAAATAATTAATTAATAAATGAATGTACTTTACATATTTGTAATTAATTTATCCAGCATTGAATATCCTGAATAGCTACTAATCCCTTTTGATTTTCGTGTTTTTGGATGTGCGCGGTTTGACCGTTAACTTCGTATTTCTTGTACCTCGTATTTTTTTTTTCACTGTGAATTGTGTAATTGAGCGTTGTGTTGATCTGTAGTCCCACGGTTCGTAGGTATGATGCGAAAGTCATGTGTGGGGTCGTAGGGTTGAGCGTCTATGGCACTCATCTCCACCAGCGCAGTGAGCGTCTTTGGCGCTCCCTGCTTAAGTCCTACGGGGTTTGTAGGGATGAGCGCCTATGTGCTTATAAGGATACAAGGTACAGTATATTTGACCTTTTTGCAAATAAAATTTTATATGAACAACAAATTTAAAAAAATCCATTGTAAGGTCTTTGGGTATTTCATTTCAGAAAATATAAAATAAGACCTCAAGAAAAAATAGTCATTCATTACTTCACTTAAATAATATCAAATATACTGATAATCTTCTTGCATACTTTGCAGGCATCTGTCAATTTCTATGGGACACAGAAGATTGCTGCAGTGACAGTTTATGTACACAGAGTTAACATACAGTTAACATACACCAGGTACAGTGTTATTCAACAGCGTAGTCCATAAACAAAAAATTGCAGATGGTATTACTTTCAGGACCACTAATTAACAAATTGTGCTCATCGCGGGCCTACTTCCCCCTCCTCTGTGTCTCTTGCCCCAGCCTCTCCCACCCATCTGTCTCTTCCCCCCACCCTCCTCTGTGTCACTTTCCACCACCCCTTTCCCTCCCCTGTATCTCTTTCCCATTCCCTCCCCTTTATCTCTTCCCCCTCCCCCCTCTCTCCTCTGTGAATCTTCCCCCTCCTCTCCCCCGTGTCTCTTCCCCCGCCTGTCCCCCCACCTGTGTCTCATCACCCTCCTCTACCCCACCTATCCCTCCCCTGTGTCTTCCACCTCAGCAGGTGGTCCTGTACAATGCACTCTCTATATTGTATTGCACTCTCTATATTACATTGTACTCTCTGTATTACACGCATCCCCTATCTCTCTTTCCCCGCCCCCTCTCCTTCCCCGGTATCTCTTCCCCACTACCTCCCCTTTATCTCTTCCCCCTCCCCCATCTCTCTCCTCTGTGTATCTTGCCCCTCCAGTCCCCACCACCTGTGTCTCTTCCCCGTCCTCTACCCCACCTCTCCATTCCCTGTATCTTCCACCCTGGCAGGTGGTCCTGTACAATGCACTTACTATATTACATTACACTCTCTATCACACACACGCACTACACTCTCACCCTCTCCCACACAAGAGCAGAGATTAAGAGCAGAAATGAACAAATTGCAGTGATCACCCCCTTCCGTCCCCCTCCCCTGTGTCTCTTGTCCCACCCTCCCCTGTGTTTCTTTACCCCCTCTCCCTGCCTTGTGTCTGTTTTCCCCCTCTCCCTCCCCTCTGTCTCTTGTCCCCCCTCTCCTCCTCTCTCTCCCCTGTGTCTCTTCACCCCCTTTTCCCTCTGCTGTGTATCTTCCCCCCTCCCCTTTGTGTCTTCCCTTCTCCCCTCTGTCTCTCCCCCCTCTCCCTCTCCTGTGTCTCTTTCCCCGCCTCCTCTCCCTCCCTGTGTCTCTTCCCCCTCCTGCCCCCCACCTGTGTCTCTTCCCCCTTCTTTACCCCACTCTCTATATAACACTCTCTATATTACACGCCCTTCCCTCTCTATCACACACTGCACTCTCCCTCTCTCAGACACAAGCACTACACTGTCACACACACGCACTACACTCACACACACACACACACTGAACTCTGTCACAGACTCACTCTATCACACACTCCCTCTATCATGGACTATGCACTATCCCTCTGTATTACACAATGCTCTCACTCTCTCACACCTTGCACTCTCTGTGCTCCTTCCAGTCAATCAGCCGGCTCAGTTTGCCGCACATCCGCCGCAGATCCACCAGACACATCTCATGGCCCACTACACCGCGCACGATTACAAGAAAACATTCTGAAAATTAAATAAATCACTTTCATATCTTAATGCATTAAAACTTAAGCTAAGTTCAATTACATTTTTACAGAAGATTTAAATGCTTCATTAGCATAATCTGTTGTTTCCAAATAAACATTTACTTTTATATTACAGATTACAATGGCTGACAAGACTGAAACCAGGAAGGAAGCCAAACAACGTATGGACAACAAATGAAAAAGAAGATGGAGAGAGAAATAGTAGGAGGACAGCAAGAAAAAAATACAAGAACAAGAGCGTGATAGAATTTATAATAAAAGACACACTGCGTTGACAACAGTGCAAAAGGAACTTGAAGAGGTAAGCTACATTAAATGATTACTTAAGATACAAATAACTCATTAACATAATTGGAACAGTAAAAAATAAACATAAATTAATATTTATAATTACAGATTTCAATGGATGAGATGCCAGAAACCAGCAAGCAATATAAACAAAGTCTTCACAACAAGCAAAACAAAAGATGGGGAGAGAACCAATCAGAGGACAGAAAAAAAAGAGCAAAAGAACAAGAGCGAGAACGTATTTTCAACAAAAGACACATGCTTGCTCCAAAAAGTCCACGTAAGAGACAGAGGAAACTAAAAATTCTTGTGCAAGAAACATCTGAACAATATGGTAATAATCAAAATGTAGATATAGCTTGTAATGTTGAACTTCATTCACAGTATAGTCAATTATTTACAGATATAAATGTAGAGCATGGTATGTTGAATGTGCTTTCTCAACTTTGTGGGGCTTATAATTTTCACAATGAAAGATAAAGAGATGGTAAGTTCATTAGTTGCTGTCAAAAGGGTCAAACTTCAAGATTTTTTTTTTAAACAAAATATACAATCTTATAGTAGTGCCATTTCTTTTGCATCTATGCAAAATTAGCAGAGAATATCACAGGACATGGCCCTTACTGCTTTACCATAGTACTTCCCATTTACACCCTGAGGAAGGAGAGCAAAGAACATTCGTTCAACTATATATACTAGATACAAACAAAGCTGTAGAACAGCGAATGCAGCATGCAGAAAATACAAAATCTTTACCCCCTGTTTTTCATGAGCTTGATAAGATTATGGAAAGTAATCCGTACACTCAAGCTTATAAAAATCAGCAGTTGTAGAACAACAATGTATTCATGCACGACAACATCAGTTGCCAATACCTAGAGTCAATGTGGTTCTTAGAAGAGATCAGCATTCTGATAAACAACGTTATACCTTGCCCACAGCTAATGAGGCTGCAATGGCCTTTCAAAATGATGAGGGCAACCACCATTTCAAAGGGCTATTAGAAATTATCGCAAAAAATGAGAGCAGTCTTTCATTAATATCAGTGTATTAGGTACCAATTTAGATCCAATGACGTATCTAATTTTGTATCCCAATGGGGAGGCAGGTTGGCAACCAAAATTAATACTTCCCAGTTATCCAAACAATAAACAACATGTCAGAAATAATATTTCCATGCCTGGATTTAAAGTGGCTCAAACTGCAATTAGGGATGAATTTAATCCCATCTTAAGTGCTGGAAAACTGACACAACAATAGATCATTGATTCATACCTGCAAGTAGAAGCCAATAATTGAAATTTCATCAAATATCAACAAAATAAACTCTGTGTTGAACAGTATTGTGGCCTTGTGGATTATATTGCTGAAGCAGCTACAAACCAACATCTTGCAGCTGGCCGAGCCATCATTTTACCATCTTCCTTCCAAGGATCTCCTCGCAATATGTGAGAAAGTTACAATGATGCTATGGCTATTGTAACTAAATTTGGCAAACCAGATTTATTTATTACATTTACATGTAATCCACAATGGCCAGAGACTGTTGATCATTTCAAACATAGATAAAATGCTTCCGATAGACCAGACTTAGTAGCTTGAGTATTACAAATTAAATTAACAGCCTTAATTAATGACATAACCACCAGTCACTTATTTGGCAAGTGTTTGGCTTAAACCATTGAATTTCAGAAAAGAGGCCTTCCACATGCACATATTCTCATAATACTTGACGAAAATCACATATTAATTACTGCAGAGAAAGTGGATTCAGTAATTACTGCTGAACTACCACATCCACAGAAACATGCTAAACTATATGAAATTGTAACACATTGTATGATTCATGGCCCATGTGGAGAGCTAAATCCACAATCACTGTGTATGGAAAATAAAAAATGCACCAAAGATTTTCCAAAAGAATTTAGAGATCAAACTTTTGCAAATTTTGATGGATATCCATTGTATAGAAGACGAAAAGGCCCAAAGGCAAACATTCATGGTAAAATTGTAGATAACTTGTATGTGGTGCCATATAATCCACATCTCTTAATGAGGTATAATGCCCACATATATGTGGAAGCTTGCACTTCTATTTAAATCAATTTAAAATGTCTACAAGTATGTTTATAAAAGATATGATGCAGCAACTGTGTTCGTGAAAAGTGGCCAAAAGGGAGAAGACAATGAGTTACTACGTGAACTGGCATCACATGTAGATGCTCGTTATGTCAGTGCGCCAGAAGCAATGTGTCAGCTTCTAAAATTTTTAATGTATGATTGCTCACATGCAGTATATCGATTACCTGTACATTTGCCACAAAGACAATTAGTTTACTTTCATACTGGCAATGAAGAAAATGCTCTGGCACAAAATGAACACCAATAAATCACACTTACTGCTTGGTTTATCCTACATTACAAAGATATGGGGCAAGGGAATACTTATACAATGAGATTCCATATCATTATGTTTTCGTAAATGGGTTATGGAAACGGAGAAAAAAGGGTGGGAATAAAATTATTCCCAGAATGTATATAGTAAGTCCAAGAGACATTGAGTGGTTCTGCTTACGTTTACTACCTTTAAATGTTTCTGGTGCACAAAGTTTTGAAGAATTGAGAACTGTCAATGACAGACTTTGTAACACATTTCAATTGGCTACATAGAAGCTTCCTTGCTGAGACAGAATGGGAGAGATGTCTAGAAGAAGCAGCTCTATATAAAATGCCACGGCAGATGAGGGAACAGTTTTCATTCATTTGCATATTTTGCAATGTTCCTAATGCATTAGCTTTGTTTGAAACATTTAAAAAAAATATGTATGAAGACCTTTTGAAACATTACATAGGTGAATTAAAAGCATTAATGGAAATTCAACAATTATTTCTATGTCATGGATTAAATTGTGCGACTTTTAATGTGCCGGTCCTGGAATTATAGATGATATAAACTTTGAAGACTATGACGTTGATGTTGAAAAACAGAAAACAGAAGAAAAAATTGCCACTTTAAATGATTTGCAAAAGCACGCTTTCAATGCCATACAACAATCACTAGATGATGACTTGCTCAAAGAGCGTTATTTTTATCTAGATGGACTCAGTGGATCTGGAAAAACGTATCTATATAATTTGTTGATGAGTTCAATTAGAGGTAACGGGGAAATTGCACTTCCTTTTGCAACAACTGGAATTGCTGCACTATTATTAGAAGGTGGAAGAACAGTGCATAGTGGATTTAAGCTTCTAGTTCCAATTTTAGAAACATCAGTGTCCGATATTAGAATGAAATCATCTCAAGCCAATAAGTTTAAAAAATCAAAATTAATTATCATAAAGGTGGCCTCTATGATGTCGTGCCATGCTCTGCAATGTATTGATTGTTTATTACGTGAAGTCATGAGTAATGATTTGCCTTTTGGTGGAAAAGTCATGTTATTAGGTGGAGATTTCAGACAAACATTACCTGTGGTTGTACATGGAAATCGCACAGACATTGTGGAAACATGTATAAACTCAAGTCCACTATGGAAAGAATTTACACACCTTAGATTAGAAAAAAATATTAAATCCGAGGGCCAAAATGAAATCAATGATTGGCTAATTAAAACTGGCGAAGGAAAAACAGACGTAATAACCAATTTACCTGAGGATACTGTCGAAATACCAGCACAAATTATTTGCAAAGATTCACTCATATCAGCAATATTCCCAAATGGTATAACCCCAGAACATTCATCAGAGCTTGCACAGAAAGTAACATTAATATCCAAAAAATAAAGATGCTTTGGATCTCAATAATGAAATTTTGAAATTAATTGATGACACACAAACAAATTCTCACAATGCTGATTCTGTTCTAGCTGATGACAAACAGAGTGAATCTAATTTCACCACTGAATTTATAAATGTATTAACTCCCTCTGAAATGTCAACATGTGTTTTGCAGCTCACCACATGTTTTGCAGAGCAATTGTCATGTTACTGAAAAAAAAGGACTTTGTAATGTGACCAGATTAATTGTTCAGGATTTAAGAAACCATTTCATACATGCAGAAATTCTGAATGGTACCAATAAAGGTGAACCAGTTTTCATACCAAGAATAGATTTGGTTCCAAGTGATACTAGCTTGCCTTTTGTACTTCAATGGAGACACTTTCCCATTATCATGGCATTTGCAATCACCATTAATAAATCCCAAGGGCAAACATTTAACTTTGTTGGCCTCTTTTTAGAAGAACCTGTATTTGCCCATGGACAACTCTATGTGGCATTTTCAAGATGCAAAAAACAAGAAGAAATTAAAGTTTACATAAAAAAAAAACTAAAGTCAGGGTGAATTATTAGATGATGGCCGAGTATTAACTAAAAATATTGTCTACCAGGAGGTGTTGTAAATTCAAAACCAAAAACTGAAAACAACAAAACAGAGTCTGTAAAAATAAATTAAAAAACAATGGTTTTATCTTGAGGACGAATTTTTGGCCCTTTTTAGAGGACCACTGTTTCACATAGACAACCCTATGTGCCATTCTCAAGAACTGCAAAAAACATACAGAACAGTGTTTTTATCTCGAGGATGAACTTTTATGACACTTGGGCTCTTATTTGAGGACCAGTTTTTCACATAGACAACTCTATGTGGCATTCTCAAGCACTGTAAAAAACATACAGAACAGTGGTTTTATCTCGAAGACGAACTTGATGTCAATTGGGCTCTTTTTAGAGGACCACTATTTCACATGGACAACTATGTGGCATTTTCAATAACTACAAGGCTAACAAAAAACAAGTCTTGCTACAACACAGACCCCCCACCCCCCCAACAAAAAAAAAAGCAGTGGTTACATCTTGAGGACTAACTTTTATATATCTTGGGCTCTTTTTAGATGACCGCTATTTAAAAAAAACAAAACACATGACCAGTACAGTGGTTACATCCCAAAGACAACATTATTTGTCTGTTGGGCTCTTTTTAGAGGAACCATTAATAACTTCAAGTAAATAAAAAAAACAGAAAACAGACCTACACAAAACTTGACAAAGCACTCAACAAATTTCATATACTTATTGGTTTCATTAAATATACTTAGTACTTTCATTGTATGTACTTAGCACTTTTCATGCATGTAGTTGCCGTTTCATTTTCCTGTTGTTCGCAGTTTCATTTAATTGAATTATCACTTTAATTGTATTTAGTTAGGAGGTGGAATTTTGACCTCTTCATGTATAATTACAGACAGGGTATTGATCCAGTGAGTAGTCAGATATCTAGTGTCTGGGGTCAGATAGGAATTATTTTATTCCCACTTGAATTCCCTCTGGATTCAATATAAAGAGTGCGAAAGGTGTTTAATCACATGTAAGGCTTTACATATAGATATGGTTTCAAACACATTTTACCCATCTTATAATTTTGAGGGGAATTATAACTTGGATTGTATTTTGTTATGAGGTTCTTGGATTGTATTTACTTATTAGGTTTAATGTATGTTTTTGAAGATTTCATGTAAAATTACAGACCAAGTATTGATCCAGGGAGTAATCTGATCACCATTATCTGGGGTCAGGAAGGAGTTTTTTCCCCCCATTTGACACAATTGCCGACATTTCAATTGAGTTTTTTTCTGTTTGCCTTCCTCTGGTTTATTATATTTTTTACATATGTGTTAAAAAACATGTAATGTTTTTCAATATAGATATTGTTTTAAATCAAATGTCAACAGTCTTATAATATTGATGTAGTTGTTACAATAAAAAATTTACAAAGTTAAAAAAAATTGCTTTCTCAGTTGGTGACAGATATAACTATACAAGTTGCATGTTATAACAATAAACACATTAAGTACTAAAAACAATAATTGTTGTCCTTTTTCAGATAAATGGATCATTACATGGAAAAACAATAAATGTTAAAAACACAAAAAAAAGTAAGAAGGGGAACAGACTCACATTAGGTGGCAAACAGCATTTCCAGCCTTCAAATTTGAATCCCATTATTTTTGACGGATAAGTTCCTAGAATATATATATATATATATATATATATATATATATATATATATATATATATATACAGTGCTGTGCAAAAGTATTCAACCCCCCTTGACTTTTTACTTATTTTGTTACATTTCAGCCTTAAGTTCAATGTTTTGTTAATCTGAATTTTATGTGATGGATCAGAACACAATAGCCTAAGAAATGAGAAAAATATATACATAAAAATTGGCATGTGCGTATATATTCAGCCCCTTTGCTATGAAGCAACCAATTACCTTCAGAAGTCACATAATTAGTGAAATGATGTCCACCTGTATGCAATCTAAGTGTCAGATGATCTGTCATAACATACACCTTTTTTGAAAGGCCCCAGGGGCTGCAACACCTAAACAAGAGGCACCACTAAGCAAAAACTGCCATGAAGACCAAGGAGCTCTCAAACAAGTAAGGGACAATGTTGTTGTGAAGTAGGTTTAAAAAAAATATCAAAATCTTTGATGATCCACAGGAGCACCATCAAATCTATCATAACCAAATGGAAAGAACATGGCACAACAGCAAACCTGCCAAGAGACGGCCTCCCACCAAAACTCACAGACCAGGCAAGCAGGGCATTAATTAGAGAGGCAGCACAGAGACCTAAGGTAACCCTGGAGGAGCTGCAGAGTTCCACAACAGAGACTGGAGTATCTGTACATAGGACAACAATAAGCCAAACGAGCCATAGAGTTGGGCTTTATGTCACAGTGGCTAGAAGAAAAGCATTACTTTCAGCAAAAGTTTTGAGTTTGCGAAAAGGCATGTGGGACACTCCCAAAATATATGGAGGAAGGTGGTCTGGTCTGATGAGACTAAAATTTTTGGCCATCAAAGAAAACGCTATGTCTGGCGCAAACCCAACACATCACCCAAAGAACACCATCCCCACAGTGAAACATAGTGGTGGCAGCATCATGCTGTGGGAATGTTTTTCAGTAGCCGGGACTGGGAAACTAGTCAGAGTTGAGGGAAAGATGGATGGTGCTAAATTCAGGGATATTATTGAACAAAACCTTACGACTCTGTGCGTGATTTGAGGCTGGGAGGGAGGTTCACCTTCAAGCTGGATAATGACCCCAAACACACTGCTAAAGCAACACTTGAATGGTTTAAGGGGAAACATGTACATGTTTTGGAATGGCCTAGTCAGAGCCCAGACCTCAATCCAATAGAAAAACTGTGGTCAGACTTAAAGATTGCTTTTCACAAGTGCAAATCAACCCACTTGAAGGAGCTGGAACAGTTTTGCAAGGAGGAATGGGCAAAAATCCCAGTGGTAAGATTTTGCAAGCTTATAGAGACTTATCCAAAGCGACTTGGAGCTGTGATTGCCGGGGGGGGGGGGGGGGGGGGGATGAATAGTTATGCACATTGACTTATTTTGTCCTATTTGTTGCTTGCTTCACAATAAAAATAAAAAATAAATCTTCAAAGTTGTGGGCATGTTCTGTAAATTAAATGATGCAAATCCTCAAACAATCCATATTAATTCCAGGTAGTGAGGCAACAAAACACGAAAAATGCCAGGGGGGGTCAATACTTTTGCAAGGCACTGTATATATTTAGGCAATGCATTCAAGCATCTGTTCGTAGTCCACATGGTTTCCTGATATGCATGTATCCCTTAAGTCCTGGATGTTGTATAATGATACAGACACAATAATAAAAATATATAATTTTTTAATTTGACATATGTATAGATTTGAATGTTAAGTGTCAAGTTCTGATGAATTTCCATGCTTTTTTATTGGTATTTAGTGCTTTACAGTCTCTTTAATTGCTGCTCTGGTAGTCAGAAGTTTATTTAAATCCATTTGTGAGTGCTATTTAGTACCAATGCATTTTTATTTCATAAAATGTTCTTTATGGGTGTGCCTATTCTTCGTGGGCTCAGTAAAGTTTCAATTGAACAGGGCCTTGGGAAGGGGTCACTCGTAATATTTGGACACTGCAAAATTCAGTGGAAAAGTTTCCAGTCATTTGCGGCTTTGTCTTGTTGCAGTCACTCATACCAGTTCTTTCACATTGTTTCTGTGATAGGTGAATAGAATAGCTAGGTAGTTTTACTTTGCTCTTAAACATGTTTTTTCTCTCTCTTACTACAGAGCCATCACATCACTCCTCTAAAAAAAGAACCCTCAACGTAGATGACACTCACCAAGGCTGTTCTTACATTGCTCTCTACCCCTAAAATGTGCATGCAGTCTGCTCGCAGGAGACTCTGAGTCTGAAGCTCAGTAGTTTCCATAGCAATGCTGTAGAATGGTACCCACTATGGGAACACATTATGCTAGCCCTAACATCTTGCCTCTTATAAAACACAATTACTGTAATAGGTTGATGATAGCAGCAAATTTGATGCTTGTATGATTCTCAGTGGAATTGTTTTGCCACTTCTGGTGGATGAGAGTACACGTAGGATTATTTCATGATCTAAGGACTTATGAACACTCATGTATCTTTTGTTTGGAACAATGTGATAAGCTTTTTAAAAAACAAAAAAAACAATGGGACAGCTATACATTGTTTGCTATTTTTAGGAATTTAATATTATTCATCAGCTATTTCTCATAAGTTTATTTGAGTTATGTGTTGTGATTGCTTGGTAGTGATTTGTGAATCAATTCACTCATAAATTTCCCCATGAGAGACATGAAATTGAGCCCTAAGTTGGTATTTATACAGTCATTGACAACCTAAATGTCCTACCCACAAGGTCCCACAAGGTTACACCAGAGAGTGAATGTTAAATGTTGAATCAAAATTCTGAAGAGCAGATATTTATTGAGTTTGTCCAGGTTTATTTTATCTAACTTAGTGTAATTCTTACACATATTTCTGCAATCTTATTGGTGCCCAGTCCCCATCAGCTAGAAAAAAACTTAATTTAAACAAATATTGTATCTATTTCATTTTTTCCTATGTAAGCATAATTTGTTATCTTTTGTCTAATAGTTGTCCAGGATGTATTTGGTCTGTAAACTCCTACTTTTAAAAGTCATATAAGATGTTAAATTCAGCTTTAGATATTAACATATGAATGCAGTTATGCATTAAATAAAAAAAAAATCATTTTTTAATTAAACACAATTAAAGAGCCACTGTAAGTGCTCTTTGTGGTGTGAAAGTTCACACAATTGTATGCTAAAATGATCTATAAGTTTTTTTAATTACACAAATAGCAGAAATAAAAACTTAAGTTTTAAATCTCTTGTTTATATACAGTTTATTCTGCCCACACAGGGCTGAAACTATATGCATTATGTGAGGCTCTATGGGCAAATACTATGATTAATAGCGGAGCATCCCATGGACTGAGATTATACTGCATTGACCAGTTAACCCATAGCTTTTCTGTTTTAGATCAGTAACAATATTCCATGCCTGCACAGATGTGGGAGTAAGGGTTACATTTTTTTTTTTTTGGGATCACTGCAATTAGCACTGGTGCATCGAGAAAAATACATAGAGACAAGAGAGCAGAAACTGGAATTTTCTGCCATTAAGAAAAAATAGAACATATTCCCTTCAAACTTAATATAAACAGTCTGACAAAAACCTTACCATTGACTTGAATGGGGAACACACCCCATGCAATCTGATTGGTTGCAGTAATTGTGCAAACATGGAGAAGTCAGTGGGCAGTCTTTCACGCATATAAACACAGATTTTATTTGATCTGATTTTTTCAGTAAAAAATGCACATATTTTAAACATTTAGAAAGTATTTCAACATGATTTTAGGAGATATTTACAGTGATATTGTCCAAATTGCACAGAAAAATGGCCTTTTAAATTGAATAGGTTTTCATTATTTTTTTAATGGTGCAGACCATGACAAACAGCTTTTAATTTCCAATTGCAAAAAAATAAAAATAAATAATTGCACATTCTTTAATCTACTTTCACACCAATACTATCACGCCTCCTAAGGAATCTGGAAAATTTGCCAAAGGGATGAACTTCCACCAATATTATCAGACATCCAGACAAGTCTGCAAACTTTAAAAGCGGAAGAAACTGATAAATGAATAACTGTTGCAAGAATATGATTTTGAGAAAGTTCTCAAATACTAAACACTTTTTTAAATAGTTAAAATTTAAATAATTTGTCACAATATAATATGTTTTCTTTATGCCCCTTTCAGTGTCTTTTTACCACATGTGATTTCAGATGTATATTATTTCTTCTTAATGTGTCTATGCAATGATACACCTATAATAAGTTACTTTTGAGTTTATTGTGATTAAAGTGAAGTTGATCTTTTGTGAGAAAATATAACCTGGAAATTGCTAGCCTTTCCCCCATCTTTTGGTTGGAGCTCTTCCCATGTTTTAACTGTGAATGACTGTGTAGTGCAATTCCCTCAGTTCTGCCATCAAAGCTGTGAAATACATAGGGAACTACAGGGAATTCTGTTGCAGCCCAAATATGGTGGGAAACAGCTACTTTTTAATGTGTTTTCTCAAAAATATATATTTTTATAAAAATTACTTAAAACGTTGTCAATACTGACCTTGTGTACTTAGAAGTCTAAACAATGGAATGGCTTTTAAGTTGCAGTTGCACTTGAAATTCTACCTGTCTATAATGATAGAGCCATACAGTTGTCATTCAGATATAGTCAATTTGAAATGCATGTCATGTTCCCTGTGTCATTTCCACTAATCAGTTCACATTAATTCTATCAACAATTATGTATTCATGCATCAGAAATTGTGAAATTGCATCAGAAACTGTGAGTTAAGCTGTGTACTTGCAGCTTGTGCATATAAACAGTCATATTGCCACATTAACGTTTTTGCATATGCATAATCATGAAAAGCAAGTTGTGTATCTTTAACATTCAATATACACAGAGAGGCAGAAGCGACTAGACTTTGCTAAGATGTTGACTGCTCCACTATAATGCATTTTTGTTCTTGTTCTGATCCTTATCATGGATGCTAATTTCATTTTTTTTACTTTTTATCTGTGGTTACCGACTACTATATGGAATTCTGCCTGGACTGGCCATCCATGTACAGACCCTGCAATTATATTGTGCCTATGCAAGCTACACTTTTCTAAAAATACAGCAAACTTCAAAGGTTTAAAAATTCATGGTAACCTGAAGCCTTGAACATACTTCAATGATTTATTGGGTGCAATGTTTGCATTGTTATCTTACTTATACATGTTGTTAAACACGGAAAAGGCATTCAACCATGCCTGAGAAAAGCATAATGTCACCCTGAAGATTAATTAAACCAAACTTTTTTATGTAGTTGGAATGAGACTAGATAGACCTTATGGTTCTTAACTGCCATTAAATATATTGTTCTGTGTTTCTATGGACCCGTGAAGTGGGGTCACCAAAACTTCTAGAGTCACAAAGCACTATTTTGGGCTCTCTCCACAGTTTCCTGAGCCACTATGATGTGTATTTAAGATGAATCTTCATATGGTTCGCACCAGCGAAGCAGCAGATATCCAGGTGCCCTGCAGCAAAATAAGTGGCCTAAGTCAGAAGATAGAGATGGAGTAAATTCACTTACAGAGACCAGTTTCAAATTGGACTGTCTGAGCCCCAAGCAGATGGCCATTCCATGCCGCGTACTCCAGAATCACCAGGAGATATAATTACTCTGACTATAAAGATAAATGAAAGTCTAGGAAAGGAGTGTGGACATCATCAACTCCAAACAAGAGCTGTAACAGATTGATTCATCTTAATGATGGCACCTCCATGAGGTCTAAACCAGCTACTAAGACTAATATACCACGTAAATGCATCACCCAAGGTTCTGAGTGATGGACCTTCCTGAGTTACAACAATATAAAGAACAATAGGCTGCACTTCCAGTAGAGTTTCCTTATCATTATCTATTATAGAGAATTATATACTTTATTACTTTATGGGGTTGATTATTGCTAGGACTCAGGATATATTTTGGTTGTATTTTTACTTTGTCTGAACTTGAGCTCTGTAAGCTTAGAACATACTTGAACATCAGTTTGAAAAGGAGATGTCATCTATAATAAGAGTGCTCAAGTTAGGTTTTCCTCAGAATCTGGTCGGTATGCCTTAAGGGCTGTAGTTGTGAACCTTAGGGTCATGGTCTTATTTAGCATATCATAACTCAAGGCCAACCAAAGCTAATTCCTAAAAAATGATCAGAAAAGTCAGCGATAACTTTTTAATGTTTTTCTTTCATTTTCAACTATTTTTTTTATAATACTAAATGTTCTAAAAATACCTATTTTGCATGAATCAGTTATCTTTGATACATGAGTGTAATTAATATGTAGTATATAGATAACCAGCTATTGGATCACACAACAACCCAGTTATCATCAACATCACAAAAGTATGTGCAGCTGGCTGTGATAAACCTTTGGCATGTCTGTCAGTTTGGGTAGTAGGTGATAACAGGAACCTTACATGACACAGAAAACGTCTTCCTGTCTAGTGAATGCACTAAAACATTTTTTACTAACAAAGACAAATGCGTCTCTAAAGCAGGATATTGTTCATGTCTCCTCTTTCATGACACCAACTCATGCATTCACAATGACAACTACGTTTGAGAAATACATTGACTCTCTGGACCCGAAAACCCTTCCCAGGGTGCTAAAAATACAGGCTGGAATTTATCATGAAGGTAATACATAGAACACTTAAAACATTTGTTTTATGATGGAATTCATTATTATTATTTAAAAATTGTAGCCAAATATAAACTTTGTCCTGTTCCTAGAAGGGCCCTTTTTATATTATTTATGTGTGTCTACAAATAAGAGATGCTTTTATGTATTTTTAGTGTGCACTGTTTCTGCTATACTACAGCAAATAATTTTTAATGCATTTGGGACTTACAAAAGTATTTGTGTTTTTAGGAGCTCAGAGGAGAAGTCTGATACAGACCTGTATCAATAGATATTGTGGAGTTCAAAATTAAATGTTATTCTGAAGGATTGCTATGTAATTTTAATAAGATATTTACAGTTTCAAACCTTTATCAGAATAACTCTATGGTAAGATAATGAGTCTAATTCAGAAGACATTCAGGGGTCATCATCAAGACTTCCAGTAAATTTCTTTCAGACCCATTCCAAATCCTAGAGCAAATTAGTGTTTTTTTGGAACAAAGTATATGGGAGCTTAGGGTGAGAAATGTAATATCTTGATATTTTTTCTCACAAAACAACTAATTATACACATGATTGCCTAATTCAGCAATTTCCCTTCATCATGAGGAATTGGCAATGATTGAGTGAGGGCAGCTTTAACATTTTTAAAGGTTGTATTTATTAGTAGGACAACTTGGTGCCAAAGAACTAAAGCAATTGAGTTTCTAAGGGAAATAAACCCGAACTATTTAGCAGGTGTTTTTTATTTAGGTACCAGTTACTATGTGAATATACTTCATTTGCCATTTAAAAATAAACACCATATTAAAATGTGAATGTGTAATGATTGTAAAGAATATATATGTATATTGTTTTGAACCTGAAAATGTGATACTAACTCCTGTCCATCTAATATTTTAATATTTCTAATATATTAAACTATTGAATATAAATATTATATGCACTAGAGAAGATAAGAAATGTTATGGAATGTACATATGGACATAGAGAGTTATAACAGAAAGAAACTTTTATCTCATGTGAGAAAATATTGATCTATGGGGAAAAACATGTCTGAAAACCTGCAGCTTGATATATCAGACTCCCATTATAACATGCTTGATAATATATTAATAATAATATTTTCTCCATATGTTTTTTGAATATTTTGCATTTTATTCCTTAGATTTATATTTTGTTTTAACTGTTTGGCATAAATACGCAAATTAGATAAGTCACCATTTCACCAGTAAATGTACAGTTAGTAATTGTGGTTAATCACAGTGAATGGTCAAGCAAGGAAGTGTTTTTATTGTAAAACTTAACCTCGGTTGGGTGTTAAAGACAATAAGTTCATACAATTCACCTGGATTTATATTTGACAATATCAGAAACTGTTTTGTTTTTTTGCCACACATTGTATTTCTTTTGTTATGCCAGTAATTCCTAAATTATGTACAGTGACTTGATTATATTAAGGCAGCAAGCACATAATCTATAAGAGTATATGATACATATTTTAAAGCACAGATCATAAAACTATGCTGAAGAGGGGTATAGTAATCAAAGCTTTTCTGGTTATTCTAGGGAATTTATAGATAAAAAAACATATTTTAGATATTTATATGATCAAGCTCCATAACAAAGGACAGGAAATCCAATTTATTTTACAGTAAAATATTACATATTTAATCATTATGCCCAAAGTCACATTAATATATCATACACGAATATCAGCTGTCTAGAGATGTGTCATTCTATTTCAAATACACTTCTGCATGATCTACAGATATTAGGCTTTACTGAATGACTGTCTGGAAATGTAAAACCTTCCCAGGGTACTTGATATATTTGTTTTACTTTATTATGATATATATATATATATATATATATATATATATATTTATGCATTATCATAATAAAATATATATATATATATATATATATATATATATATATATATATATATATATATATACTGTGTACCGAAATTATGCAAATATGTAGGAAATATGTTCCTTTTTTATACCTGGAAGAGGCAGATCAAATGTGCATTGTATGTGCACTACATCTCAATACTGTTATTTAAAAAAATAAAGAAAGATGATTAGATAAAAGGGGAGAATAAACAATATTAATATAATAGAGTAGTTCTTAAAATTGTATATGGTCATTACAATCAACTGCAATATACAGTAGCCTGTAGTAAGATGATCAATCTTGAAATGCATTTAAAAAAATGCTATTTCGTTTGTGATATATTTAATCGTAAAATTGCATAAATCCCTTCTGATTGAGGTTTTTCTGCTTCCCCTGTGATATAAAGTTCCTGGCCATAAAACCTTTAGGAGGGTCAGTTAGCATATTACTATGTGGCCTTTACCAAGTAGCACTTTTCATTGAGAAATTCATAAAAAAAAGAGACAAGACAATGACAAAATTGCAAATCGAATATCCATTCAGCCTAAGCAAGGGGTTTTATGACACTGTGCAAATAAATATGCAAAGTATTACAATGATATATGAATAGGTTCGAAATGAGTAAAATGCTCTGATAAGATGTAGAAAATGTTGTGTCTTAAGTAATATTTGACTAAGAAAATTGTATTTAAAAAAAAAATAAAGTAACTACAGTAACATTAAGATATAGCAGAGTGTTTGAGCATTATATTGGTGATTCAATAAGAAACAAGGATTAATTATCATTATTTAAGCTTAATGGTATAAAAATAGAGGAAGCTAGATTGTTAAATGTAAATGGACAATTAAAAAAAAAGCATTGGCATATTTATTCAAATTGAGTCAAGAGTGCAAATAGAAGGTTTTGAAGCCTTAATGTCACCTACAGTATGTGCATCATTGGTAGTACATGTGGCCATTTTGCATCTCTGGCTGTAAAGTGTGACTTTTGACATGCCTCAGTGCTTCTTCAAGATTTTGCTTTGTACCTGTAGTATTTTACAAGGATTTACAGTCTTCCTATTCAAGTGCAGAACTGGAAACTAAACGATCCCTTCAACTATGCTACGTGTATCCTTATTTCTTATTTATTGTAATGCAGATTACCTAATCTGCTCTCTTGCATTTACATTCGTTGTCATAAATCACAGTTGTTTGGATACATTTGTCTCTGTAGGTTATGTGTACATTAATACTTCCACAATTGTCCTGTGGTATTTGTGGCCACATTATCGATAAATATAAAGAAAAATGAATGTATGATTAGTAAAAGTAAGAGTTACCCAATTTGTTTTAATTATATCAATTTAAACTTTGCCAATTTAAACTTTGCCATCTATGGTTTTACCAGAAAAACAAAGCTGGCTGCATTGCAGATTGAAAGTCTCAAGCCTACCAGGAACAATCATATTGGATACTGTAAATAAAGTTTCCATTTCAAATTGAATTGTATAAAGTTCTTGGCACCAATTTGTGGTTTATCTTTTTTGAATATTTGGCTGCACTTCAATAGAAATTTTTTAGTCAACACTTTTTCTGTATTTAGATGTACTGTTACTATATTTATACCCATTTTTTTTATTTTTCTCAATTTGTTTTAAATCTGTTCCTTTAAATATACAGTAGTTTCATGCATATTGTGTTTTCTACAAATTAGTGACTACTCATATAGCAATGGTTAATTCCTAAAATATTTTTAATGATTTCTAATAGCCATCCAATTTCAAATTTTATATTTCAGTATTTCCACAGATAGAAATATAAGTACAAAATGTTTAGCAGAAAACATACGTAAATACAATTTTTCTAAAATATGCTATATTTATATACACATATTTCCATACATAAAACAAGTATTACTAATACATTTTATGTAAATTTTATAATTTACAAATAAATTATATTTCAGTGTGCTATTATTTAAAATACTTGAGAACTGATGAATCTAAATAATTTCACTGAACTATTGTTTACTGGAAATTGTTTGACAGGTAGATTTCTGATTGATACCAGGTTTTATTGCATAATTGCAATATATTGGAGAAAACAATATATTTGTACTCAATCATTTTTAACTATTTATGAAAATAGCATAGAAAAAAATAATGTCATATATCAGGTAAAGAAAGACAAATGAATGGCATATAAATAACAAATAAACCATGTTCAAAATCATGTAAAAAGGAAGTGCACGTATCTGTAAAATGATCTGTATCTGTAAACTTTTCTTATCACAGTGCTGATGATGTGATAAAATGTAACATATTAACATATATTTGCAGAGCAGACATTTACAATTATTTAGCAGTTCCGGGTTATTTATTACACTAAATTATAGTTTTTTTTAATCTTATTTGAAAGCATGTCAAATTAAATTGTTCCTTTAGAGATCTGGATAAATGTTTAAAGTTCTCTGAGTACTCTGATAAATTGGGTAACTGGATTATGTTAAATTTAGGCTCTTGTGCCGAGTTTAATTTTCTGTTTACTATCCCTGCCATATGACAAAATTGGTAATTACAGTTAATTGCTGCTAAACTGATTGATTAGAGTGTTCTATCATCTAAGGATAGAATTTAGCTTTTTGGATAAGTTTTACTTTAAGGGTTGTGCAATGTGTCTTAATTTGCTTTTTGTTTTTTTTGCAATAATTTATAAAAGTCTGTGTTAACTTTTGTAGATGACTAATATTGGGTTTATCTGTATTACTTTCTCTAATATACCAATATACATACAATATAGCTATGGATAACATTGCAGTAAACTGTAGATGACTGTAAAAAGGGTCTAAAGCTTTATCTTTCATATTTGCCATCGTTTGATCACAGAATATGAGTTCCTTTTATAATCTCCCTTATGGGGTTTCATGAGATGTACAATACAATCAATCATCTATAGATTGTTCATATAGTTCTCAAATAAGTACCACTTCTCTTTATTTGAAGTATTTACTTTGATAGAATCTTAGATATTTATTGCTGTAAACCATATAACCAATATACATATAGCCATCTCCTAATGATTGCAGTATTCTACAAATTCTAGGTGTGGCAAGGCAAAACAAAAATACAGGTGCTCTATAACTCCTTGGATACTGTATGTGATGTGATTTGTGGTTACATTTCTGTCCTCCAAGTCTCTTGCATTTTATTGTGCTCAGTGAGCTTCACCCAGGCCCATGGTAAAACTGGAATAAGAAAAAAATTATGAAACACAATTAAACAAACTATTAAAAATGTGTACAGAGATTTGAAATGTAATTGTTTATAACTACACAGGTAATATTCCAATAATGCATTGTGCATTATAAGAGTTAGGTGGTCAATGAAGACCATAGAAAACTATTTTGTGAATCACTGTTCTACAGTGGTAGAGCTAGTAAATGGAGGACCCACTGGAAAATAATTTGGGGTCTCCTTTCCAACCTTTCTCTGTGTAAATAGACATTTTAGGTGCCCATAGGCTATTACTTTACTTCACCCACAGTAGGCCCCAACCATGTAACTTTGCACTTGAAGTAGCTCCTCTCCTGCTGCAGGTTTAGATGCTTATTTGTTATATACAGCAGTGGTTCAAAAACGTATTTCTCTTTTCACTTGAAAACGGCAGTGTCTTCTCGTACCACGTGATTGTTATTTTCTGGCTTTACAGACCTCTTGAGGCTTATTGCGGACCACTTACTGTTGTTTGCTTTCTCTTGTGTTAAAGTTGCAAATACTTGTACTATATTGGAGTATAGTACACATACGTATAAACATAAAATATTTGATGTTTTACCTCAGAACTACTTGTGGATTTAAATTAATTTTGTTAATTTGATGCCATGCTTTTTCTATACTGTTAATGATGTGAACAAAGGCCATACATCATTGGGTTCCATGAATCTTAATTCAGGAACCTCTTATGTGAAACATATATCAGAATTATGTTATTTTGTGAGCAATACTCAAACCTTCAAATGAAATACAGCATATCAAAGGGAATTCAAAATCAACACATCATACATGCAAAGGCCGAAAATGGCAACGTGAATCCTTGCCACCCCACAGAGATCTTGCACTTAACGTATTATTACTATTACCATGTATGTAAGATCGGTGTTACTGTAAAGCAGACGTATCAAGTAGTTCAGCATTCAGTGAAGGCAAGACAACCATTGCCAAGAGAAACATTTAAAACTACTAATACCGGAACCTAGGGATCCTGTGCACTCTAGACAGTCATAATCCTATTTGTCAAAGGTCCTACATTGTTTAGTAAATTAGATATTTAATATTATAGCAAATAGAGTCTATGTATTGTATGGTAATGTAAATGATACATAGATATTATTTCTGAGTACCTATTCGCTTTTCTGAGCAGCATAGAAGTAGAACAGCAGAAGTCACAGCAGAATAATTGCATATACTATAGTATGTCATTTCTTAAAATACAATTTTATTAAAAAACAAAAATATATTATTGTCAAATGTTCACTAATTAATAAATAATAAAAAGTGCAAGTAATGCAAACTAAAAGTGATTATAATAGGAAGTTCTATTTTTTCATATAAATTAATGTTATTGACTTACTGAATTATCTTATAATAATACTATTTATAACAAGTTAACCTATCCCATGTTCTTTAATGTTTGAATCTACATATCTTTTATTATTTTGAGGCTAATGACAAGGAATTTGGCCATTCACCTAACTTTTACACCCATTTAGTTCTAAGCCGTAATTACCTTCATACAGCCCGTATGTCTGCGGGTTAGAAATTTGCTACACTTACAGATGTATGTAATTTCTCAAGACTGCAAGTACAGGCTCAAAGCCCCAACACGCATACCATGAACCCGTGTGTAGCATTTCAGTCCGTAAGTTACAATTTAGACAGAGCCAATAGTATATGAGACCTTCATCATGACTTCAGTAAAATATGAAATTTAGACTGCAATTAAATAGTGTTTAGAAGTCTGATTTGTGATCAGACTCACAATCCAGAAATGTAGAAATCCATAATAATTAATAAATCATCTGTTCTAGTCTATGTGGGTGGCCTGATATGTATTAACTCCTTGATTCCTGGGATCAATATAACACGGAAATAAAACGTAAAAAAAAAATGTTTTATTGCAGATGATGCGAGCAGGAGACTGTTGTGCAATTAATTCTAATGCCTTTCATTATTTTTCCAGTCTTTTAAAGTACAGTAGTGTGTTTATATTTGCTTTTACAGTGTTATGGATTTTGCGTCTTTAGCACTGGTAACATTTGCGGGCTTGAAACATCAAGGGAGGAGATAGGACGGAGTTTTTGACCACTGCAGTTCCCTTAAGCCTTAAGCCTTTTACGGGCTACATGACGGGCTCAAGTAATTGGGATATGGACAATTAAATAGGGGCCTTTGTGTTTACTAACCTAGCCATATAACAAAACTTGTGATTACAGTTAATTGCTAAACTGATCTATTAGATCAGAGTATTCTGTGATCATAGGAAGGAATGTAGCTTGTTGGGTAAGTTTTGCTTTTAGGGCTAAAGTTAGAATTATATTTAGTAGATCTGTCTCTCCTTTTTAAACAATGTATTGTTCAATTTGTCTGAAGTAGGTACTGTCAAAAGAGCTGTCAAGACTTTATTATGACATTATATTTTTGTGAAATTCAGATTTACATAAATATATTCACATGTAGGCTATAAGAAATTAACATTATGACAAATTTGTAATAGAGAGAAAAATATTTATTTTGGAGATCACATTTGATTTTGAGGTCTTGGAATTATTTACAGGTTTAACAATGTTGTCATTATATCTTATCTTCACTGAATACCATTTATCAGAGACACTATATAAATCTTCAGCTGGAAAATATGAACTACCTTTAAGTGTAAGGATTAAATTGTTTTCTAATAGGCTAAAATGCTCTAAAATTAATATTATCCATATTTATTTTTGCACGTGTCATTTTGCCAGTTATCATGTGTATTTATGCAAAAGTGCATATTTTATATTTAGGGCTATAGAGGTCATTTAAAACAAATTTTTATATACATACATAAATTGTCTTACCAAGCTCTCAATGCTTCACGGAAAGATTATTTGCTGTTTTTTATTGTTGTTTTTTATACTGCTTACGGCAATGAAATGTCAACTTGAGAATAATGAGCCTGATCCAATTGCAAGCCCGCAACTTGATTGTAGTAGGCCGTATGTCTGCGGGTGTGTTGCAGGCTCCCGTTCATCTCTGATTCCGGAGTTATTCAATTGCTCAAGCCTGCAAGTTACTGGCCCAAAGCCGACCCCGTAAACCATGCACTGGTTCGTAGCAGTTCAGGGCGGGAACATGATCAATAAAGCAAGACCATAACCTCCCATTTCGAATCAGCCAATAGAAAATAAGACCGTCATTATTATGGCAGTAAAACATGGAGGTTACATGTCAATCAACTAGGTTTGAGGGTCTGATATGCGATCAGATTTGCAAATCTGCAAAATAAAGAATTATGAAAATGAATGCCAATACTGTTCTAGTCCATATGGGTGGCCTGATATGTATTAACTCATTGATACCCGAGATCGATTTACCGTGAAAACATTTGCGGCCTTGGGGCAATTGATCAATTGAATAGCGATTTGCAATTTTAAGTTACAAGAGGCTTTAAGTTACGGGTTTAACCTCCCAATTTTTTTAAGGCCGTAACTCGTAACTTGTTTGGAGCCAGCAAAAAGATGCCAATTGAATAGCAAATTAACCTGCAACCTCACTTATGGGCTACAGTAACATGCGAAAGCTCAATTGAATCAGTTTCAATGTTATTAAATTGTGTTTATTTACTCACAGATATTTATAGGTTACATATCTGAGAGCAGCTTAAATACTTAGGTCCTCATTCTATTATCGGCCGTAAATCGGCCGCAAAGCTGCGATTCCTTGCGGGGCTCCCGTTACCTTGCAATTCAAATAGACAGCGCCGCAAGGATATCCCCTTACGGCCGGCCGCATATCTTGCAACCGGCCGTAAGCTCAGAAAACTTTAAAAGCAAAAATAAATTCAAGACGGCACTGTAAAGCTCTGTAAATGCTAGGGATCATAATGGGGGACATGAGGATTAATAGCAACCCCCTCTCCAGCTTGCACATCAGCCCAAATCTGAGATTTAATTAACTGTTTATTTTCAGCGTGGGCGGGTCTGAGGTGCTCCAAGCCCTCTGGACTTTTTACATGGATATGTGACATAAATAAAAAAAAACATTATTTACGGATTTGCGTGTAGGGGAATGTTGTGCTATGAATGCTAACACCTACAATCACTTTATAGTCTCCTCAGAGTGCAGGATGGCTTTATTATGGCTTTATTATGTGCTTAATTGTGTGCCTGCGGGACCTTTTTGCTGCAAGTAAGCTGCGGCTCGGTTTTAGCCTTGCAGAGAGGGTTCCCGGAGCAATTGAATAGCAACCAGGATTTTCTTGCGGCCGAAACTCTTGCGGCCGTTTAAGATCAAAGGCTTTCCTCCGACGCGTGCGGCCGCAAGGGATAACAAGGCGCCGGCCGCAAGCCTGCCGGAGTCCCGGCCGGAAGGGAATAGAATAGGCAAATAGCTTGCGGCCGCTCCTTGCGGCCCCGCATCTCCTACGGCCGATAATAGAATGAGGCCCTAAGTGGATAGCAGTGCAGTGTTCATACAACCACACCAAAGGGCCAAGATTATGCACAAATACCATAATATGGTAAATGTTCATATCAAATGGTTAGAGAGACCTTGACCACAATAGATTTTCAAGTCTTTTGAGTGTTTGTGCTATCCTGAACTGCTCTCTCTCTCTTTCTCTTGTTCTAATAACACGACTGTCTAATTTACCTTATACATGATCATTCGGCGCTCATTGCGAACCTCTCCCCTGGTGTACTTTTGCTCCTCTAAGCACCCTCTGCACTCATTGTGAGCCCCGTGCTGAACGCCTTTGGCACTCATTGTGATCCTTTCCTCTGCTCTACTTTTGGTTCTCTGAGCACTCTGTGCTCTGATAGCGTGGCTCAAAATGAGCGCCTTCGGTTGTGAGGCTCTGCGCTTGTGTAGTTTTGGTGGTCTGAGCACCTTTGTCAGTCACTGCAAGGGACGCGCTGAATGGCTGTGGCGCTCATTGCGAGCCTCTCCCCTCATGTACTTTTGCTCTGCTGAGCACCCTCAGCGCTCATTGTTAGCCCCACGCGGAACGCCTTTGTGGCTCATTGCGATCCTCTCCCCATGTCCTTTTTTTTAATATATATATATATATTTTTTAATGCTAATTAATTAATTAGTGAAATAATAAATTAATATACTTTACCTATTTGTAATTAATATCACCAGCAATCAATATCCTGAAGCGCTAACAATCTGTTTTGATTTTCCTGCAGCATACAATGTACATTTACACCTGAGGTGTAAGTGTCAGCAATGTGTGAAGTGTGCAGTGTAAATCGGCTGTGTGCGCGATGGCAAACCATTTGTTTAGCTGGGTAATTGGGCATTTTGTAATGGAAATGTTATTAGTTGTAAGTTAGTGTTGTAAAATGGCGGCGATTGTCTATGTGTTATGTGGGTATGGAGCATTTTCCGTTGTCCCTAATAGTGTCTTTTATACCTCGTGTTTAGGAGTCGTGTAGCCTCGTTTTTGTTTTTCTCGGACGCCATTTTTTTTCTCGCTTAGGCTATTTTCGTGTGTGGAAAGTCTGCAAATTGTGGTTAAATTGTTGTGCAACCTGACTCCCAGACGCCGTGGCTGTCTCCCAGTGCTGTGCGTGGTGTTTCTTTTATATTTTTGTTAAATTTGGTAGTATAAATGTTGTTTTTGTTTGTGGGCTGTTCGGCCATTAACTTCGTAATGTGCCGCGGGTGGTATTATTTGTTTGTTAATTGCCGCTTTCCTTTTTGCAAGTGTTACTTACTTGCGGGCCTTGCGATGAGCCGCTTCGGTGTCCTTCAATGGCCTCGCAATGACCGCCTTTGACGCTCATTGCGAACCTCCCAAACATCTACTTTACGGTCCTCGCAATAAGCACCTTCGCTGCTCATCGCAAGCCCCACAATGAAAGGCATCGCAGCTCATTGTAGGCCTTGTCAACCCGCCAATTTCATGCCTCGCAATGAGCACCTTCGGCGCTCATTGCAAGGCCCGATATAAGCGCCTTCAGCTCTGATTGCAAGCCTCTCCCACCGTCTACTTTACGGGCTTCGCAATGATCGCCTTTGTCCAACCTGCCACTTTCGTGCCTCACACTGAGTGCCTTTGGTGCTCATTACAAGTCCAGCGATGAGCACATTTGCCGCACCCCACTCTGTGACCCCTGTGTATGTTTACCCCTCTTCCCTCCCTGCCCTGTGTTTGTTTCTTCCTTATTTCCCTCCCCTGTGTCCCTTTTCCCCCTCTCTCTCCCCCCTGTGTCTCTTTCTTGCCCTCTCCCCCCTGTGTCTCTTTCCACCCTCTTCCCCTCTCCCTCCTCTGTGTCTTTCTCCTCTCTGTCTCTGTTCAAGTCTTGCGTGCCTCGCAATGAGCGCCGTTGCTTGTATTTTCAAAGTCTTGGGGGCTTGCGTTGATGGGTTAAGTGTTACAGGCTTCTGCCTCGTTTTTAGCCTCTTTGAAAATATTTCCGTTGTTACGGCAGCCATTTTTTTCCTCGCTTAGCCGATTTTCAATCTCCTAAAAATGCCAATTCAGCCTCAAATTAGCTTGCAACCACACTCACAGGCTCCCTGCCTCTCCCCCTGTGCTGTGTGTGAGGTTGTCAGTTATTTTTTTGTATTAATTGGCGTCTTTTAGGGGACTTCCGAAGGCTTCCGAGTTACGGGCTCGAAAAAAATGGCGGCCGTTAAAGTCGTATTTTGCCTCGCGATCAACGCCAAAGTCCTGCAGCCTTCGCGGGCATCGCCATGTGCGCCTTCAATCTGTTTCCATCCTCCATCTGTAGAGCGTCCTCAGTCAAATAACAACTATGATGGGGCAGATGAACCTTAGAGGAACCCTGAAAGGCCACAACTGTGAGGTGTGCAATCAGCGGTAAAACGACTTTGGGATGAGCCCCCCCGGCGCTCATTGCTGCAAAGTCGTGCGGGCCTCGCAATGAGCGCCTACATCACTCATTGCGAGGCCCACAAAGAGTGTCTTCAGGGCTCATTGCGCATGCGCAAGCCTGTATCTTTTAACATAGCGTTACCAACAAACTCGCAATTATGACTATATATATATATGACTAGCAACTTGCCCGTCAAAAATTACGGCAAAAAAATTTGAAGCCTGGCATTGATTTTTGCAACACATTGCAAGCCTCTACCCCCCCTATACTTTACTGGCCATGCGATGAGCGCATTCATCATGGGCCTCGCAATGAGCGCCTTTGTCGCTTATTGCCAGCCTCTTCCCTTCTCTACCTCTCCCCCCTGTACTTGGTGGGAGGTGCTCAAAACGAGCTTATTCCCTCACTACTCCTTTCCCTGTGTCTCTTTCACCCCCCTGTCCCTCCCGTCCGTCTACTTTTCCCCCCTCTACTTGACGGGAGGCACTCATTGCAAGCTTTTCCCCCTCTACTTCCTCTCCCTCCACAGTGTCTCTTTCCCCCCACTACCTCCCCTGTGTCTCTTCCCCCTCTCCCTCCCCTGTATCTGTCCCCACTCTACCTCCCCCATGTCACTCCTCCTCCCTCTCCCTCCCCTGTGTCTCTCTCCCCTCCTTTCCCTCCCCTGTGTCTCTTTCCACCCCTCTCTCCTCTGTGTCTCTTTCCACCCCCCTCTCCCTCTCCCATGTCTCTTCCCCCACCCTCCCCTGTGTCTCTCCCCCCTTCCCCTGTGTCTCCTTCCCTCTCCCCCCCTGTGTCTCTTCCTCCACCCCTGTGTCTGTTGTGTTAATAAGTTTGTATGTGTTTTGTGGATGAGTTTGTATGTTATGAGGAATGTATGTGTTTTGGGGTAATTGTACACATATGAGTTGTTAATGAGCGTGCACTAGTGATGTCGCAAACATCAAATTTTGGGTTCGCGAACAGCGAACAGCGAACGCGAACTTCATCAAATGTTCGCGAACGGGCAAACATCGGCGAACCGCCATAGACTTCAATGGGCAGGCGAATTTCAAAACCCACAGGGACTCTTTCTGGCCACAATAGTGATGGGAAAGTTGTTTCAAGGGGAATAACACCTGGACTGTGGCATGCCGGAGGTGGATCCATGGCAAAACTCCCACGGAAAATTACATAGTTGATGCAGAGTCTGGTTTTAAGCCATAAAGGGCATAAATCACCTAACATTCCTAAATTGTTTGGAATAACATGCTTTAAAACATCAGGTATGATGTTGTATCGATCAGGTAGTGTAAGGGTTACACCCGCTTCACAGTAACAGACCAATCTCCCCGTTTAATGCACCGCAGACAACCACAAACAGTCCCTTTGCACAACTGCAAACTCCCCATTTGCACAAGGTTGGATACCAAGCTAGCCATGTCCCGTTCCTTGTCCTCACTGATGTCATTGAAGGTCTCTTCCCCCACCCAGCCACCAAGGGTCCCCGAAAGGTGACAACAAGCCCATTGGGACGCATGCTGTGTTTGGTCTTCCACCACCTCAAAGCCACCTTCCTCCTCTGACTCCTCTTCTTCAGACTCCCAGAGTCTGGGGGCTTCCACTGCCCAGCATGGAAGATTATACACAGGTCAGAGTCTCAGGGCTTCCACTGCCCAGCATGGAAGATTATACACAGGTCAGAGTCTGGGGCTTCCACTGCCCAGCTTGGAAGATTATACACAGGTCAGAATCTGGGGGCTTCCACTGCCCAGCATGGAAGATTATACACAGGTCAGAGTCTGGGGGCTTCCACTGCACAGCATGGAAGATTATACGCGTTGCCTCTGTCTGCATTATTATAAGGTGTGTACTGTTAAGTAGTACTATTCCTATCGGTTTAATCCCTGTTATGTCCACTATCAGGGGACTTGTATATGGCATGGATTTTTGGAAGCGGGAGATGGAAAAAGATGCTTGGTCAGTCCTCCCACTTCAAATTTGGGGCACTGCACGTGCAATCTAAGGTGCCACCAGATATGAGTGTCACTGTGCACTGGCAAAAGTTGGCAGAGTAGATGCAATAGGCCTCACACACACGCCTGTAGGCAGGCAACTGATATTCAATCGATTACAGTCAAAAAAGTGTTGTTTTATGTCACTGTACACTACGGTTGCACCAGATATGAAGTATCACTGTGCACTGGCAAAAGTTGGCAGAGTAGATGCAATAGGCTTCACACACACGCCTGTAGGCAGGCAATTGCTATTCAATCTATTACAGTCAAAAAAGTGTTGTTTTATGTCACTGTACACTACGGTTGCACCAGATATGACGTATCACTGTGAACTGGCAAAAGTTGGCGGAGTAGATGCAATAGGCTTCACACACACGCCTGTAGGCAGGCAACTGATATTCAATCTATTACAGTCAAAAAAGTGTTGTTTTATTTCACTGAGCACAATATAAGCTGTTAGGTGTTAGTCTGTCACACACACACGCTGGCAGGCAGGCATATGCAATAAGATTACACAGAAAAAAAATAAAAAATAAAATAAATGATGTTCTTGCCCTAGAATGGGCTTTTTGGGTTGCTGTCCTTCAGATGGAAGGCTCTGGAAGGGAGTGTATGCTGCTGATTGGCTGGAATGTGTCTGCTGACTGTGAGGTGCAGGGTCAAAGTTTCCTCAATGATAAAGAATAGGGGGCGAACCCAAAAGCGCATGTGTTCGCCATTCGCTGCGAATGCGAACATGCAAAAATCGCTGCGAATAGTTTGCGGGCAAACTGTTCCGGACATCACTAGCGTGCACGTATGTTGGAGATGAGTCCGCGTGTGTGCCTTGGGGATGAGGATGAGTGGTGCGGCGCGGGAGGTGTAACATCCCCAGCAGCAGCTTGAGCTTCACTGCTGAGGACATTCTGTGAAAACACAGCTGCAAGTTATCAATCACAGAGGCAGTAAGCATTTGTATTTGTACTTAATGAGCTCTTTGACCATTTCAAATTTCTATCTTTGCATTAATAGGCAAATATAAATATTCTTCACAGATGATTTAGAGAGATTAATGCACCGCAAACAACCACAAACAGTCCCTTTGCACAACTGCAAACTCCCCATTTGCACAAGGTTGGATACCAAGCTAGCCATGTCCTGTTCCTTGTCCTCACTGATGTCATTGAAGGTCTCTTCCTCCACCCAGCCACCAAGGGTCCCCGAAAGGTGACAACAAGCCCATTGGGACGTCTGCTGTGTTTGGTCTTCCACCACCTCAAAGCCACCTTCCTCCTCTGACTCCTCTTCTTCAGACTCCCAGAGTCTGGGGGCTTCCACTGCCCAGCATGGAAGATTATACACAGGTCAGAGTCTCAGGGCTTCCACTGCCCAGCATGGAAGATTATACACAGGTCAGAGTCTGGGGCTTCCACTGCCCAGCTTGGAAGATTATACACAGGTCAGAGTCTGGGGGCTTCCACTGCCCAGCATGGAAGATTATACACAGGTCAGAGTCTGGGGGCTTCCACTGCACAGCATGGAAGATTATACGCGTTGCCTCTGTCTGCATTATTATAAGGTGTGTACTGTTAAGTAGTACTATTCCTATCGGTTTAATCCCTGTTATGTCCACTATCAGGGGACTTGTATATGGCATGGATTTTTGGGAGCGGGAGATGGAAAAAGATGCTTGGTCAGTCTTCCCACTTCAAATTTGGGGCACTGCACGTGCAATCTAAGGTGCCACCAGATATGAGTGTCACTGTGCACTGGCAAAAGTTGGCAGAGTAGATGCAATAGGCCTCACACACACGCCTGTAGGCAGGCAACTGATATTCAATCGATTACAGTCAAAAAAGTGTTGTTTTATGTCACTGTACACTACGGTTGCACCAGATATGAAGTATCACTGTGCACTGGCAAAAGTTGGCAGAGTAGATGCAATAGGCTTCACACACACGCCTGTAGGCAGGCAATTGCTATTCAATCTCTTACAGTCAAAAAAGTGTTGTTTTATGTCACTGTACACTACGGTTGCACCAGATATGACGTATCACTGTGCACTGGCAAAAGTTGGCAGAGTAGATGCAATAGGCTTCACACACACGCCTGTAGGCAGGCAATTGCTATTCAATCTATTACAGTCAAAAAAAGTGTTGTTTTATGTCACTGTACACTACGGTTGCACCAGATATGACGTATCACTGTGAACTGGCAAAAGTTGGCAGAGTAGATGCAATAGGCTTCACACACACACCTGTAGGCAGGCAACTGATATTCAATCTATTACAGTCAAAAAAGTGTTGTTTTATTTCACTGAGCACAATATAAGCTGTTAGGTGTGAGCCTGTCACACACACACGCTGGCAGGCAGGCATATGCAATAAGATTACACAGAAAAAAAATAAAAAATAAAATAAATGATGTTCTTGCCCTAAAATGGGCTTTTTGGGTTGCTGTCCTTCAGATGGAAGACTCTGGAAGGGAGTGTATGCTGCTGATTGGCTGGAATGTGTCTGCTGACTGTGAGGTGCAGGGTCAAAGTTTCCTCAATGATAAAGAATAGGGGGCAAACCCAAAAGCGCATGTGTTCGCCATTCGCTGCGAACGCGAACATGCAAAAATTGCTGCGAATAGTTCGCGGGCGAACTGTTCCGGACATCACTAGCGTGCACGTATGTTGGAGATGAGTCCGCGTGTGTGCCTTGGGGATGAGGATGAGTGGTGCGGCGCGGGAGGTGTAACATCCCCTGCAGCAGCTTGAGCTTCACTGCTGAGGACATTCTGTGAAAACACAGCTGCAAGTTATCAATCACAGAGGCAGTAAGCATTTGTATTTGTACTTAATGAGCTCTTTGACCATTTCAAATTTCTATCTTTGCATTAATAGGCAAATATAAATATTCTTCACAGATGATTTAGAGAGATTTTGAAATACCAAATTTTATTTGTGTAAGCTACAAAGAATTAAAAAAAACTCTCTCAAGATACAATTCAACTTATTAATTTGTTTGTCATCAACTCACATATTATAAAGAGTTTACATATATTTTTACATTAATTTAAAAATAATCTTTAAATATACCTCATGGAGATCCAGAGTGTACTTCCCATATGCTCCACAATTTAAAATCTACTGTACATGATTCACAAATATTTCAGTTTTTTTATATCATTAACAAACAGATTTGCAATTTTTTTTCTACAACAGTCAAAAGCATTTTTATCAAATGTATAAAATGTCATAATGTGCATTGCAATTAAATTACAGTAATAGATATTACATATTTCCAGATATCTAATAATGGATTACTGTTTATTATTTTGTATTCCCATTTTAACCAATGTAGGCCCAATTTATGAACACTTTGGAAGTGAATGCTCCCTTTCAACAGATGAAGTTATTAAAATTGTAGGATTCAAAGTCAAGAAGGTTTTGGCAAACATTTACAGCAGTGATGATCATGAGAAAGTCCTTGACACAGTGGAACTGCCTCCTGATTTTCCAGGTAGGTAATAACCTCTCTTGTGTGGAGTTATATGCATTAAATATTCACAATTCTACAGCAGCAATTAATCACCAGTAGAAACATGATTTATTTTAGCCTTTGAATGGCAATGCTGAGCTGGTCATTTGTTCTCAGATGGGCAATCATGGGGAACCCTATTATATATATTTTTTAAAACATGTTCTGATCAACCTCACATATTGTCCACATCATGCTGTTTACATTATAGTAGCACCTACCTTGTAGGTGACATATTGCCTTATCTCCTGAAGCAGATCTGGGAAGAGCAGAGGAGGGAGAGGAACTGATCACAGCATTTCACTGTATGTTGTGATCTGCTTCCTCTCACTAGTCACCAGGGATAATGCAAGTTGTTGGTCAGTCATCTCCAACTTTCTTTGACCCTGTGGACTGCAGTTTCTCCAAGGGAGACACAATATTTGAGCTTTAGCCTCATGATCAAACCTTCCAGTGAACAGGCACACCCACACACCACACCCAAATAAATAAAAAAATATTTAAGGACATGTTTAGATATATGGAAAAGGCTTATTTATAGTGTAACACCTTTTATTAGATGTTGCTGTTGTGAAGATACATAAATATATAAAGATGTTTCACTGATCTCTCACAAAACATTGTGATTGTACATAAAAAATGATACCAAGATTTATGGGATAGAAAAATAAGCTCTTTCCTAATCGTACTTATTGCCAGAGGTATATGTTATCCATTGGCAGATTTACCAATATGTGACATCTCCAAGAGTTCTCAAAGACATTTTCACCATGGTTTCCTACTTTAATGCTGTGTATAGTTTAAGATGCTAAGCCTCCACGTAAATCAAGTGCTCTAACGTAGGACACTGTAGTAAATCAGGAGCTTTTTTCCCCAAGTTCTACACAATTTTAAATCTTTTGCTCCCCAGGTTAGGGCACCCAGTGCACATCTGTAAATTCTGCCATAGCCACAACAGATTTCTGTGTAGGGGGTACAAGAATCAAGCTTTACGGAAGAAACACGGCTCTAGGAGCCAATAGGAAATGGGAACGTCATGAATATTAGAATTAAATGAAAACTGTGCCAAGGAACCATTACATATATAAATTTAAATATATATATATATATTGTCATTAAAAAGAAGTGTCAATTGTATTTATAGCTTCTATTGTTAAATATGTGTTTATTTTGTGTTTAAATGATAAATATTTGTAGACAATGCATTAGAGCATTTGTTCCTAGGCAACGTGGTATCATGACTTGCAGTGGATTTAAAGGGCTAAATTGTGTTTGGCAGTCAAAAACAGTGATATAGAGGGGTGTAGTGCTAAGTACAACAGTATACCTGTATGTACTGTATATATATATATATATATATATATATATATATATATATATATAGCAGTTGTCGGAAAGGATTCATACACTGTAAGTTTATCCGTTTTTATTTTTAGTTTGATGATTACTATAGTCTTGTTAGCTGTGTTACTTCTCCTTGAGATGTGCCGCAGAATGGGTATATACAATGAAGAGAGGAGAAATGAAGCACATAAAAAAGTTAACACTTTATGAAACATATCATATTTGCATTCCACATAAAATTATAAAAACATAAGCTGAGCCAAAGATCAAATTAAAAATTTTCTTCTTCTGTGGCACTTTTTCAAAGGAATGGAAATACCCCTGAAGAAGCAGGATTCCTTTTATACATAAATAAATTCATAATATACATATCATCAACTGTAGCGTTTCCACTTAAAAAATATAATGCATTTTATTACAGATTTTCAGGGAACTCAAAAATTGCTAGCAATGGTCAAGCTTCTGAGATAATGGAAGCAGCCATGTTTCTTGAGTACTATATATATGAAAGATGACTGGATGGTTGCTTATTTTTCTAGATTGTCTTCTGATATCAATGCTCAATATATTGTAATGTCTATTTGATAAAACTTTATATTTTTTATATTCTGGCTAGGTTTGTTTAAGATTGTTGCTGAGAGAAAACCGTATTTTTCCATTGACGAGATCACAAGGGAGCTAAACACAAGGCCCACTCAGTTTGGCTACTCACAGTTCTGTAGCCCTGTTGATATAAATGTGGAAAACTTCACCATACGTAAGGATGAACAAATCATAATGAAATCAGTGAAAGAAGTAAATGGCATCATGTCTGCAAGCTGTCAAGTGATGAGAGGGGCTCAGTACCACTCACTTTTATTACCACTCTCATATGAAGGAGAGTTCTATGAATGCCAGGATAATAGAATGTACACAATGAAGGAGATACTCGACTATAAAGTTTCAAGCAGTCAATTTAAGATCGTAGTTTTCTCAGATATTATGGACACTTGGGACATCACAAAAATATACCCTGAAAGTTTTCGAGGTGGAATGATTCTGAAACCAATCTATGAAGTCCAAGCAGTATTGCAGTGTAAGTATAATTTTCTCACATTAGTATACACATTTGTCTTCAAAAACATTTAGTATTTTGGATATTATGCATCCCCTCATATAACTGACTATAATGTATATTTTCAAAAGAAATCTCTTGAGAGTTTATGCAATACTATAATTTCAAAGACTGCTGTGTTAGTTCACTCAAAGTCATAATGGTAATCTTGTGGATTTTTGTACTTTTGTTGTTCACTTACAAATTCTTCATGTTTCATTTGTCAAATTGATGTTATTGGTTGTTTGGTTGGTTTATTAGTTGGATGCTTCCTGGCTCACTCTTCTTTGCTGAATAGCCATGAAACCAGTTTCGGAATGACAAACTTCTTTTGTTTTTTTTTCTAGTTCGGAAGGATAGTATCTATCTGTCATCAAATCTTGATATGGAAGTAATGGATATCACACAGCATTTTGATATGCACACCTTTATCCATACATTAAGCATGCTGGAAGTCTTTGAGAGGACAGTCAACGAATTCCCTATGATTGCAGAAATATTTGATAGTCCGGTAGGACATGAGACATTAATGCCTGGATTAAAGATTATCATCCATAGAAAATATCAAGCAGACAGAGTAATAGCATCAGAGTTAAGGAGTTATAAATCAAAGAAGCACTTCCTAATTCCTTCTTGCTATAAAGGAAAATTTAAAAGAAAATCCAGGATCTTCCCAACTGTTTATGATTTAAAAATTGCAAAGAAAGAAACAGAAGAACTTCATGTTGTAGTAACCAAGGCATTCCACTCCACCCTTAAAGAATTCTCCTCTCTGTGTGTCGGAGACCAGCTTCTTGTCCAGGAATTCCTGTCCAGAGAAATCAAATATGAAGGGAAAATAAACATTGTAGATGCAGTAGTTTGTACTAAAACTGGAGACACGCTATGTACTCAAGTTACCATTCCATTGTATGTGGAAGGGGACTTTGTGGAAGTTGTACATGATAAAAGAAAATATTCATTATTAGAACTCTGTAAGTACTTTCAGTTACCATTAAATGTAAAAGTCTCTGTGAGAGATCTTTTTGCTGTGGGAGAGGATATTTTAGCCACCACATCAATGTTGCAGCTTGAAGAACAAATTACAGACTCATATTTACTTGTTAGTCTATTACACTATCCCAAGGACATTTGGGAACTTCCAGTTCACCGACTCAACTTATCTGTGAAATTGATAGGCAGTTTTCAAGGTGAAACCTTCTCGTCACCAACAAGAACCAACATAGAGGAAATTAATGAGGAAGACTACTATATGGTACGAAGGTTTGAAAATCAGATCCAATACCCACCACCTCGGCCTCCAAAGACACCTTTGTTTGCTTCTATGTCAAAAGAACCTACTGAAATTCTACCTGAGACAAAAATTAATTCCAAGGTAATAACACATGTTCAGTTTTCTTATTAATTCATATTTTCTCACTATTTGTAGTTTCATATTCACTACATATACAAAATATCCCTGTTGTAGCAGACATAGGTATTGACTTTTCTTTAGAAGCAGTAAATACTTATAATCAAATACTTTTTAATAAGCACAGTTTACAGCCTCATCAGTACGATTTTATTACTATTGGAAAACAAATTCAAAATGATCATGCTTCATAACTCTGTACTTTGAAGAGCAGTCCCATCAATCTTTATTTATATTTTATATAAACTCTAATGTATTTCTATATATACATTATGTGCTTTGAGTTTCTGTCAGATATGAGTATACTCTATTTACCTGCTTGTGGATTGATCAACACTCAATTGTTTATCTTTCCAGTAAGAATGCAGGATACAAAACAGATTGTGTAAGAACTATATATAGACTCTATAAAGGATGTAACTTGATAGACTGTTCACACATGAGCAGGTTGAAAGAAAATACTCTTCCCTTCTACATGTCTTCCACAAACATGATTTTACTTGATTTCAATATTGGAGCTTTAGAGTGCTGCTCCAGTCCTTATGCCATTGAAGAGTGTATGGGTTAATTCCCATCCTGTTAGCTATTTGATGGAGGTTTTTAGTTTTTGATTAGCATTGTAAAAGTTTTAATTTGTGATCTCTTGTCTGAGTTACTGTATGTTTGTCAGTAAATTGCCCAAGACATTTATATATAATCATTTTATGTTTTATGTTGAATAAGAAAAGTTCAGGTTTTCTAGTACATATTTCTTGTTTTCCATTTCCCTTTATATTTTGCTTTCTTGGTCACAGCCATCATCAGTCAATGGACGGAATACATTTTCTGTTTGTATCTTTATAGGACCCCAGTAACCATTACTACTTATGTGTTTTCTATAATCAAGATGCCAAAGCTACATTTTCACTTCATCAGCGGTCTTCCTAAGCTTCAGTAGCTACGATACTTATGAGAACTGCACTGCACAATTCTTTATTGCTTTTCGATGGCTGTATATTTCCAGCAGTTTGCACATTTAGTGAATGATTCTGAAAACTTCTTCTGATTGATTGCTTGATTGCTTTTTTTTATTTAAAAAAGTAAAGCTCACATTCAATGTAGTTGTGATTGTAGAGAATCTTAGTGGTGTATGGCAATAATAACAATACATTCAAAGACTAAAGCTAAATTCACTAACCTTATCAGCAAAGAGTTTTTGCCTATCGCAGTTCTTCACAGCATTTGAACAATTGATTCATTCATTTGTATTATAATAGAAGAGCTCTATATAACATCTTCTAATATAATATAAATTCCAATATAAATATAACATTTGTTGTGAATATGCAGTTAGGAATATATAATATAGCAAATAATGAAAGATCCTTTTAGGTAATGTACTCTGGGATCAACAGAATAGTGAAAATTATAGGAAGGGGACTTGGGGAGGGGAGCAGGTATAGAAATGGGTCTTGCAGAGGAGAGGAGTGCTGTTATGGGAAGGGTCTTGGGAAGGGGAGGAAAACTGCTATGGGAAGGGGTCTTGTGGGGGGAAGCTGTTATGGGAAGTGGTCTTGGGTAGAGGAGCTGCTATTGGAATGGGTCTGGATGAGGGTAGCAGCTATGAAAGGAGTTTTGGAAGGTATTTAGAAGGGACAGTTGCTGGGGTATGAGGGTCTTCTTGTTTTAGGAAGGGGTTGGGGGAAGAAAATTAAGAGGGGCAAGAGGCTGAGCGAGGGAATCTTTAGGGGGTGGGGAGCTGCTTCAAGCAGGGTGTAGGAGAAGGTCACACTGATTGAGTTGGCATATGGAGGGGGGCTGAGTGTGGCCTAGCACAAAAACATTTTGGGGGAGGGCCCAAAGCTTTTTTTATGTACTAGGGCTCTCTATTCACTAGTTTTGCCATTGTCTCTAAATCCTACTCCTTACTTGTTCAACATTCGGCCATTGATAATAATAGCACATACCAAAGCTTTAAATGCAGCAAAAATATTTCACAGACAGGGTATGGTTGCTCACTTTTTTGAATAACGGCAAAAGAGAAATTGTAAGGTGTCAACAAACTTGCATCATTTGTAGAACATGTATTATTATAAATGTTTTGAATTATGTACCAAAAAATTAAATCTTGTTATTTTGTGGATTTTAACACAATAACTTATATTATGTGTAATTTGTTGATAGGTCAGAGAAAAGACATAACATAATAAGACATAAAATACATTTTCGTAAGTGACATTTAAAGAGTGCTTTATTTATGTTTATGTAATGTTTAGGGCATTGCTAAGTTCTAAAATGATCTGGTTTAAAGGTCCATGGGACATCTCAGCACACCAAATACAATTTCATTCTCAGGCATGTACACATCTGATGCTCTATTGAGCAGATTCATTAATGCTTGCTCTGCTACTAAATACAGAGAATCACACTTCTGTGTAGAAAACATAGCAGCCTCTTCACTGCTTTGGTGAACCTTGGTGAATCTCCTTATGTATATGTTGAGCAAAATAGTGTGAAATAATTGGCATCCATGTACTGGATAAACCCATGCATATCCAGTGTATTCAGGATAAACATGTTTGTTCTCTGAGCACACACTGGACATTAATTTGTTGTGTATAGAGGCAATTTACAATGTTTACTGGAATGAGCACATCTCTTTGCCATACACCTTCTTAACAAATCCTGTGTTCCTCCATCCACTCTTCTAAAATGGCAATCTTCCTCCATCTTCCATGTCTCTAAACTTAATTCCCTACAATTTACATAATTTGTCCAGGTGATTTCCTCCTTCCAATGTCACTTTCCATATTACATTTTTTACATGTCTATTTCTATCAATCTCTTTTCTAAATTTCTAATGTTCCTTGTATCTGTAATACATTTTTACTTTATTAATTTTCATCACTGTTTCCTTTCTTGTTCCTGTCACCTCAGTTGTGCATTCTACAGGACTTCGGTTCTCTCTGGGCAAAGCTTCTTTCGAGGATGGGAAGCATGGAGGGTGACTGGAAAGCACCTCAAAGATAGTAGATTCTTTAATTGAATTGCCTGTTTTTATATACATTTTATTTATTTAAAATAAACAAAGGAGAGTACATACAATGTATAATAATCCAGGCATAAGAACAGAAACCAAAAATGAAATATAGAAACAAAGCTTAATATCTGAGAATGTACAGAGTCCAATTTGTGGAAACCATCAAAATAATAGATTAATTAGGCAGACTATAAACATGACTTTAATTGTGAAACCATTTACCTCTTCTAGACCATTGATTCAATCCTTAAATTATTAACTGTTTATTAACGTTCTTCTCCTAATTACATTCAATCTTCATGTTTTCATTTTATTTCCATGCTGCAAGGCTCCTGTCCACTCATTTGCAGGAGTGGCTGGTAGAGCATGAGTGACAGGAACTGTAAGTCTTAAAGATGACATAGACTCCAAGGGGAAGGGATGTAGAAGAAAAAATATGGTTTAAACTCTCAGTCAAATCATTCAGGTTTTTAACAAAAGACAAAAAATACATTTCTCTCAGAAACTGTTGATATATATCCAGTACCACAGGATTTATCACATTTCTGACTGCTATTTTCTTTTTCTGTGAATCTCTTTTCTCTCTGATACAATGACACTTAGTTGCTGATACTGACCTCCTGCATAACTTTGCTTAGTCCCTCTCACTTGAGTGGTGTGGAGATGTTGGAGATGTTAGAGCAGTGTTTGCAAACCAGGAGTCAAGGCAGACCATGGACTTGTATAAAAAAATTCACCATCATTTTTTATAATGGAATGGAAAAATCTCAGCACCAAGTCCTTCATGGGGGTTGGGTCTGTACAGTTTTCTCTAGAGCATTAGGGACTACAGCCTATTTAGCACAGCCATAATAACAACCAAAAATGTACCCATCATTTTCCTGTTGTGTTGAAGTTTTTTTTTATTTGTAATTTCACTGATGTACAGTATAATGTAAACAATCCAGCAAGTTATAGTGACTGCATCTCAAAAACCACAATGAAGTTTCCAAAAAGGGTATTTCGCTATTTCAGTGTATACAGTTTATGTTCAAAGCTTGATCTATACCTGTCTAAGTTTTTTTCCCCAGGCCTTAACTTGATTTAACTGTGTAATTTTTTGTTAGTAGTAGTAGTAGCTTAGTAGTTTAACACCATTTAATGAATTAAGAGCTGCATACATTTTCAAAGAATTCTGCAAATCTATTATTTTAACAGCATTTGTGCCAGAGGTATTCGTCTTCTCTTCTCTAATATGTGTTATATATAGGGGAAATAGTAATTCAACTTAAAAGATTGATACCAACTTATTTCTAGTTTTGATCAAAAGCTTGACATGCCATAAATTAGCTGCAATAGCTTGGCATTGATGAAGTTTGTATAGGCGATGTACAGTGACTTGCAAAAGTATTCACCCGCTCCCTTGGCATTTTTCGTCTTTTGTTGCCTCACAACCTGAAATTAACATGGATTGTTTGAGGATTTGCATCATTTAATTTTCATAACATGCCCACAACTTTGAAGATGTCTTTTGTGTGTGTAGCGAACAACAAATAGGACAAAATAACAGAAAAAGCCAAACTATTCACCCCCATAAAGCCAATATTTGTAGAGCCACTTTTTGCGGCAACCACAGCTCCAAGTTGCTTTGGATAAGTCTCTATGAGCTTGCCACATCTTATCACTGGGATTTTTACCCATTCCTCCCTGCAAAACTGCTCCAGCTCCTTCAAGTTGGATGGTTTGCGCTTGTGAACAGCAATCTTTACGTCTGACCACAGATTTTCTATTGGATTAAGGTCTGTGCTTTGACTAGGCCATTCCAACACATTTACATGTTTCCCCTCAAACCACTCAAGTGTTGCTTTAGCAATGTGTTTGGGGCCATTGTCCCGCTGTAAGGTGAACCTCCGTCCTAGCCTCAAGTCACGCACAGAGTGGTACAGGTTTTGCTCAAGAATATCCCTGTATTTAGCACCATCCATCTTTTCCTCAACTCTGACCAGTTTCCCAGTCCAGGCTGCTGAAAAACATCCCCACAGCACGATGCTGCCACCACCATGTTTCACTGTGGGGATGGTGTTCTTTGGGTGATGTGATGTGTTGGGTTTGCGCCTGATATAGCGTTTTCTTTGATGACCGAAAAGTTCAATTTTAGTCTCATCAGACCAGAGCACCTTCTTCCATACATTTTGGGAGTCTCCCACATGCCTTTTCGCAAACTCAAAACATTCCATTTTGTTTTTTTGCTGACAGTAATGGCTTTCTTCTGGCCACTCTGCCATAAAGCCCAACTCTATGGAGCGTACGGCTTATTGTTGTCCTATGTACAGATACTCCAGTCTCTGCTGTGGAACTCTGCAGCTCCTCCAGGGTTACCTTAGGTCTCTGTGCTGCCTCTCTGATCAATGCCCTCCTTGCCCAGTCGGAGAAGTTTGGTGAGTGGCCGTCTCTTGGCAGGTTTGCTGTTGTGCCCTGTTCTTTCCATTTGGTTATGATAGATTTGATGGTGCTCCTGGGGATCATGAAAGATTTGGATATTTTTGTTATAACCTAACCGTGACTTGTACTTCTCAACAACATTGTCCCTTACTTGTTTGGAGAGTTCCTTGTTCTTCATGGCAGTGTTTGGTTAGTGGCACCTCTTGCTTAGGTGTTGCAACCTCTGGGGCCTATCAAAAAAGGTGTGTATATGTAATGGCAGATCATGTGACACTTAAATTGCACACAGGTGGACATCATTTCACTAATTATGTGACTTCTGAAGGTACTTGGTTGCACCAGAGCTTTTTATGGGCTTCATAACAAAAGGGGTTAATACATACGCACATGCAATTTTCTGTTTTCTATTTCTAAAAAATAGTTTTATGTATATATTTTTCTCATTTCACTTCCCTAACTTAGATTATTGTGTTCTGATTCCTCACATAAAATTCAGTTTAACAAAACATTAAGCTTAAGGCTGTAATGTAACAAAATAGGTAAAAAGTCAAGGGGGTGAATACTTTTGCAAGGCACAGTATGTTTCTTTTTTTTTTTTTTTTTCCTTAGGCAACAAGTCACACTTTAAACCCATATAAGCATACAGCAAAGTAAAATTTACCCAGACAAAACAATTTCATTGAGATTGTTTAAAGGACCAAGCAGCATGTGTTAGAAAAAGAAGACAATAATACAGTCTCTATTCTCTTACCTTTTATATGGTATTATACTGAAGTTGGAGCTACCATTTGGTCTATGCTGATCAACCTCCTGAGGTAGGAAGAGACTTGCAAAATGTTTTTGTACACATATCCTCAAAAAATTCAATTTATTTCAGGGAGTCCTGAGAACTATACATTATCAGGAAATGGTGAGCTGTGTGCAAGGTGTTTAAGACTTACATGTCTAATGCTTTCATTGTGGGCATTGTGGCTTCTATCGAGCACCAGAAACAAAAAGCAAAGAGCCATTACCATGCACGCACATTTTTTATAAGTTGCTCTATATTTTAGTTTCATTTTATGAATCTTGTGAATGCATCCAAATATAAAATAGCTAAACTGTTTAATATCCCATAAGTAAGTTATAAGTAGGATCAAAATATGGGATAATTTTGTGTGTGGTCTTCTTTTGTTAACAACAGTATAACAAGCAATTTTGTATTTTTTTCTGCTTGTTAGAATCTTTCATCAACTGAAAAAGGGGAGTTGCATCCAAATACATACACAGCTGTCAAGGAGGTAAATAGAGTATCTGCACCTGGAAAGGCAAAAGTGAACTAGCAAAAGGTGAGACCTACAAACTATTATATCACAATTTAAATAAAGATTTGTAACTTTATATTTATATACAGTATTTACAAATCCTATCCAACAGGATTTTAGAAGTACCCCTTTGATAAATTATCAAATGATGGTAATCACTGACAGTGAGTGGTTTGTATATATTAGGCATGATCAGCCTTAGTACCTGGCTACATTTTCAGGATGTTTATGTACAAGTGGATCAATCAGTGAATATACTTGTTTGTGCTGGTTCTGGGATATCCTAAAAATGTGTCCTGGCCCCTGAGAACTAATGTTGAACAAGCTTAGTATAAACAGTTTTACCTTTATGGATATTCATTAAAACTGTAAACCAACAATGCATAGAAGTTGCAATAATGTGAAGGGAAAAAACAACATATTTTTGTATTAATAATAATAATAATAATTTGTATTTTTGCATCACAAAAGGCCCACAGATGGAACATTTCATGTGATTTAAATGCATTAATATGTCATGTTTGCAGGATAAGAAGACTAAATATAGGAGTTAAATACTCCAATATTTATTAACACAGTACAGCATGAAACATCAGATGGCTTGATGCTTGAGTATTGCCCTGATGCATGGAAACCCCTTTCTGCAATCCTGTAACTATTTAACCAAGAATTAAAAGCTAAGCTCAAATTCTACCAAGCCAAAAGGAACAAGTTGTGCCTGATGGATCTCATAACAACAATAGCTATTGTACTGGACACAGAATTTTGAGCAACTGACCTGCAACTACGTCTACCCATCAGTGACCTGTTCTTATGGACTGATATGGACATTGTTATTATTATTCATCACATTTCACTGATCTTTGAATGCAGTTATGTTATGGGGTTATGGATGCTAGTGACTGACGACTGTGTCTTAAACATAAAAATACCTGTGAATTTATAGATTTTCACACTGGTAATTCTCTCAAAAGTCTATAGTTAAACATTAGCATATACATATTTAAGGCAAGTGGTGCAGTGACATTAACCACAATGACTGGTTTGAAATATGAGAAATATTGACTAATATTTTCTCTTCTAACAAGATAACTGTCATCAAGATAGTAACACAGCTAAGGAATTTAAGCATGTCCGGGAAAGCATAAAGCTATCCTGAGGCTTAATTAAGTCAAATTTTTAGGTAGATAGAATGGCCAACTTTATGTTTCTATCTTAAAGTATATTCTGTTTTTTTACTGCAATATTATCAACTACTACATGTATTTTGATAGGAAAATGTATGAAAGCAAATATATGTGAGGCACAATATGTAACAAACAGTGTGCTAATGTAGAAAGTAGAACTACAATTTATTTGAAAGAAAGTACAAAAAGGACATTGGCATAAGGCTTGTGCTACAGTGGGAAAACAAGTATTTGATCCCCTGCTGATTTTGAACGTTTGTCCATTGAGAAAGAAATGATCAGTCTATCACTTTAATGGTAGGTGTATTTTAACAGTTAGAGAAAGAATAACAAAAAACAAACAAACAAGAAAAACGCATGTCAAAAAAGTTATGTCAAAAAAGTTATAAATTGATTTGCAGGTCAATGAGGAAAATAGATATTTGACTGCTTTGACTTGGTGGCAAAACCCGTGTTGGCAACCACAGAGGTCAGACATTTCCTGTAGTTGGCCACCAGGTTTGCACACATCTCAGGATGGTTTTTGTCCCACTCCTCTTTGTAGATCCTCTCCAAGTCATAAAGGTTTCAAGGCTGATGTTTGGCAACTCGAACGTTCAGCTCCCTCCACAGATTTTTTTTTATGGCATTTAGATCTGGAGACTGGCTAGGCCCCTCCAGGACCTTAATGTGCTTCTTCTTGAGCCACTTTTTTGTTGCTTTGGCTGTGTGTTTTGGGTCATTGTCATGCTGGATTACCCATCCACGACCCATTTTCAATGACCCTTTAAGAGAGTGCTCCTAATCTCAGCTCGTTACCTGTATAGAAGGCACCTGGGAGCCAGAAATCCTGCTGATTGATAGGGGATCAAATACTTATTTCCCTCACTGACCTGCAAATCATTTTATAACTTTTTTGATATGCGTTTTTCTTGTTTTTTATTTTTGTTATTCTGTCTCTCACTGTTAAAATACACCTACCATTAAAATTATAGCCTAATCTTTCTTTGTCAGTGGACAAATGTTCAAAATCAGCATGGGATCAAATACTGTTTTCCCCCACTGTACTAATACTATATACTTTATAGTGTAGTTGAAAATTATAACAGAAAATGTACATTTCATTGTTAGAAACAACAACAAAAAAATGATCAAGAACCAACCAGAGTTAGGAAAATGTCATTGTTGTATTAGTGTGCAAAGCTAACAATGCATGTGTGTTTTAATGTTTTATTATTATTTAAATGTATGGCTATTTCATCTTTCCCAAATAATAAAAAAAAATAATGTAAGGCATCTCACCAAAAAGGAGACTTTATATATATCTTATGGGACAATTAGTTTACTACTGTGAAAAAGAATGGGTTTCTTTGATTTCATCTACAGTATGTTACATAGAACTTGTATCATCAAACTTTGAAAAGCAGATTTTATGTAGTGATATAAGACTATATTGCCAAGCTTAAAAAAAACATGATATTTATTAAAGGAATATCTATGTTTGCTGGATTATAAATGCATCTGATGGAGGAGAATCAGTAGTGTATGAAAAAAATAAGTTTGCATGAAAAAATACCAAAATATAAATTTAAACACTCACCTTGAAATCTGCTGAATTTTTTGCATTTGCAAACAGTTGGCTTTCAAAGTTAACACTCCAAGACAATCTCTTCTAAAATTAGCATAACAGTCATATTCAGTTTGACCAATCACAGGCATTGTATCCATTTTGTTTTGGAATGATGCAGACATGAGTTCTGCCCTACTGTGGGAAGTTAAATGTTTTCGTACACTTCCTTTTCATCATTACGTTCCTGTGCATACAGAGTAAGTGTTTAGTGTGACGAGACCAATCTCGCCACTGTACATTGGAGGAGCCTGGTTGCCCGCCTGGTGCCTTTTGACTATGAACCGGCATTTAAATACTTTATTTTCCTATGCAGAAAGACTTTGGTTCCATGGCCATTGAACTGTATGTATGTGGTCTGAGCGCCATTCAGTAATAATGTGTGCTCAGACCTAAGCTATCTGCAGATATGTTCTGGGTTATAATATGTTGTGGTTATATCTGTAAAAATATTGTATTGTGTGGTATGCAGTCAAATATCTTTGGTCTCATACACTTGGTCAGGAGTTGCCCATCTGCCTCTTAATACTATCTGCTAAAACATACAAGAACTAGCAGAACAAAAGGGTTTTAGCAGACAAGATGGCACCATGAACAATGGGGGTAAGGACTCTTGAATAATGAGATGGCCTGGGGTTTCCCCATACTCCCAGCAGGGGAGTAAGTGAGCCTAGGGATGTTACTCTCTCCACCGCCAGAGGTAGAATGAGCAGTTAGCCACGCCTAGTGGGTGGCTCCTGGAGGAGGGGACTAGGGATGTTAATCTCTCCCCCGCCAGAGGTAGAATGAGCAGTTAGCCACGCCTAGTGGGTGGCTCCTGGGGGAGGGGACTCCTGGCTCCCACACCTTAACCCTGTCTGATTGGCCAGAGGTAATTAGGGTTTGACGAAAGGTAGTCACTGCCCCTACTGTGTATGTGAAGTGTTTAAAAATGTGTGTTGTTTTTCAATAAAGGAAGTTCACTGCTTGACCCTCAAACACAGAGCTTATGTCTCGTTGTTGGGGGGATTCATAGTATGCTGTTACAGACTGACTGCCAGGAATGTAAGCATCTTGGGGTGCTTTTCCTGTTCAGCTGCTAGTAGCTATTCGTGAGGTTCCAGTTCCAGGCTTGGAGCATTTTCCCCTTGGATCCAGTTTGGGGGAATGGGTATCCTGCAGTAGCTGTCCCTATATCACTGGACGGGCAGATCAACTAAAACGGCCTTGACAACCCCTTATATGTGTGGGGGTACCGTTACATTTAGCAATAATAGTAATTTCTGATTTTAGTCATTTCTGACAGTTGGAAATCAAGGTTAACATCCTCCAAACCCAGGCTAAATTAGCCTCAATTTTATAATGATTTGTTTTGGCCAATTAGGTTAGGTGAAACACTTGAATTAACTCTGGGTTCCTGTGGGTGATGCAAAGCAGCCTGGGAAATGGAGGAAGCTGCAAGGAGGAAGCTGCAAGGAGATTGGCTGAGCAAGCAAGAGCAGGTAAATAGGGGGTTAATAATTTTCTCCGGATGCTGCATGCTGATTTTTAGATACTAATAAAAATATTTTTTATGAGATGTGCTGCATACACATAAGCTGCTTTTTGCCTATAGAGTGCAGACTAGTGATGTCGCGAACATAGACTTCAATGGGCAGGCAAATTTCAAAACCCACAGGGACTCTTTCTGGCCACAATAGTGATGGGAAAGTTGTTTCAAGGGGACTAACACCTGGACTGTGGCATGCCGGAGGGGGAACCATGGCAAAACTCCCACGGAAAATTACAAAGTTGATGCAGAGTCTGGTTTTAAGCCATAAAGGGCATAAATCACCTAACATTCCTAAATTGTTTGGAATAACATGCTTTAAAACATCAGGTATGATGTTGTATCGATCAGGTAGTGTAAGGGTTACATCCGCTTCACAATAACAGACCAATCTCCCCGTTTAATGCACCGCAAACAACCGCAAACCTTCCCTTTGCACAACCGCAAACTCCCCATTTGCACAAGGTTGGATACCAAGCTAGCCATGTCCCGTTCCTTGTCCTCACTGATGTCATTGAAGGCCTCTTCCTCCACCCAGCCACCAAGGGTCCCCGAAAGGTGACAACAAGCCCCCTGAGATGCCTGCTGTGTTTGGTCTTCCACCTCCTCAAAGCCACCTTCCTCCTCTGACTCCTCTTCTTCAGACTCCTCTCTCTGCGTTGCCTCTGTCTGCGTTATTATAAGGTGTGTACTGTTAAGTAGTACTATTCCTATCGGTTTAATCCCTGTTACGTCCACTATTAGGGACGTGTATATGGCATTGATTTTTGGAACAGGGAGATGGAAAAAGATGCTTGGTCGGACCTCCTACTTCGAATTTGGGGCACTGCACGTGCAATGTAATGTGCCACCAGATAGGAGTGGTGTATTAAGTTATACTATTTATTCCTATCAGTTTAATCCCTGTTACGTCACCTATCATTGGATGTGTATATGGCATGGATTTTTGGAAGCGGGAGATGGAAAAAGGTGCTTGGTCGGTCCTCCCACTTCAAATTTGGGGCACTGCGCGTGCAATCTAAGGTGCCACCAGATAGGAGTGTCACTGTGCACTGGCAAAAGTTGGCAGAGTAGGCGCTGTAGGCCTCACACACACGCCTGTAGGCAGGCAACTGATATTCAACCGATTACAGTCAAAAAATTGTTTTTTATGTCACTGTACACTACGGTTGCACCAGATATGATGTATCACTGTGCACTGGCAAAAGTTGGCAAAGTAGATGCAATAGGCTTCACACACACGCCTGTAGGCAGGCATATGCAATTAGATTACACAGAAAAAAATAATAAAATAAAATAAATAAACGGGCTTTTTGGGTTGCTGTCCTTGCAGCAGATATCAGATGAGTCCTTCAGGTCTGAAGTGGAAGCTAAATACACAGCCTGGCTATCTATTTCCCTATTAAATCTCCAGCAGCTACACTATCTGTCCTCTCACAACGAATGCAGCTTCAGAATGATTCTAAAATGTATGCTGTCCTTCAGATGGAAGGCTCTGGAAGGGAGTGTATGCTGCTGATTGGCTGGAATGTGTCTGCTGACTGTGAGGTGCAGGGTCAAAGTTTCCTCAATGATAAAGAATAGGGGGCGAACCGAAAAGCGCATGTGTTTGCGGTCCGATGCGAGCGCGCACAAGCCAAAATGGCCGCGAATAGTTCGCGGGCGAACTGTCCGCGACATCTCTAGTGCAGACATGTATTAATCCAGCTCACTTAGATATGCCTTTAACAATGTTCAGTATATTTTCGACAACACAAAATACTGCTGAATGATATGATGGAGTGATGGCTGGTGTTAGCTTGGACTGGGCTTTATTTTTCACACATTACAAATAACATAGGCCCCATTCTATTCTCCTATATCAAAGATTACACCATGTTTACATGCAAAGTAAATCTCCCTAGCTATTTTATTAACCCATCCTGGAAACATTGAGAGAGAACTACTAGTAGTGACTGCGTCAAAGTCTAGTGCCCGATTCGTAAAAATTATACACATTTAAAGCCACTCAGTAAATTGCCACAGATTCTATTAGCTACTCACAATCCGATTACAAGTTACCCACCCAAGATCACTACAAGTCAGCCAAACACACAAAACTAGCCTTAGAACTAGTTTTAGCACAGCACAAATATTACGAGCTCTAAGTAATTAAAGTTACACAAAATCAATATTCTGTTAGACCCGTAGCTCTAGATCGCAAATAAAGTATCATGATTCTGTCAAAAATATTACAAGTACTAAATAGGGCATTTTTCAGTCAATTATTAGAGTCTTAACAGCTATTAAACACGCAATACTATGGGAAAGCAGAGAAATACATTAGTATTAATTGCAGAACAGTCTCATGTTTTTTTTGTGTGAAAAGAATCCTGGAACTTTAGGGGTTAATACATATCATGGAACCTGCATGGACTAGAACAGTTGCTTTAATGAATTTTATTGATTTCTACATTGATGGGTTGCGAGTCTGATTGCTAAATTTACTTATTTTACTAATTAATTTATAGTCTCTGAGTGAAGTTTAAGTATAAACTCCATGTTTTACTGACATCATGATGATGTTCTCATTTACTATTGGCTGTATTGCATGTGTTTTGGAGGTAAATTATGGTCTTGCTTAAATATTGTCAGATCATATGATCACGCCCCCTGAAATCCAACTTAAAAAGGCAGGGTTTACTAGTTCAGCCTTGCAATCAGAATTTGTGATTATTTACACAGAGCACAGTCAATAACATATCCAACCATGCGTTAATAGGGGTGTAGTGTGGGCAGATCCAAAAGGACAAGAGGCTGAAAAATGACAAAACCTAATTGGGTCAAGATAATACTGTATAATAATTATTATTATTATACCAAATAAAACTTTTTTCTCTCATCATAAACAAAATCATATTTTTCATGCTGATTCCAAATATGTATTCACTTTTGTTGTATCACGTCTGGTTTGTGAAATTCGACCATACTTTGGGTTTGATAGATTTTATGTATATTTCAGAAATGTGCAGGGAATACAAAAGTGCTTCCATACTATTGTTGTAACTTCCATATATCATGAACATTTATCTTCAATTTAATCAACTTTTACAATAAACATAAAAATCATTGTGAATATGATTTTCTTTTGTATACTTTATCTGGTTCCTCACAATACAGCATGCAACAGTAATCTGCTATCATGCTTTCATTCCAGAAGCCTTGGTAGTGATTTTCTATCAGTTGAATGTCTTGATGAAACTGTTCGCCTTGCTCATCAATCATTGCTCCGAGATTTTCAGGGAAAACAAATGAGGTGCGAATGTAAAAAATGCATTTTCAAAGACATACAACATCTTATTTTTGAAATGCGTTGAGCAACTTTTGAATGCTAGCTTCAGACATGGAATACTTATGTTTGCCCAGAAAGTTTTCACAAACCCATGTGAAAGCCTGACAAGCTTCTTTTTCTTGGACGTTGAGAGAAACTTTGAAGTTTGCGTCTTGCAAAACTTCTTGAATTTGGAGCCCAACAAAGATTCCTTCCTTCAATTTTGCTGCACTGATCTTTGGAAATGTATTTACCAAGTACTCAAATCCTGCAGAATTAGCTTTCCCCATCACTTTCACAAAATTCTTCATTAAGCCAAGTTTAACAGGGAGAGGTGGCAAGAAAAGTTTTTGCTTTCAACCAAAGGAATGTTTTGGACACTGTCCCTTCCTGGCTCATATTTACTTCTTTGAGGCCAATCACATTTAATGTAATTATCCGCAACAGTGCAGCTGTCCCACAGGCATAGGAAACAACAGAATTGTGTGAACCCTGCTTGCGTGCCCATCAGCATTCCAATGACTTTTAGATCACCACAGATATTCCACTGATGAGTTTCGTAGTCGACTGCCTCAAGCAGTATTTTCATGCTGTCATGTGTCCCACTTAAATGAATGGAATGAGCAATGGGAATGCACAGCTTTTGATTACCATTATGCAACAGCACAGCTTTCAAACTTCGATTTGAAGAGTCAATAAACAGATGCCAGTCAGATGCTTCATGTGACTGTGATAAATATTTGAAAAGTCCATTGATTTCATGGCAATAACACAATAACACAATGAGCCATCAACAATAAAAAACGTAGCTAAGTCATTGTTACGTTTACAATAGTGGCATACTTTCATCCCTGCTCCAAGCAGGTGTTTCTCTTTAAGCCTTGACGCCAAAATCTCTGCTTTTTCTTTTGAGAGGGATACATCTCTAATCAAATCATTCAGCTTTTTCTGAGTAAACGTTTTTGGCTCTTTTTCAGCATCAGGAGTATAGTCAAAATCTGCGGGATCTTGATCACTACTGTTGGCACATGTATCAAATTCAGTTTCCTCTTCCACAGACTCCAATCTATCCACTGGAGGCACTGGCACTGGTAATGAGGCATCATGGCCGAATCCAAATTTGGATAAATGATTTTATGTTTACTTTGTGTTGAATTACCAGTTGTATTAACGCTGCAAAAGTAACACTATGATGATCCTTTGGCCCTCTCCGTATCATGGGTATTGCAAATGGAAGTGAAGTCTTCCATCTGTGAAGCCAATCACATAAACCGCTAGAACATGCAGTGCAAATAACGTGCAGAGCCCATGCTTTATCCTGAGTGGGTACCCGATGTACAATTTGTAGATTTTCATGAGATCTTTGGTAAGTTGCTGTCCTAAAGCTGTAAATAAGCCACATCCATAGCAAAATGTGTTGGGTGAGTTTTGCCTTTTATAGACATGCTGATAAGTAAATTTACATTGAACAAAATCAAATCTGAAATGAGAAGAAATATTGTTTCAGTTGTAACTAAATTACAAATAATGCTGAAACATAATGCATCTCATCACAAAAACTAGGTGTGTTACAGAAAAACTAAAAACAGGTTTGAAATCAGCATTGAAAAATCTATTGCATCCACCTAAAATCATTTCTGATGAAAAAAGATTGTTGACCAGTGTAATGGTGCATAGGATCTAAAAGAGTCACATGTGGTTATTAAACCACAGTAACCACAATCAGACAAAGAAACATATCATTATTCAAACACTCCATATAATAGAAGTAAGCAGTAAAATCGTGGATTATGTAATCCATGATTTTACACATACAATGTGTTCAGAAAATCAAGAATGAAAAAAGGTGGGTAATAGGTAAAAAGGCAGAAGAGGAGAGAAACACTATATAACAAAATCTCTATGTACAGTATAGTGGAAACTGTAACTGTAACAATAAAGCAATTTACATGAACTTCATCCATAAGCAGTACAAAAATGTCTCTGTCATTTGAAATCACTTGCCATGACCACGAGTAATGAAGTGGCATCTCTCAAGGAATGATTAGCTGTGGCCGCATTCAGGTAGGCCAGGGTACTATGATTATCTCTCTAGGAGATAATAGCTTTATATATATGTCACTCACATTATTTGGTAGCACTGCTTGCAGATGAGGATGAACCTTCTGTGATGTCCGAGGGAGCCCAAGGTGCTTCAGGACTATTGGACTATGGGGGGCCCTGGATAATTTAATGTGTGATTTTTTTTCCTTCCTAGACAGACAGCAAAATACCCTGTGCCAAGTACACAGAGTAGGAAGGAAATTCCTAATATGGGTCTGGGGGCTGATACCCTCCTTAGGGAAAAGTGTGGGGATGGGACATGCTTGGGTGCATAAATACTGTACTACATCAATAAAGGTTGTTGTCAGTTTAAACATACATATTTGAAGTGTGTGTTTCAGTCTGAGGGAATAATAATTATTATTACTGGGGTTATTGCTGTGGAATCTGCATGGGACTCTGTTACACTCGGTGGCTATTATTTCCTGTGGATTGCTGGACACACTTTGTTGGCAGTGAGCTGGGCTGGTTCTGTTTCTGCTACCAGGGATTCACAAAGAACCAGATGGTCCTACTGGGCAGGTTTGAACCAAAATCTTATTTAGCCCAACTGAAGCAGTAGGTCATCATAACTCCACCTGCTGATGGTGCCTGGTGGAAGAAGATACTTTCCTGGATCTCATGCATAGCATCTCTACAGTGTCTCATCAGGACCAGCATCTACCCCATAGTGGCCTCCAACAGTGGGTCTTATTATGGAGATCTGAGTTGGCTGGGCATGGCTGTGGGAGGAGGCGGTGTTGGTGGCCAAGTGGAGAGGTGCTGAAGAACATATCCACATGATAGTGGTGGTGGGCCTGGTGGAGGTGGAGCCCAGGACATGCTGGTTGTGGGAGGGGAGGAAGAACTAATGGTGGTAATAGTGGCATTGAGTGGGCATCGGACCAGTATCTGGGCCCGGGTGGCAAATCAATCTGTAGGAGGATGGGGCCAGTGGGGTCAAATGCCACTGGTGTGGCTGTAGGTCCAGCCAGTCCCCTCACTGACCACATTAACTTAGATCTTCTCCTGAGCTCCCCCTCCTGCCTTTGATTCTGGTGGGCAGGGGCACTGCCAGCAGCCGACACCCCCAGACCTCTTGCCAGCTGTAATGAGAGAAGAGTGGTATATAGTTAACAACATTGTGTGATCTTTTGATTGATGTGTTTCTATCTATCTGACCTGCAGTTATATTGAACATGGATTGTTATTAGGTAATGTTTGAGGCTATTCTTTGCTGGATGTGATCATTTATTTATATTATGAGCTTATTTGTTATTGACTCATAAAAATATATTGATTAGTGCTGAGGTCTGGTCTCTGCAGAATGTGAATATACATACTCTGCAGAAGTTGCTGCACATTGGGTCATACTAATCAATCAGTGAGCATCTGTCCGCAAGTGTTGTTAACATGTTGCTGAGAGGTCTTCCCTGATTTGCTATTTCACTACACTGCACATTCATCCCTACAGAGTCTGTATCTGCATATGCTGCCGTGACCACACTTACAACTATGATCTCAATTTGATGTTGAATACATTTATATTTATCTATTTGTCACATGTCTGATGTTGCTCACCAATGCAAGTGATACGTGAGGTTTCTGGATTTGATGAGGGATAGACGATCCTTCAGTGGCGGCTGGTGAAGTTTTAACTTGGTGGGGCAGATTACTTTATCTCTTTTAGACTTTATATCTGATATTAGTCTGTAGGTCTGAGGGGAATAGAGGGGAGGGACCAAGCAATTACACAGAAAGTGTTTAAAGAGGTATAAAAAAATGTAAATTGTATAAAATATATATATTTTTAAATGGTATTTATTGTGAGAAAAGAAAAATACACCACATGCAAGCAGATATTATAGAAATAATACAATACAGAGATACATTGTGACATGTAACATAAAGAATTTTCTTTCTTTTCCCAGTTTTTTCTTTTTTAATTATATGCTTCTTCTTGCAGTGTTTCTGAAGTAAGCTAATAAAAAGGGGAAGGGAAAGGGGATATCAAGTCCATGAAAGCAGACTCCCACACTCACTGTCTGTCAGTTCTCAAAATCCAAACATCCCAACATGAAATCCATCTTCTGTAGCTCACATCTATCTCAGCAGATAATACACTCATCACTCATCACTCATACACTCATCACTCATACACTCATAATTATGTAATTGATTTTTTTCAAGACTTCCTCGTACGTTGGGGTGGTTAATTTCCATTTTTTTGCAAGTATGCTTCTAGTTGCTAAAAATATCTGATTTGATAAAAATTGGGCCTCTTTTGTCAGGCCTGGGATCGGTAGACCTAAGAAAGCTTCGGCTGGCTTTTGAGAGATATTCATATCTTATGATTTCTCCAGAAAAGCATATTTTTCATTCCAAATATGTTTGATTTTGGGGCAGTCCCATAAGATATGTTTTAGTGTTCTTATAATGTTACAACCCCTAAAGCAATTTCCATCTAATGAAAGATTTGAGAGTTGCATTCTAGCTGGAGTACGATACCATCTCATAATGGTTTTATATGCATTTTCTTTCAAGGTTATATTCAGAGAAGTATTTGCTGAATTTTTTGTAAATTCTGCCCCATTGCTGATCATCTTTGGTGACGTTAAGTTCAGCTTCCCTAGAGGTAGCCCGATCATTTAAATAATTGTAAATTATGGTGATATTTTTCCTACCATTTGGGTTGTATAAACACCATTGTTCAAAGGCGGTTTACTGACTATTTTATTGTGCCTTGAAATGTGTCCAAAATTGGTGTTAATCAGCATCAGGTTAAACCATTCTTTGAGGGGTCTCTATGGGGTAGCTGTAGGGGGGAAAGCCATGATCCTTTTACTATCAATTGGGATCTTATTTTTTTGTTGTTTCTATAAGTGGTTTCAAATTAATCTTGTAGTGTACACTTAGCCATAGTGCCTGACTTAGTAATATGTTTTGTTCATGAAGGCATGGGTGTAGGAGCCAAAGAAAATCTTTGGGGTTATACAGCATATAGTATAAAAATACCACACATCTGCCTCTCTACACGTAAACGCACACATTGAAAAATCTGAGTGGGATTTTTCCCCCTCACCCCCCCCCCCCCCAGTTCCTACACCCATGCATTAAGGACATGTTTTTCTATTTCTACCGACACTGGGGGGAGTCTTTTATATACCATTTAGTTAGTTGAGTTAGTCTAGCAGCCTTATAATATCTCCACAAATCTGGAGTGGCTAAGCCACCTTTCGTTTTCGAGGCCGACATACAGCCCCATTAAATTTGAGCCCCATAAGTGCAAAGTGAAGCTCGCAACGACTGTGAGCTTGAACAGTTGCGTATTTACTGGGCTGCGAGTTATGGGCTTGAGAGGAAAACGCATAAACCATACTTCATTCGTCGGATGTGTGGCTCCGGATGTGTGGCCATGAAGGTGATTAGTCTAAATCATAGTTAAGCGTTTGGATGGAGCCAATAGCAAAAGAGATCGTCAGAATTATGTCAATGGAAGTGGGATTTTCAAAGTCATACCGGGTTCAATTCCAAGTTACGATCGGCCCACATTCCAGATAGTGCATAGAGATGTTGCGAATAGTTCGCCGGCGGACTGTTTCCAGCGAACATAGCATGTTCGGGTTCGCTGCGAACTGTGAACATATGCTATATTCGACCTGCCCCCTATACTTTATCATTGAGCAAACTTTGACCCTTCAACTCACAGTCAGCAGACACATTCCAGCCAATCAGCATCATACCCTGCCTTCCAGACCCTTCTAACTCATGGACAGCAGCCATTTTGGAATCATAACTAACTTGTAGTCTTACTGAGAGGAGGCTGAGTGTAGGTGATACTGCATCAATAGGGAAACCATAGCTAGGCTACTGTGCACAGTGTGCAATACAGTCCTGAAGGACTCTTTTGATCTCTGCTGCAAGGACACCCCTGTGTCTCTTCCCCCCCTTATCATCATCCTCCCCTCACCTTAGCACCCAACCCTAACACCCCTCAAACATATCCCTAACACCCATCAACCTAACACCTAACCCTAATACCCTCACACTTATCCCTAAGACCTAACGCCCCTCACACTTATTCCTAACATGCCTCACCCTAACACCCCTTACACTTATCCTTAACACCCCTCACCCTAACACCTAACCCTAACACCCCTCACACTTATCCCTAACACCCCTTACCCTAACCCTAACACACCTCACACTTATCCCTAACACCTAACCCTAACATCCCTCACCCTAACACCTAACCCTAACACCTCTTACACTTATCCCTAACACCCCTCACCCTAACACCTAAAATTAACACCCCTCACACTTATCCCTAACACCCCTCACCCTAACCCTAACACCCCTTACCCTAACACCCCTCACACTTATCCCTAACACCTAACCCTAACATCCCTCACCCTACCACCTAACCCTAACACCCCTTACACTTATCCCTAACACCCCTCACCCTAACACCTAACCCTAACACCCCTCACACTTATCCCTAACACCCCTTACCCTAACCCTAACACCCCTCACACTTATCCCTAACACCTAACCCTAATATCCCTCACCCTAACACCTAACCCTAACACCCCTCACCCTAACACCTAACCCTAACACCCCTCACACTTATCCCTAACACCCCTCACCCTAACCCTAACACCCCTCACACTAATCCCTAACACCTAACCCTAACATCCCTCACCCTAACACCTAACACCCCTTACACTTATCCCTAACACCCCTTACCCTAACACCTAACCCTAACACCCCTCACACTTATCCCTAACACCCCTCACCCTAACACCTAACCCTAACACCCCTCACACTTATCCCTAACACCTAACCCTAACATCCCTTACCCTAACACCTAACCCTAACACCCCTCACACTTATCCATAACACCCCTCACCCTAACCCTATTTCCCCTCACACTTATCCCTAACACCTAACCCTAACATCCCTCACCCTAACACCTAACCCTAACACCCCTTACACTTATCCCTAACACCCCTCACCCTAACACCTAACACCCCTCACACTTATCCCTAACACCCCTCACCCTAACACCTAACCCTAACACCCCTCACACTTATCCATAACACCCCTCACCCTAACACCCCTCACACTTATCCCTAACACCTAACCCTAACATCCCTCACCCAAACACCTAACCCTAACACCCCTTACACTTATCCCTAACACCCCTCACCCTAACACCTAACCCTAACACCCCTCACACTTATCCCTAACACCCCTCACCCTAACATCCCTCACCCTAACACCTAACCCTAACACCCCTCACACTTATCCCTAACACCCCTCACCTTAACCCTAACACACCTCATAATTATCTCTAACACCTAACCCTAACATCCCTCACCCTAACACCTAACCCTAACACCCCTTACACTTATCCCTAACACCCCTCACCCTAACACCTAACCCTAACACCCCTCATACTTATCCCTAACACCCCTCACCCTAACATCTAACCCTAACACCCCTCACACTTATCCCTAACACCTAACCCTAACATCCCTCACCCTAACACCTAACCCTAACATCCATTACACTTATTCCTAACACCCCTCACCCTAACCCTAACATGCCTCACACTTATCCCTAACACCCCTCACCCTAACACCTAACCCTAACACCCCTCACACTTATCCCTAAGACCTAACACCCCTCACACTTATTCCTAACATGCCTCACCCTAACACCCCTTACACTTATCCTTAACACCCCTCACCCTAACACCTAACCCTAACACCCCCTTACACTTATCTCTAACAGCCCTTACCCTAACACCTAACCCTAGCAATCCCTCACCCTAACACCTAACCCTAATACCCCCTTACACTTATCCCTAACAGCCCTTACCCTAACACCTAACCCTAACATCCCTTACCCTAACACCCATCACACTTATCCCTAACACCTCTCACCCTAACACCCCTCACACTTAGCCCTAACACCCCTCACCCTAACACCTAAGCCCCTCACCCTTATCCCTAACACCCCTTACCCTAACATCCCTCACACATCCCTGTGTCTCTATCCCCCTTATCCCTAAGACCTAACACCCCTCACACTTATTCCTAACATGCCTCACCCTAACACCCCTTACACTTATCCCTAACACCCCTCACCCTAACACCCCTCACACTTAGCCCTAACACCCCTCACCCTAAGACCTAACCTCCTCACCCTTATCCCTAACACCCCTTACCCTAACACCCCTCACACATCCCTGAGTCTCTTCCCCCCCTTATCATCAAGGAGGGGGAGGATGATGAGGGAGGGGGGAAGAGACACAGGGGAGGATGATGAGGGAGGGGGGAAACAGACACAGGGGAGGATGATGAGGGAGGGGGTAAAGAGATACAGGGGAGGGTGATGAGGAAGGGGGAAAGAGACACAGGGGAGGACGATGAGGGGGGGGGAAGAGACACAGGGGAAGATGATGAGGGAGGGGGAAAAGAGACACAGGGGAGGATGATGAGGGAGGGGGGGAAGAGACACAGGGGAGGATGATGATGGATGGGGGAAGAGACCCAGGGGAGTATGATGAGGGAGGGGGTAAAGAGATACAGGGGAGGATGATGAGGGTGGTGGGAGGATGATGAGGGAGGGGGGATGAGACACAGGGGAGGGTGATGAGGAAGGGGGGAAAGAGACACAGGGGAGGATGATGAGGGAGGGGGGGGAAGAGACACAGGGGAAGATGATGAGGGAGGGGGAAAAGAGACACAGGGGAGGATGATGAGGGAGGGGGGAAAGAGACACAGGGGAGGATGGTGATGGAGGGGGGAAGAGACACAGGGGAGGATGATGAGGGAGGGGGTAAAGAGATACAGGGGAGGATGATGAGGGAGGTGGGAGGATGATGAGGGAGGGGGGATGAGACACAGGGGAGGGTGATGAGGAAGGGAAGAAAGAGACACAGGGGAGGATGATGAGGGAGGGGGTAAAGAGATACAGGGGAGGATGATGATGGAGGGGGATGTTAGGTTATTTATGCCCTTTATGGATTAAAACCAGACTCTGCATCAACTATGTAATTTTCTGTGGGAGTTTTGACATGGATCCCCCTCCGGCATGCCACAGTCCAGGTGTTAGTCCCCTTAAAACAACTTTTCCATCACTAGTGTGGCCAGAAAGAGTCCCTTTGGGTTTTAAAATCCGCCTGCCCATTGAAGTCTATGGCGGTTCGCCGGTTCGCGAACATTTAAGGCTGTTCGCGTTCGCGATTCTAAGACCTTTCAACACTTTCACTTTTAATAAAAGTACAGTAGTGTGGTGATATGTGCATTTAAAGTGCTACGAGTTGGACGTTACACCCCTAGTGGGACCTCTCTAGCACTCATTGGCTTCTTGGCTCCATTTGCGAGTTACGAGTTTGAACGCCAGTGATTTTGATGAAATTAAATAGCTCAATTGGAACATAGCGGTTATGGGTTTGAAAGAACAAAGGATTTGTGGCCGCGAAGTTCCACGTTCCACATCCCGTAGGCTTTTTTCGGCCTTACTGCGTCTTAATTCGCAAGTCGTCTGCAGGTTGCTTTAAGAGGCTAATTTAATTCTTAAAATTGTAGCAATTTAATGGGGCTGATGTCGCTTTGTTTATCCTTGGCTTTTTAATGTCCCAGATAAAGCGAGAGATTGCCTTCTGTAAATTTGATAAATCTACAGTTATTATACTTTATTTGTAAGGGTAAAATTATCCTTTATTTGCAAAGGTAAAATTTAATCTGTTTTTAATGGTGAAGTAGTACATATGTTTGGGAGGGCGTTTGCCCATATGCACCAGACGCCCATGCGATTCATCTATCGCTAATGTAATCAAGGGAGCTAACATCTCCTGTATTGGTGTGGAGCATTTCCATGTGATTAGAGTTATCTACAGTATGTGTATGTGGTGTACATGTGGGTGTATATCAGTATATGTGGTATTCACCTGGCAAGGAGGCTGGATCTGTTGTAGCCACCAGACCTGGAGCTCTGGGGATGGTCCCTGCTTCCATCATCTCCTTATAGGTGATGAGGGAACCAGATGTGGACTGCTTGCTCACTGTGCCTTAGGGAGTAAAGCTATACCCCACTGACGAGACTCACAGATGCCTAAACGTATGTGTGGAGGATGACAGGTAAGGGGCAAAGGCTCCCAATGCTCCTGATCTTACTCTGTAGATCTGAGGGGTATAGAGGGGAGGGATCAAGCTATCACACCATTACCATAAATATAAATAATATTAAAAAGCATTCTTCTGTTTAAGGACTCTTAAAGAGATATAACTTTAAACCATTGCAACACTAGAAAAATAGATTTAATTATTGGAGAATGTTATCTGCTGTCCCCTTTGTCCAGCCATGGACAGGAGGGGTTTAAAGTGACAGCAGCAGGTATAAACAATTTAAATTATACAGCTGTTTCTCCTGTTCAGGGTAGAGATGCCTGGTGTTTCAAAGCTGGATAACTCTTTTATTTCTCCCTGTGAAGGGCAAAAGTGAGCTAAAAGAGACTGCTCTCTGAGTAGGTAAAAAGACCTATAGAACAAACCAACTTAGTTATCTTCATTCTCAGATGAGTACTTCCACTCTTTTTAGCTTATCTTCTTAGTTTATCTCAGCTTAAGAGTGATGGAGAAACAAGACAGTGGTTGGAATAAATGTTCTTATATGGGCATATTATGTTTTTAAAATTCAACTAAGTTATGGCTTATTCATTGTGAATAGTGTTCTTACTCCAAACTACATTGCTTGGTTCAATTTGATGTGGGATGTTTACACAGTATATAAGAAAACAGAGAAAAAATACACTCCATCCTAATTATTCAACCTTAATTTATATCACTTCAAGGAACATTCATTAAAATAAATAGGTTTATTATTCACAGTTAAAATTTATTTAACAACGACAAAGAAAAAATGCAAATTAATTTTGGGCCAACCTTAATAATTGTCAACATATATAAGCATCTAAAGATAATCATGTAGTTCTAGTCTAACCATATGCTCTCAATATATTTAATTAATATTTCATTAATTTGTGTATCTTGCTAATTATATCACCTCTTAAATTTCAAGTGATTAGATTTATGATTATAAACCTATAAAGTATACAAGATATAAAGTGCTAATTATGATAAATAAAATTAATAATGTAAAGTGATAAATGGTTACAAAACATGTAAAAAATGTATGTTTTTGTTATGAGAATGGTGCGGAAATCAATGACTGCCCAATTGTTGAATTGAATAGCATGAGCTATTACATATGTATAACTTAGGATCTAGGACATACAATTACACACTCGTGATAGCTATATAGTGTGATTGGTCTACTTGTATACAATCTTGACCTAAGACTTGATTAATGATCCAGTTAGTGTCTAAATTGCGCATCATTCTCTAAACAGAAACATCTAACATTATATACAAACTACATTAATATAAACTATTATTTAGTGGGATATTGACAGTGGTATGTTGATAGATTCTATTAGAAAAATAGTGAGAAGATGCTGCTCATATAAGCAATACATGTATTAATATCATCCACAAATATATAAATACTTGCTTATAGGGTTCATGTGCTCATATAGTAATTAGGGAAGACCACAACTAGAATCACAATAATGATCTTACACTGACTCCTGCGAGTGCTCTATTAGCCGTGATATAACATTTACACAATGTAACTTATCTTTTGAGACTCTTTATATAGTCTTAAATCAGATGCTGTGACTCCTCACAAATTCCCCGCTCATCACGAGCATGGCATCGCAGCATGTGATGTCACCGGGGTTGCGCCGGAAATGACGGTCTATTAATGTCCATATTTTCTTTTATCTCCTTCTAGATGTATACAGATCCATCCGATATCACAGCAATCCTCCACTCCACTGGCCGGGAAGAAACAGATCTTCACCAAAATCCATCACATCCTGGCATCATCAGCATATCTGCCAAAGAAAACAAACGCAGAAAGATACATAAGTTTATATAGATGAGTGCAAGCTATACATTACTTCAATATATCAAAGAAAAATAAAGGGAAAAAAATAATGAAATTAATATATCTGTGTATCTTAATGTCTCATTTATTCTCATAACATTATAGTGATATCATGTATTATATTCTTAAATTATATATCAAATGGGCTCACCCAAAAAGGTAAATATATAATATATTTGAAACCATCAATATGATATGTCTGGTGCATACATTATTTATATCACAATGAATTAATTTGCTAGGCTGCTGTGATATGGAGATCATTATACATAAGGCAATATTATTAAGTAACTAGGTAGTAATCCTAACAACTATGTCTGTCCACACAAATCCCTTATGTCATTAGATATAAAATTGTTACCTTACTAATGCGATTCACTTGTCCATAAATAAATCAACTACTGAAAGAATGTGTATATATATATATATATATATATATATATATATATAGAGAGATATATATAGATATATATATATATAATATCTTTATAATTTATATCAATTATTTTGATTAAATCACACAAATTATGGACTATACTCAAATTATATTATTAATAATGCATACGTAAAATAGCAGGATTTAAATATTTTAATGGTTAACTAGGACAGAGAATCTCATCAGTATCACCTAATATATCAAAGAAAAGATCAACAACATTCATTCTATTGAAAATGATTACTCATAAACTGTGCATAGATGGAACTGTATGATATTATCCTTTAAAACTGCTAAAGGTGATATAATTACTGTATATACTTGAGTATAAGCCGAGTTTTTCAGCCCTTTTTTTAAGGCTAAAAAGGGCCCCCTCAGCTTATACTCGAGTCACTCTCCCCCTGTGTCTCTCTAACCCCCCTGTGTCTCTCTAACCCCCTGTGTCTCTCAACCCCCCGTGTCTCTCTAACCCCTGTGTCTCTTTCCCTCACCCCTCCTCGTCCTCAACCCCCACCACGTCATTAGCATATACCGGGTGCCAACGCAGGAAGTAGCGGAGGCCGGAGGAGAAGCTACAGATGAAGGTGAGGGGAAAGGGAGAGGGGGAGGTATTTAGAGGGGTAAAGTGAGGAGGGTGTTTAGGATGAGGAGGGAGGTTGAGGATGAGGAGGGAGGATGAGGATGAAGAGGGAGGTTGAGGATGAAGAGGGAGGTTGAGGATGAAGAGGGAGGTTGAGGATGAGGAGGGAGGTTGAGGATGAGGAGGGGGGTTGAGGTTGAGGAGGGAGGTTGAGGAGGGGGTTGAGGATGAGGAGGGGGTTGAGGAGGGGGTTGAGGATGAGGAGGGAGGTTGAGGATGAGGAGGGAGGTTGAGGATGAGGAGGAAGGTTGAGGATGAGCTGGGGGTTGAGGAGGGTAAGGTTGAGAATGAGGAGGGGGGTTGAGGAGGGTAATAAGCGAGGGGATGCAGAGACACAGGGAAGAGAGTGGGGGAAAGAGACACAGGGAAGGAAGAGGGGGGAAGAGACACAGGCAAGGGAGAGGGGGAAAGAGACACAGGGAAGGGAGAGGGGAGAAGAGACAGAGGGAAGGGAGAGGGGAGAAGAGACACAAGGGAGAAAGAGGGGGGACACAAGAAAAGGGCACACAAGAGGGGGACACAGAGGGCACAAAAGGGTCACAGGGGGCAGCACATTTCCCACCCTCGGCTTATACTCAAGTCACTCATTTTTCACAGTATTTTGTGGTAAAATAGGTGCCTTGGCTTATACTCGGTCAGCTTATACTCGAGGATATACGGTAGTTAGTCATTTTAAAATAAATATAAGATTAAAATCTTCATTTTCACATCTTGAAGTAACAGTGTTTCCATTGTATTTTTTAATTGTAGTCCACATTTTAGCCTCTTAGTATCATGATGTTTATGTGTACTATCCATCAAATTTCAACTTTCAAAAATGATCTTCTCATATGGTTCACTGGAGCTTGAAAAGATGGTTATGTTAGTTATCTTTGCAAATTTAGGAATAAACCATAAAATTACAGTTCTCATTGAGACCATTTGGTATCACAGTATTTAACTGTACACTCCATCGGGTCTCAGCCTTCAAGAGTTTTTTCTCCATATATCCTTTTCACTCCCAAACTCACTTTCTGGAGTACCCAACACTTGCGTTTTGGTTTTGAATTGTGAATCCTAAAAAAATGTTGTGCTACTAATGTGAGGGGTTTATTTTTACTCAAATTTTTGGGGGCATTTCTGATATTACAGATGTATTAGAAATACTAAGTGTGTACAATTCACCACAAGCATATGACACCTATATCAAGGGATCATATAAGTGCCTTAAACACTAATATATTTAGCAAGTAGAATCAATGAAACACTTATAGTCCCTATAATATCTATAAAGACCAATAACATTTATCTTTATTAAATGATTAACAGCTACGATTTAAAACTTAGATTAAAAATAGTTTATCCTTAGAAACTACCTTCATCCACCTGCAGGGAAACAGAGCGACAGAGGTCTTAATCCCCCTGTTAACAGAAGACTATTATTGTCACAGGGGCCTGTTCAAGACTCATTCACACTAACATGTGATATATACTATGTTTAAGGAACAGGTTATGTAGCACAAAAGGTCTGTATGATTATAGACCCTAGCTTATATGCTGTAATACTTGTAACCCCCTAACACATCTCTTTATATTTCAAGTCACCACACACATATTCATGGGGGCTTAACTAGTAATCCTTTCCTACTCTAGGCCCAGTGCCCACTTTTATACCCTCCTCTTTCACAGGATGGCAGACTGTCTATTAGCATACACCTTGTGAATTCTCAGGTATGGTTTCTTACTAAGATAATTAACACATTCTCAAAGTTGTGTGTGAGCACTTTCATAAAGATTGTGGACTTCAGTCTGCTGGATATCTTCACCTTCAAATGATTTCCTTAACTTAGGGTTATCAATGCCTTAATTGTACATCGCCCCTGTCTTCTTCCACTACTTCTCGGGAGGACTGGCGGGACAACCAGTAGTTGTATGGGCAATACTACTCTGAGTTCCTCACACTATTTGCTTCCATATGTAATTTTCCAAATGCCCCTTTTCATGGCGGAAGCATGCCAAGGCACCAGCTGTGCAATACCTTACAGACTGATGCCCTCAGCCTTATAAGATAGCCTTATTGTGCCAGGGGAAAGGGGCCCACTGAGATGGGTTAACATTGGGGATGTTGTTATTTATGTGTTATTCCTTGTTATGCCTGTTTAAAGTTGCCTGGGTGCCACTGGGCCCATACTGTGGTACCAAAGTTTATAGTTGGGGTGTGCGTATGAACATGATGGGAGTGATGGGATGTATGTCTGTGTTGTGCTTTGGGAGGCTAGCACTTACTAGGGAAATATTGTATATGCCCAATATTTCATAGTAATGGACAAGTCCCTTATTAACAAGATTTGGGAGATAATTGACCCCTAGGAGTCACATGACACCAGTATCTCTCCCACTATCACAAGCCCTTAGACTGGTGTCTTCATGCCTATTGTATGTAATTACCCATACCAAGAATACAGCAGTGGAAAAGGGAAAACAGTTGGTAATCCTCTTAGACTTGCAGGCATCGGTGATAATGTGAGCTAGAAGGATTGGGTGTAACCATGGATGCACATTTAAATTCATTGGTCTGTTGCTGCTAGAATGTGGTATAAATATGTCTGATGGTTTCAGTAATAATTTTTTATGTTATACTAGTCCACATCATTAAAGTGTGAATTTGATGCTGGTAATTCTGTTTGCTGGAGTAAGTTATTTTAAGAATTTAGAAATATCCTTATGCTACACAAGACCACAGACATCTCTCAGTCTAACCTAAGGGCTGAAAGTTCTTCCTGCTGTACAGAGGTAAAACTAACTGGTCATACCTGTGGGGAGAGGTTTGGGCAATAGGCTCTTATTATACCCCATTCAACATACAGGTTGTGACAATTGTTGGCAGTGCTGGGACCTCTGTGGAATACAGGAAGATGGCAATTTACAAGGACATGATGGAGCTGAGACCAGTGGAAAGGCTCCTACATGTAAGCATGGATCAGCAAAGGACTGTCCTGGGACAGTGGGAGAGGAGAAGGGTATGCAATGGCCCTTTAACATCTCCCAGTGGAGACAGAACATTTTTTGTCCTTGGGATGGACAGTGAAGAAACACTTTTAAACCAATGGATGATGTTTCTGGGACTATGCCTGGGTCATGAGCTGACAGAGTTGCTAGAGGACCTGCTGGTGCAGGAAAGGGACTTAGAAAACCAGTATGCAGCCTAGTTGGGAATCCCTGGTGTGGAGCCCTATTTGTCATTGGGGCTGAAAGAGGCACTCTGGGAGCTGGCATATGGCCCTCTGGATAGTGGGGTGGGCACTTGTCAGCGTACAATGGATGTGCTTGAGAGAGGTTTTAACTCTCTGGGGGTGGCTCCATGGTCGGATAAGGCTTTTACTCTGAAGCCATTTATACAGCAGGAAATACAACTGGAAGTAGGCTATCTGTCCGTACTGGAGGAAGCATCCCTAGAGGGATTTTGGCCACCAAGTTGGGAAGAGTCCTGCCAGTCAGGCATGGAGGAGAGTCACCTTCCAGAGACTACAGGGACCCAGCTAAATTGTGCCAAGGCTGGGTCACAAGAGAAAGGTATGGATTGTTGGGAGAATTCTGATCTCAGGGATTGTAAAAGTAACAAGGATGCCTTCATGAGTGGGGAGATGGGGAAGAAGAAGAATGGGTCCCTATCTTTAGGAGGCTGAGCCTTGCCCAGTTAGAGGCATGGGGACAGGGCCAAACCACAGCAATGCCAGGCCAAGGAGAAGTCCTGGAGGGGAGCCACTTTGCTCCTGGGTTCTTGACAGAACCAAATATGGACTTTGAATATAGCATGCAGCTTCAGATGATAACAAATGTCAGGAAGACAGCCACAGTTCAAGGGACAGTCTCAGCAACTAGAGATAATGTACCAGAGACCAAGGGAGCCCAGATAAGCTGTGCTATGGCTGGGTCAGACGGGGACTGTATGGACTTTGTAACCACTGAGGACTTGCCCTCAGAGGGCCCCATAACATATCAAGGGGTCTTGGGAGAGGATGTTATGGATTCTGACCAGGACTGTGCCTATATGGATATACAAATGGGCCAGGCCCAGGTAAATGTTACTATGAATGGGACAGATGAGGGTAATACCATTCATGATGGGTGCATATCAGAGGCAGTGGAGTCTGAATCCAGACAGTAATAGCAGGTCAGGTGGACCCAGTGCCCAAGGATCCAGGGACTAAAGATCCAGAGGGAGATGAGAGCTGTACCCAGACAGTAGTTCCAGAGAAAGGAGGCTGGGAGACAGAGAGCTCAGCGCAGCCCCAAGGAGTGGAGTCTCCAGACAAGGCCATCAGGAGGAGTACAGACTGCCAGATGCGGCAGGTACAGTCCTCAGTGGAGCTAGTGTTTTTTTTTGGGTGCCCCAGAAGTATATTGTACCTAAAAGAGGGGGAACAAGGGGACAGTGGCCCTGGCTGTTGGGGGGTGGGATGGTGCTAACCCCTGATGAACATTCACTTGAACTGGCTTTCCCCCTTAAACCACTTAAATTGGGTAAGCCAGAAGGTCCAACAGATCCCACGGGACTCAAACATTGGACAAGGGAAGGAGCAGACATGGGGTGGGGAAGAATGTTAGCCATTTATGGTCCTTTAGGCCCATTGACTGCTGTAAATACCACCAGTCAGCTGTTTGTACTGGCTTGGCTGGGGAGGGTGAGGCCCCAGGATTACCCCGGATTTTTTCACCACTGGATCGGCCAGTTTTCATGGATTTCCACAAAGGATACCCCAGGGTGTGGTTTGTCACCTGGCCTCCCTGCATTGCCTCCCCTGCAGCGACCAAAGACACTGCTTGTGTGCCTCTACCACTGGAAAAGAACAGCCACTGGCCGGGGTCATTGGCAAGGGGGAAGTGCGGGGCTTCTATTTTACCCAGGATACCTGGCACCATCCCAGAATCAGCAGGTCAGGAGGTCTCCCTTGCCTTGAAGGAGAGTGTTTTGCTGGGGAAGGACCCTCCCAAGTTTTTGCTGGACCTACTAGCCTATATGTACTGTTTACCTGGACTGCCTTGAAGGGTCCTCCAGGCCAGTGGTCTTATATGTTTCCCAAGGGGCTTGGGAAGATCACTACACCATTTGGAAAGGAGGGAGAATTCACCCTGGACAAGGGGATCACTAAACCTCAGTGTAGTTGAGGAGTCCTTGGATCCAATGGACTCCCCAAGCTACACTGGAAAAGAAAGAGGGAGGAGTTGTCATGGCTGAAGCATGCCAAGGCACCAGCTGTGCAATACCTTACAGACTGATGCCTTCAGCCTGATAAGATAGGCTGATTGTGCCAGGGGAAAGGGGCCCACTGAGATGGGTTAACATTGGGGATGTTGTGATTTATGTGTTATTTCTTGTTATGCCTGTTTAAAGTTGCCTGGGTGCCACTGAGCCCATACTGTGGTACCCATGTTTATAGTTGGGGTGTGCATATGAACATGATGGGAGTGATGGGATGTATGTCTGTGTTGTGCTTTGGGGGGGCTAGCACTTACAAGGAAAAGTTTGTATATGTCCAACATTTCAAAGTAATGGACTAGTCCCTTATTAATAAGATTAGGGAGATAATTGACCCCTAGGAGTCACATGACACCAGTATCTCTCCCACTATCACAATCCCTTAGACTGGTGTCTCCATGTAATTAACCCTACCAAGAATACAGCAGTGAAAAAGGGAAAACAGTGGTTAATCCTCTTAGAAATGCAGGCATCAGTGATAACGTGAGCTAGAAGGATTGGGTGTACCCATGGATGCACATTTAAATTGATTGGTCTATTGTTGCTAAAATGTGGTATAAATATATCTGATGATTTCAGTAATAATGTTTTATGTTATACTGGTTCACATAATTAAAGTGTGATTTTGTTACTGATGCTGGGAATGCTGTTTGCTGGAGTAAGTTGTTTTCAGAACTTAGAAAGATGATTATGTTACACAAGACCACAGACATTTCTCTGTCTAACCTAAGGGCTGAAAGTTTTTCCTGCTATAAAGAGGTAAAACTATCCGGTCACACCTGTGGGGAGAGGTTTGGGCAAAAGGCTCTTATCATACCCCATTCAACATACCGGTTGTGACACCCCTCTATCTGGTTTCCCTTCCTATAGTAGTAATAGCTCTTAAGGCTGTCATTCAGGTGGCTCTCGTTCTCCCTTCCTGTTCCTCTGATGACATTTAGTTTTACCACTTTTAAGAGCTGGTTTGCTTTCAGCCCAGCATGTGCTGTCACATAGGCAACCAGACAAAATGTCTTCATCTTTGAGTAGTCAGGTAACCCCCCCTTGACAGGCTGATCAAAGCAGTCAGTAATTAAGTACTCTTTCAGGCTCCCAAGCACTGAGGGGGGGGGGGGGGTGAGGGGTATTAAGAACTCTCTCAGTCCTTGATGGAGAGGTAACCCACATGGTGGCAGAAATTAATTAATTATATCGTTTCATGTGACAACACTGAAGAAATAACACTCTGCTACAATGTAAAGTAGTAAGTGTACAGCATATAAATTTGCTGTCCCCTCAAAATAACTCAACACACAGCCATTAATGTCTAAACTGTTGGCAACAAAAGTGAGTACACCCCTATGTGGAAATGTCCAAATTGTGCCCAAAGTGTCAATATTTTGTGTGGCCACCATTATTTTCCAGCCTCTGCCTTAACCCTCATTGGCATGAAGTTCACCAAAATTGCACAGGTTACCACTGGATTCCTCTTCCACGCATCCATGATGACATCACCAAACTGGTGGATGTTAGAGACCTTTCACTCTCCCACCTTCCGTTTGAGGGTGCCCCACAGATACTCAATAGGGTTTAGGTCTGGTGACATGCTTGGCCAGTCCATCAACTTTACCTTCAGCTTCTTTAGCAAGGCACTGGTCGTCTTGAAGGTGTGTTTGGGCTTGTTATCATGTTGGAATACTGCCCTGCGGCCCAGTCTCTGAAGGGAGGGGATCATGCTCTGCTTCAGTATGTCACAGTACATCTTGGCATTCATGGTTCCCTCAATGAACTGTAGCTTTCCAGTGCAGGGGGATTGTGTTGGGGAGGTAGACAGGGGGTATGTGTTTAGGTATGAGGTATGTGGTAGATGGCATGATTATGTGGCAGGGCCTATAAAAATCGTAAATGTTACTAATTAATATATACATAAACTTTGTGTAAAATGTTATCTAAAATAATGTGTGATAGCAGAAAAATAACGTTCTAATAACACCTAACATGAAGTATCGAACCTCCACTTCTAGGGGCCTGTGTGTTAGCTGGAACAGCACAACACAATCTAGGTCTGAGTGGGTACCACTTATCTACATATACTCAACATTACAACATATGCTAGCGTTAATTAACCTGAGTGGTGTTGCTATGAGAGTCTAATGTGTTTTTTAGGTTTTAACTAGTTAATCCATCCTCATAGGTGCTTATGTGTGCACATTAGGCATGTAGTGAGTGTGTAAAATAGCAGCCCACTACTAAGGAACCCCTTTCTATATTAACATAAAAGTAATGTGTATTGCATTGTGAATTTCATATAATAGCACTGCAGACTGGCTTTTAAAATAAATGAATAAACGGATGTAACTTAAAAATGAGTCATTTAATCAAGCCCTTGGTATGTATCTTGAATGTTTCAGAAAAATACACAAGTATTATGAATTGTTTTGTCAGTATTTATTGAACTTGATGCACAAGCAAAGCAGAGACTGCTGAGTACATTTTAGATTTGAATACAATATTATTAACATACACTGAAACTCCCATGATACCTTCTAGAGATAACATATGTTTTAGTGCTCAGCAGGGATTTTTATTGCAGTAGTATCACCATTCAATATGTTTATTATTTGCAAACATTTACACTGTCTGAAGGTGAATTGCTTTCAGTAATCAAAATCATACCCAATATTATCATTAACTTCAGCAGGATTATTATTACAGTGCATGGTCATCTCCATTCTGTATATTAATGTTTGCTTTTGCAAGTCAGTTTATAACTCATAAGGCAGCAGCATTCATCAATAAGTATCATATTACCAGCTGTTTTTCATAAGGCATTACTACTGATATTCAATAACTGCAAAGATGCACTCTAAATTTAAATATAATTGACACTCTAAGCTATTATCTGTGAATTCATTAAACTACAGGCTTATTTTACAAGACACAAGACTAAATAAATTATGGAGATTAATCAACTTAATTAAAATGTGATTATATGTTGTCTGTTAAATAAACACTTTTCTTTTTATTTCCATGGGGAAAAGACTTGGGATGAATTCAAGGACCACTTAAGCCCCATATCTATAGTAAGCACTTTTGAACTAATTAAACTGTAACCTTATAATTGACTAAATCTAAAATAAATATATAAAAGCAGATATGTTAAATTTTGCATAAAACAGCCATTGCTGTTATTCCGCCATTGTTGAAAATACTGAATGTATCTTTTATTGTACCTGTTACATAATTTTGCTGTGTCCACGTCTGTGTTGAGATTGGACTGTAGCTGTGGAATGGTCAAGGGTCATGTGCACCAATGGAAATCAGTCATAAGCAAATTCACAAGCTCAGATGTGATATAAGGAGTGGACAATTTACAATCTTCTTTTCTGCATCAGTCACTTTTAATTTTTTTATGGTTGCACACTATATTAGACATTGAATCCCACTTCCATACAAATGTAGGCCCCCATTCAATTGGTCAAATTGTAATTACTGGAGCTTGTAATGTAGCTCGTAAAAGTTACTTATATTCAATTGGCTACATTTTTTACATAGTTGTAAAAAACTTAACTCCGTTCTATCTACCCATTTGATGTTTCAAGCCCGCAAATTTTACCAGTGCTAATCCATATTCAATAACAACAATTCAACAAGCCCGCAATTTACTTCAAACCCATAAATGGAAAATGTACCAAAAATCAGTACTAGAGTACTAGATAGGACTCGCAAGTGGGTTAAACACCGTAAAAGCAAATATAAAAACACTACTGTACTTTAAAATACTGTGAAAGGAATGAAAGGAATTATAATTAATTGCACAACAGTCTCAAGCTCCCAAATCTGCAATAAAACTTTTTTTTTTTTACTTTTTATTTCCCTATCAATCATGGGAATCAAGGAGTTAATACATATCAGGCCACCCACATAGACTAGCACAGTTTCTTCATTAAGTTGTATTGATTTCTACATTGCTGGATTGTGAGTACGATTGCATATCGGACTTCTAAACACTAATTGATTGTAATTTAAACTCCATGTTTTACTGACGGTCTCATTTACTATTGGCTCTTTCTAAATTGTAACTTGTGGGCTTCATTAATTGATCATGATCATACCCTGAATTGCTACATATGGGTTCACGGTTTACAGTTTTAGGCTTTAGCCCTGTAATTGTAAGCTTGAGTCAATAGAATATAGCCGGAATTGTAACAAGTTTCTAACCCGCAGACATGCGGCCTGTATGAAGGTAATTACGGGCTTGCAAATGAATGGGGGCCTTACACTATCACACATTCCATCACATACTCTCACTATCACACATACTCACATCACTCAAATGTATGTGTCACACTTTCTTTCACACCTTGTCACTCATGTACTCTCAATCTTTCATACTTTTATATTCTAACACTGTTAATCACACAAATTCATAGTTGAATACTCTCACTCTCAATGCACTAACTTTTCAACTCTCTGACAGACACTATCAGGCATACTTTGGCCCCTATTCAATTGAGCTATTGTTAGTTACTGGAGCCGGTAATGTAGCCTGTAAACTAATTTGCTATTCAATTGGCGTCTTTTAGCTACCCGCAAACAATTTGCGGGTTACACGCTGAAAATTGTAACTCCAACCCATCTAAGCCTTTGATCTTTCAAAACTGTAAATGTTACAATCGCAAATCGATATTCCATTCCTGCAATTCATTGAGCCTGCAATTGTTTTCACACCCATAAATGCCAAATGTAGAAGAAAATCCTATGAGTATCAGATAAGACTCGCAAGGGGGTTAAACACCTGATTGTAGCACTGTAAATGTAAATAAAATAAAAAACAATAGTGCAGTTTAAAAGACAGGCAAAGTGATGTAGGACATTAGAATTAACTGCACAACAGTCTCACGCTATCAAATCTGCAATCAAAACTTTTTTTTTTTAATGTTTCATTTCAGTGTTATTTCAATCTCGGTAATCAAGGAGTTAATACGTATCAGGCCACCCACTAATTTTCTAATTTTTCAAGATTCACTTAACACAGGGTTGCTACCAGATGACTGGTGAAAAGCAGAGGTGATATCTACAGTTGTGCTCAAAAGTTTTCATACCCTTAGCAAATTGGTAATATATGTACCATTTTGAAAGAAAAGATGAGTAAGTAGGCATATTCAACTATAGGGTATAACAGAATGGCACAAAACATGGCAAAAAAAAAATGACCCTGTTCAAAAGTTTGCATCTTCTTAGTTCTTATTACTATGTATTGCCCCCTTTAGCATCAATAACAGCGTGCAGTCTTTTTGTAATAGCTGTCTATGAGGCCCCGAATTCTTGCAGGTGGTATAGCTGCCAATTCGTCTTGGCAAAATGCCTCCAGGTTATGCAAAGTCTTTGGTCGTCTTGCATGAACTACACGTTTGAGATCTCCCCAGAGTGGCTCGATGATATTAAGGTCAGGAGACTGTGATGGCCACTCCAGAACCTTCACCTTTTTTTGCTATAACTACTGGAGGGTCAACTTGGGCTTGTGCTTAGGGTCATTGTAATGCTGGAAAGTCCAAGAGCATCCCATGCACTATCTTCGTGCAGAAGAATGCGAATTGTCTGCCAGTATTTTCTGATAAAATGCTGCATTCATCTTGCCATCAATTTTCACAAGATTCCCCATGCTTTTAGAGCTCACATTAAAACAACCCCTCTCCAAACATAGCACTTATAGTTGTGACCATAAAGCTCTATTTTGTTCTCGCCACTCCAAATTACAGTGCCAGAAGCTGTGAGGCGCTTTAAAGCGTTGTCGGGCATATTGTAACTGGGCTTTTTTGTGGCATTGGTGCAGTAAAGGCTTCTTTCTGGCAACTCGACCATGCAGCTCATTTTTGTTCAAGTATCGTCGTATTGTGCTCCTTGAAACAACTACACCATCTTTTTCCAGAGCAGCCTTTATTTCTCCTGAGGTTCTGTGTGTTTTTTTTGTGTTCTGAACAATTCTTCTGGCAGTTGTGGCTGAAATCTTTCTTGGTCTACCTGACCTTGGCTTGGTATCAAGAGATCCCCAGATTTTCCACTTCTTAATAAGTGATTGAACAGTAATGACTGGCATTTTCAAGGCTTTGGACATATTTGTATATCCTTTTCCATCTTTATGAAGTTCTATTACCTTGTTATGCAGGTCTTTTCTGTATCTAGCCTGCTCAGTGCATCCAAACGAGAGCTAACAAACTCATTGACTATTTATACACAGACACTAATTACAATTTAAAAAGCCACAGGTGTGGGAGATTAACCTTTAATTGTCATTTTAACCTCTGTGTGTCACCTTGTGTGTCTGTAACAAGGCCAAACATTCAAGGGTATGCAAAGTTTTGATCAGGGCCATGTGGGTGATTTCTGTTATCATTATGATTTAAAAAGGAGCCAAACAACTATGTGATAATAAATGGCTTCATATGATTGCTATCCTTCAATAAAATACATTTTTTTTCATGATCAGTCATATTTTCAAAATAAATGCCAACATTTTTACAATTTCTGCCAGGGTATGCAAACTTTTGAGCACAATTGTATATTTAAAAAAGGAGCAAGAATAAATCCAGAAAATTATAGACCAGTGAGTCTCACTTTTGTAGTGGGAAAGTAGGGGGAAGTGCTTGCGGACAACTACCTAGATAACAGTGCTCAAGCAGCAGCTGCAAAGGCAAATTAGCATGTATCAAGATAGGTATAGAAGCAAGGGAAGCAAATATAATTCTGCCACTATACAAATCCCTAGTACACCCTCATTTGGTATATGGAGTACAATTTTGGGCACCACTTCATAAAAAGGAAATTTCAGAAATGATACAGAGCAGGACAACAAAACGAATAAGGGGAACGGAGGGGCTAAGTTATAAAGAAAGACTAACCAAATTAAACTTACTTTCTCTAGAAAAAGGCATCTAAAAAGAAATATGATTGCCCTATATAAATACATCCAGGGTCGGTATAAAGATTTGTCAAGGGATCTTTTTGTGCCAAGAGGTTTTCAACTGACAAGAGGACATCCTTTGAGGTTAGAAGTAAAAAGATTCCACCTTAAAGGAAGAAAATGGTTCTTCACAGGAGGTGGAGACAGCAGATTCGATAGATAACTTTAAAAAGGGATTGTATATATTTTTAAATGAAAAGTGCATTTAGGGTTATCCTGGTTAATTAGAGAGGGAGTATTGATTCAGGGAGGAATCCGATTGCCGGTTTCTGGGGTCAGGAAGGAATTCATTTTATTCCCTTTTGAAAAGGTTGAACTTGATGGACTATAAGTCTTTTTTCAACCTCAAATACAATGTAACTACGTAAGTATCGTCATTCATTTTTATTATTTTGTACATTGCTGGATTGCGAGTCCGATCTCATATCAGAATTCTAAACGATAATTGATTGACATTTACCCTCCATGCTTTACTGACGCCATGATGACGGTCTCATTTACTATTGGCTGTTTCTAAATCCGTAGTTGTTTGATTGATCATGATTGTTAAACCAACAATGATCCTGCCCTAAGATGCTACTTACTGGTTCATGGTTTACAGTTTAGATTTTTGGCCAGGTAGCTGCAGGCATGATCAATTGAATTGCTCTGCACTTACAACCAGTATGAAGTCAACTGCGGGCTTGCAACTGAATGGAGGCCTTTGTCTTAGACATTCTTATTTATACTTTCATTCACACTTTCTCATGCACACACACACACTCTTACTTGCTTTACTCATTTCTATGTGTGTGTGTGATTGTGCCATTCTAGATAATATTTTGGAAAAAAAACAGTATTACCGGTATTTTATTTTTTTGCCATAAAATGTTATGGGAAGAATTTGAAGAGATCTATGGCAGAAAAAACTAAAATATAACTTAATAGGTCCGAAAAAGCACTTGATAGTAGTAATTTTCAAAGGGTCTTCCGGACATGTGAGATACTCATTTTGTCTTAGACCACAAAAATACCATGTGTAAAGCATACTATCTTAAAGAACTGTGTATAAAGTAAAATATACAATTTTATATATATTAGTTGTTATTGTTATGAGAATATTCACTACTTTAAGTGTTTATTGCTTTATATTCTTTCCTTAATTGTGACCTGGGAGGGCAAATTAGGTGTGAGGAATTGACTTTGCTGGGTTTTGAACCCTGGTCCCCAGGCTGCTGAACCTCTTCCCTACCACTGTGCCAGCCTGCCTTTGTGAATTTCATTGAGATCTGATAACCTTGACTCTGCTAGCAATATTATCAGTGCCTAAGTCTCTTCAGCTGTGCCTGTTCAGGTGTCTGGTCCTTGGCCTATATAAGGCACTTCCTGTCAATGTACCTTGCCAGATTATTGTGGTTCCTGTTCCCTTCAATAAAGTTTGTTCCTGTTTCACCTACAACTTGCTGAATTGGATTATTGCTGACCTAGGCTGCTGGTCTCCAAAACCTTGTGATTCCTATATCATTACAGAATAATCTGGCCCTTGCATGGAGATCGCCGGGACAGATTCTGCATTGGCCCAGCAGGTTGCTTTATTTGCAAGAACTGTGCAGACCCAGGCACAGACCATTCAAGTGCTGCAGGACCAGGTAGCTGAACTGCAAAGTAAAGTTCAGTCAATGCACAGTGCGTATACCAGCTACAGGGCACGTGATGTTGCGGCTGCTACTGTTACACCTGCACAAGATGCCCGCTTGCCTCTACCAGAAAAGTTTGGAGGAGATCGCAAAAGATTTAGGGGTTTCCTAAATCAATGCCGTTTGCACTTCATGATGTTACCTCACCGATTTCCATCTGAAAGAGAGAAGGTGGGATTTATTTGCTCCCTATTCAAAGATGAAGCCCTGGCTTGGGGCTCCCCTCTTCTGGAACAGGACAGTTGAGTCTTGGGTAATCTAAATGACTTTCTTGAGGCCATGTGCCTAGTTTTTGATGACCCCAATCGATGTGCTACAGCAGAAGCCACTCTCCTTCATTTGCATCAAGGGAGGCGCTCTGTGGCTGAATATGCTGCTGAATTCAGACAGTGGGTTGCTGATACTACCTGGAACCAATCAGCCCAGAGGTTCCACTTCAGAAAAGGTCTCTCAGAAGCTATAAAAGATGAGCTAGCTTGTGTTGATCTTCCTGCTGACTTTGATGCATTTGTGCGTTTGGCTATCCGTATTGATCGGAGACTGTCTGAAAGAAGATTGGAAAGACAGGGCTCTTTTAGACCAAGTGCTACTCCTAGTTCCTATTCAAGAATTTCTACTCCGACCCCACAAACACCTACAGACTCTGAGCCAGAGGCTATGCAGGTAAATCTAATTAGAGGGCCATTATACAATGAAGAAAAACAGTGGCGACGCACTCATAATTTATGCCTGTATTGTGGTAGTGCAGGGCACTATGCCACCAATTGCCCTAGCAAATACAAAAGAACAATAGCTATGGCTGCTGAGGGTGCACAAATTCGACACCAATCCCAGATTTCAGATCAACTGGATTCTGTCACACAACCCTTGTTTTCTCTGGCTCATGGTGAAGAGGGTATGTTGACTCAACATCCTAATTTTGTGGTGCCTATCACGTTGCAATGTGGTGATCGTAAAATTTCGACTACAGCTATGATAGATTCTGGAGCAGGCGGAAACTTTATGGACATTAAATTTGCAGCAGGAAATAGAATTCAGTCTATCCCTAATTCTTCACCTGTGTTAATGGAGACAGTAGACGGTTCTCCACTTACGTCAGGCCCGGTTACACATGAGACTGTGCCCTTAAAGTTGACTCTGGAAGTGAATCACCATGAGGCTATATCCTCCCACCTAATTTCCTCAACACAGTTTCCAGTGATTTTGGGGGTACCTTGGCTTGCTCTGCATAACCCACAGATTGATTGGAAGACCAGAAATTTGTCCTTTCCTTCAGAACACTGCTTAATGAATTGTCAACCCTCTAAGGAAACACCTGTTGCCACAACAATTAATGAAATGGTTGCTACAAACTTGACTAAGCTTCCTCTACAATATCGGGATTTTGCAGATGTCTGTGATAAGAAGAATGCTGATCAGCTTCCACCCCACAGACCTTATGATTGCCCAATAGAGCTGTTGCCTGGGGCTGCTATCCCATTTGGCCGTATATATTCCCTTTCTGAGCCTGAATTGAAAGCTCTTCGTGAATACCTACAAGAAAATCTTGCCAAAGGCTTTATTCGACCATCTACTTCTCCAGCAGGAGCTCCTATATTCTTTGTAGAGAAGAAAGATGTCAGCCTACGGCCATGCGTTGACTACAGGGACATTAATAACATCACTGTTAAAAACCGCTACCCCTTGCCTCTCATTCCTGAACTTTTGGAGAGACTTCGCTCAGCTAAAATATTTACGAAGCTTGATCTTCGGGGGGCATATAATTTGGTTCGCATAAGACCAAATGATGAATGGAAAACAGCTTTCAGAACCAGGTAAGGGCATTACGAATATCTAGTAATGCCATTTGGGCTGTGTAATGCCCCTGCAACTTTCCAGCATCTTATCAATTATGTACTCTGAGATCTCCTGGATCAGTTTGTTGTGGCATATTTGGATGATATCCTAATATTTTCTGATAATCTTGAAAACCACAGAAAACAGGTCCGTATAGTTCTGGAGCGCCTTGGTACCCACCACCTATACATTAAACTGGAAAAATGTAAGTTTGAACAAACAGAAATTCAATTCCTGGGGTATGTAATAACTCCCAAAGGTATGGACGCAAGTAAAATTAAAGCTGTGCTGGACTGGCCCATCCCCAAGAATGAAAAAGATATTCAGAGATTTGTGGGGTTTGCCAATTTTTACAGGCATTTCATTAAGAATTTCTCTGCCGTTATTACACCGATCACTGAACTTACACGTAAAGGGACTCCTTTTCAGTGGTCCGATAAGGCTGATACCGCATTCTCCCAATTTAAAGTCTCTGTTTACATCTGTTAACATCCTCAGCCGGAATTACCATTTATTGTGGAAGTTGATGCTTCTGATTCAGCTGTTGGTGCTATACTGTCTCAAAGGACTGAACCTAAGATGCTGTTACATCCGTGTGCCTTCTATTCCCGCCAGATGGTGCCAGCAGAAAGAAACTATGACATAGGGAATAAAGAACTATTGGCTATATAAGCTGCCTTCACCGAATGGAGACATGTCTTGGAGGGAGCCACCCATCCAATTACTGTCCTCACAGATCACAAAAATCTGGAATGTGTTCGATCAGCTAAGAGACTGTCAGCCAGACAAGCACGCTGGTCCCTATTCTTCTCGAGGTTTAATTTTTTGGTTACATACGTCCTGGCTCCAAGAATGGTAAGGCGGATGCCTTGTCTAGAATAGCTGAACCCCTCCATACTTCCGTAACCAAGACCACCATCTTGCCGGAGGATATATTTATAGGAGTCACATTTCCTTCTGATCTGATGTCTCGCATTAAAAAGGGCTACGCTGAAGACTCAATTCTTCAGGATCCTCCTCGTGATCTCCATATGACGATGCTTAATGGGTTTTGGATTTTTCAACAACATCAGTTTTCTCCGGAGTCAGTGCGACTGGACCTTTTATGTCTCTACCATGACTCAAAACCAGCAGGTCATCCAGGAATCCGAAAGACACAAGAGCTACTCGCCCGATCCTTTTGGTGGCCCAAGTATTATGAGGATGTTAAGAAGTATGTGTCCTCTTGTGATGTATGTGCCAGACATAAGACTCCTCACTCCTCCCCTGTTGGCTTGCTTCAGCCTCTTCCGATTCCTCATAGTCCCTGGGGATCTATATCCATGGAATTTATTGTGGAACTACCTCCCTCTAAGGAACACACTACCATTCTTGTTGTTGTGGACAGGTTAACTAAGATGGGTCATTTCATACCAGCTCGTGGTCTCCCTTCAGCTAAACAGACGGCTGACCTGGTTATTCGGGAAATATTTCGCTTGCATGGAGTGCCTGATGAAGTAGTTTCTGACAGGGGAGTGCAGTTTACATCTCGTTTTTGGAAACATTTTTGTTCTAATCTAGGTATTAATGTAAATCTGTCATCAGCTTTTCATCTACAAAGTAATGGACAGACTGAGCGAACCAACCAGACTTTAGAGCAATATTTGCTGTGCTATATTAGTTACCTGCAGGATGACTGGCTGGATTTTCTACCCACGGCGGAGTTTGCCTATAACAATGCCCAACACTGCTCCACTTCTTTGAGCCCATTTTTTGCCAACTATGGTTACCATCCAACCTTTCTAGTGAGTCTACCAATTACTACTTCCATTCCTGCAGTCACTGATCGGCTAACCACCTTACGAGATTCCCAAGACCTGTTGAAGGAGACTCTTTCAAAGGCTCAGGAATGTTACAAGAGAGCTGCTGATAGGCATAGAACGGAAGCCCCAGTTTATCATGTTGGTGACAAGGTTTGGCTGTCAACAAGGAACCTTAAGCTTAAGGTTCCTTCTCATAAATTGGGTCAGAGGTTCATGGGACCTTTTGAGATCATCGCTCAGATCAATGCTGTCACTTTTTGTTTGCAACTTCCAGATTCCATGAGAATACATCCAGTGTTTCACGTTGCACTGCTGAAACCTTTCCATGTTAACACTTTCCCTGACCGAGCCCTGCCTGCCCCACCTCCAGTCCTCGGGGATGGTAAGGATGAATACTAGGTGGAGAAAATTCTGGACTCCAGGATCTTCCGCAACAAGCTTCAGTATCTGGTCCGCTGGAAAGGCTATGGTGAGGAGGAGAGTTCGTGGGAACCAGTGGACAATATTCACGCTCCTGATCTCCTTCGGTCCTTTCATGTGCAGTACACTGCTAAACCTAGTAATAGGGCATACAGAGGCTGCACCTATAGAGGCGGGGGTAATGTGAGGAATTGACCCTGCTGGGTTTTGAACCCTGGTCCCCAGCCTGCTGAACCTCTTCCCTACCACTGCGCCAGCCTGCCTTTGTGAATTTCCTTGAGATCTGATAACCTTGATTCTGCTAGCAATAGTATCAGTGCCTAAGTCTCTTCAGCTGTGCCTGGTCAGGTGTCTGGTCCTTGGCCTATATAAGGCACTTCCTGTCAATGTACCTTACCAGATTATTGTGGTTCCTGTTTCCTTCAAAAAGCTTGTTCCTGTTTCACCTACAACTTGCTGAATTGGATTATTGCTGACCTAGGCTGCTGGTCCCCAAAACCTTGTGATTCCTATATAATTACATTAGGCTTCCAAACTGTATTTTAAATATTATTTTACACAGATCTCCCTTTTAAAAGATGTCTCTGTGGTCAGGTTTTAAGGGTATTCGTGTATATTATCTGTGAAGAGAATGTTATTAAATAGTCAATCAGTTAAATCTTGGCTTCTATCTTAATAATTTACTTTCAGCTTATAGCAGCTATAAATAGCCCTTGTGAGTTTTACTTCAATGTAAACATGCCTTGTCTATTAAATCAATGTTTGATGGTGGCAATCAGTTAGTTAACACCATGTAAATGTAGCTTCTTATTTCCTGTGATGCACGGAGTGGCCGGCATCGTTACTGTTTGCTGTAAAAACAGCCAGTCTTAGGAGCATATTCTATTAGCTACTTGCAAATGCCTTGAACTCATAAATTTGGCTTTGGGTGTTTTTTAAAAATAAATGTTTATATGCATTCTATTGACTTAAGAATTCATTAGTGCCAATAAGTAATATTTGCAGAATATGTAGTAATATTAAGAGTAATTTTAAGTGTGTATAAAATTACAAATTGGGCAATAGAATAGGGCCCCCTAGGCTTTTGCCACCACAGTTTTTTATGCCACCCATCAGTAAGTTTTATTGACATGCTAATACGCTACACAACAAACAATGTAGAAGTGTGCTTTTTTCATTCACTGCCACAAGTTGTATTAATTTCCATTTATGTTCTGTTCACCTTTTTGAAGGGCAAACATAATAAATTACATCAGAAATTTGCATCATGCTTACAATATCATATACTAATCTAAAAAATAATTTGAAAAATTAACAAATTTAAAGTGTTTACTATTATAGATATGAAATCCTTTTAGTACATTTCTGAAACCTGAAATAAAAAAATAAAATAAAAAAAACATAAATCAAGCAAATTCGTAAAATTGCACTGCGAGCCTTGCGAAGCGAGGTGAGCAGTTGAGGCACACAGGCAATAGAGAGGCGAGCAGGTGAGGCACGCAGGACTTACGACCCGTACGACTTGGGACTGAAACCCAAGCACATGCACTGTGCGTCTCACAAAATTACGACTTTAACGGCGAACCACGAAACTGAAAAGACATGATAAAAACAACAAATATGCCTCAAATTAACTTACACACACACCACAGTGGGAGAGGCAGGGAGCCTGTGAGTCAGGTTGCAAGTAAATTTTATGCATATTTGCCATTTTTTCACTATAAAAAATCGCCAAAGATGGCTGCCGATAAAACGCAAAAATGAGGCCCAAGGACGTAAAACTATCCCGAAAGGCGTAAAACTATCCCGAAGGACATAAAATATAACCCTAAGCAGTAACACTTACTGAAAGCCAGTAACACTCAATCCAACCCACCAACATTTAACACAAGGCATTAACACTTAACCCAAGCCACTAACACTTAACACAAGGCAGTAACACAACCCAAGACAGTAACACTCAAGCGCCAGGCCTATAAACTACATAGGGGGAGAGGCTTGCAATGAGCGCCAAAGGCGCTTATTGCGAGCCACGCGATGAATGCCGGATGCGCTCAGCATGGGGCTTGTGATGAGCTCTGAAGGTACAGCATTCCCAGCCTTAACATTTTATTCCTGTCATTTTTGACGGGCAAGTAGCTAGTCAAATATAATAGAGAGAACAAACAGGATGGTGAAATTACATTGAATAGATAAGAATGAAACTGTATCAGTACAACTGCAGAAGGCTTTCTATTAAATTAAGAGCCAAAGCCAGATCAATTTAATGTAATATAATTTAGTTACCAGTTCTGCAGCCTAGATTGGGAAATACGGTATATCCATGTATACATTTGCATTTTACAATCATTTTAATTGTTGTATACAATTGATATTCCCCTTTCATCAGAACCCTTGACCCCAAGCTTGTAGAGAATGTTATTCAGGACGCCATATCACATCAGGATGAAGATAAACAGGCCATGGAGATACAGAGTGCAGTTCCAGAATAGAATAATTTATATGATTCATATAGACAGTACATTTTGTTATTTTGTCTTTTTTATTCAGTGTTATCCTGTGATGTTATCCTAACATTGACAACCTAAAAATATAGACAACTTTACATTTATTAGCTGTTATTATTATGAAAATATTCACTACTTTGAGTTTTTTTTTTCTTTATATGCTTTCTTTAATTGTGACCTGGGACGCTGAATTAAGCTTCTGTGATCAGGTTTTAAGGATATTCTTTTAATATTATCTGTTAAGAAAATGTTATAAAATAGTCACTATTTAAAATGTTAAGTCTTGGCTTCTATCTTAATAATTTACTTTCAACCTTTAGCACCTATAAATAGCACTTATGCACTATGTATCCTCTAGTGCAGATATTACTTTATTCTATTAAATTCTCTATAGCATTTTATGGGAAAATTGTCTTCTTTTCCTCCATTTTCCTGTCTATTTCACTTTCCAGTACACTTCCAAACAATAACAAATTTTTTAATTAAAATTCACTTTTTTTTGTGATTATTACTGAAATGTTAGCACATTTCAGAAAATTGTGAAATCATCTCTTGTTTTCTGATAAAGAAAATGTTTTCCTATGAGATCTGTATATTTATTTATAAGAACTTAGAATAAAGGTGACAAAATAAGAAAGGACTGCACCCATGGCAGTATACTGTAAATTAATCTCTGGAAAAAAATACTGTCTATCTTAGTATTTAAATAAGAATTTGACTAAAACTGGAAGAATTTTGTCATACACGTGTTAATCATGTACAGTAGATACTAAAGCTACATTTCTTGTCGCTTTAACATTTGGCATCTGTGGAGTCTTTTAATCGTAACTTCAAAAAAGTTATTAACAGTGTGGAAGGAAATCTTGTATGATAGCATAATGTAGTATATTTATTTATAGCACATCCGGGGGCCTCACATGTCATGTAAGTCTCCTTGTTGTGGTTTACAGAATATACATTTCCTGCATTGTATTTTTCTCAGACATATATGCTCTCTTCTTGTGTTTTTGTATGGTGACTCTGGCTTTTAGTTTTGCATTAATACTTAACTTTAATTCCACACATCTTTTAAAAAAACATTTTAAACATATCAATGGAAAAAACAAAATGGGGAGGAGAATTTGATTTTCCTTAAAAAAAAAAGAATCACTGAATTTGGAGACATTGAAATGTTTGACAGAATTCCATTATATTTCCACTATATTTCAATTAAGACTGTTAAATATATTGTGTTTGCATAAAATAAATTTGGAAAGTCAGAAGGTTAAAAATGTAGTGCTTTTCAACACAAATTCCCCCAGCACCATCTAATTGCAGATTTATTTACATCTACAGTATGTTATCAATATATCAATCCTTTGAACAGAAATATATTTTTCCTCTTTTATGTAACTGTACCTACCTTTCCATATAATCACACTAGTACACACACTAAACAAAAAAGGAAATCCTAGTAGAAGCAATAATTATATCTCATCATGGGGAATAAAACTCCCAAGGGAATTAACAGGTGTGATGAGTAATAAGTACATTTGCACAAAAACTTGTATTTACCTAGAAATTAAAATGCAATTTTGTTGAGCATTTGCAAGCTGTCTGATGTGAAGCACTGCACATTGTTAATACTATGTTCATTTAATTGTGAGGTTGTGTTATGTCACATAATTATGTGCTTATGTATTTTCTGTAAGATTCTACTTCTGTAATAAAATATTTGGTTTAGAGTACAAATTCATGGGAAAAAGGCTTTCCTTCTGCCTGACCCTGTATATTACATCATTTTGCCTTCTTCAGGGTGTACATTTGATCCACTGTAATTTTCTTACTGGAAGAAAATAGATAACTCCTCCCACGTTAATAACCTACTAAAATCAATGTTGTTGTTAGAAAGGGCATCAATATAATATGTATTAAGTTATTAGTTGCTTTAAATCTGTATCTATTGCATTTCAAATAATGAAAATAATAATTTGTTTTCAAATCTTTCTAGAATAGTAACAATACATTAGTCTATTGGCTTATTATGGAGAAACTATAAATATGTATTGGAATATTGTCTATTGGCTTATTATGGAGAAACTATAAATATGTATTGGAATATTGAACTAAAAATTACACAGTTTTCTCAAGAAATCTCCTCCCATATTTTGTTTATTCAGGTTAATTATATTTAGCCAGCGAGCATTAGCTACCATACAACAAAAGCTTTGTGATGTCTGTGTAGCCTAATATTAAACTGAACTGCAATTTTTTTTATAACTGTTTGAGAAATCATTACACTATATCATTTTTGTTGATCCAGCTTTAATCCAGAATTAATTTACCTCTCAAATTAATCTACCTCTGTATCTCAAATCTACTTCTGCTTTTCTGGTGTTCTGGCCCATATTTCTATTGAAGATGTTGGGTTGAAACCTTTTATGTATACATTTAACCTATGTATTGAAGTATGTTAATTCCAGTTACAGGTTAAAGTTTATGTCTGTGTATTGTAGTTTGTCACCATGGATTTATTTTATGGCGTGCTGCTGCTATTGACTCCCTCATTCAATTGCAATTTGGCCAGTTGAATAGGGCTCTAAATAAGCACATAACATATTTTTATGTTTTTTTAAGTTTTTAGTTAGTAAACATCTATCCAAAAGCAAGGTTTTCACTAACTAAAAACTTCTGTAAAAAAAATATGCTATGTGCTTATTCAGACCCCTATTCAATTGGCTAAATTGCAATTGAATGAGGCCCTCAGTTACTAGTTTCTCTTTGCTCACTGTGCTTTGCATCTCCATGTAAACCTACAAAACGCCACTAGGTGTTCCTTGGGAGCTTTCCAAGGCCCTCATTCAATTGCAATTTGGCCAATTGAATAGAGGTCTAAATAAGCACATAACATATTTTTTTAAAGAAGTTTTTAGTTAGTAAACATCTATCCAAAAGCAAGGTTTTCACTAACTAAAAACTTATTTAAAAAAAATATGTTATGTGCTTAATTAGAGCACTATTCAATTGGCCAAATCGCAATTGAATGAGGGCCCAAATATCTGTACTTGCCTCTCCCTTTGGGCTTCAAACTTGGCTTGCCTATGATAACTTTTTTGCTAGTTTACCAACCCAATGAAACCAGTTTGGGATTATACTCACATCTTCAAACGTGGTCTGCCATTATACTTTCAAATCTTACCATGTGCCATTTAGAATGTCTACAACTACATTTCTGTCTCCTGTTCCTGAGCTCCTTCCTTGCACCATAGATTAGTGTTTGTACAAAATGTGTATTATGATATTGTATGTTATGGTTATATTGATGATGGAACAAAAGGAATTTAATGGTCCAGACTGTCCCATGCAGTTTAAATGCAAAGTAATCCTCACTTGGAAGCTCAGAAAGGATTGTGAGTAATATATATGAAAGACAATTGTTGCAGTGCCTGCAAAATACACAACTATTGTTACAATGACACATTTTACTATTTGAATTTTTTTTATTTTGATTTCTTATGTAGTCTACTTTATCAATAGATATACATATATTCATGTTTTTACTGTTTTAGGCTGTTGGGCGAATATCTACATGTTTTTACTCAATGAACAATTGCATACACTTTCAAAAACATTTCAACATTTGAAGTATCAGGGCACACTAATCATTTTTAGTGTCAATTAATCTCTGACAGTTTATTCATATATTACCTGTTTTATTTATATCACTTTAATGAATTACAGCATGAAATTTCAGTCTGGAACTTGAGACTAAATGTTAGACACAATTACAAGTAAAAGTAAAATCTCACGACTCAGTGCACACTGACTTCACAGCATCTCTTATAGGTAATTCAATACAGCAAGATTGACACAAAAATCTTGTTCTTCTGATATTTATGGAATCTCCTTCAAATGTTCATATTGCTGGGGATTGTCCAGTACATATTTTAGAAAGCGAGTTCTACTTAAAATTAATTGGAACCACAAAAAAATAAATGTGTTTTAGAGCAACCTGTTTCACTGTTCACAATATCACATATATAGCTCTCAGCAATACGGGTCATGGCTAACGCTTGTGGGCTCTCATAGCGAGCCTGCCGCAACTGCGTCCCTCACGAACCGAGGGCCGCAGTTGATGGCAAGGAGCGCCAAAGGCTCTCCTTGCGCTGGTGCTATAGGCGCTCATCCCTACGTCCCACAGGACAGGCAGTATCGGCCGCAACTGCAAGGTCGTCTGTTTGCGGCCCAGAACCACGAGGTCCGCGGCAGTACTTGCTTTTTGCCGGAGTGAACTTGCGATGAGCGCCGGATGCGCTCATCACAAGGCCCCCAGCCTCGCAGCACCCACAGTGCCTCCCCCCTTTCCTCTCAACCCCTCTCTCCCCTTACTTACCTGCATTGCGCTGCTCCTGCTGCTGTCCATCGCGTCTTCTGTGTCGGGACCCGGTATATGCTAATGACGTGACGTCTCACATGCGCGTCACGTCATTAGCATATGCCGGGTCCCAAAGACACGATGGACAGCAGCAGGAGTCCCAGGGCTCGCATCATTCCCTATTCCCTCCCCTCATCTTCTTTCTCCCCTCATCCTCCCCTCATCCTCTTCCTCCCCTCTACCTCCCCTCATCCTCTCCACTCATCCTCTCCCTCCCCTCCTCCTTTCCCCCCATCCTCTCCCTTCCCTCATCCTCCTCCTCCCTCCCCTCATCCTGAGGGGAGGGAGGGAGGAGGAGGGGAGGGAGGAGGTGGGGAGGGAGGAGAATGAGGGGAGGGAGTAGGATGAAAAGGGGGGAGGGAAACAGACACAGGGTGGGAAGAGACTCATGGGAGGGGGGAAAGACTCATGGGAGGGGGGAAGAGACACTGGGAAGGGGGTGGGAAAGAGACACAGGGGAGGGGGAAGAGACACAGGGGAGGGGGGGAAAGACACAGGGGAGGGAGGGAAAGAGGTGCAGGGGAGGAGGGAAAGAGACACAGGGTAGGGGGAGAGAGACACAGGGGAGGGGGGTAAGAGACACAAGGGAGGGGAGGGAAAGAGACACGGGGGAGAGACACAGCAGAGGGGGAAAGAGACACAGGGGAGGGGGAAGAGACACAGGAGATGGGAGAAAGAGACACAGGGGAGGAGGGAAGAGACACAGGGAGAGGGGGGAAGAAACACAGGGGAGGGGCGGAAAGAGACACAGGGAAGAAGGAGGATGAGACACAGGGAAGAGGGGGGAAGAGACACAGGGGAGTGAGGGGGAAGAGACACAGGAGAGGGGGAGCAGGGCAAACAGACACAGAGGGAGTAGAGGGGGGAACAGACACAGGAGAGGGAGAGGGGGAAAAGACACATGGGAGGGAAAGGAGAACAGGCACAGGGGAGGGAGAAGGGGCAGACACAGGGGAGGGAGAGGGGGGACAGAAACAGGGGAGAGAGACGTTGGGTAGAGACACAGGGGGGGGGGAGCCAGGGGGGAAAAGACACAGGGGAGCGAGGGGAGAAGAGACACATATGTGGGAGAGGGGCGGGAGGAGACACAGGGGAGGGAGAGGGGAAGAAATGAGACACAGGGGAGAGAGAGGAGGGGGAAAGGAGACACAAGGGATGGAGAAGAGGGGGAAAGGAGACACAAGGGAGCAAGTAGACAGGGGGAGAGGCTCGCGGTGAGCGCCGAAGTTGCTCACATTAGGTGGCAAACAGCTTTGCCAGCATTACAATTTTATTGCCATCATTTTTGATGGGCAAGTCGCTTGTTGTATTATATGTTCCAAACTCTTACAAGCTTGTAACTAACCCCACAGATATTTATTAGATACACATTAGGAAATGAATCACATTAAAATGACTTTTACATTTCTCAGAAGCAAACTGAAATATTTTAATAACTTATGGACATGTTAAATGAAAGTTTGGTGTAAAGTGTATTCCTGCATGTATAGCACTATTGCTAAAATTTGGAAGATGTCCATTCCTGTGTTAAAAAAATCTTTTGGTATATAATTGCCCCCCGTGGGCTAGGACTCGCTAGTGCCTGACGCTAGCCTGTCTGGGAGGCGATGAGTCAAACACCTCTGGTCAGTGTCTGGGCACAGCAGCGGTCTTCCAGGGCATTGTAACATTGAAGACAGAGTGTCTGGTGGTCTCCCTCTAGTCAGGGAAACTAGCCTACCCTCTCCCTCTCTCCCCCCTCTCCCTCCCCTGTGTCTCATGTCCCCCTCTCTTTCTCTTGTCGCGCATTGCACATGTCCGGCTATGGTCCCCAGCTGCACAGTACCAGGGATAGGTCCTTTTCAGGTTCAAACGTCACTTCTGACAATGGTAGGAAGTGATCCACAAATCTGAATGAGCTCTATCCTCAGCCCTGTGTAGCGCTCCAATTCATGTTCCTATCCTCGCACCCTGGTTTCCGCCGCCTGCGCTGTAGTCAGCTCTTTGTGGAATGGCCAGACGGACTGACGGGCACCGCTACTGGAGTGGGCCGAAGGGACCCGGATTGAGTCCTGCTCTGGAGTCCGAGGAGCTAGACAGGTGGGTACGGGGCGAACTGGAGCTGCCGGCCAGGGTGGGAGGTGACCACCTTGCACCAGCTGGAGGATGATCATGTAGTGGCCTTTTTTGTGGTGATATTCGATCCACGGAGCGGTGAGTGATAGGGGATGGGGTCATGTATGTGTTTGTATGATCATGTGTGTGTGTATATATGATCATAGGTATTTATAACAATGTGTATGTGCATCTGCGCATGTATGTCTGTATGATTATGTGTGTATAGTCATAGCTGTGTATGTATACATGAGTACAGTGATCTGTCTGTACACCTGGACATATATGTGTGTATGATCATCACATATATAGTCGGTCACGCTATTGCACAATGGTGGCCACACTAAATATTGACACTTTAGGCCCAATTTTGGATCTGAGTGGAACCTGTCCTGTGAAACCGCTGTATGGTCTTGCCCACCGTGCTGCAGCTCAGTTTCAGGGTCTTGCCAATCTTTTTATAGCCATCTTTATGTAGAGCAACAATTCTTTTTTTCAGATCCTCAGAGAATTCTTTGCCATGAGGTGCCATGTTGAACTTCCAGTGACCAGTATGAGAGAGTGTGAGAGCGATAACACCAAATTTAACACACCTGCTCCCAATTCACACCTGAGACATTGTAACACTAACGAGTAACATGACTCCAGGGAGGGGAAATGGCTAATTGGGCCCAATTTGGATATTTCCACTTAGGGGTGTACTCACTTTTGTTGCCAACGGTTTAGTCATTAATGGCTTTGCGTTGAGTTATTTTGAGGGGACAGCACATTTACACTGTTATACAGGCTGTACACTTACTACTTTACATTGTAACAGAGTGTTATTTCTTCAGTGTTGTCACATGAAAAGATATAATAACATATTTACAAAAATGTGAGAGGTGTACTCACTTTTGTGAGATCAGTATATATATATATATATATATATATATATATATATATATATATATATATGTATATGTATATATATATATATATATATATATATATATATATATATATATATATATATATATATATATATATATATATGTGTGCTCTCACATAAACTCAATGGGGTGAATGAAAGGGAACAGGAGATATATAGAATGTACCATTTTGTAACTGATTTCATTCAAGTTCTGGATTTCAAGTGAAAGTCAGTGTGCCAGAAAGCTATTAATATAGCCATTTTCTCATAAAGCATTTTTATACAGTGGCTAATACTATGCATTTATCAAACATTATTAACAAACACAGCAAGAAACTAAATTGAAAGCATATTCTTTGCATCTGAATACACCACATTAGGCCTCATAGAGCTATTAACGAGGGCCGATTCCTGAAAATGTTCCTTGCAGCTGACTTAGCGAGATTATGGCCAAAAATGAACGAAAATAGCTCAGAGGAGAGCTACGTACAACACGCACACTTTAGTCTATGGAGTGAACCTCGTCCCTCGCTAATATCCCAACGAGCACATAAAAGTGCCCGTTAGAGCTACGAATACCTATTCATGCTGCCTCGCAGCAGCCTGACCCTCCTGTTCTACTGCTTCCCCATGCACCCTAAACACACCCCCATGCTGCAGGGGTCTCTATAGGGACCCCTTCAGTCTCTCCACATTAACCCTTGCAGCGGGGGTACTGTTACCCCCGCGGCACCTAACATTAACCCCCCCCTCTATGCTGGAAGTCCCCATCGGGACCCCCGAAGTGTCCCCACATTAACCTCTTACAGTGGGTGTCTCCGATCGGCATTGATTGAGAGACCCGCGGCATGTACTATTTTAAATTTCCCACCTTGCGGGTCCTTAAAGGACCATAATGGTCCCGAAAGGACCTGCACTATAAAAAATATTAAACCCTTCTGCGGGGGTATTATAAATCCCCCCCAGGCACCTAAAATTAACCCCATCACTTATGGGGCTCTATACAGAGCCCCACGAGCCCTTAATTAACCTTGTCACTCATGGGGCTCTAAACAGAGCCATTAATTAAATCAGTCTTATAAGGGTCTATACAGACCCTTATGGGTCACTAATTAACCCCATAAGCCTCCATCTAACCCCTTCACTTATGGGAGTCCATACAGACCGCCCTAAGCCTCTCTTTAACTCAATCAGTTTCATAAGGGTCTATGAAGACCCTCATGGGAAAATTACAACCCTAATATTAACCCCATAAGTGCTATGAGGGTCCTCCAGGACCCTCATGACACTAAGTGCAAACACTACACTAGTCCAGTCAATAATCCACTAAATCTAAACTAACCCCCTCAATCCCAACCTATTAACATCCTTCACTACCTACCTACCCCCTATTAAACTCCCTAACACCACTAGTTACACAAAATAAAAAAAAGCTAAGTTACAAAAATTAAAAAAACATTACAACCCCTGCATTACAAAAAATAAAAAAAATAATATTATAACCCACTACAAAAATATAAAAAATAACATTACAAACCCCCCAACTACAAAAAAAATAAAAAAGAACATTACAACCCCCCCTACCCCACTAGAAAAAAATAAAAAAGATATACACACCTGGAAAGAAAATACATACATATATATATATACGTAACATTACAATACAGCAATATATACATTACAAATATATACTATTAACCCCCTCACTACAATACGTTTCCCCCATCTACATTACATATCCCCCTGAGTACAAAATATTACCACCAATCTATAACACATAACCCCCTATCTATAAAACATTACCTCTATATATTAAACATTACCCCTATCTACATAACATTACCCCTATCTATTAAACATTAACCCTATCTACATAACATTACCCCCTATCTATTGAACATTACCCCTATCTACATAACCCCTATCTATAATGCATTTCCCCATCTTTAATACATTAAACCTTAAATCTAACATAAAATAGAATAAATAAGACCACTTACTTTTGCAGATGTCCCTTCAGATCACACCCCTATGAAACATCAAATTAGTACAGAATTAAACACTACAGAATAAATAAACATTCGAAATACAGTATTAAACTTACCTTTCCAGCATGTTCCCGTCCTTCTTCTTGTCTTCTCCGGCTCAGCCTCTGGAAAAAAGAAGCATCACATTAGTCACACATACACAAATAAACACAACATAAATAAACAATAAACACTCTAAATTTAAAACTTACCTGTCTGCGATGTCCCCGTCCTCCTCTTCTGCCCCAGCTGGGCCCTTGAAGAATCTGCGCTCTAAAATCTTTTTTTTTAAAACTAACGGAGGAGCTCACCAATGCTAATGAGGCCTCTATCGCTTTTTCCGTAAAAAAAAAACGGAATGGCACCTTCTGATTGGCTGAAATGTCTGTCAATCAAATTTCAGCCAATAAGAAGGTGCCAAGGTGTGAGCCAATCAGAATGTAATACACCCCTATATATCCATTCTGATTGGCTGATGGACCTGTAAATCAATTTTAAACCAATCAGAAGGCTCTATTGCCTTCAGCCAATCAGAATGGGATATACCCCTGTGGGGTGATTGGCAACATGCCATTTTAGCCCATCAGAAGGCACCATTCCATTTTTTTTTACAGGAAGAAGGCCTATATGCCTCATTAGCGTCGGGGAGCTCCTCGAAGACAGGTACGTTTTCAATTAAGAATGTTTATTGTTTATTTATGTTTTGTTTATTTGTGTATGTGTTACTAATATGATGCTTCTTTTTTCCAGGGGTCGAGCCAGAGAAGACAAAAAGATGAACGGGGACATCCTGCAAAGTTAAGTTTAATACTATATTTAGAATGTTTATTTATTCTATGTAGTGTTTACTACTTTGATGTTTTTTTTTTCCTAGGGGTGCAATCTGAAAGGACATCTAGGCAAGGTAAGTGGTCTTATTTATTATATTTTAGCTTAGATTTAGGGTTTAATGTATTATAGATAGGGGGAAATGTATTATATATAGGGGGTTAATTTATGTGGATATGGATAATGTTTAATAGATAGGGGATAATGTTATGTAGATTGGGGTAATGTTTAATAGATAGGGGTAATGTTTTATAGATAGGGGGAAATGTATTATAGATGGGGTAATGTTATGTAGATAGGGTTAATGTTTAATAGGGGGTAATGTGTTATAGATAGGGGGTAACATTTTGTAGTCATGGGTATATGTAATGTAGATAGGGGGAAATGTATTGTAGTTAGGGAGTTAATTGTATATTTGTAATGTATATATTGCTGTATTGTAATGTTATGTATATATGTGTATGTTTTTTAGTGGGAGGTTGTAATATTCTTTTTTTATTTTTGTAGTGGGGGTTGTAATGTTTTTTTATTATTTTTTGTAGTGGGGTGTTATAATGTTTTTTTTTTTTTTTTTCTAACTTAGCTTTTTTATTTTATGTAATTAGTGGGGTGGGGGTTTAATATGGGGTAGGTAGGTATTGTAGACATTGGGGGGGATGGTGTAGTGTAGTGTTTGTACTTAGTGTCATGAGGGTCCTGGGGGACCCTCATGACACTTCTGGGGTTAATATTAGGGTTCTAATTGTCCCATGAGGGTCTTTATAGACCCTTATGGGACTGATTGGGTTAAAGAGAGGCTTATGGGGGTCTGTATGGACCCCCATAAGTGAAGGGGGTTAGATGGAAGCTTATGGGGTTTTGTATGACCCCCATAAGTAATGAGGTTAGATGGAGGCTTATGGGGGTCTGTATAGACCCCCATAATTGATGGGATTAAATAGGCCCAGTTTTGGTTATTTGGTCCAGTTAGGGTTAATAGGCCTAGTTTTGGTCAGATAAGCCCAGTTAGGGTTAAATAGGTCCAGTTAGGGTTAAATAAGCCCAGTTAGGGTTAGATAGGCCCAGGTAGGGTTATTAGGTACAGTTAGGGTTAAATAGGTCCAGTTAGGGTTAAATAGGTACAGTTAGGGTTAAATAGACCCAGTTTGGGTTAGATAGGCCCAATTAGGGTTAAATATGTACAGTTAGTGTTATTTGGTCGAGAGAGGCTTAACAGGGTATAGTTAGGGTTAAGGGGTTAATCGGGTATAGTTAGGGTTAATAGGGGCCCTCCTGGCACTTATGGTGTTATTATAGGGGTTAATTAGTGTCCTATTTAGGTCTATATAGATACCTTTTGGCCTAATGGGATAAATAGTGTCCCATAAGGGTCTGTATAGACCCGTATGCGACTGAGAGGGTTAAGTAATGGCTTATGGGGATCTGTATAGAGCCCCATGAGTTATAGGGTTAATTAAGGGCTCATGGGCTCTGTATAGAGCCCCATGAGTGACAGGGTAAATTAAGGGCTCATGGGGCTCTGTATAGAGCTCCATGAGTGACAGGGTTACTTAAGAGCTCATGGGGCTCCATTTAGAGCCCCATGAGTGACAGGGTTAATTAAGGGCTCATGAGTTATGGGGGTCATTAAGGGCTCATGGGACTCTGTATGGAGCCCCATGAATGATGGGGTTAATTTTAGGTGCTTGGTGGTAACTTATAGTACAGGGGTTAATAATTTATTTTAGTGCGGGTCCTTTCAGGACCTTTACCGTCCTTTAACGATCTGCGTCGTTGGACATTTCTAATTTTAAATGCCGATCGGGGACCCCCGCTGCAAAGGGTTATTGTGGGGACACTTCATGGGTCCCGATGGGGACCTCCAACATAGAGGGGGGTTAATGATAGTTGTCGCGGGGGTAATTACAGTACCGCCGTGGCCAGGATTGGTTAATAGTGGGCCCTTTAAGGTTAATGTGGGGACACTTCAGGGGTCCTGATGGGGAACACCAGTATGGAGGGGGGGTAATTTTAGGTGCCGGACTCCCGATTAACCGGAAACTACAGTTATCCAGCAACAGGGAGTCCCCATAGGTGCCGGATAATCGGGAGTTTACTGTATTAACATATCTCTCAAGTATAACATGAGTTTAGGTGCAACTAGAATCACTTTATGACAGTTGGCTAGGCTGTTAAATGCACACAAGGGGAGAAAAAGTACACTATTTAGAACTGGCCAGTATACCCTTTAGGTACAGAGCAAATTGGTAAGGGAAATGATCAGAAACAGTTGCTACTACAGTTTTTATACTTAATTTTTATTAGGATGTCTTAAAATCAATGCTTAAAAAATTATGATTAAAAACTAATTACCGGTATATATACAAATCTACAATTGTGGTATCAAGGTCCAAAATTCAGTACAAAGTTTTTTGACAAAATAGTGGCTAATACTTTGTTAAGGCTAATAGGACCTGCACTATAAAGGACCTGCACTATAAAAAATATTAAACCCTTCTGCGGAGGTATTATAAATCCCCCCCAGGCACCTAAAATTAACCCCATCACTTATGGGGCTCTATACAGAGCCCCACGAGCCCTTAATTAACCTTGTCACTCATGGGGCTCTAAACAGAGCCATTAATTAAATCAGTCTTATAAGGGTCTATACAGACCCTTATGGGTCACTAATTAACCCCATAAGCCTCCATCTAACCCCTTCACTTATGGGAGTCCATACAGACCGCCATAAGCCTCTCTTTAACTCAATCAGTTTCATAAGGGTCTATGAAGACCCTCATGGGAAAATTACAACCCTAATATTAACCCCATAAGTGCTATGAGGGTCCTCCAGGACCCTCATGACACTAAGTGCAAACACTACACTAGTCCAGTCAATAATCCACTAAATCTAAACTAACCCCCTCAATCCCAACCTATTAACACCCTTCACTACCTACCTACCCCCTATTAAACTCCCTAACACCACTAATTACACACAAAAAAAAGCTAAGTTACAAAAAATAAAAAAAACATTACAACCCCTGCATTACAAAAAATAAAAAAAATAATATTATAACCCACTACAAAAATATAAAAACTAACATTACAAACCACCCAACTACAAAAAAATTAAAAAAGAACATTACAACCCCCCCTACCCCACTAGAAAAAAATAAAAAAGATATACACACCTGGAAAGAAAATACATACATATATATACATAACATTACAATACAGCAATATGTACATTACAAATATATACTAATAACCCCCTCACTACAATACGTTTCCCCCATCTACATTACATATCCCCCTGAGTACAAAATATTACCACCAATCTATAACACATAACCCCCTATCTATAAAACATTACCTCTATATATTAAACATTACCCCTATCTACATAACATTACCCTATCTATTAAACATTAACCCTATCTACATAACATTACCCCCTATCTATTGAACATTACCCCTATCTACATAACCCCTATCTATAATGCATTTCCCCATCTATAATACATTAAACCTTAAATCTAACATAAAATAGAATAAATAAGACCACTTACGTTTGCAGATGTCCCTTCAGATCGCACCCCTATGAAACATCAAATTAGTACAGAATTAAACACTACAGAATAAATAAACATTCTAAATACAGTATTAAACTTACCTTTCCAGCATGTTCCCGTCCATCTTCTGGTCTTCTCCGGCTCAGCCTCTGGAAAAAAGAAGCATCGCATTAGTCACACATACACAAATAAACACAACATAAATAAACAATAAACACTCTAAATTTAAAACTTACCTGTCTGCGATGTCCCCGTCCTCCTCCTCTTCTGCCCCAGCTGGGCCCTTGAAGAATCTGCGCTCTAAAATCTTTTTTTTTAAAACTAACGGAGGAGCTCACCAATGCTAATGAGGCCTCTATCGCTTTTTCCGTAAAAAAAAAACCAACGGAATGGCACCTTCTGATTGGCTGAAATGTCTGTCAATCAAATTTTAGCCAATCAGAAGGTGCCAAGGTGTGAGCCAATCAGAATGTAATACACCCCTATATATCCATTCTGATTGGCTGATGGACCTGTAAATCAATTTTAAACCAATCAGAAGGCTCTATTGCCTTCAGCCAATCAGAATGGGATATACCCCTGTGGGGTGATTGGCAACATGCCATTTTAGCCCATCAGAAGGCACCATTCCATTTTTTTTTACAGGAAGAAGGCCTATATGCCTCATTAGCGTCGGGGAGCTCCTAGAAGACAGGTACGTTTTCAATTAAGAATGTTTATTGTTTATTTATGTTTTGTTTATTTGTGTATGTGTTACTAATATGATGCTTCTTTTTTCCAGGGGTCGAGCCAGAGAAGACAAGAAGATGAACGGGGACATCCAGCAAAGTTAAGTTTAATACTATATTTAGAATGTTTATTTATTCTATGTAGTGTTTACTACTTTGATGTTTCTTTTTTCCTAGGGGTGCAATCTGAAAGGACATCTAGGCAAGGTAAGTGGTCTTATTTATTATATTTTAGCTTAGATTTAGGGTTTAATGTATTATAGATAGGGGGAAATGTATTATATATAGGGGGTTACTGTATGTAGATATGGATAATGTTTAATAGATAGGGGATAATGTTATGTAGATTGGGGTAATGTTTAATAGATAGGGGTAATGTTTTATAGATAGGGGGAAATGTATTATAGATGGGGGTAATTTTATGTAGATAGGGTTAATGTTTAATAGATAGGGGGTAATGTGTTATAGATAGGGGGTAACATTTTGTAGTCATGGGTATATGTAATGTAGATAGGGGGAAATGTATTGTAGTTAGGGAGTTAATTGTATATTTGTAATGTATATATTGCTGTATTGTAATGTTATGTATATATGTGTATGTTTTTTAGTGGGAGGTTGTAATATTCTTTTTTTATTTTTGTAGTGGGGGTTGTAATATTTTTTTATTATTTTTTGTAGTGGGGTGTTATAATGTTTTTTTTTTCTTTCTAACTTAGCTTTTTTATTTTATGTAATTAGTGGGGTGGGGGTTTAATATGGGGTAGGTAGGTATTGTAGACGTTGGGGGGGATGGTGTAGTGTAGTGTTTGTACTTAGTGTCATGAGGGTCCTGGGGGACCCTCATGACACTTCTGGGGTTAATATTAGGGTTCTAATTGTCCCATGAGGGTCTTCATAGACCCTTATGGGACTGATTGGGTTAAAGAGAGGCTTATGGGGGTCTGTATGGACCCCCATAAGTGAAGGGGTTAGATGGAAGCTTATGGGGTTTTGTATGACCCCCATAAGTAGTGAGGTTAGATGGAGGCTTATGGGGGTCTGTATAGACCCCCATAATTGATGGGATTAAATAGGCCCAGTTTTGGTTATTTGGTCCAGTTAGGGTTAATAGGCCTAGTTTTGGTCAGATAAGCCCAGTTAGGGTTAAATAGGCCCAGTTAGGGTTAAATAAGCCCAGTTAGGGTTAGATAGGCCCAGTTAGGGTTATTAGGTACAGTTAGGGTTAAATAGGCCCAGTTAGGGTTAAATAGGTACAGTTAGGGTTAAATAGACCCAGTTTGGGTTAGATAGGCCCAATTAGGGTTAAATATGTACAGTTAGTGTTATTTGGTCGAGAGAGGCTTAACAGGGTATAGTTAGGGTTAAGGGGTTAATCGGGTATAGTTAGGGTTAATAGGGGCCCTCCTGGCACTTATGGTGTTATTATAGGGGTTAATTAGTGTCCTATTTAGGTCTATATAGATACCTTTTGGCCTAATGGGATAAATAGTGTCCCATAAGGGTCTGTATAGACCCGTATGCGACTGAGAGGGTTAATTAATGGCTTATGGGGCTCTGTATGAAGCCCCATGAATGATGGGGTTCATTTTAGGTGCTTGGTGGTAACTTATAGTACAGGGGTTAATAATTTATTTTAGCGCGGGTCCTTTCAGGACCTTTACCGTCCTTTAACGATCTGCGTCGTTGGACATTTCTAATTTTAAATGCCGATCGGGGACCCCCGCTGCAAAGGGTTATTGTGGGGACACTTCATGGGTCCCGATGGGGACCTCCAGCATAGAGGGGGGTTAATGATAGTTGCCGCGGGGGTAATTACAGTACCCCCGTGGTCAGAATTGGTTAATAGTGGGCCCTTTAAGGTTAATGTGGGGACACTTCAGGGGTCCTGATGGGGAACACCAGTATGGAGGGGGGGTAATTTTAGGTGCCGGACTCCTGATTAACCGGAAACTACAGTTATCCGGCAACAGGGAGTCCCCATAGGTGCCGGATAATCGGGAGTTTACTGTATTAACATATCTCTCAAGTATAACATGAGTTTAGGTGCAACTAGAATCACTTTATGACAGTTGGCTAGGCTGTTAAATGCACACAAGGGGAGAAAAAGTACACTATTTAGAACTGGCCAGTATACCCCTTAGGTACAGAGCAAATTGGTAAGGGAAATGATCAGAAACAGTTGCTACTACAGTTTTGATACTTAATTTTTATTAGGATGTCTTAAAATCAATGCTTAAAAAATTATGAATAAAAACGAATTACCGGTATATATACAAATCTGCAATTGTGGTATCAAGGTCCAAAATTCAGGACAAAGTTTTTTGAATATCAGAAAAGAACATAGCCTTTAAATATAATATCGACCCTAGATTTCTATTGGGCAGATATTCAATAGCGGGACAAAAAAATAAATAAAATACGACCGCTCTACTTAGAAAAAAAGTATTTCAGAGGTTGCAAAAATACAACGTTACCGGCCGAAAAGCATACATATGAAAACACCAGAAACACAAAAAAAATTAAAACAAAACATAAAAAAATCACACACAGTACGGGGGGACAGCCAGGACGTCTGGGAGTGAGGTTGCACGCAAATTAAAGTCGAATTTAAGAAGTTTCAGGAACTTGAAAATCGTCTAAGCGAGAAAAAAAATGGCGTCCATAAATAATTAAAACGAGGCTACACGACCCAGTGGCTCGCAAAACACCAACAAGGACGTACGACTTTTAAAAACAAGAATTACGACCCGCGGAGCTTAGAAAAAAATTATATGAGGTCGCAAAAATACGAAGTTAACGGCCGAACTGCGCACATCGAAAAGCACAAAATGCGCGACAACAAAAAAATACAACATAAAACAAACATCACACACAGCACGGGGGGGCAGCCAGGACGTCTGGGAGTGAGGCTCCATGCCAATTTAAGTTGCATTTAAGAAGTTTCGGCACGTGAAAACCGGCTACGCGTCAAAAAAATTGCGGATGAAAAAATTTAAACGAGTTTAAAGGAGACAGAGCAGTGAAAATCACCGCCAGGCACGTACAAGTTACACCGGAATGTAGGAGATACAAAATATACCATTACAATGGACGGAAAATGCTCGCGAGCCAAGTAACACATAGAAAAAAAAAACATTTTACAACACTAACTTGCAACTAATAACATTAGGATTCTTTAAAGCTGCTTTACCCGCCTAAACAAACAGTTTTGCCTCGAACACGCAGCCAATTTACACTGCACACTTGCCACATTGCTGACACATTCTCCTCATAAGATCAACAGTACAACTGTACATTTTCAGATGCAGGAAAATCCAAATAGATTGTTAGCTCTTCAGGATATTGATTGCTGCATATTACAGATAAATAGGTAAAGTATATTAATTTATTAATTCATATTACTTTATTGATTCACTGTAATAAACATTTTTTTTTTTACACTGTACTTATATATCTGTTTTCGCGATGAGCACCAAAGGTGATCGTTGCAAAGCAGGACACTTGAAGTACATGAGGGGAGAGGCTCACAATGATCGCTGAAGGCGCTTAGCGCAGGGCTCGCAATGAGCGCCAAAGGTCCACAGAGGAGCAAAAGCCTTACATTGTGTGGTAAACAGCATTGCCATGACTTAAAATTTTATTGCCGTCATTTTTGACGGGCAAGTCGCTAGTTATTTATAAAAGCCACAGAGTGATCATACTTAATTAGGGATGGCACCATGGAACAATTTACAGACCTCTCCTGTTGGCTGGCTCCATGCAGTGGCAGCTATCGGCCACTAGGTGGCCTGGCCAACATTTCAGTGAATTTCATAGGTTTAAGAGTTAGGAGTTAGGGTTAGGATTAAGGGTTAGGGTTGGTAGCGGCAGAGGATAAGCTTTACACCGACAAGAAATGTACAAAAATGTGGGCTGCGCCACCTAGTGGCCAATGGCCATCCACTGCATGCGGTCAGCTAACAGGAAAGATCCCAATTTACCAATGTCCAGCAACAATCCATTACCCCTAATAAGGACTTTTATACATTTCTGTAGTTGCAAAGTTGGATAATGAAATTCTTACTCATAACCTGTTCTCCTATGCTAGTGTTGCAAAAAGACCCAGAGAGTAAGAGAGTCATAAGCACATGCACAGCTGTCATTCTACACTTACTCATGGGCAAGGGCAATAGAAGACCAAAAAGAGACAAAAAACAAACAAACACCTACATTTGATAGTGGCACATTATTCTATATAAACACAATGTGTTAGCATATCAAAGGAATGGTAGTTATCCACCACCAGTGGAATATCTGAGGCAATACAGATTGTTTCTCAATGTTAATGGTATCAGTCCAAGAGCTTGATTCAATTGAGCAACGGGTTATGGCCTTGAAATGCTTGATGTTAAAACCGGAACTTACAGCCCATCAAAGCCTTTGATCTTTCACGTCCGCAAGAGTTCCGAACGCTAAAATAGCAAATCGCTATTCATTTGCTACAATTCCCCAAGCCCGCAAATGTCTTCACACCCATAAACGCCAAATGTAGGAAAAAATCCTACGAGTACCATATAGGACTCACAAGGGGATTTAACCCCTGTCCGTAGCACCACAAATACAAATAAAAAATCAATACTGCACTGTAAATGACAGGGAAAACGATGAAAGATATTAAAATTAATTGCACAACAATATCAAGCTCCCAAATCGGCAATAAAAAATATATTTCTTTATGTTTCATTTCAGGGTTATATCGTTCTCTGGAATCAATTAGTTACTGGATATCGGACCACCCACGGTGGTTTTGCGAGTCCAATCGCGTATCGGACCCGCAAATTCTAAATGATTGACAAGTAACCTCCATCTTATACTGCCGTAATGATGGCAATCTAATTTTCTATTGGCTGTTTCTAAATAGGAAGTTACAGCCTTGCTTAATTGATCATGTTCCCGCCCTGAAATGCTACAAATGATTGCATGGTTTATGGTTTTGGCTTTCAGCCCTTGACTTGCAGGCTTGTTCAATTGAATAGCCCCGGAATTGTTGCAGAGTTCCAGCCCGCAGCAAGCCTGCAGACGGCATATATACCATGAGATGCAGGCTTCTAATTGCATCAGGCTCCAAGTCTAGTATGGATGAAAGATGAGCTGCTCTCCTGAGGATTTTTAGAGACCTCTCTGAAGAGTAAATCAATTTGATGAAAAAGAATTTGGAGTAGTGGGCAAAAAAGGAAAACAAAAACATAAAAAAATGGGAAAGGGAGTTTGGATTATTTTATTACATGCATAAATATTGCAATTACAAAACATAAAACACTATAATCTACTTAATACTAAAAACAGTCAATTATTTGGCATATGTATAATGACTTTTTTAATGTACTATATGTATTATGGCAGATAATTTACTTTTTTTAGTATGGAGTAGATAACCTTTGACTAATGTGGCTATAAGTTCTATTTATATTAACAAGAAATTGTGAGCATGTTCCTGTGGTTTTTATGTTTTGTAAGTACAATCTTTCATGTATGTATTTAAATAAGCTAAACTTGCTTCGCCTCACTCTCTGACTGTTGGCGTACCCCAATGTTCATTTCTAGGCCCCCTCCTCTTCTTATAACCTAGGCTTCCGCCTCCTCACTATCATATCACTGTATAACACAGATTTCCTCCCACTTCACTATCATATAACTGCATAACACAGGATTCCTCCCTCCTCACTTCAGTAAAATTGTAATCGCTACATGATACTTTTCCAGAGGAAAATAGTATGTGTATGGGTAGGTGGGTACGGATGATATTGCAAAAAAAGGGGATGGGAAGAGCAAGAAGCAAAAGGCTGAAAGAAGAGGTAGAAATTGAGATGGGGAAAAGTGAAGACTGAAAAAACAGAAGAAAGAACAAAGAGTAAAAGTGAGTTGGAAAGATATGAATCAACTGAATATATTGCAAGAGGAAAAAGAAAATACAGATGTTAGGTGTTTTGGTGCAAAAATACATGGCTGAAAAAGTATACCACCAATTAGTAATACCAATGTTGTGTATACTCTGCCTTCTGAGTACTGGCTGTCCATTGCATCCTCCCAGGGTTGTTAAAAAAGGTGGGAATCAAAAGCTTTCCGGGATAGACATACTGCTCCATAGTGTTGGTAACGCATGATTAAGTTTAATTTCAGCATTTTGTGTGTCCCCTGTTCATATAATTTGGGGAGATGTGTGCCCCCACCAGTTTCTACATCCCTGCTTATGGGCATATTTTTTTTTTTCCCTTTCTTGGGCCATACAGATTTGTGAACCCCCACACACCACTTGCAGCTCCTCCTTTCCCATTTCTATATGTCACATCATAAGTTTGTGTGTATTTATGTATTTGTATGATATGTCAGAAAGTGCCAAGTAAACTTACAGACAGAAATATCACTGCATATAGACATTTCTGGTCATATACAGTATGAACATATTTCAATGTACTGCCTGCGGCTTGTGGGACTAGGCAGAACACACTCCTTCACATACTAGATAGCTAATAATTTGTTTTCATGCAAAAATACACATGGTAATGCTTAAAGCATGCTCTTTTAAATGCATGAAAAACAATTGTGTTCAGTGTCACTTTAAGCATTGAGATACCCAATAATGTTTTATTCCAACTAGGTCACCAAGATTTGGCATCAAGGCTGCTATTAGCAAACAATACAAATCTCTTGCTCATTCCTTGTGAAGTAGTGTGCTCACAGATAGGATTCTACTTCTAATGATCATTTGCTGGCCCATCAAATCATATTGGATAAACGGTACCCTTATTATCTTATCTGTGTGTTGACACTGCACTTGGGTCAAGAATCAATTAGACAATTGCTTCTTTTCTAACCCTAATAATTGCCTTGCACATGTGTTTCCCATGTCCTGTGACCATTCTTTTTCCTTTACTTCACCTTTTCCTTTTTGGTTTATATATTGCAATTTACTAATATGTTGGGATCTGAGGTGCCTGTTTTGCAGATTTTCAAGGTACAGTACTTGAAGACTGATTTCAAATTCAGTTGTCAATAAATACAAAAGTGACATACCCTGCAGTCTCATTTTAAAATTAATATATAAGGCATTTCAAGTATACCACATTGTATATGTTTATTACAATAGTGCCATTCCAGTTATATGCTAATAATCCCTCCTATATCAGGGAGTATGATTATCCATTTCAGTAAAAACATGTATTTTAGGTACTAGCCTCACATTGATGAGATCCATCTAAAATCTCAATCTGTGGATAGGTTTCATAACATGAGTATAATCCATACTATGCTATGCTTTAACGCTTTGCTATACAGCAAACATACACTAAAATGGTATTGAGTTAAAGAGTGAAAATGCATTGTAGACTCATTCACATGTCCTGTCCAGTTTCCCAGAATGCAGTGCAATAATTATATTTCTCAGAATTCTGAGCAGGAAATTCGTTTTTAATTTATTTTTAGACATCCAAATGTGAACACAAAGGTACTATTAATTATTGTAATGTGACATAATTTAGGAGACTACATTTTTTTAATTAACTCATTGTTTTAATTAATGTCTTACAGTATTTACTCAAACAACTTGTCTTTATAGCACATGGAGATATGTTTTATGTTTTCATTTCTCTTTTGAAATTAAGATTCCAAGAAGACAACTAAGTGAAGGGGAATTTGCCAAGAACATTTTTTTTATTCGTGTTTATCTTCCTTTAGATCTTTCTTTGGCTTTTACACATTATTGCTTTGTTGTTCATAAGCTTACAGCATGTACTGTATAGGGTACTGTATTTTTTTTTCAAAAGTCAGGTTACTACAGATAAATAGATACTAGAATAAATAGATACACAGACTTCAAGAATATTATGAAATACCTTGGTGTTCTGTATCCGTACAGTATTTCTGTGATTTGCAATGTGCTTCTTATGTACAGATTGGGTACTACATGCCACATGTTGAAGGACAGTAATTGAGTTATAAGATTATAATCAAAAAAGGGAAAAAAGGAAATAAACACTTTTGGCTAACTATCCCTACTGTATCAATTATAGTTGTACGGGCATAAGTAAGGACTCATAAATCATTTTACAGTGTAAGAACCTACCAAAGTCACAAAGTCTTAGTGCAAAAGTAAGATATATACACAAGATAAGGATTAAGTTAAAAATTAACCTTTAATGAATGTAATAAAAAGGTAAAAATGATTTAAAATTTGTTGTTTAAAAATAAGTAATATACAGTTTCAAAAGTTTGCAGACCAGGAGACATTAGAATCACACATGGATATCATCTATCATAGAATGACTGGCTGTTTAATCCCAAAAATTAGGAGAACCTGGCTCCAAAAATATCAAAAACATAGGGGATATTAGCCACGCCAATTATAATGGTACTAGATCAGGGGTGGGTAAGAGGGGCCACGAACATGACTGGATTTGATGATAGCCTGGCTGCACACTGGTCAGCCAATCACTTTTTCAGTTATCCTGATTGACTCACCTGTGCACAGAAAGGAAATCTTCAGATCCAGGCATGTATGTGGCTCTCCAGGACCGAACTTGCCCACCCCTGTACTAGATCTACAATGTTATAGCAGCAGGAAAAAAGGGGGCTCTTTAAGCTAATATCTTGTAGTATTGTCTACAGATCTAAATGTCTGGTAAGTATGTGTATATGCATGTGAGCATCCCTCTATGGGAACATTGGGAACATGGAGATTGTTACGCCATTGACTCAATATGAGTATTGTACTCAAATAATCCCTCTAAGGAAATTAATATGCATTATCCATTTGAATCCGAGTTTAGGGTTTCTGTGCCTTTAAAGCTACTTAGTGCACTGTATAGCTGAGATCAGTTTAGCCTGCTATTTGCCCTTCTTATTATCATGCACCAAGGCTAACCGCTCTGCACTGATTATGTCAAAGTACAAGTGGTTTTCAAGTCTCTGCTTTGATGCTACTAGGTCTCCATGCTGCAAACACTGATGTCATCAACATGCGCCTGACGCGCACGTTTGGCATATTTGCTTCTACAGGGGCAATCTTCATGTTTACAAAGTTCCCATAGAGGGATGCTCACATGCATATACACATACTTACCTGATTGTTAGATCTGCAAGACAATACTACAAGATATTATCTTAAAGAGTCCCCTTTTTCCTGCTGCTATAACATTGTAGTATCTAGTACCATTAGAATTGACATGGCTAATATCCCCTATGTTCTTTTATATTTTTGGAGCCAAATTCTCCTATTTTTTTGGATTAAACAGCCAGTCATGCTATGACCCATGATATCCATGTGTGATTCTAATGTCTCCTGGTCTGCAAACTTTTGAAACTGTATATTACTTATTTTTAAACAACACATTTTAAATCATTTTTGCCTTTTTATTCCATTTATTAAAGGTTAAGTTTTAATTTAATCCTTATCCTGTGTATATACCTGTATTGCACTAAGACTTGGTGACTTTGGTATGGTCTTACCGTGTATAATGATTTCTTAGTCCTTACTTATGCCCCTACAACTATAACAGTAGAGATAGTTACTAGCCAAACGTGTTTCTTTCCTTCTCTCCCTTTTTTAAGTATTTTTGACACTGCTAGTTACATTTTGGCCTTAGAGACAGAAACATTTTTTTCACAAGCATGTGCTGTTGATAAATTAGCATTTGTCTCTTGTATGGTCCCCTGTCCCACACAGATACCTATATCTTTTCCTTTACAAGATTATAATCAGCAGCAAGTGGCAGCATTTCAATTCTTTCAATTTGCACTCCATTCCATGATCCCGATTCAATTTGAAGACCGCATCTCACGGTATACAGGCCGTATGTCTGCGGGCTTGCTGCGGGCTTGAACTCTGCTACAATTCCAGTGCTATTCAATTGAACAAGCCCGCAAGTTACCGACCGAAAGCCTAAACCGTAAACCATGCAATCAAGCAAGGCTGTAACTACCCATTTAGAAACAGCCAATAGAAAATTAGACCTCCATCATTACGGCAGTATAAGATGGAGGTTACATGTCAATAAATTAGCGTTTGTGGGTCCGATATGCGATTGAACTGGCAAAACTGCAAAATACAAAATAATAAAATTGAATGCCAATACTGTTCTAGTCCATGTGGGTAGCCTGATATGTATTAACTCATTGATTCCCTAGATCGATATAACTCTGAAATGAAAATGTGTTATTTTTTATTGTCAATTTATGAGCTTGAGACTGTTGTGCACTTAATTCTAATGTCTTTCATCACTTTCCCTATCTTTAAAAGTCCAGTATTTTTTTTATTTGTTGCGTTTACAGTGCTACGAACAGGAGTTATACCCCATTGCAAGTCCTAGCTGGTACTCGTAGGATTTTCTCCTACATTTGCCATTTACAGGTGTGAAAACATTTGTGGGCTTGGGGAATTGTAGCAATTGAATAGCGATTTATGATTTTAGCACTCAGAACTCTTGCGGTTGTTAAAGATCAAAGGCTTTGATGGGCTGTAAGTACCGGTTTTAACAACCGCAAGGATTTCAAGTCCGTAACCCTTAATCCTTTTGTAGCCTGCAAAAACACGCCAATTGAATAGCAAAATAACTTACGGCCTCCATTATGGGCTACTGTAAGCTACAACTGCTCAATTGAATCGGGCCCCATGTGTCTAAATAAAGTGATTTTATCATTAGTAAAAATATTATGATATACAACAGGGGTTGAATTATTTTATGAGTGTGTTTATGTGTGTGTGAAAAATTATAAAACTATACTAGTTCTTGAATTATTATTATACAGTAGAGATGTTGCGGACAGTTAGCCCGCGGACTATTCGCAGCGATTTTGGCATGTTTGCGTTTGCAGCGGACGGCGAACACATGCGCTTTTCGGTTCGCCCCCTATACTTTATCATTGAGGAAACGTTGACCCTGCACCTCACAGTCAGCATACACATTCCAGCCAATCAGCAGCATACACTCCCTTCCAGAGCCTTCCATCTGAAGGACAGCATACATTTTAGAATCATTCTGAAGCTGCATTCGTTGTGAGAGGACAGATAGTGTAGCTGCTGGAGATTTAATAGGGAAATAGATAGCCAGGCTGTGTATTTAGCTTCCATTACAGACCTGAAGGACTCATCTGATATCTGCTGCAAGGACAGCAACCCAAAAAGCCCTTTTTAGGGCTAGAACATCATTTATTTTATTTTATAATTTTTTTCTGCTTAATCTAATTGCATATACCTGCCTGCCAGTGTGTGTGTGTGACAGGCTAACACCTAACAGCTTATATTGTGCTTATTTTCACTACTCATACCTGATGGTGTACCATACATTGAAAACAACCATTTTTTTTAGTGTAATCTAATTTCAGTTGCCTGCCTGTGTCAGGCTCACAGCTTATATTGTGCTCAGTGAAATAAAACAATACTTTTTTTATCTGGTGCAACCATAGTGTACAGTGACAAAAAACAACACTTTTTTGACTGTAATCGATTGAATATCAGTTGCCTGCCTACAGGCGTGTGTGTGAGGCCTACAGCGCCTACTCTGCCAACTTTTGCCAGTGCACAGTGACACTCATATCTGGTGCAACCTAGTGTACAGTGAAATAAAAGAACCCTTTTTTTACTGTAATCGATTGAATATCAGTTGCCTGCCTACAGGCGTGTGTGTGAGGCCTACAGCGCCTACTCTGCCAACTTTTGCCAGTACACAGTGACACTCATATCTGGTGCAACCTAGTGAAAAAAAGTGCCCCAAATTTGAAGTGGGAGGACCGACCAAGCATCTTTTTCCATCTCCCGCTTCCAAAAATCCATGCCATATATACGTCCCCTGATAGGTGACGTAACAGGTATTAAACTGATAGGAATAAATAGTACAACTGAACACACCACTCCTATCTGGTGGCACCTTAGATTGCACGCGCAGTGCCCCAAATTTGAAGTGGGAGGACCGACCAAGCATCTTTTTCTATCTCCCTGTTCCAAAAATCAATGCCATATACACGTCCCCTAATAGTGGATGTAACAGGGATTAAACAGATAGGAATAGTACTACTTAACAGTACACACCTCATAATAATGCAGACAGAGGCAACGCAGAGAGAGGAGTCTGAAGAAGAGGAGTCAGAGGAGGAAGGTGGCTTTGAGGAGGTGGAAGACCAAACACAGCAGGCGTCCCAAGGGGCTTGTTGTCACCTTTCAAAGACCCTTGGTGGCTGGGTGGAGGAAGAGACCTTCAATGACATCAGTGAGGACAAGGAACGGGACATGGCTAGCTTGGTATCCAACCTTGTGCAAATGGGGAGTTTGCGGTTGTGCAAAGGGACTGTTTGCGGTTGTTTGTAGTGCATTAAACGGGTAGATTGGTCTGTTACTGTGAAGCGGGTGTAACCCTTACACTACCTGATCGATACAACATCATACCTGATGTTTTTTTTTTTTCAAAATCTTTTTATTGACACATAAGCAGTGCTCAATAACACAATATTGTTGGACTCGCAGGTCCAACACAATTTTGCATAAACAGGATTTTTTAACATCGTTTTAGATATCTTGTACAACTTTGTTGTCAATAATGATTATCCTGTCCTGACAATTTTGGGTGTCTGCTTTATGTGTCCACCATAACCTTTTTCCGTTTTCTCAACTTTGCAGGAAACGCCTGCTAGCTATTCCTTCCCTAGCAATTGACTTCTCAATACTAAACTTGTCAAATTCTTACATGTGAGCTAACTTGTTGTCTTTCCATGTAGATATATATAGATGTTCAATTTTGCATAGCTCGAGAATTACATTATTCACCTAGTATATGGGAAGTATAACATCGAACAAACAATGAATAAACAAGTCAATGAACTTATTACCTGTATCTTCCTTGCTTTTTTTTTTTTTTTCCTCTTTCTTCTTGTCTATCTTCTTCAGTTTACTCAATTCGCCAGTAGTTGTCAACGCCCAAGACACCAGTCACCCCGGCCTGGTGTCTCTGCCTCATCCAATTACGCCTTCCCTTCCTAGTGTACTAATTTCCACTCTAAATCAAGTTTTTGTTAAATTAAAATAGCTTTGTCCGACTCCACCCATCTGTCCCAAATTTGACTAAAAGTGGAGAGGGAGTTGTTTATTGAATGCGTCATTTTTTCATAAATCATGATGTGGTTTAATTTTTTTATAACCTCTTGGCCGTCTAAATGGGGTGATTTCCAATTCTTTGCAATGTGGCTTTTGGTTGCCAGCATGACCATTTGTATCCACTTGTTATGGTTCTTATTAACGTTCAGTACTGGCATTCCCAGTAAGCATGTCTCCCTAGAGGGGTGTATTTCCCTGTCTAATACCTCAGAGATCATTGCAGTTACCCTTCGCCACAGGGCCTGTACTTTTGGGCAGTCCCACCAGATGTGGCCAAAGGTTCCTCTATCTGAGCAGTTCCTAAAGCACTCAGGAGGGGAAAGCGGATTTATCTTATTTAGCCTGTCAGGTGTCATGTATACCCTGTGTAGTACTTTAGTTGCTGTTTCTAAATAGCTAAAGAAGAGGGAGCCTTTAGTCAGTGCCTTGTGTATTTTTCCCCATCTCTGGGTGTCCCATTCTACTCCCATTTCCTGTTCCCATTGTAGGACATGTTTAGGCTTTTGGTCTTTAAGTGGCTTGTTGGCAAGCGAGTAAAGGGTACCAATTATGCCTCTGGCTAGGGGATTCTGCGCACATACTTTCGCAAACCAGGTGTCCTGTGGGGGACCCGAGGATTTGACCAGTTCTTGGACCCTGTGGCATATCTTGTTATAGTTAAATATCTCCCTGTCTGGTAGATTGTACTTATTTATGAATTGTATAGAGGTTAAAAGGTTGCCGTCTTGGAACCATGCCCCTAGCAGGTCTAGTTTCCGCGAGAGCTACCACGCTTTTGAGACCCCCCCTAATTCCTTCATAATCTGGGACCCCAAAAGGACTGGCGTGAGAGATGAAAGGGAGTGTGTTAACTGCCGCTTGGAGTTCGCCCCTCTCCACTCCTGCAGGGATAATTTAATCATTGGATTATTGTAGCCTGATTTTGCTATTGGGGGGAGTGTCGGGGACCAAATGATATTATCCCATTTGTAGGGTTTCATTTGATAGTTCTCTAGGGATACCCACATTGGTTGGTGTTCACTGGAATGGGCTTGTGGTAGGAAAGAAATCTGGGCTGCTTTAAAGTAGTGTATCAAATTTGGGCACGCCAAACCCCCTGCTTCTCTGTCTCTATACATTAGGGACTTGTTGATTCTCGGGTGTTTATGTTGCCAGATGAATCGGAATACCGCTTTTTGGAAGCCATCTAGATCTCCTCTATGTATTCTAATCAGGAGTGTTCTAAAATAGTATAAGATTTTGGGTAACATGTTCATTTTAAAAGCGTTTATTCTTCCTGTCCATGACAGGTTGTATCTATTCCACCTAAGTAGATCTGTTTGTAATTTTTTGTAAAGGGGGATATAATTTTCTTTGTATAAAGCTGACAGCTCTGGTGTGAGGTTAACTCCTAGATATTTGATACCTCCCTTTGGCCATGAGAACGAGTGTCCCTCTTTTAGGGCTTGTACCTGGTCTGAGGGCACTCTCATGCATATTATTTCAGATTTATCTGCATTAACTTTGAGGCCTGACAAGTTCCCAAACCGGGACATTAAGTCCATAATGGCTGCTATTGAGGTTACCGGTTTTGTAAGTGTGCACAAGATGTCATCTGCGAACAAACTGCATTTCATTTGTTGACATCCCACCTCAATACCCTGTATGGTGGGGCATGTCCTAATGGCCTGAGCGAGAGGTTCGATGGCTAGAGCGAATAGTAGCGGGGACAGGGGGCATCCCTGCCTCGTACCTCTCTGGATGTTTATAAGATCTCTATTAGCCCCTGGAAGCCTAAGGCTTGTCGTCGGTGCTTTGTATAATGTATTTACTAGATTTGTAAATTTGCCTCTGATGCCGAATTTATCTAGAACCGCATGTAAATAAGGCCATTCAACGGAGTCGAATGCCTTTTCTAGATCTAAGGCTACTAGACTGAGAGGTATATTCGCCTTTTTAGCTATGTGGGAGACATTTAGAATACGTCGTATGTTATCCCCAGCTTGTCTGTACGGCACAAAGCCCACTTGGTCTTTGTGTATTAGTTTGGGGAGGAATTTGGCTACCCTTGCTGCCATTAGCTTAGATAGGATTTTAATGTCCCCGTTTAACAGGGATATTGGCCTATAGTTCCTTGGATTTAAAGTATCCTTTCCTGGTTTAGGGATAAAGACTACATCTGCCTGGTTTAGCTCGGCTGGCATTGGCTCTCCTAATAGCATCTCATTAAATAATTTGCTTAGGTGTGGGGCAAGGTGTCTTGCAAGGCTTTTATAATATAAGTTTGAGTAGCCATCCGGGCCAGGGGCTTTTCCTGCTTTAAGCGTTTTTATAGTGTCAATAACTTCGGACGGGGTTATCTCTGCATTTAGGGAGTCTAATTCCCCCTCCGAGATTTTGGGAATGTCTAGGCTGTTAAGGAATTCCTGCACTGTGAAGTTATTGGCTTTTGTTTTTGCCGAGTAGATTTCTTGGTAGCACTTATGGAATGTCTTTTTTATTTCCGATTGGTTCATTGTAATTTCTCCACTTTCCGTTTTAATTTTGGTGATATGAGTTAAGTTTTTCTTTAGGTTGAGTCTGCGTGCAAGCATAGGGGAGGGCTTGTTACCCTGGGCGTAAAACTTATGCCTAGTTTTCCTAAGGGCCTGTTCAGTTTTAGCGGCTAGTACCGCATCCAGTTCTAGTCTAGTGTTGTCTAGCTGGGTTCTAGAGACCCCAGGAGCTTTGGCCTGAATTGCTTTTTCCAAGTACTGCAGTTTTTTAAATAAGTCATTTTCTTTTTGAATGCATTGTTTCTTTCTGGCAGCTGCCATTTTAATTATGGTGCCTCTAATGTATGCTTTGTGCGCTACCCAGACCCACCCTATATTTGCCTCGGGGACCATGTTTAACGTGAAGTAATCTTGAATGTCATGTTCTATTTGAGCTAGCGATCCGGGATTCGTTAGAAGTGCCTCGTTTAAGCTCCACTTCCCAGGGGTTGTGAGACTAAGTCCCAGTTGAATTTTGATGCTAACTACCGCGTGGTCAGACCAAGGGCAAGGGTGGATCTGGGCATCCACTGTGTGGTTAAATAGCGAGGTATGAGTTAGGAGAACATCTATTCTGGAATAGGAATTGTGAGTTGGGGAGTAAAAAGAATACTCCTTTTCCGAGGGGTGTAGTCCTCTCCAGGCATCAATCAACTCTAGCTCCCTCATTTGTGTGTGAATTGTTTTGAGCTGTTTCAAGTTGCGCGTGGGATGGGTTGCTCTTGATCTGTCTACAGAAGGCTCGAGCGTAAGGTTAATGTCACCTCCTAGTATGATTCTGCCCCAGTCTTTTTGCTTCAAGGTACTTAGTAATTTAGTGAGGGCTCTGGTGGGCGCTGTGGTAGGGGCATAGATATTAACCAATGAGATTCTGAGGTTTAGGATGGTTCCTGTTAAAATTAGAAAATTACCCTCTTTGTCTTTGGTTTGTTTTTCGACTACAAATGTGAAATCACGGTGTATTAATGTAGCTAAGCCTGCTTTTTTGCTTTTCTGGTTGCAGGTGTAGAATACTGGGAATTCCTTGTGTAGGTAGGTGGGTACTTTGCCCTGGGCGAAATGGGTCTCTTGCATAAATATGACAGATGGATGGAATCTTTTATAGAACAGGAAAGCTTTGCGTCTTTTAAATTGAGAGTTGAAGCCCCTTACATTGTGTGTTAAAAAGGTGTGCTCTACATCAGCCATTGGTTTTTTGTGTAGTTAGCTTTATATGTTCTCAGTGGGGAGTGTGTGGCGGTTAGGTTACCTGGATGTGGAATGCTGAAGGACCGTGACCTGCACCGGGAACCTCCCTTGGGTGTCTTGGGCGCCGAGACCACCTGTAAACTGGATAGACTAAGAAGAAAAGCAAAAGAGATACAGAAGCTTAGATTCAACATTTCAATAAACTGGTTAAAACATGTCCTAACAATTTGGTAGTTTCCCTGTCTCCCTACCTGTTTCCATACCTTGAGGCCAGTAGCTATTGCTCCCATTACTGGGTTTGACCTCTTAGGGAGAGGACTCCCTCCTGGGGGTTCTACCTGGGGAGTTGTTAAGGGCTCAAAACTCCCCTTAATCTTCATCCCTCCAAATCATTTAAGTCACCTCAAGAGCTCCGCTACAGCTAGATCTGCATTTCTATATATAACAATCTATCTGTCTCTAACATAACTTAAACATTTTAGCTATTTGCTGCAATTTCTTCGGGTCAACCTGCTCATGGAGAAAAAAAAGTGTTCAATACTCTCTCAATGATCAGCATCAGGATCCTCGCAGTCGGCTGACGGAGCGGTGTCCAGACCTCCTCCTGTAGCTTGCTCCATGAGAGGCCCCCTACTGAAGGCTGCTGTTTTTGGTTTTTTGGCCGATACTTGCCACATCTTGGCAAGACTGGGTCTGGGTCTTGGACTTCTCCTTTCAGCGTCTCTATCCTCTGCTAGTAAATTTAGCTTTCTCAGGAGGATCTCAGCTTCTTCTACTGTGTGTACTCTGTAAGTGGATCCGCCCCGCTGGAAAATTAGTGAAAATGGAAAACCCCACTTGTAGAGGATTTTGTTGCTGGACAATATCTCCAGCATGGGTTTCATCTCCTTCCTTTTCTGCAGTGTGGCCGGAGCCAAGTCCATGTATACTTGTATAGATGAGTTGTCCGGGCCTTTGATTTCTTTGAGCCTTCTTGCTGCTGTGAGTATCAAGTCTCTTGCGCTTTGTTTGGCAAACCTTATTATTATATCCTTAGGTTGGTTGTTAGCTTTTGTTGGGCCAAAGGCCCTATGCGCTCTTTCAATAGCCCAGTCTGCTTCGCTGCTTGTGGGAATGATCCCAAGTATGACCGCTTTTGAGTACTGCAGTATGTCTGAGATGCTGCTTGGGACATTTCTCAGTCTTATGTTATGTCTTCGTGAGCGGTTTTCAAGATCTTCAACCTTGTCAGTCAGCTCTTTTATCTGTGTGGAGTGTTGCGCCATTACCTCTTGGTCATGCATCTGGGCTTCTACTATCTGGTCTGTTTGCTCCTCTAACAGCTGCGTTCTTTGTCCCAGGCCATGCAGCTCCCTTTTCAGGTCAGTGATAGCAGTCGTCATTAGTTCTTGGAACATCAGTTTTATTTTTTCCATGTTTTTGTCTGTTAGTTCCACCTGAGCATGTGCTACTTCCGGCTCTCCCTCTCTGACCGGCGAGTTTGAGTTGTGCGGGAATAATGACGCATCGTTTGGAGCTTTGTAAAACTCCTGGATGTTTCTACTCGCTTGATTCTTTTTGGGTTTGGTGCTGCTGCGAGCCGCCATGATGCCGCCTTGTCCTGAGGGTGTGATCTATAGAGGTTGCCGTCTTCTGACTCTGTGCTGTAGGTGAAGCAGGCTAGGGATTTTGCTTAGTTGAGCATGAGAGTTTAGGTGGGCTAGAGCTTTTCTGGTAGCAGGCTCATGTAGGTGACTTGCATAATTCAGTGAGTTATTGCATCTTGCTTTTTGAATTGTTTAACATATTTACAATCCTAGTGAAACTTGTCTGTATAAGTCTTGCCAGCTTATTTGTGACATGCTTCTCACAACTTGTTGTTGTTTATTAAGTTAGGAGAGATGCTGGGTTGTGATTCTGTCTCTTAAATCTTTTAACCCCTTTTAATCTTAATCTTTGCACAGATGCATTGGAGGCAGTAATTGTGCTGCTGTAGGCTGTCCAGTTGGGGACTCCCCTGTGGGGCTTAAAAAGGATGCTGTTAGTGCTGTCTGGGACCCATTTTGGAGCCTTGTCTGGGGGCGGGCCCCTCTTGGTGTATGTGTCTCAAGATGGCCTCCTGCCCTCTCTAGGTAAATAGAGTTGTGCCACTTTAGATGTTGGGGTCTAGGCTGCCTCTATTATGCTTATTTTTGCTTATGCACTACTTGTGTAGGGATGGTGAGGGAGGGATCTGGTGTAGTGTGTCCCTCTTACCTCCCAGAGTAGCCTCTCAATGGAGTCTGGCACCTCTTTCAGTCTCTGGCACAAGCTCAGTGGGGGACCAGGTGGTGGAGGCCTCAAACACTTACTTTGATCCAGTGGTAGGTGATGCTCGTTGGGGGTTAAAAGTGGGCTTCTGGGCTGCTTGGGTTGCCCCTGCAGCACTTCTCTGCTGTGCAGCTGCTGCTGCTGCTGCTGATCGCCGGGGAGGCCGGATGCACTAGGCCTCAACCATGCGGCGTGTTAATTAGCCCCGATTTTCGCAATTCTTCTTTACTCCTCTTCCCCTGCACCCCCTTACACTTGTGCTGGTGTTTAAAGGTTTTTTTTGTGGGGGATTAGGGCAGATTACCCTGGATTGAGTGGGTATTGGGATGGAGCTGATGTCTGGCAAGTCTTGCTGTCCCGTTAGGCCACGCCCCCTCTCCATACCTGATGTTTTAAAGCATGTTATTCCAAACAATTTAGGAATGTTAGGTGATTTATGCCCTTTATGGCTTCAAAACCAGACTCTGCATCAACTATGCCACAGTCCAGGTGTTAGTCCCGTTGAAACAACTTTCCCATAACTATTGTGGCCAGAAAGAGTCCCTGTGGGTTTTGAAATTCGCCTGCCCATTGAAGTCTATGGCGGTTCGCCGGGTTCGCCCGTTCTCGAACATTTGATGGAAGTTCGCGTCCGCTGTTCGCGAACCGAAAATTTGATGTTCGCGACATCACTATTATACAGTATTATATAGCATCATAGAGCTTTACATTTGGTACATTACGTGTGCTTGTCAACTCACTTCTTTTGCCACAAATAAACCCTGTTTCTTGTATATGGTAAATACTGATACATTTACAACGGAAATTCTTAAAGGAGTCCTCTAGGCTAACACTTTAGATTGGTGGGTAGACAACATAGGTATTGGAGTTCAATAGACAGGCCAGGATTTCAGCACTCACTTGCTGTGTATACGTGAGTCAATCTCTGCCTAAGTTTTTCTGCTTGACTTGATTGTGCCTATGCAGGGAATTCCTATATTCCTAGCCTGTGATCTGCAGTATGAAAATACCAATATATCACATTATTTCACTTAATAGAAAGTACAGTATCGATATCACAGAACAAGACAGCTTTTTGAAGCCAGAGAGGAAGAGTACTTTAAAGTCCTGGTTACCAGCCCTTTGCGACTTGTCTGTATTTGAAACTATCAATGTCAATTGCTCCAAAGAGAAGCCTATAAAATAATTTTTATTACTCATAATGATTTTACCTTATATTATGATGTGCACTTGGCTTTCTTTTTTCTCTATTACATGTTAATATATGGTGGCTGTCTGGTGAGCAGACAGTCTTGACTTAGAAGTAACCAAGGTTCAAATCAGTTTACTTTAAGTAATAGTTTGCTGTACATTTTCAATAATAAATTTATTAGGGATTATGACAAATAATGGACCTTTTATATATAAGCCACTTGGGTTCATAAAAGCAAAATGTTTATACAGTGTATTATGTAATTTTTTGGTTCCAACAACAATTTAAACAAAGATTACTCACACACGATCTCTCAGTTATAGTGTGATGGGATAACTTCTGCATGAAAGATGCGTCTTTCATCTGATTAAGTCCACACTGTTGTTCCGAGTATACAGTTTGTCCTTCTATGCGTTTCACCTGTGGCTTTCTCAGGGATGTTGTGGCAAACTCTTCTATTTTCATTAGGCTGCCTGAAAGCACTGCACGGCTAAATGCACCCCATGGTGGACTACATTCTGAGCCTCATTAGCACATCCTTATTGGAAACACCTGTTCATTTAACAATTCCTGGTATATCTGGGATACAGTGCCTTGCAAAAGTACTCACCCACCTTTACCTTTTTACATATTTTGTTACATTACAGCCTTAAGTTCAATGTTTTGTTTATCTGAATTTTATGTGACAGATCAGAACACAATAGTCTAAGTTGGTGAAGTGAATTGAGAAAAAGATATACATAAAACTAGTTTTTAGAAATAGAAAACAGAAAATTGGCATGTGAGTATGTATTCACCTCCTTTGTTATGAAGCCCATAAAAAGCTCTAGTGCAACCAATTACCTTCAGAAGTCACATAATTAGTGAAATGATGTCCACCTGTGTGCAATCTAAGTGTCACATGATCTGTCATTACATATACACACCTTTTTTGTAAGGCCCCAGAGGCTGCAACACCTAAGCAAGAGGCACCACTAACCAAACACTGCCATGAAGACCAAGCAACTCTCCAAACAAGTAAGGGACAATGTTGTTGAGAAGTACAAGTCAGCGTTAGGTTACAAAAAAAAATATCCAAATAATTGATGATCCCCCAGGAGCACCATCTATCATAACCAAATGGAAAAGAACATGGCACAACAGCAAACCTGGCAAGAGATGGCCGCCCACCAAAACTCGCAGACCGGGCAAGGAGGGCATTAATCAGAGACAGCACAGAGACCTAAGGTAACCCTGGAGGATCTGCAGAGTTCAACAGCAGAGACTGGAATATCTGTACATAGGACGACAATAAGCCGTATGCTCCATAGAGTTGGGCTTTATGGCAGAGTGGCCAGAAGAAATCCATTACTTCCGGCAAAAAACAAAATGGCAATTGTTTTGAGTTTGTGAAAAGGCATGTGGGAGACACCCAAATGTATGGAGGATGGTGGTCTGGTCTGATAAGACTAAAATGTAACTTTTTGGCAATCAAAGTAAACCATATGTCTGGCTCAAACCCAACACATCACCCAAAGAACACCATCCCCACAGTGAAACATGGTGGTGGCAGCATCATGCAGTGGGGATGTTTTTCAGCAGACGGGGCTGGGAAACTGGTCAGAGTTGAGGGAAAGATGGATGGTGCTAAATACAGGGATATTCTTGAGCAAAACCTGTACCACTCTGAGCGTGATTTGAGGCTAGGACGGAGGTTCACCTTCCAGCAGGACAATGACCCCAAACACACTGCTAAAGCAACACTTGAGTGGTTTAAGGCGAAACATGTAAATGTGTTGGGATGGCCTAGTCAAAGCCCAGACCTCAATCCAATAGAAAATCTGTGATCAGACTTAAAGATTGCTGTTCACAAGCGCAAACCATCCAACTTGAAGGAGCTGGAGGAATGGCCAAAAATGCCATTGGTAAGATGTGGCAAGCTCCTAGAGACTTATCCAAAGCTACTTGGAGCTGTGATTGCTACAAATGGTGGCTCTACAAAGTATTGACTTTAGGAGGGTGAATAGTTATGCACATTGACTTTTTCTGTTTTTTTGTCCTATTTGTTGTTTGCTTCACAATAAAATAAAAAAAACATCTTTAAAGTTGTGGGCATGTTCTGTAAATTAAATGATGCAAATTGTCAAACAATCCATGTTGTGAGGCATAAAAACACGAAAAATACCAAGGAGGGTGAATACTTTTACAAGGCACTGTATGTAGATGTACTTAGAATGACTTATTTCTTTCCTCACAAAAATGTTGCCTTTGTTAGTTGTCATGCTGGCAGGTACAACCCTCAATGGCGCTCAAAGCATTTGGGAAAAAGGCATGTGCTGGACTAGGGATGCAGAGGGTAATGTCCAAACTGGGGGGTTGCAGATCCCCAGAAATGCCTGTGCTAGCTGATCTAATGACAAACGTGGCCCTGCATTTATAAATATGCTATTGCCTATGTATTTTTTGTGGGTGACAATTTTCCTATAATATAGACACTGCTGTTCCTATAAATTAGAGGTTTCAACCTCTGGTTAAACTCTTGCCTAAACTAAAGTATATATTTTGTTCACTTTAGTACTAAATAGTCATATTCAGCACATATACTGAATAAATACTTTAAAGCAAATATATTTATTCAAACAATTCTGTTATAGTTTAAACTAGCCACTTGTCCATCTCTTTCCCCCTCCCCCCGTATATCTCCCCCTCTCCCTCCCCTGTGTATCCTCCCCCTCTCCCTCCCCTGTGTCTCCTTCCCCCCTCTCCCTCCCCTGTGTAAACTCTGTTTCTGCAAATGCCACTTTTACAAATATAGCATTCAACAAAGGTTCATAGGCTCATTCAGAGGCATCAAAGTTTAGTTTTGTTTCTAATTAAAATCAATATCTATGATATTTTCCCTGTCTATTTATACTTTTAGCCAGACTCAATATTTAAGCATATTGTTTCATTGTACAGTGCTCTTTTAAATGAGAGTAGAATATTGGTCTAGACAGAATATTATGTTATTGTATTCTCCAATCTCAACATCAATAATCTCTAGTACCTTGGTCATCACCATAAAAATTGCAATTTCCTGCATCAAATGTGAGGAACTTAAGTAACATGTTTAGATGTTAAGAAGAAATGGAATAAAACCTTTTTTATTGTCATTTGGTTCTGCAAAAAAAAATTAAGACACTGTTTGCGTCAACATATATCCTACATTAATGAGAAAATATCACTGTGACTTTATAATGATAAGCAATAAAAAATAAATCATGCAGTGGGAATTTAGCTAATAAATGCACATGACATAAGACTTTCACATAATAAATATTCTGCAGCAGCATCTTACTCTTTTCAATACCAGTACTTATCCTCTAGGGATACAATTCTGCAATGCAGATGCAAGGACTTCCTAAGGATCTAAACATTTAGTCCAGTCTTTCTTGAAGCTTTTGATCCAGTCACTGTTAATGCAGTAATGGATCTCTTCCCAGACTGGAAAATGCAGATATTTAATTGGTCTCAGGGGATATTCTGAGGCCATAGTGGTCAAGCACTTAAAATGAAAATTATTTCAAAGTGTTTTTTTATTTTACTGGCTTATCTTTTTCCTATCTAATATAAAACATTGTCAGTGAAGTTCTGAAAGCACTAGAATCACATATGTACAAGGACACCCTGTATTTATGCATACTGTAGTGAACAAAACAAACATGTTGCTTAGATCATCAATTTTGTAGGCAGAATAATGATAATTTTCAGTAACGTCCTTTATTGTTATTTTATTTGTTTTAATCACACATGTACAATATTTAATTTAGGATATGTTTCAAGTGCCACTGTACAATGAAACAAATACATATTTAAACACTTTGAATTAAGCATAGTTAACACAGAAGCACTCATTCATAATTTAGAGAAAAATAAAAATAAATTGAATATCTGCTTCTGGGCCTGTGAGGGGAAGGAGTGTGGTGTAAACTTTGGTTCCGATACAATTATCTAGTAAAGCCATCTCACTTCTCATGTGTTCATTCGAACCCTGCCCCTCCCTCCATTTATAGATAAAAAAATGTACCCACATGATCCATCCCATAGGAAGTGATGTAACAAACACAAAATGGATTCCTGTACTCAAAAATTCAGATTTTCTCTAAAAATGTTTTTTTATGTTCAAGGTTTAGTTTTTTACATATTTCACAAACAAATGTATTTTTTTGACGTACAGTGGCCCTATAATAAACTAATATTCTCATACACCACTAATAAAAATTTGGAAGGTCAGTCAACAAAAAATAATTTAATTGGTACTGTTATGGGATCGCTGGATTTTGATCTTATTAAATTGCGATTCAGCAAATTTAAAAGGGCTCTATTTAAGCACATAGCATATTTTATTTACCGAAGTTTTTAGTTAGTGAAGACCTTGCTTTTGGATAGAAGCTCACAAACTAAAAACTTCTGTAAAAAAATATGCTCTGTGCCCTATTTAATTGGCCAAATCGCAATTTAATAAGGCTGTATATTGTCTAATCCCCTTGCTATATCTCAAATCATGAGTTTGTGGGTATTTAAGTATATTAGTGCTAGGTACACTATGCCTATACAACCATTATTCTATAGCACAGCACCAGCATTTTCAGACAGCATCAGCCTTATTACATTGTGATTCAGTAAATTTTAAAGGGCTCTATTTAAGCACATAGCATATTTTATTTACCGAAGTTTTTAGTTAGTGAAGACCTTGCTTTTGGATAGAAGTTCACTAACTAAAAACTTCTGTAAAAAAAATATGCTGTGTGCTTAAATAGAGCCCTTTTAAATTTACTTAATCGCAATTTAATAAGGCTGTATGATTCCCCCAGAATAGTGCTGCATTAGGCCTAGGCCCACTGATAAAATATACTCTTTAGAAAATAACTACACCTGATCATGGGCAACACATTTTAAGAAAGTAAAACAAAATAATTTTACCTTTAAATTACATTTATATGCAAATATGCTGCAGTGGAATCTACCATTTTGGTTTCCATTGATCCCCTTCCACAGATGGCAGGAGACTTGAATGCAGAGGACGCTTCTATCTGCACAAAGGAAAATTGACAGCTAAAACTTCCAGTCCTTTCAAAAGGACTAATGGTAAGCTAATTTACAAGAACACACCATCGTCAAAAGAGCAACTATAAAACCCAGCTCACTAAACTAAATGGACTAAAGAATAATTGCATTTGAAAGTTAGACATTTAAAGGCTGTATTTATTTATTTTTGATCTTCAAGAGCATTCTGTTGTATTAAATACAATGTATTTGTATATTTAACTGCAAGAAAAACAATGACATTTATTGGTACAACTCAACTGCAAGATGGAAGATTCAGGGGTAATGTGAGAAAGTATTGCTTTACCAGAAACAGTAGTAGATAAGTGGAACAACATTCCAGTGGAAGCAGCACAATTAAGGAATTTAAGCATGCCTGTGATAAACATAAGGCTATTTTGAGGCTTATTTAACAAACCCTAGGTAAATCTTCTTACTCACAATTATTTTACTTGCTTGAGGCCTATTTAAACTGTCACTGTTATGATCTCTTTTAATGACTTTTCATTTTTAAAGATCAGTGTAACACATTTTCCACATTAAAACCGGTTGAGAAAACTTACAATAAAAGTTGCCTGTTTTCCCACTGTCTTTAGGCCGACTATTATATAAAACTTGTAGCTTTCTGGAAAATTACTAGTTTGAAATTATCTTAAAATGTGATGGTATCATGAAATGACACGATAATTTCAAATTAGTAATTTTCTGTTCTTACCAGAATTATTTTGATAAACTTTTCAGCCTCAGCAAGAAACTATTCTACATTGAAACATTATCGAAAAAGCATATTCTACTGTCTATATTTATTACGTTTGAAAAAACAGACACAGACTATTTTTTAGGTGTACTGTGGCTTTTACAAATGCAGCCTTAAAAACCTTTCAATATCTTATAATGCACTAACATAGCACATGGGTAAATAAGCTATCTGCTTCTCTGTGTAACAGCTTAATAAACACAGACATGGAAAAAGCATGTTGATTGAAGTGTGACTGCAAGGAAATAGCACAAAGTGACTTATTACGGGGAAGAGTGGTATTACGTAGAAAGCATGGGTGAAAAAGGAAATATTCCCTTCAGCCTTGTGTCCATAATTTCAAAAGGACAGAGCACTTTGGATGATTTTGAAATGCTATGAATTGAAATTGCCATAATTTAGTGTCATTATGTAGACAATCAATAATATAGTAAGAAGTATAGTATATCAATGTGTTTAAATCTTGGAAAAGGAAACAACACAACCTTCATAGATGTGCAGCCCATGTTCTAAAACTAAAACATCTGGCCAAATCTACATTGCTCTTATGCAACCTGCCTATGCTCCATAATAGTTGTCGTAATTGCAAGTTTGTCGGTAATGCTATGTTAAAAGTTAAGGGTTTGAGTGCCGAAGGTCATAGACTTGCAAAAGAGCCTCCAACCAAATTCCGAGTTATGGGCTTGAAAAAAAAAATGCTGCCATAAGCCCGTAACTCGGATTCCGCTGAGAGACCATCAAAAGGCACCAATTGAATTGAAATGAAGCAATACCAATACCAATATAAGCTTCAAGTCTTGCGCGCTTGAAAAAAAGTTACAGGTTCAACCTCCACCAAGCCAGCAAATGAGAGAGGGAAGGGAGGAGGGAGGGGGGGGGGGAGAGACACAGGGGAGTGAGAGATGGGGAAGAGAGAAAGGGGAGCGAGAGGGGGAAAAAGACTCTGGGGAACGAGTGTGGGGAAAGAGACACAGGGGAGGGAGAGGGAGGAAAGGGACACGGGGGTGGGGAAAGGCTTGCAATGAGCACCAAAAAGGGCCCTCCATGAGTGAAAGGAAGTTACAGTATTGCAATGAGCCGCAAAGCCACTCATTGCGGGGCCCACGATATGTGCTGAAGGCACTCATCGCGAGGACCGTAAAGTAGAGGGGTGAGCGTCAAAGTTTTTATCACAGAGGCTAATGTTACAGGCGCACACATGTAATTTTTGTTGAACTACAATTATCCTTAAAGTCTCAATTTTATTGACTTATCCCCCAATGAAACTAACCTACTCTTGGATAGCAGGATTTCCTTCCCTATTCCTTTTTGATTCCCAGTCATCGTTAACACCCCATGCAGATGTTTATTGTCCTTGTGATATGCCTCTATGTATATTGTTAATAATACAAATAGTGCTGGTGGCAAAACATTTCTTGGGTGAATTAACCTAATTATTCAACAGCTGGCAGCTGCGGTAATTACTTTAAGATTATAATACATGATAACTGTTAAAATATAATTACTCTGATCTATGAACCAAGTAATTAAAGTGAAAAAACAGTCTTTTTTAAACCTCATTACTTTATTTCCTTTGAAAATTGCTATATAATGACACAATATTAAAAGTATATCCATAATGTGACACCATGTAATTGAAAGCTGTGTCTAGAGAAATTAAAGGTCAAAAAAAACATTTAATCAAACTTTGTCCAGAAACACACAGATATTTTGTTAAGATTTTTTTTTACACTTTTGGAAATAGAATTAACACACTTGAAAAATTGAGGAAAGTAGACATATACATGAAGCATGAAATTGACCTGCTTCACTATATTAAGTAATGGCTTCTTTAAACATATGCTGTAAAGAATTTGATTATTTTTGACTTTAGTCAATTTTCTTGATTTATACAGGGGCAATGGGATAAAAAAAAACAACAATATTTGTGTTTTAATTTGAAAAAAACATTCACTTTGGCAGTGACATCACATTTTATTAATGCTAGCTTAAAAAATAGCAATTTGCTTCTATTTGTTTTCAGCTCCAATTAATTAACTAACTTGGGAAGAAAAACATTAGGCACTCACAGAAAAGCCCTATCCACCAGTTTGGTCTTTCAGTGTATGGTTTTATTTTGTGCCAGACATCTCTGATGAATATGTGGTAAAGAGCAATTTCCTTCCAGTTATTCCTTGGCTTCATATCAGTCTCTCCATTTAGAATCACTTAGAAGACTAATTAACAATGTACTCATTTATATTTTTAGCAAGACATGTCTTAATGAGAATGGAATGAGCTAAACAAGATTTACTAATTGGAAAATTAAGTGTAACAGCATTGCCTTATCAAAAGGGTGTCATATAGGCTTCTTTGCAATGAAGTTTAACTTCCACAGCTGTAATAATCTAATAATGGCTAATAATCATGTTTTAATTATGTGTGCCCCTTCATTAACAGATCTACACCTAACAAGTAGGATTCTTCACCAACGCTTTAATAATATCCAGAATTTTTTGTGGTGCAAAGTTTGGTTCTGTAACCATGTTTTGAAGAAGATCTCGACCTGCAGCCCTGCCTTCTTTGGAGCACATGGCTTTTTTCCATAGTCGCAGTAGTAATCCACCTTAAAATAAAGATAAAACTGTTATTTGAATCTTTGAGTTATTAAAGGGACATGGAATTTATAAATGCTACTCTATTCAATTCAAAACAATTAATAAACAGCTTAATAAATACAGACATGGAAAAAGTATGTTGATTAAAGTGTGACTACAAGGAAAAAGCACAAAGTGACGTATTATGAGAAAGAGTGGAATTATGTAGAAAGCATGTGTAAAAAAGGAGATATTGCATTCATTCTTGTGTCCATAATTTCAAAAGGATAGAGTCATTTGGTTGATTTTGAATTGCTATAAATTGAAAGTGATAATTTTAAAACACCCATGGCAGCTAAAATGAACCCTTTTACCACAGCCAATCAGAATCTGCAAAAATTGGCTACTGCACAGTCTAAAAACAATTATTTTCCATTTCTTTCAGTTGGAGGCCCATTTCCATGGGTCAATGAGGACCAAGGGCTTCAGTTAAGCAAGGAGAGGACAGATTCTCCAATTAACATGGAATTGCCTGCTTACGTAGGGTTGAAGAGTGAGGACAAGAGCATTAATGATCAAGGCTGGCAGGTGTCGAAAAGACAGTTAATTTATACCCCCCCCCCCCCTTACAGATGTAACATTTTTACATTTTTTATTGTTAATACTTTTTGTTTTATGTATTTAGGGACCATGGAGGTCCTTATGGGCCCCCATGGATGACTTAGGGTTATGGATCCCAATGGAGGTAGGAAGGGTTCTTGCGGACCTCCATGGTAACATCATTCATTTTAGGTGCCATGGAGATCCATGAGGACCTCCATAAGGACACCCATAGTTATAGCATATCATCGGATCACCATGGTATAAAGTTAATATGGTTATGCTTTATATGGGGGAATCCTGGGTTCATAGGGGGTAAGGGTCATTGAGGGAGGATCCCAGGAATACACAGCTCAAAGGGGGTAGCAGGTCACGGGCTGGGGGGTCATAAACCATTTGTTTTTATTATTATTTAACTCCTTCCCTGCCATAGCTAGATAGGTTAGGACTAGTGTAGTGTGTTTACATTAGTGGGTAAAATTCTGCCGTGTTGCTATAGAGACTATAGAGATTCAGACTCAGAGTCTCCTGCTAGCAGGCAACAAACACACATTAGACCTAGTGAGTTACAGGCAACCCCCCTGGGTGCAAGTCAGTAAGTTTTAAATGATTATTTTTTGTCATAGCCATAGAATAGCTTTACAAATCTGCTTTTAAAAACTCCCATAGCTACGAAGCAGCATTACAGTAGTTGTTAGGAGAGCCAAAAATAAAAAAATATGTGGAGCTTCATAGTTAACTAAACAGCTATGCAAATATTTAAGTGGTCAATTAACGTACTGCACAAACTCCAATGGAGTTCCTTAAAATACTGAATGAGTTAAAAACTTGTGAAAAAAAACAGAGAAACTAATTCAGAGTGCAGACTAGGTTTCCCGGTTTACATAGAACATATTTGACTAAATCAATTCAGAAAATTACATTTGAAGTGAAGGCATTCAATTATTCATCATGGAATATTAAGTCAGCAAACTCTACATTCAATTATCCATTAAAGTACATAAAGTTTGGCAAGTAACATTACCATAACACACAAAAATGTAAATAGTAAATCTCCCTCAAGATTACTTGTGACAGTTGAATTTATGGGATTTATATACAAAATATGATTTCTAAAGTAGAAAATGTAATTAGGGCACAGAAGAAAATAAAATATGGCTGATATATTACTACAGTGGGACCCTTTATAGTAAGAGCTGACAAAACATCTATTCCACCACAGGGCTTGAATAAGATAGTATAAATGGGTTGAAGCACATGAGCAATGAGTCAAAGTCAAAAATATTGTCATATCGTTCAGGTGTGTTATTCTTTTTTAAACAGCTGCTTATGCACTGTAAAATAGAAGATAAAGGCCCCTATTCAACTGAGCAATTGAGCCGCAAACGATCTACAGCTTACAGGCTGAAAATCCCTGTGGTTGTCATGATCGTAACTCCCAACTCATCTAAGCCTTTACTCTTTCAAGCCCGTAAAAGTTACAATCGCTAAAATAGCAAATTGCTATTTGATTGCAACAATTCCTCAAGCCCGCAAATGTTCTCACACACGTAAATGGCAAATGTAGAAGAAACTTCTACGGGTACCGGATGGGACTCACCATTGGGTTTAACCTATGTTCATAGCACTGTAAATGCAAATAAAAAAAACAATACTGCACTTTTAAAGACGGGGGAAGCGATGAAAGACATTAGAATTAATTGCACAACAGTCTCAAGCTCGCAAATTTGCAATAGAATTTATTTTTTATGTTTCATTTTGGTGTCATATCAATCTCGGGAATCAATGAGTTAATACATATCAGGCCACCCACATGGACTAAAACAGTATCGCCATTTATTTCTAATATTTTGTACATTGCCGAATTGCGAATCTGATCGCATATCGAACCTCTAAACGCTAATTAATTGATGTGTAGCCTCCATGTTTTACTGACAAAATTATGGCAATCTCATTTACTATTGGCTGTTTCTAAATGGGTAGTTACAGCTTGCTTTAAAATACCAACAATAGAGGTGCTTAGACAGAGAACAAACTATCCTTAATAGGTAGTTCTATGGTATGGTCATCCACTCTGAGAGGAGCTTTTTTTTAGCTCACTTTTGCCCTTCACATGGATGCATAACTTGTAGTATATCAATCTGGTCTCACTCAAAAGCGTGATCCAGTCCTGAAATACCAGGCAATTCTATCTTAAGGATAGTCAATTCTCTGCCTGAGCACTTCTATTGTTGGTATTGCTTATGCATATGACCATTTGGGCTTTGTCTTTCTAAGGGTAATAAGGGACTCAAGACATGGATTCCTTGCTCACTGTACCTTAGGGAGCACAGCTGCACCTCCCTGACATTGCCCACAGAGGCCAAAATTGCTTGGTATTTCTGGGCTGGATCACTCTTTTGAGTGAGAGTGGATATACTACAGGTGAATTAAAATAGGCTGCTCTCTAAGCAGGTAAAAAGACCTATATAACAAACCTTCTTAGGTATTGTTCATTCTCAGATGAACGGCTCTACTCTTTTTGCTTAGTTTATCTCACCTTATGGGTTATAGGGGGAACCAGACGTGGACTCCTTGCTCACTGTGTCTTAGGGAGTACAGCTGCACCTCACTGACGAGGCCTACAGAGGCTTAAACATACGTCTGGGGTTTGCCGTTTCTCCTGTTCAGGGTGAATTGCTTGGTATTTCGGGGCTCGATCACTCTTGAGTGAGATCATACGGATATACTACAGGATATTTCTACGTGTGGGGGGCATAAATGATCTAAAAGAGGCTGATTTCAGAGTGGATGACCATATCCATAGAACTACCTAATAAGGATATGCCTGAGCACCTCTTTTGTTGGTATTGCTTATGTATTGTAATTGGTTTTATCTTTGATTTGGTTCTCTAGATATTTTGTTCTCTTTTGTTTCCGTTTTCTTTGTATTGTTGTCATTTATTTGATCTTGAAAATACCAGTATTGTACATTTTATAGCTCACCGTTCACTCTTTTTTTCCTTTTTACTATATAGAATAACATAGTACTGCTATCTTATGAATAAGGTATCTTGACTTGTAAAAATAAAAACTGACCTTGAGCTTAACCATACTGCAATGCTATATTTTCCAGGCAACTAAAACAGATGTTCAGTTTTTTTGTACTAATTTGTATAGGGGGCAATATCTAAGGTCTGGTACAGTGAAACCACACAAGTCACTGGCATAGGGTTAAAAAGCCACTGATGTTCATATCAAACATTTTAAAATCCTTGTTTTATAAATTACAAAAGTGGTTTGGCTAAATTATATGAATTTAAGAAAATTAACACTAAATCCTCACCAATAGAGATTATAAAAAATGGGTGTGGTACACCAGGCTTACCAGTACCAGACTCAAGAAGCCCTTCCCTAAGCAGGGACTATAAGAGTGCCCTTATTTGTATCAACCAATCTTGTTTTATATTCAAAAGAGTGCAAAAATTGCACACGGCTGTTTCGGTCTAGAGATTCATAAGGCAATAACTCCCTTTGCTTTCTGTAACTTGTCAGGGCAGAAAAGGAGTAAACTTGTCTCATTTTAATGTTCATTTGTAACCTATAGATCCCTTATCCCTACCATGCCCCGTTCATTTTAATGATGGTGTCTTTTGACATCAACTAGCTATCCATTTGCTTAAGTGGAATTGTCTTTGCCAAACAGTAGGTGCCTGTGTTTTTGCTATATTATTCTTTGTAGAAGCATTGGAAGATAGATTTGATGGCAGAAAAAAACAAAATAGCCTATGAAGTCTGCCCATTTTTTGTACCTAAGAGAACTTGGCTTAATTAATCTCCAGGATGCTTATCCCAGGCATTGAGAATGCTTTCTGATTCCTTAATTGTCCTGCTCATCCATGTAACTTTTACTTTGAGAACTAGATGGAAATGTTGCCTTTCAAATTGACTTATTTTAAACGCAACAGCAATCACATTTATGTTAAAGGCAGATTTTCCAGTTTGTAAATTGTTGTTTTCTGTGAAATATTCAACTGGGACACTGTTAAAAAGATGCGTTAAAGAAAATGCACAGACAAGTTAGTGTAGTGTTCATCTCGATCAGGGCTAGTCAACCTTTTAATAGCTACCGCCCACTTATGATGGTAAAATGTCCTTACTGCCCACCGGTGCCGCAGTAACTCAATTTACCCTCTCTCATTTCTGGTTAAATAAATCATATGATGCTAGCTATGTATCTCCCTGTACTTACTAGATAGTGATCCGGTCCTGACTTCTGTAGCTAGGCTTTCCCCAGCTTTCCAACCACCCAATGGGCGGTAGGGACCAAGTTGACTAACACTAATCTAGATTCTAAAAGCAAAAATGAACAAACAGTATTACAAGTGATGATAAGCAGGGATAAATGGGCACCACTTTATAAAAACAACATTTTGGAGCTGCAAATAGTACAGAGAAGGCAAACAAACTAAGGGGAATGGGGGGGCTGAGTTATGAAGAAAGACTAACCAAATGAAACTTATTTTCCCTAGAAAAAAAGTTTCTACGAGGGGATATGATTACATTATTTAAATACATCCAGGGGCAATATAAGGCTTTGTCAAGTGAACTTTTTGTACCAAGAGATTTTCAACTGACAAGAGGACATGCTTTGAGGTTAGAGGAAAAAAGATTTCACCTAAAGAAAAAAAAGGGTTTTTCACAGTGAGGGTGGGTAAACTGTGGAATTCTCTACCAAAGGAGGTGGTGACAGTAAATTCGATAGATAATTTTAAAAACGGGTTAAATATATTTTTTAATAAAGAGGGCATTCAAGGTTATCATAGATAACTAGCGAAGGAATATTGATCCAGGGAGAAATTTGATCTCCAGTCTCCGGGATCTGGAAGGAATTTAGCTTTTTTCCCCCTTCTGATACAATTAGCAAAGTTTTAATGGGTTTTGTTTTCTGTTTGCCTTCCTCTGGATCAATTAACAATTATTAACAAATAGTCCACATATTAAAAGGATCAGAAGAGATCTAGAAAGGTTGAACTTGATGGACTAACAGTCTTTATTCAACCTCAAATAATATGTAACTATGTAACTATGTACATACTATGTATAAGTGCAGAAATGTGGAATTTTTTGTTTGTTTGTTTTTGTTTTAAATGAACAAAATAACTTACATTTGTATAAAACAAAGGCATGGATGGAGTGCATGAATGGGTTAGTTGGAGGCAGGTTGTTAATTAAATGATTTCCTCAGATATTTTGCACATTAAGATAATGTGCTTATGAAGTTTCCAGCCATTTCAACCAAATTTGCATATATGTTTTATATTTATAATTAGCAATACCAGATAGCAAGTCTTTTTACTATATTAAACCAACATAGGTTTAAAGTGTTCCATTGGGACCATATATAAATTCTCACTCCCAAACAGATACAGTGAAGCAGAGTGTTTTCTCTCATAGTTAAACCATCATCATGCAAATTTAACAAAGTGTTAGCTTAATTGGACAATAGAAAATATTTAAGCGGGCACATCGAATTTTGATTGAAAACCCTTGCTCCTCATATTCAGGCCATGGAGCGGCTACGATTTTAACTTGTCAGAGAGTTCTATTTTTCCCTAAAGTAGCAAATAATCAGAAAACACTTTAATAATAGTGTGTGTCATAAGCCACAGCCTAAGACACATCTCCTCCTTGGTAATTTGGAATGTTTGGAAGCAGGTGACAGAACATTAATATCTTGTCTACTATGCCACATTTTGCTTTTGATCCATGGTTTACTAACATCTCTGAGTATAGGTACTAAAATTATTTAATGTGTAGAAAAACAGAAATGGACCATTAACAGTTTAAATTAATGGACAATATTGTACCAAATTTCTCATTCTGTTGAATAAAGCAAAAGAGAATCAGAGACCCGTGGATTGCTTCTAACATATAATATATTACTTTCACTCCCTCTCTCTGGGAATTATACAAAGAATTATTATTGGTGACCTTGTCTGTGAGAGGATAAAGCAGACATAATGTATCTTCATGAAACTCAATTTATTCTATTAGTGACTCAATTAAGATTATCAGAAATCCTGTTCAGTTAGAAAAGACAACTGCATGTTCAGAACTGTGAGGAATTAAATCAGTGCTTAATATAGTTTTACTCAATCCAGATTCATTTTGTAAAAGAGAAGCATTTTCATGAATTCATGTTTCACATTTTTACTATGTCAGTGAACAAGCTTTTCTTTCAACTGACAAAGCCAAAAAATATAAATGTTTTTAATCAACAAAGCAACATTTTGTTGTGTTATGTGGTTATTACTGGGTAACATATGTTAATGAAATATTTATCCTTGCATTTACTTGTTTAATTGTCCATTTTCTGAGATAATCCAAAGAGGTACAATAAACGGCAAACAAATGTAAATCTGGCAAGTAATAGGTATAAGGAGTTTTAAACCTTTATAAAAAAAACACATTATGGCTAACTTAGCAAACCATCTGGTACTCAAAATTGTGTATCCAAAGTGTTTCTAGCGAGGATGCAAACATTCTCCCAAGAAACATTACAATTATTTTGCAAAAAATGCTGAAAAAAAAGGGCTTTCTTTCCCACAGCGGGGTTGTAAATATTGTTTGCGCTGCCCCCCCCGGTACCAACTCAATTAGTGCCCCACCCAAGACCCTTTCTCAGAACAGCCCCTTCTCAAACTCTTTCTCATAGCTGCTGCCCCCAAGATCCCTTTCCATAGCTACTCCTCTTCCCATAGCTGCTTACCCCTCCCCTTACCTCCTACCTGCTTGATGCTCCTCTGCCTTCACTATAGCTCTCAGAAGCCATCCCTACATAGCATTCATTCCTTCTCAGCATCCATTCCCACACACCACCCAACCCCTCACTGCACCCACCTCAAATAGCACCCATTCCTATCTCCTTTGCCCCCTCACAGAACCCTTCCCACTGTACTATGCTGTCATCTAGCCCTTTCTCTCTCACCTCTGCCCTGATACACGTTCCCAGCATGCTGACCTGCTCCACACTGCCACCTCTTGTAGTTTCAGTATAAATGCTCTTTTCTAAACAGGCATGGACCAAATTCTGGTCGGGGTTGCCTGCAGTCAAGAAGGCCCAGGGGGCCCAGGAGGGGTTGTGCAGGTTGGGCCAGGGTGGGGACCCTACACTAAAGAAAAATATAAATGCAAAATAAAAACAAAGCAAAACAAATAGTATACAGCGCTGAGTCTCTCAGAGAAGGGCCCTGGTGCATTGCACCACCTGCGCCACTGGTAACTCTGCCCTTGCTGACATGTCTCTTCATTGCTGCAATCAAGGGGTATGTGAGAGAAAGGTTAAATATTAATGCAGGTATTCTAAAGAAAAAGAAAATATAGGAGTAATCCCACCAGGAACCCTCCTTGCTTTGGCAGTGGAAATAGTGATGAGCATTCTGAATTGCAATACTTTTATTGGCTATTATTTTCAGCAAATCTTTGCCAATTTAAGAGCAAAATAATATAAGAATAAAAAAACTTGCAACCGACAATGTCCTCATTGGTAGAGTGACACTCTCCCAAGGACGAGCTCCTTGTTAGATTTGCAATTTATTTAGAGAGACATATTTTTTGGGGACTTGGCCATTTCCAAGGGTTGTTGATGGGGGCTCAAGGGCTTTGTTTGACAATACTAGAACTAGTAGGGTGAGTACAGTTTGCTTCAATAAGATTATTTATTTTAATTTAGTTTTTATCTATTGGCCCCAAGACCATGTTAGAACGAACACTTGTAGAACTGTGGGTTGCGGGTATTAACTCTATATTTTTTTCATTAGAATGTTGGCTTTTTAAAAAATGTGTGCATGCTGCATATTACCTGTTGCCCTCTAAATTATTAATATTATTATTATTATTATTAAACAGTTGAAAAAAGACATAGTGTATTAGGCCTTCTAACATACACCCTGAGCTCTTGTAGAGCATATGGGGAAAATTTACTAAAATGTAATATCTACAAAGATTCTCCAAGAGTTCTCTAAGCTTCACCTCTTACCTTACCTGGCCCATGATAATCTTCCTATCACCAGTCTTACAGCTTTATTAAATTGTGATTTGGCCAATTGAAAAGGGATCTATATAAGCGCAGAGCATATTTTTCTTACAGAAGTTTTTAGTTAGTGAACTTCTATCCAAAAGCAAGGTCTTAACTAACTAAAAACTTCTGTAAAAAAATATGCTCTGTGCTTATATAGAGCCCTATTCAATTGGCCGAATCGCAATTTAATAAGGCTGTTAATCACCACACTTTCCAGCAGATACAAAAGACAAACAAAAAAAAAATTCATGTTTTTGCTCATCTCCTTAAATAAAATATGTGTTATATGACTCCTTAATTAATATTTAAAATGAAGCATGGATGAGTGATTAATGATGTTGGTGATACTATTCACCTGTGGATTAATATTCAGTTAGTTGCAATTCCCAATTGACTTGTGTTACTAAATACTTGAAAGGCTAATTTGATCAATTCCTCTCTTTTGTGAATTTATAAAATGTACCGATTTTATACAATTTTCTTATAATTAGGCCCATCTATTTTTAGTTAGTTTTGTAGCAGCATATGTAAATGAACTTTTTTTTTTTTTTAATCACATTTAGAGCATATAATTCATTCTATTTGCTGCTTGCAAAGCCTGCGGTCGGCAATAAGCATTGGCGAGCTTGAACATGATCGCGGCCGCTAGCACTTAGATCCTGGCTCAAGCCTGCTAAATCGAAACACTGTAAAGGCAATTATAAATTCAACAGAAAAGAAGGATTGGGGAGAGAGAGCGCATGAAGCCTAGTGCAGGTCACTTCTAGTCATCAAGGTCATATCATACAGAAGTCAAATGTGACTCTCACCTTTATTTAACCTCAAACGATGAGGTATTTTAAACGCCTATGGGTAATGATTCCTGAAGTTCATATCAGAATTTCAGTGAAACCTGTTTTTTCAAACCAAGGAAGCTACCAAGAAGTAGTGAAATGCGTTTTTGTAAGCAAAGTTACATTTTTGTATAACATTGCTCTTTTTTTAACAAATTTTTTACCAATACATATTTATGTTTCCTAATACATGAATACATAGTATTCTTGGTGGGTTACTGGTGCATTTCCAGAATGTGCATACTAACATACACTGGTTGCATACAGTATATCCAGCACACATATTCATATTGAACTAGCGACTTGCCCATCAAAAAATGACGGCAATAGAATTGTAAGGCAGGTAATGCTGTTTTTTACACAAAGAAAGTATTTTGGTTGTGTGAGTACCTTCGGCGCTCATTGGGAGCCTCTTGGTTGGTGTATTTTTGGTTATCAGAGCTCCTTTGGCGCTCAATGAAAGGTTTGCGCTTATCGCCTTTTAGCGCACATTGCAAGCCTCTCCCCTGGTGTAGTTTTGCTCCTCTAAAGACCGTTGACGTCCCCTGTAAGGCGCGCGCTGAGCGCCTTTAGCATTTATTGTGATCCTGTCGTCTGTTTTTTGTTTGTATGTATGTATTTTGTAATGATAATTAATTAATTAATACAATTATAAATTAATATACTTTACCTATTTATAATTAATATATGCAAGAAGCAATATGCTGAAGAGCTAAGAATCTGTTTTGATGTTCCTGTAGCATACAATGTAGATTTGCACTGTTGGTGAGCTGAGGTGTAAGTGTCAGCAATCTGTGCATTATGTAGTGTAAATAGGCTGCGTGCATGAGGGTAAACCATTTGTTTAGCTGTGTAGTTCCGCATTCAGTAATAGTAATTTTATTAGTTTGCAGTTAGTGTTGTAAAATGGCTGCGATTGTGTATGTGTTACGCAGGTGTGTAGCATTTAGCGTCCTTCCTAATAGTGTTCTTTGTAAAAGTCGTATGTGCCTAGGGGTGTTTTGCGTGCTTAGGGGTTGTGTAGCCTCGTTTTTGTTTTTTTCGGCGGCCATTTTGTCTCTCGCTTAGTGGATTTTTGAGTGGCGAAAGTGTTGAAATTGGGTTTAAATTTGAGTGTAACCTCAGTCCCAGATGTCCTGACTGTCACCCCTTGCTGTTTATGTGTTTTTTTAAATTTTAGTTTGTATTTTTCGTGTCTTTCCAAGTGCGTGGTTCGGTCGTGAAGTTCGTATTTTTTGCGGCTCGTATTTTTTTTTCTCCAAGTGGCGGTTTCCTTTTTGTAAGTGATATGGGCCATAATATTTTAGAGGCTACGGGTCTCGCACTGTGAATTGTGTATTTAAGTTTCCTTTTGATGTGTAGTTCCGCAGGTTGTAGGTATGATGCCTACTGCGCTCATCTCCACCAGCACAGTACAGGGAGTTTTCTTTTGATGTGTAGTTCCGCAGGTTGTAGGTATGATGCCTACGGCGCTCATCTCCACCTTCGTACAGGGTCGTAGGGATGAGCGCCTACGGTGCTCATCTCCTTCGGCGCTCCTTGCCTGGCCCGCAGTTTTAACGTTGCGTTACCAATGGATTTTGGCAAGGTCGCACTGCTGAGAACTGTATATGTAATAATATTTGCAAGTATAACCGAGGACTGTCTTCACTGAAATTCTGATACGAACTCCAGGAATCATTACCCATAGGCATTTAAAATACCTCATAATTGTTTGAGGTTAAATAAGGTGAGAGTCACATTTGACTTCTGTATGATATGACCTTGATGACTAGAAGTGACCTGCGCTATACTTTGTGCGCTCTCTCTCCCCCTAATCCTTCTTCTCTTTACACAACAGACGCCACGTTGAATGGCGGATATCTGGAGATAGCAGCAAGAAGCCTTGGTGGCCATATCGTCAAATATCTAATTGGACTAATTTGAGGACAAAGCATACACCCTATTTCAACGAGTTTATCATTTTGAGCACTTTCTATCAATTGGAATATTTCATGTATTCCAAATATTTTTTTTTTATTAAACACAGCACTGTAAATGATGGGGAACATCATTTACAGTTAAAAGCACCACATTGTCAAGCTTGCACATCGCTTATAGCCAATACTGTAATTTCTGGGTAAAGTCCGACAGGGGTTAGGTAGGTAGTGTAGGTGTTAATAGGTTAGGATAGAGGGGGTTAATAGGATAGGGAGGAGGGTGTTCATTAGTTAGAGAGGGTTGGTTTAGATTTATTGGTTTATTGGGGGGTTATAGTGTAGTTTAGTGTAGTATTAGTTCTTGTCCTGGATGACCCTCATGGCACTTATGGGATTAATGTAGGGTTCTTATTGTCCCATAAGGGTCTTTATATAATCTTATGGGACTGATGAGGTTAAAAAGAGGCTTATGGGGGTCTGTATAGACCCCCAAAAGATATGAGGTTAAATAGAACTAGATGGGGTTAAATAGGCCTAGATGGGGTTACATAGGCTTAGTTTGTGTTAAAGGGGGATCGTTGGGATTAATGTGGTTTAGTTAGAGTTAATGGGTTAATGGGGTATGGTTAGGTTTAATAGTGTAGTGTAGTGTTTTTATTTTGTGTTATGAGGGTCCTGGAGGTCCCTCATGGTGCTTATAGTGTTAACATAGGGGTTAATGGTGTCCTATAGGGGTCTATATAGAACCCTATTGGACTGAGGGGGGTAATTTTAATCTCATGAGGGTCAGTATTGACCCCCATGAGTGATGGGGTTAATTTTAGGTACCAGGGGGTTACTTATAGTACCCCACAGAGTGCCAATTTGGAATTATCAGTGCTGCTGGGGTCCCGATCGTGACCCCCACAGCAAGGGTTAATGTGGGGTCCCTCCGGGGGTCCTGATGGGGACCCCGCAGCATGGGGGGGTTAAGGTTAGTTGCTGCAGGGGTACTTAGTGTAATGGGTAACCATTAGTGTGCCTCAGGCCCTTTAAGGACTCACGGCGGGGAATTTAAAATGTTTAAATACTGCAGGGGTCCCACTCGGGACCCCTGCAGCAAGGGATTAATGTGGGGATCCTCCGGGGTTCCAATGGGGACCTTGATGCATTATGGGGTTAATGAGGGGACCCTTGCATTATAGGGTTAATGTGATGACCCTGCAGGGGTCCAGATTGGGACCCCTGCATTATGGGGTTAATGTGGGGACACTGAAGGGGTGTCGGGACCCCTGCAGCACAGGGGGTTGATTTGGGAGCAGTGGGGAGGCTACGTAATGGCTTTACAAGCCCTTGTGACACCTCCTTGGCTGACGTAAGGAGGAGTTGGCTTTCTGCCAGTTACGGGCCTGATGGGAGGGATCTGAAGGGGTGATCGCAGCAATTGAATAGTGATTGGCCGATTTGGGACTTCGGGCCTTGAAAGATTAAAGGCTTTGGTGAACGTATCTGCGGATTTCTCAAATCGCAAAGGATCACAGGGAACAGCACGTAATGCGATCGGAGCCCTCGATCAGAGGGGAATTGAATGGCAATGTAGCTTGCGTGCACCCCTTGCGACCACGTTTTCAGAAATCGGAGCAATTGAATGAGGCCCATAGTCTCATAGACCCATATAGCAGGATTTAATCGGTTTATTTAATAATTGATAACCAATGAAAACAAAAAGTGTTTGAATAAATATTAAAAGTTACATTTGGATTTTATTGTTTTAGACTTCAGTAGTCATGTCCAGAGGTAGGTGCGGATCTGACTAGCAGGTTATCCTGTTAGAAGTGACCACTGTAGGCAAAACTGTAGGCAAAAAAAAAAGATCTATCCACTAGAAAATTTAGGACAACCGTTTTAGCAGATTTTCCACCACCACACCTCTGATAGTCCCTAAATTTTAAAATTTACATTGGATTTATTTTCTTCAAACACTAATTTTATTGTTTAATAGTTATTAAACAAATAAAACAGTATCATATTACCATTGTATGCTCTAGATAGATCACATCTAGTCTACTATTGGTTAGTTTGAGAAATGTGCTGTTTGACCATGCCCACATATAATATCATTAGTAATATCAACGTTTTTGTTGCATAATTTTCCAAATAATGTTTAATTAACAAACTGATAAAGGAACTCATGGCTTCCAGTCAAATATGAGGTGGAGACAGACCAGCAACTCAGCCAGGTAAGAATCAATTTAAAATCATTTAATATTGCCTAAAGAGAGGCGGCCATGTAGGTGTAGTCAGATACAGTATAATACAAAGCATGCTATTTCTGCTTTGTGTATGACACAAGCTACAAGAAATTAGCAACTAAAAAAGTTACTATATTTTGGGCATTTTCTTTTATTATTTTTAGGCACTGCAATATTTATACTTTTCAATCAGATTATAAATAATTAACTTCCATTAAATATTTTGTAATACATTTATCAAATTTTTTCAAATTATATTAATCATTGTTTATTTTTTTTTTCTGTAAATTACTCAACATATTGGTAACTTTTATTTTAGGTTGTGTTTGACATTTTTTAAAGAATTATGAAATGTAAATTAGCTACCCATTTTTTTTAGAATGTAGAGTTCCGGTTTTGTTAAACCATTTCCCCCAAACATCATGGCCTGCTGGTGCAGCTGCTGTGATATCCACAAAGGGTTAATTTACACACAGAGTTAAAAAAAAAATGCATATTTGATGTGTTGGATTTAGGGCAAAAAAAAATGCCAGTAAGCTTGTTTCAACTTGTTAAAGATATAACTGTAATTAGATCACTTTGTTCTTAAGTGAAACTGCATTTTTTTAAATTAGCAGCATCATTTTAACTTCGCTGGCAGGATTAAACACATTTGAGAGCCTGTATATTGAATATTTAAATGGTCTCAAGGCTCTTAGACCAGTATAAAAATTATGCAAAGCTGATTTTTACACAAGTGTTTGCAATTACTTAAACCATGCTATATACTGCACTATTTGATGCTGGTTTATTAAATATCTGACAGGTTGCAAAATGTTGATTTTTTTCTAGGACTAATGAGGCCACAACAGGTTTTTGGAACTACAAAGTCCATAAATCTACCAAGTTGTTCAATGCTCATTTCAGAAGCTCAGAAAGCAAGTTAATTAGTCTGGTGCATAATTCTGCCTCTGTAAGAAATAATTGTATACAGAGAGCTCAAAGGGAAGCACTTAAAAAGAATCCTATTTTCATATTTTATTTTTATGAGAAGTAGTCTTCAGTGCTTGGTGTCTATCTTATTTGTTGCTGGAAGCCTACATACCTATATGAGCAGGAGAAAACTGTTAATTGCTTTAAATTGACACTGACGTTACAAATCTGCTATGATGCACTTAAAGAACTATTTTTAAAAATGACAAAAGTTTTTGTTTACGTGAAAAATGAGTGCTGTAATGGTTGAAAAAAACATTATTTTATTCATTGTTAAAAACTGTTTTCAGAAAAGTCAGAGACATTCCGTTTTTTTGCTGTATCGCCTTCAGCCACTAGGGAGTAGGTGATTTTTCCATGGGATTCCATGACTTGATTGATGCACTAACCGAGAAAAACACTAAACAGGGTTGTGACTTTGTACCAACTTTGTTGCTTGTGTTTTTTTAACCCTTGCTGCACCTGCCCTTTAAGTTGTTGCTATTGTTCAGGAGTTCAGTCATGTCCGACTCTCTGTGACCTTATAGACTGCATGACGTCAGGCACATCTTGTGTCTGGTTATGCTTATCCACAAGGTTTTTATGGCAAATATACTAGAGTGGGTTACCAATTCCTTCTCCAGTGGACTGAGATTTGTCTAACCTCTCTGCTATGACCTGCCCCTCTTGGGTGACTCTGCATGGTTTAGCTCACAGCTTCATTGAGGCACACAAGCTCCCTCATCACAACCAGGTAGCGATCCAGAAGGGAGCTTTTAAGTGATGGTATATTTGTGATTTCAGTGTACTTTAAGTTTATTGTTTATATTTGTTCCAATGGTGATAATTACAAGATATTACTTGAATCTGAAACATTAATAGTACTATTTAAAAACCAATATAGTCACAGAATTTATTTTAGGCTAAGAAAGTTGTAATGGAATCCGGCAACTAAAACACATTTTAAAATAAACACACAACTTCTTTCTAGAATGCTCACCTCCTTTATAACCTCACAAACCCTCACGACATAAACATCCTGCCTTATAATCCCAAAATGGCTCCACAGGACACAAATGATCTTATGACCAGGCCTCAAAAACCTAAAACATTTCCTGAGGACCCCACAACGGCAGTTGCTCACTTCTCACAGAAAACCACAGCCTTTCGTTAAAATAGTTAATGGTGCTCCATAAAACACATGTGAAACATAGACACAATAAAAAGCAACATAGTTTTTCAGAAAACCAATAAAGCATTCAATCTTGTTCTATTTTTCCTATCACATATTATAATTGTGAAACTATGAGACGTTGCCACGCTTTGCGTGGTGAGTATGATTTAGGCGAGCCGTAAACTCGCAGCATTAGGCGATGAGCGCCAAAGGTGCTCATCGCCTGTGAGCCTTGCGTAGCGAGGCAAGCTGATAAGGCACTAAAACTCACAGCACTTGGGAGATGAGCGCCAAAGGCGCACATTGCCTGCGAGCCTCACGAAGCGAGGCGAGCAGTGGAGGAAATGAAACACGCGGAACTTAACCAGAAAGGAGAGCCAAAGGCGCTCCTGCGAGCCTCGCAAAGCGAGGTGAGCTGGTCACACATTGAAACACGCGGGACTTGGCCTCCAAACACTTAGGAAACGGGGGATCGCCTTAGGCTGCAAACAGTTGACGAATGCGGTACTTAAAAAAATAATAAATACGAGACACTGAACTTAAAAAAAAAAATACGAGATAGGAAAAGTACGAAGTTAACGGCCAAACCGCGCAAAGCAAAAAACACGGAAATACAAAAAAATACAACAAAAACATCACACACAGCACGGGGGAACAGCCAGGATGTCTGGGAGTGAGATGGAACGCAAATTTAAGTCGATTTTGCCGAGTTTCAGCACTCGAAAATCGGCTAAGCGAGAAAAAAAATGGCAGCCAAACAAAATGAAAACGAGGCTGACACTGAACCTCATAAAACAATGCCAACCGCATACCACTTTCACCCAGGAACGTACGAGGTACAAAATACACTATTACAAAGGACCGCATAGCACATAGATAAAGTAAACAATTTTCCAACCCTAACTTGCAACTAACAACATTACGCATCTAAACTAGCGCTTTACATAAATAAACCAATGGTTTGCCCTCGCTCACGCAGCCTATTTCTAATGCACAGTTGGGACATTCATAACACTATCTCCTTAGGCCAGCAACAGTCCAACTGGACATTAAATGATGCACGACAATAAAAAGAGATTGTTACCTCTTCAGGCTATTAATTGTTACATATATTAATTAGAAAAAGGTAAACTATATTAATTTACTAGCGAGTTGCCCGTCAAAAAATTACAGACAATAGAATTTGAAGCCATGGGAATGCTGTTTGAGACAAAATTGAAACCTTTTTGTACTGTGAGGACCTTTGGGGCTCATTGCGAGCCTCAGGACCTTCGGCGCTCATTGCGAGGCTTGCGCTGAGCGCCTTTGACGTTCATCGCATGCCTCACAATGAGCGCCTTTGGCGCTCATTGCGAGCCTCTCCTGTCGTGTACTTTTGTTCCTCTGAGATATATATTTCTATGTATATGTAGTTAAGCAATAATTAATGATTTATTCAATAAATTAAGTAATAGCTAGTGATTTATTCAATAAATTAATATACTTGAATTATTTATATTTGATATATGCAGCGAGCAATAGGCTGAAGAGTTAACAATCTGTTTGTATTTTGCGTCTGCATAGAATATACATTGTGAGTGTTGGTGCCCTGCTTATAAAGTATAATGAATGTTTGAAGTGTGCATTCTAAATAGGCTGCGTGTGCGAGGTAAAGCCGTTGGTTTATTGTGTAAAGCGGGATTGTATAATCGTAATGTTTTTAATGTGGTATGCGTCTCGTGAGCATTTTCCGGCTTTTGTAATAGTGTATCTTGTAGGTCGTAGTGTGATGTGTAAAGTGCTATGCGTTTTGCAGTGTTTTACGCGGTCCGGGGTCGTGTAGCCTCGTTTAAAATTTTATCGGCGGACATTTTTTTCCTCGCTTAGGCGATTTTCGTCTGGCGAAAATTGTCTAAATCGAGTTAAATTTGCGCTCCAGGTCACTCACTGACTGTTGTCCCATGCTGTTTGTGATGCTTTTGGGTTTGATTTTTTTTGGGTGTATTTAGTGAGTCCCGGGTCTTGTATTTTTTTGTCTAAGTCCTGCGTCTCGTATTTTAACGGCTCGCCTTGTGAGGCACGCATCTGCTAAGTGCTACGGTTTAACGGCTCATCTCGCTTCCCGACGCTTGCAAGCGATGAGCGCCTCCTCATTGCCTAAGTCGTACACACCATGCAAAGCGTGATGACATCTCGTAGTTAGACAATTATAATATGTGATTATTCAATTAATTAATTAATTATTATTTCAAAAAATAGAGAGAAAAAAAGGACACACGAGGAGAGGCTTGCAATGATCGCCGAAGGTCCTCATAAAAAGCTTAACATTGTGTGCCAAACAGCATTGCCAAGGCTTCCAATTTTATTGACCGTCTTTTTTTGACCGGCAAGTCACTAGTATTTTTATATTAGGAACTATGTTTTTAGAATGTAAATAACAATGCAGCTATTAGTTTATTACCAATGACATACAACCATGACAGAATGCATAGAAACTTTATTACTATGATCAAAAATGTAGCAGTACGAAGAAGTTATTTAATTATGGTTATACTTGTCAATGTAATTGTGATCTAAGAAGCCGCCGAGTAACATATTCTTACCTTCTGGAACCTCCACTGCCTTCCTCTTATCTCTCATGATAACCAACATTTTGCACAGCTATGACTTAAGGGCAATGAGAAGAGGCTTCACCTTACCAGTTTAATGTTGCTGCACTGCAGCATCATTGCATATATAAGGTAATACATTAGAAGCCTTACTATCTTTTACATTCTAAAAATATGTTCCCTATTCTGAAGTCTTCAAAAATAATATCTTTTAAATATATCACTATCAAGGTGCTTTAATACTGTGGAAAAATCTCACCTGTGAAAATCTCATCTCACCCTGTTTTCCTCATCACTGAAGTCAGAAATAAATGGCGAGTGAGTGACTGTGTGTGTCTGTGTGAGTAAGGGTGTGTGTCTGTGCGAGTGAGTGTTTGTGTGTGTGTTTGTGTGTGTGAGTGAGTGTGTATGTCTGTGTGAGTGTGTGTGTCTGTGTGAGTGAGTGTGTGTGTGAGTATGTCTGTCTGAGTGAGGAAAATCTCACCTGTGATCTTATTCATCCTACGTATCCATTTCAAGGCAGCCAAGACCCTGTTTTCCTCATCACTGAAGTCAGAAATAAATGGCGCTTTGTCCCCATCAACAAGCATCCGATGAGGCAGGAAAACCTGAAACTTGTTGGTGCTCTCGAAGTTAGTGGGGAAGTGGGTAGCCGCAATAAAATCTACAGCAGTTGCCCAATCTTGTCCAAAATTACCCTCAGGTGTTGACAAATACTGTAACCTGGAATGAGAGTAGCACACACGACCATCAGATAATTAATTCATAATAAAACACAAAAAACACTTTTCGTGCATCCCTTTAATAATAGCTGCTTCTGTTGAATGAGACAAATATTGCAAGTTACTAAACTCTAATGTCACATTTCAAGAAATAACAAATTATAAATAAACATAACTCATTTTGTAATCTACTTTAAAAGACTATTGCAATGCCCTAACAATAGGAGCTATATGGGATTTTCCTGTTATCTGCCTTCCACTTATGGCAGATAAGAGTATGTCTGTGTGCGTGAGTATGTTTGTGTGCGGGAGTATGTATGACTGTGTGCGCGAGTGTGTGTGTCTGTGTGAATGTGTGTGAGTGTGTATATCTGTGTGAGTGAGTGTATGTATCTGTGTGAATGTGTGTGAGTGATTTTGATTGTGTGAGTGAGTGTGTGTGTCTGTGTGAGTGAGTGTGTCTGTGTGTGTGTGAATAAGTGTGTGTGTCTGTGTGAGTGTCTATATCTGTGTGAGTGAGTGTGTTTGTCTGTGTGAGTGAGTGTGTGTGTCTCTGTGTGTGAGTGAGAGTGTGTGTCTGTGTGAGTGAGTGTGCATGTCTGTGTGTGTGTAAGTGTGTATGTCTGTGTGTGTGAGTGAGTGTGTGTGTCTGTGTGAGTGAGGGTGTGTGTCTGTGTGAGTGAGTGTGTATATCTGTGTGAGTGTGTCTGTGTGAGTGTGTGAGAGTGAGTGACTGTGTGTGTCTGTGTGAGTGTGTGTGTCTATGTGAGTGAGTGAGTGTGTGTGTCTCTGTGAGTGTGTCTGAGTGAGTGTGTGTGTGTGTCTGTGTGAGTGAGGGTATGTGTCTGTGTGAGTGAGTGTGTGTGTCTGTGTGTGTGAGTGAGTATGTATGTCTGTGTGAGTGTGTCTGTGTAAATGAGTGTGTTTGTCTGTGTGTGTGAGTGAGTGTGTGTGTCTGTGTGAGTGAGTCTGTGTGTCTGTGTGAGTGAGTGTGTATGTCTGTGTAAGTGTGTCTGTGTGAATGAGTGCAGTGTGTGAGTGAGTGTCTATGTCTGTGTGAGTGTGTCTGTGTGAGTGAGTGTGTTTGTGTGTGTGAGTGAGTGTGTGTGTCTGTGTGAGTGAGTCTGTGTGTATGTGTTAGTGAGTGTGTATGTCTGTGTAAGTGTTTCTGTGTGAGTGTGTGTGTCTGTGTGAGTGAGGGTGTGTGTCTGTGTGAGTGAGTGTGTATATCTGTGTGAGTGTGTCTGTGTGAGTGTGATTGAGTGACTGTGTGTGTCTGTGTGAGTGTGTGTGTCTATGTGAGTGAGTGAGTGTGTGTGTCTCTGTGAGTGTGTCTGAGTGAGTGTGTGTGTGTGTCTGTGTGAGTGAGGGTATGTGTCTGTGTGAGTGAGTGTGTGTGTCTGTGTGTGTGAGTGAGTATGTATGTCTGTGTGAGTGTGTCTGTGTAAATGAGTGTGTTTGTCTGTGTGTGTGAGTGAGTGTTTGTGTCTGTGTGAGTGAGTCTGTGTGTCTGTGTGAGTGAGTGTGTATGTCTGTGTAAGTGTGTCTGTGTGAATGAGTGCGGTGTGTGAGTGAGTGTCTATGTCTGTGTGAGTGAGTTTGTGTGTGTCTGTGCGAGTGAGGGTGTGTGTCTGTGTGAGTGTGTCTGCGTGAATAAGTGTTTGTGTCTGTGTGAGTGAATGTCTATGTCTGTGTGAGTGAGTGTGTATGTCTGTGCGAGTTAGTGTGCATATCTGTGTGTGAGTGAGTGTATGTGTCTGTGTGTGTGAGTGAGTGTGTATGTCTATGTGTGTGAGTGAGTGTCTGTGTGAGTGAGCGTGTATGTCTGTATGAGTGAGGGTGTCTGTGTGAGTGTGTGTGAGTGAGTGACTGTGTGAGTGAGTGTGTGTGTTTCTGTGTGTGAGTGAGAGTGTGTGTCTGTGTGAGTGAGTGTGCATGTCTGTGTGTGTGTAAGTATATGTGTATGTGTGTGAGTGAGTGTGTATATCTGTGTGTGTGTGAGTGAGTGTGTGTGTCTGTGTGAGTGAGGGTGTGTGTCTGTGTGAGTGAGTGTGTATGTCTGTGTGAGTGTGTCTGTGTGAGTGTGTGTGAGTGAGTGACTGTGTGTGTCTATGTGAGTGAGTGAGTGTGTGTGTCTCTGTGAGTGTGTGTGAGTGAGTGAGTAAGTGTGTGTGTGTCTGTGTGAGTGAGGGTATGTGTCTGTGTGAGTGTGTGTGTCTGTGAGTGAGTATGTATGTCTGTGTGAGTGTGTCTGTGTGAGTGAGTGTGTCTGTGTGTGTGAGTGAGTGTGTGTGTCTGTGTGAGTGAGTCTGTGTGTATGTGTTAGTGAGTGTGTATGTCTGTGTAAGTGTTTCTGTGTGAATGAGTGTGTCTGTGTGAGTGAGTGTCTATGTCTGTGTGAGTGAGTGTGTATGTATGTGTGAGCGAGTTTGCATGTCTGTGTGTGTCTGTGTGAGTGAGTGAGTGTGTGTGTCTGTGTGAGTGAGTGAGTGTGTGTCTTTGTGTGTGATTGAGTGTGTATGTCTTTGTGAGTGTGTCTGTGTGAGTGAATGTGTATGTTTGTGTGAGTGAGTCTGTGTGTCTGTGTGAGCGAGTGTGTATGTCTGTGTAAGTGTGTCTGTGTGAATGAGTGCGGTGTGTGAGTTAGTGTTTATGTTTGTGTGAGTGAGTTTGTGTGTGTCTGTGTGAGTGAGGGTGTGTGTCTGTGTGAGTATGTCTGTGTGAATAATTGTGTGTGTCTGTGTGAGTGAGTGTGTATGTCTTTGTGAGTGTGTCTGTGTGAGTGAGTGTGTCTGTATGAGTGAGTGTGTATGTCTATGCTAATGTGTCTGTTTGAATCACTGTGTGTGTCTTTGTGTGAGTGAGCTTCTATGTCTGTGTGAGTGAGTGTGTATGTCAGTGTGAGTGAGTTTGCATGTCTGTGTGTGTGAGTGAGTGTGTATGTCAGTGTGAGTGAGTGTGTATGTCTGTGTTTGTGAGTGAGTGTGTGTGTCTGTGTAAGTGAGGGTGTGTGTCTGTGCGAGTGAGTGTTTGTGTGTGTGAGTGAGTGTGTATGTCTGTGTGAGTGTGTGAGTGAGTGTGTCGGTGTGAGTGTGTGTGAGTGTGTGTCTGTGTGAGTGAGGGTGTGTGTCTGTGTGAGTGAGTGTGTGTCTTTGTGTGTGAGTAAGTGTGTATGTCTTTGTGAGTGTGTCTGTGTGAGTGAATGTGTATGTTTGTGTGAGTGAGTCTGTGTGTCTGTGTGAGTGAGTGTGTATGTCTGTGTAAGTGTGTCTGTGTGAATGAGTGTGGTGTGTGTGAGTTAGTGTTTATGTCTGTGTGAGTGAGTTTGTGTGTGTCTGTGTGAGTGTTGGTGTGTGTCTGTGTGAGTATGTCTGTGTGAATAAGTGTGTGTGTCTGTGTGAGTGAGTGTGTATGTCTTTGTGAGTGTGTCTGTGTGAGTGAGTGTGTCTGTATGAGTGAGTGTGTATGTCTATGCTAGAGTGTCTGTGAATGACTGTGTGTGTGTTTGTGTGAGTGAGTGTATATGTCTGTGTTAGTGAGTGTGTGTGTCTGTGTGAGAGAGTGCGTGTGTCTGTGTGAGTGTGAGTGAGTGAGTTTGTGTGTGTCTGTGTGAGTGAGGGTTTGTGTCTGTGTGAGTGTGTCTGTGTGAATAAGTGTGTGTGTCTATGTGAGTGAGTGTCTATGTCTGTGTGAGTGAGTGTGTGTGTTTGTGTGTGTGAGTGAGAGTGTGTGTCTGTGTGAGTGAGTGTGCATATCTGTGTGTGTGAGTGAGTGTATGTGTCTGTGTGTGTGAGTGAGTGTGTGTGTGTGTCTATGTGAGTGAGTCTGTGTGTCTGTGTGTGTGAGTGTCTATGTCTGTGTGAGTGTGTATGTGTGAATAAGTGTGTGTCTGTGCGAGTGAGTGTCTGAGTGTCTATGTCTGTGTGAGTGAGTGTGTGTGTTTGTTTGTGTGAGTTAGAGTGTGTGTCTGTGTGAGTAAGTGTGCATATCTGTGTGTGTGAGTGAGTGTATGTGTCTGTGTGTGTGAGTGAGTGTGTATGTCTATGTGTGTGAGTGAGTCTGTGTGAGTGAGGGTGTGTGTCTGTGTGAGTAAGTGTGTATGTCTATGTGAGTGTGTGTGAGTGAGTGTGTGTGTCTGTGTGAGTGAGCGTGTATGTCTGTGTGAGTGAATGTGTCTGTGTGAGTGTGTGTGAGTGAGTGACTTTGTGCATCTGTGTAAGTGAGAGTGTGTGTCTCTGTGTGTGAGTTAGAGTGTGTGTCTGTGTGAGAGTAAGTGAGTGAGTGTGTGTGTCTGTGTGAGGGAAGGTGTCTGTGAGTGAGTGTGTCTGTGTGTGTGAGTGAGTGTGTATGTCTGTGTGAGTGTGTGTGTCTGTGTGAGTGTGTGTGTATGTCTGTGTGAGTGTGTGTGTCTGTGTGAGTGAGTGTGTATGTCTGTGTGAGTGTGTGTGTCTGTGTGAGTGTGTGTGTATGTCTGTGTGAGTGTGTGTGTCTGTGTGAGTGAGGGTGTGTGTCTGTGTGAGTGAGTGTGTATGTCTTATTTGAGTGTGTCTGTGTGTGTGAGTGAGTGTGTATGTCTGTGTGAGTGTGTGTGTCTTTGTGAGTGAGCGTGCATGTCTGTGTGAGTAAGTGTGTCTGTGTGAGTGTGTGTGAGTGAGTGACTGTGTGTGTCTGAGTGAGTGTGTGTCTCTGTGAGAGTGAGTAAGTGAGTGTGTGTGTCTGTGTGAGTGAGGGTGTCTGTGTGAGTGAGTGAGTGTGTGTCTGTGTGAGTTAGTGTGTATGTCTATGTGAGTGTGTCTGTGTGAATGAGTGTGTGTGTGTCTGTGTGAGTGTGTATGTCTGTGTGAGTGTGTGTGTGAGTGAGTGAGTGTGTCTGTGTGTGTGAGTGAATGAGTGTGTGTGTCTGTGTGAGTGAGGGTGTGTGTCTGTGTGAGTGAGTGTGTATGTCTGTGTAAGTGAGTGTGAGTGAATGAGTGTGTGTGTCTGTGTGAGTGAGGGTGTGTGTCTGTGTGAGTGAGTGTGTATGTCTGTGTAAGTGAGTGTGAGTGAGTGTGTGTGTCTGTGTGATTGAGGGAGTGTGTGTGTCTCTGTGAGTGAGTGTGTGTGTCTGTGTGTGTTTGAGTGAGTGTGTATGTATGTGTAAGTGAGTGTGAGTGAATGAGTGTGTGTGTCTGTGTGAGTGAGGGTGTGTGTCTGTGTGAGTGAGTGTGTATGTCTGTGTGAGTGTGTCTGTGTGAGTGACTGTGTGTGTCTGGGTGAGTGTTTGTGAGTGAGTGTGTGTGAGTGAGGGTGTGTGTCTGTGTGAGTATGTCTGTGTGAATAAGTGTGTGTGTCTGTGTGAGTGAGTGTCTATGTATGTGTGAGTGAGTGTGTATGTCTGTGTGAGTGAGAGTGTGTGTCTGTGTGAGTGAGTGTGCATGTCTGTGTGTGTGTGTGAGTGTGTGTGTCTGTGAGTGAGTGTGTATGTCTCTGTGTGTGAGTGAGTGTGTGTATCTGTGTGAGTGAGGGTGTGTGTCTGTGTGAGTGAGTGTGTATGTCTATGTGAGTATGTCTGTGTGAATGAGTGTGTGTGTCTGTGTGAGTGAGGGTGTGTGTCTGTGTGAGTGAGGGCATGTGTCTGTGTGCGTGTGTCTGTCTGAATAAATGTGGGTGTCTGTGTGAGTGAGTGTGTATGTCTGTGTGAGTGAGTGTGTATGTCTGTGTGAGTGAGTGAGTGTGTGTGGGTGAGTGTGTATGTCTTTGTGTGTAAGTGAGAGTGTGTGTTTGTGTGTGTGAGTGATTGTGCATGTCTGTGTGTGTGAGTGAGTGTGTATCTCTGTGTGTGTGAGTGAGTGTGTGTATCTGTGTGAGTGAGGGTGTGTGTCTGTGTGAGTGAGTGCATATGTCTATGTGTGTCTGTGTGAATGAGTGTATGTGTCTGTATGTGTGAGTGTGTATGTCTGTGTTAGTTAGTGTATCTGTGTGAGTGTGTGTGAGCGAGTGGCTGTGTGTGTTGGTGTGAGTGAGGATGTGTGTCTTTGTGAGTGCTTGTGTGTGTTTGCGTGTGTGAGGGAGCGTGTGTGTGTGTGTCTGTGTGAGTGAGGGTGTGTGTCTGTGTGAGTGAGTGTGTGTCTGTGTGTGTGTGTGAGTGAGTGTGTATGTCTGTGTGACTGTGTCTGTGTGAGTGAGGATGTGTGTGTGTGAGTAAGTGTGTATGTATGTGTGAGTGTGTCTGTGTGAATGAGTGTGTGTCTCTGTGAGTGAGTGTGTTTGTCTGTGTGCGTGTGTATGTCTATGTGAGTGTGTCTGTGTGAATGAGTGTGTGTCTCTGTGTGAGTGAGTGAGTGTGTTTGTCTGTGTGAGTTAGTGTGTGAGTGTGTAGGTGTGTGTGTCTGTGTGAGTGAGTGTGTGTGTCTGTGTGAGTGTGTGTTTGTGAGTGAGTCTGTGTGTCTGTGTGTGTGAGTGAGTATGTGTATCTGTATGAATGGGTTTATGTCTGTGTGAGTGAGTATTTGTGTGTGTGAGTCTATGTGTGTGTGAGTCTGTGTGAGTGAGTGTGTATGTCTGTGTGAGTGAGTGAGTGTGCATCTCTGTGTGTGTGAGTGAGTGTGTGTATCTGTGTGAGTGCGGGTGTGTGTCTGTGTGAGTGAGTGCATATGTCTATGTGAGTGTGTCTGTGTGAATGAGTGGGTGTGTCTTTATGTGTGAGTGTGTATGTCTGTGTTAGTTAGTGTATCTGTGTGAGTGTGTGTGAGCGAGTGACTATGTGTGTTGGTGTGAGTTAAGGTGTGTGTCTGTGTGAGTGAGTGAGTGTGTCTGTGTGAGTGTGTGTGAGGGAGTGTGTGTGTGTGTGTGTCTGTGTGTGTGTGTGTGTCTGTGTGTGTGAGTGAGTGTGTATATCTGTGTGACTATGTCTGTGTGAGTGAGGATGTGTGTCTGTGTGAGTGAGTGTGTATGTATATGTGAGTGTGTCTGTGTGAATGAGTGTGTGTGTCAGTGTGAGTGAGGATGTGTGTCTGTGTGAGTTTGTATGTATATGTGAGTGTGTCTGTGTGAATGAATGTGTGTGTCTGTGTGAGTGAGTGTGTATGTCTGTGTGAGTGAGTGAGTGTGTGAGTGTGTGTGAGTGAATAGGTGTGTGTGTCTGTGTGTGTGAGTGAGTGTGTGTGTCTGTGTGAGTGTGTGTGTGAGTGAGTCTGTGTGCCTGTGTGTGTGAGTGAGTGTGTGTATCTGTATGAATGTGTGTATGTCTGTGTGAGTGAGTGTTTGTGTGTGTGAGTGAGTCTGCGTGTCTCTGTGTGTGAGTGTGTGTGTCTGTGTGAGGGAGTGAGTCTGTATGTCTGTGTGAGTGAGTGTGTATATCTGTGTAAGTGTGTCTGTGTGAATGTGTGTGTCTGTGTGAGTGAGTGTGTATGTATGTGTGAGTGAGTGATAGTGTATGTGTGGGTGAGTGTGTATGTATGTGTGTGAGTGAGTGTGTCTGTGTTAGTGAGGTTGTGTGTCTGTGTGAGTGTGTATATATGTGTGAGTGAGTGTGTATGTCTGTGTGAGTTAGTGAGTGTGTCTGTGTGAGTGTGTGTGAGTGAGTGAGTGACTGTATGTGTCTGTGTGAGTGAGGGTGTGTGTGAGTGAGTTTGTGTGTCTGTGTGAGTGTGTGTGAGTGTGTCTGTGTGAGCATGTCTGTCTGAATAAGTGTGTGTGTATGTGTGAGTGAGTTTCTATCTCTGGTGAGGGAGTGTGTATGTCTGTGTGAGTGAGTGAGTGAGTTTGTGTGTCTGTGGGTTAGTGTGTATCTCTGTGTTTGTGAGTAAGAGTGTGTGTCTGGGTGAGTGAGTGTGCATGCCTGTGTGTGTGTGTGAGTGTGTGTGTCTGTGTGAGTGTGTATGTCTGTTTCAGTGAGTGTGTGTGTGTCTGTGTTAGTGTGTGAGTGAGTGTGTCTGTGTGAGTGAGGGCGTAGGTCTGTGTGAGTGTGTCTGTGTGAATAAGTGTGTGTGTCTGTGTGTGTGAGTAATTGTCTATGTCTGAGTGAGTGTGTAAGTATGTGTGAGTGAGTGGGTGTGTGTGTCTGTCTGGATGAGTGTGTAAGTCTATGTGTGTGAGTACGAGTGTGTGTCTGTGTGAGTGAGTGTGCATGACTGTATGAGTGAGTGTGTGTCTGTGTGTGAGTGAGTGTGTATATCTCTGTGTGTGAGTGATTGTGTCTGTGTGAGTGAGGGTCTGTGTCTGTGTTAGTGAGTGTGTATATCTGTGTGAGTGTGTATATATGTGTGAGTGAGTGTGTCTGTGTGAGTGTGTGTGAGTGAGTGACTGTGTGTGTTTGTGTGAGTGAGGGTGTTTGTGAGTGAGTTTGTGTGTCTGTGTGTGTCTGTGTGATTGAGGGTGTGTGTCTGTGTGAGCGTGTTTGAATAAGTGTGTGTGTCTGTGTGAGTGAGTGTCTATGTCTGTGTGAGTGAGTGTGTATGTCTCTGTGAGTGAGTGAGTTTGTGTGAGTAATTCTGTATGTCTGTGTGTGTGTGAGTGAGTGTGTGTGTCTGTGTGTGTGAGTGAGTGAGTATGTCTGTGTGTGTGAGTGAGGGCAATATATCTGGGCTTTGGGAAATGATGGGCAAATTACTGGTGCTAGGGAAGGTCATGGGGCAATTCACTGGGGCTGGGACAGGTGATGGGGCAATTCACTATGGCTGAGGAAGGTCACGGGGCAATTCACTGGAGCTGGGAAAGGTGATGGAGCAATTCTCTGGGGCTTGGGAGGTCACGGGACAATTCCCTGGGGCTGGAGGGCAATTAACTTGAGTTAGGGGTTTACAGAGGCAATTCACTGGGTCTGAGATAGGTGATTGAGCAATTCACTGGGACTGGGGGAGGTGGTGGGGCAATCCGTTAGGGCTAGGGGAGGTCATGGGGCAATTCACTGGGGCTGGGGCAGGTGAGGGGGCAATCCACTGGTGCTGGGAGGTCATGGGGTAATTCACTGGGGCTGAGGCAGGTGATAGGGCAATTCACTGGGTCTGGGGATGTCATGGGGCAAATAACTGGGGCTTTGGGAGGTCACAGGGCAATTCACTGGGGCTGAAGGGCAATTAACTGGGGTTGAAAGTTTACAGGGGCAATTCACTGGGGCTGGGTGAGATCATGTTGGCAATTCACTGGGGTTGGGGCAGGTAATGGGGGCAATTCACGGGGGCTGGGGGAGGTCATGGGGCAATTCACTTGGGCTGGGGTAGGTCACTGGGCAATTCACTGGGGCTGGTGGAGGTCATGGGGCAATTTACTGAGGATGGAGGGCAATTCACTGGAGCTGCGGCAGGTAATGGGGCAATTTTCTGTGGCTGGGGATGGTCACAGGGCAATTCTGGGGCTGGAATGCAATTCACTGGGGCATTGGGAGGTGATGAGGCAATTTACTGATGATGTGGGAGGCCACAGGGCAATTCACTGGGGCTGGAAGGCAATTAACTGGGGCTGGGGCATATAATGGGGCAATTCACTGGGGCTTGGGAGGTCACGGGGCTATTCACTGGTGCTGGAGGGCAATTAACTTGGGTTGGGGGTTTACAGGGGCAATTCACTGGGCAGGGGTAGGTGATGGGGCAATTCATTGGGGCTAGGGGAGGTAATGGGGCAATTCACTGGGGCTGGGGGATGTTACGGGGGAATTCACTTGGACTGGAGGGCAATTCACTGGAGCTTTCAGATGGGGCAATTTACTGGGGCTGTGAGAGGTCCCAGGGCAATTCACTGTTGCTAGAAGGCAATTCACTGGGGCTGAGGCAGGTAATGGGGAAATTCACTGGGGCTGGGGTAGCTCACGGAGCAATTCACTGGTTATGGGGGAGGTAACAGGGCAATTCACTGGGGCTGAGGCAGGTGATGGGGCAATTCACTGGGGCTGGGGGAGGTCACAGGGAAATTCACTGGGGCAGGTGATGGGGCAATTCACTGTGACTGGGGGAGGTCATGGTGCAACTCACTGGGGTTTGGGGAGGTCATGGGGCAATTCACTGGGGCTGAAGTGCAATTTATCTGGGCTTTGGTAGGTGATGAGGCAAAATACTGGTGCTGGGGGAGGTCACGGGGCAATTCACTGGGGCTGGAAGGCAATTCACTGGGGCTGGGGCAGGTGATGGGGCAATTCACTGGGGCTTGGGGAGGTCACGGGGCAATTCACTGTTGCTAGAAGGCAATTCAATGGGGCTGGTGCAGGTGATGGGGCAACTCACTGGGGCTGGGGGAGCTCATGGGGCAATTCACTGGGGCTGGGGGAGGTTATAGGGCAATTCACTGAGGCAGGTGATGGGGCAATTCACTGTGGCTAGGGGAGGTCGTGGGGGAATTCACTGGGGTTTGGGGAGGTCACGGGGCAATTCACTAGGGCTGAATGGCAATTAACTTGGGCTGAGGGTTTACAGGGGCAATTCACTGGGGCTGGGGTAGGTGATGAGACAATTCACTTGGACTGGGGGAGGTATTGGAGCAATCCACTGGGGTTGGGGGAGGTCACGGGCAATTCACTGGGTAAGGCAGGTAATGGGGCAATTTACTATGGCTGGGGAAGATCACGGAGGAATTCGCTTGGACTGGAGGGCAATTCACTGCGGCTGGGGCAGATGATGGGGCAATTCACTGTGACTGGGGGAGGTCATGGGGCAATTCACTGGGGTTTGGGGAGGTCACGGGGCAATTCACTGGGGCTGGAGGGCAATTTATCTGGGCTTTGGTAGGTGATCGGCCAAAATACTGGTGTTGGGGGAGGTCACTGGGCAATTCACTGGGGCTGGGGCAGGTGATGGGGCAATTCACTGGGGCTGGGGCAGGTGATGGGGCAATTCACTGGGGTTTGGGGAGATCACAGGGCAATTCACCGGGGCGGTAGGGTATTTAACTGGGGTTGGAGGTTTACTGGAGCAATTCACTGGGGCTAGAGTAGGTGATGGGGCAATTCACTGGGACTGGGGGAGGTTTTGGGGCAATTCACTGGGGCTGGGGGAGGTCACGGCGCAATCCACTGATGCTGGGGCAGGTAATGGGGTAATCCACTGGAGCTAGGAGGTCATGGGGCAATTCACTGGGGCTGAGGCAGGTGATGGGGCAATTCACTGGGTCTGGGGAGGTCATGGGGCAAATCACTGAGGCTTTGGGAGATCACAGGGCAATTCACTTGGGCTGGAGGGTAATTAACTGGGGTTGGAGGTTTACAGGGGCAATTCACTGGGGCTAGGTGAGATCATGTTGAATTCACTGGGGTTGGGGCAGGTAATGGGGGCAATTCACTTGGGCTGGGTGAGGTCATAGGGCAATACACTTGGGCTGGGGGAGGTCACTGGCCAATTCACTGGGGCTGGTGGAGGTCACAGGGAAATTCACTGGGGCTGAAGGGCAATTCACTGGAGCTGTGGCATATAATGGGGCAATTTACTGGGGCTGGGGGAGGTCACGGGGCAATTCTGGGGCTGGAATGCAATTTACTGGGGCTTTGGAAGGCAATGTGCCAATTTACTGGTGCTGGGGGAGGCCACAGGGTAATTCACTGGGATTGGAAGGCAATTTACAGGGCTGAGGAAGGTAATGAGGCCATTCACTGGGGCTTGGGAGGTTACAAGGCAATTCACTGGTGCTGGAGGGCAATCAACTTGGGTTGGGGGTTTACAGGGGCAATTCACTGGGGCTGGGGTAGGTCATGGGGCAAATCACTGGTGCTGGAGAGGTCACGGGGCAATTCACTTGGGCTGGAGGGCAATTCACTGGGGCTTTGGGAAGTAATGAGGCAATTTACTGGGGCTGGGAGAGGTCACAAAGCAACTCACTGTTGCTGAAAGGCAATTCACTGGGCCTGAGGCAGGTGATGGGGCAATTCACTGGGGCTGGGGGAGCTCATGCGGCAATTCACTGGTGCTGGGGCAGGTGATGGGGCAATTCACTGGGGCTGGGGGAGGTCAAGAGCCAAATCACTGGGACTGGAGAGCATTTCACTGGGGCTGAGGGAGGTTAAAGGGCAATTCACTAGGGCTGGTGAAGGTGGTGGAGCAATTCCCTGGGGCTTGGGGATGTCCCTCGGCAATTCACTGGGGCTGGAGGGCAATTTACTGGGCTGGGGCAGGTGATGGGGCAATTCACTGGGACTGGAGAGCAATTCACTGGGGCTGGGGGAGGTTAAAGGGCAATTCACTGGGACTGGAGAGCATTTCACTGGGGCTGGGGGAGGTTACAGGGCAATTCACTAGGGCTGGTGAAGGTGGTGGAGCAATTCCCTGGGGCTTGGGGATGTCCCTCTGCAATTTACTGGGGCCGGAGGGCAATTCACTGGGCTGGGGCAGGTGATGGGGCAATTCACTGGGGCTGTGGGAGGTCATGGGGAAATTCACTGGGGCATGTGATGGAGCAATTCATTGGGGCTGGTGGAGGTCATGGGGCAATACACTTGCATTTGTGGAGGTCTCAGCAATTCATTGGGGCTAGAGAGCAATTAATCTGGGCTTTAGGAGGCGATGGGGCAATTAACGGGGGCTGAGGGAGGTCACAGGGCAATTCCCTGGGGCTGGAAGACAATTCACTGGGGCTGGGCAGGTGATGTGGCAATTCACTGGGACTGGGGGAGGTCACAGAGAAATTCACTGGGGTTTGGGGAGGCCACACGGCACCCAACTGGGGCTGGAGGGCAATTTATCTCGGCTTTGGGAGGTGATGGGGCAAATTACTGGTGCTGGAGGAGGTCACAGAACAATTCACTGTGGCTGGAAGGCAATTCACTGGGGCTTTTACAGGTGATGGGGCAATTCACTGGGCTGGGGGAGGTCACGGGACAATTCACTGGGGCTGAGGCAGGTGATGGGGAAATTCACTGGAGCTTGGGAGGTCACGGGCAATTCACAGGGTGGGAGGGCAATTAACTTGGGTTGGGGGTTTACAGGGGCAATTCACTGGGGCTGGGGTAGGTGATGGTGCAATTCACTGGGGCTGGGGCAGGTGATGGGGCAACTCACTGGGGCTGGGGAAGCTCAAGTAGCAATCCACTGGGGCTGGGGGAGGCCATGAGGCAATTCACTGGGGCTGGGGCAGGTGATGGGACAATTCACTGGGGCTGTGGAAGGTCACAGGGATATTCACGGGGGCAGGGGAGGTCACAGACAATTCACTGGGGCTGGAGTGCAATTCACTGGGGCTTTGGGAGCGGATGGGTCAATGAACTAGAGCTGGGGGGGGGCTCAGGGCAATTCACTAAAGCTGGGGCAGGTGATGGGGCCAATTCACTGGGGCTTGGGGAGGTCCCGGGGCAATTTACTGGGGCTGGGGGAGGTCACAGGGCAATTCTCTGGGGCTGGAGGGCAATTCACTGGGGGTTGGGGGAGGTAACGGGGCAATTCACTGGGGCTGGAGGAGGTCATAAGACAATTCAGTGGGTCTGAGGCAGTTGATGGGGCAATTAACTGAGGTTGGGGGAGGTCATGGGGCAATTCACTGGGGCTAGGGGAGGTGATTGGGGCAATTCACTAGGGCTGGAGAGGTCACATGGCAATTCACTTGGGCTGGAGGGCAATTCACTGGGGCTTTGGGAATAAATAGGGCAATTTACTGGGGTTTGGGGAGGTCACAGGGCAATTCACTGGGGCTGAAGGGCAATTCACTGGGGCTGGGGCAGGTGATGGGGTAATTCACTGGGGTTTGGGGAGGTCATGGGGCAATTCACTGTTGCTAGAAGACAATTCACTGGGGCTGGGGCAGGTGATGGGGCAACTCACTGGGGCTGGGGGAGCTCACGTAGCAATTCACTGGGGCTGGGGGAGGTTACAGGTCAATTCACTGGGGTTGGGGCAGGTGATGGGGCAATTCACTTGGGCTGAGGGAGGTCACAGGGAAATTCACTGAGGCAGGTGAAGGGGCAATTCATTGTGGCTAGGGGAGGTCATGGGGGAATTCACTGGGGTTTGAGGAGGTCATGGGGTAATTCACTGGGGCTGAAGGGCAATTAACTTGGGCTGAGGGTTTACAGGGGCAATTCACTGGGGCTGGGGTAGGTGATGAGACAATTCACTTGGACTGGGGGAGGTGTTAGGGCAATCCACTGGGGCTGGGGGAGGTCACGGGCAATTCACTGGGTAAGGCAGGTAATGGGGCAATTTACTGTTGCTGAGGGAGGTCACGGAGCAATTCTGAGGCTGGAATGCAATTCACTGGAGCTGTTGCAGGTAATGGGGCAATTTACTATGGCTGGGGAAGATCACGGTGCAATTCACTTGGACTGGAGGGCAATTCACTGGGGCTTTCGGAAGTGATGGTGCAATTTACTGGGGCTGGGAGAGGTAACCGAGCAATTCACTGGGTATGGGGAAGGTTACAGGGCAATTCACTGAGGCTAGGGCAGGTGATGGGGCAATTCACTGGGCCTGGGGGAGGTCACGGGGAAATTCACTGGGGCAGGTGATGGGGCAATTCACTGTGACTGGGGGAGGTCATGGGGCAATTCACTGGGGTTTGGGGAAGTCACGTGGCAATTCACTGGGGCTGGAGGGCAATTTATCTGGGCTTTGGTAGGTGATCGGCCAAAATACTGGTGTTGGGGGAGGTCAATGGGCAATTCACTGGGGCTGGAAGGCAATTCACTGGGGCTGGGGCAGGTGATGAGGCAATTCACTGGGGCTGGGGCAGGTGATGGGGCCATTCACTGGGGTTTGGGAAGATCACGGGCAATTCACTGGGGCGGTAGGGTAATTAACTGGGGTTGGGGGTTTAATGGAGCAATTCACTGGGGCTAGGGTAGGTGATGGGGCAATTCACTGGGACTTGGGGAGGTTTTGGGGCAATCCAGTGGGGCTGGGGGAGGTCACGGGGCAATTCACTGATGCTGGGGTAGGTAATGGGGCAATCCACTGGAGCTTGGAGGTCATAAGGCAATTCAGTGGGTCTGAGGCAGTTGATGGGGCAATTAACTGAGGTTGGGGGAGGTCATGGGGCAATTCACTGGGGCTGGGGGAGGTGATTGGGGCAATACACTAGGGCTGGAGAGGTCACATGGCATTTTACTTGGGCTGGAGGGCAATTCACTGGGGCTTTGGGAATTAATGGGGCAATTTACTGGAGCTGGGAGAGGTCACAGGGCAATTCGCTGTTGCTGAAAGGCAATTCACTGTGGCTGAGGCAGGTGATGGGGCAATTCACTGGGGCTGGGGGAGCTCACGGAACAATTCACTGGTGCTGGGGTAATGGGGCAATTCACTGGGGCTGGGGGAGGTCCAGAGCCAATTCACTGAGGATGAGGGAGGGCACAGGGAAATTCAGTGGGACTGGAGGGCAATTCACTGGGGTTGGTGCAGGTGATGGAGGCAATTCACTGTGGCTGGGGGAGGTTACAGGGCAATTCACTCGGGCTGGTGAAGGTGATGAGGCATTTCCCTGGGGCTTGGGGAGGTCTCTCTGCAGTTCACTGGGACTGGAGGGCAATTCACTGGGGCTGGGGCAGGTAATGGGGGCAATTCACTGGGGCTGGGGGAGGTCACAGGGAAATTCACTGGGGCTGTTGGAGGTCATGGGGCAATTCACTTGCATTTGTGGAGGTCAAAACAATTCATTTGGACTGGAGAGCAATTAATCTAGGCTTTAGGAGGCGATAGGGCAATTTACTGGTGCTGGGTGAGGTCACAGGGCAATTCACTGGGGCTGGAAGGCAATTCACTGGGGCTGGGCAGGTGATGGGGCAATCCACTGTGGCTGGGGGAGGTCATGAGGCAATTCACTGGGGCTGAGGCAGGTGATGGGGCATTTCACTGGGGCTGGGGAAGGTCACGGGGAAATTCACTGGGGCAGTTGGAGGTCACGGACAATTCACTGGGGCTGGAGGGCAATTCACTGGGGCTTTGGGAGGTGATGGGGCTGCTGCAGGTGATGGGGGCAATTCACTGTGGCTGGGGGAGGTTACAAGGCAATTCACTGAGGCTGGTGAAGGAGATGGGGCAATTCTCTGGGGCTTGGGGAGGTCCCTCGGCAATTCACTGGGGCTGGAGGGTAATTAACTGGGGCTTTGGCAGGTGATGGGGACAATTCACTGGGGCTGGGGGAGGTCACAGGGAAATTCACTGGGGCATGTGATGGGGCAATTCATTGGGGCTGGTGGAGGTCATGGGGCAATTCACTTGCATTTGTGGAGGTCACAGCAATTCATTGGGGCTGGAGAGCAATTAATCTGAGCTTTAGGAGGCGATGGGGCAATTTACTGGTGCTGGGGGAGGTCACAGGGCAATTCACTGGGGCTGGAAGGCAATTCACTGGGCAGGTGATGGGGCAATTCCCTGGGGCTGGGGGAGGTCACAAGGAAATTCACTGGGGCTGGGGGAGGTCACGGAGAAATTCACTGGGGTTTGGGGAGGCCACAGGGCAATCCACTAGGGGTGGAGGGCAATTTATCTTTGCTTTGGGAGCTGATGAGGCAAATTACTGGTGCTGGAGGAGGTCACAGGCCAATTTACTGTGGCTGGAAGGCAATTCACTGGGGCTGGGGCAGGTGATGGGGCAATTCACTGAGGCTGGGGGAGGTCACGGGACAACTCACTGGGGCTGGGGCAGGTGAAGGGGCAATTCACTGGAGCTTGGGAGGTCACGGGGCAATTCATGGGGCGGGTAGGCAATTAACTTGGGTTGGGGGTTTACAGGGGCAATTCACTGGGGCCGAGGTAGGTGATGGGGCAATTCACTGGGGCTGGGGGAGCTCACTGGGCAATTCACTGGTGCTGGGGCAGGTGATGGGGTAATTCACTGTGGCTGGGGGAGGTCAAGAGCCAATTCACTGAGGGTGGGGGAGGGCACAGGGCAATTCAGTAGGACTGGAGGGCAATTCACTGGGGCTTGTGCAGGTGATGGGGCAATTCACTGTGGCTGAGGGAGGTTACAGGGCAATTCACTGGGGCTGGTGAAGGAGATGGGGCAATTCCCTGGGGCTTGGGAAGGTCCCTCTGCAATTCACTGGGCTGGAGGGCAATTAATTGGGGCTGGGGCAGGTGATGGGGCAATTCAATGGGGCTGGGGGAGGTCACGGGGAAATTCACTGGGGCATGTGATGAGGCAATTCATTGGGGCTGGTGGAGATTATGGAGCAATTCGCTTGCATTTGTGGAGGTCACAGCAATTCATTGGGACTGGAGAGCAATTAATCTGAGCTTTAGGAGGCGATGGGGCAATTTACTGGTGCTGGGGGAGGTAACAGGGCAATTCACTGGGGCTGGAAGGCAATTCACTGGGCAGGTGATTGCAGCAATTCCCTGTGGCTGGGGGAGGTCACAAGGAAATTCACTGGGGCTGGGGGAGGTCACAGAGAAATTCACTGGGGTTTGGGGAGGCCACGAGGCAATCCACTGGGGCTGGAGGGCAATTTATCTGGGCTTTGGGAGTTGATGAGGCAAATTACTGGTGCTGGAGGAGGTCACAGGACAATTTACTGTGGCTGGAAGGCAATTCACTGGGGCTGGGGCAGGTGATGGGGCAATTCACTGGGGCTGGGGTAGGTCACGGGACAATTCACTGGGGCTGGGGCAGGAGATGGGGCAATTCACTGGAGCTTGGGAGGTCATGGGGCAATTCATGGGGCGGGAAGGCAATTAACTTGGGTTGGGGGTTTACAGGGGCAATTCACTAGGGCTGGGGTAGGTGATGGTGCAATTCACTGGGGCTGGGGGAGGTCATGAGGCAATTCACTTGGGTTGGGGAGGTGATGGGGCAATCCACTGGGGCTGGGGGAGGTCATGAGGCAATTCACTGGGCTGCGGCAGGTGATGGGGCAATTCACTGTGGCTGGGGAAGGTCACAGGGAAATTCACTGGGGCAAGGGGAGGTCATGGACAATTCACTGGGGCTGGAGGGCAATTCACTGGGGCTTTGGGAGATGATGGGGTAATTTACTGGATCTGGTGGAGGTCCCAGGGCAATACACTGAAGCTGGGGCAGGTGATGAGGCCAATTCACTGGGGCTTGGGGAGGTCCCAGGCGAATTTACTGGGGCTCGGGGAGATAACGGGGCAATTCACTGGGGCTGGAGGAGGTCATAACGCAATTCAGTGGGGCTGAGGCAGGTGATGTGGCAATTAACTGAGGCTGGTGGAGGTCATGGGGCAATTCACTGGGCCTGGGGGAGTAGATTGGGGCAATTCACTAGAGCTGGGGGAGGTTACAGGGCAATTCACTGGGGCAGGAGAAGGTGATAGGGCAATTCACTGGGGCTTGGGGAGGTCACAGGGCAGTTCACTGGTGCTGGGGTAATGGGGCAATTCACTGGGGCTGGGGGAGGTCAAGAGCGAATTCACTGAGGATGAGGGAGGGCACAGGGAAATTCAGTGGGACTGGAGGGCAATTCACTGGGGTTGGTGCAGGTGATGGAGGCAATTCACTGTGGCTGGGGGAGGTTACAGGGCAATTCACTCGGGCTGGTGAAGGCGATGAGGCATTTCCCTGGGGCTTGGGGAGGTCTCTCTGCAATTCACTGGGGCTGGAGGGCAATTCACTGGGGCTGGGGCAGGTAATGGGGGCATTTCACTGGGGCTGGGGGAGGTCACAGGGAAATTCACTGGGGCATGTGATCGGGCAATTTATTGGGGCTGTTGGAGGTCATGGGGCAATTCACTTGCATTTGTGGAGGTCAAAACAATTCATTTGGACTGGAGAGCAATTAATCTGGGCTTTAGGAGGCGATGGGGCAATTTACTGGTGCTGGGTGAGGTCACAGGGCAATTCACTGGGGCTGGAAGGCCATTCACTGGGGCTGGGCAGGTGATAGGGCAATCCACTGTGGCTGGGGGAGGTCATGAGGCAATTCACTGGGGCTGGGTCAGGTGATGGGGCAATTCACTGGGGCTGGGGAAGGTCACGGGGAAATTCACTGGGGCAGTTGGAGGTCACGGACAATTCACTGGGGCTGGAGGGCAATTCACTGGGGCTTTGGGAGGTGATGGGGCTGGTGCAGGTGATGGGGGCAATTCACTGTGGCTGGGGGAGGTTACAAGGCAATTCACTGAGGCTGGTGAAGGAGATGGGGCAATTCTCTGGGGCTTGGGGAGGTCCCTCGGCAATTCACTGGGGCTGGAGGGTAATTAACTGGGGCTGGGGCAGGTGATGGGGGCAATTCACTGGGGCTGGGGGAGGTCACAGGGAAATTCTCTGGGGCATGTGATGGGGCAATTCATTGGGGCTGGTGGAGGTCATGGGGCAATTCACTTGCATTTGTGGAGGTCACAGCAATTCATTGGGGCTGGAGAGCAATTAATCTGAGCTTTAGGAGGCGATGGGGCAATTTACTGGTGCTGGGGGAGGTCACAGGGCAATTCACTGGGGCTGGAAGGCAATTCACTGGGCAGGTGATGGGGCAATTCCCTGGGGCTGGGGGAGGTCACAAGGAAATTCACTGGGGCTGGGGGAGGTCACGGAGAAATTCACTGGGGTTTGGGGAGGCCACAGGGCAATCCACTGGGGCTGGAGGGCAATTTATCTTTGCTTTGGGAGTTGATGAGGCAAATTACTGGTGCTGGAGGAGGTCACAGGCCAATTTACTGTGGCTGGAAGGCAATTCACTGGGGCTGGGGCAGGTGACTGGGCAATTCATTTGGCTGGGGGAGGTCACGGGACAACTCACTGGGGCTGAGGCAGGTGAAGGGGCAATTCACTCGAGCTTGGGAGGTCACGGGGCAATTTATGGGGCGGGAAGGCAATTAACTTGGGTTGGGGGTTTACAGGGGCAATTCACTGGGGCCGAGGTAGGTGATGGGGCAATTCACTGGGGCTGGGGGAGCTCACTGGGCAATTCACTGGTGCTGGGGCAGGCGATGGGCTAATTCACTGGGGCTGGGGGAGGTCAAGAGCCAATTCACTGAGGGTGGGGGAGGGCACAGGGCAATTCACTGGGACTGGAGGGCAATTCACTGGGGCTGGTGCAGGTGATGGGGCAATTCACTGTGGCTGGGGGAAGTTACAGGGCAATTCACTGGGGCTGGTGAAGGAGATGGGGCAATTCCTTGGGGCTTGGGAAGGGACCTCAGCAATTCACTGGGGCTGGAGGGCAATTAATTGGGGCTGGGGCAGGTGACGGGGGCAATTCAATGGGGCTGGGGGAGGTCCCGGGGAAATTCACTGGGGCATGTGATGAGGCAATTCATTGGGGCTGGTGGAGATTATGGGGCAATTCGCTTGCATTTGTGGAGGTCACAGCAATTCATTGGGACTGGAGAGCAATTAATCTGAGCTTTAGGAGGCGATGGGGCAATTTACTGGTGCTGGGGTAGGTCACGGGGCAATTCACTGGGGCTGGAAGGCAATTCACTGGGCAGGTGATTGCGGCAATTCCCTGGGGCTGGGGGAGGTCACAAGGAAATTCACTGGGGCTGGGGGAGGTCACAGAGAAATTCACTGGGGTTTGGGGAGGCCACGGGGCAATCCACTGGGGCTGGAGGGCAATTTTTCTGGGCTTTGGGAGTTGATGAGGCAAATTACTGGTGCTGGAGGAGGTCACAGGACAATTTACTGTGGCTGGAAGGCAATTCACTGGGGCTGGGGCAGGTGACTGGGCAATTCACTGGGGCTGGGGTAGGTCATGGGACAATTCACTGGGGCTGGGGCAGGAGATGGGGCAATTCACTGGAGCTTGGGAGGTCATGGGGCAATTCATGGGGCGGGAAGGCAATTAACTTGGGTTGGGGGTTTACAGGGGCAATTCACTAGGGCTGGGGTAGGTGATGGTGCAATTCACTGGGGCTGGGGGAGGTCACAAGGCAATTCACTTGGGTTGGGGAGGTGATGGGGCAATCCACTGGGGCTGGGGGAGGTCATGAGGCAAGTCACTGGGCTGGGGCAGGTGATGGGGCAATTAACTGTGGCTGGGGAAGGTCACAGGGAAATTCACTGGGGCAGGGGGAGGTCATGGACAATTCACTGGGGCTGGAGGGCAATTCACTGGGGCTTTGGGAGATGATGGGGCAATTTTACTGGATCTGGTGGAGGTCCCAGGGCAATACACTGAAGCTGGGGCAGGTGATGGGGCCAATTCACCCGGGCTTAGGAGGTCCCAGGGGAATTTACTGGGGCTCGGGGAGGTAACGGGGCAATTCACTGGGGCTGGAGGAGGTCATAAGGCAATTCAGTGGGGCTGAGGCAGGTGATGTGGCAATTAACTGAGGCTGGGGGAGGTCATGGGGCAATTCACTGGGCCTGGGGGAGGTGATTGGGGCAATTCACTAGAGCTGGGGGAGGTTACAGGGCAATTCACTGGGGCAGGAGAAGGTGATAGGGCAATTCACTGGGGCTTGGGGAGGTCACAGGGCAATTCACTGGGGCTGGGGGAGGTCATGGGGCAATTCACTGGGGCTGGAGCGCAATTCACTGGTGCTGTGGCAGGGGATGGGGCAATTTACAAGGGCTGGGGAAAGTCACAGGGCAATTCACTGGGCTGGAGGGTAATTCACTGGGGCAGGTGATGGGGCAATTCACTGGAGCTGGGGGAGATCATGGGACAACTCACTGAGGCTGGGGGAGGTCATGGGGCAATTCACTGGGGCTTGGGGAGGTCACTGGGCAATTCACTGTTGCTGAAGGGCAATTCACTGGGGCTAGGGCAGGTGATGGGGCAAATCATTGGGGCTGGGGGAGGTCTGAAGGCAGTTCACTGGAGCTGGGGCAAATGATGGGGCAATTCACTGGGGCTGGGTGAGGTCACAGGGCAATTCACTGGGGTTGGGGGAGGTCACAGGGCACTGGGGCTTGGGTAGGTGATGGGACCAATTTACTGGGGTATGGGTTGGTCACAGGCATCTCACTTGTGCGGGGGAGGTCATGGGGCAATTCACTGGGCTGCAGGGCAATTTACTGAGGCTGGGGCAGATGATGGGGGCAATTCACTGAGGTTGGGGTAGGTCACGTGGCAATTCCCCGCCCCAGTCCCAGTGAATTGCCCACTAGCCCCAGTGAATTGCTCTGTGACCTCCTCAAGCCCCAGTGAATTGCCCCATGACCTCCCTCAGCCTCAGTTAATTGCCCTATCACCTGCCCCAGTCCCAGTAAATTGCCCCGTTACCTCCTCCAGCCCAAGTGAATTCCCCCATCACCTGCCCAAGTGAATTGCCTTCCAGCCCCAGTGAATCACCCTGTGACATCCCCCAGCCCCAGTAAATTGCCCCATGACCTCCCAAAGCCCCAGTGAATTGCCCTCTAGCACCAGTGAATTTCCACGTGACCTTCCCCAGCCCCAGTGAATTGCCCTCCAGCCCAATGAATTGCCCAGTGACCTCCCCCAGCACAAGTGAGATGCCCATGACCTCCCCATGCCCCAGTGAATTGGTCCTATCACCTGCCCCACCACCAGTGCCCTATGACCTCCCCCAACCCCAGTTAATTACCCCATTAACTCCCCACCTCCAGTAAATTGCTCCATCACCTGCCCCAGTGAATTGCTCTCCAGGCACACAGTGAATTGCCCCGTGACCTCTCCCAGCCCCAGTAAAATGCCTCCATCACCTCCCAAAGACCCAGTGAATTGCCCTCCAGCACCAGTGAACTGCACGTGATTTCTCCCAGCCCTAGTGAATTGCCCCTGTAACCCCCCAGCCCCAGTGAATTGCCCTGTGACCTCACCCAGCCCCAGTGAATTGCCCATCACCTGCTACAGGGGCAATTCACTGGGGCTGAAGAACAATTCACTGGGGCAGGTGATGGGGCAAATCAATGGGGCTGGGGGAGGTCATGGGGCAATTCGCTGGGGCTGGGGGAGGTCACGAGGCAATTCACTGGGTATGATGGGCAATTCACTTGGGCTGTGAAAGGTGATAGGGCAATTTACTAGGGCAGGGGGAAGTCACAGGGCAATTCACTTAGGCTGGGGGGCAGTTCACTCTGGCTTTTTGCAGGTGATGGGGCAATTAATTGGGGCTGGGAGAGGTCCCAGTGCAATTCACTGTGGCTGGAGGACAAATCACTGGGTCAGGTGATGTGGGCAATTCACTGGAGCTTGGGGAGGTCACAGGGCAATTTACTGGAGCTGGCGGAGGTCACAGGTCAATTCACTGGGGCTGGGGCAGGTGATGGAGCCAATTCACTGGGGCATGGGGAAGTCACGAGGTAATTCACTAGGGCTGGGGGAGGTCACAGGGAAATTCACTGTGGCTGGAGGGCAATTCAGTGGGACTGGGGCAGGTAATGGGGCAATTTACTGGGGTAGGTCACAGGGCAATTCACTGGGGCTGGGGGAGGTCCCGTGGCAATTCACTGGGGCTAGAGGGCAAATCACTGGAGCTTTGGGATGTGACAGGGCAATTTACTGTGGCTGGGGAGGTCACAGGGATATTCACTGGGGCTGGAACGCAATTCACTGGGGCTGGGGCAGGTGACGGGGCAATTCACTTGGGCTGGAGGAGGTAATGATGCAATTTACTGGGGCTGGGGCAGGTGATGGGGCAATTCATTTGGGCTGGGGGAGGTCACAGGGAAATTCACTGGTGCTGGAGGGCAATTCACTGGGGCTTTGGGAGGTGATGCACAATTTACTGGGGCTGGGGGAGGTCACAGGGTAATTCATTGGGACTGGAGGGCAATTCACTGGCGCTGGGGCATGTGATGGGGCAATTCACTGCGGCTGGGGGAGGTGATGGGGCAATTCACTGGAGCTGGGGGAGGTCATGGGGCAATTCACTTGGGCTGAGGGAGGTCACAAGGCAATTCAATGGTGCTGGAGGGCAATTTGCTGGGGCAGGTGATGGTGTAAATTCACTGGGACTGGAGGGCAATTCACTGGGTCTGGGGGAAGTTTCACCTGCAATGTAGTTAAAACAATCAGTGAATGAGGGGACACAGACCTTGTTCTGGGTATTACAGAAATCTAAAGGAAAGCTGCAGCTAAATCCCCAGGCCAAAAAGATTCAATGTATCAGTTATGCTAATTTTCCCTGGGATTTTCAGGGGGTGTCAACATTGATAGAAAACAGATTGCAAATGCAAGAAATTCAGCAAACTTCAGGGTAACGGTTTAAATGTTTATTTTGGTATTTTTTTATGCAAATAATTTTTTATACACTACTAATTCTCCTCTATCAGATAACCCAGCTCACTTGCATATACCTTTTAATATTGAATAAGGACTCTTATTAAAGATCAATGCCAAATTATATCATGTAGCTCATGTTGTTAGGGTATTGCAGTGGTCCCTAAAATAATTTTGTTTTTGCCATGTACTTAACCCATGTACAGTGCTATGGAATATGTTAGCTTGTTACAAATATAAACGATAATAATAATAAAATAATAATAAAACCAGAATGCAAACTCTTCCATTATACCACTGCAAGGTTGGTCTGTATGCAGAGGTGGGCCTATTGTTACTGAGAGGTGCATTGCTTAGGATCAACCAGAGGGTTAGCTCCTAAACAATTTATCAGAGACCCCTGTGTTAATATTATGTTTCAGATAATGATCTAGGCCCTCATTCAATTGCGATTTGGTCAATTCAATAGTGCTCTAAATAAGCAGATAATTTTTTTTTTAAATCAGTTTTTAGTTAGTGAAAACCTTGTTTGTGGATAGATGTTTACCAACTAAAAACTTCTTTAAAAAAATATGTGATGTGCTTATTTAGACCTCTATTGAATTGGCAAAATTGGAATTGAATGAGGGCCCTACTCTGTCTCTACATAAATATACAGTGGCTATAAAAAGTCTACACACCCCTGTTAAAATGTCAGGTTTCTGTGCTGTAAAAAAATGAGACAAAGATAAATTATTTCAGAACTTTTTCCACCTTTAATGTGACCTATAAACTGTACAACTCAATTGAAAAACAAACTGAAATCTTTTAGGTGGAGGGAAGAAAAATAAAAAATAAAAATAATGTGGTTGCATAAGTCTGCACACCCTCTTATAACTGGGGATGTAGCTGTGTTCAGAATTAAGCAATCACATTCCAAATCGTGTTAAATAGGAGTCAGCATACACCTGCCATCATTTAAAGTGCTTCTGATTAACCCCAAATAAAGTTCAGCTGCTTTAGTTGGTCTTTCCTGAAATCTTCTTAGTCGCATCACACAGCAAAAGCCATGGTCCACAGAGAGCTTCCAAAGCATCAGAGGGATCTCATTGTTAAAAGGTATCAGTCAGGAGAAGGGTACAAAAGAATTTCCAAGGCATTAGATATACCATGGAACACAGTGGAGAAAATATGGCACAACATTACCAAGAACTGGAGCTCCCTCCAAAATTGATGAAAAGACGAGAAGAAAACTGATCTGGGAGGCTACCAAGATGCCTACAGCAACATTAAAGGAGCTGCAGTAATATCTGTCAAGTACTGGCTGTGTGATACATGTGACAACAATCTCCCGTATTCTTCATATGTCTGGGGTAGAGTGGCAAGACGAAAGCCTTTTCTTACAAAGAAAAACATCCAAGCCAGGCTACATTTTGCAAAAACACATCTAAAGTCTCCCAAAAGCATGTGGGAAAAGGTGTTATGGTCTAATGAAACCAAGGTTGAACTTTTTGGCCATAATTCCAAAAGATATGTTTGGTGCAAAAGCAACACTGCACATCACCAAAAGAACACCATACCCACAGTGAAGCATGGTGGTGGCAGCATCATGCTTTGGGGCTGTTTTTCTTCAGCTGGAACTGGGGCCTTAGTTAAGATAGAGGGAATTATGAACAGTTCCAAATACCAGTCAATATTGGCACAAAACCTTCAGGCTTCTGCTAGAAAGCTGAACATGAAGAGGAACTTCATTTTTCAACATGACAACGAGCCAAAGCATACATCCAAATCAACAAAGGAATGGCTTCACCAGAAGAAGATTAAAATTTTGGACTAGCCAGAGCCCAGACCTGAATCTGATTGAAAATCTGTGGGGTGATCTGAAGAGGGCTGTGCACAGGAGATGCCCTCGCAGTGTGACAGATTTGGAGTGTTTTTGCAAAGAAGAATGAGCAAATCTTGCCAAGTCAAAAAGTGCCATACTGATAGACTCATACCCAAAAAGCCTGAGTGCTGTAATACAATCAAAATATGCATCAACAAAGTATTAGTTTAAGGGTGTGGATACTTATGCAACCATATTATTTTATATTTATATTTTTTCTTCCCTCTACCTAAAAGATTTCAGTTTGTTTTTCAATTGAGTTGTAGAGTTTATAGGTCACATTAAAGGTGGAAAAAGTTCTGAAATTATTTATCTTTGTCTAATTTTTTTACAGCACAGAAACCTGACATTTTAACAGGGGTGTGTAGCCTTTTTATACCCACTGTATACTAGGAAACATTATATAGGCTTTATACAGCAGGGCTGTAAAATGTGTGTAAATGGTAACATTTAAGAAAATCTATTTCTAAAATACCCACAGTGATTCATTTGTCAGGATCATCCACTGTAATGGTCCAGCTAAAATGACTTTTAAGCAGTTTAAACAGCTTTTTAATTTATTTTGATTTAAAAATTCCACAACATTTTAATAACAGTTAATAGAAAACATCACATATATAGTTGTGAGCAATACGGGTTGTTCGCAGACCCCCATAAGCCCTTCATTAACCATGGCAATCATGGGGGTCAATACAGACCCCCATAATCCCTTAATTAACCCTGTCACTCATGGGGGTCAATACAAGCCCCCATAATCCCTTAATTAAACCGTCACTCATGGGGGTCAATGAAGACCCCACATAACCCCTTAATTAACCCTGTCACTCATGGGGGTCAATACAGACCCTCATAAGCCCTTCATTAACCCTGTCACTCATGGGGGTTAATACAGACCCCCATAAGCTCTTAATTGACCCTGTCACTCATGGGGGTAAATACAGACCCCCATAATCCCTTAATTAACACTGTCACTCATGGGGGTCACTACAGACCCCCATTAGTCCTGAATTAACCCTCTTACTCATGGGGGTCAATACAGACCCCATAAGCCAATAATTAATGCTCACAATCATGGAGGTCAATACAGACCCCCATAAGCCATTAATTAACCCTGACACTCATAGGGCTCAATACAAACCCCTATAAGCCCTTCATTAACCCTGTCACTCATGGGGTCAATACTGACTCCCATAATCCGTTAATTAACCCTGTCACTAATGGGGCTCAATACAGACCCCCATAAACCCTTCATTAACCCTCTCAGTCATAGGGGTCAATACAGACCACCATAATCCCTTAATAAACCCTATCACTCATGGGGGTCAATACAGACCCCCATAAGCCCTTCATCAACCCTGTCAGTCATAGGGGTCAATACAGACCCCCATAATCCCTTAATTTACCCTGTCACTCATGGGGGTCAATAAAGAAACCCATAACCCATTAATTAACCCTATCACTAATGGGGGTTAATACAGACCCCAATAACCCCTTCATTAACCCTGTCACTCATGGGGGTCAATACAGACCCTCATAACCCACTATTTAACCCCATCAGTCCCATTAGGGTATAGAAAGACCCTTATGGGGTAGTTCCAACCCTAACATTAACCACATAAGTACCATGACAGTACTCAAGGACCCTCATCACACTAACTACAAACACTACACTGCACTATCACCCCCAATAAACCATTAAATCTAAAATAACCCCCCCACCTACAGTAACCTATGAACACCTAAACTCCATACCTACACTACCTACCTAACCCCTAATAACCCCCCCCACCCCACTAATTACACAAAATAATAAAAGCTGACTCACAAAACTTAAAAACAATACATTACACAAAATAAAAAAACCTAAGTTACAAAAAAAGAACCATTATAAAAAATAAAAAAAATACATTACAATTCCCCCACTACAGAAAATAACAAATTACACACCTGAAAAGGAAAGACACACAATACATACAGTACATTGCAACACAGTACAAATCAAATAAAATACAATAACTCCCTATCTAAAATATACTTTCTAAAATACATTACACCCTATCAAAACTATACACATACCATACTATCAAAAATACAATAAATGCAATCTAAAATACACACATACCCCACTATCTAAAATACAAGAAATCCTATCTAAAATACACACATACCCCCTATCTATCTAAAAAACTCCCCCTAGTAAATATACAATAAATCCTATCTCCATATACAAACCTTAATTCTAAACTAAACTAAAATAATTAACACCACTTACCTTTGCAGATGTCCCTTCAGATCACCAACCTGCAGGAAAAAAAAATAGTACAACACGTTTACAATAAATAAACATTCTAAATAGTTTAAATATTCTACTCACCTTTCCAGCATGTCCTCCCCATCCTTATTATTTTCTTTTCCGGCACTGCCCCTGTTAAAAAAAAAAAACATTACATTAATACAACATACACACACACACACACACAAAAAAGTAACATCAAAATAAAATACATTGAACTTACCTCCCCGCAATGTCCACGGCCTCCTTCTCTTCTGCCCCGGATGGGCCCTGGAAGAATCCGCAACTTTTCCGGAAAAAAACTGGCAATGGTGCATTCTGATTGGCTGAAAACGCTGTCAATCAAATTTCAGCCAATCAGAAGGCACCAAGGTGTCAGACAATCTGAAAGGGATACACCCGCATATCCTATTTTGATTGGCTAATGTACCTGTCAATCTTTTTTAAACCAATCTGAAGAATGCATTGCCTTCAGGCAATCACAATGGGAAAAACCCCACAGGGTGATTGGCTGGAGGTATCAGCGCATTCTCATTGGCTGCAGTCTAATTGACAGTCACAACAGCCAATCAGAAGGTGCTATTACCTTCACCCAGTCACAATGTGATACACCCCCACGGTGTGATTGGCTGTAGACATATGCGCCTTCAGATTGACTGTAATCTGGTTGACAGTGACAACAGCCAATCAGAAGGCATAGATGCCTTCAGCCAATCACTACGTGGGGGTGTATCCCATTGTGATTGGTTGAAGGGAATAGTGCTTTCTGATTGGCTGTTGTCACTACAACCAATCAGAATGCGCTGAAGCCTCCAGCCAACCACCCTGAGGGGGTGTATCTCATTGTGATTGGATAAAGGCAAGAAAGCCTTCTGATTGGTTTAAAAAAAGATTGACAGGTGCATTAGCCAATCAAAATACGATATAGGGGTGTATCCCTTTCTGATTGGCTTTTTTTTACAGCGCAGATTCTTCCAGGGCCCATCCGGCCCCGAAGAGGAGGAGGCCGGGGACATCGCGGGGAGGTAAGTCCAATGTATAATATTTCGATTTTTATTTTGTGTGTGTGTATATTGTATTAATGTAATGTTTTTTTTTTTAACAGGGGCCGCGCCGGAGAAGAAAATAAGGACGGGGAGGACATGCTGGAAAGGTGAGTAGAATATTTACAATATTTACAATGTTTATTTATTGTATGTAAATGTGTTGTACTAATTTTATTTTATTTTTTTCCTAGGTTGGTGACCTGAAGGGACATCTGCAAAGGTAAGTGTTCGTAATTATTTGACTTTAGCTTAGAATTAGGGTTTGTTTATGCAGATAGGATTTATTGTATATTAAATAGGGGGGGGGGGTGTATAGTATTTCATGTATTTTAGATAGTGTGGTATGTATATAGTTTAGATAGGATGAAATGTATTTTCCATACTGTGGTATGTGTATACTTTAGATAGGATGTAATGTATTTTAGATAGTTTGTTTTGTGTGTATTTGAGATAGTAAATTTAATATTTTTTACATAGGGGGTATTGTCTTTTATTTAATTTGTACTGTATTGTAATGTACTGTATGTATTGTGTATTTCCTTTTCAGGTGTGTCATTTTTTAAATTTTCTGTACTGTGGGGGTGGGGGTTGTAATGTAGGTTTTTTTTCTATAATGTACCTTTTTTGTTTTTTGTAACTTAGGTTATTTTATTTTCTGTAATGTAGATTTTTATCTTTTGGTGACTTGGGTTTTTTTTATTTTCTGTAATGTAGATTTCTTCATTTTTTGTAATGTAAATTTTTTTTTATTTTCTGTAATGTAGCTTTTTTATTTTTGGTGAATTAGGCTTCTTTATTTTATGTGACTTAGTTTTTATTATTTTGTGTGAGTTAGGTTTTATTATTTTCTGTAATTAGTGGGATGGGTGGGGTTATTAGGGGGTAGGTAGGTAGGTAGTGTAGGTGTTAATAGGTCAGTGTAGAGGGGTGTTAGTTTAGCAAGGTTTATGTTAGCAATGAGCTCCAAAGGTACTCAGAGGACTAAAAGTCTTATATTATGTGCCAAACAGCATTCCCAGCCTTTTAATTGTATTGACCGTCATTTTTTGTCAGGCGAGTTGCTAGTTTTTTTAATAATCTTTACTACATTAATTCTGGAAAGCTGGATAATTACAATGGCTTTTTAAGATATAGATTATTCCCAGTTGGTCTACATTCACTTCCTCATATTTCACTGTTTTATTGTGGAGAGTTTATATAACTTAGTTATTTTTTCCACTGCAGCATACAGAGAGTGTGTCTGAAGGGGCTGAATGGAACATAAATCAGAGGCTCCTTACAACTGCATGTGCTCTCTGATGCAACAATAAAAATAGCTTTTTCTGTTTCTTGACATACTAACTAAAAAAAAGCTGAAATGTATTATTGCAGTGTAGTTAAAACAAAAGCATTTTGAGGGATATCATAATGTATGTGTGTATATATATATTGTAATAAAGTGCAGCAGGAATCCCTCATAACCTGCAACACAGTACATCAGGGAAGATATATAAGCCACAGATGGAGCAAAGCCATATACTCTGGACTGACATAGAAAAGGTTAATCCAAAATCTTCAGCCTAATTAAGCCAACACCTGACCCTGCTCATGAGCAGTTAAAAAGGCTGCTCAGTGAAGTTTGCAGGCTCTGCCTAGCAGTCTGAGGAGGAGGGTGTCACTGAGAGGCTTTCCTAAAGGAGAGAGCGTTCCGCTTCTGTTCAGGAGAAATCAAGCTGAGTAAGGAGCCATCCAAAAGCCCCCCATTCCTGATAAACCGGATACAACTTAGAGGATAAAAGGTTGGTGCCAAATACATATTATTTTCACCATACCCAGAAAAAGGATTACAAATGCCCCAGGGAGAAGAGAGTATTAAGAAAGAGTAATCATCCCTCATCACAAGAGGGTGACAAGGGTCCCTGGGGTGAAGCATAAGGGAGAGAAGGGTGGGCCCTATGCTTCACCCGCTATTGACAGAGAGAGAGAAGAGGAAAAAGGCCCTCAAGAGATCCAAGAAAGAAGCAGAGAGCTTACACTGTGGACTGTATAATTTTACCTGCAGGCCGAGAAGCGGTCTCAGGGCGAGTCAGGGTGTTCCAGGTTATAGTAAGCCCGTTTATGTAGAATTTTATTTTATTGCTGAGGATAAGCACTATTTTTCTTTCTGTTTGTACTGACAAAATAAAACAGCAGTAAAACAAAAGCTTCTGACAAACCTGCTGTGTTTTCCTCCATAAATAAGTTAAAGAGCAAGGAGAACAGGACGCAACCCACCCACCCCCGTCAGAAGGGGACACTCTGTTACAATATATATATATATATATATTTATATATATATATTTATATATATATATATATATATAAATATACACATGACATCATTTGGTATTCCCTGCTCAGATAATCAGGGGAGGAAGAGATCTTGGAGGCTGGTGATTTGGAGGGCGATGGGGTCAAGCAGGGGCAGTGGTGAGGGCCAAGAGGAGTATTTAGAAAGAAAATACAATTCAAAAAAATGTTTGACAGCACTGCCCGCCCACCCCCCACAGAGAAGGGCCATTTGCACGGGCGGTAGCTACATCCCTTGCTCCCATATCAGGAAGTTGATCAGCAGAAACCAACATGTTAGAATTCAACTGCAGCATTATCGCATACATCATTTTTACATTCTAAAAGCATTTTAAATTTTAATAAAATGATAACTATAATTAGGAGCCATACTTGCAATATAAGCACTTAGGTGGCTCACTGCATGTACCTCTAGTATCATGAGTCAGATGCAGTAAACTGGTGTTGATCAGTTAGCAGTGACTGTTGTTTTTTTCAAGACAAGTTTGCGATCACTATCTAATTTAATTGGGAGTGTGCTGTAGGCCTGATAAGTATATAAAACTGTACAGAAATCTATTTTACTATGTTCACTAATAAGTAAACTGACTAGGCTTGTCAAATAGCTCTATATTTGCTGTCTTGTTGCTAATGTACTGCATATTCCTCTAATAATAACTAATATTAGTATATACATTTAGCACACCATGGCCTATAGCACAAGTACATACACTACTAGATCTTCATGAATATGAATTACTGATGGTACATTTACTACTCACAATCACAGACATTTTCTCTTTTAATTATCATAATACAATCATACCTGCTCTTCACTCACCTTTTTGAACAACGTGGCAGTGCAATACTGATGGACTCAACATGTGCTTCCCACATGTAAAGCAAAAATTCATCCTCTTCCGTAGACAGTGGTGGTACTGATATATTTGATAATTTCCTGGGTGCCATTATTAACTGCAAGAAATGTGACAACATAATATCGCCTAGCTTGTCTTTTCTTAAAGCGTTATTAACTTCTGATACAAAACCATCAAAACTTATATTGGAGTATGAGTTCTAGAATGCTGTTTTAAATCTTTAGATGACTAAATGAAGAACTTTACAGTGAAAATCAGATGTCTCACTCAGTTGGAGTTCTTAAGGACTTATAAATGTGTCTAAAATGCTGCTTTAAATTGGACTTTCTTTGCCATTCATTTTTTTGAGTACAGGTCCAACACAGATTTTCCAGGGTCCAAAGGTCAAATAGGCTCAGAATGTGCTTGAAAAGTTCTGTGATTGAAATACTTGCTCAGAACAGGCTCCAAACAAGCTGTGAGGAACCAAATCTCGATACAGATTAGCCAACTCTGCATTGGGACAACATGAGTGCACCAAGACAAATAGAAACTTCCTGTCTGTAAATTTTGTCCGGATTAAAAGAGGTTTTGGTTTAACCGATATAGGAAAACCGGTGGCACGAACACACCTGTTCATGCTGGTGTGTCCATAGAGGTATCATGTGAACCTGGCAATACAGTGCCTTGCAAAAGTATTTACCCCCCTTGACTTTTTACCTATTTTGTTACATTACAGCATTAAGTTCAATGTTTTGTTAATCTGAATTTTATGTGATGAATCAGAACACAATAGTCTAAGTTGGTGAAGTGAAATGAGAAAAATATATACATAAAACTATTTTTTAGAAATAGAAAACAGAAAATTGGCATGTGCATATGTATTCACCCCCTTTGTTATGAAGCCCATAAAAAGCTCTGGTGCCACCAATTACCTTCAGAAGTCACATAATTAGTGAAATGATGTCCACCTGTGTGCGCACATGATCTGTGATTACATAAACACACCTTTTTTGAAAGGCCCCAGAGGCTGCACCACTAACCAAACACTGCCATGAAGACAAAGGAACTCTCCAAACAAGTAAGGGACAATGTTGTTTAGAAGTACAAGTCAGGGTCAGGTTATAAAAAAATATCCAAATCTTTGATGATCCCCAGGAGCACCATCAAATCTATCATAGGACAACAATAAGACGTACGCTCCATAGAGTTGGGCTTTATTGCAGAGTGGCCAGAAGAAAGCCATTTTCAACCAAAAACAAAATGGCACGCTTTGAGTTTGCAAAAGGGCATGTGGGAGACTCCCAAAATGTATGGAGGAAGGTGCTCTGGTCTGATGAGACTAAAATTGAACTTTCCGACCATCAAAGAAAACGCTATGTCTGGCGCAAACCCAACGCATCACATCACCCAAAGATCATCATCCCCATAGTGAAACATGGTGGTGGCAGCATCATGCTGTGGGGATGTTTTTCACTAGCCCGGACTTGGAAACTGGTCAGAGTTGAGGGAAAGATGGATGGTGCTAAATACAGGGATATTATTGAGCAAAACCTGTACCACTTTGTGCGGGATTTGAGGGTAGGACGGATGTTCACCTTCCAGCAGCACAATGACCCCAAACACACTGCCAAAGCAACACTTGAGTGGTTTAAGGGGAAACGTAAATGTGTTGGAATGGCCTAGTCAAAGCCCCCACCTCAATCCAATAGAAAATCTGTGGTCAGACTTAAAGATTGCTGTTCACAAGTACAAACCATCCAACTTGAAGGAGCTGGAGCAGTTTTGCAAGGAGGAATGGACAAAATTCCCACTGGTAAGATGTGGCAAGCTCATAGAGACTTATCCAAAGCGACTTGGAGCTGTGATTGCAGCAAACGGTGGCTCTACAAAGTATTGACTTTAGGGGGGTGAATAGTTATGCACATTTACTTTTTCTGTTATTTTGTCCTATTTGTTGTTTGCTTCACAATAAAAAAAAAACATCTTCAAAGTTGTGGGTATGTTCTGTAAATTAAATGATGCAAATCCTCAAAGAATCCATGTTAATTCCAGGTTGTGAGGCAACAAAACACGAAAAATGCCATGGGGGGTGAAAACTTTTGCAAGACACTGTATATCCTCAAGCATACAGCAAAGTCAAATGTATTTATACTTACGCAGCCATCACTAGCTTAAATTTTCACTATAAATTTGCGGTGTGCATCTACCATGTTTATCATGCATAGCAATGTAAAACATACAGTATATATGATAAAAATGTTCTATAATAGTGAAATAAATAGGGTTACAATGTTACTTTCTGTGTATGTGTAAAGTAAGCTTAATAATTCTGTGATGAATAATAGTGAAGATAATAGTATAAAATAGGCTATTTTGCCAGGGTACACAACACAAGATAGAGTATTAAAACAATAACAATTTTAACACACATTCACAAGCTACTAATCTATAAATATATGCATGTGTGAATATAATTATGGTAGTTATACAGTAAAAAAAACATAGGTGTGCAATAAAGCATTTGCCAAATATTATCTAAATGGACTAACTTATACATGTTAACTTATCCAATAGCAATATCAATGCAATAAGTCTGAATTTTTTCCCCAAAAAATGTAGCACTTGGTTTTTAAAAATTAACACCACATCCTTTCCTCCTCATTGGTCCTGAAGCAGATACATTGCATCATTAAATGCAACAACAGCTCTCCAGGAATGTAAACCCCCCTCTCACACACACTTTGACCAATGTATCATGGATCCTTATTTTTTTCTAATTAAAAACTGTATAAATCTTTTCTGATTAATTATGTTCTTATTCATACTCAAAGTTTTCAAACATATATTCTTTCACTGTGCAGTGGTTCTTTAAGTACTGTGAGACTATATCCCCAATCCAAAAACATGGGAAACCCAACAATCTGAAATCTAGAATGTTAAAGGATATAAATTGCAAATATGCCATCATTATCATGTAATCTTATATGTTGTATCTAATTATTGCTAATCAGTTTTACTTCCTGGGCGTTTTCAGGTACTCAGATTTTAGCAAATGCATGGAGGTTGATAGCAATGCCCAGCATTTCAGTTCCATTGTACTTCAAATACTATGGGCCTCATTCAATTGAGATTTGGCCTATTGAATAGGGCTCTAAATAAGCACATAGCATATTTTTTTTAAAGAAGTTTTTAGTTAGTGAAAAGCTTGCTTTTGGGTAGATGTTTACTAACTGAAAACTTATTTTAAAAAAATATGTTATGTGCTTATTTAGAGCCCTATTCAATTGGCCAAATTGCAATTGAATGAGGGCCTATATATATATATATATATATATATATATATATATATATATATATATACAGCGTACCTCAACTCTGCTGCACCAAACTATTATCTTATTTCTAATCAATACCAAGGGAGTTGATAAGTATAAGCTCGCATATCAAGTTTCATACATACAAGCAAATTGCTACCTCAAAAAAGGCTTTCCATTTGGTCATAGCTTGTGAAGCCGATGAGTGACAGTCGGAAATGTTGAAACAAAAATCAAAACTGAATTCTGAAGGGTGAGAAATTTCTATTTGAGGGAATTCTGTAAATAATCCAGCGTCAGATGCTCCAAGAAAGGGAATGACAGACAAGTAGTAATTCATACCTAAAAGAACATGATTATACATTATTTTAAGATTAGTATTTGTAATTTGATTGCAGGGTGTCATTGCATTTTGAACAAAAGTCCCAGGTATTTTCTCCATTGTGGTCAATGTCGTCATTATTTTATACATGCCCTTAGGAATAACTAAACTTTATAAAAAAAAAAATAATAATGCATAAATAAATACATGTAAATATATAAACATAATATTCATAATCTAATTTTCAGATGCAAATTTTCTTCACTGTGGGGTTCGATTTTCTTTTCTAAGCTAGTTCTGCTCCTTTTTCAGGGTGGTATGTCCTTGTGCAATAATGAACCTACGGTTTGCTCTAATGAAAACACTGTGCAGACGGAGGCATCCTCTCCATTTAAAGTTGCTCCCACCCCAGAAGGTTGATCAGCAGAAATGAAAATGTTAGAATCCACTGCATCATTACTGAATACATAATTTTTACATTCTAAAACAGTTTGTCTATTTTGAATTCTAATTCTCCAAAGACTACATTTTATACATTAAAGACTACAGTGGCCCATTAAGGTTTGAATATTATTTGTTTTTGCCCCCTTTGATTATGTACCAAAACACATTTTATCAAAAAGTAAGCAATTAAATAAAAATGTAGAATAATTGACACACACAGAGTGATACAAGTTTACCTTCTTAATCCAATTTTCTATCAAATCTGACAAAATACCCTAAAGTACCAGAACTTTACATTATGGACATACAGCACTGGTAAAAATAAAAAATAACCTTTGTACTCACAAGCCCACCAGCTTCTTTCAGAAATGTGTGTCCTATCTTCATTTTTCAGGCCACTAGTGTTTTGTTCGGATTTATCCTGTAACCTTCCTAGATATAATAAAAATACATAGAAAGTATAAGAAGACGTAAAAAAATAGATTTGATTGCAGATAAGGATAATATAGGCTGATCAATAGCCCTATTCTATTCCCCTATATCGCAAATTACACTGCCCTCAATATCAAAGTTAATCTCCCTAGCTATTCTTTTCACCCTTCGCAGAATCATTGCAAGAGAAGTACCACGACAGACTGCAACAAGAAAAAGCGGCAAATTACCACAAATGTTTCCATTGATTTTTGCATGGCAAAACCCTATTCAAATGAGACTTAACAGAACACTTGCAAATTATGGCAGGACCTGGAAATAGGAAAAATCTCTGAAAAATTTAAGGGTACTAAATAGCATTCACAAATGGTTTTAAAACCACTGCTGACAGCTGGAGCAGCACTTAGAGAGAGAGTACATTACTCAAAAAATAATTGAAAAGAACAACCAACAAGATAAATACCAGTGTTATACCCCAAGATCGTTTAGAAGGGAAAGGGGGGGACCGGCTACTTCAGAAAGAGCGTTAATACAGTAAAGGAGAAAGGATCAGCGGGAATGTCTAATCTTGTAAAGTAGGTTTGTTTTATAGTTACATGTTTAAAATGTTGGAAGATGATAAAATAAAATATGAACGGAGGTGGTTCCCATGCGGACTACATAACACTTTAAATCACTAACAACGCTGTCTCCAGTAGGGGATAATATCACCAGATAATGGGGATATTCTGTACTGGATCATATCTGTTTATAGATGGAACAGTTGTATATACCGTATTTGCCGGCGAATAAGACGACTGGGCGTATAAAACGACCCCCCCCCCCCAACATTTCCACTCAAAATATAGAGTTTGTTATATACTCGCTGTATAGGACTACCCCCTCTTCCGCACACTTTCCACTCACCAAATAAAATTTAAAAGAACATCAGATTTGATTTCAACATGTTAATTTATATTCAAATGCTTATGACATGCATGAAAACTGTCACAATGCTGTATGTTATCAAACATGTACAGTAAACATAAAACAGTGCAAGTTTATTAAACATAATTCACTAAAGAAAACAACTGTCAATGATTGAAGGAAGATAACAAATAGAGGGAGAGAGCAAGTGCCGGGCAAGTCCCTAGCAAGTTTGCTGTTGTGTCAGTTTCCCTTTAAAAGCCTTCAAACTCCTGTTCGTCATCTGATATTAAAAGTTCATCAACAACATCTTTTGATACAGTTGCAAGGCAGTCATCATATGGATCTAATTCCGTGTCAGATGATGTGGCCTCAGCTTCAGCTTCCTCTTCATCTTGCCACAAGTACTCGTCCTCCATACCATCTAATGAATTTGATATGCCATACTTCTTGAAAGACTTGATTACTGCTTGTGCATCAATCTCATTCCAGGCTTTTATGACAAATTGGCACAAAACATCCAACTGTGGAGCACGCATGTTTCCTCCTTTTGTGTATGACTTTTCACCGCTAACCATCCATTCATTCCACTGTTCTCGAATGCGATCTTTAAACGGCTTGTTTAGGCACACATCCAGGGGCTGTACCAATGATGTCAATCCTTCAGGAATAACTGCTGCATCTGTTTTTATTCTCGCAAGCCTTTCCTTGGTGGTGGGAGTTAAATGAGCCCTGAACATATCCCACACAAAGTAGACCACCTGGTCGTCTGCTCCATACATTATCCAGCCATAGTTTCACACCTTCCTCATCCATCCAGCCTTTTTCATGCACGTGCACAAAACAACCAGCAGCGAACTTGAGTTTTGGCATTGTTTTCCTTTTAAAAATAATCATAGGTTTCAGTTTGTTGCCATCTGCCGTGCATGCTAGTACCACTGTAAAACTTGACTTCTCATGTCCTGTTGTTTTTATCAAAATAGTTTTTTAACCTTTTTGATGGACAGTTTTATTTCCAATCATATCAAAATTCATTGGAGTTTCATCCATATTTCCAATATTACTTAACGCATAGCCATATTTAGTGCGCTGTTGTATTACGTAACGATGGAAACTATCCACTTTGTTATCCAGATCTGCAGGTAATTTCTGAGCAATTTTTGTATTTTGCCTTAGTACCAGATCATGCCTTGCCATGAATCTACTACACCAGGATATAGTGGCCTTAAAATTGTTGCTGTGATCTGGGTTAGATTTGGCCCACTGAAGTGCAAACAAGCGTATTGTTTTTCGTGTCACCACATAACCGTTTTGGCGATGCTGAGCCACCATGTCTGCTACATGTTTTTCGAGTTCTGGCCAGTGTGGGGTGCCTCTTCTTCATGCACACTTCCCCCTTGGCATACTCTTTAATGCTTTTTGATTTGATTTCCACTCCCGAACCATCTTTTCTGTTACTCCATATTGTCTTGCAGCAGCACAATTATTCCATGGAAAAGTTTACAACTTTAAGTTTAAAACTTGCATCATATTTCTTTCTTTTTGCTGGTGCCATGATAGGGTTGATAGGGGTTTGACTGCTGGACATTTTCTACGCTGTACTGTACTGTACAGTGGTGCAGTACTGTGGTTGTCTGTTGGCTGTATATAAAGCCTGATTAAATTGGTTAAAATTAATACTAAGTGACATACTGTATATTATGACCTGATAAGAGATTTGGATAGGGAGTATTTATCAAAGTATGCATAAGAAGGGGCGAGGAGAGAGTTGCAAAATGTATAAAAGTGTACCCCTGTGTGCTATTATTGTTACCGGTTTTACATGAGTGCCATTAGTATTAGTATTAGTGCCATTACAGTACCTGTCATTGTCCTCCGGCCCGCCCCTGCATCTCCCTGTGACCGGCACTAGTGGGCAAGTCCGCATGTGCGAGCTCTGCGTAGACAAGGGGCCGGCCGGTGCGCCGCTGCTTCCCGCCGAGCAGAACGGGCCGGTCACACCGAAAAGGAGGGCCCCCTGTCTCACTGCCGATGCTCGCCGCAGCCACGCTGATGACCCGCTGCGGCCCGATGCCGCGCGATACTGGATGGTATGCAGAATGAGGTAGGCCGGCATCGGTAGGCCACAATGGGCACCGGGCTATGCCTATCCCAACTGAAGTGCACCCGGCGTATAAGGCGACCCCCCCCACTTGGAGGCATGTTTTTTAGGGCAAAAAAGTCGTCTTATACGCCGGCAAATACAGTACTTTAATGAAGCTAATGTTTTATTGTGTACAGAATTATATGCCTACTCAATGAATGTATATATATTCTAGATGTAAATAAGACTTGTGGTATAAATTATCTGTAACTTTATGTGATTTCCATCTAATAAAAATGCAATGAATAAAACAATAATGAGCATGCAATATCAACAGAAATGAATGCTGCACATTGCTATTGGAACATATGTGCTATTAAAAAACATCCAGTTTCCATATATGACTGATCAGACATATGGAAATAGAAAATCTGCTCACAGCTGGATAAATCTGTTAAAGAGACAGCACATTAATAAATAGGCTTACAAATCATATAACTCCAATAGAAATAATATGTTAGAGTGACAAATATAAAAAATAAATATCAATACGTTTGAACCATTACATATATAATGGAACACCAACTTCTGGCAATATCACACCTCCACATAACATATTACAATGTCCAGGGGAACATAACCACAGTATGAAAGGTTAATACCAATTAATACCAATCAGCAAACACACATGGCCCAAACAGATGCTATGAAGCACTCACTATTAAAGAGATAAACAGAAAACCCCAACAATACTGAGCAACAGTAATGATCCTCACCACAGCACAGTTCTGGCAGATATCATCTATGACACATCCATGGGAAGGCATGGCAACTACACAAGAACCTGGAGTTTCTTACCTTGGGGGGGGGGGGGGGGTGTATCTCATCATGGGCAACATGAGTCATTAAACAGAGAAAAAGCTGACAGCCATGGTCAATAGATAGCACAGGCTAGGTACTGGATTTATACATGCAGCATGTAAGGAACAGGGTGTTATAAGCACATGGACATGGGCATATAGGGACATTTCATGGCAAGGGGGATTGCACAAATACAAAAGGCAGCTGTAAAGCGGCACATGGAGCACTGTGAATCTTACCTCCATCAATGAGGATCATGGGTACACCTGTCCTGGCAAGTCTCACACCATTGCTGTTGTTCTTGTGACAACGTGTATACCAGTAATGGTCATGTGACAATTAGTGCTAGTCTTAATGTATCAATGGATCGTTAATTAGACATGTCATATGGTTAACAACCCTTCAGTGGAATGTTGAACCACAACAGCATCACAATGTATGTATATTAATGTATTAACTCCCAATAATCACTCATGATGTTGTCCACACATGCGTATTTGAACAACAGACTTGATACATGTGATCACTTGTAAACCACTTTTGTGTCAAAGGAATGTTCTGGGATCATCAAATGCATGAAGGGATAAGTATACAGGATGATGGCCAAACCCTAAATCATAATTGTTATGTATGTTGATATTTAAAAACATTAACCATGAAAAACGCACAGAAACATGGATGATGGTACAACAATATCATTGTTTATTGTCATTACACCACAGTAACCATAATCAGTTGAATAACAAACGCATTATTCAACACTACATATAATAGAGCTAACCAGTAATGTGCTTTGCACATACCTCATGTCTTTATCTGCTCTATTACACATATACTTTAAATAATGGATTATGTAATTCAATGCAATTACACACACACAGTGTGTTCAGAAAATAAGCTAAAACAGGCAGGAGTAGGATAAACAAAAAACATTTGTATGTACAGTACAGTGGTAACTACTATAAGCGTAACAATTAACCAACTTATCTAAACTTCATCTACAAGCAGTGCAAACTGTTCTGTATCTGTTATGAGAAATTCCATCACCAGTACTAATTATGTGACATCTCACAAGGAATGCTGAGCTGTGACCAAAGTCAGTGGGCTGAGAGTACTATCATCATCTGTCTATGAGATTTGTATCCACATGTATATGGTATACATATGTTATCAGATTATTACTGATTGTCAGGATATCATGATGTATGATCACGTCCTCCTTAATAGTGACAAAGGTCAGCAGCCATTGATGAGGGGATAACATGGTTAACTAACACATGTATTAATGCTGGCTATTGGAATTTGCTAGTTGCACAACAGATCTGCATTGGTGTGAGTTAAACTTAACAACAAACGTGTAATTAGACATGGTATTTGATTAATTAGTGGTGCATGAGATCATTCTGATGTCATTGATGGAATGGCTATCTGTGTACATGTTTCACATTATTTGGTAGCAAATACGTGTCCACAAAGAAAAGGATCATGAACCATGTTATGGGGATAGTCATCTGCTTACAAAATATCACCATCCCATAGGCCATAATCCTCTATTCTGTAGCCAGGCTAGATCATGTTAAGATTTATACCAATATATTGTCAATGAGGAGTTCTATTGTGAAGGTCAAATCCTAGGTACAGGGCATATTACCTCTTCTGGTTGTACACATGGCCCCCATGCCCCATGCCACCACGCAGAGTCCCTAGTCAAGGTGGAGTTGCAGGGGGTGTCATCCTTCCAGGAAGCAGCAGCACCAGTGGAGGTGGATCCATGGAGGGAGGTAAGGACGGGCCAGGCTGCGAGTATGCAGGAGACTTCTGGGGTGGAGGACGTGGTGCTTGGAACCAGAGTATGCTGGGTGATATCCATGCTCAGGATTGTTAACACACTCTGGTTCTGCACTGCCCGGAGTAGACAGGCCATGTAGGACTCCACCTGCTGGTTGTGCCTCCTTACCTCCCTATTGAGCCTCCTGAGTCTACAGTCCACTGAGGTGTGGTAGGAGGACATGCTGCTTGGATCCCCCGCATAGCACCTTTTTGCTCATGCATAAGGAACAGCATCATCCCAATGGGGGCCTCCAATAGAGGGTCTGGGGCCCTCTGAGGCCAGTCATGGCTGTGGGAGGAGGTACTGGTGGCCCAGTGGGGAGGTGTTGTAGACCAGATGTGGGTGGTTGTGGGTCGGGTGGGGGCTAGATTTTGGACTTTCTGGGAAGTGGTGGTGTTGGAGGAAAGGACCTTAGGTGTTTCCTGTAGGAGGGCATGGGCAAATAGTTTATTTGTAGGAGGAGTGGGCCAGTGCGGTCAAATGCCATGGGTGTGACTGAAAATCCAGCAAGTTCCCCCACTGACCACATAAATGTGGAGTCCTCCTCCGATCCTCTCCTTGACTGCACATGCTGCAAAGGATCCTGAAAGGCAGGGGCACTGACACCAACTTCTGGCTTGGATTGAGCCAAAGCCCCGACCATATGGTTAATAGCATTGTATGATCATTTGATTGCTGTGTGTTCCTATCTAACTGACATCCTGTTGTTTTAAACCTCAATGGTTCCCTTAATTACTTTTGTTTGGAGCCATCAATTGCTAGATGTGATCATTGTTTTGTATTATAAACTTGTTTGTTATTGGCTTATGACAATATCCTGATTTGTACATTGGTCTGATCTCTGCAGCACATGCACATGTATACTCTGCATAACTTGCTGTGCATTGTGTCACACAAACCAACCTGTGGTCATGTCTCAACAATAGTTGTTACCATGTTGCATACACGTGTTTCCTAATAGGCTAGTACACTGCACTATACTTCACATGAATCCGTACAGAGTCTGTATCTCCATACGCTTCAGTTGCCACACCAATATATATAGTCTCAATTGGATGTTTCCAAAGTTTATATCTATCTGGTATTTGATGTGGCTATTTGTCACACATAGGATGCTGCCCACCAAGGATAGTGATGTGTAATATTCCTGGTTTTGAGGAGGGATAGACAATCCATTTATCCCTAGTAAAATTCATGGAGCATATATCTCACTCTCATTGATGTGCAGCATTCCTATGTGATTAATGTTATCTTTGTGTGTGTGGTCAATATATGGTGTACATGTGGAGGCGAAAAAGGGGGAAATCGGAAGGTTTTGTTAGATAATTTGATATGACTGAAATGGACAGTACACCAATTCCCCCCCACAGGTCCAAAAGCAGGAAGTTTGCATCTATAAATACAACCACATCTTCAGAAATGCAAATATTCCTCTCACACACAACTTCCAGCATAGTATCATGGATGTCTCCAAAAAAATATTAAAAACAATATTATTTGTTTCTAATTAAACACACGCTAAATTACTTTTTCCCTGCTTAGTTAATGTTTTTAGTCAAACACAAAGTATTCAGATTACTGAAAGATTTGAAACTTCTGAACAGATAAATAACGTATTTTAATGAAGCAGTTGGAGGACAGAAAAAGTGTAAATATGGTCTTAACACGACATACTAATCTAGGCGATGTCTAGTTTTGGTCCATTAAAGTGAGTATGTATTACCTAGCATTAAGTAAATTAAAATATAAAACGATATAAGTATCAAAATGGCAGACCTCAACATTTGTTCTCTGTGGGAAAATGCAATCACCTATCAACTATAATAGTTGTCACATGTGAGTAATGCCTGCAAGATGCGTTCTGCGCAAGAGTTACTCACATGCTGACTCACGCAACAGCCTGGCAGCGCCATTGAGCATGCCCTGGCAGCGCAGGAATAAAGGAAGAGAGGAGGAGGGGGGGGGGGGGAGAAAGAGAGGAGGAGGAGAGGAGGCAGAGAGGGAGAGGGAGACATGCAGAGAGAGAAGCAGGGAGGCATACAGAGAGGAAGATAGAGAGGGAGGGAGAGAGGGAGGGGAGAGAGAGGGAGGGTGAAAGATAGAGGAGAGGGAGAGAGGGAGGGAGAGAGGGGGAGGGAGAGAGACAGAGAGCACACAGAGAGCAGAGAGAGGACACAGAGGGGGGCAGAGGGCATTCCTTTCTGTTAACTGCTAACTGCTAACTGCTCTCTCTCCCCCCCTCTCTCTCTATCTCCCTGTTCTATTGGTCCCTTATACCATATTTTATTGTTTTCTTTTAGCCCCAAATTTTGGTTTCAGAAGGCCTCTCTGGTTACTCTGAATTCTGGGAGTTCTATGCACACCATCAGCCCCAAATTTTACCTGCATCTGGTTTCAGAAGGCCTCACTGGTTACTCTGAATTCTGGGAGTTCTATACACACCATCAGGTATGGAGAAGACCTTGAAAGCTGCATCTCCCCAGGAGCCAATATCTTTTATTAATATTTCTACTATATGCTTGTTATTATATTTGATGACATAGAAATATTTCTAACATTAGTTCAAACTTTTACATATGTTTACTGTACCTTGCCTGGCTTTACTCCCCCTTCCCCCTTTTATGGCCTGTATAATTTGCCTAGATCTCCTCCTTTCCATATGTCTTGGCATTTCCTTTCTGTTAACTGCTAACTGCTCTCTCTCTCTCTCTCTCTCTCTCCCCCCCCCCCCCCCTCTCTCTCCCTCTTTCTCTCTCCCTGTTCTATTGGTCCCTTATACCATATTTTATTGTTTTCTTTTAGCCCCAAATTTTACCTGCATCTGGTTTCAGAAGGCCTCACTGGTTACTCTGAATTCTGGGAGTTCTATACACACCATCAGCCCCAAATTTCACCTGCATCTGGTTTCAGAAGGCCTCACTGGTTACTCTGAATTCTGGGAGTTCTATACACACCATCAGGTATGGAGAAGACCTTGAAAGCTGAATCTCCCCAGAAGCAAATATCTTTTATTAATATTTCTACTATATGCTTGTTATTATATTTGATGACATAGAAATATTTCTAACATTAGTTCAAACTTTTACATATGTTTACTGTACCTTGCCTGGCTTTACTCCCCCTTCCCCTTTTATGGCCTGTATAATTTGCCTAGATCTCCCCCTTTCCATATGTCTTGGCATTTCCTTTCTGTTAACTGCTAACTGCTCTCTCTCTCTCTCTCCCCCTCTCTCTCTCCCTCTTTCTCTCTCCCTGTTCTATTGGTCCCTTATACCATATTTTATTGTTTTCTTTTAGCCCCAAATTTTACCTGCATCTGGTTTCAGAAGGCCTCACTGGTTACTCTGAATTCTGGGAGTTCTGCCCTCCCTCCCTGCCCCTCACCCTCCCACCCCATTTCTGATTAAATATATAGTGAAATGGGAATCACCTGACTTGCATATATTATCTCACCACTACGGGCAGACAAAATTCGAATTGCTAGAGCCCTCACCTCTGTTCCTTCTCTCTCTCTCTAAATGAAAAACCTTTCTAACTTTCACTTCCCTTCTGACCCTTTTTATTCCTTATCTTTTTAATTTTTCCCTGACTTCTGCCCCTTTCATTCCCTTTAGATTGTAAATGGTGAGTTTTCAGTCTTCTAAGATGCTTTGGGAAAAAGCACTTTCTGCAAAGATTCTAAGCTCAAAACAGGGTCCTCCATTTTTGGAAGGTTGTTAATGCTGTATTTTCCCTTGTTTTTATCCCCTGTATTGCACTACGGAATATGTTGGCGCATTACAAATAAAAGTTAATAATAATAGGGAGAGAGCACACTCACAAAGAGAGAGTGCACAGAGAGAGGGAGAGGGTGCACAAAGAGAGCCGGCACAGAGAGAGACAGAACAGACAATTGAACATAACATATGATACCGTCATTTAGGATGTTTTGTTGGATAATTCATAACAATATGTCAGGAGTAGTGATGTCATGAACATCACATTTTTGGTTCGCGAACATCAGACGTGAACTTCAATCAAATGTTCGCGAACGGGCGAACCGGGCGAACCGCAATAGACTTCAATGGGCAGGCGAATTTCAAAACCCACAGGGACTCTTTCTGGCCACAATAGTGATGGGAAAGTTGTTTCAAGGGGACTAACACCTGTACTGTGGCATGCCGGAGGGGGATCCATGGCAAAACTCCCACGGAAAATTACATAGTTGATGCAGAGTCTGGTTTTAAGCCATAAAGGGCATAAATCACCTAACATTCCTAAATTGTTTGGAATAACATGCTTTAAAACATCAGGTATGATGTTGTATCGATCAGGTAATGTAAGGGTTACACTTGCTTCACAGTAACAGACCAATCTACCCGTTTAATGCACCGCAAACAACCGCAAACTGTCCCTTTGCACAACCGCAAACTCCCCTTTTGCACAAGGTTGGATACCAAGCTAGCCATGTCCTTGTCCTCACTGATGTCATTTGAAGGTCTCTTCCTCCACCCAGCCACCAAGGGTGCCCGAAAGGTGACAACAAGCCCCCTGGGACACCTACTGTGTTTGGTCTTCCACCTCCTCAAAGCCACTTTCCTCCTCTGACTCCTCTTCTTCAGACTCCTCTCTCTGTGTTGCCTCTGTCTGCGTTATTATAAGGTGTGTACTGTTAAGTAGTACTATTCCTATCGGTTTAATCCCTGTTACGTCCACTATTAGGGGACGTGTATATGGCATTGATTTTTGGAACAGGGAGATGGAAAAAGATGCTTGGTCGGACCTCCTACTTCAAATTTGGGGCACTGCGCGTGCAATCTAAGGTGCCACCAGATATGAGTGTCACTGTGCACTGGCAAAAGTTGGCAGAGTAGATGCAATAGGCTTCACACACACACCTGTAGGCAGGCAACTGATATTCAATCGATTACAGTCAAAAAAGTGTTGTTTTATGTCACTGTACACTACGGTTGCACCAGATATGACGTATCACTGTGCACTGGCAAAAGTTGGCAGAGTAGATGCAATAGGCTTCACACACACGCCTGTAGGCAGGCAATTGCTATTCAATCTATTACAGTCAAAAAAGTGTTGTTTTATTTCACTGAGCACAATATAAGCTGTGAGCCTGACACAGGCAGGCAACTGAAATTAGATTAATTGTAGAGGGAAGCTAAATACACAGCCTGGCTATCTATTTCCCTATTAAATCTCCAGCAGCTACACTATCTGTCCTCTCACAACGAATGCAGCTTCAGAATAATTCTAAAATGTATGCTGTCCCTCAGATGGAAGGCCCTGGAAGGGAGTTTATGCTGCTGATTGGCTGGAATGTGTATGCTGACTGTGAGGTGCAGGGTCAAAGTTTCCTCAATGATAAAGAATAGGTGGCGAACCCAAAAGCGCATGTGTTTGCCATCCGATGCGAACGCGAACATGCCAAAATCCTCGCGAATAGTCCGCGGGCGAACTGTTCGACATCTCTAGTCAGGAGTCATTAAGCATCAATAAATCACTAAGGATATTTTGCCCAATCGCATCCTCACACAAACTTGTGTTGATTTCCTGAACCTGTGGAGTGAAGAGCTGCAGTGGCATTTTTCCTTCAAATGCTTAATGAATGTCTCTAGGGGATAATGTTACAAAATGTTTTCATGTGGCCTCTTTTTTTCTGCCATTTATGGTGGTAATCTACATGTAAATAGTAAAATAATTTTAATGGTAATTAATTATTAGGGAACTATAATATGCAAAAATGTTTTAAATTAGTTAATAGTTCATATTAACGGTCTGTCAGCATTTATAGTTATGTGTGATAAAAATGTGCTGTTTGTTTGCATATTTCTGCTTAATAAGAAAACGTACCTAAAAGAGACAAGGCAAAGGTCCAAGATATTGCTTAAATATAAAGTGCACATATAAATAAGTAAATATTGTAAGTTAGATTGTAACTTTGCGAGTTTTCAATCGTGTGTCCATGTCTTCAAAACAAACACTATGTACATTTGATTATATGCTCAAAAACAGGGCCCTCCATTCTTTATAAGGTGTTAAGTTTGTTTGTTGCCATGTACTAAACCCCTGTACAGCGCTATGGAATATGTTGGCGCTTTAAAAAAAAAAAAAAAAAACTTGAAAAGCGCAAAGTAAAACTAATTTAAACTTTATTGAAACTAAAAGAAAATGCAGTAAATCATACTTATTATGATTATGATTCTTACATCTGTTTTACTGCTCATTGTCTGTCCAAGGGAAGGCATCCAGAGCTGTTAAACTTTTGAATTGATTTCTTGTGCTCTGAGAACATGGTTTAGAAAACATATTGTAAATACTCTCTTTCAAATGTAACAAAGAAAAAAAAAATCTTTCCATGACCCTTAAAAACATTTCAGGAAAGTGTTTGATAACTGAGCTTCAAAGTAAGATATTTAAAGGATAAACTAGCTAAAAATGATACTCATCCTCTGGTAAGGTTATTAATTAATGTTTCCACATAAAAGTAGCACCAGACAGGGAGTATGTTCTCAGGTAATTTATGCTTAACATGCCTAACTTTCAAGTTCATGTATCTAACACATCCACCTAAAAATATGTCATAATAACTATTCATTTTTGGGCACCATTGGGGTACATAAACATTTTTCAGCAGGGAAGGAAACAGAAATAGTAATAATTAGGGCTTCATGAGCGCTTGCAGAGGTTTTGAACAGCCTTAGAGGATAATACATAGGCATGTTTATGCCTAGGGAGGCAATGTTAGAAGTGTGGCAAGTGCTGAGTTATTTGTTCAAACGTAAATCTGTGTGACACACGTTAGCACATATCAGGCACTAACACACATGATTTAGTTCAGCCTTGGAGATTTGGAGCTCCTTCTTTCTCCCTCTTTGCTGTCAGTAGCCCTCCGTTGATCTCTCTGCCCCCTTGGTCCGGACTTAGGGCCTCATTCTATTAGCGGCCGCAGCCGTTGCGGGGCCGCAAGACCGGCTGCAAGCTATTCGGCTATTCTATTCCCTTACGGCCGGGGATTCCGGCAGGCTTGCGGCCGGTGCCTTGCTATCTCTTGCGGCCGCTCGCGCCGGAGGAAAGCCTTTGATCTAAAACGGCCGCAAGAGTTTTGCAATTCAATTGCTCCGGGAAACCTCTCTGCAAGGCTAAAAAGCGAGCCGCAGCTTACTTGCAGGAAAGAGGTCCCGCTAGCACCAATTAAGCACATAAAATAGCTCAAATAAAGCCATCCTGCACTTTGAGAAGACTATAAAGGGATTTTAGGTGTTAGAAAAAATAGCACATAATTATCCTATACTCAAATCCGTAAAATATTTTATTTTTAATATCCGTAAAATATCCATGTAAAAAGTCCAGAGTGCTTGGAGCACTTCAGACCCGCCCACGCCGCAGCCGGAAAATAAACAGTTAATTTGAACTCGGGTTTGGGCTGATGTGCAAGCTTGAGAGTGGGTTTCTTTTAATCCTCATGTCCCCCAATATGATCCCTAGCATTTACAGAGCTGTACAGTGCAGGCTTGAATTTATTTTTGCGTTTTTACATTTCTGCGCTTACGGCCGGTTCCAAGATATGCGGCCGGCCGTAAGAGGAGATCCTTGCGGGGCCGTATAATAGAATCGCGAGTTAACAGAACCCCCACAAGGAATCGCAGCCTTACGGCCGATTTACGGCCGGTAATAGAATGAGGCCCTTAGAGAGCAGCCAATCAGTGTACCCTGAGACAGCTAAAAAGACAACCTTGGTGTTCCCTCCTCTACTTGCATGCTAGAGATGATGCTGTTTTCTGGGACCTGCTCACACATTCAAAACTCTATTGCCCTACTGTGCTTTCCTATGAGACATCTATTCTCATGGCTCATGTAAAGCTCTGCCAAAAGCATGAGGCTGTGCAGTTTAAAATGTGTAAATAATGTGTATGTGCAAACACAAACATTTGAGATACATATTTTATTTATTATGGATGTATAAAACACTTATATACATATACAATAATTATATATATATATATATATATATATATATATATATATATATATACATGCATTTTGTATATGCATTTGTGTTTTTTTTATTGTTGTTGTTCAACTCTCTGTGACCCGGTGGACATCATCCATAAGGTTTTCATGGCAAAGTTAGTTGATTTGTGATTAGTCTGACTTCTCTGCTATGACCTGCCCATCTTGAGTGACCCTACATGGTATTGTTGTTGTTGTACAGTCCTCCAGTCTGTGACCATATGGTTCTCAGTACCCAGGCACATCTATCTGTGTTTCTAGTTGTGCTTATCCTGGCTATGTAGTCCAGGCCTTACTTTGAGAAAATACATTTTTATACTGTATTCAATATCCCGATAGCACACCCTCAATGAAAATAACTGGTTAAGAGGAGCAGAGCATTTAGACATCACTTGAAAGTTCCTTGTTTAAATGCTATGCAAAGCAGTGAAAACTTTGCTATTATCATTGAGAGTTTCAATTCTGAAAGATATCTTTATGCAGATTTTTTTTCTGACCTGCTTTCAAATTTGAAATGTATGTCTTTCTCGAACTCTTGTAATATAACTAACAGGAATAACTGCCATTTTAATTCTGCAGCTTTGCATTTACTCACCATGCTGTATGTGTTTTGTACTATGAATACGTTATTTAAGAGAACCTATTCTGTGGTAAAGGTGTCAAAACTGCAATCTGCAGAAGTGAATGAATTGGAGATATGAATGTCCTGTGCGGGTTTCAAATTTAGAACTTAAAATTCCAGTATAGTTTTGTACCAACTGAGGTTTAACAAACATATATTACACAATGCCAGCAACTAAGCAGTGTACAAGGAGACACTAACAGCTTGGCGAATATTTCATAAATAACTGATGTCAATGTCTGCAAAAGAAGCTCTAAGGAGCAGATCACTCTTTATTGTTGCACAGTTCAATCACCCATAAGGAAACATACAGTACCATGGTCAGATAAAAAACATTTGCTCAATCTTCATAACCTACCAAATAGCTCACACATACCACTTACAGCATAACGCCTAGCCCCTACCACATGCAGCAGCCTAATGCCTTGATATTGCATCTGTTAGCTTCCTGCCTCACATCCCAACCTTACCTTACTAATTGTAAGCTCTTTGGAGTAGGGAACTCAACTCTGTTGTGCCTACTTATTTGTTGCATTGTATGTGTGTTTTCACAGATCTCTGAATATATTTTTTCTTTGTGATTTGCCAATTATACCAACTTAAATTGATTGTACTTTTGTAATCAGTGCTATGGAAAGTGCTGGCAATAAATCAATAGTAATTATAATAGTAATAATATTGTTTTATTTAATGTAGACTGCCTTGCTGGCATAGTTTGTACAAGAATTGCATAGTTCTGATGGATAAGGCCACATGATGGGTTATATCCTTTTTCATTAAAGAAGACAACAAAGAAATCAAATTTGAGGATGAGAAATAGGGCAGAAAAGATAGGATAAGATAGTACACACTTCTGTAGGGATTTTCTATTAGCCCAAGACACATCATGTAGTCAAACACCTGTTGATCCAGGGACCCCATATTGTTTCACACTTTTTGAGTGAACTGTTGAGGTAAGTTCTGATTATTTCAGTAACTGTAACATTCATTAACCATCTTAACTATCTGGGTAAACTCATGAACAGTGAGAAGTTCCCAGTTTTGTGTTATAGATCTGCAGGACACCAAATGTAATCTGTGCAATGAAAAGTGTATCTGGAGCTCCCAAAGGGATTCTACCTGGAATCCTGTAGATAACAGCGTTCCTTAAGTCTTGATCCAGGCTACTCACACCACACTTGGAAAAAGCAGCCTTGAAGTTGGAAGCCTAACTGGTGTGTTATATCATGTATGGATCATTTTGTAAATGTGTTCTTTGAAATTTGTATAGATTGACAGTTTCCTTATCTCTAGCTTTTACCCATCCCTCCATGTAAAGCAGCGCCACCAGATCCGTCTTACAACACGGTACATAGTTAAATGTATTATTTGAATGTAAGAGTTCAAGGGAAGAATAAAGTTGAGAAATATTTTTGGGTTGCAGAGTGCATGCTCAAAATACCACATTGAGCAATATTACAAAAAAGAGTTCAAAATATTACAGTGAGATCAGGATGGCCTGTCCACTCATAATGAGACATGGTAAAGCTTTGTAATTGAGTGTAATCTAACTTGGGCTGTACGTTCACCACTTCAAAAGCCAGAGGGGAGTGCTGGGTATAAAAGTCTCTTCAAGTGGAACTACTTGCTTGCCGTAAAACTGAGTAAATACAAGTGTAAATAATACAGTAGTGTGACATTTGTACAGAGGGTCTGGTCTAGTGGGTTTGAGTAGTCATATGACCTTAGGTGTCCTTCATATCCATCCAGCATCTCTCACCTAGTTGAGTAAGCTGGGTAGCTCTATAATATAGTTCCAGCGATAATGCTAGTAGTAGGAGTGAGAGAAGACACTTATCTTGTGTATATTATAAACTTGCATTTGTTCAGAATTGTCTGTTGATGTAAGGATTCTTATGCAAGATTGTATATTTAGATGACTCCCATTTGAAAAAGAATGTCTCCCAAAGCCTTGCATGTATGAGAGCCATTTTTAGACTACCTCCACATCATCTGATCTCTATCAGCCTGTTTATCATTTAGGAGGAACAATTAATATTGTTTCATTAAATGACAAACATATGAGTTAAGGAGTATAGCAAGAATTATTGGAAGCATTTTAGAGTCATTTTTGATCAAATATATCCACCTATAAAGTGTAACTTTTGGGTCATTAAAAATAAAATGGACTATACTGTATACTGATCTTTACTACTTAAAAGTTGCAAAAATACAACCCTTTGACAATGTAATTGAAGACCCTTAGCATAGATTATGTGAGACATATCTTTAGAGGAAATATCAAAATATTTATTTGAATCTTCTCATACATTTTTGCCCTTAAGAATACATTTCAGTATCAGCAAGAATGAGTAAAAAAAAAATATTACCTGTATGAAACTGCCAGCCAAGTTGCAAAGGTAATCCCCAAAGAATATTTCTTTTGTTGCTTGGTTCCTTCATGTCTAAGTATGGTGATGACATGTTCAGCAATAATTTATATATCCCCAGTCTTTCTATGTAGTTCCATGCATTAATTGTGGCTTTTTCATTCTGGATGTTCAAATCTTCTATTCTCTCTATAGCAAGACCCCATAAAGGTGGATACTCATCTTCTATGCTGATTTCTTTGAAATTGGCAAAACTAAAGCACAATAACAGGCAGATGAGCTGGACAACATTGATTTTGGAGAACAGAGCCATTTCAATTTAAAGAATATATTGTTCTGAATGCCAGACACCGCATTTATATGATGATGTTACCTACTCATTTACCATATGTTCTTTTCTCAGGAAGTAGACTTTGAGAGTTTAATGACCTAAAGTAAACATATTTATTGATCTGATAAACATTTGTGCACTGCCTATGTTTGTTTTGAATTTAAAGAAAGAACTGTTTCAAAATATGGTTGAAAAATACTATATATATATTGCATTTGGGAGGAAAAATAGCCATGCAATTTATAATCTTAATAAAGCAAATCTAGTGGTATCAGATATTGAAACGGATTTGGGAGTACTTGTGGACAGCCACCTAGGTAACAGTGCTCAATGCCAAGCAGCAGCTGCAAATGCAAATAAAATATTTGCATGTATTAAGAAGGGTATAGAAGCAAAGGAAGCAAATATAATTCTGCCACTATACAAATCTCTAGTACACCCTCATTTGGAATATGGAGTACGATTTTGGGCAACACTTCATAAAAAGGACATTTTAGAGCTGGAAAAAGTACAGAGAAGAACAACAAAACTAATAAGAGGAATGCAGGGGCTAATATATGAAGTAAAAATATTTCACATTAAAGAAAGAAAAGGGTTCTTCACAGGTGGTTAAAATGTGGAATTCTCTACAAAAGGAGGCGGTGACAGGTGATTTGATAAATAACTTTAAAAAGGGATCGGTTATATTTTTTTATAAAAAGAGGATTCAGAGTTTACCTGGATAATTAGAGAGGGAGTATTGATACAGGGAGGAATCCGATCACCAGTATCTGGGGTCAGGAAGGAATCATTTTTTTCCCCTTTTGAGACAATTGGCAAAGTTTCACTTGTGTTTTTTTTTCTGTTTGCCTGTTTTCCAACTTCAATGACTTTGTAACTATATATATATATATATATATATATATATATATATATATATATATATACATATATATATATATAGTGTACGATATATATATATGTGTACCAGCAAATTAAAATGTAAACATAAAATACTTTATCTTCAAGTACATGGTTTGGACATTTGCAGTGAGGAATACTTATTGAATAACTGTGGAATAAGAGCAATTTTGACTTTTATTTGACCAAAATGTATTACTCTCTCCTTACAGAAGGGTATCCTGAATATGTCATAATATAGTTTTTATGATAACTCAACCAAATACAGGTTAAGACCGGTGTGGGCATGAAACACATTATGATTATAACACTTGTTGAGCAGTACATTTTAACACTGCTGTAAATTGACTGAACAGATTGTGATGTACAGTAGGCACCCACATGGATTGGTAGATGCCAGATAAATGTAGTTTCTGGTTGCTTGAGAGTTACAATTAAAAGAGGCCTAGATTAGCTGCACATGGGATGCTCTGCTAAGTATATTTGTCAGCCAGGGCTGTTCTAGCAGCAGCAGCTTTCACACCTCACTTACACAAAGGTACATTCAGTTGGAGAGAGCGGTGCGGAATTGGAGGAATGTAACGTCAATACTGCACTTGGTCAGTCACGCATGTCTGTCTGCTTCCAGATAATATTGAATTGCAGAGACGTACAGTGGATAAAATCTAGGTGCATGTAAGCATTATGTGGCATAAAAACCTGGCTCCTGGCATTTGTTGAACCCTGTAAATCTTAATTTTTATTTTAAGTACAGGACTCAATTTGTTTTCTGGTTGCTTGAGAGTTCTGGTTGCTTGCATTCTGGTTAACTGACAGTCTACTGTATGTTGAAAATGTCTGATGTCTGTATAAGCTTGATGGGAGAAGATGGGAAAACAAGATTTCTGTAATAATATTCATAATGATTTTTATTTTGTACATTGCACAATGCAAAAAACAAAGTACTAATCAATGTATAGTTTAATAATGTACCAATACAGTTCCCTTTATAACTCTGGTAATCTTGCTCACCACTATTTTTAATTTCAAGTAACACACACTTGACTACACAGAGAGAACAGTGTACGCATACACACACTGTAAACAAACTTAATGGAACGAACAACGTGCACAGTCTTGCCAGACACATCTTGTCAGACCATGATCCAGTAATACAGGGCATACATTTGAATGTCCAATAATCAACATCTTGTTAAAAAGTGAGAAAAAAAGTTATATAGTATCTGTGGACTAACATTCAAGGATCTATTAACCACATTTTATACAGCTGGGCATGTATCACCATCTGTGATTCATTACAACATCCCTACAAACTTTCCCTGTGGAGAACTGCTCTTTTATTGCATAACACAATAAAGCATTAAGATTTTTTTACAGGTGTAGATGTGGCAATATTTCAGTTTCTTATCACCTTCACCATCTGGTGACTAACAAGGGCTGAGTCGGACTGTGAATACATTAATAATCTAAGCCTGGGCACTGCTGCAAAAGAACGTTTAAGAGGACAAACATTATCTTGGGACTCAAAAAGAAATGGATTGACACCAAATATAATTTTTTCATTGTTGCTCAATTATTTTTTTTAGAGTACTTTGATCTTTAGTAAAGACTACCTAGGTATAGAAGAACATGTTAGTTTTCAATTTTAGTACTCCTTTACTGTTTTGGTTAATGGGGCAAGATAATGCAGGATAGATAGAACATTAAAGTATATGTTTGAAATACATACATAACTCAGCATTTATCCTATGTTGCGAAAATTATGATATTTCTCATCCTTATTTTTTGTCCATGTTAAAGAAAATGACACACCAGTAATAAATTCCACAATAGTTGCCATATGTGCTCCGCACCATAAGTTAGAGGGTCAAAAATCATGTGGAAAATGTATTTACATTTTAAAAATGTATCAATAATTGACTTAGACATTGCAATTTGACTTTAGCCCCTGAAGCACTCCAACAAGAATCTGCCTAAATAACAAAGCTGGAGTCTGTAACTGTTATATATTGTATTATAGATTTACACTGACTTTAAAAGCTGCAGTGGTGGTGCAGTGGTAAGCATTCTGTTCTAAAGATTTTTACATTGGTAAGTTATAGGTTTGATTTCTCTGGCTTCCATTTGTTTCTTTTGTTTAACAAACAATACTTATTTATTTGTAAATATCAATCATATATGTGTTATTAAATACATTAAATAATAAATAAAAAAACAAGTGGAAGGCATTGATTTAGAACCAATGACTTACTAATGAAAACATTTTATCAAACACAATGTATTCTAGAACGACATACTCTGCTTAAAAAAGTATGTTTAAAAATTAAACTATTTAATTATTTGAACTATACATATATACTGTATATTGAAAAAATATGTTAACTAGTAATTTAAAATGATCTATCTATCTATCTATATTTTATGATTATTTTAAATAAAAAAACACAATACAGTTACCTCCTATTGACATATGCTTTATTATATAACCTAAAGAACACATTTCTGATTTTATAAACACTAACCAAACGCATCAGTCTCTAAGAGGCATTGAATCTAGGACCTTTAACACCACAGACTGTGGCCTTAGCTACTGTGTCATCTACTCTGTTGCTATTCAAGCTGCTAGAGTAGTTACAAGTAGTTACAAATCACTTAGCCACTGCCTCATTCAAAGCTTCTACACCTGATTCTAAATACTATTCATGATGTCCAACCTGACTTAAATTAATCATAACTCCATGAATTTAACATCAATGTTAAAAATCAAAACCCCTTTTCCACATGCTGTTCATCCTCTATCTAATGGTACAAAGCACATATAGAGACTTTTGTGGACCTTTAATAACCACAACCTGTTGCTAACCCAGGCTAATATGCTTGAAAACATATTTTGTTGGCAGAAGATGAGAGGATACAACAAAGCATAATAAACATAGACACAATCATATATTGTTATGTTAAATAAAAATCTTGGTTTCCCAATTTTAGCCTAAAAAACTTAGGTTTCTCTCAGACACCACTACAGCTAGTACTATCAGTGTATGCAAAGAATGATTAATCTGCTTTGTATTACAGTCAGTTGATCAATTTTAGAGACCAACTGGATATGGATATGATGGTCAGAAGGGGCGGAGACCGGAAGTGATGTAGTTTGCCGCGAATAGCAGCTGGAGGGGAATGGAGGCAGCTACTCTCCTGCCTGAGGTAACAGGCACCTGAGAGAGAGGAATTATAAAGTCCCCTTAGCCCTTTCAGCCTCAGGTGAAATTGCATAGCCCCCACTCACCACTCAGGAGCAGGAGCACCAAACGAAGGGGGCTATTATAGCCCAGAATACCATCACAGTGAATCTGCAGGTCTGGGAGAAAGAACAAACTCTGGAGACTCAGGACTCACACTGTGAGACATCAGATGGCTGACAGGCTGAGGAAAGCAGCGGGGGGTGAGTGATAGGATTGATATTAGTCCCTGGGGCACTCCCATTATAACAAAATACGCTGTATTTATCTTATGCCTGAACACATATCATAAAGGAAACTCCTGTATCTTAAAAAATATATCCAGACAAAAGCAAGAAACTGTAGAAGGAAAGGACTATAATGGTGAGAGTGGCTTCTCATTTTCTGGGATACTTCACATGGCTAATTGAAATGCTGACTGATTTGGTAACAGCTTTCTTAAAGAAACAGAGCCAGATAAAAAAAAAAGCAAAGTAACTTGAGAGGACTTTCAGCATCAGGCGAAATTGTATAGCCCCCACTCACCACTCAGGAGCAGGAGTACCAAACGAAGGGGGCTAATATAGCCCAGAATACCATCTCAGTGAATCTGCAGGTCTGGGAGAAAGAGGAGCTGGGATCTCCAGTGTGCAACATCTAATAGCACTATCAAGTGGAGCAACAAACTCTAGAGACTCAGGACTCACACTGTGAGACATCAGGTGGCTGGCAGGCTGAGGAAGGCAGCGGGGGGTGAGTAATGGGATTGATATTAGTCCCTGGGGCACTCCCATTATAACAAAATACGCTGTATATGATACTTTATGCCTGAACACATATCATAAAGGGAACTCCTGTATCTTAAAAACATATCCAGACATAAGCAAGAAACTGTAAAAGGAAAGGACTATAATGGTGAGTGGATGGATTTTTATTTTTTGGGATATTGCACATGGCTGACTGAAATGCTGAATGATATGGTAACAGCTTTCTTAAAGGAACAGAGCCAGATAAAAAAAAAAAAATGCAAAACTATATGTCTTGTATAGTTACTGACGGTAATACAAAGAATCAGAATCAATGTTATTAGAGACATTTGCATATTGGTATATCTCTCTTTACTGTTAGTATAGTAACTGAGCACGGCTATTGGCCTTATCTGGAAAAAAACGGAAGAAGGAAAGAAAAGAGAGGAAAAGCAAGCTTATACAAGGATATATGTGTCAAAGTGCTGGAATAAATATACATTGCATCTACAACTCAGGATGAGGAACTCTAAAAATAAAGAGAAGAAAGAGAAGAAACTTCAAAAAATTGATAATATGTTTTCGCCGAAACTAGAATCAAATGGAAAAGGAAAAGGGGGAATGGAGTTATCTGAGACAGAACAAATTCCAGATTTGACCCCGAACCAAAGTCTGGGCAGTATAGAAGATAATACTGAGATAAGAGAAATATCACCAGAGGTGGAAGAACTACTAACAGTGACTAGAATGAAAACCTTATTAGAGGAGTTCCAGCTTAACTTTCTGGCAGAAATTAAAAAACAAATAATTTCTAATCCTAAGGCCATTAAGGACTGCGTCACTAAAGTCACGGCCATAGAAATAATAATGGATAAACAAATAATGGAAAATAACACGCTTCAGACACAGAATAAAAAACTAGAAGAAAAAATACAAGATTTAACAAATAAGATTTCCAGCCTGGAAGATAGATCTAAAAGGAATAATATACAAATAAAAGGAATCTCAGAAAATCTTAAAGACACAGATTTGACAAAATATATAATAAAGCTCCTCTCTTCGCTAGTTCCAGATTTTGAGACAGTACCAAACAAATTTGATCTATTGCATAGAATTCAGACATCAGGAAATAAAGAGAATGGAAGACCTAGAGATGTCATGGTCAAAGTGCATTTGTTAAATTACAAAGAAGACATTATGCGTGCAAGCTATAGAGAGAAGATCTTGAAACCACCATACCAGAATATCCAAATATTTGGGGATATATCAGCATACACGCTAAATAAACGTAAAGAATATTCTAGAATAACTCTGGCGCTGAGAAAAGAAAATATACGCTATAAATGGATATTTCCACAGGGTCTTGCAATAATTAAAGACGCCAGATGGTATAGAATTCACTCAGTCAAAGAGGGAATAGATTGCCTGAGGAATTTGAAGATCTATCTAGAAGAGTGACACCTGATCCTCACGACAGAGGATAATTGCAGCTTCTGATAATTGGATTTTAAAAGGTTTTTTTATTTTTTTATTTAGATCACTCCTTTTCATCTTTCCTTTATATGGTGTTCTCTCCCCCTACATCCGTCCCCTCCGTCCCTCCTATGTGTCATAAAAATGTAAGGAGGGAAGAGAAGTAGATCTCTTGTAAGAGAGCATAGGTAATTTTATAATAATGGTAAAATTGATGCACTTTTAGATTAATTAATCTCTAAAGGTCTTAATAAATCTCCTGCCTTTACAATAGGTAGGGGTCATAAAATTTCACATATAGCCTTAAAGGAAGGGGGTTAGAATGCATAGGACATTAAGTAGTGACATATGGAGGGCGGATAGGGGATGGGTTGGTTGGGGGGGGGGAGAAGACTGAGGAAGGGGTGAAAGAGAGGATGGAAATGTGCATATATTGGATTTGTCCTTTTTTTCTTTTTTTTTTCTTTATTGGTGGTAGAGAAATAGCCTTCTATTAAAGAAGGGAAATATACATAGAGGATAATATAAGGTCTTAGATACAATGTTAGCACCGGTCACTTTAATTAAGAGGTTAAAAGTTTCACAGACATGTTTATAGATAGGATTTGGCACTGTCATATTTAATGATAAAAATGTAGTTATAAGGATGACTTAAGAAATCTCAACAAATGAAGCGTTGACACTTGACTATAAGAAATTTACACAGAGTTGGAATTGGGCAATAGAGGCTGTTTATATATATATATATATATATATATATATATATATATATATATATATATATATATATAGGATGAGAAGGGCTTGTTATTACATTTCACTTTTCCGTTTTTCGGTTTGTGTCTCATTTTTTTTTTTTTTTTCTTTTTCTTTTTTTTTTCTTCTTTTTTTTATGTTTGTTCCCTCAAATTCTGAGGTAAAGATTTTGTCAGAAATGCTTTAATAATCCTGCATAGATAGATGCTTATAGGTTTTTGAGAGACTGGGAGGTAGCTGCCTCCATTAGAAAGGTTCACCTACCACTTCTAAACATTGGCTAATTAGCCCGTAGTAATTCGACCCAACATGAGAGATAGGATGGGTCATATTCAGTATGTTTGTAGTCAGTATATATGTTTAAAGGAACAGGGAAGCACAAATTTAAATAGTGAGGATAGGAAGGGGAAACATAGGTTAAGAGGAATTAAGTCAATAAAGAAACTATGTCATTAAGGATAATATCACATAACACCAATGGATTGAATATGCCCATTAAAAGAAAAATTGCATTTTCAGAATATAATAAATCAGGTGCAGAAATAATCTGCCTACAAGAAACACATCTGAAAAATAATAAAACCATCTATTAAATAATAAATCTTTTTTGAAGAGAGTAGATGCTAATTATACTAGTAAAACGATGGGAGTCTCGATATTATTTAAAGCTAACTTAGTGGTGGAGGAAGAGTTTAAAAAGATTGATATAGAGGGAAGATATATATTGTGGGTAGGAGAAATAAATAAAAGCATCTACACAATTGTAAATATATATGCCCCAAATAAGAATCAAGAGAGATTTCTTATAAAAATATTGAAGTTAGTTCATAAATATAAAAAAGGAAAAGTTATTATATGTGGAGACTTAAATGTAGCTATCTAAATATAAGAAAAATAATAATACTTCGAGTTATTTAAGATTAAGAATTAAAAAACTAATGATAGAGCTTGACCTCTTTGATATTTGGAGAACATTTAATCCAGAAAAGATAGAGTTTACATATCCCTCAAAGAAATATAATGTATACTCTAGAATAGATTATTTCTTGGGGGATCCTTCAGTGGTATACGATACAAAAAAAATAACTATCTTATTTACTACACTATCAGATCACTTTCCACTGATGTTGGAACTAAAAGGGGTTGAAACCTATGGTAAAATAAGAAATTGGAGAATAGAACCTCTGATTTTAAAAGATAAGATATATATAGAAGAAATAAGAACAGCTATTAGAGAATTTATGCGCTTAAATATAGATTCAGTATCATCTCCTTCTCTTATATGGTGTACACTAAAAGCATTTGTTAGAGGCATTCTAATAGAAAAAGAAGCGCGAATGAAGAGAGCTAGGGGAACAACCCTAAGAAATCTTTATATTCAGTTAGATATATTACAGAATAGCAATAAAAATCTTCCATCTATGCAAAAGATGGAAAAAATTAAAGATATCAATTTACAAATTAAAAAGATCTTTCAGTTAATTCAAGATAGAATGGTTTGGAAAGCACAACAAAACAATTACCTCATGGGAGGAAAAATGGGGAAATATTTGGCCAATAAAGTTAAGAATCAAAAAATTCAAAACCATATCCAGGGACTCAGGGGAGAAGATAATCAGCTATATAACCATCCTGAAAAAATTGGCAACATACTTTTCCAATACTACTCAGAATTATACAATATTGAGAAGCAGAAAGATTTTCAGAAACCTAGTTTGAGTGAGATAAAAAACTTTTTGAAGGATATTAAATTCCCTAAGATATCAGAGGAAGAACTATTATATCTAAATGAACCAATAACGGAGAAAGAGATAATAAAGGTTATTAATGAAACAAAGAACAATAAGGCCCCTGGTATTGATGGCCTAGATAAACTATTCTATACAACGTTTAAAGACCAGATGGCCCCTTTATTGGCCAGTATGTTTAATGAGATTAAGAACAGCGGCATTATTAGAGAGGAGTTAACTGAAGCAAAAATTATAAATATACTAAAAGAAGGAAAAGACCCGGAAGATAGGAAGAGCTATAGACCTATCTCTCTTATTAATTATGATTTAAAAATATATTCTAAGGTGTTAACTAATCGTTTGATCCCTTTAATTCCGGAGTTGATTAATTCAGAGCAGACAGGATTTGTTAAGTCCCGACAAGGAGGGGATAATATAAGAACATTGATAGATATTCTCTCTATAGGGAGGAGTGATGGGGGCCCCAGTTTGGCTCTGTCGATAGATGCAGAGAAAGCCTTCGACAGAGTCAGCTGGGACTTCCTTAAGATTGCCTTGGAATGTTATGGACTAGAGGAATTTGCTTCTAAAGCAATTATGGCTCTTTATATTAACCCTACAGCTAAGATTAGTGGGCCTAATTATGAAACATCTTTTTTCCCCATAAAAAATGGAACTAGGCAGGGCTGTCCCTTGTCTCCCATATTATTTAATCTTTATGTGGAGCCTCTTCTATTGAAAATAAGGGAAGCAAAGGATATTGAGGGAGTAAAAGTCGGTCTTAAAGAGTATAAAATTGCTATATATGCAGATGATCTGATAGTTATTTTGAAGAACCCTATCCAATCTTTGGGAGCTCTTGATATCATCTTTAAAGAATTTGGAAGACTCTCTTATTATAAGGTCAACCATGAGAAATCCGATATTATATGGAGAGATCTCTCCTTTGAAGAAATTACAAGTTTAAAAAGCTCATTTAATTTTAAATGGAACTCTAATAAAATAAGTCATCTGGGTATAGACCTATCATTCAAGGTTAATAAGATTTTGAAATCTAATCTAGAAAAGATATGGAAACAGATTCAGAAAATCCTCTTAGAGTGGAAAGATGTAAAATTTTCATGGTCAGCTAGAATCGCAATTAGTAAGATGATATTGATCCCTAAAATCACTTATATCCTTAGAACAATTCCGGAAGTTCCACCAAAATATTGGATTGTTAAACTGCAAAGAAGTATAGATGCATTTATTTTGGGTGGTAAAAGAACTAGAATCCCTCTTACAATTACCAAAAGACCCATGCTTAAGGGTGGATTGGCATCACCCTCTATAAGAGATTTATATAATGCTATTGCCCTCTCTCAAATTATGATATGGAGTACTCCTGCCATTAATCCAGGTTGGAAGTCCTTAGAATACGATATATTAAAAATAGACACTCCTAATACATTGCTGTGGATTGATGGGTTAAATGATGTCAAGAGTGAACGGCTACCCAGAGGAGTAAGAACATTGTTAAAATTCTGGGTGACAAATAGAGATAAATTGAACCTTTCAAGATATCCTTCGTTAGGTGCCCCTATAGAGTGTCTCTTATCACCGTTCAATGTTGACTTAATAGGTGGATGGAAATTGCAGGGAATATCCCTTATAGATGATCTCTACGCATCTGGTGTCCAACTATCCTGGTCTAACTTGAAACCAAAATATAAACTTAAGAACAACCAATGGTTGGCATTTAGATCCTTACAATCCTTGGTGAAAGCAAAGGGATATGGTAAAAAGATTAGCTATTCGATTACTGACTTTGAAAGTATGCTATATCAGAAGGCGTTACAGCATAGAATTTCAAGATGTCATAAGATTCTAATGCCACAGGATAAAGTAAATCCAACGAAAGGTATCTTAGAGTGGCAGAAAGATCTACATATATTAATGGACGGAGATAAATGGGAGAAGGCTCTAAAAATCGTAAAAATCTCTTCCTGCTCTAGTAACTATATTGAATTATATTTCAAGTTGATCAATAGATGGTATTGGACACCAGATGCGATTAATAAATTTGCACAGAACAAAGGGAATACATGTTGGAAGGGCTGTGGTATAAACAGTGATTCACTCCATGCTTGGTGGAACTGTACAAAAATAAAGCCTTTTTGGAGAGCTTGTACATATCTGATTGAGGATATATGTGAGGTAGAGGTTCCTTTTGTTCCAGAGCTGCTCCTATTACATATAAACATAAGGGAGACTTTTCCAAAAGTCTACCTCCTGGTCTCTCAAATTCTTTTGGTTATTAAAATGTATATTGTGAAATATTGGAAATCAGAGTCCTCCCCATCTCTTCAAGAAATTATAAATTGTGTTATAAGAAATAGAAAGTTTGAAGTCCAAGGAGAGAGCTTAGTCAAGCGAACTGGAAGAAAAGGACTAGACAAATGGTCTGTTTGGGATAGTTATTGCAATAGAAAGGTTAATATATGAGAAATTATGTTTGATAATTGGTTACTATTGGTGTTATATGCCTTTGCTGTTAAATCAGATTTTCTCTTTCCCTTTGCTTTTCTCCGTCTCTCTTTCTCCCTTCCTTTTCTTTTCTCTTCTCTGCTCCTATTGGAGTGGGGGGAGGGAGGGGGAGGGGAAGGGAAGAGGAAAGATATTTTGCTTTTTTGTTTTTTATTTTCCTTCTTCACCCGAGTCTCCCCAGAAGCACATGATTTCTGTGCTAAACTGCTAACTATATTGAGAGTAGTGCCGGTTCCTCTGTATGCTTGGTGGAGGTATCAAGTTAAGTGACCTTGCTATTAGGGAATTGCCTTCCCATCAAGAGTACAAGATATTACATAAAAATTGGTATTCGAAGAGATGGGAGGGAGGAGATTTTAACAGTGTATTTATACATATGCAATTGCTAAACTGTTGAATCACTGATACCTCTGGAATGTATGATTGTTTTGTTTTGTTATGTTTTTGATGTTTGTTAAAGAAAAACGACAAAAATAAAGTATTTAAAAAATTTTTTTTAGAGACCAACTCATAAACTTTGTTGCCAGCTCATACACTTTTCTTTTTTATTTGTGGAATCCTCCCAAATGTATTTCCCTTCCTAGGTAGAATTCTAGAATTCTATGCAGAGTTCCACTACATGTTCACATCAGGGAATCCTGTAATTTTGGTCTGATACTGCATTCAAGGATTAACAATGTCCTAATTTTGCCCCAAGACATGCTCAATGTCAAGTATAACTTATTTTCTTTTTTAGCATAGATCAAATTTAGAGCACACTTTATTTTAGTTAGAAGGTTGTATCATCATTTGGTTTGGCTGATCAACACTGTAGATGTTCTGTGAAGATGACCAAGCAGAGCCAATACTGGTACCATTCTGTGTTCCTGAGTGGTTATAGGGATTGGCATGTGATACCACATTAAATTGGATTTAAAGTAGAATGCCAATTACTTAATGCACACACTTGTTCAATTGGCACTTAAAGGACTACTGCACTTTAGGAAAAATACTGTTTGGGAATTACATAACAAATAAACAATATTAACATATCTGTGTGCAAAGCACATCAAACCATCTTTTAGAGAAAATAGGTTATGTAACTATCTTCTGAGAAGGTGGCAATTTATCAAATTATTGAAGCTTTTAGTATTTAGTATAGTATAGTATTTGAGGTTGAATAAAGACTGTTAGTCCATCAAGTTCAACCTGTTTAGATCTCTTTTGATCTTTTTAATATGTGGACTATTTGCTATTAATTGTTAAGTGATCCAGGAAGGCAAACAGAAAAAAAAAAAACATTGAAACTTTGCCAATTGTCTCATAAGGGGAAACGAAAGCAAAATTAATTCCTGACCCCAGAAACTGGCGATCAAGTTTCTCTCTGGATCAATATTCCTTCGCTAGCTATCTAAAATAACTTTGAATGCCCTCTTTATTTAAAAATATATCTAATCCCTTTTTAAAGTTATCTATCAAATTCACTGTCACCACCACCTTTGGTAGAGAATTTCACAGTTTAACCACCCTAACTGTGAAGAACCCTTTTCTTTCTTTAAGGTGAAATCTTTTTTCCTCTAACCTCAAGGGATGTCCTCTTGTCAGTTGAAAATCTCTTGCTACAAAAAGTTCACTTGACAAAGCCTTAAATTGACAATGGATGTATTTAAGTAAGGTAATCACATCCCCTCGTAGATGCCTTTTTTCTTGCAAAAATAAGTTTCATTCGGTTAGTCTTTCTTCATAACTTAGCCCCTCCATTCCCCTCATTAGTTTTGTTGCCCTTCTCTGTACTTTTTCCAGCTCTAAAATGTCCTTTTTATGAAGTAGTGCCCAAAATTGTACTCCATATTCTAAATGAGGGCGTACTAGGGATTTGTATAGTGGTAGGATTATATTTGCTTCCCTTGTTTCTATACCCTTCTTAATACATGCTAATATTTTACTTGCCTTTGCAGCTGCTGCTTGGCATTGAGCACTGCCACCTAGGTGGTTGTCCACAAGTACTCCCAAATCCCTTTCAATACCAGATACCCCTAGATTTGCTCCATTAAGATTATAAATTTAATGGCTATTTTTCCTTCCCAAATGGATAACCTTACATTTATTTGTATTAAATATTATCTGCCATTTAGCCACCCATTTCTCTAATTTATGCAAATCCCTTTGTAGGGAAAGTACATTATTATTTGATTTAATTACCTTGCACAACTTAGTGTCATCAGCAAAAATGGAGACACTACTTTCGAGTCCTACTTCTACGTCATTAATAAATATGTTAAAAAGGAGAGGACCTAATACTGAACCTTGAGGAACCCCACTTACCACATTATTCCAATCGGATTATGTTCCATTTACAACAACCCTTGGCTTCCTGTCTTTTAGCCAGCTCTTGATCCATGAGCAGATATTTACTGCAATTCCTGTATCCCTTAGTTTGCTCAAAAGTCTCCCATGTGACACTGTATCAAAAGCCTTTGAAAAATCCCAAAATACAACATCCACTGAGTTGCCCTGATCCAAGTTCCTACTAACCTCCTCATAGAAACAAATTAGATTGGTCTGACATGACCTATCCTTCATAAATCTGTGTTAACTGCTACCTATGATCTTGTTCAAATAGACATATTCTTGTATTCTGTCCCTTATTAACCCTTCTAAAAGCTTCCCAACTACAGATGTAAGGCTCACTGCTGGTCTATAATTCCCCGGATTTGCTCTTGCTCCCTTCTTAAATATACATATCACCTTTGCTTTTCGCCAGTCATCTGGTAGCGACCCTGTGGTAAGTGAGTCTTGAAAGATTAGATATAATGGTTTGGCTATTACAGAACCCAGCTCCCTCAGTACCATTGGATGTATTCCATCAGGACCTGGGGCTTTATTAACATTTATTTTCTCCAATCTCTTTTAGATTTCTTCCTGCTTTAACCAATTATTTTGTGATGGTAGTGTAGCCCCATTTTGTTGCGGTGTGTCCCAACCACTGGTACCTCCCTTCTGTATACCGAAGAAAAGAACCTATTTAGCTCATCTGCCTTTTTCTGGTCACTAATTATCAGACGGCCTGTGTCACATTGTAATGTTCCTATAGCTTCCTTCCTCACCTTCTTCCCATTAATATATTTAAAAAACATTTTAGGGTTAGTCTTACTTTCCTTTTCCAACTGACTTCTCATTTTCTATTTTAGCCAGTCTAATAGCCCTTTGCAGGCCTTGTTGATTTCCTTATAATCACATAAAGCTTTTCCCTCCTTCTTGTATAATTTTAATTTATGTTTCTTTTTCCTTATCATGATCTTTAAGTCATTGTGTTAAGCCACAAGGGATTTGATTTACTCCTATTCATTTTATTTCCACATAGTACACGCCGATGAGTATGTATATTTAGTAAGGATTTGAATGTTGCCCATTTATTTTCTGTATTTTTCCCTGTAAGTTCTTTATCCCAGTCTATATGTAGTATTGCTGCCCTAAGCCCATTAAAGTTAGCCCTTTTAAGGGTTTTTGTTGGCCCCTTACAACTCTGTTTTTTGTATTCAATCTCAAATGAGACTGTGTTGTGATCACTGTTCCCCAAGGGTTCCCCTATTTTAACATTTGATATTATATCAATATTACTTGTGAAGACTAAATCCAAGATGTCCCCATTTCTAGTAGGTTCTTGTATTACCTGGGCCAGATAATGATCCCTGAGTGTACTCAAGAACCTGCTCCCTTTAGCTGAGCAGCTGGTCTCATTTATCCAGTTTATTTCAGGGTAATTAAAGTCTCCCATTATTAGAACTTGCCCGTGCTTAGCTGCATTTCCAATCCATAACAATAATTGTATTTCCTCACTTTCAATTATATTTTTGTGTTTATAGCATACTCCCACCAATGTGCGTTTAGAATTATCTCCTCCACTATTTAGCTCAACCCACAAAGATTCAATGTTGCCGTTAGTTCCAGCATAAATATCTACTCTGTAGGCTTGAATTCAGGCTTACCATTTCCCCTATTGTTCCTAAATAAGTTATAATTATCCAAATTAACTGTCCAGTCATGAGATTTCTCCCACCATGTTTCAGTAATGCCTATTAAGTCCCATTTTTCTTGTACTTCTAATAATTCTAGCTTGCCCATTTTCCCAGGCAAACTTCTTGCATTAGCAAGCATATGCTTTATGTTGCTATGCCTCTGCTGTTGTGAAGTGCTTGCCACTGTATTTGAGCCCCCTATTAATACCTCCCTACTGTCTATTGTAACCCTCCCATTTTTCCTCCCCCATGGGTAAATAATTCATCCCTTTCCCTCTCTACCCTTTCTACCCCAATACTTCTATATAGTCCCTCTTCCCCACCTACAAGTTTAAAAACTCCCCCAGCCGTTCTACCATCCTATCCCCTAGCATAAAAGCTCCCTCATCATTAAGGAGCAATCCATCCCTGCTATAGAGATTGTACCACGTGAGAAGTCAGCCCAGTGCTCTAAAAACCCAAAACCCTCTGCACTGCACCACTTTTTTAGTCACACGTTAACCTCCCTAAGCTCCTTCTGTCTCCCTGGGCTAGCACATGGCACTGGTAGTATCTCATAAAATACTACCTTGGTGGTCCTTGCTTTAAGCTTATTCCCTAGTTCTTTAAAATCATTCTTTAGGACACTCCATCTTCCACTTACTTTGTCATTGGTACCAATATGTACCAAGACCGCGGGTTCATTTTCAGCCCCACCCAATAATTTATCCACCCGATCCACAACATGCCGAACCCGAGCACCCGGGAGACAGCAAACTGTTTGATTGCTGGGATCGTAATAATAGAGTCCCCTACCACCAAAACCTGTCTATTGCTCTGCCTATTCTGCCCTCCCACTCCTTCAGTAGAACTGTTCTCCCGGCTGTTAGAGGGAACAGCTCTAACTGGCATTGCCATTCCTGAATGCACATCCCCAACAGTTTCACTCAATCTGGCATATCTGTTGGTGTTTGCCAACTCAGAACTGGCCTGCCTCCTCCTATTTCCCCTGATTCCCCTTCTAACTGTAACCCAGCTACCTCCCTGGTTATCTTCACTAGCCCAATCTCCACCCTCCATGCTAGGCCCAGCAAAACTGTGCTCAGTGAGCACCAACTCCCTTTTCAGTAAGACAATATCATGAAGTGTTGCAATTCTCCTCTCTAGTTTTCCAATTTGAGCTTCCAGAGAGGGAACATGCTCACACCTGTCACAGAGGTATGGACCCTGGATCATCTGTTCCAGTAGTGCATACATGTGGCAGGATGTACACTCTGTGAGCTTGCCACTGGACCGACTCATGATATCAGTTACAAAAATACAGTGAGAAAATAAATCAATGTATTTGTACACCTTAACCCAAACAACACAGAAAAAAATATATATGTTTGTTTTCTATTTTTTCTTATAATATCCCTTTTCTTTGAATTCCCTCCTTTCATTCAATCTCCTACCCACTAACTACACTTACGCTAGAAATGATTGCAAGCTCCCAAGTTCACTCTTCCCTTGTTAAAATAGACCCTGCCTACTCACATCTACCTGGTAAACAAGCACAGGACAGAAAACACTGACCTGCCTCACAGAACTGATTCAAACAGAACACAACAAAATGCACACAGATAAACCTTTACAGAGGGCAAACCACACCCACTCTCACCTGGACACTGATTACAGTCCACAGGAAAGAATACACTGTACTGATTTACAGAACTGATTCAAACATAACACCACACAAATGCACACAGATAAACTGTTACACAGGCCAAACCACACCCACTGTCACCTGGACCCTGATTATAGCCCACAAAAAAGAAAACACTGTACTGATTTACAGAACTGATTCAAACAGAACACCACACAAATGCACACAGATACACTTTTACACAGGCCAAACCACACCCACTCTCACCTGGACCCTGATTACAGCCCACTTGAAAGAAAACACTGCACTGATTCACAGAACTGATTCAAAAACATTTAACTATCCCTCTATGGCTCATGTTCAGTAGCAGCGTACCAGGTTTCTCCAAGCCTAAAAAGGAAATATAGGAAAGCACATAAAGCCAAATATGAGGAAGTATACCAAAAAAGTATTTTTATTTGACACTATTTAAAATTATACTCACAAGATCATTTTCAGATTTTTATCTGTAATGCATTCAATGCTTGAATGGCACAATGGCAATCCAAAAACTAAGACAGAGTTAAAAATTAGTGGATGAGGAGTTCTATGGAGTGCTTCTAAAGGTACCAGGTGGTAAACATTATATCTATGTGCCCTAAAAACGCAGTTATAATAATACCCTCTCTCTTATCATGCTCAATTTGTTCAAGCATAGATTTTTGGCATCATACCGTGGTCCATTTTTATAAGAATGGTATTCCAAAGGTCATCTCTACCACTAGATTATTTTTACTCTCAAGAGATCCTAACAACTCCTGAATTGTGGCACAAAAATCTTCTAGGATATCAACATCACTCCACTGATAATCACCACACATATATGAAAAGAACGTTGTGCCAATTAACTTATTCATTCAAACATGTATTGCTATGTGATATCTAATTGATACAGGACCCTACTCACCTTTTTGGCAGAATTCATCTTAATTGCAATTTACCAGCAATGTTGGTCAAATGGTCCCTGAAAGGGCTTTACTTGTGACAAGTGAATTAATCACAAGCAGAATTTTGTTACAGCAGATGACCAGAGATATAATCAATAAAAAATATTTTCTGACTGAAACACTATATCGAAAGAAAAAAACAACTGTTACAAAGCCAAGCATACCTATATATCATTTCAAAATAGTGAGCAATATTTTGTCTCAGCCACAAGATTTATATAATAACATTAGTTTTTTCAGTTACATTGAAAAAGAACAAAAATCAATACTTTCATTAGATTGACATAAGATATATATCAGTTTCTCTATAAATAGTAAGCAAGCTGAAAGTCATCTATGCAATCATATTAGGGGCCAAAGTGACTATGTTCAGCACTGAAAGAACAGCAGGTGCTTACTCAAGAGGAATCCAAAAACAAATCATATATCTTTTACAACCATCATATCATGTATTTCTCTATTCAGTAGATAATTTACACAAACATTTCTAATTATTATTGTTATCATTATTATCACTCTTTAATATTTAAAGCTTGTTAAAGTGCTACTACCATTTGGGTGATTCTCCAGAAGACTCACAATCTTTAAGAAAGGAGATGACTAGTGAGACTGTAGGATGAGACAGATGAATAATGGGTAGTGCAGTGGTCTTCTTAGCAAGCTAATTATGAAGCCAACTTTTAAAATATTTTTAGTGCAGACAATGACATATTCAATAGCATGTAAAGTGCAATTTCAGTGGTTGACTATTATATATTTTTTATCTAAAGTACCCAGGAGAGAGGAGATTTCTTGCCCTGGTCTGAAATATGTAAATAGTAGGCAAATAATCTTCATGTTAATTTCAATTATCAAAATTTGAAGCAAAAAGCAAATTTTTTTATGGGTACTTTCATTAATTCAGTAATGTCCTTATAACTTGCAGAGAAGTTAATTTATCATCACTACTTAAATTGCTTTGCAAGATTGAGAAATGCAAATTTGTAGGTAGGAGTGGTCACCATTTACCTGAATTCAAGAGATTTTTGCTGTTTGTGAATGAAGTGACAATGGAAACATTTGCTTAAAAAAATTTATATTGAAAAGGACTAGGACAAACTGTCTCATAAGTATGATGAGTGGATAAAAAGTTAATTACATTAACATCAAATCTGGATAAAGGCCTACCTGCTGCTTCCTGGAACTAGTGCAGTAGTATCCTTTTGGTATCACCCAGCATTATCCAGATAGTGTATATGTATGAAGTATGCACTAAGCATAACAGTGATGCCAACAAAAAACTGCAAAGCATAACTGAGTATATTGAAGATCACGCAAATAAATGTCAATTCCAATATGTTAATATAGCACCGTAATAAGGGTAAGTTTTAAATGTGACTGACTGCAGACCTCATAGTTCTATGGTCCCATGGTCTGCACAGCTCTAACACTCCCCCATCCATCTTCATAAACCCTTATATGGCACCGAAGGAGTTAAAACAATAGGAAGGTTTAAAACACCACTGGCAATCACTGCTACAAGACCTGGGAACCCCCGGGGATTCCCTCCTCCCACAAAGTGTAAGGAACCCACAGGTTTACCAAATCCCAACTAATCATAATAATCAAGGGGTCTATTTAGACCCCATGGCTTCTACACATTAATTCCATGCCACCAAAGTCCTTAAATGTCCTCAGTGGCACCAAAATCTTAATCCCTACCACAGGGTCCCTAATTTTACTTTACTACATGGACCACAAGACATTTGCACACTACCTAGCCATTTAGGGTGCTTAAACTGCCCTAACTACCGTAGTTGTTTTTAAAGGACCACCATGGCATTCTAAATTAGCTCTATATAAACCCCTATAGTAAACTGCACCATATCCCTAATGTGCCATGGGGTCCTCAATTGTACATTAGTGGTTAAGTGTAGTTTACCATTGGAGTCTATATAGACTCCTGGGGTATAGGGTTAATTAGAAATACCCACATGGACCCCCAAAGACCCCCATGGCAGATAGGGTTAATTAGTAGTACCAGCAGTCCTCAGTGGCATATATATTTATTTGAGGTGCCATGGAGGTCCATACAGAAACTCCATGGCATATATCTTAGTTAGACATGGCGAGCATGGTGTATAGATTATAGGACCCCTGTGGCATAGGGGTCAAAACTGTGTGCCACAGGGTATGTTTGGGACTTCTGTGGTAGGGTTTAATATTTGGGTAAAATTGGGTAAAATTGGGTAAACTTACACCGTGGAATCTTGCATAAAACATTTATTTGGGGCCTTATTATTTTACTATCCATCTTTTAACCATCTTTAAAAAGGTGTTAAAGTTGTTTTCTTTAAGAAAAATAGTTTAAGAACTTTAGAAGATAATTTTACTTATGTAAATCCATTCTTCTGATAAAATAGCATTTGTACATTTCTCTCATTTATGCGTATTTGATGTTTTGACGATATTATAAGAAATAAGTCATTTATATTTTTCATATTAAACTTTTAACTCGAAATAGCATTATTTCAAATTGTATTAACACATTTGTATTCACACTCCATTATAAATGTCATGGGAGATACAGTCTACAGTTAATATCCCTACTTATCACACTCTCTAACCTTGGAGGGAATGTACCAAGCATCATAAGTGTACTTCCCTGTATTTGCTATACACTTTCCTATAGGGACGTTGAGATAACAGCCATTCTTACCTCATCTCAGTCACTTGAGATGCTTAGTGAAGTTCACCCATCATCTTAGGTACTTGAGATGCTTAGTAAATTACACCCCTTCCTTGTGCATTTACAACACAATTTTCACATTATTCCTCTGACTACTGATTTTATTTATAACTCCCCTTATTTTTTATACACTGTTTCCTATAGGGATGTTAAGATAACAGCCATTCTCACCTCATCTCAACCACTTGAGATGCTTAGTGAAGTCCACCCATCATCTTAGCTACTTGAGATGCTTAGTAAATTACACACTGTCCTTCTGCATTTACCTCACAATATTTCCTCTGACTACTGATTGTATTTATAACTCCCCTTAACACTGTGAAAATGATGGTTGCGTTGCTTGAAATTTCATATACATATAATCCAGGGAACACAGGAAAACCAATTGTTACAGGTATTGACACACCAAATGATCAGATATGTATCTGGCTATGTCTAAAACATCCTTAAACCACTAGTTATTAACATCAGTAGCTATATACAAGATACCACAGTCTTTCTCAACATAACTTACTTCTTGCCACCATGGATGTAGAGTCTAAGAACAATAAATATGGCTCTGATGCTATTGCTAAACTAATAGAATACATCCTGACTCACAACAATTTCACTTTTAAGAAGCATACCTATCTACAAATAATGGGGACTGCCTGGATACCAAAATGGTTCCACAATATACCAGTCTATTTATAGACATTCTTATCTACTAGCCACTTGCCTGTCAAAAATGACGGGGCAATAAAATTGTAAGGCAGGTAATGCTGTTTGCCACAGACAGTAAGTGTTTTGGTCATCTGAGATCCTTCGGCGATCATTGCGAGCCTCGCACTGAGCTCCTTTGGCGCTCATCGTGTGGCTCGCAATGAGCGCCTTCAGCGTTCATTGCGAGCCTCTGGGTTGGTGTATTTTTTGTTATCAGAGGTGTTTTTGCTGACATTGTAAGGTCCGCGCTGATCTCCTTTTTGCGCTTATTGCGAGCCTGTCTCCTGGTGTAGTTTGTGACCTATGAGTACCATTGGCGCTCCTTGTGAGTCGCACGTGAAGGGCTTTGCCGTTTATTGCGATACTGTGTTTTTTTTTTGTGCATATGTAGTTTTTCATGATAATTAATTAATTAATTAATTAAATCATAAATTAATATACTTTACCTATTTGTAATTAATATATGCAGCAAGCAATATGCCGAAGAGCTAAAAATCTGTTTTCCTTCAGCATAAAATGTAGATTTGCACTGTTGTTGAGCTGAGGTGTAAGTGTCAGCAATGTGTGCAGTGTTTAGTGTAAATAGGCTGCGTGCGCGAGGGGAAACCGTTAGTGTAGCTGTGTACTTCCGCATTCTGTAAGTTAGTGTTGTAAAATGGCGGCAAATGTGTATGTGGTACGCGGGTGTGGATGATTTAGTGTCCTTGCTAATAGTGTATCTTATACCTCGTGCAGCTTTTTGTAAAAGTCGTATGTGCTTGGTGGTGTTTTGCGGCTTTAGGGGTCGTGTAGCCTCGCTTTCGTTTTTTGCGGCTGCCATTTTTTCTCTCGCTTAGGGGATTTTTTAAAACTCGGTAAAAAGGACTTAAATTGAGGTGTAACCTCACTTTCAGATGTCCTGGGTGTGCCCCCTTGCTGTGGGTAAGGTTATTATTTCATTTATGTGTGTATTTTTTTTTTTTATGTTTTCTGCTGTGCACGGTTCGCATGCTCATTGCAGCCAACGTGGGAGCCCCTCCACCTCTGCAAATGCGGCCTCTCGACGTTGGAGCCCGATGTGATGACGCAGCGTGACGACATTTCGTAGTTTGACAACTATTATATGTGATATCCATTCACAAATCTTACACACACTAGCACTATATAGATGACCAATTCATCATATGATCAGAAGTTGAAAAAACAGAGAGACTTTCACAATTTATTAAAACATTTCCACCCATCTATAAAACTTAAAATGGATTTTTCTACAGAACAGGTGAACCTTCTGGTCACTACCACATCCATCAAAAATGGCACACTCCACTCTTCTGTGTTTAGGAAAACCAGACAGATGCAGCTACCTTCACAGCTCCAGTTCACATCCATCCAAAACAAAGTAATTCATCATCCATAGCCAATCCATTAGATACCATTGCATATGCTTAAACACTGGGGACTATGACAAATACTTAAAAACACTGTCTAAATCAGAAAGGTTACAAACCCCATGTCATTACCCAGAAAGGCACCACTGGCATTAAAACACCCAGTGAACACCTGTTAAAGTATAAAATAACATAAACTACTTCATGTACTCCTTTAGTCACCACATACCATCCAGCTTTAGAGAAAATACGGAAAAGAATTAAACATTTAAAACTACTACTAACCAGGGACACACAATTAAAAAACATTTTTCCCCAATCCTCCGATGCTTGCATATAAACAACCACCAAAAATTAAACAAAAAACATTTGCACAAAACATCAGCAGAAGATTGTCCAATGAACAGCCTAACAAAAAAAATGGTACTTAACCATTTAACAGCAGTCTCTGTAAATTATGTCAGCTCATTTGTTATGATGATACAGCCATGCATAAGAATAAGGCCTTTAAATTCAAGGGGTTATATTCATGTGGTTAAGCCTGTGAGTGAGGTTGCAAGTTAATTTAAGGTTAAATCGTCTAAGCGAGGAACAAAATAGCGGCCGAAAAAATTTAAACAGATAAATACGAAAATGAAGGCAGTAAAAACGACCCCGAAGACAGTAACACTCAGCGCAAGACAGTAAACACGATCACAAAACTAGAAGCACTTACTCAAACAACCCGAAGCATGCAGCCGCTCATCGCGAGGCCCTTAGCATCGTCTATTTTGTAGTGACCAAGCACGTAACTCGCAAAAAGTAAGATTTACACCCTGAAATGGTGGAAAACCAGTAAATTGCACATGTGCACATTGGTCCTTGCGCTTGCACTCTATAAATACTGGACACTTTCCAGAATTTTCTCACTTTCTCCTCAGATGATGAACTGTGTGACTGGATATTATATAGGGACAAATTTTATTAAAAGATTGTTACCTCTTGATGATTTTGAAAAAATATATTGAAAGATAATAGGTAAAGTATTATTATTAATTATTAATTTATTAATTGATTAAATGAAAAAAAAAAAAAACATGCTATTCAGTAGATTTTAGGATGACGTAATTTAACACATTGTAAGTTACCTCTTTATGATTTTTATAAAATACATAGAAAGATAAGAGGTAAAGGCTTATTATTCATTAATTTATTAAATGATTTAGTAACCCAAAAAATATATATATGCTAAATATTATATTTTTGGCTGATGTAATTCAACATATATTGTAAGCTGTATATTTTTGCATAGTCTAACATATAGTAAATACTGAAATATGATTTTACACTTTGCAGGTGTCTTTTTGACAGTGACACAGAATTTGCCTGCAGTGGCTCTTTATTAACAGACTGCCACATGTGCAAGAATTTAAAGACAGCAACTTAGAAGGATGAAGTACAGTATATTTCATTAAATTAATTGATTTAATATGTATTCAATATTATATTATGTTATAGGAAATTAGATTTTTATATGCTTCACAAATTTAGAAATATGCTACAGTATATTTCATAAATTAATTGATTTAATATTTATTAGATATTATATAATGTTATAGGAAATTTGATTTTATATGCTTTACACATTTCCAAAGACATTGTTAGGTCTTTGGGCATTTCATTTCATAAAATAAAAGAAGAAAACTCAAGAAAAAATTGTTATTTATTACTTAATTTAATAATTTAAGAGTGCTGAAACAACACATTATAACCTGTATATGTTGCTAAGTGGTCATATATGTAAATCTTAAAAACAAGTAAAACTACTATAATATATACTGAAAATCATCTTTCATACTTTGCAGGTGTCTGTCAATTTCACTGGGACACAGAAGATCGCTGCAGTGCTGGTTTCTATACATAGATTTAACTTTCAACTATCAGGTACAGTATATTTCATTAGCATAGCCCATAAATTAATAACTTCAGACATTAATAGTTTTAAGAGCAGTAATTAATTTGGATGATTGTGTTGACATAACAACCATTATAATGAATATGTTCAAGATTTTAATGATTGGAGACTTGCAGAATGAAAACAAGTTTAATTGAAACACTTCCCAAAAAAATAAAGAAAAGGTACATTCATGTACACTACTGCTGTTTAGACATATCTATCACTATTAATTACATTCAATAAAAAATTTGGACTGATTGCAAGAAATCATTAAGAAAATTTAAAAAAGAGCTTGCATATCCTTATCCACTACAACTTGAGGTAAGCTAAATAAAATAATTAGGGAAGATAAAAATGGTTCATTATCCTCATTGAAAATAAAGATTTACATTTTGCATTACAGGTTCCAATAGCTGAAAAGACTAAAACCAGGTAGGAAGCCACATAACGTATGGAGAGGGAACGAAAACAAAAAAAAAGGAGTACAAGATGAAGAGTGTGACAGAATTTACAAGAAAAGACAAACTGCATTGTGGAAAATGAACTTGAAAATCTGGATCAATTACAACTTGAAGTAAGCTACATAAAATGATTACTACAGATAAAAATGGCTCATTATCATAATCTGTAGATTGAAAATAAACATTAACATTTATAATTACAGATTTCAATGGATGCAAAGCCAGAAACCAACAAGGAATACAAACTACGTCTGGACAGGGAACGGAAAAAAAGATGGAGAGAGAAACAGTCGGAGAACACTAAGAAAAGAATATGAGAACAACAGCGTGACCGAATTTACAGAAAAAGACAAACTGTTGAACCAAAAATTCAGCGTAAGAGAGATAGGAAACTAAAACATATTGTTCAAGAAACATGTGAAGAATTTCCTAAGGATAAAAATGGTAAAATAGAATGTAATGTTGAGCTGGCGTCACAGGATGGTCCATTATTTAGAGATATAACTGTAGAGCCTCATAATTATGGTACCGTATATACTCGAGTATAAGCCGAGTTTTTCAGCCCTTCTTTAAGGCTAAAAAGGGCTTCCTTGGCTTATACTCGAGTCACCCCCCCCCCCCGTGTCTCTCTAACCTCAACCTAAACCCCCCCTGCCGGCATCCGGTATATGCTAATGACGCGGCGTGCATGTGACGTCACATGCGCGCTGGGTCAAGAAGGAGCGGAGGCCGGAGCAGAAGCAGGTAAGTGAGGGGAGAGGGGGAGGTATTTAGGGGGTTTAGGTTGAGGAGGGGGGTTGAGGGGGGTTTAGGTTGAGGAGGGAGGTTGAGGGGGGTTGAGGTTGAGGAGGGAGGTTGAGGATGGGGGTTTGAGTATGGGGGGTTGAGGAGGGGGGTTGAGGAGGGGGTTGAGGATAGGGGGGTTGAGGATGAGGGGGTTGAGGATGGGGGCTTGAGGAGAGAGGAGGTTGAGGGGAGTTGAGGTTGAGGGGGTTGAGTTTGAGGAGGGGGGTTGAGGGGAGAGGGGGAGGTATTTAGGGGGGTTTAGGTTGAGGAGGAGGGTTGAGGTTGAGGAGGGGGGTGGGGTTGAGGGGAAATGTTGAGGAGGGGGGTTGAGGTTGAGGAGGGAGGTTGAGGGGGGTTGAGGATGAGGAGGGAGGGAGGTTGAGGAGGGGGTTGAGGATGGGGGCATTGAGGAGGGGGGTTGAGGATGGGGGGTTGAGGAGGGGGATGAGGAGGGAGGTTGAGGAGAGGGTTGAGGAGGGAGGATGAGGAGGGAGGTTGAGGGTGAGTGGTTGAGGAGGGGGGTTGAGGTTGAGGAGGGGGGTTGAGGATGGGGGTTTGAGGAGAGAGGATGAGGATGGGGGTTGAGGAGGAGGGTTGAGGATGGGGGGGTTGAGGATGGAGGATGAGGAGGGGGATTGAGGAGGGGCATTGAGGAAGGGGATTGAGGTTGAGGAGGGAGGTTGAGGGGGGTAGAGGAGGGAGGTTGAGGGGGGTTGAGGTTGAGGGGGGTTGATGTTGAGGAGGGGGGTTGAGGAGGGGGTTGAGGATGAGGATGGGGGTTGAGGAGGCAGGATCAGGATGGGGGGTTGAGGAGGGAGGTTGAGGATGGGGGGTTGAGGAGGGAGGATGAGGAGGGAGGTTGAGAAGAGGGTTGAGGATGAGGAGGGAGGTTTAGGAGGGGGTTGAGGATGAGGAGGGAGGTTGAGGATGAGGAGGGAGGTTGAGGATGAGGAGGGAGGTTGAGGAGGGAGGTTGAGGATGAGGAGGGAGGTTGAGGAGGGGGTTGAGGATGAGGAGGGGGTTGAGGATGAGGAGGGAGGTTTAGGAGGGGGTTGAGAATGAGGAGGGGGTTGAGGATGAGGAGGGAGGTTGAGGAGGGGGTTGAGGATGAGGAGGGAGGTTGAGGATGAGGAGGGAGGTTGAGGATGAGGAGGGAGGTTGAGGATGAGGAGGGAGGTTGAGGATGAGGAGGGAGGATTGAGGAGGGTGATAGGGAGGGGGAAGAGACACAGGGAAGGGAGAGGGGAGAAGAGACACAGGGAAGGGAGACGGGAGAAGAGACACAGGGAAGGGAGAGGGGAGAAGAGACACGGGAGAGAGAGGGGGACACAAGAGGGGGACACAGAAGGCACAAGAGGGAGACAGGGGCAGCACATTTCCCACCCTCGGCTTATACTCGAGTCACTCATTTTACCCAGTATTTTGTGGTAAAATAGGTGCCTCGGCTTATACTCGGGTCGGCTTATACTCGAGTATATACAGTATGTTGAATGTGCTTTGTCAATTTTGTGGGGGTTATCATTTTGAAAAGGAAAGACCAAGAAATGGTAAGATCATTAGTTGCTGTCAAAAGGGAAAGGCCGACTTCCAGAATGACAAGAATTCCCCACATATTTACAAAATATGAGTGATCCAACTTTCTCAAAAAACAAACATTTTAAACAAAATATACAATCTTATAATAGTGCCATTTCATTTGCATCTGGGGTACAAAATTAGCAGAGAATGTTGCAGGACATGGGCCTTACTGCTTTAAATTTGCTCAACTATATGTCCTAGACACAATGGAAGCTGTGGAACAATGTATGCAGCTTTTGGAAAATACTAAATGCTTAGCCACTGTTTTTCATGAGCTTGATAAGATTATGGAAAAAAATCCATACACTCAAGCTTATAAAAAACTGTCAGAAGTTGAAGAACAACAACACGTTCATGCAGAACATCAGTTGCCAATCCCAATAGTCAATATGGCTATAAAAAGAGATTGGTATTCTGATAAATGACGGTATAACTTACCCACATCCAGTGAGGTGGCAATGGTCTTTCAAAATGATGAGGGTGAACCACCTTTCAAAGGGATATTAGAATATATCCAGGAAATGAAGAGCAACCTTTCATTAACATTAGTATATTATGTATGAATTTAGATACAGTGACGTATCCAATTTTGTATCCCAATGGTGAAGCTGGATGGCAACCAATATTAATACTTGACAGTTATCCAAACACTAAAGTACGTGTCAGAAATAATATTTCCATGCTTGAATTTAAGGTTGCTCAAACTGCAATTAGAGATGCATTTAATTCCATCTTAAGTGCTGAAAAACTGACACAACAATGCATCATTAATTCATACCTGCAGATAAAAGCCAATAATTTAAATGTCATAAAATATCAACAAAATAAACTATGTGTTGAACAGTATTCTGGCTACATGGATTTGTTGCTGAAGTGGCTACAAACTGCGATCTGCCAGCTGGCCAAGCCATCAGTTTATCATCTTCTTTCCAAGGCTCTCCTCGCAATATGTGAGAAAGATAAAATGATGCTATGGCTATTGTAACTAAATTTGGAAAACCAGATTTATTTATTACATTTACATGTAATCCTCAATGGCCAGAGATTGTTGATAATTTAAACCTGGGACAAACTGCTTCTGATAGACTAGACTTAGTGCTTAGAGTCTTCAAAATACAATTATCAGCCTTAATACATGACATAACCATCACTAACTTATTTGGTAAGAGTTTGGCTTATGTTTATACCATCCAATTCCAAAAAAGAGTACTGCCACATGCACATATTTTGATAATACATCAAGAAAATTATAAATTGAGTACTGCAGAGAAAGTGAATTCAGTGATTATTACTGAACTACCGCATCCACAAAACCATGCAAGACTAAATGACATTGTAACACTTTGCATGATTCATGGGCCATGTGGTGAGCTAAATCCACAATCCCCATGTATGGAAAATAAAAAATGCACAAAAGATTTTCCTAATGAATTTAAAGATCTAGGGCCCTATTAAATTCCAGCCTCGTAAATAAGAGGCTTCTACTTAAGCCCTACGTACTGCAAAGTTTCTCTAACTTACAATGCTATTAAATTAGCCCTGCTGCGAGCAACGTATGAGCTATGCAGCAGGGGCGTACGTTTCTACACTGCGTAATTGTACATGAGGAGTGACAGCCTGCGATATGATATCGCAGGCTCCCACTCCTCATCAATTGCTGTGGGGGTCCTAAACGGGACATCTGCGGCAGTCCCCCACATAAGCCCTGCCGTGGGGGGTACTCCAACTACCCCCCGGCACCTAAAATAAACCCCCCTCTATGCTGGGGTCCCCCGAAGTGTCCTCACATTAACACCTTGCTGCAGGGGTCCATAGGGACCCCCGCAGCCCCCACACATAGACCCCTTGCAGCGGCGGTCCCCGATGGGCACCGATCAGGCCCCCGCTGCATTTATTACTTTTAAATTCCCCGCCGCGGCTCCTTAAAGGGCCCGCAGCACACAATTACGCAACCCCGGCCGCGGCACCTAAAATTAACCCCCCTCTATGCTGGGGGTCCCCATCGGGACCCTCCAAGTGTCCCCACATTAACCCCTTGCTGCAGGGGTCCATAGGGACCCCCGCAGCCCCCCCACATTAACCCCCTGCAGCGGGGGTCCCCGATCGGCACCGATCGTGACCCTGCGGCATTTCAATTTTAAATTTCCCGCCTCGCGGGTCCTTAAAGGACCATAAAGGTCCTGAAAGGACTCGCACGAAAAATATTAATCCCAGGCAACTATAATTAACCCTATAATTAATGGTGGTCAATACAGACCCCCATAAGGCCTTAGTTAACCCTATAACTCATGGTGATCAATACAGACCCCCATAAGGCCTTAATTAACCCTATAACTCATGAAGGTCAATACAGACCCCCATAAGGCCTTTATTAACCCTATAACTCATGGTGGTCAATACAGACCCCCATAAGGCCTTAATTAACCCTATAACTCATGGTGGTCAATATAGACCCCAAAAAGGCCTTAATTAACCCTATAACTCATGGTGGTCAATACAGACCCCCATAAGGCCTTAATTAACCCTATAACTCATGAAAGTCAATACAGACCCCCATAAGCCTCTATTTAACCCCATCAGTCCCATAAGGGTATATTATTACCATTATGGGCCTGTTACAACCCAACATTAACCACATAAGTGCCATGACGGTCCTCAAGAACCATCATGACACTAACTACAAACACTACACTATAACCCCCAATAAGCCATTTAATCTAAACTAACCCCCCTCTACACTAATCTATTAACACTTACACTACCTACCTACACTACCTACCCCTAATAAACCTCCCCAACACTCTAATTACAAAAAAAAACCTACCTTACAGAAAATAAAAAAACCTACCTTACAGAAAAAAAACAACCTACCTTACAGAAAAAAAAACTACAGAACAGAAAAAAAAAACAAATACATTACAACCCCCCCACTACAGAAAATAAAAAAATTACACACCTGAAAAGGAAAGACAGATATACACAATACAATACATACATATAATACATTACATACAATACATGACATTACATTACATATATTACATATAATATATTACATATACTATATTACACACAATACATTACATACATTACATTACATATATTACATATAATATATTACATATAATATATTACACATAATACATTACATACATTACATTACATATATTACATTACATATATTACATTACATATATTACATATAATATATTACATACAATACATTACATTACATACATTACATATAATATATTACATATAATACAAATCAAATACCCCCTAGCTATCTAACATACAATCTATTTAATATAAAATAAATCCTAACTATATCAAATACATCCCCCTATCTATCTAATCTTCAATAAATCCTAACTACATACACAGACCCCAATTCTAAGCTAAAATAAAATAATTAAGACCACTTACCTTTAAGATGTTGCTTCAGATCACTAACCTAGGGGTAAAACAAAACAAAATAATTAGTACAAAACATTAACATGAAATAAATAAACATTATATACATTCTAAATATTATACTCACCTTTCCAGCATGTCCCGTCATTGTTCAGCTCTTCCGGCGCGGCCCTGTTAAAAAAACACAATACATTAATACATTAATACAATATATAAACAAGAAATAAAATAAACATATAAACATCTAAATATACATTTAACTTACCTTCCCGCGATGTCCCCGGCCTTCTCCCCTTCAGCCCCGGCTGGGCCGCGGAACCATACGCGCTCTAAAAAAAAAGTATTTTCCGGGAGGAAATTGGCAATGGCGGCTTATGATTGGCTGAAAAAGCTGTCTATCAATTTCAGCCAATCAAAAGTCGTCAATGTATGAGCCAATCAGGATGCGCAGATGACTTATACCAATCACTCCGTGGGGGTGTATCCCATAGTGATTGGCTGAAGGCATCTGAGCCTTGTGATTGGTTCCCATAAAGATAGACAAGTGTTTTAGCCAATCAGGGTGGGATATTGGGGTGTATCCCATCCTGATTGGCTCACACATTGACGACTTTTGATTGGCTGAAATTGATAGACAGCTTTTTCAGCCAATCACAAGCCGCCATTGCCAATTTCCTCCCGGAAAAGACTCCGGGAGGCTCATTAGCGTCGGGGAGGTCTGCGAGTGCAGATCTCCGTTATTTATTTTTTTTAGAGCGCGGATGGTTCCGCGGCCCAGCCGGGGCTGAAGGGGAGAAGGCCGAGGACATCGCGGGGAGGTAAGTTAAATGTATATATAGATGTTTATATGTTTATTTTATTTCTTGTTTATATATTGTATTAATGTATTAATGTATTGTGTTTTTTTAACAGGGCTGCGCCGGAAGAGCTGAACAATGACGGGACATGCTGGAAAGGTGAGTATAATATTTAGAATGTATATAATGTTTATTTATTTCATGTTAATGTTTTGTACTAATTATTTTGTTTTGTTTTACCCCTAGGTTAGTGATCTGAAGCAACATCTTAAAGGTAAGTGGTCTTAATTATTTTATTTTAGCTTAGAATTAGGGTCTGTGTATGTAGTTAGGATTTATTGTAGATTAGATAGATAGGGGGATGTATTTGATATAGTTAGGATTTATTTTATATTAAATAGATTGTATGTTAGATAGCTCGGGGGTATTTGATTTGTATTATATGTCATATATTATATGTAATGTATGTAATGTAACGTATTGTATGTAATGTATTATATGTAATATATTATATGTAATATATGTAATGTAATATATGTAATGTAATATATGTAATGTAATGTATGTAGAGATGTCGCGAATAGTTCGCCGGCGGACTGTTCCCGGCGAACATCGCATGTTCACGTTCACGGTGATCTGCGAACATATGCGATATTCGACCCACCCCCTATACTTTATCATTGAGCAAACTTTGACCCTGCATGTTGCAGTCAGCAGACACATTCCAGCCAATCAGCAGCATACACTCCCTTCCAGAGCCTTCTACCTCATGGACAGCAGCCATTTTGGAATCATAACTAACTTGCAGTCTTACTGTGAGGAGGCTGAGTGTAGGTAATACTGCATCAATAGGGAAAACCATAGCTAGGCTACTGTACACAGTGTGCAATACAGTCCTGAAGGACTCTTTTGATCTCTGCTGCAAGGACACCCCTGTGTCTCTTCCCCCCCTTATCATCATCCTCACTTTAGCACCCAACCCTAACACCCCTCACACTTATCCATAACACCCATCAAACTAACACTTAACCCTAACACCCCTCACACTTATCCCTAAGACCTAACACCCCTCACATTTATTCCTAACATGCCTCACCCTAACACCCCTTACACTTAATCTTAACATCCCTCACCCTAACACCTAACCCTAAGACCCCTCACACTAATCCCTAACACCCCTCACCCTAACACCTAACCCTAAGACCCCTCACACTTATCCCTAACACCCCTCACCCTAACCCTAACACCCCTCACACTTATCCCTAACACCCCTAACCCTAACCCTAACACCCCTCACACTTAACACCTAACCCTAACACCCCCTACACTTATCCCTAACACCCCTCACCCTAACCCTAACACCCCTCACACTTATCCCTAACACCCCTCACCCTTACCCTAAAACCCCTAACACTTATCCCTAACACCCCTCACCCTAACACCTAACCCTAACACCCCTCACACTTATCCCTAACACCCCTCACCCTAACCCTAACACTCCTCACACTTATCCCTAACACCCCTCACCCTAACCCTAACACCCCTCACACTTATCCCTAACAACCATTACCCTAACCCTAACCCTAACACCCCTCACACTTATCCCTAACACCCCTAACCCTAACCCTAACACCCCTCGCTCTTAACACCTAACCCTAACACCCCTCACACTTATCCCTAACACCCCTCACCCTAACCCTAACACCCCTCACACTTAACCCTAACACCCCTTACCCTAACCCGAACCCTAACACCCCTCACACTTATCCATAACACCCATCAACCTAACACCTAACCCTAACATTCTCACACTTATCCCTAAGACCTAACACCCCTCACACTTATTCCTAACATGCCTCACCCTAACACCTCTTACACTTATCCCTAACACCCCTCACCCTAACACCCCTCACACTTAGCCCTAACACCCCTCACCCTAACACCTAACCCCCTCACCCTTATCCCTAACACCCCTTACCCTAACACCCCTCACACTTATCCATGTGTCTCTCACCCCCCTAATCATCAAGGGAGGGGAGGGGATGATGTGGGAGGGGGGGGAAGAGTCACAGGGGAAGATGATGAGGGAGGGGGAAAAGAGACACGGGAGGATTATGAGTGAGGGGAGAAAGAGACACAGGAGAGGATGATGATGGAGGGGGGAAGAGACACAGGGGAGGATGATGAGGGAGGGGGTAAAGAGATACAGGGGAGGATGATGAGGGAGGTGGGAGGATGATGAGGGAGTTGGGATGAGACACAGGGGAGGATGATGAGGAAGGGGGGAAAGAGACACAGGGGAGGATGATGAGGGAGGGGGTAAAGAGATACAGGGGAGGATGATGATGGAGGGGGATGTTAGGTTATTTATGCCCTTTAAGGATTAAAACCAGACTCTGCATCGACTATGTAATTTTCCGTGGGAGTTTTGACATGGATCCCCCTCCGGCATGCCACAGTCCAGGTGTTAGTCCCCTTAAAACAACTTTTCCATCACTACTGTGGCCAGAAAGAGTCCCTGTGGGTTTTAAAATCCGCCTGCCCATTGAAGTCTATGGCGGTTCGCCGGGTTCGCCGGTTCGCAAACATTTGCGGCGGTTTGCGTTCGCGGTTCGCGAACTGAAAATTTTATGTTTGCGACATCACTAAATGTATGTAATGTATTATGTGTAATATATTATATGTAATATATGTAATGTAATATATATAATGTAATATATGTAATGTAATGTCTTGTATTGGATGTAATGTATGTAGTGTATTATATGTATGTATTGTATTGTGTATATCTGTCTTTCCTTTTCAGGTGTGTAATTTTTTTATTTTCTGTAGTGGGGGGGAGGTAGGTTGTAATGTATTTGTTTTTTTTCTGTACTGTAGGTTTTTTTTTCCCGTAAGGTAGGTTTTTTTATATTTTGTAAGGTAGTTTTTTTATTTTCTGTAAGGTAGGTTTTTTTATATTTTGTAAGGTAGGTTTTTTTTTCTGTAAGGTAGTTTTTTTTTTGTAATTAGAGTGTTGGTGAGGTTTATTAGGGGGTAGGTAGTGTGTTAATAGATTAGTGTAGAGGGGGGTTAGTTTAGATTAAATGGTTAATTGGGGGTTATAGTGTAGTGTTTGTAGTTAGTGTCATGATGGTCCTTGAGGACCATCTTGGCACTTATGTGGTTAATGTTGAGTTGTAACAGGCCCATAATGGTAATAATATACCCTTATGGGACTGATGGGGTAAAATAGAGGCTTATGGGGGTCTGTATTGACCACCATGAATTATAGGGTTAATTAAGGCCTTATTGGGGTCTGTATTGACCACCATGAGTTATAGGGTTAATTAAGGCCTTATGGGGGTCTGTATTGACTCCATGAGTTATAGGGTTAATTAAGGCATATGGGGGTCTGTATTGACCACCATGAGTTATAGGGTTAATTAAGGCCTTATGGGGGTCTGTATTGACCACCATGAGTTATAGGGTTAATTAAGGCCTTATGGGGGTCTGTATTGACCACCATGAGTTATAGGGTTAATTAAGGCCGTATGGGGGTCTGTATTGACCACCATGAGTTATAGGGTTAATTAAGGCCTTATGGGGGTCTGTATTGACCACCATGAGTTATAGGGTTAATTAAGGCCTTATGGGGGTCTGTATTGACCTTCATGAGTTATAGGGTTAATTAAGGCCTTATGGGGGTCTGTATTGACCACCATGAGTTTTAGGGTTAATTATAGTTGCCTGGGGTTAATATTTTTAGTGCGAGTCCTTTCAGGACCTTTACGGTCCTTTAAGGACCCGGAAGGCGGGAAATTTAAAATTGAAATGCAGCAGGGTCACGATCGGTGCAGTTCGGGGACCCCCGCTGCAGGGGGTTAGTGTGGGGGGGCTGCGGGGGTCCCTATGGACCCCTGCAGCAAGGGGTTTATATGGGGACACTTTGGGGGTCCCGATGGGGACCCCCAGCATAGAGGGGGGTTAATTGTAGGTGCCGCGGCCAGGATTGGCAATTAGTGTGCCGTGGCCCCTTTAAGGAGCCGCGGCGGGGAATTTAAAACTTTTAAATGCAGTGGGGGGCCTCATCTATGCAGATCGGGGACCCCCCCTGCAATGGGTTAATGTGGGGGTGCTGCAGGGGTCCCGATAGCATGGGGATGTGTATAGGGTGCAGGGGGGAGCCTCACACTTCTGTCTAGGGCTGCTCCGAGGCAGCACGTAGAGGCTTTAGGATCCCTTGCGGGCACTTTTTGTGCCCGTAGGGATTCTTACGATATGCCATAATCATGCGTAGATTTAAGGCTGCGTGTGACTACGTAGCTCTCTCGGAGCCTATTCTCGGGCCATTTTTTCGTAGTTATATCGCAAAGCAGGCTGCGTGAGATTCGCTACTCGCAAACAGCAGAAAAACTGCCTTTTGCGAGCACCGAGAGAACTACGAGGGATAATTTAATAGGGCCCCAAATTTTTGCAAGTTGTGATGGATACCCATTGTATAAAACAAGACAAGGTTCAAAGGCAAATATTTGTGGTAAAAATGTAGATTACACGTATGTAGTGCTATATAATTCACATCTGTTAATGAAGTATAATTCCCACATAAATGGGGAAGCTGTCACTTCTATCAAATCAGTTAAATATACCTACACATTTATTTATAAATTATAGGATGCAGCAACAGTGGTGGTGAAAAGTGGACCAAATGAAGAAGACAATCAGTTAGTACATGATGAACTGGCATCTCATGTTGATGCGCACTATGTCAGTGCACCAAAAGCAATGTGGCGCCTTCTGAAATTTTAAATGCATGATCGATCACATGCAGCATATCGATCAGCTATACATTTGCCACAAAGACAATTAGTTTATTTTAATACTGGCAATGAAGAAAATGCTCTGGAACAAAACATCAACAAATGACACTGCTTGGTTTATCCTAAATAGTAATGACATAGAGGGAATACTTATACAATGAGATTCCATATCATTTTTTTCATAAATGGCTTATGGAAACGTAGACAAAAGGGTGGTAATAAAATTATTCCCAGAATGTATACGTTAAGTCCAAGAGACATTGAACGTTTCTGCTTAGGTTTACTACTTTTAAATGTTCCCGGTGCACAAAGTTTTGCACACTTGAGAACTGTAAATTACAGACTTTATGATACATTTCAATTAGCTGCGCGACATAGAAACTTCCTTGCTGATGAGACAGAATGGGAGAGATATCTAGAAGAAGCAGCACTATGTAAAATGCCATGGCAGATGAAGGAACAGTTTGCATTCATTTGTATATTTTGTAATGTTCCTAATGTATTAGTTTTGTGGGAAACATTTAAAATAAATATGTATGAAGACATTTTGAAACGTTATAACAAGTCCATAGCTGAATTAAAAGCCTTAATGGAAATTCAACAAGTCTTTCTATGTCATGGATTAAGTTGCGCAACTTTTAATCTCCCAGATGCAGAAATTATAGATCATATAAAGTTAGAGGACTATGACGCTGATGTTAAAAAACAAAAGAAAAAATAGCCATTTTAAATCATTTGCAATTGCACGCTTTCAATGCAATACAACAAGCACTAGATGATGACTTGCTCAAAGAGCGTTATTTTTATCTAGATGGACCCGGTTGATAGGGAAAAATGTATCTATATAATTTGCTGATGAATTCAATTAGAGCTAAATGTAATATAGCACTTCCTTTGCAACAACTGGAATTGCTGCACTATTGTTAGAAGGTGGCAGAAAAGTATACAGTGGATTTAAACTTCCAGTTCCAATTTTAGAAACATCAGTGTCGGATATTAGAATGAAATCATCTCAAGCAAATACATTTTAAGAAATGCAAATTAATTGTCATAGATGAGGCCACTATGAAGTCGTGCCATGCTCTGCAATGTATTGATTGTTTATTACGTGAAGTCATGGGTAATGATTTGCCTTTTGGTGGAAAAGTCATGTTGTTAGGTGGAGATTTCAGACAAAAATTACCTGTAGTGATGTCGCGATCATAAAATTTTCGGTCATAGACTTCAATGGGCAGGCGGATTTTAAAACCCACGGGGACTCTTTCTGGCCACAATAGTGATGGGAAAGTTGTTTCAAGGGGACTAACACCTGGACTGTGGCATGCCGGAGGGGGATACATGGCAAAACTCCCACGGAAAATTACATAGTTGATGCAGAGTCTGGTTTTAAGCCATAAATTACCTAACATTCCTAAATTGTTTGGAAAAACGTGCTTTAAAACATCAGGTATGATGTTGTATCGATCAGGTAGTGTAAGGGTTAGGCCCGCTTCACAGTGACAGACCAAACTCCCCGTTTAACGCACCGCAAACAACCGCAAACAGTCCATTTGCACAACCGCAAACTCCCCATTTGCACAAGGTTGGATACCAAGCTAGTCATGTCCTGTTCCTTGTCCTCACTGATGTCATTGAAGGTCTCTTCGTCCACCCAGCCACCAAGGGTCCCCGAAAGGTGACAACAAGCCCCCTGGGACGCCTGCTGTGTTTGGTCTTCCACCTCCTCAAAGCCACCTTCCTCCTCTGACTCCTCTTCTTCAGACTCCTCTCACTGCGTTGCCTCTCTCTGCATTATTATAAGGTGTGTTAAGTAGTACTACTCTTATCAGTTCAATAACTGTTACAGCACATATCAGGGGGCGTGTGTAAGGCCTGGATTTTTAGAACCAGGAGATGGAAAAAGATGATTTGTTGGTCGTATCACTTCAATTTTGGGGCACGGCACATGCAATCAAAGGTGCCACCAGGTAGGAGTGGCGTGTTTGTAAGTACTACTCTTATCAGTTTAATACCTGTTACAGCACAAATCAGGGGGCGTGTATAAGGCCTTGATTTTTAAAACCAGGAGATGGAAAAAGATGCTTTGTTGGTCGTATCACTTCAATTTTGGGGCACGACAAGTGCAATCAAAGGTGCCACCAGATAGGAGTGGCGTGTTTGTAAGTACTACTCTTATCAGTTTAATACTTGTTATGTCACCTATCAGGGGGCGTGTATAAGGCCTGGATTTTTAGAACCAGGAGATGGAAAAAGATGCTTTGTTGGTCGTATCACTTCAATTTTGGGGCACGACACGTGCAATCAAAGGTACCACCAGATAGGAGTGGCGTGTTTGTAAGTACTACTCTTATCAGTTTAATACTTGTTACGTCACCTATCAGGGGGCGTGTATAAGGCCTGGATTTTTAGAACCACGAGATGGAAAAAGATGCTTTGTTGGTCGTATCACTTCAATTTTGGGGGACAGCATGTGCAATCAAAGGTGCTACCAGATAGGAGTGGCGTGTTTGTAAGTACTACTCTTATCAGTTTAATACTTGTTACGTCACCTATCAGGGGCCGTGTATAAGGCCTGGATTTTTAGAACCAGGAGATGGAAAAAGATGCTTTGTTGGTCGTATCACTTCAATTTTGGGGCACGACACGTGCAATCAAAGGTGCCACCAGATAGGAGTGGCGTGTTTGTAAGTACTACTCTTATCAGTTTAATACCTGTTACAGCACAAATCAGGGGGCGTGTATAAAGCCTGGATTTTTAGAACCAGGAGATGGAAAAAGAAGCTTTGTTGGTCGTATCACTTCAATTTTGGGGCACGGCACGTGCAGTCAAAGGTACCACCAGATAGGAGTGGCGTGTTTGTAATTACTACTCTTATCAGTTTAATACCAGTTACAGCACAAATCAGGGGGCGTGTATAAGGCCTGGATTTTTAGAACCAGGAGATGGATAAAGATGCTATGTTGGTCGTATCACTTCAATTTTGGGGCACGGCACGTGCAATCAAAGGTGCCACCTGTTAGGAATGGCGTGTTTGTAAGTACTACTCTTATCAGTTTAATACTTGTTACGTCACCTATCAGGGGGCGTGTATAAGGCCTGGATTTTTAGAACCAGGAGATGGAATAAGATGCTTTGTTGGTCATATCATTTCAATTTTGGGGCACGGCACGTGCAATCAAAGGTGCCACCAGATAGGAGTGGCGTGTTTGTAAGTACTACTCTTATCAGTTTAATACTTGTTACGTCACCTATCAGGGGGCGTGTATAAGGCCTGGATTTTTAGAACCAGGAGATTGAAAAAGAAGCTTTGTTGGTCGTATCACTTCAATTTTGGGGCACGGCACGTGCAGTCAAAGGTGCCACCAGATAGGAGTGGTGTGTTTGTAATTACTACTCTTATCAGTTTAATACCTGTTACAGCACAAATCAGGGGGCGTGTATAAGGCCTGGATTTTTAGAACCAGGAGATGGATAAAGATGCTATGTTGGTCGTATCACTTCAATTTCGGGGCACGGCACGTGCAATCAAAGGTGCCACCTGTTAGGAGTGGCGTGTTTGTAAGTACTACTCTTATCAGTTTAATACTTGTTACGTCACCTATCAGGGGGCGTGTATAAGGCCTAGAATTTTAGAACCAGGAGATGGAAAAAGATGCTTTGTTGGTCGTATCATTTCAATTTTGGGGCACGGCACGTGCAATCAAAGGTGCCACCAGATAGGAGTGGCGTGTTTGTAAGTACTACTCTTATCAGTTTAATACCTGTTACAGCACAAATCAGGGGGCGTGTACAAGGCCTGGATTTTTAGAACCAGGAGATGGAAAAAGATGCTTTGTTGGTCGTATCACTTCAATTTTGGGGCACGGCACGTGCAATGAAAGGTGCTACCAGTTAGGAGTGGCGTGTTTGTAAGTGCTACTCTTATCAGTTTAATACTTGTTACGTCACCAATCAGGATTTTTGGAACTGGAGATGGAAAAAGATACTTGGTTGGTCGTATCACTTCAACTTTGGGGCACTTTGTGACATTAGCTTCTTACGCTCAAACATGTCCTTTACAGGCACCTGACTATGGGCAGATGAGCAGGAACTGCTCAAGGAGAGAGACGGAGTGGCGGATGGTTGAGAGGGGGCAAGGAGGACAGCAGTGGTTGATGTGGCTTATGATGCTGCACCAGGAGGAGGATGGCGGCTTTGAGTTTGTGTGCTGCTTGTACTCATGTGTTGGTCTGGAGTCACCCAAACATTAGGTCTCAACCTCTAGAGGATAAGGGTACTAGGCTACTCTAGACCTCATTACAGGTTTTGACAGATCGGTACTATGCGTGCAAGCTACTGTGACAACAGATATGAGTGGCACTGTGCACTTGCAGAAGTTGGCAGAGTAGACGCTGTAGGTCTGACACACACGCTTGCAGACAACTAACTGCTATGCAATCTATTACAGTAGAAAAATGTTTTTTTGTTTTAAATGTACACTACTGTTACACCAGATATGAGTGGTGTTTTAAGTAGTACTACTCCTATCAGTTTAATCCCTGTTATGTGCCTTTTTGGGGGTTTGGTTGTTGAAGCCACAGTGCAGCACCAGAGGCCAGAAAAATTAGGCATGTACACATGCCGGAAAAATTTGGTATTGTTGATCTTGTAGCGAGCAGAGAAGAAGGTAGGCCTGATTCAACCCCCATCCTCGCATATCCACACTCAGAGATTCAGGGGTCGACTCTTACAAGGCCACGGGCCGGAGATAAAAGGGGGGCCATCCCAAATAAGCACACAAGCGGGGACAAAGGTAGTGAAGGGGACATAGAGGCCCATGGACTGACGGTCGCCATCTTGGCAGGAAAAGGGCCCAGCAATTAAGCCAAACTGACCCAGCACAGGCAGCTACTTGAGTCAAACGCTGTACAATTACACATCAATAAAGCTGAAACATGCAGCAGCAGGGATTCTAAATGGCCACACGTGGACAAGGAGGCTAACAGCCCCCACAGTCTCTGCACCACTCTTTTTAACAGATAACCCAAGAGGCTAACCAGGGACCTTGACTACATAAAAAACATCTTTGTTTAATGCTATACTAAATGGAGAACCTATGCCCCCTTAATTGAATCAGGCCGACCTCATAGTCTTTCCAAAAGAGGGTAGGGACCCTTTAGAGGTTAAAAATTATCGCCCCATACCCCTGATAAATGTGGATGTCAAGATCCTCGCTAAAATTATGGCCAAACAAATATCTAACTTTTTACTGGACTAAATACACAAGGACCAAACGGGGTTCATTCCTTTCAGAGAGGCAGGAGATAATGTTAGGAGGGTTCTGAATGCCCAGTTCTTGGCTCAACAGTATAACAACCCAGTTTGCCCTCTAGCCGTAGACATAGAGAAGGCTTTTGATACAGTGGAATGGCCATATATGTACAAAATGCTAGATGAGTTTGGATTTGAGGGACGCTTTCTCAACCTGCTCAGAAGGTACTACGACTCACCAGTAGCTAACTTAAAGATACCAGGGGACCATAAGGCCAAAATCCAAGTACAGAGACGGACCAGGCAGGGATGCCCACTCTCCCCACTGCTCTTTGCTCTTGCCATTGAACCCCTAGCACAGGCAATCAGAACTAACCATGCCATCCAGGGGTTTGAAGTACGACACCATCAGTTTAAGTGTTCACTTTTCGCGGACGATATGCTTTGCACCCTGACCAAGCCCCTTCTCTCTATACCAGCACTCATGTCCACTATAAAAGACTTCAGCAGAATCTCTGGCCTCCAATCCTTGCAAAATTAATGGCTTTAGCATTCAAAATACACATAGCTACCCGGGCCCGGATGGATTTACAAATCTCTAATACCAAACTTTTATAGACTTGTTATTACCCCACTTAGCCACACTTTTCAATCAAATTTTAGAAGGCTCTCCCATGCCAGAAGAACTAAACCATGCAAATATGATATGTTTCCCGAAAGAATGACGAGACCCATTAGAACTTAAAAATTACTGCCCCATATCACTCCTAAACGGGGATATAAAAATTTTGTGCAAATTAATGGCAAACAGGATTTTGCGATTTCTCCCCTCCATAATCCATAAAGACCAAACAGGGTTTATCCCCCATAGACAAACAGGGGACAATATCAGACGGACACAAAATTTAATCTCATGGTCATCCCAACATCAAATACCCACTTTTTTTTTTGGCGTTAGATATAGAAAAGGCCTTTGATACGTTGGAATGGCCTTATTTAAAAGCAGTATTACAGAAATTTGGGTTTGCAGGCAAATTTATGAACTTGATAGATACATACTACAAATCCCCGTCAGCCAGATTAAAACTCCCGGGAGATCGCTTACAACACATAAAGATTCAAAGGGGAAAAAACAAATTTTAGATTTATTTGGAATCATAAAGCCCCGAGGATTTCAAAAAATAATATGTATAGACCAAAAGGGAAAGGGGGCCTATCGTGCCCGAATCTCAAACTGTATTACAAGGCAGCGCAGCTGGCTTTCATTCCTCTGTTGCATTCTTCAAAACACATCAGCCGCTCTGGGTATTTATGGAAAATGTAAGAATGTCACCTTATACATGGGATACAGTAATATGGATTCCAGGCCTGTATACTTTTTTGAGAAACTTGAAAAACCTGTTGATTAATCACTCATTAAAAATATGGACGGAGATGAACTGGACACAAAAACTGGACACTCGGGTATCAGATCTTACCCCTATCATACCCAATCCCCACTTTAAGATACATCTTCCGGAAAGCTCTCTCAGTTGGTGGAAGTCTCAGAACCTACTAAGGGTTGGTCCATGGTGGCATGACGACAAAATAATGACCTTTGAGCGGGTGAGAGATAGATACAATTTACCCCTGGCTGAACACTATAATTTTTGCAGGATACATCATTTTATATATACGATAAGTGGTAGGGGAACCCCCCAAAGAAACACCTGGCTACTCAAAAAATGTAGGGATTCCCCCTTTCAGCCTGGTATTATTAGCCTCATGTATGAACTATTTAATGAAAACTCATGGGCAAACAAACCAGACTATACCAAAGCCTGGGAGATGGATTTGGGCACCGAGTTGGCAGACAGCACATGGGATAAAAGTTGGCAAGGCTTAAGTAGGGGATCTTTAAATTATAGTCTGCTTGAGACTTCAATAAAGGTCCTACACAGGACATATATTAATCCTTTTAAGCTAAATAAATGGGATCCAAAATGGAGCAGCTCATGTTTTAGGAACAGTGGTAATGAGGCTACATTTATTCATGTCTGGTCGGAGTGTTCGGCAGTCATAAGACTATGGGAAGAAACATGCTTACTAGCTTCTAAAATGTTTAAGATTCAGATTTCTGCTAATATAGAAAACTGCATGCTGGGTGTTCCGCATGTCTGTCTCTGGCCCGCTCAAAATAGGCTATTAAAGTTCATCATGTTGGCCACAAAGAACCATATAGCCAGACAATGGAAATCGGATGCCCCACACTTTCAGGTGGTTAAAAATAAATTAAACTTTATCCTTATAAATGAACGCCTTACCCATTTAGTAGACAACTCCATGGATACATTTTGAGATATATGGTCTCCGTGGCTGCAATTAAGGGATAGCATATCATCTGGAGACAATTAAAGAAATTTAGGTCCGGAATAGGGGCTCCCCTAAATGGGAGAAGATATTCTCAAGAGAACGGGATGGATGGAGGTGTGTGGATCCTTAGAGGAGCGGAGGACGGAGGTAAGTGCTATATTTTACATCATATTTATGTAAAAAAGGAGGATGTTTGTGGACCTTTCCCTTTCCGAACATGTTAAATGTTAAAACTAGTTATTTTTTTCCCCAATTATAGTCGGATTCAAGACTTAAAGGGAATCAACTTAAAACAAACTGATGTAAAGCAATATTAATAACTGAAAAGTAAAAAAAAATATATATTTTTAGGCTACAGGTACAACCAAATCCAGATAACATACTAGCCCTGGATATGGTATAAGCTCCAAGATTATGGAATGGAAAGGGGTAAACTGAGTATTAATAGAGATAAGGTAACTCAGTGATGTAATAACATGTATGGATATATATGTAACATGGAAATGGTTGTTTGAATCACATATTATAATTGTCTAACTACGATTCATCGTCACGCTGCGTTGCGTAGTGCGTACGACTTAGCGATGAGCGCTGCAGGTGCTCATCGCCCGGCGAGCCTCATGTAGCGAGGCGAGCCGTTAAACCGTAGTGTTGCGTAGTGCGTAGGGGACGATTTAAGGCAGTACGGTTTAAGGCAGCGAGGCGAGCCTTAAACCGTACTACTTTGCCGATCGTACGACTTTGCCATCGCAGCACTTTGGCAATGAGTGCCACAGGCGCTCATTGCAGGCGAGTGTCGCGTAGCGAGGCGAGCCGTTAAACCGCAGCACTTAGAAAAAAAATACGAGGTGAAAAAAATTACGAGATAAGCGGCGGAACAAAAACAGTAAAAAAAACACTAAATACAAACTAAAAAATAAAACAAAGGTCACTTACAGCATGGGGAACCAGGCAGGACGTCTGGAAGTGAGTTGGAACTGCAATTTAGATCGATTTAGCCGAGTTACAAAGATCGAAAATCGGCTAAGCGAGAAAAAAATGGCCGCCGAAAAAAATGAAAACGAGGCTATACTACTACGAACTGCGTAAAACACAGCCACAGACGTATGTGTTGGAAAAACAACTAGATAAAGGATGCAGATTAACTGCACAATGAGTAAAAAGACAGTAGCGAGTATATTTTACGAAACGATATTACCGATTTATGCTTTAACACAGATTTCCCGTCTTTGTCTCGCGCCACATAGGATTTCCCGCCGAAAACTACGCATTTGGCTCGCGCAACTGCGGATTTCCCGCCTAAAACAATGCATTTGTCTCGCGCACAAACCCTATATATAGGGCACACTTCACACATAACTGACACTTTCTCCTCAGGTGATGACAGTCTGACTGGATGTTTTCTGATGCCGGGAAATCGCAAGAGATTGTTAGCTCTTCAGTATACTGCTTCAGCATTATTACATTAAAAAAGGTAAATATATTATTTATAATTATTAAATAATAAATTGGTACTTACTTAATAAATAATAAATAATAAATTTAATTAATATAAAAATAATATTGTGCTTATTATTTATAATTATTAATTAATAAATTGGTACTTAATTAAAAAATAAGAAATAAGAAATGTAATTAAGATAAAAATAATATTGTGCTTACCTGTGTGAAACAATTGTTAATAACATTCATAATGTACATTAATTCATTAATTAATTATTAATATCAAAATTAATTAACGATTAAGAATGTCAATAAAAAAACAACATATTTATTAATTAAATATTAATGTACATTAAGTTAAAAATTATTTTGTTATATGTCGTGATTACCTGTGTGAAACAATTGTTAATAACATTCATAATGTACATTAATTAATTAGGAACACATTGATTCATTAATTATTAATGTACATTAATTTAAGAACTATTTTGTGATATGTCGTGATTACCTGTGGGAAAGAATTGTAAATAACATTCCTAATGTATCATTACTAATCATTAATATTAAAAAAGGTTAACGTTTAAGAATGTGCATAAAAAAAGGAACACGTTGATTAATTAATTTTTAATGTATGTACATTATTTAAATAATTCAGTTCTTATATATTTTGTATAAAATAAAGCAAATAAATAACTTTAAGCCTATATACTTATGCTTACATGTTGATGTTAGATTTAGTCACACATTACTTTAATATTAATGAACATTAATTGATTCTTAGTTCATTAGTAATGTACATTATTTTAAGAATTCAGTTGTAACATACTGATTTTAAAATACCACTAAAAAATAAATAAAGGGAACATGCTTATGTCTTGACGTTATATTTAGTCAGACATTAATTTAAGATTAATACAGATTCATTGATTCTTATTTAAAGACTAACAGTAATATCGAGTGTATGTTTATAATCTATGCTTTCATATGTGTGTTCATGCTGATTGATTGATATATTTATTTCATGTTTTTAATATATGTAAAAAAGGTATCTTAAGACTCATTGATTAATACAGATGAAGTAACATATTATACATTAATTTTACTATTTTGTATAATTGCAGTGAACTCTACGTGAATGACCAGAGATAGTGACGTTTGCACACATTGAACATCATAAGGATAATTTGGACAGGTACAGAATTTTAATTATATTACTACGGCAAAATATTAAAAAATATGAGGTTTTTAATGTAGCCAAATATATGTCTGTTGATGTTCATTTAATGATATAATGATATTGATGAAGCAAAAGTTTAAAAATATTATCTATTTGATTTTACAGTTTATTCGGATCTGAAAGGGAATAAACAGACAGTGTGACGTTTGCAGCCTTTGAACAACATCAACATCATCCTCACAGGTATAAAATTGTATTTTGTAGTGATGCATAGAAAAAGGCTATGTATTATATATTTGGTGAAAATTGAAATTTATTGATAATGGATAGTACTTATTGAGTCATTAATTTATGATATTTAGTCAAAACTTAAAAAAAGTTGAAAAGACAATACTAATTAATAATAATAATATTTAAAGAAAATAAGAAGCTTACAAGGATGGTATGCTGTGAATTCAATCAAGAAGGAATGTCACTGAAGGATTAATAATATAAAGATAGATATGTGCAGCTATTTCCGATTTCATATATGTCAATAAAATACTTTGAAAAATGGTTTCATTTCTTTCAGACTAAAGTGCAACAATTGAAAATGTTTTATTAGTTTATTCATCTACTTTAATCTAAAAGTACAAAAAGGAATTTTTTTTTATACAAAACAAAGATCAAACAATAATTACATCTCTATTTAAAATTATAGATTAAAATGGCGGACAATGGAGAAGACAAAATTGAACGCAAAAGAAGATTGGCAAGGGAAAGGAAGCAAAGGTGGAGAGATGCTCAGAAACCGGAAACTTCACAACGCTTGCGAGAAGAAGATCGACAGAGACTTTTAAATAAAAGAAAGATGAGTAAGAAAGCTGCAAGTGAGTGTGTTGGGGCTTCCAAGAAATGTAAAAGTAAACAAAAACATCTCTGTGAACCATTGTCCAATGATTCTAATTTGCAGAATGATTTAAATGTAGACACACAAGAAAAAAATGTACATATAGAATGTGGGTCTGATATTTATGTTGAAGAAATGCATGATAATGTGTTTACTACTGCAGTACAAGTAGATACTCATTATTGTGGGTTACTTAATGTGGTTTGTCAGTTTTGTGGGGCCTATCATTTTATAAAGGAAAGACCTACTGACGGAAATTTCATTAGTTGCTGTCAGAAAGGAAAGGTGAAACTTCCACTAAGACACCCATTTCCATATTATTTAGAATGCATTATGAGTGATCCAACATTTCCAAATTAGAATAATTTCAAACAAAACATAAGGTCTTATAACTAAATTTCATTTGCTTCAATGGGTGCAACATTAGCAGAAAATGTACCAGGACATGGTCTTTATTGTTTCAGAGTTCAAGGTCAAATATACCACAGAACTTCACATTTACACCCACAAGAAGGACAGCAAAGGAAATTTGCACAGTTATATGTCTTAGATACGATGGAAGCTGTGGAACAAAGAATGACACTTCCAGAAAATAGACAGTGTTTGCGAATAGTCGTTGAACAGCTGGAAAAAATTATGCAAAAAAAAACATATAGTCAAGCATACAATTAGCACAGCTTGAAAAAGAACAACAGGAACATGCTGAAAGACATCAATTGCCTACACCAAGAGTCAATATGGTGTTAAAAAGAGATTGCAACACTGATCAAAGAAGATATAATTTACCTACTGTAAATGAGGTTGCCATGGTGTTTAATAATGAAGATGGTGAACCACCTTTTCAGCGGGATATTAGAATATATCCACGCAATGAAGAACAACCATTTATCAACATCAATATATTAAGCTGTAATTTAGATCCAATGACATATCCCATTTTCTTTCCAAATGAGGAACCAGGATGGGAACCAAAATTACACTTGGAAAGTTATCCCAATACTAAACTTCGTATTAGATCTAATATTTCCATGCTGGAATATAAAGTGGCACAAACTGCTATCCGTGATTGTTTTAATCCAATTTTACATGGAGGAAAACTCACTCAACAATGGATTATTGATTCATATTTACAAGTTGAAGCCAATAATCTAAATTTTATTAAATATCAACAAAATAAATTACGAGTAGAACAGTATTGTGGATTAATGGATTATTAGGCAGATTTAGCTTCCAACAGAGACATTCCAGCTGGAAGAGCAATTATTTTGCCATCCTCTTTCCAAGGATCTCTTCGCAATATGCAAGAAAGGTATAATGGTGCCATGGCTATTGTTACAAAATTTGGAAAACCAGATTTATTTATTACATTAACGTGTAATCCACAATGGCCAGAGATCAAGGAAAATTTGAATCTGGGACAAACTACTTCTGACCGACCAGATTTAGTGGCAATAGTATTTAAAATCAAACTCAATTCATTAATACATGATATCACTAAAGCACACTTATTTGGACAATGTGTGGCTTTTGTTTACACCATTGAATTTAAAAAAAGAGGATTGCCACATGCTCACATACTTTTAATACTGCAGGAAAAAGACAAGTTGAACACTGCAGAGAGAGTGGATTCAGTAATTTCTGCACAATTGCCAGACCAAGAAAAATATACAAATCTTTGGGAGATTGTTACACATAGAATGATTCATGGCCCATGTGGAGAGATGAATCCGAATTCACCATGTATGGAAAATAAAAAATGTACTAAAGAATTTCCAAAACAATTTCAAATGCAAACTTATGCAAATTGTGATGGATATCCTTTGTATAAAAGAACACAAGCTATTATCCGGGGCCAAAAGGTTGATAATAGATTTGTCGTTCCATACAATCCACATTTGCTCATTAAGTACAATGCGCACATCAATGTGGAAGCTTGCACTTCGATTAAATCAATTAAGTATGTGTATAAATATATATACAAAGGATATGATGCAGCTACTGTTGTTGTACAAGGTGCTGGAAATGAAAACGAAAATCCAATTTTACATGATGAACTATCAAATTATTTAGATGCTCGGTATGTGAGTGCTCCTGAAGCAATGTGGCGCCTTTTGAAATTTGAGATGCATGATCGGTCACATGCTATCTATCGTTTAGCTGTACATTTGCCTCAAAGTCAGTTGGTTTGCTTTACTCAAGGAAATGAAAGAACTGCATTATATCAAAGTGAAGACAGAGATACCATGCTTACTGCGTGGTTTAAATTAAACTGTCAGGATACGCAGGCCAGACAATTTTTATACATAGCAATACCATATCACTATGTATTTGTAAATGGTCTATGGCGACAACGAAGAAGAGATACACATAAAATCATACCACGCATTTATACCGTCAGTCCAAGGGACATTGAACGTTAAAGCTTAAGATTACTTCTGCTACATGTTCCCGGTGCACAGAGTTTTGAGCATTTACGTACAGTGAATGACATAGTTTATGAGACATTCCTATTAGCTGCAAGACATCAAAATTTCATAGCTGATGATACAGAATGGGAGAGGTGTCTGGAAGAAGCAGCACTATGTCAAATGCCTAAGCAAATGAGACAACAATTTGCATTCATTTGTATATTTTGCAATGTACCTGATGCTTTCACTTTGTGGGAAACATTTAAATTAAACATGTCAGAAGATTTCTTAAAATGTCACAGAGAACCAATAGCTCTGTTAAAAACATTGATGGAAATCCAAGAAATATTGTTGGCTCATGGATTAAATTGTGCAAGTTTTAATTTACCTGATCCAGGACTTATAGATGACATCAATTTTGATGATTATGACACTGAGCTTCAAAAACAAAAAACCCAAGAAAAACTGGCAACTTTAAATATTTTACAGTTAGAAGCATTTCATGCCATCACAAATGCTACAGATGATGAAATGGTCAAAGACCGGTATTTCTATCTAGATGGACCAGGTGGATCAGGAAAAACTTATCTGTACAATTGTTTGATGAGTTATATTCGATCACAGGGTCAGATAGCTATGCCATTTGCAACAATTGGAATTGCTGCACTTTTGTTAGATGGTGGTAGAACTGTGCATAGTGGATTTAAGCTGCCAGTTCCCATTTTGGAAACATCAGTGTCAGATATTCGACTCAATTCCATACAAGCAAAAAAATTAAAACTAACTGAACTAATTATCATAGACGAGGCAACAATGATGTCATGTCATGCACTGCAATGTATTGATAGATTCTTAAAAGAAGTGATGGATAATAAGTTGCCATTTGGTGGAAAGGTGATGCTGTTAGGAGGAGATTTTAGGCAAACATTACCTGTTGTGCCACACGGAAATAGAACAGAGATCATTGAAACATGTATCAAGACCAGTAAACTGTGGCAAATATTTACACATCTCAAATTAGAATTAAATATGAGATCTGAAGGCCAAAATGAATTCAATGACTGGCTCATTAAAATCGGAGATGAAAAACATCCAGAAATACAGCATTTACCAAATGATACCATTGAAATTCCATCAGAAATGGTTTGCAATGAATCACTCATATCAGCCATATTTCTAAACACTCTTAATAATGAGGATTACACAGACATTGCAAACAAAGTAATATTAACATCAAAAAATATCGATGCCTTGAATGTAAATAACGAAATTTTAAAATACATCAATGCACCACAAAATAATTATTACAGTGCAGATTCTATTCTGTCAGATGATAAAGACAGTGAATCGAATTTTAGTATCGAATTTATTAATTCGTTAACACCATTTGGAATGCCCCCACATATTTTACAATTGAAAAAAGGCGCAATTGTTATGTTATTGCGAAATATGAATCCAAAAAAAGGACTTTGTAATGGGACCTGATTAATTGTGCATGAGTTAAAAGATCATTTTATACATGCAGAAATTATAACTGGTACCCATAAAGGTGAACGAGTTTTTATACCAAGAATTGATTTAGCTCCAAGTGAGAGTGGTTTGCCCTTTGTCCTTCAACGGAGACAATTTCCAGTTATCATGGCATTTGCTATGACCATCAATAAATCCCAAGGACAAACTTTTAAGTCAGTTGGGATTTTTTTAAAGGAACCAGTTTTTGCACATGGACAACTCTATGTGGCTTTTTCAAGGTGCACTAATCCAAAAGAAATTAAAGTGCATGTTGAAGAAAACGAAACTCAAGGTCATTTATTGGACAATGGATGTGTTTACACCAAAAACATTGTCTACTATGAGGTGTTGGAAAGATAGAGGACAATGGTTTCATTTTGATGCCAACATTTTATGGGACTCAATATGATTGCACAAAAACAACATTTCACGTAAAACATCCAAAGAATGGACAAAAAAACATAGAGAACAGTCGGTTGACTTCCAGTACAAAATTAAAGTACTCTGTGACTCTTTAAATACGGGAACACTATTTCACTTATGAAAATCTATGTGATATTTGCAGAATAGACAAACTGAAAAAAATAAATAAATAAAAAAAACAACAAAAACAACAGTAAAATATCCTTAAACAGAGTTGAATGGGTTCAAAGTTTTAGATTTACATGATTGGCCTCACAAAACAATTAACTGACTTTTTATTTAGGTTTACAAGAGTTAAATGTTATTGTTTGATGTTAAAATTTTAGATGTTAAATATGTGTTTTTGGAATTTTGAAAAAAGTTTGGTAAATATATATGTGGTATAGTCAAATATGTATTGTTAGTATAAAGTTTAAGTATTTTAAGAATAATTGGAAATGTATTATTTAAAGACAAAGTATTGATTCAGGGAGAAATCCGATCGCCAGTTAATGGGGTCAGGAAGGAATTCATTTTTTTCCCTCTTTGATACAATTGGACAAGTTTCAATAGAGGGTTTTTATTGTTTGCCTTCTTCTGGATTCAATGCTAATTTAGTTTAACAAGAGTTTAACAAATATGTTACAAATGATAAAAAGCATGTTATTGTTAAAACTATTTACTTACTCGAAGTTAATATAGTCTGCAGTTACTCAGTAATAAATATGTATTGAAAAGTGTTAATATTGTTAACAAAATGTTGAACAAATGTTTCATATACAAGTTGCATGTTACAAAGATTAATGTTTGTGAAATATTAGTTTAAAGTAAAAAAAATAAAAAGTTAAAAAAATTAATGTGTTTTTATTTTTAGAAAAAAAAAAGGGACAAATGTAGGTGACTCATTTTGTGTTGCAAACAAATTTCACAACATTTAATTTTTATTGACCGTCATTTTTTGATGGGCAAGTCGCTAGTATGATATATTACCTGACCTAATAAAATATTTTTTGAAAGAAAAAATACATATAGCTAGTAGTTGGTTACCCCAAATTAAAACTTTCAGGAATTAATAAAAAAAATCAACTATTTACTGCTCAACGAGAGATTTAACCATGTAGTCTTGGATAGAATCACCCAGTTCCAAACAATTTGGGATCCCTGGATAACATCCCCATTTAGTGCCCCCCTAATATAATAAAACATTTGTTAATGGTTGAAGCGACTCGGGGGGGAGGACCGGAGTGGGGGAGCCCTGGAGGAGACCCTTCAGAGGCAACCGGCGGCAAAATCATCCGAGGAAAGGAGAGGTCGCCTACTGAAGCCTGCCCTAGGGTAACCCAAGGGCGATTGAGCAGGTTAGATATTGTAAATAATAAGCTACTGCTGGAGTGATGATAGATAATAGGACTTTGGTGTTAACTGCTGATATACTCTTTACTATTATCTGTTTTACCATGTCTTAGGTTTCTCTTAAAAATTGCAATCACAGTAAAAAAAAAGAAAATGTATTAACCAAAAAAGTAAAAATAAGAAGGCCTAGCCAGCTAATTTTAACAAAATGTCTTCATTGTAAATATGTATTTTTGCACAACTGTTGTGTTATGCAAGACTGTTCAATATGCTTTCTTTTTCATTACATGCCGTACGCCTTCTGACATAAAAATTGAAATTCAAAAATTAGGTATTGTTGCAGCCGCTGCTGTTGCAGCGGCCAGAAAAATTTACCTTTGTTCCCCAGGCAGAAAGTGCCATAAAACATTGCGTCTTCTTGAACCCTAGTTGGTGGCGGATAAGTCACGCAAGTCATCCGGCATTCATAGATAACATACAGCAGCGTGTGGTCCATTTTTAGCCGAAGGCAGCTCATCTCATCAGGCCTTTTTCAGTCGAATGTATCGCCCAGTGTCAGTCCCTTCGGGATCCATCCCTCATTCATCTTTATAAAGGTGAGGCAATCTAGACTTTTTTGCCCTAGGCGACTTCTCTTCTCGGTGACAAAACCTCCTGCTGCACTGAAGGTCCTTTCTGACAGGACACTTGAAGCGGGGCAGGCCAGAAGTTCAATTGCAAATTGGGATAGCTCAGGCCACAGGTCTAGCCTGCATACCCAGTAGTCAAGGGGTTCATCGCTCCTCAGAGTGTCGATATCTGCAGTTAAGGCGAGGTAGTCTGCTACCTGTCGGTCAAGTCGTTCTCTGAGGGTGGATCCCGAAGGGCTGATGCGATGCGTAGGACTGAAAAAGGTCTGCATGTCCTCCTTCAACAACACGTCTTTTAAACGTCCTGTCCTTGCCGGCGTGGTCATGGGAGGTGGATTACTTTCACCTCTTCCCCTGTTATATTGCCCTTGTGCTGTGACATCACCCTTATATGCTGTGTAAAGCATACTTGTTAATTTGTTTTGGACCTGCTGCATCCTTTCTGACTTGCGGTAATTTGGTAACATTTCAGGCACTTTCTGCTTATACCGGGGGTCTAGTAGCGTGCACACCCAGTACAGGTCGTTCCCCTTCAGCCTTTTTATACGAGGGTCCTGCGACAGGCACGACAGCATGAAAGACCCCATTTGCACAAGGATAGATGCCGAGCTACCCATGTCCGGTTCCTCGTCCTCAGTGATCTCACTGAAGATATGTTCTACCCCCCAGCCACGTACAACACCACGGGTACCAGATAGGTGACAACGAGCACCCTGGGATGCCTGTTGTGATTGGTCTTCCTCCTCCCCCTCAAAGCCACATTCCTCCTCTGACTCCTCTTCCTCACAATCCTCTTCCAGCATTGCAGCAGGTTCAGCAAGCGATGCTGATAAGGCTGTTTCTGGTGGTGATGGTGACCACAACTCTTCCTCTTCCTCGTCACGCTCATCTACGGCCTGATCCAGCACTCTTCACAGGGCACGCTCCAGGAAGAAAACAAATGGTATGATGTCGCTGATGGTGCCTTCGGTGCAACTAACAAGGTTTGTCACCTCCTCAAAAGGACGCATGAGCCTACAGGCATTGCGCATGAGCGTCCAGTAACGTGGCAAAAAAATCCCCAGCTCCACAGAGGCTGTCCTAGCACCCCGGTCATACAAATACTCGTTAATGGCTTTTTCTTGTTGGAGCAGGCGGTCGAACATTAGGAGTGTTAAATTCCAACGTGTGGGGCTGTCACAAAGCAAGCGCCTCACTGGCATGTTGTTTCGCCGCTGGAAGATCTGAAAAGTGCGCCATGGCCGTGTAGGAGCGCCTGAAATTGCCACACACCTTTCTGGCCTGCTTCAGGACGTCCTGTAAGCCTGGATACTTATGGACAAAGCGTTGTACGATCAGATTACACACATGATTACGGCACATGCGTCAACTTGCCCAAATTCAATGCCGCCAACAAATTTCTTCCGTTGTCACAAACCACTTTGCCAATCTCCAGTTGGTGTGGAGTCAGCCATTGATCCACCTGTGCGTTCAGGGCGGACAGGAGTGCTGGCCCGGTGTGGCTCTCTGCTCTCAGGCAAGTCAACCCCAAGACGGCATGACACTGCCGTATCCGGGATGTGGAATAGTACCTGGGGAGCTTGGGGGGTGGGGGGTGCCGTTGATGTGGAGCAAGACGCAGCAGAAGAGGACTGAGGAAGTTATGGAAGAGGATGGAGTAGGAGGAGTAGAGGAGGTGGCAGCAGGCCTGCCTGCAAGTCGTGGTGGTGTCAGTCACCAACTCCTCTGCAGAGCCACTCATTTTTTATGATTGGCAGGCGTCATCAGGTTTGCCCAATGCGCAGTGTAGGTGATATACCTGCCCTGACCATGCTTTGCAGACCATGTATCAGTGGCCAGATGGACCCTTGCCCCAACACTGTGTGCCAGAGATGCCATTACTTCCTTTTGCACAATCGAGTACAGGTTGGGGATTGCCTTTTGGACAAAGAAATTTCGTCCGGGTACCTTCCACTGCAGTATCGCAATCGCTACAAATTTTTTGGCCGCCTCAGACTCCACCAGCTTGTATGGTAAAAGCTGGCGGGCTAAGAGTTCAGACAAGCCAGCTGTCAGACGCTGGGCAAGGGGGTGACTTTGTGGCATTGGCTTCTTACGCTCAAACATGCCCTTGACAGACACCTGACTGTGGGGAGATGAGCAGGAACAGCAAGAGGCGAGAGACGGAGTGGCGGATAGTTAAGAGGGGGCAAGGAGGACAGCAGTGGTTGACGTGGATGAAGATGCTGGACCAGGAGGAGGATGGCGGCTTTGAGTTTGTGTGCTGCTTGTACTCATGTGTTGATCCCATTGGCGTTTGTGATGTGACATCATGTGCCTTCGCAAAGCAGTTGTACCTAGGTGGGTGTTGGACTTCCCACGACTCAGTTTCTTTTGGCACAGGTTGCAAATGGCATCGCTGTTGTCAGAGGCAGACACACAAATAAAATGCCACACTGCTGAGCTCGGCTGTGATGGCATTCTGGTGGTGGCAACAGCATGCGTTGATTGGCTCCTCCTCCTCTCTCCTCCTCCTCTCTGTCTCCCCATCTGAACTTTCCCCCTGTTCTTCTTCTCTTCTAGCGGGCACCCACGTGACATCCACGGACGCATCGTCATCATCATCACCCGCCTCACTTGTATATGACAACTGAACAAAGGAAGCAGCAGCGGGTACATCATCATCATCATCACATCGTACGTACATGTGTGTATTGCTGCTTGACTGAGACATATCCCTGTTATCTACATCCTCTGGCAATAATGGTTGCGCATCACTCATTTCTTCAAACTGATGTGTAAATAACTCTTCTAACTGATCAATTGAATTGGCTGTGGTACTAGTGTTGGTGGTGGTGGCAGGCGGGTGAGTGGTAACGTGAGAGGTGCCCGAAGCTAAGCTGGAGGAGGATGGTGTGTCAATGTTCCAAGCGGAAGCTGTAGAAGATTGGGTGTCCTGTGTTAGCCAGACAACTACGTCCTCTGAACTTTTCAAGTTCAGAGTAACTGGCCTCTGAACACTGGGCATTATTGTAGGGCCAAAGGGAATCACAGCACCACGACCACGACGGCCTCTGCGGGGTGTCCTGCCTCTGCCTGTCATTTTTTTTAAAATGTAGACTGCTAGTACCCCAACTAGATTGGATTGGTTGAACTTGTCACAGTGTATTTTAAAATTATGAGAAAACATGTTCTGTAAACTAAATAAAAATCATTTTAGGAGGTTGAGAGAAAAAGAAACCGGATGGGGGGATACCGAGCAAAGCACACCATCTACAGCCCACTGGGAGACAAACTCATCCATTCCCCCAGTGGACAAAGCCAGGTGGTACTCTGCCCGGATACGGGAGCGCACCAGCACCCGGAACATGGCCTCAGGTGACAAGGGAACCCCCCCTATCACACACTGCTTCCTGGACTTATATATAGACAATTTGGCTAATGCCAGGAGCAGGTTGACGAGGAGGTCCCTGGCCTTATTGCCCCGGGACACTGGGCGCCCAAAAATAAAAATGTGAGGGGGGGAGAAATGCAGCCAGAACTGCAGGAGGAGGCCCCTCAAGAGTGACAAGAGGGGCTGCAGTCTGGCGCAACTAAAATAAATATGATACACGGACTCTCCCTTGCCACAGAATGGACAAGTGGAGGGAGAGTCCGTGAATTTAGCTAAGCACTCTCCCGTGCTCAGTGCACCATGGAGCACTCTCCAACTCAAGTCCCCGGTGGGTCGTGGAACTAAATCAGAATAAAGTTCCCTCCACCGGGGCCTCTTGCCCTCGTCAGCTGGTAGGACCCGCCTCCAGATGGTATCGGGACGGGTCACGAGGGCAAGGAAGTGCACTGTATGGAGCACGAGAGAATATAAGCTCTTCCTCGGCATGCCGCGAAAGCATGCCGAGGGTATGTCCCTCAACTTCGAGAGGTTGGGGACAGGAGGAGCCTGAGGGGAAACACGGGGCTTGTGTCCAATGCAAACAGCCGGAGCAGGGGTGTTGAAAGGTGCATGTGGCACTCCGGCCTGCAAAGCCCCGCGAAGGAAGGTGCGCGAGTCGGGGGAGATGGCATCCCTAATCTCCTGGAGCAAGCGCCCTGAGACTTTGGGCGTCACATATCCCAAACGGAGCGCAAGCTCCTGGGGTGACACCCAATCAGAACGCCCTTATTCCAGGAGATCCCCGACTCGGGTCATCCGTGCATGACTAATGCGGTGGATGATACTGGGGGACTGTAACATTGGAGCCCCCACTGCTGGATTAAATAGCAGGGGCTCCGTGAATATTTCATCCCCCAAAGGCACGCCCTGCCTGCTCACGGAGACCATGCTCCAGGCCTTGAGGGTTTCCTGGTAGTATGCCGGCAACACAGAGAGGTCTCTCCCAAACCCCTCGGGCCTGATCAGAAATAATTGCCGGTCATACCCCAGGTTGCGCAACTGGCGATAAAAGCTGGATGCCAGTGCGCACCACTGCGGAGAGGGATCTGCATATAGGTATCTCTGCAGGTACTGAAGGCGGAAGGTGGACAACTGGGAGCACACACAAACTACTCCCTGTCCACCCTCCACCAAAGGCAGACTTGCCACCCCTGCAGAGACCCAATGCCTTCCCATCCAGAGGAAATCTAACAAATTCCTCTGGATATTGGTGACAAACTCGGGGGTCGGACTTTTTTGCTAGACCCCTCCATCGTCCCAGACGAGAGAGGACACTGCCCTCTAACTCCCTCCAGTTGTCTGGGACGGAAGCGTCCGCAGCGGACAGGTAGACCCCTAGATATTTAATGACATCTGCCTCCCACGTGATGTCACGAAACGTGGGAGGCAAAGAGTCTACCTGTAAATTACCCTCTAAAATGCCTGTGCATTTGGACCAGTTGATCAGAGCGGAGGAGGCAGCTGAATATACCTCCTGGCACTGTTTTGCCAGCTCAAGATCAACTGGATCCTGGGCCACGAGGAGCACATCGTCAGCATAAGCTGAAAGGACAATCCGCATGTCTGGATCTTTTAGCATCAGCCCTGTGAGCCTTTTCCTCAGTAGGCAGAGGAAAGGCTCGATGGCCAGTGCATATAACTGTCCAGACAAGGGACATCCTTGACGCACCCCTCGTCCAAATACCAAAGGTGCTGTTAGGGACCAATTGATTTTAAGTAAACACTCTGCAGAGGCGTACAGCGTTCTTATAAAGCCCACAAACTGTGGGCCAAAGCCGTACGCTTGCAGAGTGGCTATGAGGTAACCATGGTCCACCCTGTCAAACGCCTTCTCTTGATCTAAAGAGAGAAAGGCGAGTGACAGACCAGTCCTGCGAGAATAATGCAATAGATCCAGGACCAGAAAGATACTATCAAAGATAGTCCGGCCCGGGATCGCATAGGACTGGTCAGGGTGAACCAATTCTGCCAGCACAGACCCAAGTCTAAGCGAGATGGCTTTAGCTACAATCTTGTAGTCTGTGCTGAGCAGAGAGACCGGTCGCCAGTTCTTAATAAGCCGGAGATCCCCCTTTTTGGGCAGCAGGGCAAGTACTGCCCTGCGACAAGACAGGGGCATCTCCCCGGTCTCCAGGGCTTCCCCAAGGACCAGATGGAAATCAGGTCCCAGAGTCTCCCAGAAAAATTGGAAAAACTCTACAGTCAGTCCGTCCAGTCCTGGAGACTTCTCACAGGACATGGCACGGAGGGCTTCAGAGAGCTCTTGAAAAGATAGTGGTGTATGAAGCCGCTCTCTTACACCCGCACTGACTGTGGGGAGCCCCTCCCATAGCACCCTGCAGGCGTCTGGAGAAATGGGATCCGGAGAGTAAAGATCTTTATAAAAGTTCCGGGCTCTATCCCGGATACTCTCCGGATCTGTAAGGGGGGCACTGTCTTCATCTAGAAGACAGGTGATGTGCCTACTGTTACCCCCCTTTTTCTCCAGTGAGTAGAAGAGGCGCGAGCCGCGGTCTAGATCTTTGAGAAAACCTAAGCGGCTGCGCACGTATGCCCCCTTGGCCTGGTGTCGTTTCAGGTCACAGAGGACACCCTTCCTCTCTACATACTCGCTCTGCAGGGATTGGTCCCTACAAGTGAACAGCCTCTGCTCCAGATGGAGTACCTCCCCCCGGAGTGACTCCAACTCAGCTTCGCGCTGCCCACTCGCACCCTTGGTATATTCCTGACACAGAAGTCGCAAATGAACCTTGCCCACGTCCCACCACAGTTTTAACGTGGCAAAGTTCCCCTTGCAACCCCTCCAGTCCGTCCAAAACTCCCAGATCAATGTCACGAGCCCCTGGTCCTTCAACAAAGCATTGTTGAAGTGCCAATAGGCGGCTCGTGGCGCTGTTGGAGTTAGCGCCACCGTCACAGACACACAGTTGTGGTCTGTGAACGGAGCCAGCCTAATGGCACAAGAACCGACTCGTGACATATAGTGACTAGATATATATAGTCTGTCGATCCGGGAGTGGGACACCAGACCGGCTCTCACCCTGACGTAGGTGAAACCGTCTGATGCCCCTGGGTTCTGCTCTCGCCAGATGTCCTCCAGGGAGAAGCGGGCGATGATCTCCCGCAGGGCTGACGCAGAAGGCGGGTACGGCTCTGGACTATTCCGGTCCAGAGCGTCGAGGGTGCAGTTGAAATCACCCCCGAGTACCAAACACTCATCTGCGTCAACCGTCTCCAAAAACTGGGACAGTATGGCGAGGAACCTCACTCTCTCGGGCCCTCCAGCAGGGGCATATATATTAACTAGGTTAATGATGCAACCCTGCTCTCGGACCCGGAGGTGGATTAGACGGCCTGGGATAACAGCTTTCACAAGCAGCAGCTCTGGCTGAAAAGACTCTGAGAACAGGGTCACCACTCCACATGACGCCGATGTGAAGTGGCTGAAGAAGACCCTGCCTCTCCAGTTGCCACGAGGCCTCAGCCTCTGGAGTGGTGTGAGTTTCCTGCAGGAAGCTCACAGAGTACCCTCCCTGATATAAATAGGAGAGTACCTGGAACCTGCGGAAACTGTCTTGACAGCCATTGGTATTTAGCGTGCTGATGTGCAAAGCCATTACTGCGTGACAGGAATTGTGCGTTCCTCAGACCCTTGAGACTGCTGATAGGACACGCACATTTTATTGAATTTCCGGACGCGGAGATGCTCCGCAGTCCCAGAATTCTTGGCCCTAGTGCTGACCACTAGATATTGCTGGAGAGAGTGGAGAATAAACGAAATATTCTTCCACCTCTCCAAGGCCAGCCGCACCTTCCTTTTCTTTTGTCCATGAAGGGTGCTCTCAAGGAATAGATCTATTTCCTTGACAGGGATAACCCACCTAGAATCTGATGTTCCTTCTAGTGGGTCACCCGTGGGCTCCTCTTGGCTGAGGGCTTTTACTCCATCCTCCCCGGCTGGAGTCAGTTTCCTCAGCTTTATTCTCAGGGACCCCCTCTTAGATGATACAGAAGGAGTCCCTTTAGCACCCTTCAAGGTAAATAATGGACCCTTGGATTGCTGCTGCACCCCTGTAGCTTCAGGAGTGCATTCAGGGGTAGCTGGCTGGACAGCAGTGGCTGGCATGGCTTCCTTAATGGAAGCCTTGGAGGCTTTATATGCCTCCTCTGCCAGTTCCATTGCTGCTTGCTCAGCTTGGATGGCACCGATGTTAGGGTCAGTGGACGGCTGAGGAGGGTAGACAGGCTCTCCCATAATGTTAACAGGACAACCTGTTTTATCACCCTCCCCCATTTCCACTTCCCCTTGTGCCACATCCCCCCTGACAGACAAATCCATGGGGTCCTGAATGGGGGTCATGCCTATGTTCCCCCCCTCCAGTAGTGACTCGGCCTGGGGCTCTAACATAGCCTGAGGTACGTCACTAGAGAGTGACACTGGAGGAGGAGACTGACTGGTGCCCTTGAAGCTCAGCACCTCAGGGACACTGACTACCCATTCAGCAGGGGCTTTGTTGGGACCCCCCTCAAAGGCCAGAGGCAGAACCTGATCTTTCTTGTCTACCCCTGCCTCACTTGGGAGACCCTCTTGCCCCTGCTTTTCCTCCAGACCCTTTTCCACATTAACCCCTATAGGGTCTGGAGAGAGAGATGTGTGGTCTGGCACCGGCTGGCTGAGCTTAATAACCGGGCCAGACAATGTCACCGGATGAGGAGGAGATGTTTTGTTCCTCTTCTTGCTTTTAGAGGGAGGTGCTCCACTATAGAGCACTTCCCACTTATCAGCAACCTCCCTGTTGGTTTTATGCTTCCTCTTCCTGGGGACGTCACTCCTGGAAGAGGAGCTGCCACGAGCTGCCTCCCCTGCAGAGGGCTTATTATCCCTCTGCTTACACTGTGCCCCCACACTAACTAATGTAATTATGGTGGGGGCAGATTGGGACTTGGGAGATGCAGCTGTGACACTGGGAGGACCGGTGACATTCTTCCCCTTTTTCCCTGTGTCTGCAGTCTTGCTGGAGACCACAGACACAGATGGTTTTTTTTGGGAAGAAGGGGGTTTGGAGGCCGTGGTGGTGGCTTGAGGAACGGCCTCCTTGCCTGAGCTCTGTGGGGGGGCTATGACCCTTGAGGTCCCCGCTGTTATGGGCTCAGCGGTGATGGGTGCTGTACTGACGGAGGTGTCATTTGCTGGGGCTGGGGCATGATGCTTTACATTAGGACAATTCCTACGTGTATGCCCCAACCCCTTGCAATGATAGCACTGCACCTCCGTAGTGCTGTAAAAAATCCTGTAGAGCACCCCTCAAATGGAACCCCAAAAGACCCCTCTATGTTTTCTGCGCCCTGAGGCAGGCACATTTGTACCTGCCTCTTGAAAGAGAGCACATGACGAAGTGCTCTCTCTCTCTGCACCCCAGGGGAATTTTAATAAATGGTGTTTTTACTTCCCCTAGGGTTAGCAGGTGGGGGCGCAGGAGGGAGTCTGGTAGGAAGGGGGGCACATTAGAGAGTGTTACTTTTGTGCCCAACCCTTCCAGGGGTTCTATTGGGACATATAATCCCCCCACTGTGATGCCTCTCTGTATAAGAATGTGAGCAGCAGCAAGAGTACGGGTAAAGAAAACTGCTTTCCCGTACATTTTGCTGGCTGCTACTATATCAGAGGGGCTGATGACATTAGCTGCAGCACGCAGATAGATATCAATGCTGAAGACCCCAGACATCTGACATTTAACCCCATGCTTCCTGGTGATCTGCCCCTCAGCCCCAGCGGTGGTATTACTGGGGCCAGAAGAAACCACCTGTGACCAGGTATTAGCCACAGGGGTAGGTCTGCTGGCAGAACCACCAGGAGCTGGGACTGCCTTATATGCCTGGGGCCTATGCTGTGCAGTGCTGCAGCTAGGATTTTCAGGGGCCATTATTCCCCCTTTTGACCCCTGAGGCTTCTTAATGGTCTTATCCCTCATGTTTAGACCCTTTTTTTTTAGTTTATTTGTTTTATTTATTTTTATTTTTGGTTTTATGATTTTCTATTGTTTTTCTTTTTTTTAAATATATAAGTGTGAAAAAGAAACAAAAAAGACAAAACTAAGGGGGAGAGAGAGATGATGCTTGGCAGTGGAAGGGTTAATGGCCTGTTGCAAGGTGTCTAATTGCAACAACACAGAGAACACAGAGGCTTTTTAATCCCTCTGTGTCTCTGTGTCAGATGCCTTTTCAACAAAAATTCTAATTGTTTCCCCCCCCACTGCCTACAAAGATGTTACTTGTCTTCTCTCCCCCAAAACATAAAACCCAACACCAAACAAACAAAACTTCAACAAAACCTAATAAACTTTTTAAAAGAAAAAAAGTCAAAGTAAAAAAGTTCCAGGAGTGAAGGTGTAGTGCTAAGGGAGGGGTGTGGCAAAGTATCCAGGAGACAGTTTACTCTCCTGGGATAGAGAGCTGAGCCTGACTCCCAGAAAACTAAAACTTAAATTAAACTAAGAAAAATACCACAAAAACTCCCAAAAATGAACAACACCGTGCACAAAGTGCTTATAAACAGAAAGGTGTTAAAATAAAACCTGTATTTGAGGGACTAAGACCCTAAAAAGGCTTTTGTTTGCACACAACATGCTCTCTGGCACAGTACTTGTAAGCCTGACACACACACTGGCTAGCGGTCAAGCAAATGAACTTTGATTGGCGGTCAGGCAAATGCACTTAGATTTAAGAAAATAAAATTATTGGTTTTTTAAATGTAGACTGTTGGTACCCCAACTAGATTGGATTGGTTGAACTTGGCACAGTACTTGTAAGCCTGACACACACACTGGCTAGCGGTCAAGCAAATGAACTTTGATTGGCGGTCAGGCAAATGCACTTAGATTTAAGAAAATACAATTATTGTTTTTTTAAATGTGAACTGCTGGTACCCCAAATAGATTGGATTGGTTGAACTTGGCACAGTACTTGTAAGCTTGACACACACACTGGCTAGCGGTCAAGCAAATGAACTTTGATTGGCGGTCAGGCAAATGCACTTAGATTTAAGAAAATAAAATTATTTGTTTTTTAAATGTGGACTGCTGGTACCCCAAAAAGATTGGATTGGTTGAACTTGGCACAGTACTTGTAAGCCTGACACACACACTGGCTAACGGTCAGGCAAATTAACTTTGACAGGCGGTCAGGCAAATGCACTTAGATTTAAAAAAATAAAATTATTGTTTTTATAAATGTGGACTGCTGGTACCCCAAATAGATTGGATTGGTTGAACTTGGCACAGTACTTGTAAGCCTGACACACACACTGGCTAGCGGTCAAGCAAATGAACTAAGATTTAACAAAATAAAAGTTTTGTTTTTTTTAAAGTAGACAACTAGTAAAACAATATTATATTGTATGTGTTGTGCACACACAGTATAAGCTGTGAGCCTGACACACACACTTGCTAGCAGGGGCTAGAAGGAGACAGGCAAATGAAGTTAGATTACACAGAAAAATACAAAGAAAAAAAAAGATGTTATAGCCCTAAAAAGGGCTTTTTGGGGTGCTGTGTTTACAGCAGAGATCTGATGAGTCCTTCAGCACTGCACTGGACACTGAATAAACTTGCCTAGCTATTGATTTCCCTATTCAATCAGCAGCACCTACACTCTCCCTCCTCTCAGTAAGACTGCAAGTTAGTTATGATTCCAAAATGGCTGCTGCCCATGAGTTACAAGGCTCTGGAAGGTAGTGTATGCTGCTGATTGGCTGGAATGTGTCTGATGACTGTGACATGCAGGGTCAAAGTTTGCTCAATGATAAAGTATTGGGAGCGGGTCAAACATCGCATATGTTCGCGGTTCGCCGTGAACGCGAACATGCTATGTTCGCCGGGAACAGTCCGCCGGCGAACTATTCGCGACATCTCTAATTACCTGTGGTTGTCCATGGAAATTGCACAGACATAGTGAAAACATGTATAAAGTCAAGTCCACTATGGCAAAAATGTGCACACCTTAGGTTAGAAAAAATATTGAGATCTGAAGGCCAAAATATTTAAATGATTGGCTAATTCAAATTGGAGAAGGAAAAACAGAGGTAATAACTTATTTACCTGATGATACTGTCGAAATACCAGAGTAAATGATTTGCAAAAATTCACTCATATCCCAAATGGAATAATTACAGAACATTCTTCTGAGCTTGCTTAGAAAGTAATATTAACATCCAAAAATAATGTTTATTTATTGGATCTCAATAACAAAATTTTAAAATTAATTGATGGCACCCAAAAAGATTATTACATTGCAGATTCTGTTCTGGCTTATGACAAACAGAGTGAATCAAATGTTACCACTGAATTTATAAATTCATTAACTCCATCTGAATGGTACCCATAAAGGTGAACCAGTTTTCATACCAAGAATTGATTTGGCTCCAAGTGATACTAGCTTGCCTTTTGTACTTCAAAGGAGACAATTTCCCATTATCATGGCATTTGCAATGGATAAGCTTTTAACTATGTTGGCCTCTTGAATATTTACTAAAAATATAGTCTATTATTGTAAATTCAAGAAAATAAGGATAACAATAAAACAGAGGCTCAAAAAATGTATAAATGAATACACAAAAAGAAGAGTGGTTACATCTCAAAGACAAAGTTTAATGTCTGTTGGACTCTTTTTATAGAAACCTCTATTTCAACATCGACAACTATACGTGCCCTTTTCACCATTAAAAAATACCTAACAAATTTAAATTTAAACACATTCCAAAAACGGTAGAAAATAATACTCAGAAAGAATAGTGGTTTAATCTCAAAGATTTCAAGGCTGTTGGGCTCTTTTTAGAGAAACCACTTATTGCTCATACACTGTTATCTCTCCCATTTTTAACATGCGACAAACCAGTGCTAATTAATGATGTAAAGTTTGGGTCACTTATTATAAGATGGGGAAGAATTTATTAAAAAGATTGTATATTATGACATGTGGGAAGTTGAAGAAAAAATGAGTAACAATAAAACAGTCTTTCAGAAAAATTTCAAAAACACTACACATACAGGTTGGAAAGTCAGAGCAACACTGTGTAAACACAGCTGAAGAAAATACAGGCTCAATTGCCTGTCAATTAATAATTGAGTAACCTAGCTTCACACAGTGTAACATTGAAATAGTGTGAGGCTGTTTATACCAACAGTCCCAACTTGGTAGCGCCAAATAAAATCAAGCCAAAAAAAAAAAAAGGGCCACAACCACCAAATAGTTTCTATAAAATAGTCACAAAACAGTCACAAAATATCATCTGTGTCAAATCACGATAATCTTAGACTTTAAGATATCTTGCAAAGTCTTCGGGTTCCGCTGCCTTTCAAAGGTACTCTGTCCACAAAGCGACCGAAACTGATAAATCTTTAAGACAAAAAGAGAGAGAGCGAAAAGGTGCCACCCTAGTGTAGATTATCCTCCAACATTCAAAATCCAATAGAGTTGTATGTATATAAATCTCTGCTTATGGTTAATGAATGCCAACTCACATGTTATAAACCTCAAGTATATGAGGTATGATACAGGTATAGGTTGAGACTCCAGCAGTTTGTGCTCCACCTTGGCTTCCTTCTTGTTAGTAAGGCTGTATCTCCAAATATACTGATAAACAGTGAAGGACTCCAAACATAGGTCAAACTTATGGTATTTTAATTTAAATTTGACCAAATATTGACAAATAAAAAACTGTGCGTCTTCCACTGATCACATGGAAAAAACTCCCAGTATACATCAACAATATAAAAAATCAGCAATTAAAACAAAACAACATGCGTTTCTCTCCGCTATTGGAGTTTCCTCAGTTGATAAAATGAATTAATATAAAAATATGCATCTTTCTTTCTTTCTTATATATGCATATTTTTATATTAATTCATTTTATCAAATGGAAGAGGAAGCTCCAATAGCGGAGCGAAACACGTCTTGTTTTGTTTTAATTGCTGATTTTTTATATTATTGATGTATACTGGGAGTTTTTTCCATGTGATCAGTGGAAGACTCTCAGTTTTTTATTTGTCAATATTTGGTCAAATTTAAATAAAAAAACATAAGTTTGAGCTATGTTTGGAGTCCTTCACTGTTTATCAGTATATTTGGAGATAGAAATAGTAATAACACAACAAAGTAACAGGTGGCTCAGGTGTAAAGGGAACTGGGTACAATTAGGTGCTACTAGGGATAAAGAAATTATATAGACAATAGAAAAAAGGAGAAAAAGTAAAAGGTATCCCTTTTGCATGGTGCACACCCAGGGGCCTAATTGTCATGTAGAGAATAGTACATACTAAAACTTAACGTTTAATAATATGGTTAAAACTTAAAATGAAAATCTTGATAGTCTTGATACAATAAATGCTAGTAGCAATTGCACAAGGTCCTTTGAATTATATAGGACCACTCCTAAAACTGCCAATGCTTAGGAGCTGTCTATTGTAAGGGACTGGGCATCCACATTCCAAAATTACCAAATTGACATAGTGTTCCTAGTTTAAATACTAGTAATCTGAAGAGAGGAAGGAGGACTTATAAAGTCTATTAACCGGGCTGTAGGCCCATACAAAAAAGGATCACAGCTCCTAGCTCTGCGAACGCTGCCTTTGCGTCCAGTACTGACGTCATAGGTCAGCATTGCAGCATCACGTAACGTGCAACCCGATGCACGTTTCTAAATACTATTCAAAGTAACGTTATATACTATTTGATTAGCACTATTTGCCATTATTTCCTATGTCTAAGTATTTGTCAAATATTCTATAGGTCCAATATTGTTGGCAATACATAATATATATATATACATATTACAATCAATTGATACATCCAGAATAGTATTTATGATCTCACTATCTTATCAATAATTTGTATTCTTCGGTATATATTATTGGACCTTATGTGGCATGTCCTCTTACTCCTATTAAATATTATAATATTACCCATATATATTGTCACCCATAGGTGCAATACTTTTATATGTTCTTTCTACAGTGTCACTCTTATACTGTAATACTACTGTTCTATTTCCCACCTATTTCTTACTTTTATATTTATTTTTATTGTACATATAAGCTATTTGTTTTTAATTCATACATCTCCATGGTAATGGAATGGCTTAAATAGTAATAGTAATAATAATAATTGGTCTTGTCGGTAACCCCTGATGAAATTGTCTAGAAACGTGCATCAGGTTGCACGTTATGTGACGCCACGACGCTGACCTATGACGTCAGTACTGGACGCATAGGTAGCGTTCGCGGAGCTAGGAGCTGTGATCCTTTTTGTGATCCTTTTTTGTATGGGCCTACAGCCCGGTTAATAGACTTTATAAGTCCTCCTTCCTCTCTTTAGATTACTAGTATTTAAACTAGGAACACTATGTCAATTTGGTAATTTAGGAATGTGGATGCCCAGTCCCTTACAATAGACAGCTCGTAAGCATTGGTAGTTTTAGGAGTGGTCCTATACAATTCAAAGGACCTTGTGCAATTACTACTAGCATTTATTGTTATCCTATTGGACTCTATTATTCGATACTGAGCACCTTGATATATACATTTTTTGGATATATTTATTCTTTGGATATTTAGCATTTTAATATCCATCATATTCAATATTCATTATATCTATGATTATGTGATTTAGCATGATCCTTATTTGCACTTAGCGCTGTTCACTTTTTTCATTTTTCTGCAATATTTATCACAGCATTGCTCCACAGTTGTTCACAGCACTTAGCACTTTATAGCTGGATCACATTTTCAGTGGTCTCATAGGATTATTTATCTAATATATATAGTGACATATTGAGTCCTTTCCACTCCTTATCCAATCTCACGTAACATCAGAGTATCAAGATTTTAATTTAAAGTTTTAACCATATTATTAAATGTTAAGTTTTAGTATGTACTATTCTCTATATTACAATTAGGCTCCTGGGTGTGCACCATGCAAAAGGGATACCTTTTACTTTTTCTCCATTTTTCTATTGTCATATTTGGAGATACAGCCTTACTAACAAGAAGAAAGCCAAGGTGGACCACAAACCGCTGGAGTCTCCACCTATACCTGTATCATGCTCATATGCTTGAGGTAATAACATGTGAGTTGGCATTCATTAACCAAAAGCGGAGATTTATATGCATACAACTCTATTGGGTTTTGAATGTTGGAGGATAATCTGCACTATGGTGGCGCCTTTTCTCTCTTTTTGTCTTAAAGTGCCTCTTGGTTAACAATTGAATAATCTCTCTTCACACAGTGTTACACAAAAATGAAGATCTGTATGCGTAGCATGAAGACCAGTTTGTGAAGCACTGCAATAGACTGTATATATATATATATATATATATATATATATATATATATATATATATATATATACTAGGTGTAATGAATAACATTACTGTCAATATAATCATTTAAAATGAGGTTATAACATTGCTGATTTCACAAAATGTACACATTGTTAAATAACAATTTATTGCTTTAGCATATACAAAATCTTTAATATTACTGTATGAAAACTAAAAAAAATAGACCATGTAAAACAAATGTTCATACATTGTTATCATATTCATGTATAGTAAACTAATATTACAGGTTAAAATTAATTAATATAAACATAGCGCCTCATTCAATTGTGATTTGCCAAATTCAATACGGATCTATATAAGGACAGAGCCAATTTTTTATAAATAAAATTGTAGTTACTAAAGTCCTGGCTTTAGCAAAGAAGTTCACTAACTAACAACTTCTGTAAAACAATATGCTCTGTGTTTATATACATCCCTAATCAATTGGCAAAATCAAAATTAAATCAAGCACATACTATTAACAAGTTGTTTCCAAATAAAACAATATACATATAGCATAATAAAAACAGTTGATTAAAAAAAATGGTACATTAATGATTAAAATGTAGGGATATTGTTAGGATATTTGTTAATAACAAATTTAATGTAATAAAAAATTATTATTTTTAGTAAACTTACAGTAATTTGTGCAACTTTTGAACATTGTTATGATATTCATTTATATTAAAAATAATTAAACCTTTCCTGTTCTCAAATATAATGGGGTTTAGTATTTTTTTACAGAAGAAAAATAAATGCCATGCAATAAAGAATAGTTCTTCATTTATGGCTTGACTGACTTTTTCAATGTGTATAATAAAAATAGCTTTTAACAAAAGTTCTATTACTTAGTACAATCTTGAGACATTCTTAGGATATTTACCTATGTTAATAACAAATTGAATATATTCTTTTAACAAAACTGCCATTAATGTGTGGTGTTTGTGGATGTTTTGATAAAATTATTATATCTATCTATCTATCGATCTATCTATCTATATTAGTAGTGATTAAAAGTTTGCTGTTTGAAACAATAACTGTGTTTAGTATTTTTGGACAGAAACAAAAGAAATCACATGTAATAAACAATATTTGTAATTTTATAGCTTCCCTCAGTTATCAATACTAACATCTTTTAATAACATAGAAATTAACTTTTTATTGCTTCCAGTAAGTAGGCCATAGCAGTTCAACAATTAAAAACAAAAAGAAAGTCAATTACACGTGTAGTTATTGCACATAAACAGACAGAAAAAATAATGTATAACACTCTATCATGACGTCACTTTTGATGGGCAAGAAGCTAGTAATATTATAAAGCAAGTGTCTAAAATAATTTCAAAGGGAATTTGGAAGAATGGGGGAATGAGCAAGAGGGGAAAAGAGAGAGAGAGAAACTCATGTTTGCACAAGGACTTTGAGATAGCATGCTGCTCATGTACGTATGATACAAAATACTCATACAGTGTTCCCCATGTCATAGTTAAGCCAAGCCTGGATTAAGAGAACAAAGTTGTTTATGCACGCTCATGTGATTGCAGATCAATTTTATGGGTCTGTACAATAATATGCAGGTGCATTTTCTGAAATATAATACAACTAGCGATTTGCACGTAAAAAAATGACAGGGCAATAACATTTTAATGCTGATAAAACTGTTTGCTACACAATGTGAGTCTTTGACATTCTTAACCTTTTTGTTATCTACGGAGAAGTAAAACATTTTTTAATAAAACCTTTTATTTTTTTAACTTTCAACTTGTATTTCACCAACAATATGCAAGAACAATATAACAATTGCTGGTTTTGATTACTGGTAAACCACATAGGTATTGAAGGCAAACAATAAACCCCCCGATTGAAACATGGCCAATTGTATCAAAGAGGGGAAAAATTAATTCCTTCCTGAACCCATTAACTGGTGATCAGATTACTCCCTGAATCAATATTCTGGGCCTCATTCAATTGCAATTTGGCCAATTGAATAGGGCTATAAATAAGCACATAGCATATTTTTTTTAAAGAAGTTTTTAGTTAGGGAACATCTATCCAAAAGCAAGGTCTTCACAAACAAAAAACTTCTGTAAAAAAAATAAGCTATATGCTTATTTAGAGCCCTATTCAATTGGCCGAATTGCAATTGAATGAGGCCCTTTGTATTTAATTATACATTTAAATTTATGCACCCCCAACCGCAAAGACGAGGAAGGAGCCGGCGGGAACCGGCACTGTGGGGTAGGCCGCCGCCATCTTGGTAAGCCGGCGGGTAGAGGGGCAGCGGGCTCTGTATAGGCAGGCCGACCCAAGGAGACGCGGACCAAAGGTGAGGGGAGGCCAGGAGAGTGACAAGGGGCCTAGTAAGGCCGAAGGTGGAGGCTAAGGGGGCCAAAATCAGAGAAACCGGGCAGAAATAAAAGCCCGCGAAGAGGCAGCCGCCATCTTGCGGCGCCACGAGGAGGGCCTGGAAGCTGCCCCTGAGCCTAGATAGGCACTTATTCTTTAATACCCAGCCTAGGAAGGCTAAACCTCAAAAAGAGGTAATTCTCCAGAGCACTGTGAGCTGAGTGCTTCCTTCCACAACCTCACCCAGATCCAGCAAGCTATATCCTAACAGAAAGGGGCTGCAATAAGGGCCCTGGCACAAGATAGTGGGGGCACCCTCACTAAAATAACATAGCTGTAAGTCTTCCCACCTAAGCTCTGACTTGGTTAACTTCATAACTTCAATCCTAGAAGTAGTACGCCCAGCTCTACCAGAAAAGATTGCAACCTCACCGCTACTAACAGCCCTGCAGACTGGTGGGCACTAAAGGGTGGCTCTACTATTCCCGGCTTCAAAAATCTCAGGTACCTATACAGTTAAATACTTTCCAAACCTCACTGAGAGTTAACAGTTTAAGATTACTGTGGATCTATGCTGCCACCCTGTGGACAAAACACAAAATTACAGCTGATTTGCAGCATGAAAGCTGGGCTAATGGATTTCTACACATCTACCCCTGCAACAAGCTACAAAGGCCATTATGACTTCCTGAGCCAAGAAATGTAAAAGCCGCCTGACAAGAGGTCTCGACTATCAGGCAGCCACAATCTATGTTATGTGAGATCACAGCTTTTGACCTGACAAGCTTGATGTGAAATAGCATTTACAATTATACTCTCCTGAACGGCCTATACGCAGAGGGGAAAGGAATAGGAAACCTATAGCTCTCTGGGGAGCGCAAAACTCCACGGTACAACAATGAAGAAGAGTAAAAGGACCCCCTCAGCTAAAAACATCCGAGAACATTTCTCACCGAAAGCGGCCAAACCCGTATCTCCAGTGGAATCTGCTTCAGATCACTCAGACTCATCTGACCAAGAAGAGATCTCTAAGAAATCAAGACAACATATTGACCTATCGCCTAGATCCAATGCGACTATTGAGCAGCTCTTAACCAAGGCAATAGAGCCTTTGAGGAATGACCTGAAAGAGCTGGGACAGAGGACCCAATTACTGGAGGAGATGGTGGATCAAATTGGAGAGGCGCAGCAACATGACAGGTCCGCCATCGATCAATATTCATATAGCATCATGGAGCTGACAGATAAAATCGAAGACCTAGAGAACAGATCTCGCCGCCACAACGTCAGGGTATGTGGGGTGCCAAAGACCACACAAGATCTGGCGTTGTATTTTAAGGAAACCTTCATGGCAATATTATCTGACCAGCCAGAGATGATTTTCGAAAAAGAACGAGCTCACAGAGCCCTGGGAGGGGCTAGAAACCCGGAGGTCCCTAAAGATGTTGTTGTGCGATTTGTAAGGCCAGAGACCTCCTACTGGCAGAAACGAGGAAGATGCAGATGGTGAAGGGCCCAGACAACGCCAGTCTACAAGTGTATGCGGGCCTGTACCCCAACACGCTGGACCGGAGGAAGCAGATGGAACCAGCTCTGGCGATCCTTCAGCAGAACAAGTTGCAGTATCGGTGGAACTTCCCCTTCGCTCTCACATTCAGCTATCAAGGCACCTCGCACACCACCCGCAACCTAGAAGACTGTCTGGCAGTGCTACGCCAGCTCCATCTTTGCCCAAAAGATCTACCGGCAGAAGAACATAGCCGCCCTCCACCCCCTCCCATCCCGAAAAAACAATGGACTGTAGTAGGGTCACATCTGCCAAAAGATGACCCACTCCCACCCAGAAGATCCAGAGACAAGCACTTATCCCGCAAGAGCCAAGATGTCTGCACTTCCCAGCACAGAGGAGATCCTGGTTTGGTCCCTGAGGGCTTGTCTTCTACACGTTCGGAGTGACAGCAAGTCAAATGACTGGAAGTAACTTGAGAGACTTTTATTATTCATTCAGTCCGGGATTTATTTTTTATTTTTTCTTGGATACATCCTATTGGAAGAGAAATAGGCATAGGACAGCTTAGTTAGAACATAGGTTAGTCGAGACCTTAGAAGGGGGGCCTGATTGAGGTAGATCTTGAGATAGAGATACAATTTCTCAGGTTAATTAAACAAGTTGAAATGTTATCGAGATTGGAGATTATGAGTTATGGAGAAAGGGAGGAGCGGGGCCAGCTAGAGCAGCTAGCCAACCTGCAAGGAGCAATTGGTAGTCCAAACATAGAATTAGAAGTGCCTCTACTGGAAAAGAAAAGAACAGACATTTATCAACCTGCAAAAGAAGGTATCCAGGGCTTAGGTAGCCACCATAACCTAGTCTCAGGTGTAAGGTTAAGAGAGATCAGAGGGACCCAGAGAAATGAAGGGACTTTGCCAAATGTATATCTAAGAAACTGTTTTTCTGCTTTTTCCTGGATCTACAGCGACCGGAGTCTCCGGCACCAGCAGGCTCTCTCCAAGCCTTTATTCATCCCTGGATCCCTAAGAATGGGCGTCAAACAAGGAGTAACGGGTAGACAAGGAAAACAAGCACACCTAGACACTAAAACACCCGTGAGTGGGGCAGAGTATGTATTTATGACTCATAATGTGAAGGGGTTTAACTCCCCTTTTAAGAGGAGGAAAGCTTTTAGATATTACAAGAAGTTTAAACCCTCCGTTATCTAGATGCGGGAGACCAATTTCTCACACAAGGGTAAACCGAAGTTTGTTCACAAGGACTACCCGATAGTATATGCGGCCACTCAACTTACAAAGAAGGCAAGGGCAGCTATCTTGCTGCACAAAGACTTCCCGTTCAACTTGGAACATAGCAAAATAGATAAGGAGGGGAATTATGTACTGGTCACGGGGGCGGTCTCGGGACATAGAATTTCATTGATCTCTCTATATTCTCCCACAAACTCTCCCCACCAAATCCTGATTAAAATACTGAGGGAGCTATAACCGCTGGATTTGGGCAGGCTGGTGATCGGAGGGGACTTCAACTTGACCTTAGACCCAACAATAGACAGATCAGGACACACCCAGGACACTAAATATTCCAAAAAGCAGGGTCAAATTAAACAGCTAATGGCTAGGAGGAGTCTGGTAGACGCTTGGAGAGGCTTACATGTAGATAGTAGGGAATATACATTTTACTCGCCTACACACGGCACTTACTCAAGGATTGACATGTTCCTAATGATCTCTCTACTCTTTGATAAAGTCCGAGAATCTGACATTGTCCCCTGCCCCTGGTCTGATCACGCCATGGTTGTCACTAAAATAACGATAGGACCTAACTTATCCCCATTTAGGAGCTGGAAGATCGATGAGCATCTGCTGTCAGATCCCAACAGTTTAACATCGTTAGCGGGGGACATTAAGCAGTATTTTGAGTTAAATGATTCCCCTGAGACTGGGGTGGGATGGCTCTGGGTGGCCCATAAGGCTTTCATAAGGGGCTGCTGTATTATGCTAACAGCTCAACATCGTAAGTCGCTTAGGCGGAGGGAAGAGGAGTTAACAACTACCCTCAGCAACTTAGAAAAGCTAAATCAGAAATGCCCTACCATGAAGCTACGCAGTCAAATTAATAAAGTTAGGATAGAACTAGACGGGGTCTTGTCTTTTTACACAGAGAAAGCTATGAGGAAAACTAGGAACCTGTACTACTGGAAAGCGAACAAACCAGACAGAATGTTGGTTAGGAGATTGAAGGCAAAGGAGATCCAGTCTAGGTTGACTCAGATTAGGAAAGTAGACGGCAACATTTCTTGTAGCCCGAGTGACATACAGAAAGAGTTCCAGTCCTTCTATCAGCAGATCTATACATCGGGTAGGCTGAGTGAGGGACTGGACATTGAATCCTTTTTAAGTACTATTGATCTTCCCTCTATAGAGGAACAGCATTTAGCCAACCTCAACCTAGACATTTCAACGGAAGAGGTGAAAGCAGCAATCCAGGATCTCAAACTAGGCAAATCCCTGGGGCCGGATGGCTACACCAACCTATACCACAAAAAATTTGAATCCCTATTAAATCCCTATCTAACATCCCTATTCAATGCTATCATGAAAGGGGAAAAAATGCCTCCAGAGCTAAATCAGGCGGAATTGGTGGTTCTTCCGAAGGAAGGTAGAGATAGTCTGGAAGTGAAAAACTACCGACCTATATCCCTACTGAATGGGGACATCAAATAGATGGCCAAAATTATGGCGACACAGATCTCCAGATTCTTACCAGACATTATCCACAAAGACCAGGCGGGGTTCGTCCCTCATAGACAGGCAGGGGACAATGTCAGACGCACTCTCAATATTCAATATTTAGCGCAGAAAACTAACTCCCCGATGTGTCTATTGGCTCTAGATATAGATAAAGCCTTCGATACGGTTGAGTGGCCGTATCTGTTTAAAGTCCTGGAAATATTTGGTTTTAGGGGTCAATTTATTACTCTACTCCGCACATATTACGAGGCCCCGACAGCAACTCTGAGGCTTCCAGGTGAGCAGAGAGCTCAAATTAGCATACAGAGAGGTACTAGACAGGGATGCTCACTCTCGCCCCTACTATTTGCCATGGCGGTGGAACCACTGGCGCAGCTCATTAGAGCAGACAGGGAAATTTGAGGGCTTCAAGTAGGGTTACAACAGTATAAGTGCTCGTTTTTCGCGGATATCCTATGTACCCTAACGAATCCCAAGTCATCCATACCAGCACTGATGTCTATCCTTGATAGATTTGGCAAATTGTTAGGACTTAGGCTGAATTTGGGGAAATCAGAGGCTTTGAGCTTAGGCATGAAGCAAAGCGACATAGACCATCTGAAATCTCTGTTTTCCTTCTCATGGCCTACCAAGCATATAAAATATCTGGGGGTTAATATTACACCTAAAATCTCTGATCTGTATAGGGCTAATTATCCCCCCATGTACAGAAAGTTAAATGAAGATTTACTCAAATGGAGGAATTATCCTCTTTCCTGGACCGGCCGAATTGCGGCGGTCAAAATGAGCATTCTGCCAAAGATCCTATATCTATTTAGAATGCTCCCTATGCCGATCTCTCTGAAGGAGCTGGATAGGTTCCAGTCCAGGATTTTTAGATATGTGTGGAAAAATAAGAAATCTTGCATATCTAGGAAGGTAATGTACAGACATAAAAAAGAGGGGGGGGGGGGCTATCATGTCCCAATCTGCGGGAGTATTTTAAGGCCCCAACTACTACAAACGCACTCAGTAAAACATCAACCGGGCTGGGTATTTTTAGAACAGCAGCAAATGCAGCCACACAGCTGGGATACATTGATTTGGGTACCTGAAGGATTAAGCCCGATTAAGTCACATCCGAACCCCATAATAAACCTGACTATTACAATGTGGAAATGGGCCAGATCCAAAAACAAGTTAGATATAGGAGTATCTCCCCTCTGGTCGGTCCTTTCCTCCCAGGATAGTTGGGCAACCATGAATATAACATCTAAACATTGGTGGGCTTCTAGGGGCTTAGACAAGTTAGGCTCCTGGTTTATAGGGAGTCGCTTGATGACTCTGGAGCAGTTTAGTGAAAAATATACTCCTCCTTCAGGGGAGTATTACAATTATCTAAAAATAAAGATCTGGGTTAGTGAAGTATCCAGGAAATTTGGTCCACCAAAGTCCTCTGGGTTTTCTGTAACCTGCAAAAACCTACCATTGGCAAAAGGGATAATTGGCTCGATATACAATACATTTACTAAATCAAAGAATGCAGACAAACCAGCATATATCTGTAAATGGGAAAAAGAGCTAGGGGAGGAATGGGATTGGAAAAAATGGCAGAAATCGTTCTTCAATTTGAGCAAAGCAACATGTAATAACACACACATAGAAACATCTATTATGGTACTCCAACGAATATATTGCACCCCAGATAAACTTCATAAATATGACCCTAAGGTTAGTAGTAACTGTTTTAGGGGCTGTCAACAAATAGGAGACCATACTCATATCTGGTGGCTGTGTCAGGCAGCTCACAAGCTATGGGAAAGGTTAGCACTAATGGCGACGTCATCATTTGAGACTACGGTTGTGGCAACCATAGAGTCGTGTTTATTGGGGATTAAACTTCCTAATCTATCAAGGTTCCAGAATAGGCTATTCCAGATAATGGCTGCCGCTGCCAAAGTTCAAATTGCCAGTCAGTGGAAATCAGAGAAACTAGATGTGAGGGAGGTTATTAAGAAAATGAATTATATAGTAATAAACGAGAAATCAACATCTGCTATTTTGGATACTATGCCACAGTTCTATAAAATCTGGAACCCATGGTTAGAATCATCGTTTGGCTTCCCCTTGATCTGAATGACCCAATAAGTAATTAAATAAGATAGTAACAACATATCAAAGTGGGGGCTTGGACTGGAGGAGACTTGAGAGCTGGTCCTGGAGACTTCGGTTCGTCTGGACTGTGACTAAAAAGGTGAATACATGTACAATAACTGTATACATTTATGAGATGCAATGTTCTAAATGGTAGCTTATTGAAATAGTAAACTAACTAAACAAGCAGAACTACATAGCTAAATGGACTTAGCTTTGGAATAATTATTTAGGAGGTAAAAAATGGCTAAGCAAAGATTCAGGCCTTGATTAAGGAACCCCTTAGATATAAATATATAGATTCAACTTGATCTATTGGATTACCCCTTTTCTCCATAGTTATTTATTTGTTTATTTATTTAAAGTTTTAGTTACGTTTTTAGATAATTAAGTTTAATGGTTTCAAGTTTTCTTCTTTAAGTTAAAAAGTTACTATAATAACTATAGAATCACAGAAAAATGAAAAGTGAAATGGTATACTATAGTTTTGATTATAGGGCATACGTTATGTTAAAAAATGTTATGCTAAAATGCCTATTGATTGTTGTTTTGGAAAAATGTGTATTCCTTTCAATAAAAAAATATTTTAAAAAAATATAACCACTGTTCTCTATAATTTTTGCCATTTTAAAGAGTTTCTTAGTGAAAAAGTCGTCCTCTAAAAAGAGTCTGAGTGACATAAAATGTCATCCTCGAAATAAAACCACTGATCTCTATATTTGTTGTGGTATATATTCTTTGATATAAGATAAGTGTTCCTTTTTCAATGTTGTTATGTATGAAGCCATTGCATTTTTTTTGGTATGTCCCAGTGGTTCCCTTAAAAAGAGCCCAGCAGACTTGTAATTTTGTCTATGGGATATAAACACTGTTTATTGTTGTTGTTTTTAATTGTTTGTTGTTATTCTTGTAGTTTGTGCAAATGGCACATAGAGTTTCCTATGTGAAATAGTGGTCCTCTAAAAATAGTCCCAGTGACATAGATGCTCATCCTGGAAGTAAAACCACTGTTCTCTATTTTTTTTTTTTGCAGTTTTATAGAGTTTCTTAGGGAAATAGGGGTCCTCTAAAATGAGTCCGAGTGACATAAAATGTGGTCCTCAAAATAAAACCACTGTTCTCTATGTTTACAGAACCTCATAGTACACAATGTTTTTGCTAAAATGCGCCCATCCTACAATAAATCACCTTGACTTGTGTTTTCTTCAATATGAACTTTAATTTCCTCTGGAAATTAATTGCATCTTGAAAATGCAACATAGAGTTATCCATGTGCAAAGACAGGTTCCTTTCAAAAAAATACCCACAGACTTAAAAGTTTGTCCTTGGGATCTATTAATGGTCATTGCAAATGCCATGATAATGGGAAATTGTCTTCTTTGAAGGACAAAATGCAAACCACTCTCACTTGGAACCAAATCAATTCTTGGTATAAGAACTGGTTCACCTTTAGGAGTACCATTCATAATTACTGCATGTATAAAATGATCCTTTAAATCCTTCCCAATTAATCTGGTCCGATTACAAAGTCATTTTTTGGGATTCATATTTCTCAGTAGCATGACAATTGTCCCTTTTATAAGTTACAAAATATGTGGCATTCCAGAGGGAGTTAAAGAATGAATAAATTCCATTGTGAAGTTAGATTCACTGTCTTTGTCATCAGCCAGAACGGAATCTGCACTGTAATAGTTTTTATGAGGTGCATTGATTAATTTCAAAATGTTGCTATTTAGATTCAAGGCATCTATATTTTATGTCAATATGACTTTGCTTGCAATGTCTAAGTAATCCTCTTTATTAATGGTATTGAGAACGATTGTCGATATTAGTGATTCTTTGCAAATCATTTCTGATGGAATTTCAACAGTATCATTAGGTAAATTCGTTATTTTTTTGTTTTCCTTCTCCAATCTGAATTACCCAATCATTGAATTGATTGTGGCCTTCAGATCTCATATTTATTTATAATTTAAGGTGTATAAATATTTTCTACGGTTTATTTCTCTTTACACAGATTTCAACAATGTCAGTACTATTGTCATGTGGCACCACAGGTAATGTTTGCCGAAAATCTCCTCCTAACAACATCACCTTTCAACCAAATGGCAGATCATTACCCATAACTTCTTTTAATAATCGATCAATACATTGCAGGGCATGACATGACATCATTATTGTCTCATCTAATTTTTTGGCTTGTAATGAATTAATTTGAATATCCGACACTGATGTTTCTAGAATGGGAACTGGCGGTTTAAATCCACTATGCACAGTTCTACCACCTTCTAACAAAAGTGCTGCAATTCCAGTGGTTGCAAATGGCAGTGCTAATTGACCCTATGCTCGAATGCAACTCATCAATAAATTATATAGATAAGTTTTTCCTGACCCACCAGTGCCATCTAGATACAAATAATGCTCTTTGAGCATGTCATCATCTATTGCATTTGTGATGGCGTTAAATGCTTCCAATTGTAATGCATTTAAAGTTCCAATTTATTCTTGCGTTTTTTGGTATTCAATCTAAATGTCATACCCGTCAAAGTTAATTTCATCTATAATTCCTGGATCAGGCAGATTCAAAGTGGCACAATTTAATCCATGACAAAGAAAGATTTCCTGAATTTCAATTAATGCTTTTAATAGCGCAATGGTCTCATTGTAACGTTTCAAGAAATCTTCACACATATGTAGCTTAAATGTCTCCCACAAAGCTAATGCATCAGGTACATTGCCAAAGCAACTTGTTCTCTCAGTTGCTTTGGCATTTGACATAGTGCTGCTTCTTCTAGACATCTCTCCCATTTCGTATCATCTGCCAGGAAGTTTTGATGTCTTGCAGCTAATTGGAAAGTATCATAAACTATGTCATTGACTGTGCGTAAATGTTCATAACTTTGTGCACCGGGAACATGAAAAAGAAGTAATCTTTAACTGAAACGTTCAATGTCTCTTGGACTAACGGTATAAATTTGTGGGGTAATTTTATCTTTATGTTTTTTTCGTTGTCGCCATTGGCGAATTAAGAATAAATAGTGATATGGAATGTCAATGTGCAAAAATTGTCTGGCCTCAGTGTCCTGATAATTTACTTGAAACCAAGCAGTAAGTGTTGTTGCTCTATCTTCACTTTGTGCTAAAGCCTTTCTGTCATTCCTTGCAGTGAAGCAAACAAATTGACTTTGGGGCAAATGGACAGCTATTCGATACACAGCATGTGACCGATCATGCATCTCAAATTTGAGAAGACGCCACATTGCTTCTGGAGCACTTACATAGCGAGCATCAAAATAAGATGAAAGTTCGTCATGTAAAATTGGATTGTCTTGTTCATTTTGTGCACGTTGCACAACAACAGTTGCTGCATCATATCCTTTGTATGTATATATTTATACGCATATTTGAGGGATTTGATAGAAGTGCAAGCTTCCACATTGATGTGTGCATTGTACTTCATCAGCAAATGTGGATTGTATGGAACCACATATCTATTATCGACCTTTTGGCCACGGATAATAGCTGTTTGTCCTTCTCTTCTTTTATACAAAGGGTATCCATCACAATTAGCATAAGTCTGCACTTGAATTGTTTTGGGAACTCTTTTGTGCATTTTTTATTTTCCATACATGGTGAATTTGGATTGATATTTCCACATCGACCACGAATCATTCTATGAGTTACAATCTCATAAAGTTTTTAATGTTTTTCTGGATGTGGCAGTTCAGCAGTAATTACTGAATCCACTCTGTCTGCCGTATTCAATTTCAATTAAAAGTATATGTGCATGTGGCAGGCCTCTTTTTTTTAAATGTAATGGTATAAAAAAAAATCCCAAATACGTGTGCTTTAGTTATATCATGAATTAATTAATTTAGTTTTATTTTGAATACTCTAGGCACCAAATCTGGTCAGAAGTATTTTGTCCAAGTTTGAAATTTTCATTGATCTCTGGTCATTGTGGATTGCATGTAAATGTAATAAATACATCTGGTTTGCCAAATTTAGTCAAAATAGCCATGGCATCATTGTATCTTTGTCACATATTGCGAGGAGATCCTTGGAAAGAGGATGGCAAAATCATTGCTCTTCCAGCAGGAATGTCCCTGTTTGCAGCCAATTCAGCGACATAATCCATCAATCCACAATATTGTTCTACTCGATTTTTGTTTTGTTGAAATTTTACAAAATTTAGATTATTTGCTTTGACTTGTAGATAGGAATCAATAATCCATTGTTGTGTGCGCTAACCCTCACATAAAATAGTATTAAAATGATCCCGAATAGCAGTTTGTGCCACTTTATATTCCAGCATAGAAATATTGCATCTAACACAGACTTTACTATTGGGATAACTTTGCAATTGTAGTTTTGGTTGCCATCCTGGCTCACCATTTGGAAAGAACATGCGATCCATCATTGGATCCAAATTACTACTTAAAATAATTATGTTTATAAAAGGTTGTTCTTGATTGCGTGTATATATATTTCAATATCCTGCTAAAATGGTGTTTCCCAACCATCATTTTAAAAGACCATGGCAACCTCATTTGCTGTTGGTAAATTATGCCATCTTTCATCAGTATGGCGATCTCTTTTGAGAACCATATTTACTCTTGGCATTGGCAATTTATTTATTTGCCCATGTGCCTGTTGTTCTTTTTCAACCTCTTCTAATTTTTTGTATGCTTGACTATATGGGTTGTTGGCCATAATATAATTGAGATGTTTAAAGACTATAGGTAAGCATTGTTTATTTTCAGGAAGCATCATTTGTTGTTCAACAGCTTCCATTGTATCAAGGACATATAACTATGCAAATTTCCTTTGTTCTCCTGATTCTGGGTGTAATTGTGAAGTCCGGTGATAAATTTGTCCTTGTACTTTAAAACAGTAAGGACGATGTCCTGGGACATTTTCTGCTAATGTTGCACCCATTTAAGCAAATGAAATTGCACTGTTATAAGACCTAATGTTTTTTTTTAAATTGGTATAATTTGGACATTTTGGATCACTCATTATACTTTCTAAATATTCTAGAAATGTGTGACTTTCTGGAAGTCTTAACTTTCCTTTCTGACAGCAACTAATAAACTCTCTATCAGTTGGTCTTTCTTTAAGAAAATGATAGGCCCCACAAAACTGACAAACCACATTCATTAATCCTCAATAATAAGTGTCTACTGTTATTGGTGTAAATAAAGCACTATCGTGAGCTTCCTCAACATAGATATCACTGCAACTTTCTATATCTACATTGGTGTCATCTGTATGAACATTGGTGTCATGAGGCAATATTGGGTCATTAGAAAATGTTTTACAGATATTTTTTTGTTTACTTTTTCTTTTTTTTTAAAGCTCCAGCAGACTCAGTTTGTGCTTTTTTAGTCATTTTTCTTTTATTTAGAAGTCTCTGTCGGCGTTGTGAAGTCTCAGGGGTCTGTGCATCTCTCCATCTCTGCTTCTGTTCCCTTGCCATTCTTCTTTTACGTTCATTCTTGTCTTCTGCATTGTCCGCCATTGTAATCTGTGATTGTAAATGCAGGTGAAAGATATATATTTTTTATTGTACATATGTTTTTTATCTGTCATGAATACCAAAGTAAATGAATTAATCAATTAATGGGTTATTTTTATTTTTCATAGATTAAAAGCTAAAGAGCTAAGCATATATATATTGATCAAGAATTTAATGGTAACATATATATATATATATATATATATATATATATATTTTTTTTTTTTTTTTTTTTTTATATATACTGACATATGAAGTAATTAATAAATGAATATACATTAATAAAATAATCTAAAACTGTCATGACTGCAAAACATAAACAGGTAATCATGTCTTCCTAAAGAAGGGCCAACTCTAGATTGGCATGACAAATTTGTATTTGATTTGAAATGTTTTGATTAAATTATTGAATCTATAAATCAAGTTATGAGGTGTAATTCTCATTCATGAAAACATAAATGGCTAAGCATTTATGTATTTATAATGTATTTTGTTTTTTTAATTATCGATTCATTGATAAAATAATTTACGTTAATGATAAACTGTCATCAATGGGGAAAAAAAAGACTTAAGCCTATTTTTCTAAGAATGTCACTATTAAATCATATACCTGTCAATTTGATGTTATAGCAGCTCAAATCCTGCAGAGGTCAAACTCTGTCTTCAGGCAGGTGCAGTGATGATAAATCTCTAAAATGACATAAAAAGCATTTTTAATGTTTTGTTTGAATGAATTCATGAATCATTGAAAGTATCCTTTTTAATTGGCATACATGCAAAACATAAAGGTCTAATCATCAATATATTCATAAGTAAATGCATTCCAAAATATTAAAAAGTGTCATAATATAATAAAGGGATTAAAAAATGTAAGTGCTTAAAAGGTGCTATCCCTGTTAGGCAATGATCAGGAACAGAATTATGAAGTAATTAATAAATGAAACTACATTAATGAAATAATGTAAAACTGTCGTGAATGCAAAACATAAACAGGTAATCATGTTTTCCTAAAGAAGGGCAGACAGAAAAAGCTACCAGCAATCTATAGATTGGCCTGAAACTCATTTCTAATGTTTTGATTAAATTAATTAATCAATAAATCAAGTTATGAGGTGTAATTGTCATTCATTAAAATATAAATGGCTTAGCATGTATGTATTCATAATGTTTTTCTTTCTTTTAATTATTGATTAAGTAATACAATAAAATACCTTAATAAATTAATCAATAACTGTCATCAATGGCAAAAAAAAATGACTTAATCCTGGTTTTCTAAAGAATGTCATCATTAAATCATATACCTGTCAAGTTGATGTTAAATGAGCTCAAATACTTCAGAGGTCACTCTCTGTCTTCAGGCAGGTGCAAATTTTTCGTCCGTCGTTTTTTCCCTTACTTAGCCGATTTTTTCGAGTGACGAAAAATGCCAAATAAGGGTTTAATTCGCTCCCAGGATGCCAGTGTCTCCCCCTGTGCTGTTTGTGAGTGTGTTATAATTTTTTGTACATGTTTTTTTTGCTTTGCGAGGCTCGCATGTGTGATGGCGCTGCTGGCTCCAATGATCACCTAAGTATTGAATGGCTGCTTCGCCTCGCTTTGCAAGACTTTCATGTGTGAGGCGCCGCTAGCTGCAATGAGCACCTTTGGAGCTCATTGCAGCCTAAGTGCTGCACGGCTGCTTCACCTCGCTTCATGAGTCTCGCATGTGTGACGGCGCCACTGGCTGCAATAAGCACATTTGGCAGCCTAAGTGCTGAGTGGCTGCTTTGCCTTGCTTCCTGAGGCTCGCAGGTGTGACAGCGGAGCTTCACGAGGGACACAACTGCGTTACCAACATCACAAACGTCCCAAAAACCCTGCAAGATCCACAAATATATATATGATGGTCAATTGAAAGGCTGATAGTAAGTAGTAGTAAGTTATCATTTCTTGTTGCCATTAAACAGATTATCAGTTAATATTCCTTGATACATGGTATTATCTCTTTCATTTTTGGTCTGACTCAGATATGCAAATTAAAGGACCATAATGTTATTTCACTATAATTACATCTTTAGTAGTGATGTTTTTTTTTAAATATTTTTCCTAATGTAAAGAAAGTTATGTTTTTAAAATGCACACATTTCTTTCTGTACCAGCTTTTTTTGTTGTTTTTCATGCAAAAAACAACTTCAAAGATGTTTAATTAAGAGCAGCTTATAAAATGAGTTTCTGCCTTTATGAGTCACATATTACAAGTAAATATGTCACTGACCTAAACAAGGTGCAAAGCCCCCACCCAGATTATATGAATAGGTGACACAAAATTAGGAGAAAGAATATTTGCACAAAGGTATACACAACATTGGAATTAAATGTTGTGTATATTGAATTATTTTTTAAACATGTATGTTTGCACCAAAACATTTGTATTCATTTATTTTTTTTACTTTTGCAATTCAGTTGATTCGAATCTTTCCAACTAACTTCTACACCTTGTTCTTTAGTCTGATTTTTCAAGTCTTCCTTCGGATTCTTGTTCTTCACTAATCCCTCTTTCATTCACCTTCTTTTCCCTCATCACCGTATCCCACCTATCCTCAATCTCATATATAGTTGTGAGCATGCGGATTGTTGCTAATGCTGCAGGCTCGCATAGCGAGCCTGCAGCCTTCGGACTTACGAGAAACAAATACGAGTCGCGGGACTTAGAAAAAAAAACATTACGACCTCGCGAAAATACGACCTTGCCGCCCGAAACCCGCGCACATGAAAACATTAAAAACACAATAAATACACACAACAAATACATAAAAAGCTTACCTACAGCAAGGGGGGGCACCCAGGAGCTTGAAAACTGAAGTTACACCTCAATTTGACTCGAAATACAAGAGTTTAGACCCGAAAATCCCCTAAGCGAGAGAAAAAATGGCTGCAGAAAAAAACGAAAACGAGGCTACAGGACTCTAAAGACGCAAAACACCACCAAACACCTACGGATTTTTCGAAAAAGACAGACGTGATACAAGAACAAGGATGCAAAATCAGCCACAGACGAGTATCACACAATAGGCGCCATTTTACAACACTAACTTACTCAATGCGTAAGTACACAGCTACCCTAATGGATTTGGCTCGCGCACGCACATTATTAACACTACACACTGCACACATTACTGACACTTACACAGCAGCTCCACAGCCCTCAAAACACACATTCTATGCTGCTGCAACATCAAAACAGATTGTCAGCTCTTCTTCACAATGCTTCCTGCATATATTACTTCAAAATAGGTAAAGTATATTGATGTATTATTTTATTAATTATTTCATTAGCAAAAACAATGCTCATAGCACACAAACAACCAACAACCTTGCAATGAGCGCCAAAGGCGCTCATTGCGAGCCACGTGATGAGCACCGAGGCTCGCAATGAGCGACAAAGCATCTTGGAACACCAACAAAATGTACCGCCCTTACAATCCTATTGCCGTAATTCGCTAGTCACACTATATTCTCCTGGTAATGTTTTATGTAGCCATTAAAATTAGAGGTAAGGGATAATGAATGCAATTAGTATATCCCTCATATAACTTTTACTTGCTAATATCCATATTGATAATCTGGCATGTGAGGCGGAGGGGAACCGAGTCAGGACATTACCCAGAGGTACGGAAAGAGAAGTTAAGGTAAAAAAAAATGCACATTTTTCTTTTCTTTTTTATTTCTTTTAATTTATATATTTTTTCTCTTTTTTTCTCCATTACCCTCCTTGTTTTTTTTTTCCCCACTGAGAGGATATATTTCACTTATATATTACAATGAGTTAGATATTTTTGACTCATAGCTCTCTCAGTATTATACTCTGATTTATTGCTTTTATTCTTTATAGTTATAATTATTGTTAAAATTAAAAATGTGAAAAAAGACAAGGCGTAGAAAGTACACATATACATAATGTTTTATTTACATAGTACAATATGACTTAGAAAGTACTTTTAAAATGTACACTGTACCATTTACAGATGCTTATTTAATGTGGCTGTAAGGCTGATTCCATTAGAATTGAGGAACACTCTGTATTGCCTGAAATCTTCAATTGGTGGTGAATAAGTACAATGCCTTTGATATTATAACACATTTAGTTTATATTGAATAAGGGGCCACTATTGTATGCAGGTTTTTTTTTTACTCTTTAAACTTTAACCCGCCTACCTCTAAAAAATTTCAGGGTTCCTTGTGACACATGTATAAAGCTAATTGTATCTTCCCAATTACTCTTATATCTATAATTTGTGATAACTACTTTTTTGGAAGATTTCAAACCCATAAATGGTCTTAAAGGGAACATTCCGTTCAAACTTCTAGTTTATTTCAAAAAGCACTGTTACAGAACTATGAAATATTTAAAAGTTGTGGATCTTGCTTAATTTGACACTCACTGCTCCATGTTTTTGAAAAGGAGAAGCTGCCATTAAAAGTTTAATTTATATGACTAAGCGCTGAGCTGATTGAAAAGTCCAGGAGCTAATTCAAAATTCAAACTACACCTGCAACTGTAAGCTATAGCAATTCCATGTTTTTGTTGTTCAGCAGCTTATGTGGTCTAACGTACAGAGATATTATAGTGATACAGGTCAACTGCAAAAACGTTGTCTTTTAATTTTAGGGCATTTTTAGATTTTGCTGCCCTAGGTCCATTCAGATCTGTGCAGGTACATCTCCTCCTTTCCTCTTGCTATATCCTAATAATATGTTTACTACACACCTATACAGAAAATGATAAGTACAGTAAACTCCCCGATTGCTGAATAAATGTAGCTGCTCGTTTATCGGGAGTCCGGAAAAAATAGGGTCTAAAAGACCCATAATCTCCTCAAAACCGTTGAAAATGCCTTTAAAAATGCATTAGCACCTAAACAGGCTATTGTGGACAAAAAAAAAATTCTGCAGTCTCGGTTTAGCGCAAGTTTTGTTTGAATGGGGAATTTATGCCAGAGACAATTGCTTGAGAGTCCCGGTTAGTTGGCTGCCGGATAACCAGGACTTTACTGCATATATGTGTCTATATTAGTATACAGTAAGTGTTAGTTATACTTACAGTTGTTCTCTTCATATAGACATTTCTGTGCATATTCCATTGCACAAGCAAGCAACTTCAGGCAGTCTGTATAATTGCCTGTGTAAGTATACAGTAAAGTCAGAAAGTGTTACATTCACTTACAGATTATTCTCTGCATATAGATGACTCTGTGCTTATTCCATGGCATTACATTGGTTACTTATTTTTCAGACAGTGTGAAAATGTGCTGCCCTATGCCTGGGCCTCATGGGCCTAGGCTGAAAAATTCCTATGCTTTTATTTAAAGTGAATTCTTCCATATGAGCAACTTGTGTTTATGTGAAGCTTTCCCTTTACCACTTTTTGATCAAATATATTATAAATCAGCATGATGTATGTATTTGTAAAGTCCCATTTACATAATGCTTGAGTAGACCAACATTAACTAAGTTATGAATAAATGCAAAATATTAGTAAAACTTAGAAATATCCAAAATGTGAAAGGTATTTGCTATAGACAGGTAAAACTGTGCTCCTTAACATGCAGCTTGAAGTTTTACAAGTACCTTTGCTTTTTCTAAAATATAATAGACATTTATGATTATTGCAATGAGTTTCTTTACCTTAGAAGCTGTTTTCTGACAGAGGATCTAAACTGAGCATAACAGGCGGCTGGTGAAGTTCTTTATCTCCACTGGCGAGGGAGCAGCTCCTGCATTCCAAAGTATCAAATAGTTTAATCATCACAGAGCATACTTGATACACCAAGCTTTCCACCACTTCAAAGAAGGTATCATCTGTTTTATGTAAAAATTAACATTTATTCTATGACTTTCCATTTTCAAAATTGGCATAAAAAAATAGCCTAGAAAACATTTTATATCTGCTTTTTAACCTGATTATCCCAGTGTGTACTGTATGCTGCAAATAAATGCTTTCACTGTTTGTGTTAGAGATAGATGTGGTCCTGCACCTATAGTGAAAGATTCCAAGCTGTCGTGATAGACATCATTGTCATTGAAAATAAAATGTGCCATGTTTCTTGGCTTGTCAACATGCTTTGTCAGTAGGGATACAAGGCAGCAAAATGTACAGATATTAAAACATGCTTAGTCCCATAGAGGGAACCTGGATGTTAACCGAATAAATTTGACCCTCGTAGGAAAATCATGAGAGAGACCTTAATTGGGAATACATACAGATCTAATTAAATTGCAGCAAAGTGCTCCAATCAAACAAACGAGGTATGTTAATCAGAGAACCAGTTTAGAAGAGAAAACCTTAAAAAAAAGTATCTGGGTATTATGTGCAATCTATGTGAATAAATGAATTATGAAGAGATGTGATATACAGTGCGTAGCAAAAGTATTCACCCCCTTGACTTGTTACATTACAGCCTTAAGTTCTATTTTTGTTTTGTTAATCTGAATTGTATGTGATGGATCAGAACACAATAGTCTAAGTGAAATGAGAAAATATATATATATATATACAGTACATAAAACTGTTTTTTAGAAATAGAAAACAGAAAAGTGGGATATGCGTATATATTCACCCCCTTTGTTATGAAGCCCAAAGCTCTGGTTCAACCAATTACCTTCAGAAGTCACATAATTAGTGAAATGATATCTACCTGTCTGCGCACGTGATCTGTGATTACATATACACACCTTTTTTGAAAGGTCCCAGAGGCTGCAACACCTAAGCAAGAAGCACCACTAACCAAACACTGCCATGAAGACCAAGGAACTCTTCAAACAAGTAAGGGACAATGTTGTTGAGAAGTCAGAGTTAGGTTATAAAAAAATAACAAAATATTTGATGATCCCCAGGAGCACCATCAAATTCTATCATAACCAAATGGAAAGAACATGGCACAACAGCAAACCTGCCAAGCGACAGGGGCCCACCAAACTAACAGACCAGTCAAGGAGGGCATTAATCAGAGAGACAGCACAGAGACCTAAGGTAACCCTGGAGGAGCTGCAGAGTTCCACAGCAGAGACTGGAGTATCTGTACATAGCACAAAACACAAAAAAAAAAAAAATACAAAAACATCACACACAGCACGGGGGAACAGCAAGGACATCTGGGAGTGAGGAGGAACGTGAATTTAAGTCGATTTCAACAAGTTTTGGCACTTAAAAATCGGCTAAGCGAGAAAAAAATGGCAAACAAATAAAATGAAAATGAGGCTACACGACCCTGGACCAGAAAAAAAAAACTCCAACCGCATACCACTTTCACACAGGAACCTACAACGTACAAAATACAGTAATACAAAGAGCGGCAAATGCTCGCGGACCTCATAGCACATAGACAAACAACACTATTTTACAATTCTAACTTGCCACTAACAACATTACGCATCTACAGTAGCGCTTTACACAAATAAACCAACGGTTTGCCCTCGCGCATGCAGCCTTTCTAATCTATAGTTGGGACATTCATAACACTATCTCCTCAGGCCAGCAACAGTCCCACTGGACATTATATGCAACAGGATGATAAAAAGAGATTGCTACCTCTCCAGGCTATTGATTGTTACATATATTAATTAGAAAAAGGTAAACTATATTAACTTATTATTCGATTAATTAATTAATTAGTATTTAAAAAACAACGAGCCAAAGGACACGCAAGGCTCGCAATGAGCGCCAAAGGTCCTTAGAGTATAAAAAGTTTAACATTGTGTGCCAAACAGCATTGCCTTAGCTTCAAATTTTATTAACGGTCATTTTTTGACGGGCAAGTCGATCCCAGATTTTTTTGCTTCCTACGCCCCTGATTTCCACTACATATGGAGAGAGAGCTGCATGTTGTCCACAATGTCTTTAACACACCCATTTTTTTTTTTGTAAATATCAATGTCACGCCCAGAAATTCTAACAATGTAAAACTTTTTTTTTTGCACTACATTTCGTTGACCACTTACATATCATTTAAAATATTAATGACATTTCCAACCTTATCAGAGCGGTCCTTTCCAGGTTCCAGGCCCCCATTATGACCGCCGATTCAATGTTTCCCTCCACACCAAGATATGTTAATTGTGTGAACGCAATGGTTGTCCCTCTCTACTCTCCAGCCATGGCCCCCAAATCTCCATGTACCGAGGAATAGAGTCTTCCACTGTGTGAGTAATTTTTTAGTTTATTGCTATGTAATGAAAACATGTTTTAACTGTTGACAGGTCAAGTTTATCAGACTTCCAGTTCTTTGCCATATGGCTCTTGGTAGCTAAGTAGAAGAACTGTAGGAGCTTGTTTTGAGGGGGCGTAAGGGTTTTCACCAGAATCCCTAGTAGACATACCTCTAATTCCCCCTCACTGGGGTACAGAGTAACTCTGTGGCTAGTTGTAAAACAGCTCTCCATGATTGTTAGACCTTTGGACAAAGCCCCCAGATATGGATAAAGTACCCCGTAACCTGGCAGCCTCTAAAGCAGTATGACCTTTTTGTCGTTTTCCATTTGGAAAGCTTTTTTGGTGTTATATGTGTTCAGTTGTTAACACATTTTCAGCCCAAGACATTTAAAAAATAAAACTAATTAAATTATACAAGAAATTGTTTTACACCACAATGCAAACTCTCTGCTTCGCATCTCCAGTTCCTCTTTACATCAGTCACAAGGGATGAGGTTGCTGCTCATATAATGTAAAAACATATTCACTTGACCCGCTTCAAACTTTCACTTACTATATCCATCCGAGTAAAGCTCTCTAGATCCAACCATGCTCTCGAAACACAGCTCTATTTCTTTGCTTCCATTTGTCTCCAAACTATTAAAACTACTTGTCTATAAATAGCTAACCCATTTTGTGTCATCAAAATTACTTGACCCTCTCTAATTGAGTTTCTGTGTTCAGCACTCTATTGAAACTTACCAAAGCAGCTAATGACCTCATGCCAGATAAAGCAAGATTCTCTACTTATCCTATAAGACCTTTCTGATGCTTTTGGCATGGTTAACCACTTACTTCTTCTCCAAACTCTTCTGGTTCCAGTCTTATCTATCTCACCGCTGCTTTAGTGTCCCATACTTGGGCAGTTTCCACTGACTGTTGAGGTACCTCAATGCTTCTAAATCCTGCCATCACTCCTATTGCCCACCCAACATTTCCTCCTAATCATAACCTTTTGGAGGCACCTGTGAAACATTTAGAAATATATCCATTTCTCATACATGAAACAACTAACATCTTAATTAATTAACTTTTTTTCACATTGACTATGCCAACTCTTTTAACCACCCTTCCTCTTATAAGACTCTCCCCACTACAGTCCATCTAAAACACCTCTACTAGACTCATATATCAGCTGTTTCTCATCTGCTACCCCACTCTAACAATCCATTCACTGGTTTTCTATATATGTACCTACAAGAATTAGACACCTAAAAAGCCCTCAATTGCATTGCATCCTTTCCACTGCTTTAGTGTACTGCACTGCATCCTTTCCCCTGCCTTAGTGTCCCATACTTGGGCATACTCAGGGTTACAGTACATGGCTTATATTCTATATATATATATATATATATATATATATATATATATATATATATATATATATATCTATAGCTTGAAAGGCTTAAATAACTAAGAAAACAGAAGTATTTTTTTTAACTGTTGTACATTGTAAGTTTCAAGTTGTGTTACATACAATGTTTAATTGTTTATGTACTCAGCTACAAATGTATCATTGAAGTTTTTGCTATATATTAAATAACTGAGTTCTGAATTTGCTTGTGTATCATTTCTTCTTAAATTATTTAGCTACCAATATATACTTAAATAGATATCCAGAACTGTTTGTAACAAACAGAGCATGTATTCCTTTATTCTATCTCAGATTGGCATGAGCATATCAAGTGTGTTACAACCCATAGTCTTTACTAAAGTTCATTAGTTGGAAATCTGCTCCCTCTCTTATAAAGTTGCTATTTATATTTATCTCATTTCTGTGAATTGCCACATTGTTGTCTAACACTAAATGTTTATAAGATACATAGTTATTTTTCTCTTGATCAATTCAATTGTTAAGTGTGTGAAAAGCTTTTCATACAGTTCCGTTAATTCTAAGCAAACAAGCATGTTTTCTTAATGGGTTAAAGTACTATATTTTTAAAATATATCCACTTTTAAAAGTTTGTTGTTTGTAATAGATATATCATAGATTTAATATCATATACTTTAATTTTAGAAGGCTGGTACTTATAGTAGATTCGCTTGACAATGTATAATTTATATTTGGATGTTAAGAGATATTATAATTAATAGATACATCCTTTTATCTGTAGTTGTTTATTGAATAAATTATCCAAAGTTAATTAACCTAACAAAAACCAGGTTTCTCAAAATATATATTTCTCCTGATGCTATTTCAAAGAATGAACTTCTCCCAAGTAAAATGTGAAAAGCTCCCTCTACCAGTCAAATTAATTAATTACATTGAGTTAGAGAGAGGGATATGATTGGAAGATATTATCATGTGGTCTACCTCCTACCAATCAGATGAATTAACTTCATTAAAATGCCAAAAGTTGTATTGCAATATGTTGTCATGTAATACTAAACCCAAGGAAAAGAAGGTGTAATTCTAACTTTTTATGAATGAAGATGGTGAGTAAATTAACATGATTGAGTATATTTAAAAATATCCCTGATACAAATCAATTAATCTGGTAATTATGACTCATAAAAATGTAACCTGATATTTTGTTTTTGTTACCTCACCAAAATACCAAGACAAATTTCACTGGAGGATATCGCTGTATGACATCAAATTTGGAAGAGAGGAGAATGTAAGTTCTCTTTTATGAATGAACATGGTTCATAGATATAGTACAAATGAGTTTACTTGAATATACTTGTAATTCAATATAAGTACCGTAATTGGATGAATGAAATTGGTGACTGAGTTTGTAACAATCTTTTTATTAGAATGTATCTCTGCTACATGTCAAATAATTAGGTTATTGTAGAATGTGAGTATGGGACCTAATTGTTTAAAGAAAAAACAAAATAAATCAATCAAATAAAGTATTCATCAAAATCTAATAACGTATGACATCAAAATACCAAGACAATTTCATTGGAGGATATCTTCATATGACATCAAATGCGTAAGAAAGAATGGTGTCATTTATTTTTTGTGAATAAACATGGTGAATAAATATAGTATAAATGAGTTTACTTGAATGTACTTGTGATTGGATGATTGTGTTTTGTAGTTCCTTTTTTATGAATGAAGTTGGTGAGTTGGTATGAATCAGTTTATTAGAATATATATCTGATACATGTCAAATGATTAGGTAATGGTGGCCTGTAAGTATGATATCTAATAGCTAGTTTAAAGAAACAAAATAAATTAATCTAACAAGGTATTCGTCAATCTGATAAATGTACCTCACCAAAATTCCAAAACAATTTAATTTGAAGGATGTTGCCATATGACGGAAGAGAGAAAGAGGTAAGGCCTTTTTATGAATGAACATGGTGAATAGATAAAATGTAAATGAATTTACTTTAATGTGCATGTTGTGTTCTGTGCTATGGGACCTGATGGTTTGTTTTTATTAGTAAGCAGAAAAGTTAAATAAATACCGGTACATTTGATAAAAAATATCCAAAAAATAGAGATTGGATGATCTCATGCCATAAAGTAAAATTATATTAGATAAAAGGAAAATTGTAAGAACCAAAATTGTTATAACAGGTTCTTCAACAGAAATTGAGTAAATATAAACATAAATAGAGTAAACAAACAGTTAGCAGGGTAGGTATTTTCACATGATATGAAAAACCAAAACAAATAAGAGTGTTATTGTTTTTTATGAATACAGTTAATATGAATGAATTTCATATTATGGGTCCTAAGAATTGATTTATTTATTATAAAAAACAATTCAAATAAATAGATTTTTATTATATAGATTATCTAAAAAGGAAATTGTATAATTATATTCCATAACTTGAAACTAAAATTCTGTGGACATATTATGTTTTAACATATGTTTTGAACATATGGCTCAATTTCATTTAATGAATATAGAGAGATGAGTAATCATTTCAAATGAATGCAAACATTTATTATACAACTTTCCATTTTAATAATATGATATGAATTAATGTTCTGATAAGTACTTGACAAAAAAGGAGATAACATATCTTACCATATAACTCTACTCTGTATATTTGTTAGGTGTCTAGAATATCTTATGACTGCTGATTTCAAGACAGAGTTTGATATTCTATGGGCCTCATTCAATTTGGGGCTGTTACTTGATAGTAAATACCCAATTTGCTACTTTTGAGCTGCATACTCGAGTAGCTCTACTTTTACCAAGCTATTCAATTGGCCGGCCCGCAAGTTAGTCCCCCTTCCTGATAATTTTAAACCATGTAGTCGAAGTAAGGATTTGAGGGCTTGAACATGATTGCGGCTGCAAGCCTGTATCCCCAGTCCGAAGCAGCCAATCGCAATGGAGCCCATCATTGATTCGGGCCCCATATGCGATCAGACCTGCAAACCAACCCCATGATGCAGGGATCCTGATCGGGACCCCCGCATCATGGGGTTTTGATTTCGGAGAAGTGGGGAGGATACATAAGGGCTTTACCAGCCCTTACTCGACCTCTTTGGTATCAGTAAGGCTCTGGTATGCTTTGGGCCATTTACGGGCTTGACGAGAGGAGGAATCAGAGCAATTGAATACTGAAGTTGCGATTTTAGCGCTCAGGACTCTTGCAGCCATGAAAGATCAAAGGCTTTGAGGGAAGTAAGCTGCGATTTGAAGAATCGCAATGGATAGCAGTGCACATCAAGTAATCCAATCGAGACCCGCAAGTAGGAGGCAATTGAATAGCTAAGTAACTTGCTATCTCCACTTGCGGGCCTGGATCTCAAAAAGAGAGGGCCTCATTCAATTGTGGTTTTGCCAGTTGAATAGTGTTCTATATAAGCACCGAACATATTTTTTTTACAGAAGTTTTTAGTCCGTGAACTTCTATCCAAAAGCAAGGTCTTCACTAATTAAAAACTTCTGTAAAAAAAATTATGCTATGTGCTTAAATAGAGCCCTTTAGAATTGTCCGAATTGCAATTTAATAAGGCTGTTAATTGGTGCAGAGATGGGATATACTCCCCAGGTCGTTATTTAGAAAGCTGTAAATACTGCTCGCACACAACTTTATAGGCATTGATTCTTTGGGGCTGTCACAACTTCATGGACCTTGGGACTTTGAGGGTTGCTACTGTTGGTTGTTGTTTATAGAAAATGAGACTGTTATTATTACGGCAGTAAAACATGGAGGTTACATGTCAATCAATTAGGTTCAGGGGGTCCGACATGCAATTAGACTCACAAACCCTCACAATGAAGAATTATTACAATGAATGCCAATACTGTTTTAGTCCATATGGGTGGCCTAATATGTATTAACTCATTGATACCCAAAATTGATTTAACCCTGAAATGATACATAAAAATGCATTTTATCTGCTGACGATTTGCGAGCTTGAGACTGTTGTGCAATTAATTTTACAGTGCAACCAATAGGTGTTTAACCTCCTAGCGGGTCCTCTCTAGCACTCGTAGGCTTTTCTCCTTCATTTGCCATTTACAGGTGTGAAAACATTTGTGGGCTTGGGAAAACTGAGCAATTGAATAGCGATTTGCGATTTTAGCCTTGCAAAAGTGAAAGATCAAAGGCTTCTGAAGGCTGTAAGTTACGAGTTTAACCATTGCCATTTTCTCACGCCCGTAACTCAGAAGCCGTTCAGATCTCGCAAAAAGACGCCAATTGAATAGCAAATTAACTTGTGACCTCACTTACAGGCTACCGGATCTCCCAAAACCTCGATTGAATTTGTCCCTAAGTCTTCTGTTATGTTTCAAGTACAGTTGCAGGATTTAATATAGACAGTAAATGGCAGACTTTCTCTGTGTTTATGTTTCTGTAGTTAGTAGATCCTTAGTTTGTATGTTAAATTTAGTGGTATAAGGTTAATATTTGTATTTGTATGGTAATTGGACACAATCTTCTTACAAAGAAATATTTAGAGAAATATTTAGAAAATATGTGCTGTTTGTACCCTTAGAGGGTTTCATGTATCTGATACAAAGGGTCTGCAATAAACTTCTGTGACTTGCGGTCGGATAAGTCATGAGGAAGGGATTATTAACAGGGAAAAAAAGAGCATAGTCTATGGCCCTCATTCAATTGCAATTTGACCAATAGAATAGGGGTCTAAATAAGCACATAACATATATATTTTAAAGAAGTTCTTAGTTAGTAAACATCTATCCAAAAGCAAGGTTTTCACTAACTAAAAACTTCTTTAAAAAATATATGTTATGTGCTTATTTAGACCCCTATTCAATTGGCCAAATTGCAATTGAATGAGGGCCTATGTCTGTTGGTAATAACATTCTTTATTTATCCCCTTAATTCTCATCCAGCTTTCAAGGGAGAGACCCTCCTTTAGACACTGTTCTACTCTCCTCACCCTCACTTGGTATATATCAGTTTCCCTAATTAGTTGTAGCAGGCTGCCAAGAACACTATCAATTCCACACATATAAAGAAAGATTGCTTCTTAGCTATAAAAAACAGAAAAAAACATAGCATATGACTGAATAAAGAGATGAAAATATCCTTTATTCTTATGAATTCTACGTTCTCCCTAAGAGAGATGACTGTGTAAAATTGCATCTAAGCTTTAACCTTAGTTGTGTAATTTGTTATTCAGCCAGTAGATGGCAATACCTTGTTCCTTTTGTCATATGTTGATTTTAGAGCTGTATCACAGCAAGTTTATTTTTAAAATCATATCTTAGCTTGAGAATATCAATAGTTAGTATAAAGATTTGCTTCCATGATAAATAATGAAGTATAAATTAGTAGATGTATATTAAATAAACCATTTATGCTAGTCAGAGTCTTTATAAGTTTGCAGTTAGTGCCATATAAATAGTGGCATGTAAATAGTGGCATGTAAATAGTGCCAATGGGTTCCCTGATGGTCCAGTGGTTAGGTTTTGGTGCTTTTACCACTGTGACCTAGGTATGATACAAGTTAGGAAGCCAAAAGGTTACACCACCCTGAACCCAAGCAGGGCTGGGCCTGGTCAGTACTGGGGAGACCATCTAGGAATACCAGGATCTGTATGCTGTGGCCCACTGGAGAATGAGGTGGCAACCCACTCCAGTATCTCTGTCATTTATACTAAGTGGATCAGCATGTTGTGTTGTGTTCTATGTGGTCACTGAGAATCGGACACGACTGAACAATGCAAACACAAACACAAATAGTTCCATGTTGATATGTGTATGTGAAGCAATGTTATGGTCTAACATGCCTTGACACCTCAACAGGGATTACCTTTGCCAACAAGACCGATCTCCAAGGCAGAGCAAGGTCCGTGTCCCCTAGTTGAAGGCTGGTGTATTACAGAGGTGGGATTCGTGGAAATTGGTACGCTTCCCCCTGGAAGCTCCCAGTGTGACCATCACCCTCTCCTCAAGTCTCAGCCCCTCAATCCACCTTGTCCAGGAGACCTCTGTAGATTGGCTCACGTCTCCTCCACTGAGTCTTAATATAGGGGTCCGGTCTATGGGATGGAATGGTGGTGTTCAAAATCCCGCTGTCCTTGTGGTTTAGCAGATGCAGGGGATCCAGACAAGGAAAGTACCCTTGAGATTCAGACCCCAGACCATTCAGTAGGTTTAGCCATATGCACAGGTGGGATTTTAGGTGGTAAAATATTATTTTAAATACGTTATACTCTAATTTTATATTTTTAAGGCAGAAGCTGTCATTACTGTCCTCTCTACTGGGATGCTGACTTTCCACCTAGACTAATGATGTTCCAATATATGGCTTTGAATTTCAAGCATAGGATATATTCATGGCATAGGCTCACCCTTCAAGAGAGATATCACAGTTCTTACTTAAATGAAATCAGATAAGTGAGTCCCGTGGTTTCAGCATGAAAAGGAGTTGACATGAACAGAGAAATGCTTAAAATGGTGTGTGGTCCTCAATTTTGTCTGGCAGTGTTACTTGGGGCTCAGGAACAAGAGGACCAGCACTAATAGCCATTAGGGGTGCAGGCTGTGAAGTAGAAGCCTGCATTTGAGTCATTTGAATTTGCAAATTCTGAACTACCTGTGCCAGAAGAGGTCAAGTTGCTGAGACACAGGGGGATTATCTCCTGCAAGTTTCAGGTTAGGCTTGGTTCTTAATGTCGGCCAGGTACTGGGAACCTAATAGCAAGGAGATCTACAGCAAAAGTACAGACAGAGAGTAGACAAATACAGAAGTCCATGGTTCTGGGTCGGCTGCAGATAAAGAAATAACCAGCAAAGAATCCAAAAACCCGGGAATCCAGAAGTCAGGTAATCGGGTATAAAGGCCAACGTGAAAAACAGAAATCCAATGAAAAGCAGTTGTTAGGAATCAGTCCATCAGTAACAACCCAGTACTCTACAGAACATAATAAGGAATTCATTAGTCCTAACATCAGCCCCTCATGGCAAACCGGAGTTCAAGTTATGTGAGATCACTGACAGAAGAGTAACACTGGAATTAAACCATATCAGCAATGTGCATTGGGGAAAGCACTATGGACACTGGATTCTAAACTCAAAGACAGGGCCCTGCATTTTTTGTAATGTGTTAATATTGTTTTGCCTTGATCACAACTCATGTATAGCGCTATAGAATATTTTAGCATGTTACAAATAAATGATGATAATAATAATAATATTCTAACTTACTGACATTTCAACCTATCAAGGAAGGGAAAAAAAAAAAAAAACAATAGGCAAATCAGTTGGAATGCACAGATTCAAATCTATAAATTCAGTCGTCTTCAAGCAGGGATAAAAATTGAGGACCACTGCATCACTGATCATTGCTGGAGAGTCATTAAGGTGAGGCTAAGTATAATTTGCCTCCCTACTGGTGTAGTTATTATTGTTTTGGTACCTTCTTTTTTTACTTTCTAATGGAATTCATTTTTTTCTGTATTTTTTTTATTTTCAGCAGTGTTTTATTTTCTGGTGTTTGGTTAATTTTTTGGGGGGTAGTGTTAGGAACTATGGGGGTCCTTGTATACCCCAGTTGGGGGATAGTGTCCATGTGAGGCCAAAAGACTCCCTGTGGTAATAGTTAGGGTACCATGGGGTTCATAGGTACCCCCCTGGTATAGGCGTTAATGTTAAGTACCATGTGGGGTCCATGAGGACTCCCATGCTATACTGTATGTGTTAGTGTTAGGCACTATGGGGGTCCCCATGGTTATGGACAGAGACTGCCCTAGTGAACCCCATGTGGGTAATGGACCCCCACCCACAGTAAAAAGGGTAAAGGGAAGGGAGCCCAATGCCCTCTCTGCATTTTTTCAGTATTGTTTAACCCCTTCACTGCCATGCCATATAGTTGTATCGGAATGTGGGAGGGTGTTAGGGCTAACGCAGTGTGTTCACATTATTGGATGGGTAAAATTCGATAGCATTGCTTTGGAGACTACTGAGATTTAGCATCTCCTACAGGTATTCTTTACACAAGTTGTGAGCACACCTTTAGACAAGTTGTGAGCTAAAGAGCTATGTCCAAAAAAAAAACTTGGTAGGATTCAGTAAATTACAGTAAGTGGGCAATTTAAAAACTCCTGTAGCTATGAGTCAGCCTTACTATTATTATTACTATTATTATTACTATCCTTTATTTGTGACAAGCTAACATATTCCATAGTGCTATACAGGGGTTAATTACAAGATAAAAACAATATTACAAAAATTGCAGAAGAATCTTTGAGCTTAAAATCAGATGAACACAGTGCATGTTTCCATATCACCTTACAAAATTTAAAACTGACAAACTTACAATCACAGGATTTCTTAGTGGAGCCATGAAATTGTTGTTGTTCAGTCATGTCCAACTCTCCATGATCCTATGGACAGAAGCAAATAAGGCACAATGTTATGTCTCTGGTTGTACTTATCCATACGTTTTTCTTGACAAAGATTCTGGAGTGGGTTGTCAGTTCCTTCTGAAGTGGACTGCTATTTGTCTGACCTCTCTGCTATGACCTGCCCATCTTGGGTAACCCTGCATGGTATAGCTCTCAGCTTCATTGAAGGACACAAGCCCTTTAACCACAAAAGGTAGCGATCCAGAAGGGGCTATGAATTAGAGATGTTATATTATTTAACAACGGGATTCGTTTGTGATTATGGGTTTTGCTTGTTTTAATACCAAAAAAACAAATTGATAGTACAAAGCCAATGGAATGATAATGTCATAAGTACCCTCCTTTAACAATTTGAAAAGGATGTATGTAATCTGCTGTCTGATCTGCAGTGTGTATTAATAATCTGCCTTGTGAATTTTAAATAGACAGTATACTCACTGATTGATCTGGACACTTGGCCGTGGTTGTTCAAGTATGAGACTTAAGCGATATGTTGTAGTTCAAGAACTGTTCATTTAGCATTAAGTATTGCACATTTAGTTTGTTGATTGTGCTTGGTTTTCTTCCTGGTTTAGTCTTGTAAAGTTCATGACAGCCATCTAGAGGATTTATATTGGCAGTACAGTTATAGCACAATAAAATCCTATACCATGAATTTAACATTTGTTTTTTTTAATATGCCCTTAGGACAGATAATTTAATATGGTAATTTTATAATTTAATCAATAAAATAGATCATAATCCTAATATAAAATATACAAACTGTAACCATATGAATAAAACATACAAGGATGGAAGAAAATTATAATATTCATTAGTTTTATAAATCAGTATTTCCCTTATAAATGCTTATTGGTCCTTAATTCTCATACACTGAAAATACATTTTGCTTATTTGCCCAGAGTAAGAATATTCAAAATGCATAGCTCCAATGGGTATTCACTAGCATTTTATTCTTTATACTATTGGTGGTGGGGATGTCGCGAACATAAAATTTTCGGTTTGTGAACCACGGACACAAATTTCATCAAATGTTCGCGAACGGGCGAACCGGGCAAACCGCCATAGACTTCAATGGGCAGGCAAATTTCAAAACCCACAGGGACTCTTTCTGGCCACAATAGTGATGGGAAAGTTGTTTCAAGGGGACTAACACCTGGACTGTGGCATGCCGGAGGGGGATCCATGGCAAAAGTCCCACGGAAAATTACATAGTTGATGCAGAGTCTGGTTTTAAGCCATAAAGGGCATAAATCACCTAACATTCCTAAATTGTTTGAAATAACATGCTTTAAAACATCAGGTATGATGTTGTATCGATCAGGTAGTGTAAGGGTTACACCCGCTTCACAGTAACAGACCAATCTCCCCGTTTAATGCACCGCAAACAACCGCAAACAGTACCTTTGCACAACCGCAAACTCCCCATTTGGATACCAAGCTAGCCATGTTCTGTTCCTTGTCCTCACTGATGTCATTGAAGGTCTCTTCCTCCACCCAGCCACCAAGGGTCCCCGAAAGGTGACAACAAGCCCCCTGGGACGCCTGCTGTTTTTGGTCTTCCACCTCCTCAAAGCCACCTTCCTCCTCTGACTCCTCTTCTTCAGACTCTTCTCTCTGCGTTGCCTCTGTCTGTGTTATTATAAGGTGTGTACTGTTAAGTTGTACTATTCCTATCGGTTTAATCCCTGTTACGTCCACTATTAGGGGACGTGTATATGGCATGGATTTTTGGAAGCGGGAGATGGAAAAAGATGCTTGGTCGGTCCTCCCACTTCAAATTTGGGGCACTGCGCATGCAATCTAAAGTGCCACCAGATAGGAGTGGTGTGTTCAGTTGTACTATTTATTCCTATTGGATTCAATAAAGCCAATAAACCTGGCCCGTTACTAGCCAGGAAACTACAAACCAAAACAACACAAAATAGGATACTTCAAATTAAGACCTCGAAGGGAGAAAAAACAACGAACCCAAATAAGATCCAGAAGATTTTTCCAAAATTTACAATACCCTTTATACGGCAACAAAACACATAGATCTACACAAAATGAGGGGATTTCTTAATTCCTGTGATCTCTCCTTAATAGAAGAAAATGACTGAGAGACTTTAAATGCCAAAGTGACCCTAGATGAAGTGAGAAAAGCAGTCCAGAACCTCAAACCTGGTAAGTCACCAGGCCCAGACGGGTACACCAATTTATATTATAAAAAATGTATAGACATATTAGGCCCGCACTTGGTCACTCTAACAGAGTTCTAGAAGGCAAGCAAACACCAGCAGAGCTGAACAGGGCAGATATCGCTCTATTCCCTAAGGAGGGTTGAGATGCCCTAGAACCAAAAAACTACAGGCCAATATCATTACTAAACTGTGATACAAAGATCCTGTCAAAAATAATAGCCGATAGAATGTCATCCTTCTTGCCTAAGTTAATACATAATGACCAAGTAGGCTTTGTCTCCCACAGGCAAGCGGGAGACAACATTAGAAAAGTCATGAACCTACTGTACCACACCAAAGCCTCTAAAATTCAAGCATGTCTTATGGCCTTTGACATTGAAAAGGCGTTTGATTCCCTGGAGTGGACTTACCTATATGCCACGCTTGAAAAATTTGGTATTAAAGGCCATTTCATAAATCTCATACACTCATTATACAAATCATCCAGGGCAAGGTTACAGATTCCGGGAGATGAGAGATCCTTACTTAAAATAGAAAGAGGAACAAGACAGGGGTGCCCCCTTTCTCCCCTTCTATTCGCAATAGCAATAGAAACCCTGGCTCAGACAATTAGGGCCAACGCTGGGATCACAGGCATAAAAATAGGCCATCACCATTTCAAAACTTGTCTATTTGCAGACGACCTGCTGTGTATGCTCTCAAACCCTACCCAATCGGTCCCAGAGTTGATTCGAACTATGGAGGAGTTTGGTCAGATTTCTGGCCTTAAACTGAACATAGAGAAGACAGAAGCACTAGCAATTGACTTAACAGCAGTAGAGAAGCAGGGTCTCCAAGAGAAGTTTAATATTAAGTGGGATAAGAACCACATAAACTACCTGGGAATCCGACTAACCCCTAAGCTAGAGAACTTGTACAAAGCCAACCACTCCAAACTTTATAAAACAATAATTAATGACCTGAGTAAATGGACAAAGTATAGGTTATCGTGGCTAGAGAGAATAAATATGATAAAAATGAATGTCCTTCCTAGGTTGCTCTACATATTTCGAACACTCCCGATCCCGATTAAATAAAAAGAATTAGAAAATATTCAAAGGAAAATATTTCAGTTTATCTGGAACCACTCTCCCTCACGCATCACAAAGAAAATTATGTACCTTCATAAGTCAGAGGGGAGACTATCGTGTCCAAACTTAAAATATTACCACAAGGCAGCTCAGTTATCTTTCCTTCCAATAGCACATTCTATAGGGCATCAAACTGCCTGGGTGTATTTAGAGAACCACACTTTAAGGCCCTTAACCTGGGACAAGGTGGCTTGGCTATCAGAATTGCCTAAGAGCCCTAAAAACTCACCAAACCCCATAATCAGACACTCACTATCATACTGGAAATGGGCCAAGAAACACACAGGTTTGTTCCCTGGATCCACCCAAATGACCACAATTCTTGACCACCCTCAGGCCCCGAAACACATGAGTACAACATCACAACACTGGTGGATGTCAAGAAAACTAGATAGACTGGGAGACTGGTTAGTAAAGGGCCAGATGCTCACCTATGAGGAACTGAGGGACAAGCATGAGCTACCGCTGTCAGAACATTACAGTTACTGTCAGCTGAGGCATTTCACACACTCCCTGACCCAGAAACAGGGGACACCGGTCTTAAATTGGTTCTCCAAAATTTGTAAAGATAAACCTCTATCAAGGGGGATCATTGGGTCGCTTTACAAATATAAAACATTTGTTACTGGTTGAAGCGACACTGGGAGTGGGGGAGCCCTGGAGACCCTTCAGAAGCAACCGGCGGCAAAATCATCCCAGGAAAGGAGAGGTCGCTTACTGAAGCCTGCCCTAGGGTAACCCAAGGGTGATTGCCTAGGTTAGATATTGTAAATAATAAGCTAATACTGCTGGAGGGATGATAGCTAATAGGACTTTGGTGTTTCCTGCAGATATACTCTTTACTATTGTCTGTTTTACCATGTTTTAGGTATCTCTTAAATTGCAATCACAGTAAAAAATAAGAAAAATGATTAACCTAAAAAGTAAAAATAAGAAGGACTAGCCAGCTAACTTTCACAAAATGTCTTTATTGTAAATATGTATTTTTGCACAACTGTTATGCAAGACTGTTCAAAAATGCTTTATTTTTCATTACATGCTGTACATCTTCTGACAATAAAATAATTGAAATGTAAAAATTAGGTATTGTTGCAGCTACCAGAAAAATTGATGTTAGTTTGCCAGGCAGAAAGTGCCCTTAAACATTGCGTCTTAAACCCTAGTTGGTGGCGGATAAGTCACGCAAGTCATCCGGCATTCAGGGATAAAATACAGCAGTGTGTGGACCATTATTAGCTCAAGGCAGCTCATCTATCAGGCCTTTTTTAATCGGATGTATCGCCCACTGTCAGTCCCTTCGGGATCCATCCCTCATTCATCTTAATAAAGGTGAGGTAATCTAGACTTTTTTAACCTAGGCAACTTCTCTTCTCAGTGACAAAACCTCCTGCTGCACTGAAGGTCCTTTCTGACAGAACATTTGAAGCGGGGCAGGACAGAAGTTCTATGGCAAATTGGGATAGCTCAGGCCACAGGGCAAGCGTGCACACCCAGTAGTCAAGGGGTTCATCGCTCCTCATAGTGTCGATATCTGCAGTTAAGGCGAGGTAGTCTGTTACCTGACGGTCGAGTCGTTCTCTGAGGGTGGACCCCGAAGGGCTGTGGCGATGCATAGGACTTAAAAAGCTAAGCATGTCCTCCATCAACAACACATCTGTAAAGTGTCCACTCCTTGCCGGCGTGGTCGTGCGAAGAGGAGGATTATGTTCACCTCTTCCACTGTTAGATTGCCGTTGTGCTGTGACATCACCCTTAAATGCTGTGTAAAGCATACTTTTTAATTTATTTTGGAAGTGCTGCATCCTTTCCGACTTGTGGTAATTCGATAACATTTCAGGCACTTTCTGCTTATACTGGGGGTCTAGTAGTGTGGACACCCAGTACAGGTCGTTCTCCTTCATCCTTTTTATACGAGGGTCCCTCAACAGGCACGACAGCATGAAAGACCCCATTTGCACAAGGTTGGATGCCGAGCTAGTCATGTCCCGTTCCTCGTCCTCAGTGATCTCACTGAAGGTATGTTCTTCCCCCCAGCCACGTACAACACCACGGGTACCAGATAGGTGACAACGAGCACCCTGGGATGCCTGATGTGGTTGGTCTTCCTCCTCCTCCTCAAAGCCACATTCCTCCTCTGACTCCTCTTCCTCACAATCCTCTTCCAGCGTTGCTGCAGGTCCAGCAAGCGATGCTGATAAGGCTGTTTCTGGTGGTGATGGTAACCACAACTCTTCCTCTTACTCTTCACACTCTTCGCACGGCACGCTCCAGGAAGAAAACAAATGGTATGATGTCGCTGATGGTGCCCTCGGTGCGACTGACCAGGTTTGTCACCTCCTCAAAAGGACGCATAAGCCTACAGGCATTGCGCATGAGCGTCCGAAACGTGGCAAAAAAATCCACAGCTCCGCAGAGGCTGTCCTAGCACCCCGGTCATACAAATACTCGTTAACGGCCTTTTCTTGTTGGAGCAGGCGGTCGAACATTAGGAGTGTTGAATTCCAACGTGTCGGGCTGTCTAAAATCAAGCGCCTCACTGGCATGTTGTTTCGCCGCTGGATATCTGTAAAGTGCGCCATGGCCGTGTAGGAACGCCTGAAATGGCCACACACCTTCCTGGCCTGCTTCAGGATGTCCTGTAAGCCTGGGTGCTTATGCACAAAGCGTTGTACAATCAGATTACACACATGTGCCATGCACTGCACATGTGTCAACTTTCCCAAATTCAATGCCGCCAACAAATTTCTTCCATTGTCACAAACCACTTTGCCGATCTCCAGTTGGTGCTGAGTCAGCCACTGATCCACCTGTTCGTTCAGGGCGGACAGGAGTGCTGGTCCGGTGTGACTCTCTGCTTTCAGGGAAGTCAACCCCAAGACGGCGTGACACTGCCGTATCCGGGATGTGGAATAGTACCTGTGGAGCTGGGGGGGGGGGGGGGGGGGCATTGATGTGGAGCAAGACATAGCAGCAGCAGAAGAGGACTCAGCCGAGGAGGTTATGGAAGAGGATGGAGTAGGAGGAGTAGAGGAGGTGGCAGCAGGCCTGCCTGCAAGTCGTGGCGGTGTCACCGACTCCTCTGCAGAGCCACGTATTCCATGCTTGGCAGCCATCACCAGGTTTACCCAATGTGCAGTGTAGGTGATATACCTGCCCTGACCATGCTTTGCAGACCAGGTATCAGTGGTCAGATGGACCCTTGCACCAACACTGTGTGCCAGAGATGCCATTACTTCCTTTTGCACAAGCGAGTACAGGTTGGGGATTGCCTTTTCATCCAGGTACCTTCCACTGCAGTGTCCCAATAGCTACAAATTTTTTGAACGCCTCAGACTCCACCAGCTTGTATGGTAAAAGCTGGCAGGCTAAGAGTTCAGACAAGCCAGCTGTCAGTTGCAGGGCAAGGGGGTGACTTTGTGACATTGGCTTCTTACGCTCAAACATGTCCTTGACAGATACCTGACTGTGGGCAGATGAGCAGGGACTGCTCAGGGTGAGGCACGGAGTGGCGGATGGTTGAGAGGGGGCAAGCAGGGCAGCAGTGGTTGACGTGGCTGAAGATGCTGGACCAGGAGGAGGATGGCGGCTTTGACTTTGTGTGCTGCTTGTACTCATGTGTTGATCCCATAGGCGTTTGTGATGTGACATCATGTGCCTTCACAAAGAAGTTGTACCTAGGTGGGTGTTGGACTTGCCACGACTCAGTTTCTTTTCGCACAGGTTGCAAATGGCATCGCTGTTGTCACAGGCAGACACACGAAAACATTGCCACACTGCTGAGCTCTGCAATGACGGCATTCTGGTGGTGGCAACAGCATGCGTTGAATGGCGTGCTGTCTGGCTGACCCCGGGTGCCGATGCATGCTGTCTGACTGTGCCACTAGCTACTTGCGACGACCTCCCCCTGCTTCCAACTCGTCTCCTCCTCCTCTCTGTCTCCCCATCTGAACTTTCCTCCTGTTCTTCTTCTCTTATAGCGGGCACCCACGTGACATCCACGGACGCATCGTCATCATCAACCGCTTCACTTGTATCTGACAACTCACCAAAGGAAGCAGCACCGGGTACAACATCATCATCATCAGACCGTACGTCCATGTGTATAATACTGCCTGACTGGGACATATCCCTGTTATCTACATCCTCTGGCACTAATGTTTGCGCATCACTCATTTCTTCCAACGGATGTGTAAATAACTCTGCTGACGGATCAAGTGAAGCGGCTGTGGTGCTAGTGTTGGTGGTGGCAGCAGGCGGGCGAGTGGTAACTGGAGAGGTGCCCGAAGCTAAGCTGGAGGAGGATGGTGCGTCTAGGTTCCGAGCGGAAGCTGTAGAAGAATGGGTGTCCTGTGTTAGCCAGTCAACCATGTCCTCAGAACTTTTCAAGTTCAGGGTACATGGCCTCTGAAAACTGGGCATTATTCTAGGGCCAAAGGGAATCACAGCACCACGACCATGATGGCCCCTGCGGGGTGGCCTGCCTCTGCCTGTCATTTTTTTTCCGATTAGTGGTACTATGCGTGCAAGCTACTGTGACACCAGATATGAGTGGCACTGTGCACTGGCAAAAGTTGGCACAGTAGACGCAATAGGCCTCACACACACGCCTGTAGGCAGGCAACTGATATTCAATCGATTCAGTAAAAAAAGGGTTATTTTATTTCACTGTACACTAGGTTGCACCAGATATGAGTGTCACTGTGCACTGGCAAAAGTTGGCAGAGTAGGCGCTGTAGGCCTCACACACACGCCTGTAGGCAGGCAACTGATATTCAATCGATTACAGTCAAAAAAGTGTTGTTTTATGTCACTGTACACTACGGTTGCACCAGATATGACGTATCACTGTGCATTGGCAAAAGTTGGCAGAGTAGATGCAATAGGCTTCACACACACACACCTGTAGGCAGGCAATTGCTATTCAATCTATTACAGTCAAAAAAGTGTTGTTTTATTTCACTGAGCACAATATAAGCTGTGAGCCTGACAGAGGCAGGCAACTGAAATTAGATTAAAGGAAAAAAGGGTTGTTTTTTTTCAATGTATGGTACACCAACTATGACTGGTGAAACAGAGCAGAATATTAGCTGTGAGCCTGAAATTAGATTACAGGGAAAACATTTTTTTTTCAATGTATGGTACACCACCAGGTATGAGTAGTGAAAATAAGCACAATATAAGCTGTTAGATGTTAGCCTGTCACACACACACGCTGGCAGGCAGGCAGGCATATGCAATTAGATTACACAGAAAAAAATAATAAAATAAAATAAATGATATTCTAGCCCTAAAAAGGGCTTTTTGGGTTGCTGTCCTTGCAGCAGAAATCAGATGAGTCCTTCAGGTCTGTAGTGGAAGCTAAATACACAGCCTGGCTATCTATTTCCCTATTAAATCTCCTTTTCTAAAATGGATGCTGTCCTTCAGATGGAAGGCTCTGGAAGGGAGTGTATGCTGCTGATTGGCTGGAATGTGTCTGCTGACTGTGGGGTGCAGGGTCATAGTTTCCTTAATGATAAAGAATAGGGGGCGGACCGAAAAGCGCGTCCGTTGCGAGCGCGAAAGGGCCAAAATCGCTGCGAATAGTCCGCGGGCGAACTGTCTGGGACATCTCTACAGCTGAGTCCCATATGTAGAGTCTGACCTGGGAAGCTACAGTGACTGACAGCCAAAAAAACATTTATAAACAGGTGTCCTGTGTGCAAATTTGGCATAAAAGTGAGAGTAAACATTGTATTTCCTAAATCCAGCAAGCATACTTTAAACAATGCAAAGTTTTGCAGTTTGGGTACTTTTTTTTTAGCTTGTGCAATGCAGACTTGTTTAATACAGAACCATGGCTAAATTCATTTAGCCTAAGAAGATGCCATATACATGGATTGAAACATTACCATTATGATTGATTTTTTTTTTAACATAGTTCATACTACTTCATACTTTATTTAGTTTATTATTAGTTGGCTAAGTTAATGATCTGATAAATTACTTGCTAATCATTCCTGTTAGTATTACTTTTTGTGTAATGCAACAAATGATAGTATTGTATTGCATATATACTATTTTCTGCATCACATATCCTCATAATGTATTTAGAGATTGCATATTAAATACTCAAACAATTCTAAAGAGACTGTGTGTTAAGGCCTTAACTCCTAAATTGATTCTCTCACATTAAATTATGTACTATATTTAATTGGAAAATATTGCTACAATTTAATTATCTCTGTACTTGTGCCCATTAAGGTCTCTCATGTGATGAAACTATGAGACTGCATGAGTTTTAATATGAACACATTTTGCTTCTAAATATCTCTCTTCTGCGGATGGATAATGACAGCCCCCCTCCTAAAAAAAAACAAAAAACGTGTATTTCATTTGTTTGATTTAGTAAAATACTTGTACTTATCATAACATATTTCCTTCTATGTTCAAGATCACTTTTATATCGATAAAAACAGAAACAAATTTTTAATTACAAATTAGGGAAATTTGTTCGGCATAAACTACACACTGGATTGATCAAGTGGTTTTAGTTAAAAATATATAAGGCAGCTGTAAATATGTCTACTTTACTGTGTTTTTATTGCAAATTTTGAAAATGGAAAGTCACAGAATAAATGTTAATGTTTACATAAAGCAGATGACATTTTCTTTGAAGTGGTGGAAAACTTTGTGTATGAAACATGCTTTGTGATGAATAAACAATTTGATTCTTTGGAATGCAGTAGCTGCTCCCTCACAATGAAGATAAAGAAGCTCAACAGCTGTCTGTTATATACATTTTATATCCTATTACATTTCAGAAAAATAAACTATACATATAAAACTTCAAACTAAATTTATAGAGGAAAACACAGCACAGGCTGCCGTTTTATACTATTTAGATTCTATTACATGTCAGAATAAAAAAGCACACTTGTAAAACTTCAAACAGAGTTTAAAGAACTACAGAGCGTAGCCAACAGGAAATAGGAAACAATCTAGTGGGGATAGAGCAGTGCAGGGAGGGGTTAGAGTAGTCTCTGATGGCCCAAGTCTGGGATAAGCAGCTTACCTCCCACCCTCTCCAATCTTTTCTCCTGTTTATTCATTTGTCACACCTTGCCAGGTATGGGAGTGTAGGGTTGTAGTTACAATGTTGGTAGAATTAGTTTGGCAATGTTGCCGTTAATTATTGTACAGATGCTAGCTTGCAGCTTCTGTTATCATCAAGGGGTTGTGTTCATCAAAACACATATCTAGGACCTCATTCAGTTCCAGACTTGAAACTCGCGAAGATACGTATTTTCAATTGCTGGAACTTTTTTTTGTGTAAAGTTACAAATGTTCAGTTACCTTCACTTGTAATATTACTCACTCAAAAGTCATAAAACTAAGGTTTGTCAGTAAAAGTGAGGGGGTAGGATTATGTGGTGCTTGCAAAGGTACACCAGTGATCCCAGCATTACTGATTGTCCAGCTGAGACACAGCCATAGGAACCAATGGAAAACAGGGAACCTCATGCAATTCACAGGGACAGGTCATAAAAGTGACCTGTAAAGAGTCACCCACCCAGACTGTGTTGTAGAGCTTTACCAGTGAACACGTAAGTCTAGGAGTTGGAGGGATATTTGAGAGAAAGACTGAGAAGGAGCTATAGATTTGTAATTAATTTCCTTATTTCCATTTCCTAAATACTTTTTGCTTAAATTTTCTGAAAACATAATCACTGATTACACATAATTTAAACAAACATAGAGTAATACCCACACATACATCTATATATAACTAGGACACTTTACCCATACACCCTTAATCCCCTACCCTATACCCTTACATTGAATAAACACTTAATATATACATCTTTATTTTTCATCACATACATTTTGATTACTCCTTTTTTTATTTTTGTGATTTCTGAAGGAGGGTGGAGAGGAGGAGGAAAGGAGGAGAGGAGAAGTGTAAGGTTGCCATTGGGAGAGGAGTGTAGAGAGGGAGAGCAGTGGAGAAAGTGGAGAGAGGGAGATGAATGGAGAGAGGGAGCCCGTAGCAGTGAAGAGGTAGGCACACATAGTGTAGGGACAGAGGGGGTCTGAACCTGGGAGGAGGTAGTGATGGGGAAGGACAGGTCTCCGGGAGAGATAAGGGAGGACAGAATCCGCAGCTGCAGTTAGAAGGACAAGAGGCTGTGGCCAAGCCCAGAGGCACTAACTATACCCTAGAGGAGACGATGGTCCTCCTCCATGAGATCTGTGCCTGCACCAACATCCTACATGGGGGAGGGAAGTGAGCCCTAGTTAGAGGATACAGGCTTGGAGTGAGGTGGCAGCAAGGGTTTCTGCATTGGGCTTTGTTAATGGGGATGTGAGCTCAAACACAGATATGATGACAGCCGAGCAAAGGTCAAGAAGAAGATGGCAGAGGAGACCAGAGCAGTCAGAGCAGCAAGAGCTACAAGTGGTGGTCCTCCAGTGAGCAGCCAGAATAATGAGCGGAAGAAGACATTAAAGACCTTAAATGATTGGTTTGCACCAGCTACAGTTGTGGAACTTTCAGACCTGGTGGGTTTGCAAGATCCCAGAACCATGCTAGGTGAACATCATATCCACCATCCACCCCTCACATACACACCATGTATACCACACACACACATAGATAACACACATCCAATGCTGCCCACCAATGAAAGGGATATGTAAGCTTCATGGATTTGACTGGGGATAGATGTGTAATGTATCCCTAGTCAAATTCAGGAAGCTTACATATCACTTTCATTGGCATGCAGAATCAAATGTGTGTAAAATACTTAACTAACACTTAACTATGAGTAGCAATGACAAAATATATTCATAGTTAGTAAACATCCAATAGAGAGTTCATGTATGGATGTGCCCAATGCAGCATATGCAGATACAGACTCTTTAGGGCTGGATGTGCAATGTAGTATACTAGCCTATCAGTGGCCATATCTCAGCAGCATTTTACCAACTTTTGCTGAAAGGTTGGTTAGTATAACACATTGCACAGCTAGTTCAGCAAAGTATGTGTCTTCATGAGCTGCAGAGGCCAGACAGCAGCATGATTATTTAATTGATATGAGCCATAACTAACCAAGCTCATAATACAAAGCAATGATCACCTGTGTAATATAATAACTCCACGCAATGACAAATAATCATGTTCTGTACATCATGATGTCAGATATACATGAACACACAGCGATCATGTGATCATATTACACGATGTTATTAACTCAAATACTGTTGTTCTCTCATTTCAGTGACAGGCAGTGGTGTCTGCTCAGATTGAGCCAGTGTAAAAAGAACCTGATTATGCCCCGGGTCACAAGGATTAATGGCAAGAGGAGGAAGAAGAGTTACTGAGAGGATCTGAAGGCTCAGAATATGATGAGGATGTAAGTGTTGTGTACTCAGTGTGGGAAGCTGCTGGCCTGTCCTCTACACCCATGGCATTTGAGCCCACTGGCACCCTCCTCCCCCACATCGACTCGACTCCTGGGCCCTCCTACTGGACAGATTATCGCTCAATGCCACCACCTTCACCTCCACCGCCTCCTCCCACCACCATCACCTCTTGGATCTAGGAAGCACTAGGCCAACCTCCATACACCATAATGAATCATCAGCACCTCCCCAATTGGCCAACACCACTACCTCCCTCCACAGATATGCCACCACCCCAGAGCCCTCCCCAGCAAATCCGCAGCCTGGCCCATCCTCATCTCCCTCCATGCCTCCTACACCTGTGCTGCACTGCCACCTTCAGGGTCTATAACTATTAATGAAACAACTCCTCTTAGGCATGGTGGCACAAGAATGGGGACCCTATGCTCAGGCAGAGCACAAGATAGGGGTTGCATCTATTATTTACCCTCTCAGTGAAAAACTATTGTCAGTATGTTTAGAAACTTATGCCTGTCATATAGTCCATAATCCTCTTATCTGTGGACATGTATGATTATGGTTAACACATAACCAATTGATGGTCACTGAGGAATGCCGTTGAGAAGAAATTATGTAGTCCCTTTTTTTATTTTATTTTCTTTCCATTAGTGAGCAACCTGTATATATTTTTTACATCACATAATGCAATTTGTTCATCTGCAAGCAATGCTACCAAATAATGTAAGTAACCTATATACACAATGGCTGTCAGGTTCCCTTAGCTGAATGATCTCAGACACCAGAAATAAACACATATATTATGTTTAAATCCACATGACTGTTGTTATGTTTAATTACTCTCAATGCGCACATGGCGGTGGGCTTGCATAGTACTACTGTTATATGTTAATGAAACTCAACAGTTACACATGTGTTAGTGAAGCATGTCATGCTCTTAATAATATGAGAGCAGATTAATTTGTCTGATGTAATTTACAGACATTAAGGCTGATGACCCTTGTTTTCCATCAACATTAATAGGTATGTGTTTAGACGTTATGATACCATAATAAAAAGTTATAATCTGTATACCAATTGAATGTGATATTGGTCACAGCTAAGCATTTATTGTGTTATGCCAGATCATAAGTAAAGATCATGGCACGTGATTTCTCATGACAGATACAGCATGGTTTGCACTGTTTGTAGATGAAGATCATGTAAGTTTATTGTTACAGTTACAGTATAAAGCACTGTACTGTACATACAGATCTTGCTAGATTTTTTTAGATTATGACCATCATTTTTTCATTTGTCTGATTTTTTTAACTTTTTCTGATCACACTGATGTGTGTAATTGAATTCAATTACATAATTCAGGAGTCTTTTAAAATGAACAGATGAAGACATAATGTATGAGCTATGTTCATTACTGGTTACGAATATTATGTGAAGAGATGAATGATGAGATTTTTATTAATCTGATTATCATAACTGTGTTGTTATGACCACTTAACAATGTAGATGCTATGTATTATAATTATACAGTATTATCTTTAACCATTTCGATTTTTCCTGTTTTCACCAAAGCCTCTTAAACTTGTGGGATTCACGCACACAACACCCATGATATTAATGTACAGTCAGATACATTGATGACTGTGCTCTGTTTACAATAAACTATTTTATTGTTATACTGTTATCAATTTGTCTGTGTTTTTCTAATGGTTACTTATTTGGGACATGAACATACATTACATTTACTTAACAATCAGATTTTTGTATATTGATCAACTTTTTGTATACACATCCTGGGTTAAGGTATGGTAGATGTGTATTATTAATCTTTTCACTAATCACCTGCATTGTAAGTATTAATTACGTATAGATAACAGCACAATTTATTTCAGCAGCATTAATGGTGATACTTTTGATGACAGATATGTCTTCAGGCATATGGTTGCTGTATTCCTACTTTTTCATGTCAATAATGTCACATAACTGAATAATTAATGTTGTTTACAATTTCCATGTTAAATCTGATATTAATATCATCATTATTTAACATTGGTTCACATATTGGTGCACACAACACCTTAAATTATTGTGACAGCAGAATTAAATATTTTCTTTAAAAAACAGTTTTGTGTATTCATTACAGACCATTACATGGTGGTTTACAAGTGGTCTCATTATTCGTATGGCCAAAATGTTTTTTTACTATCACAAAATTCCAAATAAAGCGTGAACAACAGTCATGGCGATTTTTGGGTGTTAATACTTGGACATATTTACATTACAACATAGTTCTGGATCACCTTTTCACTGAAGGGTTGTTAATCATCACATGTATTATTAATACGTAATTAATACAATAACACAAGCTGTTATTTCACATATTTATTATTGGTATACAAATTGTCACAAGCACAGAAGCAATGGTGTGGGACTTCACTGTACAGGTGTACAGATTCCCATTGATGAAGGTACGTTTTCTGGGTCTCCATCTGCCTCTCCACAGCCTCCTTGTGAAACAAGTATAAAATCAAGGCAGGACATTAATCTTAACCTAATTAATACGTCCCAACCTGGAAATCTTGCCCCTCAACCATATCTGGATATCTAGGGCCAGTTCTTTATACAAATAAAGATAATTTACCTTATACAAATGTTGACCTTATATAGAAGTGTGAGTTATGTTTACCCCTAGAAAATGTTTTCAGAGGAAGTCAAAATCCTTTTTGGGCAGCGAAATATTTAAAGCTTTGGTTTTCTCTATATTCAATTTTAAGACTGAGATTTTCCCAAATTCATCAAGGACCCAGAGTAAGGTAGGGATGGAGACAGCTGGCTCAGCAAGGGAATAAAAAAGGTTGTCTGCAAAAAAGCAGCGTTTAAAATGATGTGAACCTACTAACAAACTCTTAATGTCTGAGTTGGACCTAATCAATTGCGCTAGAAGCTCCATTGCCAGAGCAAACAAATGGGGAGAGAGTGGGCAACCCTGTCTAGTACCTCTTTGGATGTCAATATAAGCCATTGAGTCTCCCAGTAGCTTCAAAAAAGCTTTGAGGGAGTGATAGTATATGTTGATTAGAATCGTAAAATTATGTGGGCAGCCACTTTTTTTAAAACTGTTCTGAGATATGACTATTCACAGTCAAATGCCTTCTGAATATCAAGTGCTAGAAGACACAATGGAATGTGGTTCTGGTCAGATAGATGTAGTATATTTAGAACCCTTCAGATGTTATCCCCCGCTTATCTATGGGAAATAAACCCAACTTGGTTCTTGTGTATAATCCTAGGGAGGAATTGAGCTATTCTGTTAGCCATGAGTTTCTGGTTTAGGAAAGCATCTGGCCAATAGTTCTTAACCTCCCTCTTTGGAAAAGAAAATCAAATCTGCTTGATTAAGCTCCAGAGGAACCAGATGACCCTCCAGGATCATATTATGATGTGTAGCTAAATGTGGGGCAAGAAGTTAAGCAATGATCCTGTAATACAGATTTGTAAGTCCATCCAGTCCCTGGGCCTTACCAATCTTTAAAGACTGTATAGTATTGTATGATTTGAGAATGAAGAATCAATTAAGAAAGCATCAATTCTGAAGTAGGACTTGTGAACCGCAGAGTAAAACGATTGCAAGGTTTACGGCTTTGGTATTCGGCCCGTAATTTGCGGGCTTGTTCAATTTAATAGCACCAGAATCAGAAATGAACGGTAGCCTGCAGTATGTCCGCAGACATACGGCCTGTATCCAACAAGATGTGGGCTTAAAATTGAATTGGGCTTATACGAATTGGAGCCAGCAGCACTCCTGCAGACATATGGTCTGTATCCCTCAAGATGTGGGATTGCAATTGAATTGAGCTCACATTTTGAGACAAAGTGTGGACAAAGTTTGTCTTTTGTAAAACATTTTTACTGAGGGATGTAGAGGTTTATATGTTATAAAACCTTTGTGCCTCTTTAACTGTGATTTGAAACCCCTAACATTATGGGAAATACAGGTAAAATTTGTATCAGTCATGATACCTAATCAGTAATTGTGTGATCGTCTGTGGGCATAGTACTCACCACGGAGAGGAAGCGAGACCAAAGTGGAGACTGTTCTGTTTAACTGCTTTTGCAGGTCTCAGCAAGGTCTTTCTTTCACTTTTCATGTTTTGTTTAGAAGAAAATATGTATCATACAATACAAAAAAAAAATGTCATTATGACAAAAACAATATAAAGTTGAACAGTAGTATCTTAAATAAGTCTTAATTGTTTTTTTCTGTATCAACATATCCAAACCAAATCAGATCAAACCTTTATAATATTACTAGCTACTTGCCCGTCAAGAATGACAGGAGTCAAATTGTAAGGCAGGCAATGCTGTTTGCCACACATTGCCTGTCAAAAATGACGGGAATAATTTTCCCCACCTCTCTCCCCCTGTGTCTCCTTCCCCCCTCCCCTGTGTCGCCCCCCCCTCTCCCCTGTGTCCACTTTCCTCCCGCTCTCTCCCCTGTGTATCCTTTTCCCCTCTGCCTTTCCCCTCATTGCTGGCAGGATCGCATCCAGGTACGTGGTTGGGCCAAGGGTGTTACGAGCCTGGAGGGCTTGGCGATGAGCGCCTCATACATTCATCGTGAGCCCTCCACTGGCAGGAACCAGGTTGTACAGGGTGATGTGAGCCTGGGGGCCTCGCAATGAGCGCCTCATGCGCTCACTGCAAGCCCTCCACTGGCAGGAACCAGGTATGATGGCAAGTGCTGCGCCGTTGTACGCCTAAGTACTGTGCCTAAGTAAGTGCTGCACCGATGATTGCGGTGCTGGATAGCCTCTCTTCACGAGGCTCGTAGTTTGCGAGGGACGCAACTACATTACCTACATTAACATCGCAAACATTACGAACATTAACAACTATTATAGTGGTATTACCTTTTTTTTATTAAAATATTATTAGTGATGATGTGTAAATTAATTTGAACTGAAATGACTAATAAAATGACAAAAAGTGCATTTCAAAAGAATACTAAAGAAAAGGTAGAAAAAATAGAAAAGAAAAAATGAAGATAGCATCAAATAAGAGAGTAAACATTTTCAGAAGTTTATTTTCTTCTCCACCAGTTTGTCTCTTCTCTAACTTCTCTAGACTCACCTCCTACAAACAAGTTTGCCTCTTGAGTCCGAAACATTGTCCCAGTAACCAAACCAGTAATAGATTCACAAGCCCTTTGTGTGTAATTCTGTCATTAATGAGTATAAAGTTTAATTTATTTTTAACAGCTTGTATTTTGACATTTTAAGACTTCTATTGTTTAGCTATATGGCTTTTAGTTGCTGGCATAATGAACTGTAGAAGTTTGTTGCAAAAGTTGGAAAGACAAGATACTGATGTACCAAAGAGACATATCAACACTTCTGGAGAAAGGTCCAGTTCCAAAATGTAATTAGCTGACTGCATTACTGATTTCCAGAGTTCCTGTACTTATGGATAAAGCAACCACATGTAGATAAATGATACTGTGGCTAGACATCCCCTGAAACGTAATGGACTTATTGAAGTTATCCTAGAACGTCATTTAATTAGTTTTTAGATACAGAGTTCCAAGACTCAAGCCGAGTATCCTCTTACTAAATGTGATTTAAGCATGTTTCACATGAAAGCACATGTTTGTATCTGTGTATTTGTGACCCACAGGAGGCGATTTAAAGGAGTTACAGATCATACCCAGGACACCACTTATCAAAGAGTTTCTTTGACAAAAACATGAAAACCATGTATCCTGGAGATAACCCAGAATGCATATCAGGTGTGATAAAAAGTGTTTTACCTGGCATAAACTATACTGTTCAAAATAGAATTTATCTCTCAAGGTTTCATATGATATTTGTTCCTCAAGTTGGACCCAAGCAGACATCCTAGTGAGTCTTCACCATGTAAAAGCTCTATAGAGTAGTGATTGAGGAAACTATTGATTTCAATTGATGGTGATCCATACCCCAATACCACTGTCACATTGTAAATTTGGTCAAAAATCTGGTACCAGAAGGTAAAGGAATAGTAGGTTTGGGAAGCCAAATAATTGTGTCCTATGAGTAGGGGGACATAAGGGAATTTTCCATCAATAACCAGATCGGCTGATGATTAGATGAGTGGGCCTGTGGAATAAAGGCTAGTTGAGCTGTTTTATAATAAAGTTTACAATTAGGGAAGGAGAGTCCCCCTTTGGATTTATGTCTGTATATAGTGGATCTCGCTATTCTATGTGGTTTGCTTTGCTAGAGGATTTTTAATACAAATGTTTGGAACTCATTAAGTTACTTAAATGTAATGGTGATAGGCAATGTGCAGAAAATATATAATAACCAGGGGAGAAATTTCATTTTAACACAATTATGTGCCCTGTCCAGGAGATTTGAAATCTTGACCATTTTTGTAGATCTTTCCTAAATTCTTTATAGATTGCAGGAAAGACTGATTAAGGTCTTTCAAATGTGCAGTAAGATTAACTCCTAGATATTTACAGCCTTATTAGATTGTGATTCAGCCAATTCTAAAGGGCTCTATATAAGCACATAGCATATTTTTTTACAGAAGTTTTTAGTTAGTGGAGAACTTGCTTTTGGATAGAAGTTCACTAGCTAAAAAACTTCTGTAAAAAAATATGCTCTGTGCTTATATAGAGCCCTTTAGAATTTGCTGAATCACAATTTAATAAGGCTGTTAATCTTTGTTTTAGGCCTAAATAAATTATAACTGATTTGCAAACGCTTAACTACTTCCGGTGGAAGAGCTAGATTAAGGGAATCAGCCTTATTTATATTGATTTTCAGGCCTGAGAAATGTCCAAAAGTGGATAGTGAAGTATGTATAAGAAGATAAATGGACGTAAGTGGTTTCGGAAAAGTAAATAATAAGTTGTCAGCAAAAAGACGTCTAGTGGGCCTATTTGCCCTCCATATATGTTGGGATCTGTCCTAATGGCCTGGGCTAGAGGTTCAATATCTAAAGCGAAGAGAAGGGGAGAGAGAGGACAACCCTGTCTTGTTCCTCTTTATATTTAAATACTGGACTTCCCCTGGCCTGAAAGTTTCAATATAGTTTTAGGGGAATGGTAGTATGTATACCTCAAATTTATAAAGTTTCTCCTGATTCCAAATTTTGCTAAGACCTAAAATAAATAGACCATTCAGCTGAATCAAAAGCTTTTTCTATGTCTAGGGCAAAAAACATGCCAGAGTCTTAAGTTTATAAATAGTATGAGATATTTTTATAATTCAGAAAAAAAAAAAACTTTAATAGGATACTTATAATCGGAGAATAACGCTGCTCAAAATATATGCAAAATAGTGCACTATAAAATAAATCCCATGATGTAAGTATAACGTGGATTGATATAACCATGAATATAGATTCCAAATCAAGGAAAACACCCTATATAAAGGGTTTACATATCTATAGCTCTAATGGTCAATAAAAGTCAATCCTCATGTATCAGAATAAAATGATGCTCCTGAGAAAGTCAGGATATACTGATAATCATTGGATATGATAAAAAGTGATATATAAAAACACTATTCAAAAAACATATAAAAAACAAGATACAGAGTTGGACAGAGATCCTAAATGAACTGGAGGTTCAATACATATATATACATGCTATCAAAGACACCTGGGACAAAAAACAAAAGATACCAAAAGCTGCATATAACTTATAACAGTAATAGTGTATTGGCAATGAGTTGCCACACTCAATATACTTGCTGTTCAATTGCCAAGCTTTGTAGGCCTCAACAAAATTTGTCCCATAGTCATGCTGTGTCTAATGTGTCCTCTGGTGGTCTCTGTCCCCTGTAGTAAGAAATATAGTTGCCAGCAGGCCGTTTCGTCTACCCTTGTGGACTTTCTCTAAGGCTGTGTAGTATGCTGGCCTCTCTGGCTTATAAAGCCAGTTTACTTACGGATTACGTCGTACGCATAGCGTAATTGCGTCTTAGACGCGATGACGTCACTCCGTCAACATGACCGCGTCATTATGCTATTCTATAAAAATGCAATTGTATTAAACAACCGGTAGACATATTAACATTATTCAAAGAGTTGCTAACTTTATTACATCGCGATCTTGACAAAGACAAGCTTTTAGATATTTTTAATATTAATTATTAGTTATAAAATATTAAATATTGAATATTTAGTATTAATGTTAAAGAAAAGGCTTTATAGGTATCCTGAGCCTGCTATTTTATGGATATTATAGTAATCACTCATATTAACTATGTTATATCCTAATAACTGATTAAAAATATTTAAGAAGTGCGACTACCATGATTAAATTGATTAAAAAGTGTGGTTAATTAAACCTCAGGTGCTAAATTAGTGCTTCATAACGATAATGTTTTATATTTCATTCTTGTGTTCAAATTAAATTAGAATAGATTATTGATGATGATCTTTTGTTTCATCCCTGTGTTAATTATAATTGATTATTGCAAAATAGTTAATTGTGCACTGTGTGACTGATGTGAAGAATATTTATGTATTATGTGTAACTATGTGACTAATATTAAGAATACTAATGTCATTTAATGTTCTATAAAAACATAAAAATAAATATGCATATAAATTGTGTTCTGTTGGTGCAATACTTAAACTAAAATAATAAAAGTCTCTAGGTGATTCTATTTGGAACTGTTATTTTTTATATATGATTAAAAATAATGATGTGATAAAAATTGTGTATCCTTTGAAATAATCTAAAATCAAGTGATAGTGTTTAAAAAAAATATAGGGTCCACGTTATACTTACATCATGGGATTTATTTTATAATGCACTATTTTGCATATATTTTGAGCAGCGTTATTTTCAGATTATAAGTATCCTATTAAAGATTTTTTTTCAGGCATAAGTGGTGTTAAGCACCAAGGATATCATAGATATATATCATATCTTTTTCCTTTTTCTATTTTTATAATTATCTTAATATTATCTCCAGTTTGTCTTTAAGGCTTAAAGCCTATTTGATCCTTGTCTGTTAGTTTAGGTAAGAACATAGCCATATTTTCAACCATAATCTTTGCTAGAATTTTTATATCTCATTTTTTGGGAAACACTGTTATTTCAGAGTGATTCATTTCTGGAGGTTTTGAGCCTCCTTCTAGTATGTGATTAACTAATTAGATTAAATGTTCGAAAATAAGTATATACTTTTCTATTCTTATAGCATATTCTTATAGTAAGGTCATCTGAGCCAGGGATTTACCTGCCTTTGGTTCCTGTATGATCTTCCTAACCTCTTCAATCATTATTTCAGAATGTAGATTGCTAAATTCTTTATCTGGGAGATCACAGGAAGCCAAAAAGGAGCTCATCCCACTTGCTGTGTTTTGTTTAGAAGCTGAGAATAAAGTTTAGTAATATGTATGATATAATATCCCCTTCTAGATTGCTACCTTGTGGTAGTGAAGGGGCTTTTATACCTCACTGAAGCAGTGAGCTATTCCATGTAGTGTCACTCTAGATGAGCAGGTCATAGCAAAGAGGTCAGACAAATTGCAGTCCATCGGAGAAGGAATTGACAGCCCACACCAGTAACACTGCGTAGAAAACTTTATAGAAAAGTACAAATATAGCACTGGAAGATGAGCCCCAAGGGTCAGAAGGTGCCTACCACTTTACTAAGGAAGAGCAGAGGTTGAGTATGAGTAGCACCAGATCTAATGAAGTGGTTGGGTGAAAGCCAAAAGGACACCCAACTGCAAATGTGTCTGGAGGGGAAATGGAAGTTTGCTGCTGCAAAGACTAGAATGGGACATTTCACATAAGACAACCACCAGATCTACTACTGTGGTCAATAATCCTGCAAACTAAATGAAGAAGCCCTTAAAGCCAATCAAAGTGTGGCCAAAGCAGTGCTTGGTTACAACCCACGAAAGGATAGAATGATTTGTATTCACATTCAAGGCAAGCCATTTAACAACACAGTGATCCAAGTCTATGCACCAACCAAGGATACTGAAGAGGCTGAAGTTGTCCAGTTCTACAAAGATATTAAACACGTCATACAACATACAGTACATACAACACCAGAAATAGATGTTACTCTCATCATAGGATATTAGAATGCTAAAGTAGGTAACCAAAATATACTTGGAATAACTGGCAGGTTGCCTTGGAGAATAAAATGAAGCAGGTTAGAGATTAGTAGAATTCTGTGAAGATAATGTTTTCATCATAGCAAATACCCTTTTCCAAAAACCTCAGAGAAATCTCTACACATGGACATCTCTAGATGGATAATGTAGAAATCAGATTGACTATGTACTTTGTAGCCAAAGATGGAGGAGCTCTATACAGTCAGCAAAAATAGGACCTGCTACTGACTGCGGCTCAGACCATGAATCTCTTATTGCAAAGTTCAGAATTAAACTGAAGAAAAGAGGGAAAATCATCAGCCCAATCAGATACAAAATAAATAACATCCCTTGTAAATATGCAGTGGAAGTAAAGAATAGATTTAAGGGACTAGACATGGAGGATAGAATGCCTGAAGAACGTTGGACCGAAGTTTGCAACATTATCCAGGATCCAGCAACAAAAAAAATCCCCAAAAGAAAGAAAACTGAGTTGGCAAACTGGCTTTCGGATGAGCCTTTGAAAGTAGCCCAAGAAAGAAGGAAAGCAAAAGTAGGAACAGATTTATCAACTGAATGTAGAATTCTAGAGTATAGCAAGAAAGAGACAATTAGACAACCTACAGTGAGTGATGCAAAGATATAGAAGAAGATACCACAATGGTAAGTTCAAAAGATCTCTTCAAGAAAATTGAGGATATCAAAGGAACCTTTCATGCAAAAAAAGGGCGTGATAATAGACATAAATGGTAGGGACTTAACAGAAGAAGATCAGATAAAGAAGAGATAGCATGAATACACAGAAGATCTATACATGAACCTCAATAGTTTGTCAAATGAGCTGGAGCCAGACATCTTGGGGAGTAAAGTGACATGGACCCTAGGATGTCTTGCTGATATCAAGGCTGCAGGAGTTGATGGAATCACAATTGGACTATTAAAACTTCTACAAGAAAATGCTGTGAAAGTGTTGCTTTCCTTATGCAAACAAAATCTGGAAAACGCAACAGTGGCCAGTAGACTTGAAAAAGTCAGTTTACATCCCAATCCCCCAAAAAGACAGCGTCAAAGTAAGCTCCAATTATCAAACAATTGCACAGATTTCACATGCCAGCTTGGTTATGCTTAAGATCCTACAAGCAACAGTGGCAAGAGAGATCAAATTGCCAATGGATAATAGAGAAAGCAAAGGAGTTCCAGAAAAAACATTTACTTCTGCTTCATAGACAATTTTAAAACCTTACACACAATTTCAATGCTTGTTTTAACTATACAGATGCACTAGTGGACAGCATTTTTTTGAGAGAAGATACACTCCTAAAAGCAAGAACCATAAAACACCCCATGCTACAACCAGCGAGTTATTCACACAAAAAAATTCTTATGGAATTTCATATATACATGGACAATATTCACATTCCTTCTTGAGACAATTACTACTGGCATCACGAAAAGAGTGCTACAGAACATATACAGGGATTTATTTACTCTGGCCCACCCTTTCAAGTTCTTTAAGAGATGGAAGTACCAGATCATCTCATCTGCCTCTTGAGAAATCTGTATGTGGACCAAGAAGCCACAGTCAGAACCAAACATGGGACAACAAAATGGTTCAAAATCATAAAATGTGTGCCACAAGGTTGTATATTGTTACCTTATTTATTCAACTTATATGCAGAGTACATAATGCATAAGGCCTGGCTGGAGGAATCCAAAGCTGGAGTCAATATTGCTGGAAGAAACATCAACAACCTCAGATACATAGATGATACTATTCCAGTGGTGGCGAACCTATGGCACGCGTGCCACAGGTGGCACGCCGTGCCCCTTCTGTGGGCACGCGGCCATAGGTCGCCGGCAGCATGCTGGGTCTGCTCTTCGTGCGCGAGCACGGCGCCTGAGCGCGCCTAAGCACTCTCCCGTCAATGAAAGAAGGAAGGGCTGTGCTAGCAGAGGTCATGGAGCAGCGGGCATGGAGCGGCGGGCATATAGTAGCAGACATGGAGCAGCGGGCATGGAGCAGCAGGCATGAAGCAGCGGCCATGGAGCAGAGGTCATGGAGCAGCAGGCATGGAGCAGTGGGCATGGAGCAGTGAGCATGGAGCAACAGACATGAAGCAGCGGGCATGAAGCAGCAGGCATGGAGCAGTGGGCACGGAGCGGGATGTGGGTCTGGTATCTGTATAGATCCGTCACATTCACAGGCGTTCTTGAGACCTGGATGTGAGGAGAAAGTCACTAATCTCTGATAAAAGACATTGGCGTTCTGTATTATATCAAGAATCATATCCATAAAGCTCTGTAATACCAAGAAAAAGTGCATGATGGGTTGTGGTTTTACCCAGAATCCTTACATGGACATAAATCTAATAAAAGAACCATAGTGCTATGAAAGCTCGCTCTTAATGTCTTGTAATGAATCATATGGTATTTTGTTATTTTTTTATAAAATGACCAGGTTTACAGCATTGATATATCTTTAGTAGCTGCTGTAAATGATAAATGTGGACAAGCTATTGTTAGATCTGTGCATTAGATCTGGGGGGCTCAATTTTTTTTGCACCCCCTTTAATGTTTACCTCTTTTGTGGGCTTGTTAGGGGGATCTGCAGGAATTCATTGAAAATTTCATTTGAATATTTTTCTTTGTCTCCCCTGCCGGCACATCTTTTTGCATGGGCAGGGAGTCCCGAATGATGTCACACACACATGATGTCATTTGGGATTCCCTGCCCAAGCGAGAAGACGCCTTGGCAAGGGAGGCAAAGAAAAATAATCTGCAATGAACTCCCACTAACAAGCCCACAAGGGGTGGGGGGGTGGGTTCGGTGGGCATGGGGATGCTGAAGAGGTCGAGGAGACTGGGCTGCATTGGGTCAAAAAAATTCAATACAAAAAAAAAAATTAGACTGCATTGGAGCCCCCAAAGGAGGGCACTGGTGGTAGCTCTGCCAAGGGTCAGAGATCATGCATTTACTCCAATCCAACAAATTAATCCAACACATTCTTCCCACACCATTTTCATTCTGCCCCTCTCCAAACAAACTGCAACTCTCTGTGCCAATCCTCAAGGCTTATTAATGTAATATTAATTTCCTCTCTCTAAAAATGTATATAGTGTGGGGGGGGGGGAAAGTATTTGATCCCCTTCGGATTTTTTTTGTCCATGACAAAGAAATGATCAGTCTATAATTTTATCAAAAATGACGTGAATACAATTGTAAGGCTGACAATGCTGTTTGCCACATAATGTGAGGCTTTTGCTCCTCTTAGCACCATTTGCGTGGCGCGCACTAACTGCCATTTGTTTTATTTTCAACGTTCTGCGTTCCTGTCGTTGTTCGTCTAAGACTCAGTATTCAGGTTTAATTGCTGTGTTGGCACTTAGAGGAAAAAAAAGTTGGCATGTATTGCGGTTTGGGCACTCGGGCTCAAAAAGGTTCGCCATAACTGTACTATTCTGATGGCCGGAAGTGAGGAGGAACTAAAGGACCTATTATTAGGGGAAAAGAAGTGAAAAAGCTGACCCGCTGCTATACATTAAAAAGATAGATAGAAGATCATAAAACAAATAAGTTTTGAGAGCAGTAATTTGCAGTTTTGTTTATTTCTATTACACTATTTACAATTTTACACTTAATCCTTGTTTACACAAAATTTATAAATCTGTAAATTTATGTCTTTATTAACCCCCATGAGTTATAGGGTTAATTGGGGCTTAAAGGGGGTCTGTATTGACCTGCATGAGTTATAGAGTTAATTAAGGGATTATGGATGTCTGTATTGACCCCCATGAGTGACAGGTTTAATTAAGGCTTATGGGGGGTCTGTATTGACCCCATGAGTTATGGGGTTAATTAAGGCTAATGGGGGTCTCTATTGACCCCCATTAATGACAGGGTTAATTAAGGCTTATGGGGGCATCTCTATTGACCTCCATGAGTTATAGGGTTAATTTAGGGCTTATGGGGTTCTGTATTGACCCCATAAGTTATAGGGTTAATTAGGGCTTATGGGGGTCTGTATTGAGCCCCATGAGTGACAGGGGTAATTAAGGCTTATGGGGGTCTGTATTGACCCCCATGACTTATACGGTTAATTAGGGCTTATGGGGGTTTGTATTGACCCCCATGAGTGACAGGGTTAATTAAGGCTTATGGGGGTCTGTATTGACCGCCATGATTTATAGGGTCAATTAAGGTATTAAGGATGTCTGTATTGACCCCCATGAGTGACAGGGTTAATTAAGGCTTATGTGGGAATGTATTGACCCCCATGAGTTATAGGGTTAATTGGAGCTTATGGGGGTCTGTATTGAGGGGAAAGTGTAGTGTAGTGTTTGCACTTAGTGTCCTGAAGGTCCTGCAGGACCCTCATGGCCCTTATGGGGTTAATAATAGGATTCTAATTGACCCCACAAGTTATAGGGTTAATTTAGGGCTTATGGGGGTCTGCATTAACCCCCATGAGTTATAGGGTTAATTAAGCCTTATGGGGGTCTGTATTGCCCCCCGTGAGTTATAGGGTAAATTAGGGCTTATGGGGGTCTCTATTTTCCCCAATAAGTGAAAGTGTTAATTAGGGGCTTATGTGGGTCTGTATTGACCCCCATGAGTTATAGGGTTAATCAAGGCTTATGGGGGTCAGTATTGAACCCCTTGCGTAATAGGGTTTATTAGGGCTTATGGAGGTCTGAATTGACCCTCATGAGTGAGAGGGTTAATTAAGGCTTATGGGGGTCTGTATTGACCCCCATGAGTTATAGGGTTAATTAGGGCTTATGGGGGTCTGTATTGACCCCATGAGTGACAGGGTTAATTAAGGCTTATGGGGATCTTTATTGACCCCCATGAGTTATAGGGTTAATTGGGGCTTAAAGGGGGTCTGTATTGACCTCCATGAGTTATAGAGTTAATTAAGGGATTATGGATGTCTGTATTGACCCCCATGAGTGACAGGTTTAATTCAGGGTTAAGGGGGGTCTGTATTGACCCCCATGAGTTATAGGGTTAATTAAGGCTTATGGGGGGTCTGTATTGACTCCATGAGTTATGGGGTTAATTAAGGCTAATGGGGGTCTCTATTGACCCCCATTAATGACAGGGTTAATTAAGGCTTATGGGGGCATCTGTATTGACCTCCATGAGTTATAGGGTTAATTTAGGGCTTATGGGGGTCTGTATTGACCCCCATGAGTTATAGGGTTAATTAGGGCTTATGGGGGTCTGTATTGAGCCCCATGAGTGACAGGGTTAATTAAGGCTTATGGGGGTCTGTATTGACCCCCATGAGTTATAGGGTTAATCAAGGCTTATGGGGGTCAGTATTGAACCCCTTGCGTAATAGGGTTTATTAGGGCTTATGGAGGTCTGAATTGACCCTCATGAGTGAGAGGGTTAATTAAGGCTTATGGGGGTCTGTATTGACCCCCATGAGTTATAGGGTTAATTAGGGCTTATGGGGGTCTGTATTGACCCCATGAGTGACAGGGTTAATTAAGGCTTATGGGGATCTTTATTGACCCCCATGAGTTATAGGGTTAATTGGGGCTTAAAGGGGGTCTGTATTGACCTCCATGAGTTATAGAGTTAATTAAGGGATTATGGATGTCTGTATTGACCCCCATGAGTGACAGGTTTAATTCAGGGTTAAGGGGGGTCTGTATTGACCCCCATGAGTTATAGGGTTAATTAAGGCTTATGGGGGGTCTGTATTGACTCCATGAGTTATGGGGTTAATTAAGGCTAATGGGGGTCTCTATTGACCCCCATTAATGACAGGGTTAATTAAGGCTTATGGGGGCATCTGTATTGACCTCCATGAGTTATAGGGTTAATTTAGGGCTTATGGGGGTCTGTATTGACCCCCATGAGTTATAGGGTTAATTAGGGCTTATGGGGGTCTGTATTGAGCCCCATGAGTGACAGGGTTAATTAAGGCTTATGGGGGTCTGTATTGACCCCAATGACTTATACGGTTAATTAGGGCTTATGGGGGTTTGTATTGACCCCCATGAGTGACAGGGTTAATTAAGGGTTAAGGGGGGTCTGTATTGACCCCCATGAGTTATATGGTTAATTAAGACTTATGTGGGTCTTTATTGACCCCCATGAGTTATAGGGTTAATTAGGGTTTATGGGGTCTGTATTGACCAACATGAGTTATGGGGTTAATTAAGGCTAATGGGGGTCTGTATTGACCCCCATGAGTGACAGGGTTAATTAAGGCTAATGAGGGAGGTCTGTATTGACCCCCATGAGTTATAGGGTTAATTAAAGGCTTATGTGGGTCTGTATTGACCCCCATGAGTGACAGGGTTAATAAGGCTTATGGGGGTCGGTATTGACCCTCCTGAGTTATAGTGTTAATTAGGGCTTATGGGGGTCTGTATTGAGCCCAATGAGTGACAGGGTTAATTAAGGATTATGGGGGTCTGTATTGACCCCCATGAGTTATAGGGTTAATTAGGGCTTATGGGGGTCTGTATTGACCCCATGAGTGACAGGGTTAATTAAGGCTTATGGGGATCTTTATTGACCCCCATGAGTTATAGGGTTAATTGGGGCTTAAAGGGGGTCTGTATTGACCTCCATGAGTTATAGAGTTAATTAAGGGATTATGGATGTCTGTATTGACCCCCATGAGTGACAGGTTTAATTCAGGGTTAAGGGGGGTCTGTATTGACCCCCATGAGTTATAGGGTTAATTAAGGCTTATGGGGGGTCTGTATTGACTCCATGAGTTATGGGGTTAATTAAGGCTAATGGGGGTCTCTATTGACCCCCATTAATGACAGGGTTAATTAAGGCTTATGGGGGCATCTGTATTGACCTCCATGAGTTATAGGGTTAATTTAGGGCTTATGGGGGTCTGTATTGACCCCCATGAGTTATAGGGTTAATTAGGGCTTATGGGGGTCTGTATTGAGCCCCATGAGTGACAGGGTTAATTAAGGCTTATGGGGGTCTGTATTGACCCCAATGACTTATACGGTTAATTAGGGCTTATGGGGGTTTGTATTGACCCCCATGAGTGACAGGGTTAATTAAGGGTTAAGGGGGGTCTGTATTGACCCCCATGAGTTATAGGGTTAATTAGGGTTTATGGGGTCTGTATTGACCAACATGAGTTATGGGGTTAATTAAGGCTAATGGGGGTCTGTATTGACCCCCATGAGTGACAGGGTTAATTAAGGCTAATGAGGGAGGTCTGTATTGACCCCCATGAGTTATAGGGTTAATTAAAGGCTTATGTGGGTCTGTATTGACCCCCATGAGTGACAGGGTTAATAAGGCTTATGGGGGTCGGTATTGACCCTCCTGAGTTATAGTGTTAATTAGGGCTTATGGGGGTCTGTATTGAGCCCAATGAGTGACAGGGTTAATTAAGGATTATGGGGGTCTGTATTGACTGCCATGAGTTATAGGGTTAATTAAGGGATTATGGATGTCTGTATTGACCTCCATGCGTTATATGGTTTATTAGGGCTTATGGGGGTCTGTATTGTCCCCCATGAGTGACAGGGTTAATAAGGCTTATGGGGGTCTGTATTGACCCTCCTGAGTTATAGTGTTAATTAGGGCTTATGGGGGTCTGTATTGAGCCCAATGAGTGACAGGGTTAATTAAGGCTTATGGGGGTCTGTATTGACCGCCATGAGTTATAGGGTTAATTAAGGGATTATGGATGTCTGTATTGACCCCATGAGTGACAGGGTTAATTAAGACTTATGGTGGTCTGTATTGACCCCCATGAGTTATGGGGTTAATTAGGGCTTATCCGGGTCTGTATTGACCCCCATGAGTTATGTAGTAAATTAGGGCTTATGGGGATCTGTGTTGACCCCCTTGAGTGACAGGGTTAATTAAGGCTTATGGGAGTCTGTATTGCCCCCCATGAGTTGTAGGGTTAGTTGAGGGCTTATGGGGGGCTGTATTGACCCCATGAGTAATAGGGTTAATTAAGGCTAATTGGGGTCTGTATTGAACCCCATGAGTTATAGGGTTAATTAGAGCTAATGGGGGTCTGTATTGACCCCCATGAGTTATGTGGTTAATTAGGGCTTATGGGGGTCTGTGTTGACCCCCTTGAGTGACAGGGTTAATTAAGGCTTATGGGAGTCTATATTGAACCCCATGAGTTATAGGGTTAATTAAGGCTTATGGGTGTCTGTATTGACCTCCATGAGTTATTGGGTTAATTAAGGCTTATGGGGGTCTGTAATGACCCCCATGAGTTATGGGGTTAGTTTTGTTGCCTGGGGTTAATATTGTTTAGCGCAAGTCCTTTTAGCACCTTTACTGACCTTTAAGAACCTGCAAGGTGGGAAATTTAAAATTTTAAATGCAGCGCGGTCACGATCGGTGCCGATCGGAGACCACCACTGCAAGGGGTTAATGTGGGGTGGCTGCGGGGGTCCCTACGGACCCCTGCAGCAAGGGGTTAATGTAGGGACACCTCGGGGGTCCCGATGGGGACCCCCAGCATAGAGTGCGGTTAATTTTAGGTGCCGCGGCTGGGATTGGCTATTAGTGTGCAGAGGGCCCTTTACGGAGCCGTGGCGGGGAATTTAAATGTTTTAAATGCAGAGGGGGCCTGATTGAAACCGATCGGGGACCCACCTTGCAAGGGGTTAATGTGGGGGGGCTGCAGGGTTCCCGATAAGGACCCCTGTAGCATGGTGATGTGTTTTGGGAGCAGGGGGGAGCCTCACATGGCTGACTCGGGCTGCTCCTATGCAGCACGTATGTGATTTAGGATCCCTTGCTAGCACTTTTTTGTGCCCGTAGGGATTCTTCTCAGGTGTGAGATTCACCTCATGGATTTAAGGCTACATGTTACTCCGTAGCTCTCTCGGAGCTTATTCTCAGCTATTTTTCGATGTCATCTCGCAAAGCAGGATGTGAGGGAAGTATTGGGGATTCAGTCCTCGCAAACAGCAAAAAAATGCCTTTTGAGAGGACCGAGGGAACTATGAGGGCTAATTTAATGAGGGCCTATATCGCCTATGTTCCAAAATACAATAACTAACTATGATTATGCAGAGCTTGCAACCAAAGTAGTATTAACATCCAAAAATAAAGATGCATTGCTTCTGAATAATTAAATATTAAAATGAATAGATGCACCACATACAATTTTTCACAGTGATGATTGTGTACTTGGTGATGACAAAGAATCTCAGACAAGCTTTTCACCTGAGTTTATTAATTCATTAACTCCATCTGGAATGCCACCACATATTTTGCAGCTAAAAAAAGGTGCAATTGTCATGTTACTGCCAAATATGAACCCCAAAAAAGGACCCGATTAATTGTTTAAGAATTAAAAGACCATTTCATAAATGCAGAAATTCTCAATGGTACCCACAAAGGTGAAAGATTTTTCATACCAAGAATAGATTTGCCACCAAGTGAAAGTAGCTTGCCTTTTGTGCTTGAGATGACAAATACCCATCATCATGGCATTTGCCATGACCATTAATAAATCACAAGGACAAACTTTTCAATCCATTGGAATCTTTTTAGAAGAACCAGCATTTGCCCATGGCCAACTGTATGTTGCATTTTCAAGATGCAAGAATGCAGAGGAAATTAAAGTTTCTATTGAAAAAAAGTCAGGGTGATTTATTAGAGAATGGCCGAATTTTTACAAAAAACATTGTCTATTATGAAGTACTGTAAATTAAATTACACAAAATAATAACAATAGAACTAATCTACAAATAACCCAATTAAAAAAACAACAGTGCTCTTATATCTATGACAAAGTCACAAAAAATACCGCAACAAATATAGAGGAAAGTGGTTTTATTTCGAGGATGCAATTTTATGTCACTCTGACTCTTTTTAGAGGACCACTATTTTGCTAAGGAAACTCTATAAAATGTCAATAAAACATAGAGAACAGTGGTTATACCCCGCAGACGAACTTTGATGTCTGGCGATCTCTTTGTAGAGGACCACTATTTCACATAGGAAACTCTATGTGCTATTTTCAATAACTACAAGAATACAAAAAAAGTGAAAAAAACTAACAAAAACAACAATAAACAGTGGTTATATCCCATAGACAAAATTACAAGTCTGCTGGGCTCTTTTTAAGAAAACCACTTCAAAATACTAAAAAAAAAAAAATGGAAGTTCATGGAAATTACTTTTACTAGGATTGGCCCCACAAAACAGTTACCTTGCTTGTTAGTAGGAGGATGATCATTTGTGGTAAAATGTAAATGTTTAATTACATTGAGAGTATTGATCCAAGGAGTAATCCATTCACCAGTTAATGGTGTCAGGAAGGATTTTTTTTTTGCCCACTTTGAAACAATTGACCAAGTTTCACTGAGGTCTTTTTGGTTTGCCTTCCTCTGGATTCAATATTCAAGATTACTGTATTTTTTTAAAAATTATTTGTAAATGTTATTACATTACGTTAATGTTTGCATTGTTAACATTGTATTTTAAAAGGTTTCAAAAGTTGTTTTATTGGATGTTAGTAAGGGTATATGTCAGTAGGAGCATAATTAATTGTTAAAAATGTAAATGTATAATTAAATAGACAGGATTCATCCAGTAAGATGTAATCCGATCGCCAGTTACTGGGGTCATGAAGGAATTATCTTTTTTCCCCCTTTGATACAATTGGTTAAGTTTCAATGGGGGGGTTTTACTGTTTGCCTTCCTCTGGATTCAATACCTATGCGCTTTATCAGTAGTTCAACTACAAGTTGCATGTTAAGAAGCATTCTGTAATGGTTTAAGATACTCATTCATACAAAGTTGACATATTGTTATGTTACTCATGCATAGCTCACAATTAAAAATGTTAGTATTGTTAAAAATAATTGGTTGACCACTGTTTCCAATATAAGTTGCATGTTACAAAGCTTTATGTAATGGTTCACAATATGTATTCATACAAATTAAAATTTTATATGGTTTAACACTTATTGAAATACAAGTTAAATGTTAAAATAATTAAAAAAAAAATTATAAGTCGCTAGTAATTATATGAACACATGTCTAAATACCATATGTAGCTTACTGAGCTATGCTCGATCTCATCCAACCTCTACTAACCCTATACCCCTCCCCACTATATATCATCCACCCTAACACATACCCCAAACTCCTCCATATATTCACCCCTCACCATATACCCTTGCAACATCCCCCCATTTCATACAGCACCAATTTAAATATTTCCCGCAACTTACCCCCAACTCATACCCTCTGTTATTTGCCCTATGTCCATACCTTTACACCCTACATAAATAGATTACACATAGAAATAAACATAGCACACACATATTTTCTTTAAACATATATATATACATAGCATCACAACAAATTCTCTGTCATACATCATAAATGAAAAACTCTGTAAAACACCTGTCATATAAATAACACACATCCAATGTATATGCTAAGCATCACTTAAAGGGACTCTGTCAACAGGAAGGAGATCTATTTGTGATAAACATTATCGTCTAATGCATTGTACTATCATATTCCATCATCAGTAGATATGTTAGCAAAATATTGATTATTGCGTGTGCTGCTCAAATATGGTAATTTGTTCCTCAGAATACTTGATTGAGGAGAGAGGAGAGAGGGTGTAAATGCAAAATATAATTAGGGTGCCTATGTTGGAAACTCCACAGACAAATTAATCATTGTGATGTCATCATGTGCATATAAATGCAGCAACACCAACATTGAATTTACCTTCAATTAATCAATGGAGAAAAGGATGGATAACACAACATATAGTATTATTTCATACTTTGTGAGAATTAACTATAAAAAAAACACTTTATTTGGGGTAACAAAGTCCCTTTAACATAAATCGGCACATGAAATATAGTCACATGTATAATGACATCATCACAGCAGTGATGTTCCACCTAATGAACCTAAAACCATAATGCCACTTATACCGAATTATAAACATATCAGCCTCATTTCTTATGTATATTTACTTACTAAACAGTTAACATACATACATCTATGAGCATATTCAAAATCAATCATGTGAGCATTGGGAAAGTGATTTCGAATTTATCCTTAATAATATCCTTAATTATTATTGAGATATTGTCTAAAGCACAATGCAGGTATATCAATCAATATCAAATGTAATATGTACAATGTAGCAGTTCATATGTGATAACTATATGCAGGCCAGTATCTCTGAGCTACCTCACACTCACAATAATCCTTAGAATGGCTAAACACACAAGTCAGACATTGAGAATACAGGCTCTGTGATTCGACTCTGAAATACTACCATGAGTATCAGATAGAAACAGCTACATAGTACATATTATATTTGAGAATATTTAATAAACCTGGAATTCGCTTTGTAAAATATCTGCGATAAACGATCTTATATCTAATAATTACTCTTCATGTTTTAATTAGCCCTACATGGATTGATTTATCATAGGAGCTTAAATTATGTATCAATACTAAAGGTAATATTTGACATTTACATTCAGAAACTATGCTTATTATTATTGGAATATGCTCATATGTTTGTTCTCTGTTTAGAAATGTTTTGTTCTGTGCATATAGTGCTTAATTTAATGGTAATAATTAGCAAGACATTGGTGTGTATGACCGTTGCCCCTCCCATGCAGCCACCATCACTGATGCCACCACAATCATCAACAACTCTGCCTCCACTACTCAAAACTCTGTCGCCACCACCTCCACTGACACAGCTGCAATCACCATGACTGCTAGACTGTTTTTTGCTACCCTAGTGCCCTACACTGCCTCCATTATAATGGCACCTAACAATGTGCCCATCAACACCAATGTCATCTCCCACTGCACAACCTGTACCCCCACCCACAGGCAGTTGAGAAAAGATGATGTAGTCTCCTTTCCATTAATTTGTTCTGATACTGTTTCTTATTTTTTTTTAGGCAAATGTTACTTCCATTAAGGCAGTTTGTTCATCTGCAAGCAGTGCTACATAATAATGTAAGTAAATTATAAACCGTGACTATCATATATAATACAATAATCACAATAATGACATCTCTTCTACAGAAAGATCTCACATACCATAAATAAACACATATATCATGCTTTGTCCACGAGGATTACATTGAATATGTAGCAATGCACATATGGCCTGTGGGATGACATAGTCCTACATATATATGTGAAACAAAGCCTGCAGATAGAACTAAGTGAAGTAGGCTTGCCATGCTTCCTAACAGTATGAGGCCACATTTTTGGTCCAGTTAATGGAGATAAATGGACATCACCTTGTTTATCAGGCATTCATCATGCCTACATGTTGTGACTTAATGATATAATAGCAAGCACTGTTTTAAAATTATAACACTACTATACTTGACAAATCAATGTGGCTAAACAATTTCATATAGAGCTACTGATAGTGGTAGCACCATTGGCTTTCATAATGTGGTCAGAGCAATGCATTCATTGTGAGATAACATTTAATTGCTAAATATATATAATTGTTGACAATAAGTGATCAGTTTCATTAAAGATACAGCATTGTCAGCACTGCTTGTAGATGAATATCAGGTACTTTAGTTTACTTTAACAATAACAGTGTACATATTGATGTAGATCATTTATTCATTTATTTCTTTCACCATACACAGATTATTTCAGAGCTGTGTCATACTATTTTATATGTTTATTAATCACGCTATATGTGTGTGATTAATTTGGATGACATAATCCACCATTATTTCCATGTGTTTAATTTATCAGATGAAAACATGATGTATGGGTTTTGCACTATTTGAGTTGTTTCTATTTTAGGAAACATTTTCTTAATTTATTGTTATTGTGGTGTCATGACTACATCGGACTCAAGTAAATGTTATGCATTATTATACTGTTTTACTGTTTTAGGATCTCTTTGCACTACACCAATGATAATACTGCATGGTCTCATGGTCTTCTACAGTTCATGACTGTGCTATGTAGCTATAAGAATTGTTGTGATATTTTTAAATGTATCAATTTCTTCATGTGTTTGCAGTAGTTACTGATTCGGGACATGCAAAAAACTTACATTTAGTTAGTGATCTGACTTGATGCAGATAAGTGGGGCTGTTGTTTTGCTTGTGTAGTTTATATCTTTAGGTCACTAGTGTAGTGTGTTTGTTTACATCTGGTCACTGAATAACTTGCTGAAAGCAAAAGGGTCTTTGCTGTAGTGTGCAGTTTTCAGTCTGCAGATGAGTAGTCAGATTCTAATTTATACAGGGAAATGAGCGAACTTGGGTTGTGGTGAACAGATCTAGTGTAAGTACTCTTCATTATGATTATTAATATGTTTCTCTGTTATTATAACTTAACAGATTGAAACGTACTTTGGTTCATTTATGCACCCCTATGCTATTGTCATGCATTCTATCGGCCCCAGAGGCAAAGCTACCGTAGGTGCAACCGGTGCAAGGCACCGAGGCCCCTAGCTTCTCAGGGGCCCCCGTGGACCTCCCATGCAACTCCTGTGGACCTCCCATGGATCCTATGTGGCCCTTGCGGCTCTCTCATGGCCTCTGCAGGTCTTCTGTGGCCCCCATGACACCTCTTGGCACCATTGGTCTTCTATGGCTTCCGCAGATCCCGATTTTTTCCATTGTGTGAGATTAGGATCTTTATATTTATACTTTAGAATCTCAACAGGGGCCAAAAGAGAAGGAGATTTGGACAGATCTAATTTTCTCTGTTGTTATACCAAAATTGGAGAATAGACTGAATTCATCTTGGTATATCCTTAAGTTTGTCTTTTAGGAACCAGATCAAAAGGTTAGTCAGGATCATATTGGACAAATCCTCTCCTAAAGTGGTCCATTTTGCTTGATTCTGAGATATATTCCAGCTAATAGGTGATTAATCATTATAGAATTATGAATATCTATAAATGATAGTGCAGCAAGACTTCCTTTTTACAATTTCCTTTTTAAAATGTATAGTCCTATTCTTATCCTTATTTAGAAAGGTGTTTATTATCCTCCCCCTTTCCCCCCTTCCCCCTTATCCTCCTCCCTTCCCCCTTATCCTCCTCCTCCTCCCTTTCCCCCTTATCCTCCTCCTTCTCACTTTCCCCCCTTGCCCCTTATCCTCCTATTCCCTTTCCCCTTCACCCTTATCCTCCTCCTCCCTTTCCCCCTTCCCCCTCATCCTCCTCTTCTTCCCTTTCCCCAATTCCTTCTCCTCCTCCCTTTCCCCTCTCCTCTTACTATGGTTAGGGTTAATTTTATGTACCTAAAGCAGTAACCCAGAGCCACACTCGAGATTACATCGGAAGTGCATGGCAGATCTGGAGGATGCCCAGTACTGCCTAATTTGCCTGGGCCCACTCAGCACACCATTCCTCCTCCTCCCTTTCCCCCTTATGCTCCTCCTCCTTGCACCTTCCCATCCTTCTCCCTCCTTCCCCCCTTCCCCCTTATCTTCACTTTCCCCTTCTCCATTCAAGATAACGGGGAAGGAGGGAGGAGGAGATAAAGGAGGGAGGAGGGAGGAGGCTAAGAGGGAAAGGGAGGAAAGGTGTGCTGAGGGGGCCCAGGCAAATTAGGCAGCACTAGGCCCCCTCCTGATCCGCCCTGCACTTCTGATGTAATCCTGAGTGTGGCTCGGGGGTAACCACTTTAGGTACATAAAATTAACCCTGATCCACAGGAGGGTTAAACTGTGGCAGGAAGTGTGGTATATTTCTTTACTTCTACCATTAAAGATTTTGGACTCCATCCTGAACAAGCATTTTTTTACTGACATGAAATCAAAAAGTTGTTTATATTGATTGCTACAAATCCTAAATGCTGGACCACTACATTGGCCCTGAAAGCCCAGATAGGTTTGGTTGATACAGTCCAAAAATGAATGCAAGCACCTTGAGAAGTACCTTTATTTGATGGCTTCACCTGTAATCTGATCATTCAGTGAGCTAGATTCTGACTGCTTATATCTTGAAGACAGACTGAGTAGGCAGCTAAACTGGATAAGAATATTTTACAAAGACTGCAACTCTGGAAAAGGAGACAACAACATACAGAGACGGATTGATACACTCGAAGAGAAAGCTTCTCATAGAGTCTGCAGCATGTAAAGCAAGCCTCACTGAGACAGTCAGGAGCACTAAAAGAGAGCCTCAGTGAGACAGAAACAGATTACAGGTGAACTGATCCAAATAAAGTGCCATAGTACAGTGGAGGTATGAATCATACATTGGTGGAAGCTGTGTGTGCAACTGGGGTGTTTTGTTTTCTGGACAACAATAGTTGCATTTCCTGATGCAAGCAGGCTGCTTCTAGATCTTGTGGGAGGGAAGGTTTGTGGTGTCAATTTGTTGTGTCAAACTGATCCAGTTACCTAACAAAGCATCCTGCCCTCTTCTTGTTCTTTCCTCTCCCACCACTCTCTCTCCTGATAGATAAAAAAACAGATTATCATGAGCCATCTCTCAGGAAGTGAAGTAAAAAGACAAATAGATTCCTGTACTTGAATTACAGTAGTCCTTTAAATGGCAAGTTCTTATGATTTTGGTCATACCTTGCTAGAGCTTCTGCTGCTACTCAACCTGCAGAGGTAACAAGACAGACCCACCTAAAAATTATTATTTACTAGTAACATGCTGATCATACATTACTGTATCATATAGTCTGTTCTGTCTCTCTTTGCGTGCCCCTTTCTCCCTCTCCCACCCTCTCTCTCCCTCTTTCACTCCTCTCACAGTTAGTAGCTTGTGAGTAACACCTGTGCAGAACGCACCATGCAGGTGTTACTCACAAGCTAAAGAGTGGATTGCATTGACTGATTTTTGTGGCTTTCTTAGTAGTGAATTAAATGTGATTGTCATAAACTCTGCTAAAATTTCAGGTTACAATATAGTAACTTTGGATAACTGCTGTAGATTTTATTGTGGCCACCAACTTCCTTACTTATTTTGAGACCACCACCATGTTTGAGGATTACTTACCTAATTGAGTAGCAGTTCTTGAACTTCTGGTACATCCTCTTTCGCCCTGTACATTTTCCTGCTGGCTGCAAACTTGCACACCTGTAGCACACATACTGGAGGGAAAGAGCCACACAACATGATGAGATGTAGCATGCGATGAACATGCTCTTTGCATGAACACCTGTGGGACCACCTCCATCTGTTCACCTTATGTATCCTTCAAGTCAAATACTCCCTGATAATTCTGGCCATATGACATGTTACAGTGTCCTGCTGAAATACCCCATGCGCTCCAGGGAAGACAGTCAACATGTATGGGTGTACTTGATCTGCAAGGATGGATAGATAATCCAATTGGTTGAGAGTGCCTTCCAGAGGTATGAGTGGACCCAGCCATTGTCCGTCCAGTCGATGGAGCAGAAAATGTGACTCATCAGAGAAGGCAACCCTTTGCCAATCAGCTGAGGTCCAATTTCGGTACTGTTGTGTGTTTGTCCAGTCAAAGTGTTTGTCCAGTCACGGTACACTTTAACCCCAGCAGAAATACTACAACCCTTGGCCCGAAAGCCAATTATCATCCCTGTTTCAAACCTGGATAAATTGCATGTTTTACCTATGATACCAATGGTTTATATGTTTGCAGAATGCCTATATGTCACCTTATATACCCACTGAGTCAAATAATAATCTGACTTGACCCTGTATTTCTAGAGAGCTATGACTACGCTGAATGATGCATGATGTCTGCATCAGGGGCAGTGAGGGTGAAGGGTGTGTGGTGTCATTTTTAATAATATCATATTATCGTATTGTATTATACAAAGAGCCTCATTCAATTGAGCAATTGTAAGTTACTAGAGCCCGTAATGGAGCCCGTAAGCTAATTTGCTACTTAATTGGTGTCTTTTTGCGAGCCGCAAACAGTCTATGGGCTACGGGCTGAAAATCCCTGCAGTTGTTACAACCATAACTTACACATCCATAATTGTAGCAGAGTTAAGCCTGCAGTAAGCCAGCAGACATTCGGCCTGTTTTCCGCAAGATGCGGCCTTGCAATTGAATGTGGGTCAAACAGTCTTAAAAAATTCTGATTTTTCCAAAAATGTTTTATTTCCATGACTTACACAGCTGCTGATATTGTTAGTTTGGTATATCCTTGACAGGGCATAAAAAGGTAATATAGAAGAAGACCCCACTGTATGTTAGGAGGAGGTTCCATTTGTTGAAGAATCCGACTATAAACCGAGACCAATTACATGAAAACAGGAGAGTTCACTTTGGAATTGTTTTTATTTCTATAGAATCAGAACAAGGACTGCAAGTCTATGAAGGTTGTGTTGCTTTCATTCTCTGTGTTTATATTCAAACACATCAGACTTCAAGAAATATTATTCTATTTTGTATTATTGGCAGCCTACATAATCAAGTAAAATAATGGCACCATCATTTTCACAGCATTTCAAAAACATCCAAAGATCACTTCAAAATATGCACATGAAATGAATGACTAATCTTCTTTTAACTATGCTTTCAATATAATAACATTCAATCATAATAAGGTACTTTTTGCTATATCCTTGCAGCACTGTTCCATCAACATGATTTTTTTCATACATATGTCCAGTTTAATTAGGCTGTGACACAGAGAAGTAGATGGCTTATTTACACATGCGCAACGTCTACCTGCAGTATAAAACATCAAAAGGTTTTTAATGTATGCTTGTATCAATCGCTATCTAAACATGTCATTATGTTTTTGTGAGCTTAATAAAACCGGCAGCAGACTATCCATTTTACTATATTATTTGTATAGAACATTCATTTTTAAAACTTAAAATATTTTCAAATTATTGACATTACAATGAAATGCCAAATAATGTGATCATGATTTCAAAGCAGCTATTCTTCTTCTTTACCACTAAGGCTCTGTCTTTTTCATATTACTTTTTTCATATGCCATCCATCATTCCTCTCCATTCTTGAACTACTTCTCTATAATACATTTTGCACCTGATTGATTATAAGTGAAAACCCACTATATGGCAACAACATGTTGTTTTTGTTTTTTAAAGTAAGAATAATAAGTGATAAGTAATGATAAATATGAAAAAAAAACAATGAATAAAATTGACTTATGCAATTAAATTATTTCTACATTCAGAAACAGTATATTTTTAGCTCAATTAATTTCTATGTGTATATTGGCACAGTCAAAAAAATGTGGGATCTATTTGTTTAATTATTTTGGCATTTGACTACTGAGGATTTGCAAAATAACCTGTTTAACTTTAATTAATTGCAACTCTAAATATCAGTCCCACTTGTGCCTCTACATAACACCACAAGTGTACTTGAGAGTGTTAATCTTAATCTCCTTCAGTCTTCTTAGTTTTCCATGTAGTCTGAGGCCATGTTACATTAGAACACTTGGAACCAGGTTTAAACACCACACCCCTCACCACACTGATAACTACAAACACACATGCCCATTATCAAGCTCTCAGCATAAAAACTAAAAATGTCTTGTATTGATTTGTACTACTTAAAAGTCATGCATACTGTATAAATACTTTTTCTTTCATAACAGTAGATCACTATATCTTAGTGCATAACACTGTATAGAAGTCATTTATGTAAAATGGGAATAAAACATAACCTTTAAGAGAATCATTAAAAATACATACACAATAAAATTATTGCCATACAAATCAAACACTTTCTAGAAAAATGCCAAGAAACTGGTGCTTATACAAGATATAACTCAGCTAATAAACCCAGAATCATAAAAGTACATATCAAAATGAAAGAGCAAGTGGAAAGGCTATCCATTGAAACAGATAACCACTCATGCCATTGCTTAAGCTACCAGAAGGGGAATATGCCATATCTGATTTACAAGAAAGCGTTGTAGGAAAAGCATTGTAGCATAATAGGGACCTGTGCTTTCAGAAGATATATGCTTTTGCATTCTTTTTGCTAAAGTTGCTTGTCTTTGGCTGTAAACAGTAGACGCAATATAGATGTTCCCATATTCTGTGTCGAAATTGGCGTGCTGTTTTACCCACATAAATGCTACGATGATAGCCATATTCATCCGGTGTAATTACCTTGTTGTACTTGGCGTCATCCAAAACACATTTTGGGTCACTCATAAAGTGAGCTGTAGGATCAGAAGACAGAATGTGATGAGTGTCTCTGTCACATAGTATCCTCTCACACATATCAATGTAGATGCTTGTATTCATCAGGACAGTATTACCACCTTTGTCAGCTAGCTTTGTAATAATGTTTGAGTTATCTCTTAACTCAATCAAGGCTTTCCATTCTAAAGAGGTCAAGTTAGACTGAAATTGCACAAACAGAAAGATATGTGCATATTCGGAGAAGGGCAGAGTAAACCAGCTGGCTTTTCTAAATGGACACATATTTTCAGGACCTTCTGTTCCATCTTGTTCTTCCAATAGTCTGGTTAATGCTCCCATTGTCTTAAATCTCCTGTTTCTAGCCCTTTCTAATTATCTTCTTAATTTTCTTAGATTTGAAATATTTCTACAGCGCAAGTGTTCATGCAAATTAACCCATACTAGACCTTGCTGTGACCCGCTATATTAACAATAGCTACATTATCATTCCTACAATGGAAGATTAACACCATCCAGGACTTTCACAATACTGGGAGATTAAATAGGCTTATACCACATGGCCTGAGTATAATATTTAATTATTTAATTTTTGCAATACAGCTCAAATTCTGGCAAAGTGTGTATATATTTACAGATTAACCTTATGTAAATCATATAATTTAATTGGTTAACCAGCATGCCTTCTCAATTTTTATTTAAACTCACAGGGGACAGGAAGTGGCACCGCCTGATGATATCAAAATCCATTGATGAAATGTGCAGGGTGGTTCTTCCTGTGAGGTTTAAACTCCTGGATTGAAGCAGGGGTCTGGATGGTACATCACTTAATTAATTGAGGGTAATATTAAGACCCCACCTATTGTGAGATTTCTAAATGTTCTATGTGATCATGTGGACCCTCATTTTCAAGTCATCTCTCAAGTTGGATAGACCATTTAAGAGATCTTGTACTTCTACTGACTACAAGTCAGTTACCACTCTCTTTATGCTGTTTTATAACTAGAAGAGCTACTCCAAAAAAATAATACTGGAGAGGAAATGGGGTACCCCTCATTTAAGATGCATTCAAAGCCCTCCTCACATGGTAGATTCCACAGTAGCTATAGTCCTTAAAAATATTTGCACATTACCCATTTAGTTCATCAAAAGAATATATTTTACATATAGGATAAAAGTGGCCCTTTATGAGCTGCAGAGAATACATTGTAGAATACACTGCTGCAACACAGAGTCATAAACTGATGTACACAGAGCCATAAACTTACAGTATTAATATCTTGACACAAAAAAGGACAGTATTTGTAGAAAAAGAAAAACATACTTTGGAAACGAGAGTATTGAGGTACATATGGAGCCTCATTTAATTCCAAGCCCGCAGTTGCCTTCATACAGGCTGTAAGTCTGCGGGTTAGAAATTTGCAACATTTACAGAGTGATTTAATTGAACAAGCCCGCAATTACATGGCCAAAAGCCAAATCCGTAAACCACATAACCGTAGGTAGCATTTCAGGGCCTGATCAGGATCAATTAAGCAATCCCATAAGTTACAATTTAGAAATAGTAAATGAGACCTTCATCGTGACATGAGTGAAAATGGCGTTTAAAGGTCAATCAATTAATGTTTAGACGTTCGATATGCGATCAGGCTTGCAACCCAACAATAAAAATGAAGGCCAAACTCTTAGAGCCCAATTCAATGGAGCAATTGTAAGTTACTAGAGCCTGTAACGCTATTCAATTTTTTCAGGCTACAAATGGGTTACCGGTTACTGCCTTGAAATCCTTGTGGTTACAGCCCATCGAAGCCTTTGACCTTTCACGTCTGCAAGACTTATGATTGCTAAAATCGCAAATCGCTATTCAATTGCTACAATTCCCCAAACCCACAAATGTTTTCACATCCGTAAACGGCAAATGTAGGAGAAAATCCTATGAGTACCAGATAGGACTCACAAGGGGGTTTAACCCCTATCCGTAGCACTGTAAATGCAAATAAAAAAATCAATACTGCACTGTAAATGACGGGGAAAGCGATGAAAGACATTGGAATTAATTGCACAACAATCTCAAGCTTGCAAATCGGCAATAACATTTTTTTTTTTAGGTGTCATTTCGGGGTTATATGGAGAATCAATGAGTTAATGCATATCAGGCCACCCACATGGACTAGAACAGTATTGGCATTAATTTTGATTATTTTGTATTTTGTGCTTTTGCGAGTTGGATATTGGACTCCCAAAAGCTAATTGTAATCTCCATGTTTTACTTACCTAATGATGATGGTCTCATTTTCTATTGGCTGTTTCTAAATGGGTGGTTACGGCCTTGCTTAATTGATCATGTTCCCGCCCTAAAATGTTCCATACGATTGCATGGTTTACGGTTTCAGCTTTCAGCCCCTAACTTGCGGGCTTGTTCAATTAAATAGCACCAAAATTTAAGCAGAGTTCATGCCCACAGCAAGTCTGCAGACATACAACCTGTATACCATTAGATGCGGGCTTATAATTGAATCTGGCCCATATAATCCATGTGGGTGGCCTGATGTGTATTAACTCCTTGTTTCCCGAGATAGATATAACATGGAAATTAAACATAGAAAAAAATAAATGATTGCAGACTTGCAATTAATTCTAATGTCTTTCATCGCTTTCCCCATTTTTTAAAGTCCAGTATTGTGTTTTTATTTGCTTTTGTAGTGTTACGAATGAGTGGTTAACCCTCTTGCGAGTCTTTTCTATTATTTGTAGAATGTTTTGCTACATTTGACATTTACGGATTTGAAGGCAATTGCGGGCTTGTAGTAGTGTTGCAATTAAATCTCGATATGCAATTTTAGCGATTGTAACCTTTGCAGGCTTGAAAGATCAAAGGCTTAGATGGGTTGGAATGCCGTTTTTTACAACCCATAGGAATTTTCAGCATGTAGCTCGCAAATAGATTGCAAGTAGCTAGATGAGGCTAATTGAACATCAGTAACTTTTGCCGGGGCTTCGGTAATTGTGATTTTGACAATTTAATAGGGCCCAGGGACTTTCAGGAAAGGTCAATAAGTAAGATAAAGATGAATATAAAGGTGAGAGGAGTGTAAGTAATGAAATAATTAAATATGTATTTGCTTGGCAAGTGCTTCTTTCTGACTTGATAATCATAATTCAGTGAACCCATACAGTACTAATTAGAATTCAAATTTCTTAAGTGATCTTCCAAACTATGAAAAGTGGTGTATGAAAATATTAGTTTGTGACACAGTGGCGGAGCTAGTGCATGGGGGTCCTGGTGCAAAAAGAAAATGTGCCCCCAACCCATGGAAGGGGCAGACATAATTTTTCTTTTGCACTTCCCGAACCAGCTTCAACATCAACTCAAATAGTACATATAGAAAATATATAGATAAATATATAGAAAATAAATTTATAAATATATATGTAGGCTGTGTCTATATATATCTATATCTATCTATCTATCTATCTATCTATCTATCTATCTATATATCTATATATATATATATATATATATATATATATATATGTGTGTGTGTACATACAATATATATATATATATATATATATTTGTGTGTGTATATATGGGGGGTCACAGTGAGCCATAAGGGGCTGCAGGGCCACAGGGGACCCACGGAAGGTCCACAGGGACCGTGGGGTCCACAGAGACTACAAAGAAACCACAAGCCACAAGGGGCCACAGGGGACACTGGGGGCCAATGAAGACCCACAGGGGCCACTTGAGGGCTGTGGGGGCCACAGTGGACTGGTGCGGGCCTTAGGAGACCAGCAGGGCCACAGGTGGACCGCCGGGGGCCACAGAAGACCCACGGGACAACAGAAGGCTCCTGGGGGCCAATTGAGGGCTGTGTGGACCACAGGGGACCTGCAGAGGCATTAGAAGACCTGCAGGGAATATAGGGGACTTGCTGGTGGCCACAGGGGACATGCAGTGGTCACAGAAAACACACAGGGGCTACTTGAGAGCTGCAGGGGCCACAGAGGAACCGTGGGGCCAATGGAGGGCCATGGGGGCCACTGGATGGCTGCAGGGACCACATGGGGGCTACAGGGGTCACAGAGGACCCATGGGGGCCACAGGAAACCAGTGGGAGGTCTGCATAGGCCCCTCAGAGGCCAGGGGCCTTGGTGCAAGGCACCGGTTGCACTAACAGTAGCTCCGATCCTGTTGTGACACCTACCCAAAATAAAATATACAGTACATGTGATTTAAAAAAAAATAATACTGCCTGCAAACATTATGAGCTAAGCAAGCACAAAATGTTACTTTCTTTACCACTCTATGCAAAAAATGCTGAATATACATATATGATTATAGTGCTTCTTAAAGGAGTAATGTACAATAAAAACATATATATGTTCTGACAGAGCATAATTAAGCAGAATTTTATCTAAAAAAACATTTGCTTCCTCTACTGGACCCCGGCGGAATCCATGATATGTAGGTGGTGTGTGAGAGGACATTTACATTTCTGGGGAGCTGTGGTTGCATCTTTCAATGCAACTTTCTGCTTCTAGGCCAGTGAGAGGGAAAAGGTGCAGTGTAAATTTTAATATTATGCAATTATCAAACAAAGGCCCTCTATTTTGTCCTTCAACATCCTTCCATCCAGCCACGTCGGCTGCAATGAGCCGAAGGCTCAACGCATGCAGCAAATGCAGACCCTCGAGAAGCGAGAGGCCGCATTTGTGGAGGTGGAGGCTCTACGGCGACTCACAGGCACCCGGTATATGCTAATGACGAGGCGCACATGTGACGTCACATGCGCACCGGGTCAAGACGGAAGGAGCAGAGGCCGGAGCAGAAGCAGGTAAGTGAGGGGAAAGGGGGAGGTATTTAGAGGGGAAAATGTGAGGAGGGGGGTTTGGAATTAGGAGGGGGGGTTGAGGATGAGGAGGGGGGAGGGAAAGAGACATGGGGGGGTTAGAGAGACACATGGAGGGTTAGAGAGACACGGGCGGTTAGATAGACACAGGGGGGTTTGAGAGACACGGGGGGAGAGTGACTCGAGTATAAGCCGAGGGGGGCCTTTTTAGCCTTAAAAAAAGGGCTGAAAAACACGGCTTATACTCGAGTATATACAGTAATTTCAATGGAGATTAAAGAACCTCTATAGTGCATTTACAAGTACAGCTCATATGTCTTTTGGGTATAGACTTAAAACAGTATGCAGTTTAAAATAAATAAACGTTAATATTTTTCTTACTTTTTAAATTGTCAGTTCTCTCTTCAAGCAGTGAGGACCCTCTCCACCTCCCTGGGGGCATGGCCAGTTCTGCTTGGGGGCTGGTTCATCATGGAGCTTTGAAGTATTTTGAGATATGATCAGGGCTGGATAAGGACCTTTAGAGAGATTTTGGTGCCTCCATATAAATATAATTCAAAATATAAAGTAATTTAGTTTTATTCCCAAGATTACTGTATGTCATTAACCTCTATTATTACTATTGTAATATTATTATTTTATTATATATATATATATATATATATATATACAGTATTGTTGTGCTCAAACATTTGCATACCAGGGCAGAAAGTGTTGTTTAGCTCCTTTTTAAATCATAATAATAACAGAAATCACCCAAATGGCCCTGATCAAAACTTTGCACACCCTTGAATGTTTGGCCTTGTTACAGACACACAAGGTGACACACAGAGGTTAAAATCACAATTAAAGGTTAATCTCCCACACCCATCTGTGTATAAATAGTCAATGAGTTTGTTAGCTCCCACATGGATGCACTGCACAGGCTAGATACTGAGCCATGATGAGCAGAAAAGGACTGTCAAATGATCTGTGTAACAAGGTAATGGAACTTCATAAAGATGGAAAAGAATATAAAAAGACATTCAAAGCCTTGAAAATGCCAGCCAGTGCTGTTCAATCATTTATTAAGGGAATTTATTAATTCGGGAATATCTTGATACGAAAGCCAAGGTCAGGTAGACAAGAAAGATTCCACAACTGCCAGAAGAATTGTTCGGAATAGAAAGAAAAACCCACAGGTAACCTCAGGAGAAATACAGGCTGCTCTGGAGAAAGACGGTGTGGTTGTTTCAAGAAGCTCAATATGACGATACTTGAACCAAAATGAACTGCATAGTCGAGATGCCAGAAAGAAGCCTTAACTGTGCCAATGCCACAAAAAATCCTGGTTACAATATGCCCGACAACACCTTGACATGCCTCACAGCTTCGGGCACACTGTAATTTGGAGAATGAGATTTAAATAGAGGCTTATGGTCACAACCATAAGTGCTATGTTTGGAGAGGGGTCAACAAGGCCTATATTGAAAATAATACCATCCCCATTGTGAAGCTTGGGTTGTGGCTCACTGATGTTTTTATTTGCGGGGGGGGGGGGGGAGCACTAAAGGCACCGGGAATCTTGTGAAAATTGATGGCAAAATGAATGCAGCTTGTTATCAGAAAATACTGTCAGACAATTTGCATTCTTCTGCACGAAGGCTGTGCATGGGACGCTCTTGGACTTTCCAGCATGACAATGAACCTAAGCACAAGGCCAGGTTGACCCTCCAGTGGTTACAGCAGAAAGGGTGTGGAGTGGCCATCACAGTCTCTTGACCTCAATATCATCGACCCACTCTGAGGGCATCTCAAAGGTGTGATTCATGCAAGACGACCAAAGGCTTTGCATGACCTGAAGGCATTTTGCCAAGACGAATGGGCAGCTAGCTATACCACAACGATTACAAAAGAGTGTATGCTGTCACTGATGCATAAGGGGACAATATGCAGTATTTAGAAGGTAAGGTATGTAAACTTTTGATCAGGGCCATTTGGGTGGTTCCTTTTATCATTATGATGTAAAAAGGAGCCAAACAGCTATGTGATAATAAATGGCTTCGTTTGATTACTATCCTTCAATAAAATAATTTTTCTTTTGCATGATCAGTCATATTTTCAAAATAAATGCCAAAATTTCACAATTTCTGCCAGCATATGCAAATTTGTGAGCACAACTGTATATGTATATATGTATACTAGTGAATTGCCCATCAAAAAATAACAGCAATAGAATTGAAAGTCAAGGAATGGTGTTTGGCACAGACATTATTTTTTGTGGTGGTCTGAGATCTCGGCCCTCATTGCGAGCCTCTTGGTTGTTGTATATTTTTTTAGCAGAGGCGCTTTTGCTGTCATTGTAAGGGTTGCGCTGATCTGCTTTTTGTGTTTATTGCAAGGCTGTCCTCTGGTTTAGTTTGTGTGCTATGAGCAGCGGTGGCGCTCATTGTGAGGCATGCAGTGAATGTCTTTTGTGTTTATTGCGCTAGTGTTTTTTTTGTGTATATCTTTTTTGTGATGGTAATGAAATACTTAGTAAATTAATAAATGAATATACTTTACCTATTTGTAAGTAATACATGCAGGAAGAATTGTGCTGAAGAGCTGACAATCTGTTTTCATGTTCCTGCAGCATACAATGTAGGTTTAAAGTGTTGTGGAGCTGAGGTGTAAGTGTCAGCAATGTGTGCAGTGTGTAGTGTAAATAGGCTGCGTGCGCGAGGGAAAGCCGTTAGTCTAGCTGGGTACTTCCGCATTCTGTAAGTTAGTGTTGTAAAATGGCAGCGAATGTGTATGTGGTAGGCAGGTTTGTATGATGAAGCGTCCTTGCTAATGATGTATGTTGTAGGTCGTACAGGGTTTTTGTAAAAGCTGTATTTGCTTTGTGGAATTTAGTGGCTTTTGGGGTCGTGTAGCCTTATTTTTGTTTTTTTCGGCGGGCATTTTTTTCTCTTGCTTAAGAGATTTTCAAGTGGCTAAACTTTGTAATTTTGACTGAATTCAAGGTTTAAGCTGTGTTGCAGTGGTCCTAAGTGTCCCCCCTTGGTGTGGGTAAGGTTTTTTTTTTGTGTGTATTTTTTTTTTTTTTTTTTATGGTTGTTCGCGGGTTGTCCATTAAGGTTGTATTTTTGCGAGTCCGTAATGGATTTTTTCTAAGTCCCACGGGTCCTAATTGTTTTTGTGTAAGTCTGCATTGCTGATAGATAAATATTTGATAGTAATTTTACATATGGTGGGCTAAGAGTGATAGAAGCCCTCAACCATCCAAATTACAGTAGTACAGATAATGAATAGTACATTAGTGATTCTATTTGAATGTCTAAAAAATAAGTTAATAAACTTATTTCCTGCTCAAATTTCTCAGAAATACAGTTTATGCACTGCACTCTGGGAAAACTGGGTGGGACATGCAAATGAGATCACATAATGCACCCTCTCTCTCTGTCAATCCAAACTATTTTAAACATGGCTCCTTTTAAGCATATGCTTACTGTATTTCACAGTTTTAGGCATAGCAACGGATAGATTATTCACAAACCAGGTCACTTAATCACATACAGCATTGTTTCACGGTTGCTGCCCATTCTCAGTGTGGTTTGAGTGCTTGGTTTGTGTGGTGGATTGTTGTAGAGAGTAGTTCAATAAAGCAATCATTTCACTCTTGGCCCACCACATGTGAAACGATTGCTGTATTGAACTACTCTCTACAACAATCCACCACACAAAACAGGCACTCACACCACACTGAGGATCGGCAGTAATCATGAACCAGTGCATGGGGCTTTGCCTCAACCTTTTGGCCAAGTCCTAGCAATTTGGTTGGAGATTTTTGTGAGCACATGGTCCCTCTGCCTTGTGGGGGACCTTAAGCCCCTTGCTGCTATTGGGGGACTGCTGTGAGCAATCCTGTTGCAATCTCAGCCAAGTACGCAGGGCTGTTAATCCCTTGTGGTAAAGTGTACAGCAATGGAGAGAGAGAGGATATGGCCGGTGCAGCGCATCTGAAAGACAGTGTTTGTTTGGTGGTGGAAGAAGGACGACCATCTCAAGTAACAATTAGCTACATGTTGGAGAGAATTTTGCAGGACCTGCTGGAGATCTCTCCTGCGTCAGAGCTGTGCAAGCAAGACTCACAGTACAGGGGGTTATATGATCTGACCTTCTACAGCTCTAGCGTCTGCTACAACTTATACTATCGCTACCAGGCTAAAGCGGATAACCCCATCCTGAAGGGGATAAAGCTTGAGCTGTTGTACGCAAGAGAGGAAGTGACTGTTATTGTGCATATGTATAACCCCTTTGTTGAAGATCATATCATCGAGTGTTTCCTGAGAAGGTACTGTAAGACAGTGAGGATAGTTCATAAACTACAGAATGTGTATGGCAATTGGAACCGAAAGAGACCGTTTCTGGTGACATTCAAGGAGGATCAGGGAAGCCCTGGAGGAATGAAAACACCACCTGGATCTTTTATTCTGGGCAGCGACCGTGGGTATCTTCGGTTTCTAGGACAACCAATATTTTGCCGAAGTTGCTACACGTATGGACATCCTACTGATGAGTGCCCAGAAACCAGTTGCTGCTATTGTGGAAGCCTGAATCACCAGGCCTTTTTACAGAGCTGTGATCTTTGTGGGGATGTATCACATCGATTCTGAAAGTGCCCCAGAAAGTATATAAACCTCTTAGAGAGACTGCATGCACAGTACTCGAGGTCCCATCTTAAAGAGGCCAAAGAGAGCCACCGAAAAAGGATGACCAGGAACAGCCAGTTCCTGGTCCAAGCAATAAAGAATCTTGGAGCGGTGAGCGGGGCAGTTCAAGACTAACCTCAGAAAAGATGGTCTCTGGTGTCTCAGTCTTGGACTCAGATGGTACAGAAAGGGCACAGGTGAATTCCAAGGCTGGCGACAGTATGCTCCCAGTTTCTGCGGGCATGGGAAGAGTGGAAAAGGAATTGATGATTTTGTTATTCCTCATGGATCCAGGGGACCTTCTGGGTCCTCTGGTCCAGGGGATGGTGGTGATTGGTGTGAGCCTGCTGTAAAGGGTAGGACTGCTAGCAGGCCTCCCGGCACAGTGGGTGTAGCACCTAGCTATCCCCAATAAGCTCGGCAGATACCGGTTCAGAGGGAATAGGCAGAAGTAGTCTCCGGTCTCGAAAGCAGAGTGTGTGTTCCAGTCTGGCAGCTGTTCCAGTCGGGGGAGATCCTGAAGGTTAAAGAAAAATACTCAGTTCTCAGGGATCTCTGGCTGGAGCGGGTCCAAGCAGCAAGCCAACATACAAACAGATGCTCTGTGAGAGTATGCCTGTGATGCGCCAAGTAGCCTCATTAAGTCGGTACAGGACGTTCAATTTTGTAACTGTGGACATACATTTTAGGTCAAAATTGGAGACCGTTGTTACACCTTTATCTTGTGAGGAAAAACCCCAGGCCTTTGAGGAACTGTTGCCCAGCCAGAGTCGGGTATTCGTTTCAGAGTCATCAACAGACGCAGGATCTCCGGAAGACTCAGAGGACGATAGCCCACGTAGATGCTCCAGGGATATGTGGAACGAGGTGCATCATAAAACGAAAAAAAAAGTGCTCCAGGAAAAAGTGCAGATGGTGTACAGACTAAGAGAAGGACTCAGGAACGTATTTCTGGGACACTCTTTTTAGGCCTGTCAGAGACACCTACAGGCCCTGGAGACTCCAAGGAGGAAGAAATGGAGGCCACAGTATCGGTTCAGGCGGATACTAAAAAGTATGTTGCTCTTTCCCCAGACGACAATGACTGATACACTCTTTTAAATGCCTCTCCCTAAATGTAAGGGGAATCAAAACAAAGTACCGTATATACTCGAGTATAAGCCGAGTTTTTCAGCCCTTTTTTTAAGGCTAAAAAGGGCCCCCTCGGCTTATACTCGAGTCACTCTCCCCCCGTTTCTCTCTAACCCCCCCGTGTCTCTCTAACCCCCCCGTGTCTCTAACCCCCCCTTGTCTCTCTAGCCCTGTGTCTCTATACCCCCCTGTGTCTCTCTAACCCCCCTGTGTCTCTTTCCCTCTCCCCTCTTCATCCTCAACCCCCCCTCCTCCTCATCCTCAACCTCCTCCTCATTCTGAAACCCCCTCCTCATTCTAAACCCCCCTAAATACCTCCCCCTCTCCCTTTACCCTCTCTTACCTGCTTCTGCTCTGGCCTCCGCTCCTTCTGGACCCGGCGCCACGTCATTAGCATATACCGGGTGCTGGCACCCGGTATATGCTAATGACGTGACATCACATTCTTTAGTCACATGCTTTAGTATTATTAAATTAATTATCTCGTGTAAAGCTTTCCCATTGATTTGTATAAAGTGTGTTGATGAGTGGACATGCCATGCTTTGCACTGTGTACTGTACTGAGAGCTCTATTACAGAAACGCGTTTTTATTTGTACCGTGCGGCTTGCCTTACTCTGCAGGGTTTCATTGTTGCTATTATACGGAGGCTCTGAGTGTCTCGTGGATAAATACATAGACTGTCCTGGCAAAGGTCTGCAGTTATAAGAGGTGAGAGACAGAGGTGATAGGTGCAGGTTATATTTACACTAATAAACTGGTCAATAGAGTTATAAATAAAGGGAATGTGATAGCATAATGTGGGGAAAGTATGTCTTATGTGAGAAGGATTATAATAATAACGAGTGGCAGGTACTGAACGATAATAATAGGAAGAGTATGAGGAAATTATATGGATGTGCATTTAGCATAAAGTGTTTCCCAGAATATATTTGAAATGAATAATAATAATAATAATAAATAGGTTTAGTTTACACTCTAAACCTGACTGTAGCTGCAAAAATCAGGAGCAGAAACGATTAACAATTGACATTCAACAATAATATACCTGGGGTGAGATAGAAAACAATATCCTGCAAGGTACTTTGATCATTGTTTATTCATTGTAAATACATGGAAGATATCTATTTTAATATACCAAAAGGTATATGCTAATGACGTGACGTCACATGCGCTCCACGTCATTAGTATATACCGGGTGCCGGCACCCGGTATATGCTAATGACGTGGCACGCATGTGACGTCACATGCGCGCTGGGTCAAGAAGGAGCGTCAGCTGGAGCAGAAGCAGGTTAAGTGAGGGGAGAGGGGGAAGGTATTTAGGGGGGTTTAGAATTAGGAGGGGGGTTGAGGAGGGGGGTTGAGGTTGAGGAGGGGGTTGAGGATGGGGGGGTTGAGGAGGGAGGATGGGGGGGTTGAGGAGGAGGATGAGGATGGGGGGTTGAGGAGGGAGGGTGAGGAGGGAGGTTGAGGATGAGGAGGGAGGTTAAGGAGGGGGGTTGAGGTTAAGGAGGGGGTTAGGGATGGGGGGATTGAGGAGGGAGGTTGAAGATGAGGAGGGGGTTGAGGAGGGAGGTTGAGGATGAGGAGGGGGGTTGAGGAGGGTGATAAGGGAGGGGGGAAGAGACACAGGGAAGGGAGATGGGGAAGAGACACTGGGAAGGGAGAGGGGGGAAGAGACACGGGAGAGAGAGGGGGGACACAGAGGGCACAAGAGTGCCGGCACCCGGTATATGCTAATGACGTGGCACGCATGTGACGTCACATGCGCGCTGGGTCAAGAAGGAGCGTCAGCTGGAGCAGAAGCAGGTTAAGTGAGGGGAGAGGGGGAAGGTATTTAGGGGGGTTTAGAATGAGGAGGGGGGTTGAGGAGGGGGGTTGAGGTTGAGGAGGGGGTTGAGGATGGGGGGGTTGAGGAGGGAGGATGGGGGGGTTGAGGAGGGAGGATGAGGATGGGGGGTTGAGGAGGGAGGGTGAGGAGGGAGGTTGAGGATGAGGAGGGAGGTTAAGGAGGGGGGTTGAGGTTAAGAAGGGGGTTAGGGATGGGGGGATTGAGGAGGGAGGTTGAAGATGAGGAGGGGGTTGAGGAGGGAGGTTGAGGATGAGGAGGGGGGTTGAGGAGGGTGATAAGGGAGGGGGGAAGAGACACAGGGAAGGGAGATGGGGAAGAGACACTGGGAAGGGAGAGGGGGGAAGAGACACGGGAGAGAGAGGGGGGACACAGAGGGCACAAGAGGGACACAGGGGGCAGCACATTTCCCACCCTCGGCTTATACTCAAGTCACTCATTTTACCCAGTATTTTGTGGTAAAATAGGTGCCTCGGCTTATACTCGGGTCAGCTTATACTCAAGTATATACGGTATGTTAAACTGTGATTTTTATTGTCTTCAAGAATGCTGGATTGAAAATGAGATGAGTTTTAAACATTTTAAGAAAGATTGGAATGGACCATCTGTCTGGGCTGGAGGGGGGGATAACAGGGTGGCAGGTGTGGCTGTCCTCTTCAGGCCGGCATGGTCCAGAGAGTATTTTAATGAAATCATTCCAGGAATAGTTTTATTAGTAAAAGCAAAATTTAATTTTTTATCTCTGAGAATTTTTTATATTTATGCACCACCAGATAAAAATAATAGATATGATGTGTTTGAAATTATTAAGATGTTTTTATCAGGTCTAGATCCCACAATTTTGTTAGGGAATTTTACTGTATTTTAGATAAAACCTCAAAATGTTTAATTAACATGACATCTGATTTTTCCCTAAAGGATGCTTGGAAAGAGCTTCATCCATATGAGCCTGGGTATATATGGGGAAATCAGAAGGTATGTTCTAGGATAGATTTTATTTTCAATTCTTCTGTTTTGGATGCTTTTAGTATAGAGTTAATACCACATATAATATCAGACCATAATGCGTTAAAAGCTACTTTTAATTGTTCTGATATTGAAGCTAAAGGTAAAGGATTATGGAAATGAAATATCTATTTTAGGAAATGAAGAATTGTTAAGACATTTTGTATGGTTTTATAAATCCCTGTAAAGAAAACAAAGTTTTTTTTTAAATATTTTATTTTGGTGAGAAATTGCGAAAAGTGATTGAAAAAAACATTTTTTTATAGGTGGAAAAAAGTTGGCCAGAAGAAGATGTGAAAAGTATCACATGTTACAAAAAAGAAGACAATGGCTCTCATTAAATTAAAAGAATTAGGTGTAGAAATGAATAAATTAAGAGAAGAAATTAAAATGTTTTTAGAAGAAAAAGGAAAAAAGATAATTTTTTTATCTAAAGTTTACATATTGAAAAAGGAGAAAAATGTAATCAACATTTTTTTAAGAAAGCTTTTAACAAATCCAATATAGAAGTTTTAGAAGAAAGTGGGAAATTGTATTCAAAGTCAAAAGATATTTTAAATATAGCCTCAAATTTTTATTCTAATTTATATGAACAAAAGAAGATAGACAAGGCTTGCAAGAGGGATATTTTTAAATTAAATTAACATAGTTTTAGGTAAAGAAGATGGAAAGGTTTTATTAGATGATCTTAGTATGGAAGAGCTTTTTAGTGCGGTTTTTAGTTTTGAAACAAACAAAACCCCAGGAGATGATGGCCTCCCTTTTGAATTTTACAGAAAGTTTGGGGATTTTATTAAAGATTATTTTTTATCTGTTTGTGAAATGTGCTTGAAGAGTGATATGTTACCACCATCTATGAGGAGTGGTACTGTGACTCTATTACATAAAAAAGGAGATCCAAAAGATATAAAAATTTGATGACCTATCACCCTTCAAAATTTTGATTATAAGTGTATAACAAAAATGTTAGCAAATAGACTTAAAAAAGTAATTAATTTAATTATAAAAGATGATCAGTCATGTGAAATCAAAGGGATTATTAGTATTACAGATAGTTTGTTTTTAATAAGAGATATTTTAAACGACACAAAAGAGCGTGATATCCCAACTGCAGTGGTGAGTCTCAACTTCGTGAAGACTTTTGATTCTGTGTCCCATTCCTTTCTTTTCCAAGTCCTGGAAAGGATGGGACTCCCTGAGGTCTTCCGGAGACAGATAGCCACTGTATATAAACAAGTTTTTAGTAAACTCTCTATACATGGAAATATTGGAAATAGTTTTAATATTATGTCTGGTGTTAGACAGGGATGTCCCTTATCACCTATCCTTTTTATATGTGAAATCGAACCTTTTTTAGAAAAAAATAGGGCAGATAAGGTGATCAATGGAATCCAAGTTCTGGGTGGAGGAGAGAAAATGGCTAACATGGATGATGTAATCGTAATCTGTACACCTAACGCCTCTATACATAGTATTATTATCTGGGCACAGATTTATTCGCAAACCTCCTCTTTAATTTTAAAAATAAACAAAAGTAAATGTATGCTTTTAAATAATTGGAAAGAGGAGATAACAATTCCATTACAAATCACAAGAATTCATTTAACATTTTTAGGAATTGTTTTTAATAAATCTTTATCTGGCCTTGGAAATCGAGTTTTACTTCTGAAAAAATACAAGAGAAAATATGCTTTTGGAATCTAAGAAATTTTACTTTAGAAAAAAACATTTTAATAATCAAAGCAGTTTTATTGCCTATCTTATTTTTTAATTGTTTTATCTTTCCTCCAAATGTTTTATAGTTAAAAAAAAATAAAAATCAATGTTCTATTTTTTATGGGCTTCAAGAATGGAAAAGTTGGCAACAGATAAAATAAGTAGGAAATGTGAACTAGCGGGAAAAAACATGTTCGATATTGATACGTTTTTATGGCTTAAGATTTTATCTTTTTGCATAAGTAAAACTGACCATACTGACAAAACTGCTGATTTTATAAGATTTTATGGAGGGAGATTTTTTTCCAGATATGAGTGGATGCCATTGTCTTAAAAAAAACTATGCTTTTAACCCACCAAAATGTTATACTGATCTTAATAACTTCACAAAAAAATCAGAGATAAGTAATATAGATATAAATATTATCAAAAATTAGAGAAAATTGACAATTTTAATAGAAAAAAGAAAGGAGGTTTTATCTGTAGAACGTTTCCCTGGAGACCTATGTAAAAAAAATATGTAGACAAGTTTCTAATAACATTTTATTTAATACACAATGAGATTTGGCTTGGGCAGCAGTACATCATTGTATTCCTACAAGGGCCTTTCAATACAGAAGGGGTTTAATCCAAAGTAAAAGGTGTACAAGAGATAAATGTGGAGCAGATGAAAGATGATTTTAAGTCAAATGTATGTATATTTCTTATTAGACAAGAAAAAAGATAAAAATGCAAAGGTTTTATGGCAGTAAGATACATTTAACAAAATACTTACACAGTAATTTTATATGCATTTTAATGTTTCTTATCTGTTTTTTAGATTAATCCTTTTCAAAGATGACACCAGGGACAACATGAGGGATAGAAGATGAAGATGGAGTGGAAGCTTATTTCAGAGACAGGGGTGGGTGAAGGGAAAGGATAACTTAGAGTGAAGGGACAGATGAAGGGAAAAGTTAGGGAAAGTGTGTGTTTTAAACTGTTGCATGTATTTTATGAGTATGTAAATAAAAATGTACTTTTTAAATATGCCTGTAAAATAAACAAGAATTGTATTTTAAATTTCCATGTAAATCATTTCTTTTAACATGATATGCTTATATTTTATGATCTGCCTTTACATTTTGTATTGTACACCTTATAAATATGATTATTATAATTCATTAAAGATTTTATGATTGTAACAATTTTTATGATTGTAATACAAAATTATATGTTTCATAAATATGAATTGTATTATGTATGAAATGTTGAAATATGATGACTGTAAATTTATTTATTTGATGTATATATTTAAAACTTTTCAATAAAAGAATTAGAAACAGTGCTGTGTGTGGTTAAGTGACCTGGTTTGTGAATAATCCATCCATTGCTATGCCTCAAACTGTGAAATACAGGATGCAAATGCTTAAAAGGAGCAATGTTTCAAATGGTTTCGATCGACAGAGTGAGGGAGCCTTATGTGATCTCATTTGCAGGTCCTGCCCATTTTCCCAGAGTGCAGGGACAACTTCTATGTATTTCTAACAAATGTGAGCAGGAAATAAGTTTACTTACTTATTTTTTAGACATTCAAATAGAATCACTAATGTACTATTCATTATATATATATATATATATATATATATATATATATATATATATATATATATGTTTTCATTTTTTGTACCCTGGTTCAGCTGCACCATTTGCATTTTTGCATCATATGGTCCATGGTAAATCTGGCAATGCTAAATTTCTGTGGTGCCACCTTTCCCTTGATGCCCCAAGCATGTGCCTATTTTGCTTAATTTGATATGATGTCACTGGAATCCACCCCATGATATAATTAGCTTTACCCCAATGGCCTATACAGAGGTAACGGCTGCTCTTTTACTTCGCTTGCTCAGTCTAATTTGTCAGCTTTTTTTTTTAGTGAGGCTTCCAGGCAGTGCTGACCACACCCCCAAATATGCACAGGGTGGTAGAGATAAGCAGAAACTGATAGTCAATTATAAGAAAACATATTAACTTTTAGTTATTTAAAATTGCATACTGTTTTTAATAAGCTATGCAAAAACCAATAAACATGAGCTTTAAATGCACTGAAATGTGTAAATTGTCATTAAAGAGCATTCACATTTCCTGAAAAATGTGTACATTTGTACAGCTTTTTATAGTTTTATAGCTTTTATAGCCCTTAAACCATTTATTTAACTTGAGTCTAATAGGAGTCTCTGCACCACAAGATTCATTGAGCATATGGCCATATTTTATCAGATCCTGAATGGAGGATAAATTACAAGCTCCAAATAAATAATCATATTTGTCCATTTTGATATTTATCTTACAGCAAACACAGAGCATTGCCATTTGAACATGCTTGTGATTTTTGGTGCTTATAGAACCTTTTACCCTCCAGAAACATGTTTCAATTGCATAAAATACAAATTTATAATTAAATTGGACCTTTCCTCTTGAGAGGCCGCTCCTTATGTGAGCGCAGCAGCACCACCTAGTGGCTGATGGAGCGCACAGCCCAGAGAGCTGCGCACCCATTCTCTCCATTCATTCTCTTCATTCATTCTTGTATTCCTTTCCATTCAGTCTGTCTTCATTAATTCTCTCCATTCATTATCTCATTCTCTCCATTCATTGTCTCCATCAATTCTCTCATTGTCTCCATTTATTAATGAAGGGCCGAAAAAAGATCTGCAATGCTCTCCCCATTGACAGAGCTGCGTGGGAGCGCGGCTCTCTGCGCTATGCGCTTCAGCAGCCACTAGGTGCTGCTGCTGCGCTGAAGAGCGGGCTCAAATAAGGAGTGGTCTCTCATCAGGAAAGGCCCATTTCATTCAAAGGACATGCCACTTACATATTTATGTTGCATGCACATAACAAGGAGTGAAAATGAAGGACCAGGGCATATGGTCCCTGGAGGGTTGTCCAATGGAAGGTAATGTATAATTTAAGAAGTTTTCCCACATCACCTGAAATTTGTTTTATTTTCTTGTATTCTTTCTTATGTTCTTTTATTTTATTCTTTTGTTTATTTGTATCTTTTCCTTTAAGTGTGTTTTTTTATTTTAATAGTACTTTTCTTTTTTACTGTAAGTATTTATTTTAGGTCCTTATGGACCCCTATGGGGGGATTGGATTGAAGGGGTCCATAAAGACCCCCATGGTTATAGTTACAGCCTCCCTAGGGATCCATAGGGGTGGCTAATCATAGGCAAACAGGGCATAACGCCCCACCTTTCTTTTAATTTATTTTTGGAAAAGGGTTTATATAGACAGATGAATAGATATAGGTGGGAGAATATTAGGGCTAATGTAGTATGTTCACATTAGGTAATCGGTAGCATTGAATTGTGTTACTATTTTATTTATATGAATTGGTATTGTAGTGCTATTGTATTGCTATTACTTTGAATTAATCAGATATTTAGTATTGTTTGTGTGTCTCATTTGTGCTAATATGTAGCTGCATATGCTAATTATTATTATTATTATTATTATTATCTTATATTTGTAACGCACCAACATATTCCATAGGGGAAGAGAACAAAGAAAAATATTATATTAACAACTGCAGAACATGGAGGGCCCTGTTTTGAAATTAAAAACTTTGTAGAAAGTGCACCCTACAAGATAGGAAACTCGCAACTTGCAATCTAAAGGTCCGGGGGAAGAGCCAATAAGGAATAGAAGATACTTGGGGAAGAGCAGATAAGGAATAGAAGGGTCAGGAAAGAAGTGAAAGTTTGTAATGTAGAAAGGTTTTTCGATTAGTGGGAGCTGGAGGGGTCAGTTGAAAAGTCATTTCAGGTGAGTGGCTGTAGTATGTTACATGTTATCTACCTCTAGTGGTCAGATAATATAACCTGCAAATGGGAAAATCAGGTGAGTGAGGGCCTGAGATTTTGTGTGGAAAGACAAAGGATAAACTGGGTAGGAAGCCTGGGAGGGGTTTAGCCTTAGAGATTGGGGAAGGGGACATTTAGTACCATGAATGACAACACACTCAATGTCTTATGTCCAAATTACCGGTAATATCTTCATGTTTTTGTGAATATTCCAACAAGGTTTCATTTCAGGAACAGGGATTTCATCATCAACATGTTGCCTTGGTTACAATTCCATTCCAGAAAAAAAATGGAATTATTTATCAAGTTCTAAAAGAACCTGGCTGGTAAAAAAAAATATTTAGTTGTTTTTATATATTGCTTATTAATTGGTGGTCCCTATTATGTTGAGAGGGATTAACAACGCAGTGTTCCTGTACATTTCATTGTTTTCAACTAAACTGCAATAACAAAATTAACAGGATGTCTTAGACCTATTTTTGATTACTGCTGCAAAATCGGGTTTCTTCCTTAGACAAATGTCCACCTGTGTGCAATCTACTTTTTTTGAGAATATTTTTTTGTGTGGCCTCCATACATTAAAGATAAATTGTGAAAGTTTTTTTATTTTATTTTTATTACAAAAATCTAAAAGATAATGTTTAAAATTAGGAAGATTGTTATATACACTGGAGTTATATGTTTGAAAAAGCTTTATAACGAGCTTTTCAATGTCTTACACTGAATATTAGTTCCCCTGCTTTCCTCTCCCCTGCGACTCTGCCTTCCTTATCACATGATTTGTTCAACTAATCACAGGTGAGCCAGTTGATTAATAAAAAAAAAAAATGCTGGAATTTTTCCTCTGATTGACTTGATTATCTATTATAGATCATGTGATTGGGAGTGAAAATAGGGAATTGCTGTAGGAGGGGAAAGCAATGAAGCCATGACACAGAGACCACTATAAAAGTAAGTTATCACTGTGATGACTTGGGCCCCCCTGCTCCAGAAGCGACAGCGTGCTTCACTGCTCATCAGCTGAAGAAGGTCTTGTCGAACAGTTCAACAGGATCAAATTGAAATCCACTGGAGGAAGATCTTGCTGTGGAATAAAGAGGGTCTTGAATCTGGAAAGAGGATACTACAGCCAGTTCATAGTCTTAAAACCGCTATAACACTTTATTGGGGGAGGTCATGGTATATGTATAATAGGTAAAACAAAAGAAACTCAAAAAGCAAGTTTGCCTACTTCCAAAAAGTATATTTTCTATCGACCCTTATGGTAATCTAAAGTATAACTATGTGACACCTAAAATTATACCTTATACCATGGGATCCTTTTTGTCCCCCATGGTACCTAACATTAAGCCCTAACATGGTAATGGGTTAATTTTAGGTACCAAGGGAATCTATAAGAACTCCCATGATTACCATGGGGGTCCCTAAGGGGTAATGTTTTTATTTTAATTTTATAACTCTTTCCATGCCACGGTAAGGGGTTTAAATAGATAGAGCTAGAGCTAGAGAAAATATGAGTCAGTAGGTTTTGCAGGAGTTCTTAAGGGAACAATCGAATACAGGCCTCTAATTGCTTAGAATTAGTAGTAAAAATATACATACATACATACATACATATATATAGTGAGTTGCAAAATTATTCACCCCCCATTGACTTTTTACATATTATGTTACATTACAGCCTTAAGTTCAATGTTTTGTTAATCTGAATTTCATGTGATGGATCAGAACACAATACTCTAAGTTGGTGAAGTGAAATGAGAAAAATATATACATAAAACTATTTTTTGAAATAGAAAATTGGCATGTGCGTATGTATTCACTCCCTTTGTTATGACGCCCATATAAAGCTCTGGTGCAACCAATTACCTTCAGTGACATAATTAGTGAAATGATGTTCACCTGTGTGCAATCTAAGTGTCACATAATCTGTCATTACATATACACACCTTTTTTGAAAGGCCCCAGAGGCTGCAACACCTAAGCAAGAGGCACCACTAACCAAACACTGCCATGAAGACCAAGGAACTCTCCAAACAAGTAAGGGACAATGTTGTTGAGAAGTACAAGTCAGGGTTAGGTTATAAAAAAATATCCAAATCTTTTAAGATCCCCAGGAGCACCATCAAATCTATCATAACCAAATGGAAAGAACATGGCACAACAGCAAACCTGCCAAGAGACGGCCACCCACCAAAACTCACAGACCGGGGAAGGAGGGCATTACTCAGAGAGGCAGCACAGAGACCTAAGGTAACCTTGGAAGAGTTGCAGAGTTCCACAGCGGAGACTGGAGTATCTTTACATAGGACGACAATAAGCCGTACACTCCATAGAGTTGGGCTTTATGGCAGAGTGGCCAGTAGAAAGCCATTACTTTCAGCAAAAAACAAAATGGCACGTTTTTAGTTTGCAAAAAGGCATGTGGGAGACTCCCAAAATGTATGGAGGAAGGTGCTGTGATCTGATGAGACTAAAATTTAACTTTTCGTCCATCAAAGAAAAAGCTATGTCTGGCGCCAACCCAACCCATCACATCACCCAAAGAACACCATCCCCACAGTGAAACCTGGTGGTGGCAGCAACATGCTGTGGAGATGTTTTTCATCAGCCGGGACTGGGAAACTGGTCAGAGTTGAGGGAAAGTTGGATGGTGCTAAGTACAAGGATATTCTTTAGCAAAACCTGTACCACTCTGCGTGATTTGAGGCTAGGACGGAGGTTCACTTTCCAGCAGGACAATGACCCAAACACACTGCTAAAGCAACACTTGAGTGATTTAAGGGGAAACATGTAAATGTGTTGGAATGGCCTAGTGAAAGCTCAGACCTCAATCCAATAGAAAATCTGTGGTCAGCACAAACCATCCAACTTGAAGGAGCTGGAGCAGTTTTGCAAGGAGCAATGGGCAAAAATCCTAGTGGTAAGATGTGGCAAGCTCATAGAGACTTATCCATACTGACTTGGAGCTGTGATTACCGCAAAAGGTGGCTCTACAAAATATTGACTTTAGGGGGGTGAATCATAAGCACATTGACTTTTTTCTGTTATTTTGTCTTATTTGTTGTTTGCTTCACAATAATAAAAAAAAAAACATCTTCAAGGTTGTTGGCATGTTCTGTAAATTAACTAATGCAAATGCGTGTTAATTCCAGGTTGTTAAGCCAAAAAGCAAGAAAAATGCCAAGGGGGTGAATACTTTTATATATATATATATATATATATATATATATATATATATATATATATATATATATATATATACATATATATGTATCCCCCCCAGATTTTGGGGGGTTTCTACGCCCATGCCCTTTACCAACCCTTATCAGGAATTCTGATCTGCACATTAGCCTCTTTAAGATTAAATACATTTCCTGTTGACAATGTCCCATTAAGAGTTATTTTACTACATCCCACATACAATTTTGCATGAACAGTCTACAAGATAAACAACAAATGTAATATTTGCAAGTAAGGAATTGTTTGATTTTGTATTGCTTCCCATCAGTATCATGAAGAAACAGCTTATCTACAGAGATCAATTTACACGTACTGCATCATGTCTTTTTGAACCTATGTCTAAAGATATAACACTTTGTATAATCTTCTCTTATCTTAACATATTTAAGCCAATATATTATGCAGTTTTGCATTTTTTCTAAAAACCACAGTTGACTCCTTCTCTACTGCACCTTTTAAGAGATCATCTTCCTACAAAAAAGTGCCAATGTTTTTTAAGAATATATTTTCAAGATCTCTTGATCCATCACTGAATATACTAATACATTTCACATACATTTCACCTTTTCTGAGGTCTCTTAAGGACATTCATCAGCCATTTATAAACACATTCCATATACACTGACAAACATTGAGGGTTATAGATCTTCCCCTTTTTTAGTACATCATCTGCTTTTCTTTCTAGCTTTCCTTTTCTTGTTATGATTGCAACCTTTTCTTTCCAGCTTTATTAATCAAACCTCTCTTCACTTTTTCTGAGGAGTCCGTCCTATATTGAAGAGCTATATAAATCATACGCATGACACTTTTTCTACAACATGATTGGTAATACGGTGATTAACATAGCTAGGTTGTTTTACTTTGCTCTTAGACATGGAGTGATCTGCAGGGGGATTAGCATGGAGGAATATGATGGCGCTATATAAATAAGAGATAATAATAATATACACAAACATTGACAGTTGTGGATAATCCCCTTCTTTGTATATTATATGCTTGTATTACTAGCTTTCCTTTCTCATAACAATTATCACCATCTTGTTTATTCCACAGCTAAGTTAAACAAAGTTCTCTTTTCTGGTGACTCAGAAGCTTTCAAATGTATTCAGGATTTATGGAACCCCAGACTTGTCCAAGTACATGTGCCAGCAATCTTGTTATTGATGAAGAAAAACGTATCAACAAAACCAACATTCTACTCCAAAATCCAGTCATGATACCAAAATACAAAGACCTCTGATCGTCTTTAGTTTATTTAGACATGCACATGGATCAGCAAAATCAGAATATCATTCAAAATGTCAGCTACTGACTGACATATACATAAACAACACAGGTTTTTATAGTATTTCCCAAATATAGGAATTGGTACATTCCATTACTACCCTCCAGAACAATGATACATCCACCAACACCCATTGCTAAGACAGTAACTAATTATTTATATTAGTAGGCCAATAAATGAAGAGGCATGCACAAATCACGCACTAAAAGCATGATCTGCGTACTACAATCCATTATTCCAATTTTGTGCGCATAGGTCAAGTTGTCATCTTGATCACCCTTGGCCTTTGGCCTTGTGTACTGCTAGAGTATGCTTTTGTTTAGACTTAGGAGTTGTTGACTGTCCCTTTAGAAAAACTGCAAAATCATGGAAAAGCAAAATTAACTGTTTCCTACCTTATGGCCGGCAATGGGAGAGTACTGTTTCAGAGCTAAAGTTCACAAGTGCTACAACAGTGATGAATGCTATATATATATACTAAATATTTTATGGATATTTGTATTTCTCCACAACACTCCCCCGTATCACAATGAAAATTGTCATCAAAGGAAAAATTCAAATATAACTAGGTAAAATCTTAATATACATTTCACACATTCAACTAAAAAACATAAATAAAATGATAAACATAAATAGGAAGGAAAGACATGATTTTCAGACTGGTTCCTAAAGAGACTCAAGGTCCCTAAAGGATCCAGTACAGATGGGTTTCCTACAACATGGAGTAATTATATTACATCTCGCAGAGTCCTTTGCACCTTTTACCTTCATACCTTCCCAACAAGAGAAATTGCAAAAGAAAATCACAATTATACATAGAAACAATAAAAAACAATACATATTAAAATGCAATCATAATAGTCTTAATAATGGAGTCCATGGCACAAAGTTCGTAGTCCAGATATTAAACTCTGCTGAATGAAAGCTTTACAATCAGTGATTATACAGCACAAACAAGAAGAAAAATCAAGTTCTGATGAAAAAGCAATAAATCCATAAAAAAATAAGTCTGGATAAAAAATAAAGATACATGCAAAAAATTAATCTAGATGAAATAAATAAGCACCTGTTTGATCAAATCCATATAACAAGAAAAGAGTTCAATGGGATGGAAGAAAACATCCACATATGCTGTTATATGTTACCATGAGATAGTCCAGAATGTGGTGCAATAGATAAAAAAGTCCAGATATGTAAAACAAAATATAATGGTTAATGCAGACAAAATAGCCTCACTTAATTTTCACAAAACACCACCTAACCAATTACCAATAATTAGACCATAGGATCAATTTTCCTTTATACTCAGGCATTTAGATGATAGATGTTATTCAATAACCAATACATTTCATGCTGATATTACTAATAATCTAGAGTTTATGCAAGATAACTTCTTCTTTCCCTAGTTGTTCTCCCTTATATACTAGATCCTAGAAAATTGATAGAACAAGGTGCAGAAGTGTTAAAAGTCAAAGGACAGTACAAAGAATGTCAGGTATAGGAAAAAGTAGAAAAGGTAAAAATGTCGAAACAATGAAAACATACGCTTCAGACAAGCTTTATACAGGCCCAGTCTTACACATTACACTTAGCCAGGCCCCTCTTTGTCCATACAATAACCAGGCAGATCTCTTGCTTCTGGATAGCAAGATCCTCTGGTCAAAGCAATAGAGCATTATGTACAGATATTCAGGCACAGGACAAGGAGTATGTGACTTTCTCACAGATCTTTACATCTTTTCTCTTTGCCAGCAGAGATTTGTATTAGCGTATTGTTATGTCAATAAACAAGAGTTTGGCCTTTCTCCTTTTTCTTGGGTGCAGACAAAACTTCTGACTGTGCTTTGTCTTTAAATCAGCAAACTCTTTATCTGTTTCTTCATCTATTATTATCTGTTGTCATCAGGATAGGTACATGGTAGAGACTTTATCCCAACATATATTAGGGCACACTTGTCTTTTCTATTTGTTACTCTCTTTGTCTTTTCTTCTTATTTACAGGCACGCACTCTCTGTCGTCTTCTTCTGGGGTAGGCAAGATTGACAACAATAAAAACAAAAATCCAAACATAAAAGATCTGTTATACAAGAAAATTCAAACTTCTTTCAACTGGACATCCTCTCATCATATACACCTACCCTAAAAAATGTCCCTAACATAAATTTAACATATGCATAACTCTGTAATGATCAAGGGGTGACATAAACTAAAATCAATTAAGTTAAAATGTAAATCATGCAAAAGCTAATAAACATATGAAGTACTTGTAAAAGAAATAAGCCACCATTAGTTCCTACTCCTGCTAAAGCAGCATAAATTATCATTAGAACAATTTCAATACTACTAATTCACATCTCTATACGTGATAAGATATTACTAAATTTATCCTGTAACAGGTTGTATATTTAAAAGGGAATTACTAATTCTATTAATGTCAATATACATTTACTAATACAACTCTAAAATATTTTCTTAACTCATAATGTAATCAACCTTTTATCATGTTCTTCCCTTAGAGGCCTAGAAATACCTTGAAAAGAAAACCACATTTATTCCGACAGGGAGATATGTCAACATGAGGGTAGCTTCACTGAGCATAAAAAATTACAACCAATAAAAATAACATGGCAAGAAAAAAACAGTCCAGCAAAAACAAAAATTAAAAATGGAAAAACAAAACTTAAAAAAAAAAGAAAAAAATAATTCTTAGGGCCTCATTCTAATCAGGGCCTTAAAACGTCCGCAAATCTGCGATTCCTTGCGACCAGGTTACGGCCTTGCTTAGCTCTACGTCTATGCTGGTATTCAATTGGGCAGCACCGCAAGGAGGACCCTCTTATGGCCGATCGTCAAACACGCTGTCGGCAGTATGCACTTGGGTGCTTGAATAGGATTGCGGACGCAAGGCCGTAACTCGTGTTTGTAACCTGCAAATGTTGTTGAAATGTAAATGCAAATATAAATTCAAGACAGCATTGTAAAGCACTGTAAAGAGTGGGGTACACAATGGGTTACATGAGGAATAAAGGCACAGCAATCTCAAGCTGGCACATCTCCACAATACAATAATGGATTTCACATTTAATTTATGTCCAAAGTCCTACAGGCTTGATTAATGAGTTACAGGCTTGGAGGTTAATCAGACCCTTCGGGCAATGGACATAAATTAAACGTGAAATCAAGTATTGTATTGTGGCGATGTACCAGCTTTAGAATGTTGTCCCTTTTATCCTTATGTCACCAATTGTGTACCCCATCATCTACAGGGCTTTACAGTGCTGTCTTGAATTTATATTTGCATTTCCAGTGCTCCGAGTTTGCGGGCTTAAACCACGAGGCACAGGCTTGTAGGCATGTATAATGAGTTATGGGCTTTGATGTCATTCAAGCCTGTAGGACGGCAAAGGTCTTACTTTCAAAACGTAGCACGAATTAATCAAATAAAAAAGCCATCCTATATTTTATTAAAAGAGAAAGTGATGTTAGGTCTTAGAATTCATAGCACATTATTCTTATAGTCTCTAATCTGCATAAATAACTACTTTATTTCGTGTTCAATTCCCGTCATTAAGTCCGACGGGCTTCAACCTCCAAGGCCGGAGGTTGGATTCAAAAGTCCTACAGGCTCGGAAGTTGAAGCCCGTCGTACTTTATGAAGAAAATTTTACATGAAATAAACTACTTATATTTGCCAATTTGAGAGTAGGGAAATGTTGTGCTATAAATTCTAAGACCTAAAATCACTTTCACTTCTAATAAAAGTACAGGATGGCTTTTTTATTTTGCTTAATTGGTGCTACTTTTTGTAAGTAAGAGCGCTGCAAGACCTCTTTGGTGTATATAAGCTGTGTCTCAATTTTAGCGATTTACGGGCTTGACCAAAGGGTGAGTGTAGTATTTGAATAGCGATTTTGGATTTCTTGCGGACGGAACTCTTGCAGCCACACAGGATCGAAGGCTTTGATGGAAGTAAGCTGCGATTGAGCTAATCGCAAGGGATCGCAGCTCAAGTCTCGTAAGCAGCCCGGAGGCTGCAAATTAAATAGCTAATTAGCTTGTGGCCTACCCTTGAAGCAACCTATTCCAAATAAATAAGATTTGAATGAGGCCCTTAGCTGACATTTCTGACTATCCTGTATGCTTATCATGACTCATAAAATAATTTCACCTTGTTAATTTTTATCTTAAAACCTTAATAATTATTATCATATTTTTGGAAAAGGAACCTTTGCTACTAAATATTACTCTAAAAAAGTGTACTTCACTCCTTCTATAATTCTACATGGGATCATATCACAATTTGTTCTGGAAGTGAGACAGAGCTTTCTGAAAACACAGAACTTTGGCCAGTATCCAGTATATTGTTTTAACAAAACATTTATATCATGTAGCTTTAATGAATTTAACACATTACACATTATATAATCTTTTAAACAGTTTTAACAGTAATAAAACCTTAAATAATCTCTCTCTCTTTATATTTTTTCCATTACCCAGTTTTTTTAACAATTACTATATTTACTTGTAACTAATTTTCTCAAATATCAACCTTAAAAATATATTTAACATAAGTAGGAATCAAATCTAAATAAAACCTTTATTAACATTTATCCAAATTGGCTCACGGCATATAAATATAAATATTAATCAGAAAATTATCAGATTTCAGATTATATTCTCCATAAACAACTTTATCACACAAATTGTCCGTCAGACACAATGGACAATCCTTACACAGAAATGTAACAATATGATCTGGACGTTGGTACTCTATATTAACACCAATATGCAGTATATTATTCCAGGAGTGATAGCAAATCTCCCCTCAGACCATCACAATCAGAACATACATGACATCCCTGCACATAGACAGCTACCCCTTGAACAGTCAAAATACAGTAAAGCAAAACAAACAGGGAGAAAGAGAAACACAAAATGGTGTCATCTACAAGGAACATTTCCCCATCAGATAACAACACTCTCATGCCACTTTCAACTCCATGTTCACTCACTCAACCCCAATATTTGATCATACAGAAAGGAAAACATCCACATACAAGGACACACAGTAATATCTCCAACCATAATGCACTCCACACCACTTCAAACAAGGCCCCCTTTCTCCACTGGAAAACATAATCTCTACAGAAAAATTTCATGAAGGGATACAAATCTGATAAATGTAACATAATTATAATCCAGACAAGACAAACAACACAGAACATATCATTAGATCATTATGAGCTATGAGCTTGCAGAATACTTTATATGTGCATAGATCTCCTCAAATCACCTTGTAAGAATCAAAAACAAAATCAACCAGATTATATATTAAATATATATTTATTTATTTATTTATTTATAACAATTTACATATGACACTTTTTTGGGGATAAATACACAATATTTTCTATAATCAAGTATAATTTCACTTTCTCATTTATCTTATTAATAGTTCCATAAAAATCATTATTACACTTGCAACAGGGGTGTGCAGCTACAGCTGGTGCAGAAGGTGCAAAACACCTGGGACCACAACAGGGTAGGTCACTCTCTCTACTAGCAGTAAATAACAACACAGTACTTCTTATTAGCTGGGCAGGTAGACAATTACTCTGTGCACGGGCAATCTCATCTACATAAGTAACTTGTTATAATACATTCTTTCATCTTTACAGGGACAGCTTTCACCGCCCGCTCTGTATCTTTAAGGATACAAAGGGGGTTGAAAAACCTTCTGGGGAAGGGAGGGGCTTATAACAGCACTTGGGAAAAAACTCTATAATACAGAAAAATATTACTAAATCAAAATACCTTCTTTTCGGAACTACATGTCTCCCTCGCTGAATGTCTCCATGCCTGTCACAGACAGCAATGCATACTCTACTGGTAATCTTTTTCAAAATAAAACAGAATATGCACAAAAAAACAAACTCAGAACAGATAACATACACATTTTGCAAAAGAAAAATAACACTTTTAAATTGCAATATCTTTGTACAACAACACAGATAACAGGTAATAATACAAGCAAAAGGTCAAGATACTCGGCAACCGTTATTGCAAATTTTTACACTAAGCAACTTAAATATCAATAATCACAGGTGCTCTGTGTAGGCACACTACAGTTAAATCAGCACTTTCTTTCAACTAAAAATGCACTATCTCTAAATGGGAGGGAGGAAAAAAATACTGCACGCAGCAATTAGTCACAAGAATGAAAAACACAGTAAGTGTTAAATGGTAACAGTAAAAATTAAAAAAAGAACAGCCTACATCTACAAGTAAAATAACCTTCTATTATATTCCAAAACCTGGGTTGAAATTATGGGATATACTATAACACCTTGTGTAGGATTCCCAAAAAGTAGTTTAACAAATTTGACATTAAATTTCCATTAGAATATCCTGGGAGCTTTCATGATACTACAGAGAACAGAAGCTGAGGGTGCAGTCTGTAAGTTTGCAGAATTGTTTTCACCAGAAGGTGGATTCCTTCATCCATTTTTGATGTGGCTTGAAAGTATAGAACAAGCATTCTGGGTGTGATAATTCATTTTTTTTTTTGCAGGATGTGCAAGAACTGGAATTGTCACTTTAAAACATCTACAGAAGATTGAGAGATGGGTGCATATGTGATTGCCATTATAGTTAGACAATGCATATTTTGCTTGAATCCACAAGGAAGATTCAAGCAAACTTTGGCTCTGCTCATAGACATTTAGAAAAATCATCTAACTTATGGATGCTTGCATAAGGTCAACTCTCAGAATAGAGACTGTATTCAAATGTCAGTAATAATCTAAATTTAGTAAGTTAATTACAATATAAAGGTGGTTTTAAACCTACCTATATTATTTTGAAAATTAAACTTTCAATTGAAAAATAAATAAAAGTAAATCTTAAACAATTATGATTACTTAATTTCACCATGGTAAACATGTTTGGATATATTTTGTAGAATGAGTTGTCCACAAAATGGGCTGAGATTTGCAGAGAGTTCAATAGAATAAAGTAATATATCCACTCCAAGATAATTATTCATTTAATATACATAGTTTGTCAATGTTGTTGTTCAGTCGTTAAGTCCTGTCTGACTCTTTGTGACCCTATGGACCTCAGCCCGCCAGACACATCTTGTCTCTGGTTGTGCTAATCCATACTGGCAAATATATTGGAGTGGGTTGCTAGTTCCTTCTCCAGTGGATCGTGAATTATCGGACCTCTCTGCTATGATCTGCCCATCTTGGGTGACCCTACATAGCTCACAGCTTCTTTGTAATATACAAGCCCCTTCACCAATACAAGGTAGTGACCCAGAAGGTTAGTTGTCAATGTTAGCATATAATTATAAGAAACTGTGTCATAGAGAAAATGTTAAAATGCACTATTAAATTTACTTGAATCTGATAAATTAGCTAATTCTTTAATTGCACTGTGTATCTCTGTGCTGTTCCTGAAGTGATATTGTTTTTTCTTTAATATTCTACACCAGTTTGAGGGTCAAGGGCCTGTGATGAAAGGGAGTATCAATTGTATACAACAATTAAAATGATTGTAAAATGCAAATCTATACATGGGTATATGTTCCTGTCTAGCTGGCAGAACTGGTAACTCAGTTATATGACATTAAACTGATCTGGCTTTAGCTCTTAATTTAATAGAAAGTCTTCTGTAGTTACATTGATACTTCAATTGAATTATTATCTATTCAATTTAATGTCACATCCTGTTTGTTCTGTGTCTTCTAATAGTTTTGACATTTACATCTTTAACAAAATTACATAATTAGTAATACAGTTATTTGTTTGATTTTATGTTATAATTTCAAGTTGCAGAAACTTACTAAATGCAATTCCCATCATTACTGGCAAAACATTTGACATTTTTTTGCATGTAATTTTTAATTCCTTTTTTTAGATTAATGCATAATATTGCATGATTAAATAACTTCTTACTTCTTTCTGTGACAAGCATGATGAGATTGTTGGATGCCATGCATAATGTGTGTCTATTGCAACCAAAAAATAACTTTCAAACCATAAAACTTTTGATGGTGAAGTTCAGAAAAAACACGTTGTTTTAATCCCATCATGACCACAACTAAATGGGGAATTACATACATTATATACGATAAGGCAGAGACCACATGAAACATGGTTGTACACTATGGTGCTATGTCTTGGGGCTATTAACCCCACCACCCACCTGCCCACATATCCCATGTGCCAATATAGTTCTTCTAACCACAGTCTGCCCTCTATGGTGGCTCAATGCACCAGTATCCAGGCCCTGGAAAGGGGTCCATGACACTTCTCATGACCAGGGAGTGGATAGTCTAGACAAGATTTGATCCCCGCCATCTTTGTGTCCATGGGTAGGGCCTGACTCAGGGTTAGGGTCTCTGGATGGAGACCCTTTCCTTGCTGAGGCTCACCTTGAGTAGCAGACTTTGCTGAGGTTGATAGCTTCTCCTAGTCGGTATCCACAAGTGCTGGTAAGGTTAGGATCTCTTCTGTAGCTAGGGTATGCCGTGTCAGGCCCTCTGGTAGCATGAGGAGCTTGCCCGGACCTGTTTTCTCTGGGGCTGCATGGACTGAAGCGATACCCATCAGCCCTGCTGGCAACTCTGCAGGGCATAGGAGTGGAGCCTCAACTTGCTCCTTCCTCAGGGTCTCAGGGGTCACCCCTCTCCTGATAGCCAAATGCCCTGATCTGGCATCACACGCTCCATGACTGTCAGCCTTGGCATCTGCACCTGTTTTCTGAGTGCCTGGACATCAGTGGTCTGTGGATCAAGACAGGTAACAGTCCATGAGCAGTTGGACAGATGCTCAGGGTATGCACCTTCCTTTGCCAGCTGTTCAGTCTCCAGCTTCTCACCTCTGGTTAGCACCTGGAACCTCTCTGCTTTCTTGGTGGTGCTGCTTAACAGTGCACCACGGTTTTGTATCTACTAGGGTCTGAAATGTTATCCCAGCCTCCCTATCCTGGCGAGTTCCCAGCAGTCCCACTGATCTTGCCTCTTCTGTTGTGATCAGATCTCCAGGCACCTTCCGGTATACTTCAGCCACCTTACAGAGGTGTAGACAACAGTCCATTTCCTCTGGTAGTGTATCCTCTGCTTTCACAGCTGGGGAAGCATGGGGTAACTCCAAGTACTTGAGCCAGGTCCCACTTGGGCCCACCTCCTCAATCAGTTCCTCATACTCTTTTTCCAAATACATTTTTTTATGGACAAACTGTCTGAGCATCATTTCTGTACCTGGCTCAATTTACACATCCTTGTGGCAATCAAATAGGATTTCTCATTGCTCTGCGGTTTCCAGACCAATTTTTGGATCACCCTGCAGCACATCTGGCTTCTGTATCAGTCAGGTCTTTCCATCAGGAATCAGCACTTCCAGGAGTCTCAGTAACCTTCCTGTGGTAGTGACCAGGACAAGTTACTTGCAGGGTGGAGATAGGATCAGTATCACAGTCACCAGGAGCAAATAAAAGAGAACATACAATTGTTTTATTTTTGCAGTCAATTGTTTTATTTTTGAAAAGTCAGCAATATTTATAGCAGTTAGATACAGAGGGGGATTTATACAACAGGGAGTGGCAGACAAACATAGGAGATTAACTCCACATGGGGTCTAATAGTCTGGCATCCTGTAAACAATAGGCCAACCCCTAATACATACATGTCGTCTCTGGCTGTCTAGCACATCAGAGATGTAATTAGCTTATGTGGCAAGCAATGGGATAAAGCAGATTACAATACTATGGAGTGGCTGGAGCAAAGCTGTCTGTCCTTTAATGGGCTAAGATCCAGAAACTGCAAAAGGACTCAGTGACAACAGAGTTACGTTTTTGACAACCGCAGTGCTTTTGAGCCTGTAATGTGCTAAAAGAAGCCAAATAAATATCAGTAACATTTACGGGCCCCATTACGGGCTTCAGTAATTGTGATTTTGACAGTTAAATAGGGGCCTATGTATGGTGTTATAAGTTATTTCATTTATCAGTTGGTAGGGGTTTTGTTACTGCAGAATCTTGTGACACAATAACACAATTATTTGTCTATAATTGTTTCTATTACATTGTTGATCATCTGCCAGCACGCTCTCATAATTTATTGTGGATATCTAAGTTACAAAGTTGATACATATATTACTTGGAACTTTCCACAAACCTAACAGTTATAACACTGATGTTTATTGTATCAACTATACATAATGGATATAATTGTATCCTTTATAGGGCTTTATTTAAGAAAAAAGGGTACATGCACCTTTACACCTTTTAATTTTAATTTCTCTCTTTAGTTGTAATATTTTCATTTATTTTTTCTTAAATCACAAATTATAAATTATCTTTATAAAGGCTATATTTTATAATACTATTTTTGTGTTGGAATTGTAAATTATTATTTATGTTAATAATCTGCAACAGAATCCTCTTCTAATATTTTTTGTGAGAAAGTGCTGCTTAAACAATTGTGCTTTTCTTTGTATACTGTATATACACAATCACTAGTACTATGCTCAGATTATAAACAACACAATAGACTTGATTTATAATTTCTGAAAATCTCTGTGAGTATTTTTCTATACAAGTATCAATGTTAACTTAACTATATTCTGATATACATAAACAATCTCACACATATGTTTATTTCTGTCCCCTATTAATGAACTAAGCAACCAGATTTGTGCTTATACACATATATTATTACTGCAACACACAAAACAAATGTTGTAGTGCTACATGTGTTGGTTTAGCAACATGGCAACACAAATGCTCATGGGCTTAGGCATCCAACTAAGGAGTTTGTGTCTAGGGGTGCACTGGCCATGTTTTACAGATGGAAGATGTATGGTTAATGTGTAAAAGTACTACTTTACAGAAATGGCAGTAGATAAGTGGAACAGCCTTATAGTGGGAGTCAAACACAGTTAAGAAATTTACGCATGTGTAAAATAGACATAATGCCATCTCAAGGCTTAATTACAAATATGTATATGGACCTATATAGGTTTTGGTTTTTATCTGCCAACAAATTTATGTTTCTATACGACTCATCATATACCACATTTGATACCAATTTATTGAATGCTGAGTAAATGTTAGGTTTTGAAAACAATCTTATTTACATATACTGAAGCTCCCATGTTGCCTTCTAGATGAAACATATGTTTTACAGCTCAGCAGGGATTTTTTTTTGCAATAGTATTACCATTCGGTATAATTAGTATTTGCAAACATTTACACTGTCTGAAGGTGAATTGCTTTCAGTGTTCAAAATCACACTGAATATTATCATTAACTTCAGCAGGATTATTATTACAGTGCATTGTCATCTCCATTCGGTACATTATTTTTAGCTTTTACAGGTTGTAATTGAATGAATATAGATCATATCACCATCTGTTTTTTACTGATTTCCAAACACTGCAAAGATGCACTCTATATTTAAATCGAATTTACACTGTAAATTATTCTTTGAGAATACATTAAATGTATGGGCCTAGTTTATAAGACACCAAGCAAAAATAATAATGCAGATTAATCAATTTAAAATATAAATGTGTGTCTTTGCTTTAAGCAGCACTTTCTTTATTATATTCTAGGGGGGGAGAGAAACTTCCACTTTGTTAATACAAACTTAATACAAGCTTAATGGACCACGTTAGTCCCTTCTTTATACCAAATATTTTTGAATAATTAGTTAATAATCAAAATATTTTTAGGGATTAATAGAAAAAAATAAAGCAGATTTGGGTTTATTAACCAGTATAATCAATAATTCCCTTTTATTGCTACCTTGTCATTGCAAAGGGGCTTGTGTATCTCAATGAAGATGTGAGCTCTACCAAGTAGGGTCACCCATCCAAGATAGGCAGGTCATAGGAGAGAGGTCAGAAAAATCGGTCTGACTCTTCAGTGGAGAAGAAACTGGCAACCCACTCAAGTATCTTTGCCATGAAAACTTTATGGATGAACAAAGTCTGACACTAGATGTTCCTGTAGTGATGCAGTCCATATGGTCACAAAGAGTCGGACACAACTGCATGATTGAACAACAACATCACATATATAGTTGTGAGCATGTGGGTTGTTGCTAACGCTGCTGGCTCGCGTAGCGAGTCTGCGGCCCTCACGAAGCGAGGGCTGCAGTTGCTGGCCCTTGCCAGCAACTGTGGACCTCGCAAATTTACGGACTTATGAAACAAAAATACTAGACGCGTTACGACCCATTACGACCTTGCAAAAACCGAAACCCGTGCACATGAAAACATGAAAAACACAATAAATACACACAACAAATACATAAAAAGCTTACCTACAGCAAGGGGGGGGGCACCTAGGACCTCTGCAAGTGAAGTTACACCTCAATTAAGTCTAAATTCACGTAAGCCAACAAAACGAAAATGAGGCTAAAGGACCCAAAACACCTACAAAACACCGACGGATTTTCTGAAAAAGTCGGACGACATCCGAAAACAAGGACACAAAATCAGCCACAGCGGCATACCACACATTAGGCACCATTTTAGAACACTAACAATCCGGAAGTAAACAGCTACCCTAACGGATTTGCCTCGCGTACGCACACTATTACACTACACACATTCATGACGCTTACACAGCAGCTCCACAGCACTGATGCTGCAGCAACATGAAAACAGATTGCTAGCTCTTAAACACAATGCTTCCTGCATATATTACTTCACAATAGGTAAAGTATATTAATTTCTTATTTTATTAATTATTCATTGCCATACCAAAAAAAAACACCAACGCTGCTCATAGCACACAAACAACCAAGAGGCTCGCAATGAGCGCCGAAGGATCTTAAAACACCAACAAAATTAATTTTGCACACAAACAACATTACCTGCCTTACAATCTTATTGCCGTAATTTTTTGACGGGCAAGTCGCTAGTATTCAATAATGCTGTGTATGGAGTCACGTTTGAAGTGTTTGTTGCCTATAATGCTGATACGATACTTATTGTGAACCTTGCATATCACAATGAAAGTCCTGCAATTAGAACCGAATGGAAATCATAAATGCAGTAATGGGTGTTACTTGAATTGTAAGTACCGTATATACCTGAGTATAAGCCAAGGCACCTATTTTACCACAAAATATTGGGAAAACTTAGTGACTCGAGTATAAGCCGAGGGAAGGAAATGTGCTGCCCCCTATGTCCCTCTTGTGCCCTCTGTGTCCCCCTCTTGTGTGCCCTCTGTGCCCGTTTCTTGTGCCCCCCCCTCTCCCCTGTGTCTCTTCCCCCTCTCCCTGCTCTGTGTTTCTTCCCCCTCTCCCTGCTCTGTGTCTCTTCCCCCTCTCCCTGCTCTGTGTCTCTTCCCCCTCTCCCTTCCCTGTGTCTCTTCCCTCTCACCCTTCCATGTGTCTCTTTCCCTCCCCTCCCTCCCCTGTGTCTCTTTCCCTCCCCTCCCTTCCCTGTGTCTCTTTCCCTCCCCCTCCCTTATCACCCTCCTCATCCTCAACCCCCCTCCTCATCCTCAACCACCCTCCTCAACCCCACTCCACAAACCACCTCTTCAACCCCCCTCCTCATCCTCAACCTCCCTCCTCAACCCCCCTCCCTCCTCATCCTCAACCCCCCTCCTCATCCTCAACCCCCCTCCTCAATCCCCTCCTCATCCTCAACCTCCCTCCTCATTTTCAACCTTCCTCCTCAAGCTCCCTCCTCATCCTCAAGCTCCCTCCTCATCCTCATGCTCCCTCCTCAACCCCCCTCCTCATCCTCAACCTCCCTCCTCAACACCCCTCCTCATCCTCAACGCCCCTCCTCAATCTCTCTCCTCAAACCCCATCCTCATCCTCAGCCCCCCCATTCTCAACCCCACCATCCTCAACCCCCTCCATCCTCAACCCCCTCCATCCTCAACCCCCTCCATCCTCAAACCCCCATCCTCAACCTCCCTCCTTAACACCCTTCCTCAACCTCAAGCCCCCATTCTCAACCCCCAATCCTCTTCCTCAACCCCCCATCCTCAACCCCCCCATCCTCAACCTCCCCATCCTCAACCTCCCTCTGAAACAACCCTCCTCAACCTCAACCCCTTATCCTCATCCCCCCATCCTCATCCTCACCCCCATCCTCACCCCCATCCTCAACCCCCCCATCCTCAACCCCCTCCATCCTCAACCCCCTCCATCCTCATCCTCAACCCGCTTATCCTCAACCCCCCTCCTCAACCTCAACCCCCATCCTCATCCTTAACCCCCCATCCTCATCCTCAACCCCCCATCCTCAACCTTCCTCCTCAACCTTCCTCCTCAACCTCAACCCCTTATCCTCATCCTTAACCCCCCCATCCTCATCCTCACCCCCCATCCTAAACCCCCTCCATCCTTAACCCCCTCCATCCTCAACCCCCTCCATCCTCAACAGCCTCCATCTTCAACCCCCTCCATCCTCAACCCCCTCCATCCTCATCCTCAACCCCCCCATCCTCAACCTCCCTCCTCAACCTCAACCCCCATCCTCATCCACAACCCCCCATCCTCATCCTCAACCCCCCATCCTCAATCTCCCTCCTCAACCTTCCTCCTCAACCCCCTATCCTCAACGACCCGGCATATGCAAATGACGTGATGTCACATGCGCGTTACATCATCGGTAGGGTTAAAGACGAAGCCGGAAGGAGCGCGGAGGAGCGGCTGCTGCAGATGTAACGTAAGTTAGGGGAACGGGAGAGGCGGAGGTAATTAGAGGGCTGAAGTGAGGAGGGGGGTTGAGGATGAGGATGGGGGGGTTGAGGATGAGGATGGGGGGTTGAGGATGAGGATGGGGGTGTTGAGGATGATAAGGGGGGGAAGAGAGGCACGGGGGAAAGAGAGACACGGGGGTAAGAGAGACACGGGGGAAGGGAGACATGGGGTGAAAGAGAGACACGGGGGGAGAGAGAGACACAGGGTGGTGACTCGAGTATAACCTAAGGGGGCCCTTTACTCAAGTATATACGGTAATTAAATCTCCCACCCAACTACCCAACCTGATAGTGACCCTAAGGAGATTGTGCTGGCAGGGAGATGCTTATTACTTCCTTATCTGCTCCCTAGATGGGATACTCCAGAGCCACTAACTGCCTGTGGCCAAGTGGGTAGCAGTATGCCCCTGGATGAGGTACTAGTTCCTGAGACCCTGTATATGTCCCCAAAATTATGCCGCAATTTGGGGTGGTTATTAAAAGGAATGGAGATGGTGTTGGGCTGTGTTGTTACCTGGGACTCTGAGGATTGGGATCCCAGATGTTAAGAAGGAAAAATGGAGAGAGTGGCTGAGAAGTGTCTGCTAGCCAGGATAAGGACTGTGCAACTGGATTATGTTCCCAAGACCCTATAGAAATTGGCGTTAGACACTGTGGACATTTTTCTGAAAGGTGGGCAACCACCCACAGACCGGACCAATCTACTACCCCCTTCAGGAGAAGGACATGAACTTGGACTTATGCAGTGGCCACTTGGGCAAAAAAAAAATCTTATTTGGATGGGGACTTGGTCTATGGGCTGTAGTTCAAGACTATAATCTGTTAAGGATCATATCCACAGAAATGCTGTCTGAAAGGGGGGAGTAATGTCATGGACCCTTTTTCCAGTTCCTGGATCTTAGCTCATTAAAGGACAGACAGCTTGGCTCCAACCACTCCATTGTATTGTAATCTGCCTTATTCCCTATTGTTCACACAATGCCAGACTTATAGACCCCATGTGCAGTTAATCTCCTGTGTTGGTCTGTCACTCCCTGTTGTATACACCCCCTCTGTATCTAACTGCTATAAATATTGCTGAAAAATTAAGCAGCTGACTGCTGAGACATATAGCAATCATTTGTTCTCTTTTATTTGCTCCTGATGGCTGTGATACTGATCCTATCTCCACCCTGCAAGCAACTTGTCCTGGTCACTTCCACAGGAGGGTTGATTCCTGATGGAAAGACCCTGACTAATACAGAAGCCAGATATCAGAGTGGTGAGATTTCCAAGAACCCAAATGGTCCTTGTGGGTAGTTAACCTGTAGTCTATAGATGTTGGCCCTGGGCAGTATTAGCCCCTACCCCTGGATCATCACATCTGTCCTATCTACTCGTTTGATGTTTCAAGCCCATAAATGTTACCAGTGCTAAAGATGCAAATTCCATATTCAATTACAACAATTCAACAAGCCTGTAATTGCCTTCAAACCCGTAAATGGCAAATGCATCAAAACATTCTATGAGTACTAGATAGGACCCGCAAGTGGGTTAAACACCTGTTCGTAACATTGCAAAAACAAATATAAACACACGACTGTACTTTAAAATACTGGGAAAGCAATAAATGGCATTAGAATTAATTGCACAATTGTCTCAAGCTCACAAATCTGCAATAATTTTTTTTTATATATATATAGCCTGTTTTATTTCCATGTTATATTAATTTCAGGAATTAAGGGGTTAATTCATATCAGGGCACTCACATGGACTACAAATGTTGATGTATTCATTTTATTGGTTTCTACATTTCTGGATTGTGAGCTCGATTGCAAACTGCACTTCTAAACACTAATTGATTGTAATTTAAACTCCATTTTTTACTGACGTCATGATGACAGTCTCATTCACTATTGGCTCTGTCTAAACTATAACTTACAGGCTTGCTTAATTGATCATGATCATGTCCTAAAATGCTATTTACGGGTTCATGGATTGCAGGTTGGGGCTGTGAGCCTGTAATTGTGGGCTTGAGTCAATTAAACACATCTGTAACTATAACAAATTTCTAACCCACAGACAAACGGGCAGTGTGAAGGTAATTACAGGCTTGGTATTAAATGGGGGCCATAGTACCTATGAGGCTATGACATGGTCAGACAGCCTAAGTTTAGAAGAGGATGAAATAGGTAATTAAATTGTAATATTGGTTGCCCTTACCCCATACCATCCCTTCACATAGCTGTAGTGGTATATTTTAACATTCCCTTATTGACGATCACGTGTTAGAAACTCTCTGTGTACTGATGTGTGAGATCACTGCATTGGGCAACTTCCATGAATTCTAAGAACCTCATGCACATTTCATTGGCTTTTTTTTGTGTGTGTATATATATATATATATATATATATATATATATATATATGCACAGTATCTCACTTATAACTTTTCATGTGACAACATGGAAGAAGTTACACTTCGCTACAATGTAAAGTAGTAAGTGTACAGCCTGTATAACAGTGTAAAATTGCTGTCCCCTCAACATAACTCAACACACAGCCATTCATGTCTAATGAGTTGGTAACAAAGTGAGTACACCCCTAAGTGGAAATGTCCAAATTGGGCCCAAAGTGTCAATATTTTGTGTGAGCACTATTATTTTTCAGCACTGCCTTAACCCTCATGGGCATGGAGTTCACCAGAGCTTCACAGGTTGGCAATGAAGTGCTCTTCCACTCCTCCATGATGACATCATGGAGCTGGTGGATTGTTAGAGACATTTCACCTCCCCACCTTCCATTTGAGGATGCCCCATAGATGCTCAATAGTGTTTAGGTCTGGTGACATGCTTGGCCAGTCCATAACCTTTACCTTTAGCTTCTTTAGCAAGGCAGTGGTCGTCTTGGAGGTGTGTTTGGGGTCATTATCATGTTAGAATACTGTCCTGCAGCCCAGTCTCTGAAGGGAGGGGATCATGCTCTGCTTCAGTATGTCACAGTACATGTTGGCATTCATGTTTCCCTCAATGTTCCCTCACAGTTAAACAGTGGACCCTTGGTATTCGTAGTTGATTCCAGAAGGCATGTGTCACGATCTGCTTCTTCAAGGGGGCTTGATATGAACCTAGTTCAAACCTTCCCCAGCAGAATCATGTAGTTCCTGTTCTCTGTTGCACAAAAGATGGCTTCTGAAGAGGGCAAGGCCCAAAAGTTACAGGCAGAGAATACTGGACCCAACTTACTTAGTGGCCCATGGCAAGACCACTCCCCAAGTCAGGATAAAACACACCTTGTTTATGTGAAAACTATCTCTCAAACTTTATTGAATGATCAAAACAACATATTTATACTCTCCCATACCACACCCTTGTGTACATTTGTGTATGTGTGATGTCAGACCATCTGGCTTGCAACCTTGGGCTATCAAAGCTCTTGAGATCAAATTCACCAGATATCTAGTGAACAAACCTTTATGCTAAACTCAAGTGTTTGCTAGGGATTACTTGAAGTACTTGCATCTGCAAGGTCTGTATGTGTGAGTGTGCAATGATCTGCAGCTAACTTCTATGCAGATCATTTCTACCAATTCCACATATGTTCTATATAACATTTTCCCTCTTATAATATATTATAACTAGGATACATAATAACCATATACAGGCAACATATAACCACACAATAACACATAATCCCAATGTAACAATGTCATGCTCCCTTGGACATATTCATAAATTGCTGACAATATGAGTCCTTAAACAATTAAATCATGACAGCATGAAAAGAGCGAAAAAGTAAAAGTACCAAGTTTCCATTAGGAGTAATGTAAATTGACTGATACAAGTGATATATATATATATATATATATATATATATATATACACAAGATATATATATATATATATATATATATATATATATATATATATATATCACATATATAGTTGTGAGCATGCGAGCTGTTGCTAACGCTTGCAGGCTCGCACAGGAAAAAGTACGGGACGCGTTACGACCCATTACGGACACGCAAAAAATGTCAGAAACCGGCACACATGAAAACATCACAAACACAATAAATAAACACAACAAATACGTAAAAAGCTTACCTACAGCAAGGGGGGGGGGCATCCAGGACCTCGAAACCTGAAGTTACACCTTAATTTAACTCCAAATAAAAGAGTTTAGAACTCCGAAAATCCACTGAGCAACAGAAAAAATGGCCGCCCAAAAAAACGAAAACGAGGCTACAGCACTCTAAAGACGCAAAACACTACCAAACACCTACGGATTGGCTGAAAAAGAAGTACGAGATACAAAAACAAGGACGCAACTCGCGCGACCCCAAAACCATTGCAAACAAAATAAATACACACAACAAACACATAAAAAGCTTACCCACAGCATGGGGGGGGGGCACCCAGGACCTCTAAAAGTGAAGTTACACCTCGATTTAAGCAACAAAAAAAATCGGAGTTTAGACACCCGAAAATCACCTAAGCGAGAGAAAAAATGGCCGCAGAACAAAACGAAAACAAGGCTAAACACGCAAAAATACTAAAGTGACTTGCAAAACTGAAACAACGCTGCAGTCAACTTCACGAGGCACGTACCTCACTGATATTAACCACCATTTTACAGGAAAATGACAACTATTACGCCTAAAATGGCGGCTGGAATGCAAATTGTACGCTGGAACGCAAATAGCGCATGCGTATTGCGTTCTAACGGTCTGAGGCACCTCAAAGTTTATAAATACTACCTACTTTCCCGAAAATTCTACATTTCTCCTCAGGCGATAAACGGAATGACTGGATAGTTAACTGCTGCTGTTACTTGAGAAGATAATTATTTCCTAATTTCCCACATTACACTCTGCAAATTCAAACTGAGACGTAAGCTATAATATATTACATTTTCTTACAAAGACAGTAAAAAAAAAAAAAATGCAAACTTTAACTATGAAAATGGGATTCATGTATAGTGCCATGTGACATGCACATATATGTGTATAGCACCTACAACAAACTAATGTTAACTCAAACTAATGAAACAAGTATATTCAAATTACATTAATTTACAGCAACTTATAGCCAAAAAAATAGGACACGAATACATATGCAACCTAAAGCTGAATCTTTCTTTTAAAGAACATAAAGAAAGAAGAAGAGGTAAGATAGAAAAATACATTACATGCAGAAAAAGACCATGCTTTGCAAAATCCAAAATAATAAATATCCAATTAACCATTTAACTTTCTTTTTCAAACAGACACTATAAGAAGACTGACGGATTAAGATTGGCATTAGGGGACCATCTGTCATTCGGACAAGACGTCAATCAAGGTATACTATAACAAGTAAAAAAAAATAATATATATATATATGTTTAATGGCCGCCAATATGAAAACTAAAAGTAAAAAAAAAAAAAAAAATACAAATTCAGTGAAGACCAAAACAACACACTTCAACAAACTTCACAAACACCTATACAATTTACAAAGAAAGACAGTTGTACAGAAAAAAAAAAGGTGGCCACAAAACAGGATAGCATCCTAAACATTAGCAACATACATAAAACAAAAGTATTCCTCCTCTTTACTGTAGAATAACCTCCAACCATCACCCATAAGCCAAATGCAGCAACCAAAAAGTGGTGAACACAAAACAGGATAGAACAAAAAAGCGCAACATGATATAGAAAAGGCAATTAACATTCCTTTTTACTGTCCAACAATATGTAATCCTCACAAAGAAGACTAATTAAGCAAATAAAGCAAAAGATGTGGTGGACACAAATAGGATTGTACAAAAAATTACACAAACAGATAGAAAAATAATAATATTAATTAATATTATTATTAATATCCTTCTTTACTGTTTAACAACCTATAAGCCTTACAATGAAGCCTAAATAAGCATACCAAAAGTGGTGGACACAAAACAGCATAATGCTAAAAACATTACGATCATATCCAAAATGTGAAAAACATTAATAATTATATTAAAAAATAAAAGGATAACTGTAATATACAAATACAATTAAAGTATTTTAAAGTGTTGCAGAAAAAAAAGCATAGCAGAAAAAATCACTATAACAGTACAGTAGACCAAAAAAATGCTAATATGCTATTCAATAGAAATACATTCAAATCAAATAAAATTTAGCTTTTTCTTTTACAACAGACACTGCGTGAAGAGTATTGCACAAAGACTTACAACAGCGGACCAAGAAATATTCTGATTGAAATCACACTTCAAACAAGGTACAGTATACCAAGTAAAAAAAAAAAAAGAGAACTAAATAAACATGTTTGCTCTGCATCTATGTCGACAGAAAACAAAAAATTCACCAACAACAATAAGCACCACTAATTATCAGCTTTACCAAAATATTACTGACACATTTGTCATTTACCTGCTATTTGTCTTTTACGGACAACAATGTTTAACAGTAAACCCAAACTTCAATCTAGGCAAAAAAAAATAACCAACATAAAACAGCATAGTCCAAAAAATAGTGAAAACACATACTAAATAAAAAATTTAATTCTTAATTCCCAGCCCTAATGTACAATATTAAGCATAAAACATATAACTACTAACACCGAAAAAACAACAATACAAACCTTTCCACAGCCCCAACATATAAGCCTTTAAGTCAAATATAAACATACTATTACAACAATCCCTTGCAGCACAAATTAGAAAGACTAACGTTTGCCCTCAAATATGCCTATAAGACAAAACTACAACAAAAAAAGCAATTAACAAAAAAAAATACTCAATATAAATTAACACTATACACCTACTACATCTACAAGAAGCTATAATGTAATTACCTTGAGTGTGCTATACATGTAAGGCAAAAATTACATCCTACTAGAGAAAGTAAGAGCACAAAAATAAAACACACTCATTTAACAATAGAAAGAAAGTTTAGCTACAATGAACTACAATCACATAGAAAGAAACTGTTGCAAATCAAATATTTCAAAAAACAACTTAACATCTCAAACTAAAGTAATGATAAATTATTTTACTTTACAGATTAACATGGCTGATAACGACACCAAACAAGAAAAGATAAGACGTCAAGCTAGAGAACGACAACAAAGATGGGCCAACCAGCACACACCGGAGCAGAAGGAAATTCGACGAGAAAAAGAACGCAAAAGAATTGCAAGAAAAAGGCTATCACCTGCAAAAATTAAAGATACACCAAAAAAAGCTACTAAAAAAACAAAGCATTTAGAACCTTTTCCTGAAACATCACATGACATTTTACCTGAAAAAATAAAAGATATACCAAAAAAAGCCACTAAAAAAAGAAAGCATTTACAACCTGTTCCTGAAACATCACATGACATTTCAACTGATGAATTTAAAACTGAAACTCATATATGCTTTGCAAATTGTCCTTTACTCAAGTCTTTAACAGTAGAGGTTCATAATTGTGAGGACATGAATACTCAATGTCAGTTTTGTGAGGCTTATCATTTTAAACAGGAGAGACCCAGAGATGGCAAATTTATTAGTTGCTGTCAAAGGTCAAACTTCCAGAAAGAAAATAATTCCCAATCTATTTACAAAACATTGTGACTGAACCTACTTTGAAAATCTACAAAAATGTTAAGACAAACATAAGATCCTACAATAGTGCCATATCCTTTGCATCTATGGGGGCAACATTAGCTGCTAATGTACCAGGACATGGTCCTTACTGTTTTAAAGTCCAAGGCCAAATTTGCCATCGGACTTCCCATTTACATCCAGAGGAAGGAGAGCAAAGAAAATGTGCTCAACTATATGTCCTACATACAATAGAAGCTGTTGACCAACGTATGCAGATGCAAGAAAATAAAAAAATGTTTACCCAGTGTTTTTATAGAGCTAGATAACATTAGGGACAATATCCCCTACACTAAAGCTTATAAAAAATTGGCAGAAGTAGAAAATGAACAACAACTTCATGCAGAAAGACATCAATTACCAATTTTAAAGGTCAATATGGTGCTTAAAAAGAGATACACATACTGATAAACGCTGTTATAACTTGCCAACATCAAATGAGGTTGCAATTGTTTTTCAAAATGGTGAAGGAGAACCACCATTTCAAAGAGACATTAGAATATATCCCAGAAATGAGGAGCAACCATTTATTAATATCAGTATCTTAAGTCCAAATTTAGATCCAATGACATATCCCATTTTTTTCCCACACGGAGAAGCAGGTTGGCAACCAAAATTAACCCTTCCTAGTTACCCAAATGCTAAAGCCAGAATACGAAATAATGTTTCTATGCTTGAATTTAAAGTAGCTCAAATTGCCATTCGAAATACATATAATCCAATTTTATGTGGTGGAAAACTAACACAACAATGGATTATTGATTCCTATTTGCAAGTTGAGGCCAATAATTTAAACTTCATAAAATATCAACAAGATAAACTACGTGTAGAACAATATTGTGGATTAATGGACTATGTTGCTGAGGTGGCTACAATCAGAGACATGACAGCTGGCAAAGCTATTATTTTACCATCTTCTTTTCAGGGATCTCCTCGAAATATGAGAGAAAGATACAATGATGCCATGGCTATTGTCACCAAATTTGGAAAACCGATTTATTTATTACATTTACCTGTAATCCCAAATGGCCAGAAATTACACAAAATTTACTTCTTGTCCAAAGTCCTTCCGATAGACCAGATTTAGTAGCCAGAGTTTTCAAAATTAAATTAAATTAATTAATACGTGACATCACTATAAGTCACTTATTTGGCAAATGTCTTGCCTATGTATTTACAATTGAATTTAAAAAAAGAGGCCTTCCACATGCACATCTTCTCATAATCCTTCAAGAAAAAAATAAATTAGATACTGGTGACAAAGTGGATTCAGTCATTGTTGCTGAACTACCAGATCCAGAATTATATGGGAGACTATATGAGATTGTAACTCATCGCATGATTCATGGACCCTGTGGCGAGCTTAATCCACAATCACCATGTATGGAAAATAATAAATGTTCCAAATATTTTCCAAAAGATTATAGAGACAAAACGTATGCCAATTGTGATGGCTATCCACTTTATAGAAGAAGAGAAGGAGATAGTGCCATTATTCGTGGCAAAAAGGTTGATAATAGATATATGGTCCCCTACAATCCACATTTACTCATGAAGTATAATGCACACAATAATGTAGAAGCCTGCACTTCTATCAAATCCATTAAATATGTGTACAAATATATTTACAAAGGCTATGATGCAGCTACTGTAGTCATCAAAAGTGCAGACAACCCCAAAAGCACTGAGTTAGTACATGATGAACTTGTATCTCATGTAGATGCTCGCTATGTAAGTGCACCAGAAGCTATGTGGTGCCTTTTAAAATTTGAAATGCATGATAGATCACATGCAGTATATAGATTAGCGTCACACTACACTACCTGCATGGTTTGAATTAAATTCGACAGATTCACAAGCAACACAATTCTTATATATTGAAATTCCATATCACTATGTTTTTGTGAATGGATTATTGAGACCTAAAAAAAGCAGAGGAAATAAAATAATCCCAAGAATTTACACAGTCAGTCCAAGAGACCTTGAACGTTTCTGCTTACGACTATTACTTTTAAATGTTCCTGGAGCACAAAGTTTTGAACACTTCAGAACTGTTAATGACATAGTATATGGATCCTTCCATTTAGCTGCAAGACATAGAAACTTACTAGCTGATGATACAGAATGGGAAAGATGTCTAGAAGAAGCAGCACTATGTCAAATGCCACGGCAGATGAGGGAACAATTTGCATTCATTTGTATCTTCTCAAATGCTCCAAATGCATTAGCTTTGTGGGACGCATTTAAAAGTAATATGGCTGAAGACTTTATGCAACGAAACAATGAACTTATGGCACACTTAAAAGCATTAATGGAAATCCAAGAAGTATTTTTAACTCATGGTTTAAATTGTGCAAGTTTTGATAAGACCTGATCCCGGTCTTATAGATGACATAAACTTTGAAGACTATGACATTCAACTACAAGTAGAAAGAACAGAAGAAAGACTTGCAACTTTAAATACGTTACAATTGGAAGCATTTAATGCAATTAAAAATGCACTAGATGATGACATGGTCAAAGAGCGTTATTTCTACCTTAATGGACCTGGCGGATCAGGAAAAACATATCGATATAATTTATTAATGAGTTTTGTACAAGCACAAGGTCAAATAGCACTGCCGTTTGCTACTACTGGAATTGCTGCACTTTTGTTAGAAGGTGGAAGAACTGTACATAGTGGGTTTAAACTGCCAGTGCCTATTTTAGAAACCTCTGTGTCAGATATTTGCATGACATCATTACAAGCAAAAAAACTGAAAAAAAGTAAATTAATTAAAATAGACGAGGCCACAATGATGTCATGCTATGCCCTCCAATGTATTGACCGTTTGCTTCATGAAGTCATGGATAATACTTTTCCATTTGGTGGAAAGGTAATGTTGTTAGGTGGCGATTTTAGACAAACATTACCTGTCGTTGTACATGGAAATCGAACTGACATTATCGAAACCTGTATAAAGTCAAGCACACTATGGAAACATTTTACCTATCTTCAACTGCAACAAAATATGAGATCAGAAGGCCAAAATGATTTCAATGATTGGCTTATTAAAATTGGAGAAGGCAGAACAGAAAAAATACCAAATTTACCTGACGACACTGTGCACATCCCACCTGATATGATTTGTCACCAAGATCTTATATCGGCTATATTTGAAGGTACCATAAATAACCAGGAATATTCAGAGCTTGCCAACCAAGTCATCCTAACCTGTAAAAATAAGGATACATTAATCCTCAATAATGAAATCTTTAAAAAAATGAATGCTCCCCAAAGAAATTATCACAGTGCTGATTCTGTACTTGCTGATGACAAAGAAAGTCAGGCAAACTTTTCCACTGAATTCATAAACTCATTAACTCCTTCGGGAATGCCACCACATATTTTGCAGCTAAAGAAAGGTGTAATTGTCATGTTGCTGCGAAATATGAACCCCAAAAAAGGCCTATGCAATGGCACAAGATTAATTGTTCAACAATTAAAGGACCATTTCATAGATGCTGAAATTTTAACTGGAATCCAAAAAGGAGAGAGAGTTTTCATACCAAGAATAGATTTAGCACCAAGTGAAAGTAGTCTCCCTTTTCTACTTCAAAGAAGACAATTTTCCATCATTATGGCATTTGCCATGACCATTAGTAAATCACAAGGACAAACTTTCAAATCTGTGGGTATTTTCTTAGAACAACCAGTATTTGCACATGGCCAACTGTACGTTGCCTTATCACGGTGCAAAAATCCACAGGCTATTAAAGTTTACATTGAAAAGAATGAAAGTCAAGGTGATTTATTAGAAGATGGATGCATTTTTACTAAAAACATTGTCTACTATGAAGTACTCTAACTTTCCATCAAACAAACAAAAGCCATGCAAAACCAATTTAAAAGCAAACACAAAAACCTAAAAAAACACAATATAACCACGACATTTTTACAAAAAGTACACACAACTGTCCATTTCCTTCAAAAGGTCATTATTACGCCACAGAAATTAGTTTACAACAACAATATTTTCCTATTAAACTACATCAAATTGTCAAACACATAGAGACCAGTGGTTACACATCGCGGAACAACTTTAAATTCTCGCTTTCTCTTTTTAGAGAACCACTTTTCCACAGACAAAACTCTATGTGCCATTTAAAACTATTACTACACCAACAAAGAAAGGTCAACCATTCAAAACTACAAATCAATAAAGAATTCAGTCATAATTCATGGAAGTACTGTTTATGCATGATTAGCCTCACAAAACTCTTGCCTTGCATTATTTTGACAAATTTTGTTCAAATGTTAATTAACTATGTTACTGTTTATAATGTTACAAGTGTAAAACATTTTTAACTTCAAACTTAAACAAAACGCTTTCACAGTTACTGTTCAACAAAAGAAAATTTGACAAAAATAAACATGTTTAATATCACAATAGTACTTATTTCATCATAACTAAAACCTTACAAGTGTCAAATACGTATATTAATAACTAAACAACTTTACAAACATACATATCTCATTGCCGTCATTTTTTGACGGGCAAGTCGCTAGTATATATATATATATATATATATATATATATATATATTTGTGGTCGAAGGCTTCCTAACATTTATAACTAGTGGTGTGCTGGGTTAGCTATGTCATCCTAGTCTGCTTAGAGGCCTAGGGAAGAAGGACGTTTTTTGTTTTGTTTTATTGGGTGCAAGAAGGAGGGAGGGTTTGTCTGGTGGTAAGTGAATAAGGTTGTGGGAGAAGTAAGTTAAATAGGTGTCAGGCTCCTCCCACAACCTTGGGTATAACCTTACATTTGTGGTCAGAGCCTTCCTAACATTTATAGCCAGTGGTATGCCGGGTTAGCTATGTCATCCTAGTCTGCTTAGAGGCCAAAAGGGCAAGTACTCAGATATCATGCAAAAATGATCTTAATTTAGTGATATCTTTAAAGACTTGGCAAAGTTCAGAAGAGGGCTTAGGTATGTATCTTCTGTAACATGCAGATTTCCAGCGTCATAGCGAATGGATAATGTGGACTGGTGTTTGGTTCTTGGATGCGGCTGTGGTGGCCCCGATCCTGAAAAAATGGCCAGAAAAAGTGAAGAGATATTAGCCTATTTTCATAAGTGCTAACCTTGTATAATGTATGAATGTAGTAGTGGATAAAGGTTGACTGTAGATGTGGAGAAGTGGGTGCTGCTTTGGTTTGGTTGAAAGAGAGTGTAAGAGGTGGCAAATTGTTCTTACTGGGCACCAGTCGTTGCCGGTTGGATAGAAGGTGATGGATACTTGCGTTCTGCTTGTCTTGGTATGAAGTGGGGTTAGGATAGCTTGGTCGTTGATGAATGTGATGTTTTGTTTAGTCAGGTAATCTGATTGGAGATGGTGAATTCTCCTGGCCTTAGGAATCCATAAAATGTGATGGTGATAGCTGCAGAAATTGTGAGTGAAGTGTCTGGTTCAAATGGGTTGTTGGAGAGAAATGAGAGTAGTTTTTTAAATAGATCACCATCAATGGGCTGGCAAGAGGGTTTAGGGGCAGGGTTTAGGGGCCTTAACTGGAGGAGCTGTCAGGAACGATAGATGAGAATCCAGATTCAATGTGAAGCGGAACTGTATTCCTGATTGGTAGGTTTTTATAGTTTGGTAGTTAAGATTAAGAGGAGAGTCACAATGAGAAGCAAATGCTAGGATGACTGAAAGGTCATGTGGGGGAATGATCTTATGAAAACTAGTAAAGGTGTTGAACAGGTAGCGGTAGAGGTCTTCGATATACAGTAAGTTGTCCAGGTAGTACATAATAGGTTGGCATCTTTTGAGGTTCATCAGAATCCAACAGGTGGCTTTGGCGAAGTAGTCATAGATTTTTAGGCTACTCCTTGATCTGAAAGCCAGGCGGTTTGTGAAGAAGTATTCTCTGTTCCATTGTATTCCGTGAAGGTGCCACAAAGAGGGATGGATGGAAAGCGTCCTTGAAGTCAGTATTTGACAACCAGGAATTGGGTCCTGACTTCTGAATGTATGTGATGGCGTTGTCTATTTTGGCGTATTGGATGGAGAACTCGTTGGCGGGTATTAAAGAGTTAATGCTAGGCATAGTTAACAGTAATTAATCCCTAGCCTCTTTTTTGATAATACTGTTTGGTAGCTAGGCCTATCGGATTGATTCTCCAGATCATGAAAGTGGGGGTATTGCAGGGACCCAGAAGATAGTTGTGATTAATCTCATATAGGAGGAGTTGTTCCATGACCTCAGGTTCCTTCGCTGCAGACTGGTGATTAAAGCACGCAAAGGAAACCTGAGGGGATATCATGACCCCTGTGTGAAAGCCTTTGGATAATCCTGACATGAGAAATTTGGTTGAGATTATTGGAGGGATGTGAAGAAAGGTAGTGAGCTTGGGGGCACGCTGATCTGGCGTGTGCCTTATCGCATAGAGAACATGTGAAGAAGGCGGCAGCTTCCGAAGAAGCAGACTTTGGAGTTGAAGTTATTACTCCGGGTAATGCACTGGATGTCCTAGTAAGTCTAGGGGTTGGGGGTGGATTGAGAGAGAGAAGTAAGGGAATACTGGAAGGTCCGGGGGTGCGGTAGTTAGGGTTAGTGCAGAAGTTAGAGATGTGTAATGGGGAGAGGCAATGGAGACAGATCGAAGATTTAATGCCCACGAAGTGGCAGCAGAAAAGTACCTGATCGAAAGCCAACCAGTCAACTGAATAATTGAATTGTTGGATCGCAGCTGCTGCTTTGGTGGAAAGGATCTGTGGTAATCGTAGTAGCAGGTGTCATCGAATTTGTTTGGTAGGTCTATGATTGTGTCTAGTTCCTGGCGTCTGTTCGGGAAGGCTGAGCAGGTGATATCCCTGAAGAAACAAAATACCAAAATAGATGTTTCTGCCTTTCTTGGGCCTCATCACTGAGGTGTAGCTGATATCTCCCTAAGGCACAGAGAGCAAGGGATCCACATCTGGAGTACCTTATCACCCTTAGGGAGACTAATCCCAAAGGGTCATTTGAATAAACAAAATACCAAAATAGAGGTTCTCAATCAGAGAACAAACTAACCTTAATAGGTTAGCTCTATGGACATGATAACCCTCTCTGAGAGCAACCTCTTTTAGCTCACTTTTGCCCTTCACAGGGAGAAATATCCTATAGTATATAAGTCTGGTCTCACTCACTAGAGTGGTCTAGCCCCGAAATACCAGGCAATTATACCCTGAACAAGAGAAACAGCAAACCCCAGACATAAGTTTTTTTCCCTTCATTGGGCCTCGTCAGTGAGGTGTAGCCGATGTCTCCCTAAGGCACAGTGTGCAAGGGATCCACGTCTGGAGTACCCTATTACCTCTTAGGGAGACTAATCCCAATGGGTCATTTGAATAAACAAAATACCAAAATAGAGGTGCTCAATCAGAAAACTAACTAACCTTAATAGGCCTTGTGAGTAAGGTGTAGCTAAAAGAGGTTGCTCCCAGAGTGGGTTATCATGTCCACAGATCTAACCTATTAAGGTTTGTTCGTTCTCTGATTGAGCACCTCTATTTTGTTTTTTTGGATATCCCTGACGATGCTGAACGACAGGACGAATTCAGTTACGAAAAGTTTCTTATTAAACTCGGGGTCTTTGGATTTGACGGTTCATGGTCTTTTTTTCTGAAGACTCCTAGGAAGTGATAAGAAGAAGGGCCAGATTGACGTCTTTACCATTAATTATGTCTCGTTTGATGTGTGCTGGTACAAAGCGTGCCGGCATTATGGCCGGAGGGATGTTTGGTCGCTCACCTTGTGCCGCGGTGCGTGATGTGGAAGGGATTGCTGCGTCGGGTCTGTAGTTTTTGAATCTTGCCATTCTATTCTCAAGAGAATTGATGGAGTTGGTGACATCAGAAAGCATTCTTTGCTGGTCGGTTGGAGGAGGGGTTGTGTTTTGGTTGCTATGGAGCAGGTGGTACAATTCAGTTTTTCCGTCTGCGGCCTGGAAGGGGATGCCCCATGCTATTAGTTCTTGGCAGAGGCGGGGGAGGGTCCATGCTCTGAGGGAGGTGTTGCTTCATCCAATAGAAGATAGTCTGACTGTCGGAGATGCTGCCAGTGAGGTTACGCTTTCTGTATCAAAGTGCGCCTGGTCGGGCATGATGACGCCTGGAAAAGGGAGATGTTTTTTTTGGGGGGGGGGGAATAAGGTGAAAGGTGGGTAGGATGGTGTGTAGGGGGGGCTTGTGGGTGACTGGATTTGTGGTTGGACTAGGGGATTTAGTGGTTGGACTAGGGGATTTTTTTTTGCAAGATGAATGTGGTAGAGGGGGAGGTGGAGAGGTGGGATGTGAAGTTGAATGTGATGGGACACTTGAAGTGAGTAGTGGGAGAGCAGGGATCTGTGTTTTGTGGTGGGGGAATATGTGGTCTGTGATTTGTGTAAGGATGATTTGAATGATTGTGATCGGGTCTGGTGAGGGGAGGAATGGCTTATAATGCTGTGTCCCAGTGGATATGCTGATGGTTAAAGGTATGGGTGATATGGGGTAATGGTGGGGGGGTGAATGGATTGAAGAAAACAGGAGGCGTTGTGTGTTTGATAGTGACGTTGAGGGAAGGGGTTGGGATGTCATTGTGCAGGGGGTGGTGTGTGGGCTTACTGAGTTGATGATTATGGGGGTGTGTATGTGAGAATGTTAAGGAGACTAGTTCTGTTGAGGGAATGGGGCGTGGTTCATCTTGAGATGAGCGGGGTAATGGTATGTGAATAGGTAGAAGAGAGTGAACCAGGGCCGATTTAACTTTTTTTAAATTGAAGGTTTTGAGTTGTGGGCTGCTGCATCGGTGTGCTGGAGGGGGTGAATGTAACAATTTATCTGGATGTGATCATGTTACTGTTTTACTGGGGCGAGGACTCAAGAGCCATGCAAAGGACAGGGCTATTGTTTATGTGCTTACACCTCACATTAGTGATCTTTCTGTGAGATGAGCCTGTCGGCCCGTGTGGAGGGGAGGGAGGGGCGCTCCCCTGTTACTGTTGTCCCACACAGTGATAGGAGCTGACTATAGGGGTTGTTATAAATGTCAATTTTTGAGGGTCTGTTTGCTTATGGATTAGGTCTGTGTTGCCCTGCGTGGAAGGTGAAGGGCAGGGGGCATGGCTAGAAGGCGTGAAGAGGCTGGGAGGTCTGAGATGATTTGGGCGGATGGAGTTGGTCAGAACAGGAGATGGGTGGTTGTGGTAGAAGTGGAAGTTATGTTAGTTGTGTGATGGAGGGGTTGTAGGAGTGAGTAATAGGTTATCAGTGAGTGGGGATGGCTTTATGTGTGAAGAGGGGATGAGCAGGGTTGCAGGATCAGGATCAGCTTAACGGTCTGAGTTGGAGCAGATTGTGCTGGTCTGATGCCGCTGGAGGAAGATGCAAGGAGGAGCTGCTTGTTTTGATGGGGGTCCGTGCTATATGGTAAAGCCCACAAAATGGCCCCGCTTTGTCTGGTGGTATGTGAATAATGTTGTGGGAGGAGTGGATTAAATTGGTGCCAGGCTCCTCCCACAACCTCGGGTATAACCCTACATATATACTGTATATAAATATATACACACATACATTGTTTAATTACATTATCCACAAACAAAAAACTGCTGGCAATATAATTTGATTTATAATTTAATTATTAAGTGACTGTGTGGTGGCAGCATGCTGTTGCTATGAGTATATTTTGAACTGTGTTTTAGTCATTACATTAATTGCTTTTTAAGAACTTTATCAATTATTTAAAATGATTTTTTTTTACTCAAAATATTTGTATTTATTTCAAAGGAATTGGAGTCAAAAAATGTTGTACATGTACATATAGAATGAACATATATAAAAGTCTCCAAAAGTCTCCTCTCTGATGAAAAAACTAAAAAGGACCCCCATGGCACCTATAATTAAACCCCTTACCATGGGAGGCCTTAAATGACCCCAGTAGTATCTAATAATTAACCCCGCTCACTGAGGTCTTTAAAAGACCTCTGTTGAAGCTATAATTATACAGAGTTTTTTAAGAATTTTAGGTGCCACAGGAATGACGAATCAAGCCTCAAATCTAACAAAATTAGGGTGTTAGGCTGATAATAGCATCAGATTTGATACATGTATGATTCTCAGAGGTATTTTTGCCTCTATGGATGGGTGAGAGTATGCATAGGATTTTTTCAAAATATGAGGAGTCCCGAGTACTCGCAAGTTTACATATATCTTTTAGTTGGACCAATGTTGACAGCATTCAGCAGCCATTTCTCGTAGAGTTGGTTTTGATGTGTAATAAGATTGTTTGGTAGTGAGTTACGAGTCAACTTTATTCGTAAATCATCAAAAAGAGCCATTGAATGGAGACCTTAAGCAGTAGTGACAAATAGTAAGGTTTTTTTTATAGAAAATTTATATAATATTCTTTATTTTTCAATGTAATTCTTTCCACAGCTAAAGTGTGTATAAATATACTAAGTGTATAATTAAATACAGAAAATGTTCTGACTATAAAAAGATAATCCACAAATGTTAAAAGCCCAGCACTTCACATAGTTCTATAATTAAAAAATGGAAATGGAAATCACAGTTAGGGGAATAAACTAAGCATGTCAAGTGCATCACGTATTATCTCCTGATTTATTATGTACTGTTTCCTATGGGGAATATCAGCACATCTCAGATTATCTAAGCTCTTGTCACCTAAAAGCCCCCACTATTTTATATACTTATTGTTGGTAAGTTTGAGGTTTGCCCTTTGCAAATTCAAACAGCTTGGTGTTCATGATAAAAGCATTTATATTTAAATAGATATAATTAAATATATAAATAAAAAAACTTTGTGAAACTCTTAATTTTGTTTCCAGGAAATTGAGTAGTATTTGTAAAATGAACCCATATACAGGATGTCTGCAGAAATCTGGGTGGTAATATTATTATTATTATTATTGTTTATTTGTAACGTGCAGTATATTCTGTAGCTCTAAAACACTCCTTTCCACCGATCCATGGAAAGCTGTTCTTTCTTTTGTCCTTAACTACCTCTATACCCACTTACATTTCAAGCTTTCAAAAGTGTAGGACCCTCAACACAATCTACTATGTATACTTCTGTGTCTGTAAATATTCTCTTTATCCCTGCCCTTTGTACTATGGAACAGGGGCGGCCCGTCCATTGGGGCGTCAGGGCAAACGCCCCCCCAAATATTTTCTTCACCCTGCAATAAAAAAAACACAACAATGTATTAGTATAAGCCAAAAACAAATAAATATAAGGTGTACATCATCATTTCAAGTCTAAATAGTATTAAAAATGAAGTAAAGTTAGTAAAGGGACACTGTCACTTTAAAATAACCCTTGCGCTACATTAACTAATGCTGTGTATCTATATAGCCCCCTGCCTGCACCCTGTGTGATCAAATTACAATAGTTATACACTGTGTACACTAACCTTAGAGTCTTCTCTCTCTTCAATGAGTCCTGGCCTGGCCCCCTGACCGTTAATGCATGCCGCCCACCATCACAGTGACGATATGCATGGGCGGTCATAAATGTATCAATTAATAACTGACAGTCTTCCATCATTGACCAATCAATGATGGAAGGCTGTCCAGTTACTAAGTGATCAATCTAAACCCACCCAGACCGTTAGCCCTGAGCGCCCGCCAGCAAATAGGGCCTCGAGTTATCATTTTGATTGACTGATACAGTCAATAAAACCACCAGTTCCCTGTCCCTTCCCCCTTTCTGTTTCCTGACCCTGGTCACGCTGAGACTGAGAGACCTCCCTGGCTGAATCTACTCATCTGCTCTGCCTGCCTAACACAGTAAGTCTACCTGCCTCTGCCTGGCACCTGCCCTGCCCCTGGCCAAACCAAAACCCCTAGTAGCCCCTAATAAAAGTTAGGGGTGACCAGTTACCCCCAGTCCCCCACTATGCCTGCCTGGCCTGCCAGTGCCACCTACCCAGCCACCCACCAACTACCACCGACGACCCCAGCCATCACCCCCATGTGGCCTGTGCCACCCCCGATCAGGCCTGCCCTATGCTAGCCTAGCTATGCCATCATGCCACCGCCGGATTACCCCGATCACGGGATCGGGGTAGTCGGGTGGTGAGCGGGGTGGCACAGGCCCACATGGGGGTGATCGGATCACCCCCTTGATGAGGCCTGTGCCACCCCTGATGACCTCCATGTTGCCGCCCTATGCCACCCCCGAGGCCCGATCACCACCGGCACCACCCCGATGCGGCCTATGCTACCCCGGGTATTCGGGCAGTGAGCGGGGTTGACCAGGCCACATGGGGGTGGATGTTCACCCCCATGAGGCCTGTGCCACCCCTGATCGTGGCCTATGGGCGACCGATGGGCGCCTGACCGTGACCGACCCCACCCTGGATGAACCAACTACCTACCCCCCCCCCCCCCCTATTTTTATTCCATTTTTAGAAGTAACAGGCATGTATATGTGCCTGTCACTTCTAAAGATAAAATAAAAATAAGGGAAGGGGAAAAAAAATACAGTAAAAACATTATTATTACAATTAAACAGTAAGCTAAGCAAACACATTGTTAGTACAGTTAGTAACACAACACATTTTATACAAAAATAAACAGCTTTAAACAAACATTAATAAAAAATAAAATAAACAACAGCACATACTTACCTGTAAAATTGACTCCTCCAGCGTTGGCCTTCTGTCCTCTGGATATAGTCATGAAAAATAAATAATCCAATGTTGATTGAAGCCAATGGTCAAATAAAATAATCCATATTGATTGAAGCCAATGGTCAAAATAAAATAATCCAATGTTGATTGAAGCCAATGGTCAAATAAAATAATCCATGTTGATTGAAGCCAATGGTCAAAATAAAATAATCCAATGTTGATTGAAGCCAATGGTCAAAATAATCCAATCTTGATTGAAGCCATTGTCCATCCATCAATTCTGGCCCATTGAAAGAGGCCTCCACAAAAAAAAAAACGACGCTCTAAAAAAAAAAAAACACACTAAAAGAGCTCCTCCTACAAGGAGCCCCTCCCGCGATTAATTTTTTTTTTCCCACGGTCTGCTATATATACTAATTTTTGAAGGACTCTGATTGGCTGAAATTTTTGATTGACATCGATTTCAACCAATGAGAGTCTTTAAAAAATTAGCAAATCAGCAAGCAGGTATGGAAGCCTGTAAGGGTAAAAAAGGTTAGTGTGAACTTGTTTGACCCTGTATGTATTATACATATTACAGGGCTATTTTATGTGATATACATGTTACAGGATAATATCCTGTAACATGTATAGCCAAAAAATAGCACTGTAATATGTATAACAAATAATGTGTAATAGAAATGCATGAACAATATAATATAACAAGTAATAAAGAACATCAATTAATCAAATAATAAATATCAATTAATATATATTGTTGTATGTATATGTTTATGTATATTTATGTGTATTTTTTATGCGTATATATATATATATATATATTTGGATATATATATATATATATATATATATATAAAAATTGATATCAATATATCACAATAAATAAATATATATATATATATCAATTTGATATATATATATATATATATATATATATATATATATATATATTTATTTATTGTGATATATTGATATAAATTTTTATATATATATATATATATATATATTTATTTATTGTGATATATTGATATAAATTTTTATATATATATATATATATATATATATATATATATATATATATATATATATAATTTTTTTTTTTTTTTTTTTTTTGGGCCTATATGTTATTTAAGGTTTTTAAGGTGCGGTTGGGGCCTATATGGTCCCAATTTGTTATTTAAGGTTTTTAAGGTGCGGTTGGGGCCTATATGGTCCCAATTTGTTATTTAAGGTTTTTAAGGTGCGGTTGGGGCCTATATGGTCCCAATTTGTTATTTAAGGTTTTTAAGGTGCGGTTGGGGCCTATATGGTCCCAATTTGTTATTTAAGGTTTTTAAGGTGCGGTTGGGGCCTATATGGTCCCAATTTGTTATTTAAGGTTTTTAAGGTGCGGTTGGGGCCTATATGGTCCCAATTTGTTACTTAGGGTTTTTAAGGTGCGGTTGGGGCCTATATGGTCCCAATTTGTTATTTAAGGTTTTTAAGGTGCGGTTGGGGCCTATATGGTCCCAATTTGTTATTTAAGGTTTTTAAGGTGCGGTTGGGGCCTATATGGTCCCAATTTGTTACTTAGGGTTTTTAAGGTGCGGTTGGGGCCTATATGGTCCCAATTTGTTATTTAAGGTTTTTAAGGTGCGGTTGGGGCCTATATGGTCCCAATTTGTTATTTAAGGTTTTTAAGGTGCGGTTGGGGCCTATATGGTCAAAATTGGTTATTTAAGGTTTTTAAGGTGCGGTTGGGGCCTATATGGTCACACTTGCTCTTTTAAGGTTTTAAACGTTACGGTTTGGGTCTTAAACGTTCTAAAGTTTTTTGTTTTTTTTTATATAACTTCCCAGGTGCAAACTATCTGTGGAATCAGATTTCTTTGGACTCGTTGGTTGACTTACTAGACGTGAATACCCCGAGAAGGAGAGTCAACTGTTGGTGAGTATATGGTCACACTTGGACTTTTAAGGTTTTAAAAGTTACGGTTTGGGTCTTGAGATTTCTAATGTTTTTTTTTGTTGTTTTCTATCACCCCCCAGGTGCAAACTATCTGTGAAAGCAGATTTGTTTGGACTCGTTGGTTGACTTACTGGACGTGAATACCCCGAGAAGGAGAGTCAACTGTTGGTGAGTATCATTGCCTTTAATTTTCTGTCCATGTGTATAGGTGCAAATTTGATGTTGATGTAGTCTTGTCACATGAGGGTTTGCAATCTGTAATGTATACCAATGAAATCAACACACTGTTATTTTAAAGTAATTTTGTGACATAATATAAATTAATATACCGTGATCTCTTTCTTTTATTGGTATCAATATCAGAAATGAATACTATTGACTCTCTACTTGTGAAGCCTTTCGCCACCCTAACCTATGAGGAGAAGGTGGAAGTAAAACGGTTAGGAGCTGACCAACCAGAGATAAATCTGCAGCATATCGCAAGAGATAGAGGGAAGCAATATGTCCGTAATTTCAATACTGAATGGTACAAGAAGAACGACTGGCTTTCTGGAAGTGTTTCTAGGAAGTCCTTATATTGTTTCCCATGCATCCTATTTGGTGGTGACGCTGCTTGGACCAAAACTGGAGTGACTGACGTCAAACATCTAGCTGACAAATTGGCAAAACACAAAAGTTCTAAAGCTCACTTGGATAACAGGATCAAGTTTGAGATGCTTGGACAGGCGAACATTGCTGTTCAACTGGACCAAGGATACCAAGTCAGCATTCAAAAACACAACGAAGAAGTGGCTAAGAACCGGTACATCCTTTCGAAGATAATTGATTGTGTTCGCTTTTGTGGCGCTTTTGAACTGGCATTAAGAGGACACGACGAGAGTGAAACATCGCTAAATCCAGGAGTGTTTAGAGGCCTGGTGGATTTGGTTGGCAGTATCGATAGTGCAATGGAACAGCATTTGAAGACTGCAACTGTGTTTAAGGGCACTTCCAAAACCGTGCAGAATGAGCTACTGGACTGCATGCATGAAGTTATAAAGGAAGTGATTCACCAAGAGCTTAAAGAAGCCCAGTTTGTGGCAATCCAAGCGGATGAAACAACCGATATTTCCGCTAGGACACAGTGCGTTGTAGTCTATCGCTACATTGACAAGAAGCATCAAGTGGTGGAAAGATTTGATGGCTTCACGGAAATGAAATCAACGGATGCAGACTCGATTGCTGCTGTTGTGCTGGAAACACTGAATACTGTTCTCCCAGAGCCAGAGGACAAGAAGAAACTCATAGCTCAAAGCTACGATGGTGCCAGTGTGATGCGTGGAGATCAAGGAGGAGTTCAAAGAAAAATAAAAGACGTGTACCCGAACGCACACTACGTCCATTGCTATGCTCACCAACTGAACCTAATAATGGAGAAAGCAGTTTCAAGGATTGGAAGAGTTCGAGTTTTTTTTTCCAACATAGGCGGCATACCATCTTTTTTTTCACGCTCTCCAAAAAGGACTGGAGTTCTGGATGAGGTAGTTGGTAGAAGACTTCCAAGAGGTGCACCAACACGATGGAACTTCAACGTTAGGACCGTGAACGTGATCTACGAGAACAGAGATGCGCTACTTGAGTGTTTCCAGACAATTGAAGCATGTCTAAACTTTGATCCAACATCTATACGGGAAGCCGCAGGTTTCATTGGAATGCTGGAAGACAGGGAGTTCCTTTACTTCCTTAAATTATTTCATTTAATAATGCCACATGTTGACATCCTCTATAGTCAGCTTCAGAAGCGAGACACGGATACTGTTTATATCAAAAAAGTCACAGAAGACTTTGTCGCCAGCATCCAGAAAATCCGTAATTCTGTGGAAGAGATAGAAGCAAGTTTGCCGAGCGATCTAACAGTCAACAGACGGAGTGCGGAGATCTCAACCTTGAGACAACTTTCAAGAGAGGTATGTGACATAGTGGTGGTTCATGCAAAAGAACGTTTTTCATTTTCAAATCACCTAGTCAGTGCCAAACTTGTTCAAAGTGACTTGTATAAAACCCATGACACTTGCTTTCCAACCCAAGCTCTGGAAGACACCGTGCAAGCATATCCAATACTGAAGAAGAAACAATTACGCACTGAGCTGTCACTTCTGTATGGGAAGACAGAGTTTCATACTTGTACAAGTGCTGTTGCTCTGCACAAACTTTTCCATCAATTTAATCTGCAGAATGATTTCACAGAGACAGTAAAATTATTAAGAATCCTGATTACAACACCAATGACTACTGCAGAATCAGAAAGATGCTTCTCAACATTGAAGAGGATAAAAACCTTTTTAAGAAGCACCATGTCCCTGGAGCGGTTGAATGCATTGGCGATGCTCTCAATGGAAAAGCAACTGATTTCCGAGATCCCAGACTTCAATGAAAAAACCATTGAGAAGTTTTCTTCTTTGAAAGATCGCCGTGCAAAATTAAAATACAAGTGATTGAAGCAAAGAAGAATGCATACCCCCAAGGTGTGCAAAGATAAACTGCGTTAAGCAGCACCACCTCACACTACCAAACATAACTAGTGGTAAGTAAAGTATGAACGGTGTGTGGGTGTGCATATGGAAGGAGCTATGAAAGGTGTGTGCATGGTCAGTAACAATTGTTGAAGCCTTGGCGTGGTTTGAAGGAATTGGAGGCACTTCCAAGGGTAGCTGTCACTTGTGTACAGGAAGCAAGAATTCCATGTCTGTACAAGTGAGTTGCTCTGCAGCAACTTTAGCATCAATTTAATCTACATAATTTAACAGAGTGAGTGAAGCTATAAGGAATCCTGCTTACAACAACGAAGACTACTAAAGAACCAGAAAGATGCTTCTCCACATTGAAGAGGATCAAAAAAGTAATTAAAAAGCACCATGGCCCTGTAGCGGTTAAATGCATTGGTTTGAAGGAATTGGAGGCACCTTCAAGGGTACGTAAAGTTCTCAGAAATGGCACCACCTCACTACCAAAAATAACTAGTGGTAAGTAAAGTATGAATGGTGTGTGGGTGTGCATATTGAAGGAGCTATGAAAGGTGTGTGAATGGTCAGTAACAATTGTTGAAGCCTTGGCGTGGCGTTACTGCTCATATGGTTATCCATATGCTAATTCAACGTGTTTGTTTGACATTGATTATTGAGTTGTCTAAACAGAAGTTAAATGTTGTTGTTTTCTTGAATCCCAAGATCCACTGGTTTGGGCCTATGCAGTGCTGATTGGTCTTCTAAGGTATGTTTGAGGCCTATATGGTCACACTTGGTCTTCTAAGGTATGTTTGAAGCCTATATGGTCACATTTGGTCTTCTAAGGTATGTTTGGGGCCTATGGTCACACTTGGTCTTCTAAGGTATGTTTGAGGCCTATATGGTCACACTTGGTCTTCTAAGGTATGTTTGGGGCCTATGGTCACACTTTGTCTTCTAAGGTATGTTTGGGGCTTATATAGTCACACTTGGTCTTCTAAGGTATGTTTGGGGCCTATATAGTCACACTTGGTCTTCTAAGGTATGTTTGGGGTCTATATAGTCACACTTGGTCTTCTAAAGTATGTTTGGGGCCTATATAGTCACACTTGGTCTTCTAAGGTTTGTTTGGGGCCTATATAGTCACACTTGGTCTTCTAAGGTATGTTTGGGGCCTATATGGTTCCACTTGGTCGTTTAATGTTTTTTAAGTATGGTTTTGTTCTTGAATGGTATGATTGATTTGCTTGTTTTCTTTCAACCCCAGGTGCAAACCCTATGTGGCTGCAGATTTGTTTCTACTCATTGGTCAACTTAATGAACGTGAATACCCTGAGAAGAAGAGCCGACTAATGGTAGGTGTCACTCCTTTAATTTTTCTGTTAATACGTATAGGTGCAATTATGATATTGCTGTAGTCTTGTCACATGAGTTTTTTCAATCTATATTGTATACCAATGAATTTAACACATTGTTACTTTACTTCTTGACATTTCTGCATTGCAGATCATGTATTTCAATGGGCTTTACAAGCATAAGGTCATTGGGCAGGGCTTATAAAGGTCATTATGACGTCAGGGGAGGAGTTATAAAAATGGGTGTGGTTTGGAAAAGGGGGAGTGGCTATGTTTCGCCCTGTCGCCCCTCCAACTTGAAAAGTCACCAGCCGCCACTGCTATGGAATATGTTCATACTTTATAAATACATGATAATAATAATGGAAATAATTTTTTTCAACAACAAATATGCATTGTTAAAATACTAAAATGATATGGCAAAAGAGTTCTATTCAGCAAGTTGTTTTAAAAACTGTGAATAATATCACCATGTAGTTCAATACTGAGTTGCCAAACTTGAATCATTTGGCAAGAGTTGACTGTACATTGGTAAATCACATTTTAAAAAAAAGGTATTATTTATTAATATAAGTTAAATGTGGCTTTATACCAGAAGTTTATGTTATTTAATGAAGACCAAGCTAAGACTAAGCTTCATGAAGCCTCAAAACAAAATGATCACAGTCCTTCAAAAAAGCATTGGTTTACACTAAAGTACTGCATATTCCCAATACCTTCACCATAGGGGCATGTTACCTTTGTGTTATATGTAAAATATCAGCTTTATATCTTCTCTTCAATCTCTCTACAAAACTGCTGTTAAGTTTTACCGTCAGTATCACAGAATAGTGGTTGTGTTTATTCTGATAATTATAATTATTATTTTTCTCTATTCACAATACAATGTAAAATATAGATTCACTATATGCTATTCAATATCTATTATAATACAAAACATATTATTTATTAATTATGAAATGTATATGCTTTGTACATTTTCTTTGTCAACATTAGCAGTATAATTGGAATTATTCCAGTGGAGAAGTTAGAAAATTGGTGGAGAATTAGAGAGAGCTTCCCTGACCAAAATATTACATGGTATGTCCAATGCTGACCCTAAGAAAATCAAAAACATTGAGCATATGCTTGTTGCTTGGACATATAGACTATTAGGTAACAGTATGCAGTTTAAAATAAATAAAAGTTCATATTTTTACTTTTGACTATGTCAATTTCCCCCCTTAAAGCAGAGCTGCTTATCTCCTCCTACCTGTACCTGTCAGGCGATGTGTCCAAACCTTCCCAGAAGCTTGACTATGATTGTTTGTGTACTATATCTTGGCTGGCCCTATGAGGGAGCCACAAGCAGGTTACAATACAGTTGTTACCTTTGTTGTAGGCAGAGCTAATTATTTTATGGAGCAGAGCCAGCGACCAGTCCAGCCTGCTTCCAAGCTTTATGATGATCCAACCCCAGGCAGACCTTGTCACATCCCCTGACAAGGCTCAGAGATGGTTAGATAAGCAGCTCTGCTTGAAGAGAAAATAGACAATTTAAAAAATTAAGAAACAAATATTACCTTTACAGTATTTTAAAATGCATACTATAGGGTAATACTGTACTGTAGGGTAATATTCTGTACCCTACAAACAAACACATGAGCTTTACCTGTAAATGCAGTACAGTGGTCTATTAAACAAGTGCATTTGGTTACACCTCTGAAAGTTCAGTCACTTATCAACACCTCCTATTATAGACATTTTTGCATTGATTTTTAAAAGAGGACAATTTTACTTCCATTAAACCTAGCTCTAATTGTTTGAACTGCATGCTTGAGAAAACATGCTATGGTTTATCAGTAGGTCAGTGTAAACCTTGATTTTTCTATATTGTCCTCTGATTAACTAAACTTGACAATGGTCATAATGTGTTTATTGAAAGCAAAAATAACCTTAAGGTTTATATTTTTCAGCTTTTATATGCAATTATTTTTTTATTGCAGGCTTCCATGTTATATTCCTGTCTGCTTCTGCCTGTTACTTTCTTAGGTGGTCGTATAAATTAGTGAATTTATGTTTAACCCTGCTGAGAGCACTGGCAGATGTAACTGCTACATTCTGAATGTGCAGCCAAATTTCCTGTTCATTCAAAGTCTCCTCTCATCACAAGAAGTTGATCTTGAAGACAAAATGGTAGATTCCACAGTAGCATAATTGCATATAAAAAAATAAATAAATCAGAGGCTGTTTTATTTTATTTTTTACAATGTAAAAACATTTCATATTCTTCAAAATAGTATATTTTAAAAATATGACCATAATGGTCCTTTAGTTCATAAATCTGGGTGATGGTTGTTTGAGTTAATCTGCATCCATTTATAATAGCATCACCTGCTATTCCTTCTAGCTTTGTTCTCTACTGAAACATCTAGGTTCTGGTGCCACTTCATTCCAAACTAGAGGACACTTAAGTTCTCAAATGAGCACTGTCCATTACCATTGGTATGCTGTACCTGGAAACTTTTGCTGGTGCATTTTATGTCTAAAACAAGCTCAAGAAACTCAGTGTTTGCACTGTATTCTGTGAAACTGAGCAGGGACATACAAATGAGCTCACAATATTTTACATTCTTTAATCCGCTAGCTATTTTAACATGTACCTTTATAGTTTATGCCTGCCGTTTATAACACCCTTTTTGAGCATAGAACAACATGGGTCTGGTTCCTGGTTTATGCCATGAATAACCTCAAATTAATTAGCTATAATGAGTCATTTTAAAATGTCTAAAGAGTATAACCTATTGCGAGCTCATTTATATGTCCCTGCCCAGTTTCCCAGAGTGCAGTACAATCACTGTTTTTGAGATTTTTTTTTCTTGAGATTTTGAGCAGGAAACTAGTTTATAACTTGTTTTCAGACATGCAACACAAACATACTATTTTGATTAAATGTCTGGTCTCCTTGATTTAATATAGTTGTAAGAACCATTGTGATCTTTGCAGAATTTCTTCTATGATAGTGTCCATTTTGTACAGCTTCTAATATATTACCTTTTATATGCAATTATGCTGCTGTGAGATCAACCACTTTTATGTTTATCCTTTCTTACTCCCTGAGGTGTGACAAGACTTTGACTACACAGGAATCATCTATCTGCACAGGGGTTAAGCTACCAGGTGGTGCAGTGCACCAGGGCTCAACTAACCACCGCCCCCTGAGCCCCAGTAGCCCCCTCATAGGCTCCCCTGGGTCTCCTTAGCTGCACACCATACCACAGAAGTTGGTGTGTGCCTATTTGAAAAAAGAGCATTTCCACTGTAGTTCCAAGAGGTGGCAATGTGGAGTAGTTCAGGATGCTGGGGATGTGTATCAGGGAAGAAGGTAAGAGAGCAAAGGGGGATTGGTTCTGTGAGAAGTGAGCCAATGAGAAAGGAATAGGTGATATGTGAGGTGGGTGTTGAGAGGGCTTGGTTGCTGTGTGGGTATGGATGCTGAGAGGAGATGGCTGCTGACAAGCACATGGTACTATGTAGGGATGGATGCTAAGAGGGGTGGGTACTGTGTGCTTTGCACAGGTAGGAGGTACGATAAGGGAAGCAGCTATGGAAAGGGTCTTAAAGGGGAGCAGCAATGTGAAAGGGACTCGGGAAGGTGTGCTGTTACAGAAAGGGGTCTTGCAGAGGGGCACTCAGTTAATTTGTACCAGGGGTGGGGGGTGGGGGGGACACAGAGGAAACAAATTGTTACAATCTTCTTTCAGGGGACCCAAAGATTTGTTTTTGCCACCAGGGCCCTTCCGTTCTCTAGCTCTGCCACTGTATCTGAACAATTAGAATGCTGCATCTGCAACTACCAGTACATTCATTAGGTCCCATGGAATAGTTTACAATATTCTAGAAACCTGCTGCCTATTATCAAGTTTACTTATTCAAAGAACCATATAGACAAAATAATGTAATACTATAAATTGAAATACATTTATTATTTATAAAAGGATGCAGGTTTTATGTAGATTCAAATCTCTATATCATGTAAAGTATAATAAGACCAATTAGCATATTCAACTTGTTTCTTCATAGGCATCATTAAAATAACATTAAATGCATGCATGGGTGTATTTATTTCATGAATAATCCTTTGAACTCTGGACTCACTCCCTGAGTACAAAAAACAACTCTATTTTAATTTGTTGCAACATCAAAAAAAAAATAAACTTTATTAATATAACTATATACAAAATTACATAAAGCAAAAACGTCTCAAAAATATACAGAGAATAAACAAAAAACTAATGAAAAATTAAAATACCATATTCCAATAGGTGTACTATGGTACATTCACAGGACTGCAAATTTTACTCCCTTTTGATTTACTGCTGCTAAGGCCAGTAGAGGCTTTGATATTGGTTCTAAATAATATACCAGAAATAATATAATTACAGGTATAACACGCTTAATGCTACCCCTTTTAGCGCTGATTCACTATAGAGCTTTTTTTCCTGCCAGACCCCTTTTAACGCTGAACTCCGCTATAACGCTGTTTTTTCCCGCCAGACCCTTTTTAACACTCTGATTGTCTATAGCACTGCTTTGCTATAATGCTGTTTTTGCCTGCTAGACTCCTTTTAATGCTCTGATTCACTATTATACTGTTTTCTTCTCCAAAGAATTAAGGATGACCCAGAGGCTTCAACATGAATATTTATATGCTCAGTTTGTGTCAGTTTGTGTTAGTGATATGTTTGCTGTTTCTTTAAAGTTCATTTAAAACCCAAAAAGTAAAAATTTCAATTGAAGTTGTGTGTTTTTTCACGAGTTCCCCTATCCCTATCTTCCCCATGGTAAACTGGCCCATTTAGAGCTGTTTCGTTTAGCACTCCTATTGCCTGGAACCTATCTACAGCGTTAAATTAGGTATTCCTGTAGCTCTCTGTATAGCTGAAATGCACCCAGTTGAGAAGGTACAGATCGCAATAAATGTTGCTGATTTAGTATGAACCCTTTTACTATAGACACAAGTTATCAACAGTATTCCATTGTATATGTAGGGAATCCCAAAACTGGAAAAAAAGATCAGCAAACGCTAGTGCTGTATAGTATAGCAGATGCACATAGATGATATGTATACACAGGTTTACCCATTAGTAGTAGTTAACACCTATCATTCTACATAGATATATTGCCTATAACTCAACAAGCCACCACATCAATAAGCCATAATAAGCAGGGGAGATGCAGTACCTGTGAGTTTGGGGGTTCCCAATGATCATTTCACCCCACTACAACAGATTCTTCAGGGGAATTTGTTTGAGATCTGCTTACCGGACTTTTATGGCGGTAGCCATGCTCCCTGATGGAACTATCATGACGTCATCACTTTTGGCGTTAATAATGCGCCAATCAGAATGCTGTTGCTATGGATTATATTCCAACATGATAACATTTAGTTATAGAATATCATGTGAATAAATGCGAGGATACAGCTTATGTACAGTAGACAACTATATTTAGCCAAAAATATATTTATTAGTTGATAACTTTGTACCGTATAACAAAAGTTAGAGAGAAAAAAAGCCCTTGTTGCTAGGTAGATTTTAACTTTCGAGCTATTATGAACTACTATCATTTTTTATCATGTTTAACTGTCATTAAGACCCTCTTTGTTCATATATAATGTTGATCTTAATTTAAATGCTAGTTGGATAGTTTTACATAAGCATGAGACTTTATTGCAACCTACTCACTGATATCAATCAGTTATTTACAAAATATTAACCACAACTGGATATAGGTGTATATACGTCTAGAGAAGGCTGTGATCTAGATCTGCCTGTAATTTGTGTTAATCTAACAGTTACAAAGTACTGTAATGTCTACTTGTTAGATTAAATGTTCTTCAACTGTAATTGGTGTTCTTATGGGGAATAGAGAATGATAATTATAATAATTGAATTACTGGACTATATTACCTAAAGAGTAGAAAATAGAGTGTAGACAAAATTTGATATGTACATGGATAAGGTTTAGGGACAATAGGTATCCAAATATAAAAAAAAAACTTCTTAAACTTATCAGACATATGGATGCAGGCCTTTCATTTTCTGCATGGTTTGGAGCCAGGTGTTATTTTTGTGAGCAAAGTTACTAGTTGTGTTATGTACATAATGGCTGTGGACTAACTTGCCCTTAAAGCTTAGTGCTCTTCTGTATGATATGGCTGGTTTGTCGGTAAGTACATAGTGTAAATCTTGATCTGACTGAAGAATAGGCCAATGTTTTTTGAAGGATTTGTCTAATTTGTTCATTGTGTGGGTTATATGTTCCAATCACTCTAATTGGATTGATGGTCTCTATAGTCATATGTGGTTGACCATTTACTAGAGTACCTATAGGTAGGCTTTTGGCCCTCGCATAGGCTTTTTTTTTTTAGAGCATTATGTGTATATTGTCTGTTCTTGAACCTGTGATATAATTCTTTGGCTTGACGTTCAACTCTTGATCTTGTGAGTAATTATGCCTTACCCCTCAGATACTGACTGAAATGGATACTTCAAAACAGATGTTGTGGGTGATGGCTGGAACCTAATAACATACTATTAGTGGCTGTTTGTTTCCTATGTGTATAGGTTTTTAATGTATTATCCTCCATTTTTTCAATGACTAAATCAAGGAATTCTATTTTGGAACAGCCGATGGTATTAGTGAGTTTGAGTCCAATCTGGTTGTTGTTTAATTCACGAATGAGAGTTTCAAGTTGTTGGTGGGATCCATGCGAAGTGAAGAATATGTCATCTATATATCGGATCCAGATCTCGATATTAGATGTTAGTTCTTGCAGTTCTTCACCGAAAACCGTTTGCTCCTCCCAGCGTCCCAAGTAGAGATTGGCATATGACAGGTCACACAGGGTCCCCATTGCTGTCCCCCGTGTTTGTTGGTAATAGTTCTGATTATACACAAAATAATTCCTTGTTAGTACAAATCTTGATAATGTTAGTACAAAGCCATTGGGTTCCCTGTGTTTGCTGCCTCTTGTACTCTTATCAATCGATCACATTATAAGATATCCCATCATCCAAAATTGATTTCAGTTTGGTTTTATACTCAATTGTTGGATCTTGTTTGATTTTCTTATAGCTTAGTACATCTCTCAATTGACGTAGGTTATTTTCGTAATATTGCTTATGATCTTGTATAACCACATTTCCTCCATTGTCAGCTGGTTTAATAACAATTTCAGTGTTTCTCTGTAGTTCTTCCAGGGCTCTTTTTTCATTTACTGTGGTATTACACTTTGTCACCTTTCTACTGGTTAGATTTTCTAGATCCTTGCATACTAAAGAAATAAAAACTTTGGGCCCTATTAAATTCTCCCTCGTAGTTCTCTCGGTGCTCGCAAAAGGCAGTTTTCCTGCTGTTTGTGAGAACCGAATCTCTCGCAGCCTGCTTTACGATATGACTGCGAGAAAATGGCAGAGAATAGGCTCCGAGAGAGCTACGTAGCCTTAAATCTATGCACGAGTCTCGCATATCGTAAGAATCCCTACGTGGACAAAAAGTCCACGCAAGGGATCCGAAAGCCTCTACGTGCTGCCTCGGAAAAGCCCGAGACAGCAGTGTGAGGCTCCCCCCTGCACCCTATACACATCCCCATGCTGCAGGGGTCTCTATCAGGACCCCTGCAGCACCCCCACATTAACCCCTTGCAGCGGGGGTCCCCGATCTGCATAGATCAGGCCCCCCGCTGCATTTAAAACTTTTAAATTCTCCGCCGCGGCTCCTTAAAGGGGCCGCGGCACACTATTACCCAATCCCGGCCGCGGCACCTAAAATTAACCCCCCTCTATGCTGGGGGTCCCCATCGGGACCCCCGAAGTGTCCCCATATAAACCCCCTGCAGCGGGGGGCCCCGATCGGCACCGATCGTGACCCTGCTGCAATTCAATTTTAAATTTCCCGCCTCGCGGGTCCTCAAAGGACCGTAAAGGTCCTGAAAGGACTCGCACTAAAAATATTAACCCCAGGCAACTATAATTACCCCATTAACTCATGATGGTCAATACAGACCACCATAAGGCTCTATTTAACCCCATCAGTCCCATAAGGGTATATTATTACCATTATGGGCCTGTTACAACCCAACATTAACCACATAAGTGCCATGATGGTCCTCTAGGACCATTATGACACTAACTACAAACACTACACTATAACCCCCAATAAACCATTTAATCTAAACTAACCCCCCTCTACACTAATCTATTAACACTTACACTACCTACCTACACTACCTACCCCCTAATAAACCTCCCCAACACTCTAATTACAAAAAACAAAAAACCTACAGCACAGAAAACAAAAAACCTACAGTACAAAAAACAAAAAAACCTACAGTACAGAAAAAAAAACAATTACAACCCCACCCCCCACTACAGAAAACAAAAAAATACATTACAACCCCACCCCCCACTACAGAAAATAAAAAAATTACACACCTGAAAAGGAAAGACAGATAAACACAATACAATACATACATATAATACATTACATACATTACATACAATACATGACATTACATATAATATATTACATATAATATATTACTTATAATAAATTACATATAATACATTACATACATTACATACAATACATGACATTACATACATTACATATAATATATTACATATAATATATTACATATAATATATTACATATAGTCCTAATCAAATACCCCCTATCTATCTAACATACAATCTATTTAATTTAAAATAAATCCTAACTATATCAAATACATCCCCCTATCTATCTAATATACAAAAAATCCTAACTACATACACAGACCCTTATTCTAAAATAAAATAAAATAATTACAGTCCTAACTACATACACAGACCCTAATTCTAAGCTAAAATCAATAAATTAAGACCACTTACCTTTAAGATGTTGCTTCAGATCACTAACCTATGGGTCAAACAAAAAGAAAAATTAGCACAAAACATTAACATCAAATAAATAAACATTATATACATTCTACATATTCAACTCACCTTTACAGCATGTCCCGTCACTGTTTAGCTCTTCCGGCGCGGCCCTGTTAAAAAAAAAAACACAATACATGAATACATTAATACAATATATAAACAATAAATAAAATACACAAATAAACATCTAAATATACATTTAACTTACCTCCCCGCGATGTCCCCGGCCTTCTCTCCTGCAGCCCCGGCTGGGCCGCGGAACCATCCGCGCTCTAAAAAAAAAAAAGAAAAAAAACTAACGGAGGTCTGCACTGGCAGACCTCCCCGACGCTAATGAACCTCCCGGAGTCGTTTCCGGGAGGAAATTGGCATTGTCGGCTTGTGATTGGCTGAAAAAGCTGTCAGCCAATCAAAAGTCGTCAATGTAGGAGCCAATCAGGATGCGCAGATGTCTTCTACCAATCACTCCGTGGGGGTGTATCCCATAGTGATTGGCTGAAGGCATCTGAGCGTTGTGATTGGTTCCCAGAAAGATAGACAAGTGTTTTAGCCAATCAGGGTGGGATATTGGGGTGTATCCCATCCTGATTGGCTCACACATTGACGACTTTTGATTGGCTGAAATTGATAGACAGCTTTTTCAGCCAATCACGACTCCGGGAGGTTCATTAGCGTCGGGGAGGTCTGCCAGTGCAGACCTCCGTTAGTTTTTTTTCTTTTTTTTTTTTAGAGCGCGGATGGTTCCGCGGCCCAGCCGGGGCTGAAGGAGAGAAGGCCGGGGACATCGCGGGGAGGTAAGTTAAATGTATATTTAGATGTTTATTTGTGTATTTTATTTATTGTTTATATATTGTATTCATGTATTCATGTATTGTGTTTTTTTTTTAACAGGGCCGCGCCGGAAGAGCTAAACAGTGACTGGACATGCTGTAAAGGTGAGTTGAATATTTAGAATGTATAGAATGTTTATTTATTTGATGTTAATGTTTTGTACTAATTTTTATTTTTTGTTTGACCCATAGGTTAGTGATCTGAAGCAACATCTTAAAGGTAAGTGGTCTTAATTTATTGATTTTAGCTTAGAATTAGGGTCTGTGTATGTAGTTAGGACTGTAATTATTTTATTTTAGTTTAGAATAAGGGTCTGTGTATGTAGTTAGGATTTTTTGTATATTAGATAGATAGGGGGATGTATTTGATATAGTTAGGATTTATTTTAAATTAAATAGATTGTATGTTAGATAGATAGGGGGTATTTGATTTGGACTATATGTAATATATTATATGTAATATATTATATGTAATATATTATATTTAATATATTATATGTAATGTCATGTATTGTATGTAATGTATTATATGTAATATATTATATGTAATATATTATATGTAATATATTATATTTAATATATTATATGTAATGTCATGTATTGTATGTAATGTATGTAATGTATTATATGTATGTATTGTATTGTGTTTATCTGTCTTTCCTTTTCAGGTGTGTAATTTTTTTATTTTCTGTAGTGGGGGGTGGGGTTGTAATGTATTTTTTTGTTTTCTGTAGTGGGGGGTGGGGTTGTAATTGTTTTTTTTTTCTGTACTGTAGGTTTTTTTGTTTTTTGTACTGTAGGTTTTTTGTTTTCTGTACTGTAGGTTTTTTGTTTTTTGTAATTAGAGTGTTGGGGAGGTTTATTAGGGGGTAGGTAGTGTAGGTAGGTAGTGTAAGTGTTAATAGATTAGTGTAGAGGGGGTTAGTTTAGATTAAATGGTTTATTGGTGGTTATAGTGTAGTGTTTGTAGTTAGTGTCATGATGGTCCTTGAGGACCATCATGGCACTTATGTGGTTAATGTTGGGTTGTAACAGGCCCATAATGGTAATAATATACCCTTATGGGACTGATGGGGTTAAATAGAGCCTTATGGTGGTCTGTATTGACCATCATGAGTTAATGGGTTAATTTAGGCCTTATGGTGGTCTGGATTGACCATCATGAGTTAATGGGTTAATTTGGGCCTTATGGTGGTCTGGATTGACCATCATGAGTTAATGGGTTAATTTAGGCCTTATGGTGGTCTGTATTGACCATCATGAGTTAATGGGTTAATTTAGGCCTTATGGTGGTCTGGATTGACCATCATGAGTTAATGGGTTAATTTAGGCCTTATGGTGGTCTGGATTGACCATCATGAGTTAATGGGTTAATTTAGGCCTTATGGTGGTCTGGATTGACCATCATGAGTTAATGGGTTAATTTAGGCCTTATGGTGGTCTGGATTGACCATCATGAGTTAATGGGTTAATTTAGGCCTTATGGTGGTCTGGATTGACCATCATGAGTTAATGGGGTAATTATAGTTGCCTGGGGTTAATATTTTTAGTGCGAGTCCTTTCAGGACCTTTACGGTCCTTTGAGGACCCGCGAGGCGGGAAATTTAAAATTGAATTGCAGCAGGGTCACGATCGGTGCCGATCGGGGCCCCCCGCTGCAGGGGGTTTATATGGGGACACTTCGGGGGTCCCGATGGGGACCCCCAGCATAGAGGGGGGTTAATTTTAAGTGCCGCGGCCGGGATTGGGTAATAGTGTGCCGCGGCCCCTTTAAGGAGCCGCGGCGGGGAATTTAAAAGTTTGAAATGTAGCGGGGGGCCTGATCTATGCAGATCGGGGACCCCCGCTTCAAGGGGTTAATGTGTGGGGCTTGTGGTGTTCCTATGGACCCCTGCAGCAAGGTGTTCATGTGAGGACACTTCGGGGGTCCCGACGGGGACCCCCGCATTGAGGGGGGGTTAATTTTAGGTGCCGGGGGGGGGGTACACGGAGTACCCCCACGGCAGGGCTTATGTGGGGGACTGCCGCGGAGGTCCCTTTTAGGACCCCCGCAGCAATTGATGAGGAGTGGGAGCCTGCGATATCATCTCGCAGGCTGTCACTCCTCATGTACATTTACGCAGTGTAGATACGTACGGCCCTGCTGCGTAGCTCATACGTTGCTCGCAGCAGGGCTAATTTAATAGCATTGTAAGTTAGAGAAACTTTGCAGTACGTAGGGCTTAAGTAGAAGCCTCTTATTTACGAGGCTGGAATTTAATAGGGTCCTTTTTTTCCAGAGAAATACCAACATTTGGAGTAAATTTTCTCCTTAGTTTATGTTCTGTATAAGGACCAACGCCATTGACCATCAAAGGAGTTTCACTTGGGAACCACTGTAACATTTCCTGTAGATAACTTTCTTCAGTTATCATCAATTTCAGTGCTTTACTGGCATCATTCTGCTTTTTTTATGATATTTTGTTAGTAAAAGTGGTAAAGTTTGTAGGTCAGTAAGAAAGAAAGTCCTTTATTCAATAATTGGATATTCAGTTGGATATTAGACAAATTTATAATGTGACTATTTTTTGTGTTTTTGTTTTAGTTTGGTTTGCGCAGTTCGGCCGTTGACATCGTATTTTTCGTAGGCTGTTTTTTTTTTTTCTAAGTCCCTCGTCTCGCATATTTTTTTCTAAGTTTAGCATTCGTCAACTACTTTCAGCCTAAGGCGAAGCCACATTTTGTAGTGTTTGTAGGCTAAGTCCTGCGTGTTTCATTCCCTCCACTGCTCGCCTTGCTTCGCAAAGGCTCTTGGGTATGCCCTAGGCTATTCAGATTTGTGCATCCCCATGCCCCACTTGAAGCTCCTCCTTCCATCTATCTCCAATCGATTATGAGTGTTTATGCATATATAGTTACATAGTAATTGAGGTTGAGTAAACATGTTCAGACCATCAAGTTTAACCTTTTTAAGTCTCTTCTGATCATTATAATATGTTGATTATGTATTACTAATAATTATTAATAATTGTTAATTGCTAATTAATAATTATTTATTGATCCAGTGAAAGGCAAACAGAAAAAAAAAACAATTTAAACATTTGCCAGTTGTCTCATAAAGGGAAAATAAATTCCTTCCTGATCCCAGATACTGGCAATCGGATTCCTCCCTAGATCAATGCCCTTTTTATTCAAGAATATATCCAACCCTTTTTTAAAGATATCTATTGAATCTGCTGTCACCACCTCCTTTGGTAGAGAATTCCACAGTTTAACCACCCTTACTGTGAATAACCCTTTTCTTTCTTTAAGGTGGAATCTTTTTTCTTCTAACCTCAAGGGATGTCCTCTTGTCAGTTGAAAACCTCTTATCACAAACATTTCACTTGACAAAACTTTATATTAGCCCTGGATATATTTATATAAGGTAATCATATCCCCTCTTAGATGCATTTTTTCCAAAGAGAATATAAGTTTAATTTGATTAGTCTTTCTTTATAGCTTAGCCCCTCCAATAGTTTTGTTACCCTTCTCTGTTCTTTTTTCAGTTCTAAAATGTCCTTTTTATGAAGTGGTGTCCAAAATTGTACTCTATATTCCAAATGAGGACATACTAGGGGGTTTGTATAGTGGCATACTTATATTTGCTTCCCTTGATAGATCCTAATAGATCCTAATATGTTACTTGCCTTAGCAGCTGCTGCTTGGCATTGAGCACTGTTACCTAAGTGATTGACCACAAACACTCCCAAACCCCTTACTATATCTGATGTCCCTAGAATTGCTCCATTAAGATTATACGTCTCATGCCTATTTGTCCTTCCCAAGTACATAAGTTTACATTTATTCAAATTAAATCTTATCAGCCGTTTAGTTGCACATTCCTCTAATTTATGCAAATCCCTTTGGAGGTAGAGTACATAATTTTCTGATTTAATTACCTTGCACAACTTAGTGTCATTAGCAAAAATGCAACAATATTTAGGTATATAAACAATATAAATGTATGGAAATATTTCAGTGTACTCCACAGCATCTTCAGCCAGCCTGTTACCCCCTAAAAATTTGTTACACTAGGTCTTAGTCTCCGCGGGTCTAGGAAGAAACACATCACTGATTAAATGATAGTTACCCAAAACTATAGTGCTTATTGAGAGCAATACCATGTAGTACAATGCACTTTCTTTATTTTTCATGTTTATATCCCAAAGCACTTTACAGCTGCTCCACAAGATTCAATATATCAATAAAATGTTTAAGAACAAGCATTCTGTAGATGTGGTGAGAGGAGTTAATAGTTTTGCCTGAAGCATTGCAAATCATAAATGAACATATGCAAAGAAATGTTACAAGATTGGAAAACATAAAACATTTCAGTTGCAACAGTGAACCAAATAATTTCACTTGGAAAAAAAATACAGATTACATGGCATTACTTTCAAGTTCAAAAAAGTTTTTATTGTAGCAAATGTGTAACAAAACACACTTGTTTGAAAGGATAATGAAAAAACAGCATTAGAACAGTCTGACAGCTGAGATAATATAAATTGTGGAAAATAAAATGACGGTGGGGACAATTTCAGAGGAGGACTCTTGAGCTAACAAAGTTTTTTAAATAGTGAAATTCATTGGTAGTCTATTAAAACTTGAAAATGCGGCGCTGTACAAATATTTAAACATTTTTATTGTTGAGTACCAGTAACTATATTGAGAAGGATTGCAAGTACTAGTATATTGAAACGTGCCAAGAAGTAAATTCAACGTATTCCATTTCTCAAGTGAGAGTAAAAAAAAAAGGAAATGACCACTGTCATTCTCTTTGAGTAACAAAAAAAAAAAATCACCAGTTCAGAACTGACTGATATTGACGGAAATGTTGTAAAAAAAAAAATATTTTATATGTAGGAGAAATTGTAGAATAGTCAATAGCCAAAAAATGTTTAAAATATTTTGTACAGTGCCACATTTAGAGTACCAATAAAGTTAACTATTTTAAATAAAAATGTTGCTAGCTCAAGAGTGTGCCTCTAAAATTATACCTTGCCCAATTTTTTCGTAATTAAGAATTACCTGCAGGGATATAGCAAAACCAACATCATATTAATTCATCAAAAGATAAGGAAAAAATGGGGATAACCTTATAGCGGGCTTGATATAATACTTAAAGCCCTATATATTCCATGTTTTGAGGCTTCTCTTGATGTAGTCCTGTAATGAGTGTGCTTACTATTAATAATGCTGATTGAGATATATCCTGGTATAAATGTCCACCAAAACTTGATACTAATGTGTTTACTGGTGTGTGTTGCTAATGCTAGATGCTCTTAGTGAGATAATAAAACTATCCTAAGATATCTATAAAGTTATATATGTGCTCTATTAAATCATCCAAAATAGTGTGTATAGATTCCCCTTAAGAATACACAGGGAAATATAGAAGTGATGTGGGTAATGAAATCCATTATAAAAAGTTGTGATTAAATCATAACAGATGTGCTTTGAGATAACCTTTAATCTAATTACTATCAGCCTTATTAAATTGCGATTCTGTAAATTTAAAAGGGCTCTATTTAAGCACACAGCATATTTTATTTACAGAAGTTTTTAGTTAGTGAAGACCTTGCTTTTAGATAGAAGTTCACTAACTAAAAACTTCGGTAAAAAATATACTCTGTGCTTATATAGAGCCATTTTAAATTTACTGAATCACAATTTAATAAGGCTATATATTCTTTATAACCAAAAATCAGTTATGAATTCAATAGAAAGCCTAAATCTTGAAAACTTACAAAATTATAATTAGGTGCCATTGTTAGCATTGTCTTGCTTTAAAAAGATTCTCTTCACTTCCATCAGACACTTAAAGTACCACTAACATGTCTTATTTACAATATGCACTTATGTAGAACCTGATTTGTTAAAGGAAAATAATATTTTAGGAAACTAAATAAATACAGTCTTTTATTTTTGTATAATGCTGGCAAACATTTGTTTTTCTTCCTAAGAGGATAAGACAGCTGGAAAGAATGGGATGATTTAGATATTTCTATTCGGTTCTATGGAATGATTGTCAATTTGGATAGCCACTTGACAGTAAGACTGAATAGAGGAGCAATTGCCAGTTGAATATCCCTGGCTATACATGATGAAAGTTCCATGACACAAGCAGAGTCTTCTAACTGCATGGTTTTCTATAATCTTATGTTGTTATGTTCATCGCTTACACGGCTGCTAATGCTGTGAAGTTTTTGCCAAACTACAGAGGTCATCAAATTTGCATATGGTAGAGACTCTTAATGGCAATCTTATAACTAAAAAAGCAATTGACCATTGGTGGAAGGATTATAGATAATTATAATCATCTAAGATCATTGCCACTCTCAGCCTTCTACCTGGTCACATACTGTATCTCCTAGTCTTGACCTGAGTATGTAACTTAGTCAGCCTCATCTAGTCAACACATTTCCTCCATTTTATTTACTGATATTTGCCATGTTCCTTCCATGAGCAATACAAATACAAATCATCTTTAAAAAAATGTAAAGGTATTTTAAAGTTTCCTCAGTTTTAAATGTTCGCTTAACAAACATCAACTGATTAGCAGAACAATATGTATTATATTGAAAAGTTCAGTGTACTTACAGGTTTATGTGCAGCCAAGTGAAATCCTGATTTGCTCACTCTGAGAGTGCTTACATCACCATAACGTACTAGACTATTGCATGCAAGTACAGATTTTAACCTGTTCATTACTCAGTTGTATAGTTCAATGTGCCTGCAGTATCCAATTACAGGCTGGGGCGATTTGAGCTCACAGCACACAGCTCATAGCACCTTCTAACATGAATATGTGCAAGACAACATATCCTAGGCTGCAGCATAGACGTGATGGTCTCCGAACGTTGATACAAATGTTACAGTTATTGGCTAAAACAAATGATGGGGGGGGGGGGGGGGGAGGTTACTCTAAGATTCACCTGGCATAAAACAGAAGATATTTTGCTAACTTCAAGGTAAGTATTTAAATGTTTACTTAGGTATTTTTTTCATGCAAAACATTTTTTTGCATACACTGCTGATTCTCCTCTTTTAGATGCATTCATAGTCCAGGAAATGTAGATATGCTTTTAAAATACATAAATAACAATTTTATAGAACTATTGAAAAGATTAACTCAGTTCATTTTTCTCAAATTACTCATGTCATACAGACAAGTTGATCAGGTTCCTTTTAAATCTGCAGCAAATCTTGTTCACTGCGTTCACAACTTTTACCACCTAATAATACTCATAGGTTCCACAGTTCTAACCTTTCTTAGATCATGCCTCTATATGTGTAACAATAAAATATCAGATTTAGTCTTATATGACAAAATCATGACTACCCACTTCATATGCCCTGCTACCCAGATACCACCATCCACTCTTCAAATTCAACTGCTAGTTTTGATAGGGAATGCAAGCTTTCTTCTGACTCTGTGAATGTACAGAGGACATTTCAAAACTAAATAACCACTGAAAGCAATGGGTAGAGGGGGTACATTATAGCATTGCGATGGTTTGCACTGTATCATTGTTATTGAAAAATAACACCACTGATTCTTCATAAAACAATGCACAATGTTGCCATGAATATAGGAAATAATTCCAGAAATCCATCATGATTGGCCAGTTTATCATGGATTTATGACAAGTGAAGCATTATAATGCATATATATGACAGACAGGTACCATAAATCATCTGAAATAAAATCTTATGATATACTAGGTTATTCATAAGTTCCCCATGTCATATAGACTAGCCACCCATGTTCTGATATACAAGGTCTATGCTTATCAAGCATGATAGATTCAGTTTACCAGTATTGGTACATATGCAGTCAATATGGATTAAAGTAAATTTGTATTGGTATCTTAAAAAATGACTCCCAGTTTAAGATCAAGATATACCATTTCCTGAGTACTTCTATTTTATTGGATCATATGATCCCACAGACTAACAATAAATGTATATGCTGAACAACAAGAGACCTCAAATGTTCTCAATCTAGATTAGAATATCACATATTATAATTGTCCAACTATGAATCGTCGTCACGCTTTGCAAGCTTGCTAACAAGCTCGCAAGAACTGCGTCCCTTGCAAAGCGAGGGACGCAGTTTGGGCCGCAAATGTGGTCCCTCGCAAAGCGAGGGGCTGCATTTGTCGAAGGTGGAGGCTCCAATGTCGGCTGCAATGAGCCGAAGGCTCATTGCAGGCGGGCCGCATTTGCGGAGGTGGAGGCTCCCACGTTGGCTGCAATGAGATGAAGGCTCATTGCAGGCTGCAAATGCGAACCCTTGTGAAGCGAGGGGCATGTATGGAGGTGGAGGCTCTACGGCGCCTCAACGCGCTTACAAACACCCACACAAGCAACACTTTACCAAAATAGATCTAACACGCAATCACTATATACGGACTTACACAAAAAAATATGAACCGCAGGACTTAGAACGGAAAATTTATGGACTTAGCATAATAAAATACAAGATGCAGGACTTAGAAAAAAAAACATTAAGATCCTCGCAAAAATACGACCTTAACGGCCGAACCGCGCGCACCTGAAAACATTAAAAACACAATAAATACACACAAAAAATACATAAAAAACTTACCCACAGCAAGGGGGTTCACCCAGGACCTCTGCAATTGAAGTTACACCTCAATTTAAGTCCAAATTCAAGAGTTCAGACACACAAAAATCCCATAAGCAAGAGAAAAAATGTCAGCGGAAAAAAATGAAAATGAGGCTACAGGACCCTAAAGACGCACAACACCACCAAGCACATACAGCTTTTCCAAAAAGCAGTACGAGGGACAAGATACACTCTTACCAAGGACGCTACATCATCCACAGCTGCGTACCACACACATTCACCGCCATTTTACAACACTAACTTACACAATGCGGAAGTACACAGCTACCCTAGCGGCTTTCCCTCGCACACAGCCTGTTTACACTACACAGTGCACACCTTGCTGACACTTACACCTCAGCTCCACAACAGTGCAAACTGACATTGTATGCTGCAGGAACATCAACACAGATTGTCAGCACTTCAGCACAATGCTTCCTGCATATATTACTTAAAACAAGTTAAAGTATATTCATTTTTTAATTTATTATTATTTAATTAGCATACAAAAAAAATATAGACAAAAAAATACATTCTCACAATAAACACAAAAGCCATTCACTGCGCTACTCACAACGAGCGCCAGCGCTGCTCATAGCACACAAAGCCTTGCAATAAGCACAAAAAGCAGATCACCGCCGACCAAACAATGACAGCAAAAGCGCCTATCAGAAAAAAAAATACAACAACCATCAGCCTCGCAATGAGCACCGGCGGCTTATTGCGAGCCACGCGATGAGCGCCGAAAGCGCTCAGCTCTAGGCTCTCAATGAGCACGAAAGATCTCGGACCACCAACAAAATTAATGGCTGGACCAAACAGCATTTCCTGCCTTACAATTTTATTGCCGTCATTTTTGACGGGCAAGTCGCTAGTAGTTTAATAATGTATAGGTAAGAAAGTAGAACTTTACAGAAAGAATAGCAGATAAATGGCACAGCATTCCATTTGAAGTAGTAGAGACAAATACAGCCAAGGAGTTTAAGCATGCCTAGAATAAGCATATGGCTATACTGAGGCTAAATTAAGCATATCGTTTAAGTAGACAGAATGAACAGAACAGATGGTGCTTTTTGATTCTTATCAGCCATCAAATCTATGGGCCCTATTAAATTCGAGCTGCGTAAATAATAGGTGAAAACGCAAGGCCTACGTAGTTGAAAATTTAAACCGTTTCCGACGCTATTAAATTCAAAGTGCTGCGAGATACGAGCGATGGATGCGAATGCGTACACGTTAGGATTTGCGCATGAGGTACGCTATCTCGGATAACTTTGCGTATGAAAAGAGCGCGAAATACGTGATACTTACCACTTAACCAGACGGCAGTATGTTTTTAAAAGGGAGCCAAAACAGAAAATAATTGACTGTGCTGGAGCTTTTGCAAGTAGACACACAGGTCTAGGCGTTGGTGGGTTTTTGGTGAGCAAGGAGAGAGAGAAGAGAGAGAAGAGAGAATTTAAATTTTTGATCATTTGAATTAGCAGATAATTTAACCCTTTGCTTACAACACACATAATTACTGATATCACATAATTCACACACATAGATTAATACGTACACATAGCTACACCTAGTGGTAGGCCACTGCACACCTACACCCCCCCCCCTTAAGACCCCCCCCCCATACAATTACTGAACTACACATAATACTTGCATCTTTTTTTACCTCCTAAACTGACACACATATTATCTTGATTTATCGTTTATTTATTTTCAGTGGAGTTTAGAGGAGGGGAGGCGGTAAGGCAAGAGAGGCGCGGAGGAGAGTGAGGAGAACTTCTGAGGAGAGGAGGAGGATGAGGAGGAGAGGAGGAGGAGGAGGGAGAGGAGGAGAAGGAGGGAGAGGAGGAGGAGGAGGAGGGAGAGGAGGAGGAGGAGGAGGGAGAGGAGGAGGAGGGAGAGGAGGAGGAGGAGGAGAGCAAGGAGAAGAGCAGGGGCGGAGGGAAGTGCCCCCAGAGCTAGGTATCCAAGTTGAAGGGGCAGAGGGTCAGGGGCCTGATTACTTGGTGGGAGGTAGTGGGGATGAGGGAGCGGCCCCAGGGATAGAAGAGGAAGAGCAGGCACCGTCTGTAAGGCAACGGGTTGTGGCAAGGCCCAGGGCCCCCAATTATAGCCCAGAGGAGATCCAGGTTCTGCTCAGGGAAATCTGTGCCCGCCAGGGGATCATATGGGGTGGGAGAGACATTAATGCCAGCCAGAGGCGGCAGGCCTGGTCCCAAATTGGCAGAGCTGTGTCGGCAGTAGGGGTCACTAATAGGGACTGGAGGACAGTGCGTCACAAGTTTGATGATCTAAAGATGGCTGTCAAAAGAAAGATGTCCAATGAGGCAGCAGCAGCACGTCAGACTGGTGGTGGGCCCGCGGTCCCTTTTGTTTACAAGCAATGGGAGAGGACAGTGATGCACTTTATCCCTTGTAAATCTGTGGTGGGAATACCAGGCCAGATGGACACAGATTGTCCTAACACCCTGCAACGTGAGTATCATATCACACACATGGTTGGCTGAGATTGTGGGGAGATGGGCTGTCCAAAAGCCTGCAGATAACATGCTGTATGTATGTATGTATAAATAGGCTTGTGTTCTGGCTGTTGTATATAATGAGCTGTATCCCTCTAGAACAGGGGTGGGTAAGGAGGGCCACATACATGCCGGCCTTTCAAGATATCATGCTGTTTGTATGTATGTATGTTTGTATGTATAAATAGGCTTGTGTTCTGGCTGTTGTATATAATGAGCTGTATCCCTCTAGAACAGGGGTGGGTAAGGAGGGCCACATACATGCCGGCCTTTCAAGATATCATGCTGTTTGTTTGTATGTATGCTTGTATGTATAAATAGGCTTGTGTTCTGGCTGTTGTATATAATGAGCTGTATCCCTCTAGAACAGGGGGGGGTAAGGAGGGCCACATACATGCCAGCCTTTCAAGATATCCTTTTTGGGCACAGGTGAGTCAATCAGGATGACTCAAAAGGCGATTGGCTCACCTGTGTGGCCCTCTAGGACCGAACCTGCCCACCCTTGCTCAAGAATTATATGGCCTCCTACACCCCTGCCCACACACAGGGATAATTCACATACAATAGCACTATAAGCCCTATGGTTGACTAAAAATGTATGGGGCGACAATAACCATTTCAGTCCTGGTAGCAAACCTATCATGTTCATAATTTGTCTCCCTGATATGTCAATTTCTAAGTCAAACCTGCTGGGCTGCGCACAGGCCTGGATATATGGATTTCCTTTATGTGAACAGATGAGTCAATTAGACTTAATGACTTGGAGAATGATATTCTCAGCTGGGTGCAGCATGGCTATCCACAAATGCAGGCCTGACTTTGGCCTCCACTGCGATGAAGAATAAAAATGTGGCTGTGCGGCATATGTGGATCCTAACCTGGCCCATGTCTGCATATTAACAACCATTGCTGGAAACTTGTCAGATTGGTCAGTCTCACACACTGCACAGCAGATGCAGCAGAGCACGTGTCTGAGGCACATGCAGTACACATTCATATGAGCCATGATCCACAATGCTCATTATGCAGCCCGTGGCTCATCTGTGTAACACAAGCACCACAGTCACTCACAGGTGACCATGATGTCAATGATATGTAAATGCATAGCTGGCAATTGTGTATGGCAACCAACTGAAATATATGTTTATTCCATTGCAGTATCCACAGATTCAGAAGAGGAGGAGGCAGGAGTGGCTGAAGTGGACCAGGACATTCAGGAGGGCCCGGGACCATCCACATCACTGGCTCATACGGAGCGGGAAGTGATGCCCGGGCCCTCTTCATCGTGGCCACCTCAGGGCCTGCACCAGCCACACCATGCTGTGCCTCCCTCAGCGGCTCCCCCCTCAGCGGCTCCACTCTCAGCGGCTCCACCCTCAGCGGCTCCACCCTCAGTGGCTCCGCCCTCATCCGGGGCTCCACCCTCATTCTGGGCTCCGCCCTCATCCTGGGCTCAGCCCTCATCTGGGACACCGCCCTCATCATGGGCTCTGCCCTCATCTGGGGCTCCGCCCTTATCCTTGGCACCGCCCTCATCATGGGCTCCGCCCTCATCTGGGGCTCCGCCCTCATCCTGGGCACCACCCTCATCCTGGGCTCTTCCCTCATCTGGGGCACCGCCCTCATCCTGGGCACAGCCCTCATCATGGGCTCCGCCCTCACCCTGGGCTCCGCCCTCATCCTGGGCACCGCCCTCATCTGGGGCACCGCCCTCATCCTGGGCACCGCCCTCAGCCTGGGCTCCACCATGGGCCCCGGGAGGAAGTGCCCCGGCCCCAAGTGCCCCGGCCCCAAGTGCCCCGGCCCCAAGTGCCCCGGCCCCAAGTGCCCCGGCCCCGGGAGAAAGTGCCCCAGCCCCAAGTGCCCCAGCCCCAAGTGCCCCGGCCCTAAGTGCCCCGGCCCCGGGAGGTAGTGCCCCGGCCCCGGGAGGAAGTGCCCCGGCCCCAAGTGCCCCGGCCCCAAGTGCCCCGGCCCCGGGAGGAAGTGCCCCGGCCCCGGGAGGAAGTGCCCCGGCCCCTGGAGGAAGAGCCGCGGTGTCGCCGGCCGCCCAGTCGCCAGCCGCCAGACAAGCACCTCCAGGCCCTCTGCCACCGCTCTCTGGCCAATTACGGAACATCATGGCGCACATAGAACAAGAGGACCAGGCACAAAGCCAGAGAGCACGGCAAATGCTGGACATAAGCGAAAGACAATTGGCTCTTAGTAGTGCCATCCTGGCTGGCAACAGGGTGATCTCAGCAACCACCCGTGCTATATATGCTGAGATGAGGAGGCACAACCGAAGGATGGAGATATATGAGGAACGCTCAAGCCTGGAGAGACGTGCATTGTTGCGTCAACTACGTCGTCAGCCCATACCTCTCCAGCCTTCGGTTGTACAATCGCAACCTGAGATGTCTGCCTCCTCATCTCAGACATCGCCCACTCTTGAACCCCAGCCACCTGCTGTAGTGGCACCCCCTGCTCCCACACCACGTAGTGGAAGAGGGAGACGGGCCGCGGGCACAGACGGTGGGGGCCCGCTAACTCGGAGTAGGAGGTGGTCCATCCGAGAAGGCCTCCTGACCACTCCTCACAGAATACTGATTGTTATAGATGTTGACACAGTATTGGCTACAGAGTGTGTACATGTCTGGTTATGTTTAACATTTTAACAATTGATGTTCAATGTGGATTGACCTTGAGCCTTTAATGCTGTATTTAATCATAATATTGTTCGGAATGATACATTGTTTTTGTCTTTGTAGGTGTTAATAGCCAAATCTCACAACTATGAAGACATTTTCTTCATCTTCGAGCAGTACAATACCATCATGTGAGTAAACACTCAACCCAGTTCACCACGGGCATTCTATCAGGGTTATTCACCACTGCAGATGGCTCTGAAATGCAATATATGACTACATATCTTTTCACTAAGAAACATGACTGTGTGATCTTCCATTATAATGATCAGTGTCCCGGCTATAGAGTTGCACAGTCCCATTACTATCTGCTAATCCAAACCAGCAATTCCACATAAGTTTTTGTAGCATTCCATCCCGTTAACATTGTGAAATTGGATTCAGTTTTTTCATGTCATCCAAACCAAAGTGGCAATTTTCTTGGTTTGACATCATGATCAATGTGCATGTGTTTAGGGGTAATGTGAACAGTGTAATCTGTCTGGCCTTGGTACCACCCATTTAGAAGTGAGATGTGATATCAGCATGGCACAACTATTCCATATAGATAGTGATAGTACATTTTGCTGAAGGATTGTGTTCACAGTGAAGCATGCCTTGTCGTATTCCACATCCTAAGCATATTCCTGGAAGGCTGACTGAACAGGATAGAATAAATATGGTTATTACTGCTCGGAGATGATGTTCATGTTAGTTGGTTTATAGTAGTGTCAAAAGGAAAAACAATGTACTCTAATAACAGCTTATGATTGTTCTAACACCTCCTACCTCTGTTTTCCAGATTCACATCATCTATTGACCAATCATCAGTAACTGTGTGTGAAATTGCTTAGTATCACATGATCCCTGTTTTATAGTGTCTGTTTATTCTGGCAACCATATGGTTGTTGTATGCGCATTAATGGTTATGTTGATTAAATGTCGTGTTATATGCTGTTGGTTACTGTGGGGTCCTGACCACATGTGACCCTAGGAGATGCTATGCATTACCCTCATGATGTTGTCTGTTTCCTCTTCAGATGTCCTCAGATTTGCCACAGCCCCTTGCCATACTAGGATCTCTTCACAACACACACATGATATTAATGCACAGTCTTGTCCATTTCTGTTTGTACTCTGTGTATGAAATAAAGTATGATTATGTTATACTGTTATCACTGTTTCTGTGTGTTTGTACCATATCATGCTTTCTAGTTGAGAGAATACAGATAGAATGAAGTGTCATTGTTCAATACATATATCTGTGTGTGTTTACATAGATACATATGCTACATTAATCTGTACCTTGCCAATATACATGTAGGTGCAAGCTGGAGGGGTGTGAATTCTGAAATCATGTCTATAGACATGCAGGGTTGTATATAATGACTTGAAGGGCTCAACTTGAATGATATGAATCGACATTCATGATTATGTAGTAATGTAAACGCAGATTGAACAGAATAGTTACACCACTAACTGATGGTGCTGAGCACATCTGACTTTCAGGGTAATTTACTTGTTACATGGTAAATATCCAGGATTACACAAACATTGGGGGATGACATTGGTATAGATGATCAGTTGAGGGGGGGATAAACAGTGCATCATCCAACATGAGGCAATATCAGTTATATTATTAAATATATCAGGATAACATTCAATATTCAAACCCAACAATACAGAAGGAGATATGCTCATGGGGAGAAGTAATCTGTAGTCTTGTGTGTGCGCGCAACACACACTCCTATGCAACTACAGAGGTAGAAGTGCTCAATCAGTCAATGTTACAACCCCTGTAGGTCATGTCACTGGAAATCGCACTATGAGAGAAGACTCTACATACCTAAGTTTGGACACTCAGATGGGAACCTGACCAGGACCATATCAGTGTGTTCAAACTAATTTCATGTGTTAGCAGAACTACCAACAAACTGGCCAGTTCGAGGTGTATTCTGTTCTGTGAATGAGCATCTCTATTATCTGCTGTTGCATATTCATAACTGAAGGTAAACGGAACCTCATTAACAGTAATGTTCTAAGGCTAGAGTTACTCTTCCCCATATGTACAGGGAGGATCACATCAGCACTGAGGAAGAGATCTGGAAGGAAGTATGATACAGGCTTCCCAATAGTCCAAGTAGAGGAGTGAATGGCATATCTAAAGCAATAGGTACAAATAAATCGATGTAGAGGATGTGATATCACACCCGATGCAACACATGATGACTGACATATGAACATACATGAACTTTATCCACCTTTAATGTGACATATAAACTGTACAACTCAATTGTAAAACAAACTGAAATCTTTTAGGTGGAGGGAAGAAAAAAACAAAGAAAACTAATGTGGTTGCATAAGTCTGCACATTCTCTTATAACTGGGGATGTAGCTGTGTTCAGAATTAAGCAATCACATTCCAAATCGTGTTAAATAGGAGTCAGCATACACCTGCCATCATTTAAAGTGCCTCTGATTAACCCCAAATTAAGTTAAGCTGATCTAGTTGGTCTTTCCTGAAATGTTCTTAGTCGCATCCCACAGCAAAAGCCATGGTCCACAGAGAGCTTCCAAAGCATCAGAGGGATCTCATTGTTAAAAGGTATCAGTCAGGAGAAGGGTACAAAAGAATTTCCAAGGCATTAGATATACCATGGAACACAGTGAAGACAGTCATCATCAAGCGGAGAAAATATGGCACAACAGTGACATTACCAAGAACTGGAGCTCCCTCCAAAATTGATGAAAAGACCAGAAGAAAACTGGTCTGGGAGGCTACCAAGAGGCCTACAGCAACATTAAAGGAACTGCAGGAATATCTGGCAAGTACTGGCTGTCTGGTACATGTGACAACAATCTCCCGTATTCTTCATATGTCTGGCGTATGGGGTAGAGTAGCAAGACAAAAGCCTTTTCTTACAAAGAAAAACATCCAAGCCAGGCTGCATTTTGCAAAAAACACATCTGAAGTCTCCCAAAAGCATGTGGGAAAAGGGGTTATGGTCTGATGAAACCAAGGTTGAACCTTTTGGCCATAATGCCAAAATATATGTTTGGCGCAAAAACAACACTGCACATCACCAAAAGAACACAGTACCCACAGTGAAGCGTGGTGATGGCAGCATCATGCTTTGGGCTGTTTTTCTTCAGCTGGAACTGGGGCCTTAGTTAAGATAGAGGGAATTATTTTTCAGTTCCAAATACCATTCAATATTGGCACAAAACCTTCAGGCTTCTGCTAGCAAGCTGAACATGAAGAGGAACTTCATCTTTCAGCATGACAACGACCCAAAGCATACAACCAAATCAACAAAGGAATGGCTTCACCAGAAGAAGATTACAGTTTTGGAATGGCCCAGCGAGAGCCCAGAACTGAATCCAATTGAAAATCTGTGGGGTGATCTGAAGAGGGCTGGGCACAGGAGATGCCCTCACAATCTGACAGATTTGGAGTGATTTTTCAAAGAAGAGTGGGCAAATCTTGCAAAGTCAAAATGTGCCATGCGGATAACTCATCCCCAAAAAGACTGAGTGCTGTAATAAAATCACAAGGTGCTTCAACAAAGTATTGTGATTTTCTTTTTTGATTTTTTCTTCACTCTACCTAACAGATTTCAGTTTGTTTTTAAATTAAATTGTCCAGTTTATAGGTCACATTAAAGGTGGAAAAAGTTCTGAAATGATTTATCTTGGTCTCATTTTTTTACAGCACAGAAACATGACATTTTAACAGGGGTGTGTAGACTTTAGACCTTTTTGATCCACTGTACCGATATATGTTGCTCATTTCATACAAACGTCTTCACTGTTCTTTCCCTACATATGAAACGAGCTACTCATCTGGCTAATGATGTAGGAATATCACATAGATTACACATTAGTGCATCTTTGGAGAGCCAAATGTGGTGTTTTACCTTGGAAGCAGTCCCAAGCTCATCCACGAGGTGATTTGTTCCACCAGGACATGTGCGCTGTGGATCATCATTAGTTATCACCGCTTACCTATCTGATGTATTCTGGAAAGAGATAGGCCGATATTAATAAAGTAAATTGATGTGTTATTTGTGTCCTTCAGCATACGTGGCCATATTATTACACAAATACTCACTATGTAGTTCACATTGATGTAGCAGTTCTGTTGCTGGTCATGTTTTTCCATGTCTAGGTTGTTGAAAGAAGAGTTGACACACGACAGCAGCTCTGTAAGGTTAATATGATGTTAGGATTACAGTCACAAATTAGACAAAGTATGTGTTCTATTAATATTGGATATCTCTTATTAATAAGAAGTCATTGCCGGTTAGTGAGTTATGCCATGTTGCTACAGGGTGCCAAAATCTGGATTTCGGCATGGTCTCATGTAAACAAGTCTAAAAAGCTGTGTCTGGATATATTTCAGTAGTAGTCACGTCTCCAGCCAGTCAGCAGCAGCCACCATGTTGGGTTTGGCTGGTGATCCATATTGGATCAAACTGAATAAACTTGAATCATGAGGAAATAACCAGAGGACTCAGTTTTGTGTTATCGTGACTGGTTCTTGATCTCCAAAGTATGTGTGTATGGTATTTATCTAAGACATTTTGATACCATTTCATGTGGTTTGGCAGGATCAGACAATGTGAACAATCCTGGTCCGTAGAGGTTATAGGTGACTTTAAAAAGGGATTGGGTATATTTTTACATTAAAAAAACAAACAGGCATTAGGGGCTATCCTGGATAAATAGAGAGGGAGTATTGATCCAGGGATGAATATGATCACCAGTATCTGGGGTCAGGAAGGAATGTTATATTTTTCTGCCCTGTGTAGACAATTATCAAAGTTTCACTTTTTGTTTTTCTGTTTGCCTTCCTCTGGATCAATTAACAATAAATCTGCGTATTGCAGATCATAGATCTATAGAGGTTGAACCTGATGGACTAAAGTATTTTTTCAATCTAAATTACTAGATAACAATGTAACGTGGGGCATATATACATTGACATAGTGGGATATATAATCCACTCAAATTATGTATGCCATTGATGTTTATAACCGTCAGTACTTAAGATGTATATGGGAATGTGTGCTTACTTACCTGTAACTGATCATGTGGCTTGTTCCAGTGTACAAACATCGACAACGTCAGGGAACTCTCCTCTACTGTGGACTGGTTGGAATTCTGTATGACAAGGGCGATGGATAGAAGTGGATTTGGGAGTTAGGCATAATCCAGATACATTAGACTGTGTTCCATGCATATTGGGTATGTACTTACATGTGAAGTACTCACGAATTAGGCGGGCACGTTGTTGTGACCCCTGCAGATTATCCACTTCAGGGGGAAATAAAGGCTCTTCCTCCCCATGTAGCGGAGCCGCATCAATGTCCCCCAGACAGTTGGCCTGTACTGCTATATTGTGCAGACAGCAGCAGGCAACGATGATGCGACAAACTTTCTGGGGCTTGTATTGTAGAGCACCCCCAGTGGAATGTAAACATCTGAAGCGCATCTTTAGTACACCAAAGGTGCGCTCAATTACATTCCGGCAGGTTTTAGGCGCAGCATTATACTGCACCTCACAGGGGTCAAAAAACACGGCAAACACCCATATCCTGCATCACCTGGTGGAAATAAAATATGATGTTGATATGAATAGGATGTTGTGATGTTTGACAAAGCATATGCCCAAATATCGTCATCATGACCTATCAACACATCCCTGTGGCTAATACACAGTTAAAGATATATGTAAGGGAGATGGATCATGAATGCATCTGATAGGATAATTAGTAGTGTATTAACACATGTATTCTATATGAAGCTTCAGTTCAATTACAATGTGATTTCCACAAATGTAAAATCCAGATGGTCACACCCGCAGTATGCTTACATGAGGCGGAGATACAAGGGAAATACAACAGGGTACATATTGCGACCCTTCTGGTAGAGAGCAGGAAGTCACTGTTGCAGTTCTTGTACCGAGCACATGCCAGAGGTCTGAGGTGAAGCGTGATAGTGTATTCTTGTGAACGTAAATGTGATGCTAATTCAGGTGGAATTTCCCAGGGGCGTACACGATCAAACGCAAACGCCAAAAGACCTTGGAGATTTTGATAACTTCAAGGTAAGCTAATTCATGTTTATTCAGGGATATATTCATGCAAGAAAAAGTTTGCCAAACACTATTAATTCTCCTCTATCAGATGAATTCTGAAGTCATCTCACTTACATAGCCCTTACAATAACACACAACACGTTATGTAGACTAGAGATGTCCATGTCACAGGATACAAGGGAATGCATCAGAACATAAACCTAATGATTAATCAATTGTTGTTTTTGTCATATGTTGTTGTGAACTGCATACTGTTTGGCCAAGCTAACACAGGGTTATGGCCAGCAATGAGCTATTATGTTCTGGCTTTGTGAGTATTACTCCGTAATGCAAATGTGAACATCATAGCAATAGAGGGAAACATGATGTACCATATGTGTTATTGTATCCAGTCATAGTAAGATATGGTTGACTGCCATTACTAATGTGTACTCACCCAGTAGCCATCTGCATGGAAATCTGCCGGACTCAAATATGTCACATATTCCGGATGCACGCAGGATATAGGCGTCGTGAGCACTTCCCGGGAAGCCTGCATACACACCTTGTATGTGCATGTTCGCATGGCAAACAACCTGGACATTGATTGAATGATAATGCTTACGATTTCTGTACAGCGCTTCTTGCTCTCTAGGAGGTATCAGTGCCACGTGTGTACAGTCAATAGCACCAAGCACATTGGGGATACCTCCTAATTGGAAGAAATCGAACTTCACCTTCGAGATCTCTTCAGCAGTGTTAGGGTAACTGATGTATCTGGCAGCTTTCCGACCAATAGCACAGAGGAATGCACTCAGACAATTCGAGAGGCTTGGCTGAGACATTCCTCCGGCTATGCTCAGGGTGTTCTGAAAGCTACCAGAAGCAAGGAGGTGTATTGCAACTAACATCCGTGTCATTCCTGGGATGGCTCTATTTGCCCCTGAGCGAGGCTCAAGGTCCGCTCTCAGAACCTCATAGAGCTCCCCAAGACTGGCACGGGTCAGTCGAAAACGCTCATACACCTCCCCATCAGTTAACCCCTCTAATGTGAGTCTCTCCCTGTACACATTGGGTGCCCTTCGCCTACTCACAGGCTCCTGGTCAGGCTCCTGGTCAGGCTCCTGGCCAGGCTCCTGGACAGGCTCCCCCCCTTCTGCCTGAGCCACCACATCCTGTACTCCCCCCAGCAGCTGATCACCGACAACATTGTCAGCCTCCCTATCTGCAGGTGGCCCTATATCCCTCTGTCCCTGTGCTACTGGAGCTCTCTCTCCTCCCTGATCCACCCCCACGATACTAGGCATGGCCTGTGGTAATTCCCTTGCCTGGCTTGGTTCTGCCCCAGCATGGATCACATCACCACTCACACCCTCATTCACTCCCAGACACTCCTCTCTGCCACTCCCCATCACCCCCTCAATCACACACATTGCTTCCTGGTCTTCATACTGTGCTAGGTGAGATGCACAAAAGCATCTCAACCTCATCCGCCCACTCATACTGTCCATCATCCCTCTCACATGATCATCCATGCTGTTTCAGACATGCTGATGACTTGTTGGGGATGGGGTTTTATAGCTTGGTGATTGCATGACCTGGTATTAGGCACGTTAATTTCTGCTTTGCCATTGGTCACCTGTGGATCTTTACATGGCATTCCAGCTGATGATTTTACGTCAAGAAGCCTCTCAACCTTTTACATACGCACTTGGCCGCATGTAATTGGCTGTCCCAACACGGGCCGCCAAGTGCGTATGTAATTGGCTGAGAGTCTCAACGCGGGCCGCCCAGTGCGTATGTAATTGGCTGAGAGTCCCAACTCGGGCCGCCAAGTGCGTATGTAATTGGCTGAGAGGCTTTTGGCGGGCCAACGTGGCAATGGCGATGGCGCAAAAACCCGCCAAAAGCCTCTCAGCCAATTACATACGCACTTGGCGGCCCGCGTTGGGACTCTCAGCCAATTACATACGCACTTGGCGGCCCGTGTTGGGACTCTCAGCCAATTACATACTCCCTTGGCAGCCTGACACTATAAGTGCGTATGTAATTGGCTGAGTCTGTTGGCGCGCTCGCAAGTTGATAAGGGGGCGTCCTAGCGAGACACGCCTCTCAGCCAATCACGTACGAGCTAAGAACTTGATTGACAGTATGAGCTTATAAAAGTGATTGATACAAACCCATGCGCTGACTTTGTTGTAAGAGCCATTGGAGTTAGCACGCAGTTCCAGGAGCAGGTGGGAGAGAGTTTGATTAGTACTTTGGAGAGAGGGAGATTAGTTATTTTTTCTTTTTTCATTGTCTATTTCATAAGTCCTTCCATTTAAGCAATACACATATTTACAGATTTCACATATTTGCAAGACACATAGATTAAATAACACACATAGAGACATATATATAGTTAGGACACACACCCCACACACCCATCCCCCCCACCACACCCCATCCCCCAACACACCCCATCCCCCACCACTTATTAAATACACATAGCACACACATCTTTTCTTTCCAACAGACATTCCAGTAATACTTTTATTTCTTTATCGTTATATTGGCCATTTCTTTTTGATTGTTTTGTATTTTATTACTAGCATATTTACACGTAAGAGTTACACATATTTACACATTACACATATTTGCCTGACACATAGATTAAAGACACATAGAGACATACATAGCGTTAGGACACACACCACACACCTCCCCCCCCCAACCTTTGCACCGCATCCCCCAACAGTTATTAAAAACACATAGAACATACACTTTTTTTTTTCATCACCTATATAACAGTTACACTTATTTTGAGTTATCCTTATTTTGTTATTATTTCAGCATGGAGGGAGGAGATAGGTGGAGAGAGGAGGAGAGGAGAAGAGCGGAGAGTGAGGAGAGTGAGGAGAGTGTAGTGGAGGGTGGAGGAGAGGTGGAGGAGGTGTCCCCGGAGGGGGTGGAGGAGGTGTCCCCGGAGGAGGAGGAGGTGTCCCCGGAGGAGGAGGAGTGGTCCCCGGAGGGGTAGGAGGAGGAGGAGTAGGGGTCCCCGGAGGAAGATGCCAGTGCAGGCTCTTGGAGAGGAGGGACAGAGGGTAAGGGGCCTGTTCCCAGGGGGCGGGGTAGTTTGGGGAAGGGACAGGCCTCAGGAAGAGTGCAGGGAGGCCAGGGTCCCCGAGCACAGTCGAGAGAGCAAGGGGCTATTGGCAAGGGCAAGCACAGGGCCCGTAATTATACGCCCCAGGAGAATATGGTCCTCCTGGGTGCGATCCGTGACCGGCCTGTCATCCTTGTTGCAAGGAAAGCGAAGCCTGGGCCTAAGGCTCAGGCTTGGAAGGAGGTAGTGGAATTGATGAAGTAGGTGTCCACGGTTCCTAGGGGCTTGAGGTCCTTGAAGCACAGATATGTGGATATCAGGGCCACGGTGAAGAGGAAGATGGCCAGAGAAGCTGAGGGACACAGTGTCACCTATAAGGAGTGGGAGAGGAAGGCAAGGGACTTTCTGGGACCATCACCCGCAGCTGGAGCTTCATCCCCGGTGGACCAGCAGGACTCAGCCTCCAGTTCAGGTGAATGTCACATACACCAACATGCCACCACATGTGCATCACACACACTACACATGGTGACCAACAAGGACACTGACATGTCAGCTCCATGGAATTAACAAGGGATGGATGGAAGTGTCATTAAATCCATGAAGCTGACAAGTCAATGTCATTCCTAGCCACCCCAAGAGTAATCAAGCAATAGAGTCCATGTACTGGTGTGCCCAATGCAGCCTATGCAGTTACAGACCGCAGAAGAAATACAGACAGCGTTAGGAGCCAGGAGAGGTCAAGACAAGAAACCAAAGAATAGATCCAATCTAGCAAATGACAGCTAATGTGAGTTGCAATTAGGAGAATCATCCATGTTCAGGCCTAGATGTCAGATAGTTAGGAGTGAAACCGCAGAAAAAATACAGACAGCGTTAGGAGCCAGGAGAGGTCAAGACAAGAAACCAAAGAATAGATCCAATCTAGCAAATGACAGCTAATGTGAGTTGCAATTAGGAGAATCATCCATGTTCAGGCCTAGATGTCAGATAGTTAGGAGTGAAACCGCAGAAGAAATACAGACAGCGTTAGGAGCCAGGAGAGGTCAAGACAAGAAACCAAAGAATAGATCCAATCTAGCAAATGACAGCTAATGTGAGTTGCAATTAGGAGAATCATCCATGTTCAGGCCTAGATGTCGGATAGTTATGAGTGAAAACATATCAATGTATTGATCAGCATACTAATGACATGTACCTTTCTTTTCTCTATTTCAGCATCCAGTAGGAGGTCTGGGTCCAGTGATGAGCCAGGAGCGGGGCCGTCAGCCCCCGCCCCGCAGGAGACCGCTCAGGGGGAGGAGGCTACAGGCTCATCCGAGGGCCCTGGCTCTTCGGAGGGGGAGGTCGTGGTAGTTGACAGCCCCCCTGTCCAGAGCCCGACTGTCCCCCTCCTCCAAAGACTTGCCATCTCGCCGGGGCCCTCAGAAGTAGTGGAATATGCCACAGCTCCTCCTTCCCCACACACTGAGCCACCGGGGACACCAACATCAGAGACCCTGTCTCCAGCCGGGTCCCAGATCCTCCCCACTCTCTCCCCGCCATCTTCCCACCCGGCCCTGCCAGCAGGACCCCAGCCCCCCCCCCCCCCCCACCAACGACCAAGGCTGCGCTACCGGAGTTGTTGGCCCTCGTGAGGAGGATTGATGCCAACATCTCTGGCATGAGGCGCAGCCTGGACAGGCGCTTTAGGGAGGAGAGTAGGCATCATCGGAGGCTAGAGCAGCATTTGGTCAGGCTGCAGGGAACGGGGCAGGTCACCAGCAAACAGCAGCCTGGCCCCTCCTCTCCTTCCACCACGCCTCCGCCGCCACCACCACCCGTGGTGCTACTACCTCCTCCAGCTCCCCCACCACCAACAGGGAGACGGTGTCCGGCCGCGGACGATGCAGGTCCTGTGCCCAGGCGGAGGAGGACCTAGGAGCTGTGGACATAATTGTGCCTTCTCAACAGCACTCCGCAGTGACCATCTATTGGTCACAATGCTGACCTCATCTAGCCTGGCTACAGAGTTTTGGATCTTTGCCTATGTGATGGTGATATTTTGTATGCAGATGGCTACCTCCCATCACATGGTCCATGATCCTCTTCTATGTGGACACGTAGGGTTCGGTTGAACATGCCACCAATTGATGGTCACTGGGGAATGCTGTTGGGAAGGGATGCTGCAGTCCCCTTTTTTTAGGCCCTTAGATCTTAGGTTTTCTCTTTGTTTTTCTTTCCATTTGTTTTGTTTTAGGTACAATTCAGGCACATGAAGGCATCTCCTACATCTGCAAGCATTGGGGAGGAATTATATGAGGCGTAAGTTTTTCCCAGTGCCTCGCAGGTATACATTACTCCAATGACAGCCCCCTCCTTAACATGTAGCTCCCACAATCTTAAAGCTATCATATTGCCAGATATCTCAGACATGATTATTGTTAGCTGAAATGTAGACTAATACCGCTATGGCGGTGGACTTGCAAAGTCTCACAATGGCATGTTAATGACAGCCAGCATTAATATATGCACTAATAAAGCATGTGATCCTGACCTCAATATCGGTCTGAGAACAAATCTTTGGGTCTGATGTAAGAAACCAGTGAATCTGGCTGCTGACCTTTGTGTCCTGTCCATATTAATGGGTATTTGCCCATATTACTCATTATCCAGAGACCTACTGTAGCTAATAGTTAGTAATGCTTGCAGATGGGAATCAGGTGAGTTGGTATATTGGTACAGTATTTAGCACTTTACTGTACATGCATTGTCATTATTTTTTTTCTATCCTCCTCCGCCTTTTTGTTTTTTGTTGACCATTCATTTTTGTGGGCAATTTCGCACACCACACTGTATGTGTGAAACTGGATTGGATTACACAGTCCAGAGGTTGAATCATTTGTTCCATTGAGCAGATCCAGACAAGTTGTAAGTGCCATGCACTCTAATGGTTTCTTCAGTTAAATGGAGTGATTTGTGATGATCCTTTTTCTCATCATATTCCGGTGGCAGCGGTGTACTGACCGCATGTGACCCTGGTAGGTGCTATGCATCATGCTTATTCTAGACTATTAGATTGACCCCTGTAGGTATCCCCTTTTTTTTATTTAGCCCCTTGCTCTCTCGGGACCCGCCCACACCACACCCATGATATTAATGCACAGTCTTGACCACTGCTGATTGTGGTCTGTGTCCAAAAATAAAGTTTTGTTATACCGTTCTGTGAATGCACAATCTTGACCACTGCTGATTGTGGTCTGTGTCCAAAAATAAAGTTTTGTTATACCGTTCTGTGAATGCACAGTCTTGACCACTGCTGATTGTGGTCTGTGTCCAAAAATAAAGCTGTGTTATCCTGTTCTCACCATGTCAGTGTGTTTTCAATGGTTGGGGTTAGGGGACATCCACATGCATCACATTAGTGTCACATTACTATAGCTGTAAACTAATGAGCACTAGTTAACCTGCAATAGATCCATACATACTAAGAGGAATAATAGTCCTAATAGCATTAGATATCATATAATGCATCTAATTGATCTACAATCTAGGCATAATAAAGGGTTAATGCACAGGCCAAGTACAATTAGCGGGACTGGGGAGTAGGAACATTCCCCTGAGGGCCTAACAGCATAATGATAGGTGATACTGCAGTGGCTTGTCAGTTCCTTCTCCAGTGATTTGGGATTTGTCCGTCCACTCTGCTTTCACCCGCACTTCCCCAACATCACTTAGCAATCAAAACTAATGTAAATTGATGAATAGCAGAACATAATGGGAGGTCAACAAATGGGAATGAATGGACATCTTGGCACATGGCCACCAGCAATGGCGTGGGACTTCCTTGGATAAGAGTAGTGGTGATTACCCCTGATGGAGGTAAGTTGGCTGGTGCTCATTGTGCCTCTGCAAACCCTCTGTGTGTGTTTGCTGCCCTTGTGGGTGGGAGAGTGAAAGCAGAATGGACAGCCACATCCCAAACCACTGGAGAAGGAACTGACAATCCACTCCGGTCTCACCAGCATGGGAACCTTGTAAGAAAGCAGTGACAGAGGGTCAGAGACAGTCAGACCCGACCGAAAGACCAAACAAGAGGTATTGTGTATTTCAATGAAGCTGTGAGCTATCCCATTAAGGGCCATTGTGGGTGGGAGAGTGAAAGCAGATTGACAGCAGAACTGACAATCCACTCCGGTCTCACCAGCATAGGAAACTTGTAAGAAAGCAGTGACAGAGGGTCAGAGACAGTCAGACCCGACCGAAAGACCAAACAAGAGGTATTGTGTATTTCAATGAAGCTGTGAGCTATCCCATTAAGGGCCATTGTGGGTGGGAGAGTGAAAGCAGAGTGACAGCAGAACTGACAATCCACTCCGGTCTCACCAGCATAGGAACCTTGTAAGAAAGCAGTGACAGAGGGTCAGAGACAGTCAGACCCGACGAAAGACCAAACAAGAGGTATTGTGTATTTCAATGAAGCTGTGAGCTATCCCATTAAGGGCCATTGTGGGTGGAAGAGTGAAAGCAGAGTGACAGCATAACTGACAATCCACTCCGGTCTCACCAGCATAGGAACCTTGTAAGAAAGCAGTAACAGAGGGTCAGAGACAGTCAGACCCGACCGAAAGACCAAACAAGAGGTATTGTGTATTTCAATGAAGCTTGAGCTATCTCATTAAGGGCCATTGTGGCTGGGAGAGTGAAAGCAGAGTGACAGCAGAACTGACAATCCACTCCGGTCTCACCAGCATAGGAACCTTGTAAGAAAGCAGTGACAGAGGGTCACAGACAGTCAGACCCAACCGAAAGACCAAACAAGAGGTATTGTGTATTTCAATGAAGCTGTGAGCTATCTCATTAAGGGCCATTGTGGGTGGGAGAGTGAAAGCAGAGTGACAGCAGAACTGACAACCCACTCCGGGCTCACCAGCATAGGAACCTTGTAAGAAAGCAGTGACAGAGGGTCACAGACAGACCCGACCGAAAGACTGAACAGGACATATTCACATACTCCATGTGCCCCATATTTGTGTTCCCAAATGTAGATGTGATGAGCAACATTTATACAAAATAACAGGGTTAATATGGCATTATTTTGAGGTTTTTGTGTTTTTATGTAATCAGGTAGTGTGTCTTTAATTTTGCTTTATGTAAGCTGCAGCATGGCTTTTCATTCAAAATGTAACAACTAATTGGTTGTATAATGCATTTGCTTTGGTGGGGGGAGGGGATGGTGAAATCAATTGTAATGGCCTTCCATGCTTTTCCTCTGTTAAACTCACTTTTACATTTTTAAGTTGTATGTACGTAATGCGTAAACCATTTTACTGGTGTTTTTTGTGCACTTAGCGATTTTGCGAGGTACGAGCGTCTACGCAAGGAATTCATTTTCCGCTACTTACTACGTACCGCTTTTCGGAGGCAAATCTCGGCAAAGGAGTCCGAAATTACGCAAGTCATTCGCAAGTCAATCGCAAGTCAATCGCAAGTCGATTCGTATTACGTAAATCGTGTTACGATGCGCATTTGCGAGATACGATTTCATACGCAGCTCGAATTTAATAGGGCCCTATATTTCTGTTTCATCTAAAGCTTGATAAATGGGCCAACACACACCACAGTGATTTACAGGTGACCTGGCAAAGAGACAAAGGTGACACTCTATAGTTGAAGTCTGGTTGTAAAATGTCTATAATCTGCCACATGGTAACAGAAATGTAATGTCTCAAAAGGAAAAGAACCTTAAATTGTTACACCGTGTGATTTGTATCTCCAAGACGTTAGAAATTAGTCTTATTTTTTCAGCTGCATCCTTTTTACCATCTGACAATGCTAGCTTAAATATATTGTATTCCTCTGATTAACATGTGCAAAGAGACAGATTTTTCCATGTTCCTAAACAGTAATTATCATTCAATCCTTCAGAAATATATTGAAAGTAATGTAATGCACTGCTTGTGATAGCTCTTATTGTTGTCCCTCTAAATGAAAAGCATTGTAAAAAATCAGAAGTATGTTCTAAATTAACTAAACATATTCCTCGTGTTTGTATTAAACTAGGAGTATTATTTTACTAAAAAATGTCCATCTGTTCTTTAAAGAATCAGATGCTCATTGAAATTTCCTCTTCTAAAGCAGATGTGGCAAATCATTAGAAGTAGCTGTCAGGTATTAGTTAGCATATCCAACTATAATATTATGTGTAAACAGTGAAAGGAACGACCTTTCAAAAAAAGAGAACATTTAAGATAAAAGGGAAATGTTAAAAAAATACACACTTCTAGTCTCATCATCAAGCAAGGGTCACAATCCAATGTTACACACAAATCAGCATTAGCACAGATTGAATAAAAGGACCACATTTTAGTAAAAATCATGACCACATTTCAGATGAATGATGACTTCACTTCATTAAAACAAAAATAAAATGGTGCCCGCAGACCTAATTTAGCCACGGGTGAACCATATTTGGTCCAAGGCTTCAAGTTTGACATGTGAAAATAAAGTACTGTGGTTGGCAGGCCTCAGTTGTGGCTATAGTGCTTAGGTGACCACAAATTTGGAACGTCTTGATGACAAGCAGTCCAGTATGGTGTAGGATACTACTCCTGAATATCTTTTATGTGGAAATATAACAATTGTGGTTTGTGTGTTGTAATGTTCACCAAACTGTTCGAGAGTATGGTATCCTGAGCTGTACAGCCAAAAATAAGAGGAAGATAAGGAGATAGCGTAGGATCTCCTGGTGTAGATTTGTTAGGTATAAGTATGGACCGACACCAAAACACGTATATCTTATATGGCCACCTTAATCGACCTCAGAGAAATGAGGTAACATGAACACATTGTTATCCAGACTTCTTAATGGATCGAATTTCCACTCCCTCATGCCAAGTGGGGAGTCTTCTTAATAATTCTTATATATATAGACTAAAGTTGTGTGTATGTAAATATATGCCTCTGTACACAGTCATAGTATAAACAAGCTGTGATACATTTATTTGATAATTATGCTGCAATCAAGTTGATCATCATTAGAAATCTATTATAAAAGATCAATAAAATGTAAAAGCGATAAAGTATAAAATCATCAAATGGGTCTCGCTGCCAATCCTGCAGCTTCCTCAGTGATAGGGAACTCTGTAAAAACACATATACACGTATAGATTTTTATGTAAATTATATAAACATACATATGTACATGGCTATAAAGAACTATATATTGTAGTCCCCATTATAATATAATACATTGATAAACTATTGATACTATGTAAGAAATATATTAAATTAATTGATTAATAGAATCAACTGAACCTAAGGGGTTAAATTATATACATATTTACCATATTTTTATCAATCCAGTATGGGTAAAGGATGGTTGTTTGTCCCCAGGAGCTCATGGATTTTAAAATCAATCAGTATTGTACTGCTGCATTACAGTGTGTGGGAAAGTATGTAATATAATACAGCCCCCCCAAAAAAAGTGTTAAATTAGAAGCAGTACAACTAATTTTCATGAATAGTGCATAGACATATATGTGTGCAAATTACACTTAATCCTATATAGCCATACCTAAAAAAGCCTACAGGACATTGGACGTGGAACTTCGCGGCCGCAAATCCTTTGTTATCTCAAGGCCATAACTATTCCAATCATGCTATTAAATTTCAACAATTTCAATTGCCTTATACCCCGTAACACGCAAATGGAGCCAAGAAGCCAATGAGTGCTAGAGAGGACCCACAAGGGGGGTAAAGTCCAATCTATAGCACTTTAAATGCACATATACACACACTACTGTACTTTTATTAACATGCAAAATGATTTTAGGTCTAAGAATTAATAGCACAATATTCTCAAGCTCGCAAATCTGCAAACAAAAATACTTTATTTCATGTTTGATTTCCGTGTTAAATTGATCCTGGCAATCAATGTCCTAATACATATAATGGAACTTGCATACAATAGAATATAATATTTACTGATTTATTAATATTGCATTATATCTGGAATGTGGGTCTGATCATAACTCGTAATTGAACCCCGTAAGACTGTGAAATCCTACCTCCATTTTACTGTGACGCAGTGATGACAATCTTTGTTTCCATTGGTCCCATCTAAACCCATCAATCGGACTAATTGATCGTGTTCATAGCCGCGCATCCAACGTTCGAAAAATTATTTACAGGTTTGCGTCTCAATTATTATTATTAATCTTTATTTGTATCGCGCCAACATATTCCGTAGAGCTGTACAGGGGATAAGGACAAGGAAGAATACAATGTTAACAAACTGCAGAAAACTGGAGGGCCCTGTCTTGAGCTTACAATCTTTGCAGGAAGTGCTTTTTTCCAAAGCACCCTACAAGATTGGAAACTTGCTACTTACAATCTAAGGGGGTTGGAAGAGTCAGAAACTTGGTGAGGAACAGATAGGGGATAGCAAGGGTGAGGAAGAAAGTGAAAGTTTACTTAGGTAGGAAGGTATGTGACATTGTGAGGTGAATGGCTCAGGTGTGTAATATGTTATCTGTCCCTAGTGGAAATGTCAGGTCAGGGTTAGGAAATGTGTCTCCAGAAGCCAGAAGGAGAGAGAAGGAAGGGAGATGCAAATGAGACTCACAGACGTGTTTCTGCTTATGAGTTTGAGATGGGGGAGGAGATTGTGGGTGTAGGAAGGAGTGTAGCTCATGGCAGCATGAAAGAGGAGATGAGAGCATGGAATGGGAGATGGTTATGCTGGAGACCTGATGTGGATAAGTTGAGAGGAAGAGCCTGAGGAAAAGGCAGCAGGTTAAGAAGAAGGCAGAAGGAAACATTGTGTAAAGGTTAAATTAGGAATAGTTAGCAGGTGTTCCTAATTGATCAGCTGAAAGGAATGTGTGTGATTCAATAAATTTAGAGCAAATAGGGGTGGGAGGGGACTAGTGTGAAGTTCTGTTGGATCTGTGCATGAATAATGTTTGCTGAGAGAGGAAACACTTTTAGTACACAGAAAGTTATTAGAGTGTGATAGAGAGGAATTAAGGGAAGATTTAAACAAAAGGAGGATGGGGGGGGGGGGGGGGTGTTACAGATACATGTATAGTATTAAATAAGACAATAAAGTAACAATGCCCCAAAAATAATAACAGTTACATCCAAAATATTATTAATAAAAGTACAGATGGCAGAAGTAAATTTAGCTCCTTCAAGTGTCTTCAATATACCTTAGAAGTGGGACTGGTGCGTAGTTCTGTTGGATCTGTGCAGGAATAATGTCTGCTTAGAATTGGGACTGGTGTGTAGTTCTGTTGGATCTGTGCAGGAATAATGTCTTAGAAATGGGACTGGTGTGTAGTTCTGTTGGATCTGTGCAGGAATAATGTTTGCTTAGAAGTGGGACTGGTGTGTAGTTCTGTTGGATCTGTGCAGGAATAATGTCTTAGAAGTGGGACTGGTGTGTAGTTCTGTTGGATATGTGCAGGAATAATGTTTGCTTAGAAGTGGGACTGGTGTGTAGTTTAGTTGGATATGTGCAGGAATAATGTTTGCTTAGAAGTGGGACTGGTGTGTAGTTCTGTTGGATCTGTGTCTCAAATCCGCCTGTTCTAGGGCTGTTAGTCTGTGAGTAAAAATCGGGGGCAATTGTAAAAGGATCACGAACAAGGATCAAGGATATGTAAAAAATAAATATGTATATTGTTATTGAACCTAAAAATAATAATAATAATAATCTGACATTGCTGGACACTTAAAACTCTTAAAAAACTATACTATAGAAGTATACTATAGAAGCACTGAATATACAAAAATAGTATATATAAATGGGTACACAAAATATGATTGAATGTGTGGATGCTAGTAGTAGTAGCCTAAACTTAAGACATATATATATATATATATATATATATATATATATATATATATATATATATATATCTGAATGCCTATAAAAGAAATGCAGATGTAAATGCAAATGTACATATATAACCAGAGTTCCCATGTAACGTTGGGACTTATTTGATCCCTGGGGTTGTTGGAGACCTTTGTTGTTATAATGGCTCAATATACTTGAGGCTAAACAAACTAGATATGTGTAAAGGCAGAGGACAAGGGAGAGGGCAATATATGTACCTAAATAAAATTAAAAAAAGTGTATATAAACAAAGGTGACCAAAAATATAATAATATACAATGGGGTAACATATCAGAGTTCTTGAAAATAAATTGAGTTAGAATGGAGCAGGAACAAGTCCAGCAGAAACAGAAGAGACCATACGGATGATAGGCAAATAGTAAGGGCTTTACTTAAACTTAAATGAACCAGTGACGCACATATAATATACATAAATACATAAACAAATAGTTAAAAAATGCTGGATATTAAGTTGAGGCCATCGGTTCTAAAGTCCCCAATAACTGAATCCACTTTGTCTCGACCCATCTTATAGACAATATCTTGTTACCCCCTCTTTTTTTGCATTTTAATGTGTTCAACGCCTTGAATGGTAATGCCCTCAATCTTCTTATTGTGTTTCTTAGTCATATGGGCAGAAAAGCCGTTGGTGAGTACCAATGTTCTCTGAGTCTCACTTTCAAAGGTCTTTTAGTCCTTCCAAAGTAATAACATAAACAACATAATCAGTCTTACAGTTCATAAAGTCACAAATCTTGTAATCCTTATTGTGAAGGGAGGAGGCTACCTTGTTCCTGACAGTCTTCTTGAGGTGGACGCAGGTGCTACACCTCTTGATGCCACATTTGTAAGTTCCTGTAAACTTCTTAAACATAGTCTGTTGAGTTACTCTCCCGGTTGTATTCTTTAGTTCACAGGGAGCTATAATATTCTTCAAGTTGTCTCTCACAATGTTGTCTTCTTAAAGGATCAGCCATAGTCTATTGATGCTCTTAATCAGGGCTCGAGAGTTGAATCTAGTCAGAAACCTATATTCTTCCTGAAACATACCATGTGTTGGTTTCTCCCTCCTTTCGAGAAGCTCTGACTTATCTAGGCTCCTGGGTTTGTGCTATGCTGCTGCAATGATTTTCTTATTGTATCCTTTGACGGGAAGTTTACACGCAAGTACTTCACTTTCAGTGTCAAAGTCTGTGAGGTCCGTGCAGTTTCTCTGAATCCTCATAAACTGACCATAGGGTATGTTGTTAACCGATCTGCGATCATGGCCATTGCTGGCAGGCAAGTAACCATTGCTGTCTGTGGGATTTGAGTATAATCTAGATGAAACCCCTACCAGGGTACCAGTGAGGATCATATCAAGGAACTGAATAGATGTTGGGTCCCAGTTCATGGAGAATTTCAAGTTCATGTTGTTATCATTAACATACTGGATAGACAGATCTCTGGCCCAAATCTCCTTTTCTTCCTCAGATGATTATCATATCATCTATGAAACTCTTGCAATAGATGATGTTGGACAGAAATGGATTGTTTTGCCAAATCTTGGGGTCCTCCCACATCCCCATGTAGAGGTTGGCAAAACTGGGGGTGAACTTCGTGCCCATGGCCGTTCCCTTTTTCTTTATATAGTTTTTTCCATCGAATAAGAAGTAGTTCTGTTCAAGGATGAACATAATAACTTTCATGATAAATTCAGTCTGTATAGCCTCCATATTCCCATGTTGATCTAGAAAATGCTTGGCCGCCACTGCCCCTGGATGTTGCGGAATAGATGTATATAGTGCCATGACATCCAATGTGATCCAACTATATATGGTTATCCATTCTTGTTTCAGCATGCTTTTCAGAACATGTGATGTATCTCAGATGTACGACTGTAGGTTCAATGCAAGTGGTTGTAGGAAAAACTCCACATATTCTGACAATTTCTCTGTCATGGTTCTTATTCTGGACACTATTGGTCATCCCGGAGGCTTTGTTGGATTTTTCTGAATTTTAGATAGATGGTAAATTATAGTGCATTTGGGATAAGGAATAGCTAAGAAATTGACCTCTTTGGAAGTAAGGATACCATGATCCTTGGCTCTATGTATATGGGACCGGTATGTGGTTAAGAACTCCTCTGTTGGGTTCTTGTTCTAGAAGCTGGTAAGTATCTCTGTCTCTGACTAGACTGTAGGCTTCCTTCATGTAGTCAGCCCAATCGTGGACAACAATACCTCTGCCTTTGTCTGCCTGACAGATAATAATGGAGGTGTCCCCCCTTCAGCTTGCCCAGTGCTGCTTTTTCTCTCACGTTTAGGTTGGAGTGTTTAATATATTTCTGTGAACAGATATTTTCAATCTCCTGGATCATTAAACTCTCGAAAACGAGAATGTGGTTTCCTTGGAATGAGATAGGATAGTAGGTAGGCTTGGGTTTCAAGTCTGAATGTAGAATCTTCTTGTCTGATTTGAGATCAGAGATAGTAATATCAACAGCGGAAATACTATTGGGTACTGATGTGTCTAGCTGGTATTTGGAGCCATAAAGTTCCTCTAGAATACACACGTATTAAGGTCTACATCATCCAGTACTATATCGGGTTGATCCATGCCAAGGAACTCCATCGTGGGGGAGTCCTGATCTCTGTGTATTTTCTGGTAATGACATTTCAAGGTAATTTTGCAAATGTATTTATGTAGATCTTTGAATAGTTCGAGCTAATCTTGTTCAGCATCTGGGGCGATGATGCTTTTTTCTTTTTTGGTTGTTGGACAGCCCGTTCTTTCTTGCAGCCTCTCATGGTTCTTTGACTAGCTGTCTCTTTCTTCTCAATGGTGGCGGGGGTGAGTATTGGCAAGCCTAGAGGAAACTGTTGATCCATCAGCTGCAGTTTTCCTTCCTGGATCAAAAAAGACGAAAATCAAATGAAATTTTACCGAAAATCAAAGTATCATGAGAGGTGAATGCTCTTTCTTCTTAACTGTACCAATATGATTTAATTTCCCTTTGCATTTTCTGTTGGTACATACTTCTAAGGGTACAATAATTCTTTCTATATATATCATGTTCACGCTTGTTGATGCAGAACTTGATATCCCTGTCAAGCTTTTGGCAAAATAGGTCTTGGCTATAAGACACAAGACTGTTAATGGTATTGTCCAAATATTTAGTTATCCTGTTGAGATTTTCTTTTCTGAATCTAATCAGGATGTTCATTAATTAAATTACGGTACATACTTTTCCACATACTGTAATGCAGTGGTGCAATAATGATTCATTTAAAAATCCATGAGCTCCTGGGGACAAATAACCATCCTTTACCCATACTGGATTGATACCAAACATGGTTAATATGTATAATATGTTTAACCCCTTATGTTTAGTAATTTCTAATAATTATATTAAATATATTTTTTATATAGTATCAATAGTTTATCAATGTATTATATCATAATGAGATACTACAATATATAGTTCTTTATAGCCATGTTTAGACTTTTATTTTGAAATGGGATACCTTATTTGGAGAAAATTTATATTAATATTTCTTAATATTTTATATTAATATTATAGATCTAATTATTATCTGATAAGTAGATTGCTATACAGATGTAGATTAACTTTTTGAAATACATTAAGGAAAGAAAAGACACTCTTTCATAAAGCAAATAATGTCCTTTACATACAAGGTTTTTGAGCATAATACATACTCTAAATTACAATTTTAACTTTTTATTTAACAAAAAAACAACATTGATTAAAAAGTAATTTGTTTGAAAATATAAAAAGATTATTGACACAGCTGCCACCTCTCCTTGATATTTTGGCTGTATTATGAAAAATAGTATGTATTTTAGGATTACTGAATTTACAATGGTTAGTATAACACATACAGTGCCTTGCAAAAGTATTCACCCGCCCCTTAGCATTTTTTTGTGTTTTGTTGCCTCACAACCTGGAATTAACATGGATTGTTTGAGAATTTGCATCATTTAATTTACAGAACATGCCCACAACTTTGAGGATGTTTTTTTTTTTTTTTTTTTTTTTTATTGTGAAGCAAACAAAAAATAGGACAAAATAACAGAAAAAGTAAATGTGCATAACTATTCACCCACCCTAAAGTAAATACTTTGTAGAGCCACCTTTTGCAGCAATCACAGCTCCAAGTCGCTTTGGATAAGTCTCTATGAGCTTGCCACATCTTACCACTGGGATTTTTGCCCATTCCTCCTTGCAAAACTGCTCCAGCTCTTTCAAGTTGGATGGTTTGTGCTTGTGAACAGCAATCTTTAAGTCTGACCACAGATTTTCTATTGGATTGAGGCCTGGGCTTTGACTAGGCCATTCCAACACATCTAGATGTTTCACCTTAAACCACTCAAGTGTTGCTTTAGCAATGTGTTTGGGGTCGTTGTCCTGCTGGAAGGTGAACCTCCGTCCTAGCCTCAAATCACACACAGAGTGGTACAGGTTTTGCTCAAGAGTATCCCTGTATTTAGCACCATCCATCTTTCCCTCAACCCTGACCAGTTTCCCAGTCCCAGCTGCTAAAAAACATCAGCCTCAGGGTGGGTGGCAATGGCGTTTCCGCACTGATGTATTACCAAGTGCTTCCGAAGCATCCAGGGTTCACTGATGACGTCTAAGGAGGCAGACAGCTGGTCTGTGGTGGCCGACACGCACGTTTTGCAGCTGCTTCTTCATGGGCCTGATTTCTTTGATGGTGGAGGTGAGTACTTATAGGATCTGTTAATTGCTTATGTGGTTAACTCTTTGTTTCCTTTCTTCTTTCCATTATAGATTGATATCCTACGTCAACAGAGAATATCGAACTGAGTGTCCTAATATTTAGGGAAATAGAGGGAGACGAGAAGTTGAAAAATAGTGATATGTGCTCATTTGGTTTATAATGACATAAAAGCTTAGTTATTAAATAATATTAATATAAATTGCATATACTGCATATGGAAAGAACTTTAAAAGTTATATTATTTATCCTATTTTTACATTGAGGTTCACACTTGGAATATCACAGGATATTATTTGGAATGGACAACAACGTGTAGATACAAATTATATTAAGCATTTAGGTTTTATATGTAATTTTTTTTTATTCCTTTCAACTCTTTGTGTATTTGGTCATTTGATAGATTTTTTTTTATCTCTAACTGATGTACAGAGGATACTGTTCATTTATTGTTTTTTTTTCTTTTTTATATGAAATAAACACTATAAATCTATCTTCCATTGTTAAGATATCTTTTGAATTTGCCATGTACATATGTATGTTTAAATCATTTACATAAAAATCTATGCATGTATATGTGTTACATATGTTTCTACAGAGTTCCATATCACAGAGGAAGCTGCAGGAATGGCAGCGAGACGAGTTTGATGATTTTATACTTTATTGCTTTTAAATTTTATTGATCTTATATAATGGATTTTTATTGATGATCAACTTGATTGCAGCATAATTATCAAATAAATTTATCACAGCTTGTTTATTCTACAACTGCATACCGAGGCAAATATATATATATATATATATATATATATATATATATATATATAGAGAGAGAGAGAGAGAGAGAGAGAGAGAGACTAAGTCTTATATTAATTTCAGCTCAAAAAAATGCAATAGGGCTTATTTTCAGGGGATGTCTTATTTTTAATTGTACAGCATTTATTCATGTACAAAAATCTACATTTATTAAAAAACAATCACGTCATCTACTTCTGGAACATCGTCATAACTCTCCAAACCCTGAATTCCAGCCTGTTGCCGGAGTTTAGCATAATCTGCTTGCCATTTGTGGACCATATGGAGATCAAACTTCTTCTCTTTCCAGAAAGCTGTAAAATTCTTGCCCATGGAGTTCTCCACTATTCGTTTCTTGTAATCAACAGAAGAGCTCTTTCTTTTTCCACTCATATTGTCTTAATAATTTATATTATCATTTAATGAATGTCTGGCTGACGATCGGAACTGGGGCTTATTTTTGGGAGAGGGCTTTTATTATGTGTATCCTGAAAAATAGGTCTTATTTTCGGGGAAACACAGTAGTAGTTCAGATTGCGATGGAGGCCTTGTGTTACATTCTTGGTTTCCAAACATGATATGGACCTGCAACTAGATATTATTATAAGAAGATTTTATTGGTCTGGTCCAAAAATCTAAAACCCTTCAGAGAAAGTGTCAGGCAAGTTAAATGGGCAGGCTGGCAGCAGGCACGATGGTATCTGGTGCCAGGCAAAACTAACAGCTAAAAGTAGGCACAGAGTGGTAGAGATCACTCGGTCAAAATCCACATGTACAACAAGTTAAATATCACAAAGGCAACACACCCTTAAATTAAGTGTTTGCTCGGACAAGGAGAGTCTGGGCTGATGCCATTTTACAGTGTTGCTTTTCCCTCCAGAAAGGACACTGCTTGCATTAACTGCAGGCAGCTTCACCTCCGTCACCAATGATGATTCTAATGCCCACAGCATGGAGAACCCAAAACAAAGGTAAAGTGTATTGCCCATTGATGAGGTGGGTAGGTGGATTAACCCCTTTCCCCTTGAAGCCATTGTAGATCAAAACCATGAACAATGAATATAAACTGTATTTAGATAAGAGTTTTTGGGGCAGCTAGTCTGAGCTATAAATCAATAAAAAATTTTTTATACTTGCTACTTAACCGGCAAAAATGACAGGAATACAAGTTTAAGGCTGGGAATGCAGTACCTTCGGCGCTCATTGCGAGCCCTGCTCTGAGCGCCTTTGTCTAGCAATGCTGTTTGACATTCATCGCAAGGCTCTCCCTCAGTCTAGCAATGCTGTTTGGCACACAATGCGAGGCTATGGCCCCTCAGCACCTTCGGAGCTTATTGCAAGTCTCTCCCCCTGTTTAGTTTATAGGCGCTTGAGTGTTACTGTCTTGGGTTGTGTTACTGCCTTGTGTTAAATGTTAGTGGCATTGATTAAGTGTTACTGCCTTCAGGTAAGTGTTACTGCTTAGGACTTTTATTTACGTCCTTCTGAATAGTTTTACGTCCTTGGGCCTCGTTTTTGTCGTTTTCCTTTTTTTCGGCAGCCATTTTTTTCTCGCTTAGGCGATTTTCGATCATGAAAAAACAGCAAATATGCCTTAAATTAACTTGCAAGCTGACTCACAAACTCACTGCCTCTCCGACTGTGGTGTGTGTGTAAGTTAATTTGAGGCATATTTGTTGTTTTTTTCATGTCTTTTCAGTTCAGTTGTTCGGCCGTTAAAGTCGTAATTTTGCGAGGTGCACAGTGCATGTACGGGTTTCGGTCCTAAGTCGTACATTGCCTCAACTGCTCGCCTCACTTTGCGAGACTCACAGTGCAATGATCACCTTTGGCGCTCATTGCAGCCTAAGTCCTGCGTGCCTCATCTGCTCGCCTTACTTTGCGAGGCTCGCAGTGCAATGAGCGCCTTTCGTGCTCATTGCAGCCTAAGTCCCACAAACGTGACCAACAATTCAAGCTAGCATTGCCATCTTCCCTTTGTACTCATTATCATTATGTGAACAACAGTCTAGTGTCAGTAAATAATCTCAGTGTCAAAACAACAAATTTCAGAACAGAAGTACATGGGAAATGAACTTCTTGGGTGCTATAGCCCTTAATAAATTACCCAGTTTTCCCTCTGAGTAACTCCATAAGACCCAAGTCTTAACTCTGGCCTTCATTCAATTGCAAGTTGGCCAATTGAATAGGGCTCTAAATAAGCACATAACATGTTTTTTAAAGAAGTTTTTAGTTAGTAAACATCTATCCAAAAGCAAGGTCTTCACTAACTAAAAACTTCTTTAAAAAAATATGCTATGTGCTTATTTAGAGCCCTATTCAATTGGCCAAATCGCAATTGAATGAGGCCCTCTGTTTCTCAGACTGAGTTCTGTTCTCTCTGACATTTGCCTTTTTGACCTGTTAATAAGGGTTGGGGCCCAGCTCTGGGGTGGTCCATAGTACTGTCAAAAACATGTTTTATTACATGAAAGGTAATATCCTGAATATATTCTCTAACAAGACAATACTAATGAGAATTTAGCATTGTAGTAGCCAGTAGTGCTGAAGCTGCAGGTTATGTCTTGTTTTTTAAATAAAAATACAGTGTAATATGCCCTCTTGTGGTTACATTCAAGCAAGACAAAAATATCAGAAGTCAGGAAATAGTCAAGCTTTGTCACAAAAAGGCATGAGTGTGTTTCATCCTAGGCCCATTTTGCCTAGACCTAGGGCAGCATATTTTTAGGAGGCAGCAAGATGTCTGAAGTTAGTTGCCTGTGCAATGCAATAGAAAATGCATATACATATCTATATACAGAGGCTATTCAGTCTGTAAATGTACCTGGCACTTTCTGTACATATACACTTTTAATTTCCAACATAGGTGTGTAGTAAACTTATGATTGTGATAAAGCAAGAGGAAAGGAGGAGCACACACAAATCTTAAAGGTCAAGGGCAGCATGAAACCTAAATCTATTTTTTGTTGTTCAGTCCTTCAGTCATGTACGATTCTTGGTGACCCCTATGCACCACAGCACTCCAGGCACATATCTGTGTTTCTGGTTGTGCTTATCCATATGGTTTTCTACAAAAACATACTTGAGTGGGTTGCCAGTTCCTTCTCCAGTGAATTGTGATTTGTCTGACCTCTCTGCTGTAACCTGCCCATCTTGGGTGACCCTATATGGTATAGCTCACACCTTCATTGAGGTACACAAGCCCATTCAGCACAAAAAGGCAGCAATCCAGAAGGGGATGCCTACATTCGCCTCTGCTAAAAACATATCCAGTCTATGTAAAAGCAATGAATTCAAAGGCAAACTTAAGGAAAGATGCTCTGTTATTTACTGTTTGGATTCGTTTGTGATGTTTTCTGGTTGTGTTTTCAATAATAATATCCAATATTGAGTGTGCAGTTGGTTGCTCTATAAATGAAAAATAAAATGATTCTAAAATATTAATTGAAATAACTGTTTTACCGACCAATAGTATAAGGAACAAAATGCTAGTGCATACCCAATTGATAAATAATGTCACAGGATACTTCCATTAAACGCATTCAGAATGAGTTGGGTTACATCTATAGTTAATCTAAAGAGCTGTCAGAGCTGTTCTCTAATACTTGTTTTTCTTCCTGCTATGGTCTTGTGTAGTTAATGACAGCCATCTAGAGGATTTAAAGTGGCATTACAAAATGGTTGTATACCAGCAAAGGCTTCTCTTCATTGTATGTATTTAGACATGTAATCATTTGATCAAGCATAATCATCTTGTATTTGATATCACTAGTTATGTTATAATACAATATGCAGACATCATAGGGTTCTGTGAAATATTATTTATGTTATATTTACATGATGATTATTGCTATTATGATTTACTTATAGGTTTGTCCGATGTCCAGTTTTGAACTGGACAGTATAGTATTTGTGCTATTCGCCTAAATGTAGAAAACATTGAACACCCACACCAGCTTGTGACTGCAGGGGGGGCAAATAGGCAGGTCTCTTCCTGATAGAGCATATGGAAATCAGGAAACAGATGGGCCATGAGGATTGTTTCTTAACAACCGCAGAAATTGGTAGTAATCAAAAGCCATATATAACCACTGTTCATTGACAATATTATGACACATACTAAGGATTACTGGAATTAAACCTTTAAAATGTCCATATTTAACATCAGCAGTATTTATTCCATTTGGGTTTTTTAAAAATATTCCTTTCATCTTCTTTTGTTGTATGTAGTGTACGTTAATAGATAAGTGGAATAGTTTTCCCATGGAAGTGGTAGGATAAAAACACAATTAATTCAATTAACATGTCTGGATACACATAAGCAATCCTAAGGAGGAAACTAGATCTGTGTTACTATGTAAGTGCACATTATGATATTTTCATGTACATTTTTTATTAAAGGGTTAGAGAAAATTTAGAAAGGGAGACATGAAAAAAGGGGTATATGACTACAGTGGTACATTCACACTTTAGGGACGGTGTAAAAACCGGAACAGAACGGAACGGGCCGGAACAGGCCATTTATAAAAGAAATCAATGACAATATCACTGGGATGTGTTAGATATTATTGAGAACAATATTTAAGAACCAAAACAAATTCAATATAATACTTTTTTAACCCTTTAAAAACCCCAAAATCAAACGGAACAGGCAAAAACAGGCCGGAACGCACACTTTATGAAGGGAATCCATGCTAAAATCATTGGGATGTGTTAAATATATTTGAGAACTATATTTAAGAGCTAATACCAAACTAATAGTATGCTTTATTAACGCTTTAACATGCCAGAATACAATATTTAAAAAAAATGACCCAGAACGGCGACTTTCCAGATGGTCAAAAACACCAAATTCACCAAATACACATAACTAGGTGGGATTCATGTAATAACCTTCATAAATTCCACAGAAAATAATTTCAAGTACCCATTCCGGGCCAAAATACAATATTTTGTAAAATGACCCGGAACGGCGACTTTTTAGAGGGTCAAAAATACCAAATTCACCAAACACACATAACTAGGTGGGATTCATGTAATAACCTTCATAAATTCCATATAAACTAATTTCAAGTACCCATTCCGGGCCAAAATACAATATTTCGCAAAATGACCCTGAACGGTGACTTTTTAGAGGCTCAAAAATTCCAAATTCACCAAATACACATAACTAGGTGGGATTCATGTAATAACCTTCATAAATTCTACAGAAAATAATTTCAAGTACCTGTTCCGGGCCAAAATACAATATTTCGCAAAATGACCCGGAACGGCGACTTTTTAGAGAGTGAAAAATACCAAATTCACCAAATACACATAACTAGGTGGGATTCGTGTAATAACCTTCATAAATTCCACAGAAAATAATTTTAAGTACCTGTTCCGGGCCAAAATACAATATTTCGCAAAATGACCCGGAACGGCAAATTTGTAGAAGGTGAAAAATACCAAATTCACCAAATACACAGAACTAGGTGGGATTCATGTAATAACCTTCATAAATTCCACAGAAACTCATTTCAAGTACCCATTCCGGGCCAAAATACAATATTTCGCAAAATTACCCGGAACGGCGACTTTTTAAAGGCTCAAAAATTACAAATTCACCAAATACAGATAACTAGGTGGGATTCATGTAATAACCTTCATAAATTCCACAGAAAATAATTTTAAGTACCTTGTCTTGGCAGAATACTTACGAACTGCTACTTCGCAAAGTGTGGGAGATACCCCCCTTCCCCTGCAAGGAACAGAGTGAGGGGGGAGGGAAAGAGGGGAGGAAAGGGGGAAAGAGACACAGCGAAGGAAGGGGGGTAAGTGGGGGATGAGACACAGGGGAGGGAGGGAGGTAAATTGGGGAAGAGACACAGGGGAGGGAGGGAGGTAAGTGGGGGATGAGACATAGGGGAGGGAGGTAAGTGGGGGATGAGACATAGGGGAGTGAGCTAAATGGGGGATGAGACACAGGGGAGGGAGGGAGGTAAGTGGGGGATGAGACACAGGGTAGGGGGTAGTGGGGGATGAGACACAGGGGACAGAGGGGGGGTAGTGGAGCATGAGACACAGGGGAGGGGGAAAGTGGGGGATGAGACACAGGGGAGGGAAGGTAGGGTATGAGACACTGGAAGGAAGGGGGGATATGAGACACAGGGGGGGAAGAGACACAGGTGGGGTATGAGACGGGGTGAAGGGGGTGATATGAGACACAGGGGGGAAGGGGGGTATGAGACACAGGGGGGGGAGAGAAAGGGAGGTATGAGACACAGGCGCTTATTGCAGTGTGGCCTGAAAGGGGCACCTTTGCTCACGTGGCAGTCTACAATGAGTGCAAAAGGTGCTTATTGCAGGCCGCACTGCAATAAGCGCCTTCAATCATGTGGCAGCCTGCAATCAGCGACTAAGGCACTCATTGCAGGCCGTCACATGCGAGCCTCGCGAACCCAAAACAACATTTCCAACCTTTACTTCTAAAACCCGTATCATATGTGTATCACCATATGCGCTCCACGCACCAACATAGCACAGAAGCGCAAAACACTTAAAGATGTCTGCGTGAATAGCACGCACACACACACGGTTCTTTAAACACAACGTGCAAGTAGCGCATTTTTAAAAAGCCCCCCAAAAAGTAGATAAAAACATGAAATTATAAGTACTCACACGCACAACCAGCGCATTTAAAAAAACACAAAAAAAAATATATATATATATAAGTACTCACATCTAACTCATAATTAGTGATGTCGCAAACATAAAATTTTGGGTTCGCGAACGGTGAACACAAATTTCCTCAAATGCTCGCGAACCGGCGAACCGGGCGAACCGCCATAGACTTCAAAACCCACAGGGACTCTTTCTGGCCACAATAGTGATGGGAAAGTTGTTTCAACGGGATTAACACCTGGACTGTGGCATGCCGGAGGGGGATCCATGGCAAAACTCCCATGGAAAATTACATAGTTGATGCAGAGTCTGGTTTTTAGCCATAAAGGGCATAAATCACCTAACATTCCTAAATTGTTTGGAATAACATGCTTTAAAACATCAGGTATGATGTTGTATCGATCAGGTAGTGTAAGGGTTACACCCGCTTCACAGTAACAGGCCAATCTCCCGTTTAATGCACCACAAACAACCGCAAACAGTTTATTTGCACAAGGTTGAACCGTTGAAGGTCCTAGACTGTCTGCGTGCTTTGCACGCAGACGGCTTGAAGCGGGCCTTGCACGCTTCTGTGCTATGTTGGTGTGTGGAGCGCGTTGCGCTCCACAACGTTGGGTTTATGCTGTTCCATCAGCGGCCGCTTACATGCTGATTGCAAGCTTGGCTCAACGACGCAGGCAAACTTGACCAACAGCGCAAACGGTCACCAAAAACGCGAACTGACAACTGTTATGGTGATACACATATGATACGAGTTTTAGAAGTAAAGGTTGGAAATGTTGTTTTGGGTTCGCGAGGCTCGCATGTGGCAGCCTACAATAAGCGCCTTTTGCACTCATTGTAGACTGCCACATGAGCAAAGGTGCCCCTTTCAGGCCACACTGCAATAAGCGCCTGTGTCTCATACCCCCCTTTCTCTCCCCTGTGTCTCATACCCCCCTTCGCCCCCTGTCTCATATCACCCCCTTCACCCCGTCTCATACCCCACCTGTGTCTCTTCCCCCCCTGTGTCTCATATCCCCCCTTCCATCCAGTGTCTCATACCCTACATTCCCTCCCCTGTGTCTCTTCCCCCACTTTCCGCCTCCCCTGTGTCTCATGCTCCACTACCCCCCCTCCCCTGTGTCTCATCCCCCACTTTCCTCCTCCCCTGTGTCTCATGCTCCACTACCCACCCTCTGTCCCCTGTGTCTCATCCCCCACTTACCTCCCTCCCTCCCCTGTGTCTCATCCCCCACTTACCTCCCTCCCTCCCCTGTGTCGCATCCCCCACTTACCCCCTCCCTCTCCTGTGTCTCATCCCCCACTTACCCCCCTTCCTTCCCTGTGTCTCATCCCCCACTTTCCCCCTCCCCTGTGTCTCATGCTCCACTACCCCCCCTCTGTCCCCTGTGTCTCATCCCCCACTTACCTCACTCCCTCCCCTGTGTTTGGTATTTTTGACCCTCCAAAAAGTCGCCGTTCCGGGTCATTTTGCGAAATATTGTATTTTGGCCCGGAATGGGTACTTGAAATTATTTTCTGTGGAATTTATGAAGGTTATTACATGAATCCCACCTAGTTATGTGTATTTGGGGAATTTGGTATTTTTCACCCTCTAAAAAGTCGCCGTTCCGGGTCATTTTGCGAAATATTGTATTTTGGCCCGGAATGGGTACTTGAAATGAGTTTCTGTGGAATTTTTGAAGGTTATTACATGAATCCCACCTAGTTCTGTGTATTTGGTGAATTTGGTATTTTTGACCCTCTAAAAAGTCGCCGTTCCGGGTCATTTTGCGAAATATTATATTTTGGCCCGGAATGGGTACTTGAAATTATTTTCTGTGGAATTTATGAAGGTTATTACATGAATCCCACCTAGTTATGTGTATTTGGTGAATTTGGTATTTTTGACCCTCTAAAAAGTCGCCGTTGCGGGTCATTTTGCGAAATATTGTATTTTGGCCCGGAACGGGTACTTGAAATGAGTTTCTGTGTAATTTATGAAGGTTATTACATGAATCCCACCTAGTTATGTGTATTTGGTGAATTTGGTATTTTTGACCCTCTAAAAAGTCGCCGTTCCGGGTCATTTTGCGAAATATTGTATTCTGGCATGTTAAAGGGTTAATAAAGCATACTATTAGATTGGGGTTAGCTCTTAAATATAGTTCTCAAATATATTTAATACATCCCAATGATTTTAGCATGCATTCCCTTCATAAAGTGTGCGTTCCGGCCTGTTTTTGCCTGTTCCGTTTGATTTTTGGGTTTTTAAAGGGTTAAAAAAGTATTATATTGAATTTGTTTTGGTTCTTAAATATTGTTCTCAATAATATCTAACACATCCCAGTGATATTGTCATTGATTTCTTTTTTAAATGGCCTGTTCCGGCCCGTTCCGTTCCGTTCCGGCTTTTACACCGTCCCCGCACTTTATGCTCCTCTAGACCTCCCTTCTACTTAACACCACCCATCAACAAGTTTGTATCATAATGATTTTAGATTTTAAAGTGATCCATTTATCTATAGATACCACTAATGAGACACACTCAAACTATGTAATTTGTCACTTTTAAAGAAGTAGACTTAATAATAGTCCAAATTTTTCAGAAACTTAAAAAATAAATGTATTTACTATTTAGTTTAAGCAATTTCCATGTTAAACCTATTTATTAGTTAATTAGTAGTGCTTAGTATAGTCGGGGGGGGGGCTACAGCAGTGTAAATGAATGAGATAAACTGTGGTTTTAAATGATATTTTCTGACAAACTTGTGCTTTGCTGTGGTTTGTACATGTATTTTTAATGGTAATTAATGGTAAACTAAAAATGGGTTTAACATGAAAAATTGCATACACTGGCCCATGGGTGTGGGAAGAAAAAAAAATCTGGGGGGGATAATTCTCCCAGGAAAGGAAGCAGGGGCGGATTATATATATATAATTATGGGTCAAAGCTTTCAAGCAGCTTTTTGCCTATAGAGTGCAGAAATGTATGGTGCTATATATGTATGCATATATGTGTATGTGTGTGTGTATATATATATATATATATATATATATATATATATATATATTATATGTCAAGTAGATTATACATTTACATATATAACCTAACACACACCAGGATCCCCTCCCCCCGACCCTGCCAGAGTGTCCGTTTTCTGAGACAGGAATCCTAAATTATGTCACATGATGATTTTCTGCCTCAGGAAATATAAGTGCCGGCAGGGGAGGTGCTGAAGTAGCACAGAAAGGAAGTCCCACAGATCAGGGTGAGAGCGGGAGGAGGGGATCCTGGGGTGTGTTCGGTTGTGGGGGGCCAAGGGGGCATAAACCTGGGTGGGGCGCATGACCCACGGTTGCCACTGGGGCCCCTCAGAGGTGGGGCCCCAGTGCTTTGCACCACTTGCACCAGCAGTTGCTCTGCCACTGGTCCAATGGTTAGGATTCAGCACTTTCACCACTGCAACTTGGGTTCAATTCCAGTCAGGGAATCAAGAGGTCACACCACCCTGAAGCCATGCTGGTCAGTACTTAGATGGGACAACACCCAGGAATACCAGGAACTGTATGCTCTGGCCCACTGGAGAAGAAGCTGGCAACCCACTCCAGTATCTCTGCCATGAATACCAAGTGGATCAGCATGCTGTACTGTGATCCACAAGGTCACTGAGAATCAGACACAACTGAACCACACACAAATTGTAGAAGTGAAGAAATTAGGGTGATATGGCTCTATTTTTAATTAATCAGCTTTTGTAAGTGTAATGTGGTTAATGAGGCTGACATTTGTATCAATAATCTTTCCTAAAGTAATCGAGTGAGAACAAGTTTTTTTTTTTTTTTTATTATTATTTACAGGATTACTATATTACCATTTGAAGTGGTTCTATAATACAGTTTATAATTAAATAATGAATCATTAACACCCACATTTAAAGTTACATAGTGGTGGTTCCACAAATGGTATCATTTAAAACTATACGTAGTTACTTAAAGTAATTTACATATTTAATATTATTTTTTGTTGCATTTTGCTACAGTAACTTAGATTGAAATGTTTGATTTTTAACTGTCAATCAGCATTTTTGATCCACCTAGTAAGAACAGTCTGATATCCTTTGCTAATGCTTATTGTCAATAGTTGGTGACTACAATCTTGGAGCCTCATTCAATTGCAAGCCCGCATCTCCCGGAATACAGGACGCAAGTTACGTGCTGAAAGCCGCAAACTGAAATAATAAAAATAAATGCCAATACTATTCTAGTCCATATTGGTGGCCTGATACATATTGATTCCCAAGAACCATATAACCCCAAAATGAAACAAAAATAATTAATGTATTATTGCCGATTTGCAAGCTTGAGACTGTTGTGCAATTAATTATAATGTCTGAAGCCCTTGGTTTCTAAACTATTTTCTGTGTAAAGCTATGTGAAAAAGGAACAACTGTGCATGCTCCAACTCCAGGGAACAATTTATCTGACCAGCCTAGTTACTCCTGTGGTTTAAATATGCTTATTTTTTTTCTGTTTCACACTAAAGACAGTAAATTGCAAGCTTAAATATATATTTACTGTAAGGAAATGCAATTTGTTTAAGAATACTTAATTGATAAAGTACTTGACTTGATAATACATATAATACCTTTTTACATTTGACCCTCACCTTAAAGCTACTTCCAAGATGCAGATCAGATTAAAAGTTACTTCTTCATCTTTCTGACAGTTCTTATTTTACATTGAAAATTTTGAGTTATTAGTCAATCATAAGCAAATCAATAGAAAATAAATACCTGGGTATAAACTGTGATTGGCTGAAAAGTAAAAATGTGATTCTCACTAACAAAGGAGAAATGGCCCAGGGAGCAAGCTTTTATGCCAAATGGTGGGTCTGCTTTAGTATGAAAAACTTTGACTTGCTTAGTTTGCTTTAATAAATTTGCTCCTCTGGAAGTAAGTGCTTGCTGATTATATTGATGCAAAAACATTATTAATTATGTATATCCAATAAAAGCAATTTCCTTATGAAATGTGTGTGTATAGTCCCTTACAGGCGTTTTTAACAGAAGTTTTTAGTTCGTGAAGATTTTGCTTGTGGATAGAAGTTCACTAACTAAAAACTTCTGTAAAAAAATATTGTGGTGATCTGCTTTCTTCAGTCAGGGTTGATAAGGCTATTATGGCCAAACCTACCCAGCAGATACACCTGGTTCTTTATATCCCTTAACCAACAACAGCCTTATTAAATTGCGATTCGGTAAATTTAAATGGGCTCTATTTAAGCACATAGCATATTTTTTTAAAGAAATGTTTTTAGTTAGTGAAGATCTTGCTTTTGGATAGAAGTTCACTAACTAAAAACTTCTGTAAAAAAATATGCTGTGTGCTTATATAGAGCCCTTTTAAATTTACTGAATTGCAATTTAATAAGGCTGCAAGACAGCAGATGTCTCTAAAATGTCCTTCTCTGATGCAGTGTTTAAAAATATGGACTCTGGCTCAGCATTAGAAAAATATCAGAAACTGTTTTTATTTCTGTGGAAACTTCATAGACTGCATTCAGAACGGGCTTTTTCTCAGAGACACCAACTCTGAATCTCAACTGAATCGCTCAACTGCCTAACTGCTTAAATCTGACAGTTACAGACAGCACAACATTATAAATATTTAACACTTACTGAACCAAACATGCAGCACTCAGAATCGCACATGCCAAGTCAATTACACATAGGCAAGCAAAATAACATACAGTAATTAGCATAACAATAACATAATATACAGTAATTAACATTACATAACATAATATAACTATAAACAGACCACACCACTGAATCACATGAGTCCAAAAAATGGTGGCCAGGAGGATCATGACAAATATGCTATCAGCCTTATTAAATTGCGATTCTGTAAATTTAAAAGGGCTCTATTTAAGCACACAGCATATTTTTTTACAGAAGTTTTTAGTTAGTGAAGACCTTGCTTTTAGATAGAAGTTCACTAACTAAAAACTTCTGTAAAAAAATATGCTCTGTGCTTAAATAGAGCCCTTTTAAATTTACTGAATCGCAATTTAATAAGGCTGTTAATCTGTAGCTAAACTAAGTATTTCTGAAATCCAGTAATAGTTGATCATCAACACAGTTTGAATCTATGTAAATAGACATCCATTTGAAAAGCAAACAGTAATGGTAAGGGATGGCCTGCTTATGCTAGAAATATGTGGGACTGCCTCCAAACTATGCTGCTCTCAGTTTTAATAGATATTTCAAATAAAATGGACTATAAAATTTTATAACGCAAAAGAGATGAGCAAACTTTATAATCCGGATCCACAAACTGTCAATAAAATATTTCATTATGATGAATGAAATAAAAAGCTAAAAAAATCAATGTAATTAATTCACCCTGAGGCATTTGGCAGCAGAGAGAAACGTTTAAAGTACAAATTATATGGAAAGCTAGTGAATGTCTGCAGGAAATAAATGTTACTTCTAATTAACCCATTCATTGTTAAAAGACCACTGTAGTGTAAATATAAGTAAAGCTCATATATTTGCTTATTAAACATAGAGTATTAAAAACAGTACATAGTTTAAAATAAATAAAAGTTAAAATTTGTTCTTAGATTTTAAACTATCTGTTTCTCCTCAAGCAGAGCAGTGTATCTCCTCCCATCAGGGGTGTGGCCAGCTCTTCCTGTGTGCTGGACTATCATAGACCTTAGAAGCAGGCTGTCACGGGCCTTCCCCATTACATTATTAGCTCCAACCCCACTGCCTACTCAGATGTAATAGCTGTAATGTAATCTGCTTGCAGCTGCCCAACATTCCCCAGCCCAGTGAGAGTGCATGGACCATCCTAAACCCCTTTATTAAGCATGCACAGTCTGAGGCAGAACCTACTCTAGTCAGACTTTATTTAAAATCAGCAAACAGGAAGAGTTGGCCACATCACTGATGACACTGGTAAGATGAGGTGCACAGCTCTGACTGAGGAGAAAACATACAGTTTAAATGCTAAGAAAATAATTGTAACTTTTATTTTTTTTAAACTGCACACTTTTTTAATAGCCTGTGCCCAGCAGCGAAACATGTTTGCTTAGCTTGTAAATGCACTACAGTGGTCCTGTACATGAGTACATAAGACAAAACATATTCATATAAAGAGATCCTACAACAAAAGGGAGTCGATAAAGAAGGCAATAAAACGGGGCAATTTTGTATAAATGGATCAATAAATGTGACATTCGCTTAGAGTAACGTGCTAGGAAATAAGGGGGCACTGTATGCTTCACTTAAAGTTTAGGCCAACAAGAGTCATCCTTATGTAAGAAAATATAGTGGGGAAGTATTGTCTTAAAAATGTATCAATGACATCTTCAGAACCCTCACCTCAGCCCCTCCCCCACCCCAAAAAAAGCCTCCAAACATTTACCACACAAGTACAACAGGGTAGCAGAATCATAATGGCACATGAATACATGACTATCATGGAATTTGAGAACAGGGATGGAAAAGGATTCTGTGAAGCTGTAATAACTGCTTTCTTGGTAAACAGACAGCCTCTGACTATCTTAGTTATTTTTGACTAATGAAAAAATAATAGATTATAGAAATCTGGGCGTATATGGAGGTGAAAGATAAAACAGGAACAGAGTAATAATACTAGATATTAAGCACAATAATAGTATACATTTTAGAAGATGTATTCATTTGTACTGATGAAACAAATGTTATTATCAAGAAAGGAGAATCACATGTTTGATTCTTAGTAAAAGAGAACAGAAAAACAACAAGTATGACCTATTGTTTCCAGCCAGCAATGTTAATGTATTTACTGCTAGCTCATGATCCTTGCACAGCCATGATAATAAAAACCACTCAGTGCCATGCTGTGATATTTCCATGGTTACATATTTCATCACTGAGTCTTATAAGGTCTTCTGTTTATATTAAAGGGACACAATTTTGGTGGAAAATGTTTTTTGGTATAATTAAGATCTCATTAAAATATGTGAAAATAGTGTGAAATTGAATCTTTTTTAGCAGTTTTATTTTGAAGATTGTATATTTATACTGCTTCCAGGCATCCCTCTTGCATCCTCACTGCTATGTTATAGGCATACAGTATTTAAGATTCATGAATTATGAGTGCATCAGATAGAGGATAATCAGTAGTGTATGAAAACATGTTTTGCATGTAAAAATACCAAAATAAACATTATATAACTTACCCTAAAGTTTTCTAGCAGTTGAGTTAACATCCTTAGAAATCCCTGTTAAAATTAGCATAAATGTTTGGCCACTCACATGTAGCTAATACATTGTATTAATCAGTAATGGCAGTCTGCGTAGCAAGGAAACATGTGATATGTAGTACCCTGCAAAGGAAGCAAGGAGGAGTCCAGCCATTGCTCTGTAGATCTCTGAATTGTGCTGTTGGCTTGAAGTTAAGTAATTTTTAAAAAATTGTACCCAAATGAAGGGTTTCTATTGTTAGGTTCACTGTAAGCAGCTCTGAGGGTGTGGAAAATAAGTCTTATTTTTTAAATAAAATCAATCTGTATGTGTATAGAATGAATCAATATAATGTGGGTTTCTTATATAAACAGGATGCATTAGATTAGAAAAAGGTAAAAACAGGGAGACTTAGATATACCTTTATGGTGGTACAGCTCTTTAGGAATCTCTGTCCTGTACTCTTAAGGTGAGTTAATACAGTTACTGCTCAGACCACAGCAAACTATTTTACTACAATAGAATGCAGAATAGCTCCGCCCATATATATATATATATATATATATATATATATATATATATATATATATATATATATATAAAAGTAAATAAATAGTACATTTGTGTTCACATTTGAATGTCTAAAAAAGTTATAAAACTTGTTTCATGCCCTGAATTCCGAGAAACACAGTTATTACACTGCATTCTGGGAACCTTGGCAGAGACATGTAACCATGTTAGATCCTAAATATATGGCACTCTGAGATCCTACATAAAAAGTGTGCATGTTTATATTAAAGAGCTCAGCATTTATAAACATAAATTAGCCTTTTCTGCTGATTTTAAACACTTTTCTATTCTGTGAATGAAATCCATGTGTGTGAAATCTATAGGTTTGTGTGTGTGTGTCTGTCTGTATATGCATTCTCTGCTGAAACTAGATGCAAAATAAATATTGGGCCTACTGGCATGAATACTTACCTCCAACCCATAACATACCTCATAACTGTCCCATTATGTTCTTCTAGATCTGCATGTGTTCTACAACTTTATCTGAATTTCTGAGCACAGTCTTATCATCTTTGACCTATGAATGTTCTCAAATGTATCTAAATACCGTACATAGAGCTATGTAAATTCACATGCAAACATTTTATTTTTTTCAATAAATTTCACTTGCTTTTTCTTATTACCTGCAGCAAAAATTGCTATGTAGGGCATGTGCAGTAATATATACAGCAAGGTGATGTTGTGGGGCACAATATTTTCTCTTCTTCTGCCTTTTACAATTAGTCTCTGGGGATTGAGAGTCTAGGACAACATCCAGCAGTGACATTACCAATGTTTGAGCATGCTGTCTAATTGACAGACTGTTAATTGTAGCCATCTCCATAGACTCCAATGTACCACACACTACTAATGCAGGACACTGAACTAAAAGAAACACCAGAAGCTTATATAGACTCAAAGATATATTGGTGGAAAAAGCATCTTTTTTTTTTTAAATGTAAGTGTATTTTTACATTATTTTCACTACTCTATCAGCCCTATTAAATTCCCTCAACGGGTAAAACCATAGCCCGTAACATAGCCCACAAAACTTACAGCTATTAAATTGGCCCCGTAAAAGCAACCGGCTAACAACTTGCGGGTTAAGGGAGAAAAAACCCTATGGGACGTCGAAATCTGAACTCTGCAACAGCAAATCCTTTAGATCAAAGCCATAACTGTTACGTTGACAAATCACTATTAAATTGCTACGAATCCACTGACGTTCAACCCCGTAACCCGCAAATGGAGCCAAAAAGCCAACGGGTACTAGAGAGGACCCGCAAGGGGGTTAAAGTCCTATCTGTAGAAGTGTAAATGCAAATATACACACACTACTGTACTTTTAATTAAAGGGAAAGTGATGTTAGGTATTAAAATTAATAGCACAACATTCTCAAGGTCAAAAATCTGCAATATAAAATAATGTTATTTCTGTTAATTTCCGTGTTCTATTGATCTCAGCAATCAATGTGTTAATACATATAATGGAACTAGCATGGACTAGAATATAATATTTACAGATTTTTTAATATAGCATTATTTCTGGAATGCGGGTACAATCGAAACTCGTAATTGAAACCCGTAAGGCTTTGAAATCTAACCTTCATTTTTCAGTGACGTAATGATGACGATCTCATTTGCCAATTGATAATATAACATACTTTATCAATTGATGGTCATTTAAAGAAATAGTATCATAAACTTACACTGAAAGTTGTGCTTGTCAATCAGCCTTTGTGATCTATTCACAAAGCTTGGGCTGTTATCTCTTTCTACACAGTACGGATTACAATTTTTTCCTGAATGAAGGTAAACAATTTAGAAATAGTGTAAGAAAATTAATTTGTTTTATAATATTCTCTGATAAAATACTTGTAATTACCTATAGTTCTAAGCAATATCATATTTAAAACCTCCACTTTGTCACCTTAAGAAGCATTTTAGAGAATAAACATAATTTTCAAACTGAAGAAGAAGAATGATTAAATAAAGGACATTATTAGTAAGCATTTAAAAAACTGATATTCATGTGACATGTACTATAATCTCTTGTAACAAGGTACGCTATAAACACATATTTTTCTTGTATTAATATATGTAAAAAGCCACATTATTTTTTATTATTGGCTGGCTGTGTGTCACACACAAAGCCTTTAAAAGAGAAACATGTATCCGAGTAGCTTCCTCTTACAAAAAAAGACCAAAGACGTAGAGAATCAGATCTATTCAAAGAATTAACTGAACTTGAAAATCTAAATCAATTCCACCAAGCAGACATTACTTGCCAAAGGATTGATAATATCAGGTTTGAGTTGAACAGTATCTTGTCAGATTGGACAGAGAAAGCCTTAAGAAGAACCCAACATAAATTCTTTACCCAGGCAAACAAGCCTAGCGCCCTATTCGCAAACAGATTAAACTCTAAATATAACTAATCTAAAATAATTTAGGTGAAAACTACCTAAGGTTCAATAACGGTGAGTCAGATGGAGATTAAAGAAACCTTGCTTTAATACTATCAGGGCATTTACTCTTCCCGTACCCAAATTAATGATTTAATCTACATAATTTCCTTGATAAATTTGACCTGCCATCTCTGAATGAACTAGATCAGCTTATCGCAGAAATAACTTATGAGGAAGTTAGAAACACCATAAAATATATGAAATTAGGCAAATCCCCAGGACCCGATGGCTTGTCCAATTTATATTATAAGAAATTTGCAGATCTTCTCACTCCCCAATTGGTAAAATTATTCAATGCAACAAATGCATCCTGAATTAAATCAATCAAACTTAGTTTTCTTTCCAAAAGCATTCAAGAATCCACTATAGGTCAAGAATTATCACCCAATCTCTTTGCTGAATGGGGAATGTGAAGATCTTAGCCAAAATTATAGCCCAAACTTTTCTTCCTGGGGTTATACATAAGGATTAGGTAGGTTTATTCCTTACAGACAAGCGGGAGACAATATAAGGAGGGTCCTAAAGGTGTTCCATTTAGCTCAGAGCTGTGACACCCCACTATTCACATTAGCGTTACACATTGAAAAAGCCTTCGACTCCATCAAATGGCCTTGTTTATACGCAGCTCTGTCTAAATTTGTCTTCTTCCTAAATCTCTTGAAAACTTATTACCACCTTCCTAAAGCGTACTTGAAACATCCAGGGTCCATTAGAGAGCCCTTGCACATCCAGAGAGGAACAAGACAGGGATGCCCTTTATTTTCACTTCTTTTCACCCTGACGATTGATCCATTAGCCCAAGCGATCAGGTCCTCCCAAGAACTGGAATAACTGTAGGCCTCCATCACTACAAATGTTGCCTATTTGCAGATTACCTTTTAGGTACTCTAACCAATCACACATCCTCCATACCAGAATGAATGAACCTACTAAGTAATGAACCTACCTAATGAACCTACTAAGTAGTTTGGGTCAGATTTCAGGCCTTGTAGTATATCACAAGAAAACAGAGGCTCTTAGCTACCATCTCTCCAGTACTGAACTGGAATACTGAAACAATCTCTTATAAATTTGCCTGGCCAAAATCTCACATAAATTATTTAGGTATACATATCATACCCCAAGCTTTCAGATTTATACCAAAACCAACTATCTTTCTTTTTTTTTTTTTAAGAATTGGCAGCATATATTAACAAGTGGACCAAACTCCAAATTTCATGGGCAGGACGCAATAATACGATAAAGATGAATATTCTACCCAGGATACTATACTTATTTAGATCCTTACCTATTGCGGTTGTAATTAAAGACCTGGACAAATTACAAAATCAAATTTTAAATTTTACATTTTTATCTGGCCCAATAAACCACCATGGATTGTCAAATCCTTAATGTTCAGGCACAAATGTAAAGGTGGGATCTCTTGCCCGAACCTAAAGCTCTATTATAGAGCAGTTCAAATTTGTTTCCTACCTCTAGCACACTCAACAACCCATCAACCAGCCTGGGTATTCATGGAGAATTTCCAAATGAGCCCCCTCTCATGGGATAAGATATCCTGGCTCCCTAAAACCCTACTTCCACACTCAAAACAAATCAATCTCATGACAGACCTCTCTCCTCTTACCCCAATCCTCTCTTCCCCCCACATCTCCAGAGATCTACATCCAGAATCAAAACTATGGTGGACTTCCAAAGGCCTAGATAGGCTTGACCACTGGTTTATAAATGACTAAATCCTTTCGTTTGAACAAATAAGAAATATTTTTCAACTACCATTAAGAGAATACTTTAACTTCTGCAAACTTATGTTACTACCTTAGTAAGGACCTGGGGGCCTCCCAGAACCAGCAGGCTACCTAGCATTTGTAAAGATGACCCATTAACCTGGGGTATCTTAGGCTTACTATATACGATCTTTAATACCCCTCCTCGGAATCCCAAACCCATATTCATGAGCAAATGTGAGCATGACTTAGCCCAAGAATGGGATTCAGAGAAATGGGAAAAAATCCTTCGGTAACCTTTCCAAGGGATCATTGAATCATAATAGAACCTACATCATCCCTGATAGGCTCAACAAAATGAAACCCCAAAAAAGCGCTGAGTGTTTTAGAGGATGTTGAACGTTAGGGACATTTTTTATATTCAACATTCCAATCCTTCCTACAATTGGAACATGCCTTTTAGGGTCTCACAAGCCCTCTCTCTCCAACTCCCAAAATAAATTACTTAAATTTATAATGTTAGCTTCCAAAAGCCACATCGCTAGGAAATGGAAGGACACAAGCCAGAACTTCCAAGAAATCATCAACAAAATGATTTTGTTAATAATTAATGAAAGATTAACACATACAATATCTGATGAATCTGGGAAATCTGGCTTATGTCCCCTAACAGCATTGCCTTACGGTAAGGGGAATATATCCTCCAGTGAACAGAACCAGACAGGAAGTTAGAAACCTACATTTAGAACGGGCAATTGGCTCCCCCCTTTCGTTTTCTTCCCTACTAGTGACTTCCCTCTTTCCGACTAGTGCTCTGTGATGAAAGATGGCTGGCTTAATATTTATTCATTCTTAAAGTAAAAGGGCTAAAGTAAACAAGCCGATTTTTCAATTCTCGAGTATTAATTTCTAGATATGCGGCCTAATTATACCTTATACAACCGTCTTTTTTTAAAATAATTTTTATTGACGAAATACAGTTAATAAATGAATTAAAAAGTGTCAAAAGCAAAACATAAACAGTAAAGGTACATATCTTGGGAAGTATTTCGGGCCAAGGGTGACAGTTTTTCTGAAAAAGCGCTGTTTGTTGAAAGGTCACTACACCCATGATGCCGAGGGTTCTTGGTCAAACACGGCTTTAGTTTGCATAACAGTACCAAAATTGGGCCTCTTCTAAATGGCAAAGTTTTACCTTCTCTGATGAGTCATGTTTTCTACTCCATTAACTGGATGGACGTTGGCGTGTCAGACGCAAAACCTCAGAGAACAAACACTCTGCAACCATTATTTGGCATTGTCTGGGTCCACGCATACCTCTGGAAGACACTCTCAACCGCTTGGGTTATCTATCCATCCTTGCAGAACAAGTACACACAAACATTTGGATTGTCTTCCCTGGAGCGGGAAGTAGGACAATACAACATGACATACAGTCGAATTGTCCGGGAGTGGTTGGAGGAGTGCGTCAAAGACTTCTAAGTCCTTCCCTGGCCTCCAAATTCCCAATACCTGAATCCTATTGAGCACCTTTGGGATCACCTTGATCATCATGTTCGCTGTGTGGATCCTCCACCACGCACTCTTCAGCACCACGCACTCTTCGTCAGATGGCTTCATATACCCCTGCCAACCTTACAGCAACTTATTGACTGCTGCTGTCCATGCTGCACGCGGCGGTTATTCACCTCCATTTAAGTCAAAATTCCCGAGTTCAGACACACGAAAATCCCCTAAGCGAGAGAAAAAATGGCAGACGAAAAAAATGAAAACGAGGCTCAAAGCCCAGCCACGTACAACTTACCCAAGAAGGGATCCGAGATAAGCTCGGAAACCAGCATTAACCCCACGGGATCCGAGATAAGCTTGGAGACCTGCATTAACCCCACATTAACCATCGCAGTGGGGGTCCAGATCGCACGTTAAAGGACCCGTTATAAAAGAAAACAAATATACACTATCACCCTGTCACTCATGGGGGTCAATACAGACCCCCATAAGAACTTAAATAACCCCCTCACTCATGGGGGTCAATACAGACGCCCATAAGCCCTTCATTAACCCCCTCACTCATGGGGGTCAATATAGACCCCCATAAGCCCTTCATTAACCCTGTCACTCATGGGGGTCAATACAGACCCCCATAAGCACTTAATTAACCCCCTCACTCATGAGGGTCAATACAGACCCCCATAAACCCCTAATTAACCCTGTCATTTATGGGGTCAATATAGACCCCCATAAGCCCTTCATTAACCCTGTCACTCATGGGGGTCAATACATACCCCCATAAGCCCTTCATTAACTGTGTCACTCATGGGGGTCAATACAGACCCCCATGAGCACTTCATTAACCCCCTCACTCATGGGGGTCAATATAGACCCCCATAAGCCCTTCATTAACTCTGTCAATCATGGGGGTCAATATAGACCCCCATAAACCCCTAATTAACCCTGTCATTCATGGGGGTCAATATACACCCCCATAAGCCCTTCATTAACCCCCTCACTCATGGGGGTCAATACAGACCCCCATAAGCCCTTCATTAACCCTGTCACTCATGGGGGTCAATACAGACCCCCATAAGCCCTTCATTAACCCAGTCACTCATGGGGGTCAATATAGACCCCCATAAGCCCTTCATTAACCCTGTCACTCATGGGGGTCAATACAGACCCCCATAAGCCCTTCATTAACCCTGTCACTCATGGGGGTCAATAGAGACCCTCATAAGCACTTAATTAACCCCCTTACTCATGGGAGTCAATACAGACCCCCATAAGCCCTTCATTAACCCTGTCACTCAAGGGGTTCAATATAGACCCCCATAAGCCCTTCATTAACCCTGTCACTCATGGGGGTCAATACAGACCCCCATAAGCCCTTCATTAACCCTGTCACTTATGGGGGTCAATACAGACCCCCATAAGCACTTAATTAACCCCCTCACTCATGGGGGCCAATACAGACCCCCATAAGTTCTTCATTAACCCTGTCACTCATGGAGGTCAATAGAGACCCTCATAAGCACTTAATAAACCCCCTTACTCATGGGGGCCAATACAGACCCCCATAAGCCCTTCATTAACCCTGTCACTCATGGGGGTCAATATAGACCCCCATAAGCCCTTCATTAACCCTGTCACTCATGGGGGTCAATACAGACCCCCATAAGCCCTTCATTAACCCAATACAGACCCTCTTAAGCCTCTATTTAACCCCATCAGTCCCATAAGGGTATATTATGACCATTATGGGCCTGTTACAACCCAACATTAACCACATAAGGCCATGACGGTCCTCAAGGACCATCATGACACTAAGTATAAACACTACACTGCACTATACCCCCCCAATTACATAAAATAAAAAAACTGTCACAAAAAATTGAAAATCGACATTACAAAAATAAAAAAAGGAACATTACAGAAAATAAAAAAATACATTACAACCCCCCCCCTCTACAGAAAAAAAAAATGACACACCTGAAAAGGAAATACATATAATACAATACATACAATATAATACATACAATATAATACAATACAATACAATAAAAATAATACAATATAATACAATACAATTAAATACAATACAATACACCCCTATCTAATATACAATACATTCTATCTATCTAATATACATCCCCCAGTCTATCTAAATAAATACCACAATCTAATATACAATACATGCTATGCTATCTATATAAAACACATACCCCTAGCTAACATACAATAAATGTTATTTATATATAAAAAAAATCCAATTCTAAGCTAAAATAAAATAATTAAGACCACTTACCTTTGCAGATGTCCATTCAGATCAGGCACCTAGGGGAAAAAAAATTAAAAAATTAGTGCAACACGTTTACAGTAAATACTAAACATTCTAAATATTATACTCACCTTTCCGGCATGTCCCGTCCTTATTCTCCGTTGCGGCCCCTGTTAAAAAAAAACATAACATTCATACACATACATAAACATAAAAATAAAATAAACATAATCTACATTGTACTTACCTCCCCGCGATGTCTCCGGCCTCCTCCTGCTCCTCTACTGTCACGCCCTGTAAAAAAAAAAAATACTCACATCCGCACTCACGGACATCCCCGACGCCAATGAGGCTCCCGGAGACTTTACCGGAAGAAAATAGGCAATGGCGCCTTCTGATTGGTTGAAATCGCTGTTTATCAAATTCACCCAAGGCGCCAATGTGTGAGCCAACCAGAAAGGGATACACCCTAAAATGCCACTCTGATTGGACAATGCACCTGTCAATCTTTATTTAAACCAATCACAAGGCGCAGATGCCTTCAGGCAATCACAATGGAATACACCCCCACAGGGTGAATGGCTGGAGGCATCTGCGCATTCTGATTGGTTGCACTAACAATAGCCAATCACAATGAAATACACCCTCACGTACTGATTGGTGAAGGATTTGCGCCTTCTCATTGGCTATTGTCAATGTCAATCAGTTTTACAGCCAATGGGAAGGCGCAGATGTCTTCACCAATCAGTACGTGTGGGTGTATCCCATTGTGATTCGCTGATGGCAATAAAGCTTTCGAATTGGTTCAAATAAAGATTGACAGGTGCGTTATCCAATCAGCGTGGGATTTTGGGGTGTATCCCTTTCTTATTGGTTCACAATTGGCGTCTTCTCATTGGCTGAATTTGATAGACAGCGTTTTCAGCCAATCAGAAGCCTCATTGCCAATTTTATTCTGGAACACTCCGTAGGAAGCTCATTAGTGTCGGAGACATTCGCCAGGGCAGATGTGTGTTGTTGTTTTTTTTTTTTTTTTTTAAATAGCGCAGATGCTTCCGGGGCACAACACGAGGAGGCCGGAGACATCGTGGGGAGGTAAGTATAATGTAGATTGTGTTTATTTTACTTGGTTTCATGTTTATGTATGTGTGCTAATGTAATGTTTTTTTTTAGCAGGGGCCGCGCCACAGAAGCAAAGATGATGGAGGACGTGACATGCTGGAACGGGACATGCTGGAAAGGTGAGTATAATATTTAGAATATTTAGAATGTTTACTTATTTTACGTGTTGTATTCATTTTTTTTTTCTTTTTTACCCTAGGTTGGTGATCTGAAGAAACATCTCAAAGGTAAGTGGTCTTAATTATTTTATTGTAGCTTAGAATTAGGTTGCTATATAGAGATAGCATGTACTGTATATTAGATAGATAGGGGGATGTATAGTACATAGATAGTATTTATTGTATATTAGATAGATAGGGGGATGTATATTAGATAGGGGAATGTATATTAGATAGGGGGATGTATATTAGATAGGGGTGTATTGTATTGTATTTATTTATATTGTATTGTATTTAATTGTATTGTATGTAATTGTATTGTATTGTATGTATTATATTGTATGTATTGTATTGTATGTATTATATGTATTTCCTTTTCAGGTGTGTAATTTTTTTTTCTGTAGGGGGGGGGGGGGTTGTAATGTCTTTTTTAGTTTTCTGTAATGTTCCTTTTTTAATTTTTTATGACTTAGGTTTATTTTTTTACGGAATGTACATCTTTTATTTTTGGTGATTTTATTTTTATTTTATTTTATGTAATGTAGATTTTTGATTTTTGATGACTTTAGTTTTTTTGATTTCTGTAATTACAGTAGTTGGGAGGGGGTTATTAGGGGGTAGGCAGGTAGTGTAGGTGTTAATAGGTTAGTGTAGAGGGTGTTTAGTTGATATTTAATGTTTTATTGGGGGGGTATAGTGCAGTGTAGTGTTTATACTTAGTGTCATGATGGTCCTTGAGGACTGTCATGGCACTTATGTGGTTAATGTTGGGTTGTAACAGGCCCATAATGGTCATAATATACCCTTATGGGACTGATGGGGTTAAATAGAGGCTTATGAGGGTCTGGATAGACCCCCATAAGTGACCGGGTTAAAATGGTGTAGTGCTTACACTTTGGGTTATGACGGTCCTGGATGACCCTAATGGCACTTATAGTGTTATTATATGCATTCATTAGTGTGTTAGAGGGGTCTATATAGTTGAGGCACACAGTACACTCACATTGTGTGGCAAACAGCATTTCAACACTTTCTTTTATTGACCGTCATTTTTTGACGGGCAAGTCGCTAGTTAATCATATTTCACAAGTGTGTTAATTGATCACTGGTTTATTCTCTAAGCAACTTTTGAGCTTTTGATTTTAATATTTGAACAATTAGATATTTATTGTATTTAATATTCTGTATAGATAACCACAGTGCCCAACAAAACATCTGTTGCTTGTATTTTGTGAATATAAAAGTTTAGTGCGACTTTCTTTGTTTTATAAGGCTGTGGTTCGACAGCACAACCCAGATTGTTAAATGCCATGGGATGACTATAACTTTTTAAAGATGAAACACACAGTCCATTATAAGAACCTTGCCAGGCAGTTAATTCCATTTTATCCATGCTAAAGGATTATAAGACCTTCAGTGCTGGCTGTTAAATAGTTTACAGAACTATATATTTTTAATCACCTAGAAAATAAATAAAAATACCACTAGGATGATCTCACACACACACCTTTTATTGCATGTTTAAATGAGTGCACACAAATAAAAAACCTCCTAGAGAATTGTCTTACAGGTGTTTGATAGCAATGTGTTGAAGTCATTGTGTGTAATACAAAATATGTCACACATTATGGGCCCTATTAAATTCCAGCCTCGTAAATAAGAGGCGTCTACTTAAGCCCTACGTACTGCAACATTTTTCTAAGTTACAATGCTATTACAATCGCCCTGCTGCGAGCAACATATGAGCTACGCAGCAGGGCCGTACGTATAAACACTGCGAAAATGTACATGAGGAGTGACAGCCTGCGCGATGATCTCGCAGGCTCCCGCACCTCATCAATTGCTGCAGGGGTCCTAAACGGGACCTCCGCGGCAGTCCCCCACATAAGCCCTGCCGTGGGACTACTCCAACTACACCCCCGGCACCTAAAATGAACCCCCCTCTATGCGGGGGTCCCCATCGGGAACCCCGAAGTGTCCTCACATTAACACCTTGCTGCAGGGGTCCATAGGGACCCCCGCAGCTCCCACACATTAACCCCTTGCAGCGGGGGTACGCGATCGGCACTGTTCACGCCCCTGCTGCATTTAATACTTTTAACTTTTTCGCTGCGGCTCCTTAAAGGGCCCGCGGCACCACTATAACTAATCCCGGTCGCAGGACCTAAAATTAACCCCACTCTATGCTGGGGGTCCGCATCGGGACCCCCAAGTATCCCCACATTAACCCCTTGCAGCGGGGGTCCCCGATCTGCATAGATCATGCCCCCGCTGCATTTAAAAAATGTAAATTCCCTGCCGCGGCTCCTTAAAGGGCCCGCGGCACACTATTACTAATCCCGGCCACGGCACCTACAATTAACACCCCTTTATGCTGGGGGTCCCCATCGGGACCCCCAAAGTGTCCCCACATTAAGCCCTTGCTGCAGGGGTCCATAGGGACCCCCGCAGCCCCCCCACATTAACCCCCTGCAGCGGTGGTCTCCGATCGGCACCGATCGTGACCCCGCTGCATTACAATTTTTAAATTCCCCGTCTTGCGGGTGCTTAAAGGACCGTAAAGGTCCTGAAAGGACTCGCACAAAAAAATATTAACCCCTGGCAACTATAATTAACCCTATAACTCATGGGGGTCAATACAGACCCTCATAAGCACTTAATTACCCCTATAACTAATGGGGGTCAATACAGACCCCCTTAAGGCAATAATTAACCCTATAATTCAGAGGGGTCAATACAGATCCCCATAAGGCCTTAATTAACCCTGTCACTCATGGGGGTCAATACAGACCCCCATAAGCACTTAATTAACCCTGTCACTCATGGGGGTCAATACAGACCCCCATAAGCCAATAATTAACCCTATAATTCATGGGGGTCACTACAGACCCCCATAAGCACTTAATTAACCCTATAACTCATGAGGGTCAATACAGACCCCCATAAGCCAATAAATAACCCTATAATTCATGGGGGTCAATACAGACCCCCATAAGGCCTTAATTAACCCTGTCACTCATGGGGGTCAATACAGACCCCCATAAGCACTTAATTAACCCTGTCACTCATGGGGGTCAATACAGACCCCCATAAGCCAATAATTAACCCTATAATTCATGGGGGTCACTACAGACCCCCATAAGGCCTTGATTAAGCCTGTCACTCATGAGGGTCAATACAGACCCCCATAAGCACTTAATTAACCCTATAACTCATGAGGGTCAATACAGACCCCCATAAGCCAATAAATAACCCTATAATTCATGGGGGTCAATACAGACCCCCATAAGGCCTTAATTAACCCTGTCACTCATGGGGGTCAATACAGACCCCCATAAGCACTTAATTAACCCTATAACTCATGGGGGGCAATGTGTGAGCCAATTAGGATGGGATACACCCCAATATCCCACCCTGATTGGCTAAAGCACCTGTCAATCTCTATTGGAACCACTCACAAGGCGCAGATGCCTTCAGACAATCACTATGGGATACACCCCACGGAGTGATTGGGTGAAGACATCGGCGCATCCTGATTGGCTCACACAAATTTGACAACTTCTGATTGGCTGAAATTGATAGACAGCTTTTTCAGCCAATCACAAGCCTCCATTGCCAATTTTCTCCCGGAAAAGGCTACAGGAGGCTCATTAGCGTCGGGGAGGTCTGCAAGTGCAGACCTCTGTTAGTTTTTTTTTTGTTTTTTTTTTAGAGTGTGGATGGTTCCAGGGCCAAGCCGGGGCTGAAGGTGAGGAGGTCGGGGACATTGTGGGGAGGTAAGTTGAATGTATATTTATATGTTTATATGTTTATTTTATTTGATGTTTGTATATTGTATTACTGTATTGTGTTTTTTTAACAGGGCCGCGCCGGAAGAGCTGAACAATGACGGGACATGCTGGAAAGGTGAGTAGAATATTTAGAATGTATATAATGTTTATTTATTTTATGTTAATGTTTTGTACTAATTATTTTGTTTTGTTTTACCTCTAGGTTAGTGATCTGAAGGGACATCTTAAAGGTAAGTGGTCTTAATTATTTTAGCTTAGAATTAGGGTCTGTGTATGTAGTTAGGACTGTTATTATTTTATTTTAGCTTAGAATTAGGGTCTGTGTATGTAGTTAGGATTTATTGTATATTAGATAGATAGGGGGATGTATTTGATGTAGTTATGATTTATTTTATATTAAATAGATTGTATGTTAGATATGGGGTATTTGATTTGTATTATATGTAATGTAATGTATTGTATGTAATGTATTATATGTAATGTATTGTATGTAATGTATTATATGTAATGTATTGTATGTATGTATGTATGTATTGTATTGTGTATGTCTGTCTTTACTTTTCAGGTGTGTAATTTTTTTTTCTTTATATACCCTTATGGGACTGATGGGGTTAAATAGAGGCTTATGGGGGTCTGTATTGACCCCCATGAGTTACAGGGTTAATTAAGGCCTTATGGGGGTCTGTATTGACCCCCATGAATTATAGGGTTAATTAAGGCCTTATGGGGGTCTGTATTGACCCCATGAATTATAGAGTTTAATTTATGCCTTATTGCGGTCTGTATTGAACCCATGAATTATAGGGTTAATTATTGGCTTATGGGGGTCTGTATTGAACCCCATGAATTATAGGGTTAATTATTGGCTTATGGGGGTCTGTATTGACCCCATGAATTATAGGGTTAATTAAGGCCTTATGGGGGTCTGTATTGACCCCCATGAATTATAGGTTTCATTTTTGGCTTATGGGGGTCTGTATTGACCCCATGAATTATAGAGTTAATTAAGGCCTTATGGGGGTCTGTATTGCCCCCATGAATTATAGGGTTAATTAAGGTCTTATGGGGGTCTCTATTGACCCCCATGAATTATAGGGTTCATTTTTGGCTTATGGGGGTCTGTATTGACCCCATGAATTATAGAGTTAATTAAGGCCTTATGGGGGTCTGTATTGCCCCCATGAATTATAGGGTTAATTAAGGTCTTATGGGGGACTCTATTGACCCCCATGAATTATAGGGTTAATTATTGGCTTATGGGAGTCTGTATTGACCCCCATGAATTATAGGGTTAATTAAGGCCTTTTGGGGTCTGTATTGACCCCCATGAATTATAGGGTTAATTATTGGCTTATGGGGGTCTGTATTGACCCCCATGAATTATAGGGTTTATTAAGGCCTAATGGGGGTCTCTATTGACCCCCATGAATTATAGTGCTAATTATTGGCTTATGGGAGTCTGTATTGACCCCCATGAATTATCGGGTTAATTTAGGCCTTTTGGGGGTCTGTATTGACCCCCATGAATTATAGGGTTTATGAACGCCTTATGGGGGTCTCTATTGACCCCCAGGAATTATAGGATTAATTATTGGCTTATGGGGGTCTGTATTGACCCCCATGAATTATAGGGTTAATTAAGGCCTTATGGGGGTCTGTATTGACCCCCATAAATTATAGGGTTAATTAAGGTCTTATGGGGGTCTCTATTGACCCCCATGAATTATAGGGTTAATTATAGGCTTATGGGAGTCTGTATTGACCCCCATGAATTATAGGGTTAATTAAGGCCTTATGGGGGTCGGTATTGACCCCCATGAATTATAGGGTTAATTATTGGCTTATGGGGGTCTGTATTGTTCCCCATGAATTATAGGGTTTATTATGGCCTTATGGGGGTCTCTATTGATCCCCAGGAATTATAGGGTTAATTATTGGCTTATGGGGGTCTGCATTGACCCCCATGAATTATAGGGTTAATTATTGGCTTATGGGAGTCTGTATTGACCCCCATGAATTATAGGGTTAATTAAGGCCTTTTGGGGGTCTGTATTGACCCCCATGAATTATAGGGTTAATTAAGGCGTTATGGGGGTCTGTATTGACCCCCATGAATTATAGGGTTTATTAAGGCCTTATGGGGGTCTGTATTGACCCCCATGAATTATAGGGTTAATTATTGGCTTATGGGGGCCTGTATTGACCCCCATGAATTATAGGGTTAATTATTGGCTTATGGGGCTCTGTATTGACCCCATGAATTATAGGGTTAATTAATGCCTTATGGGGGTCTGTATTGACCCCCATGAATTATAGGGTTAATTATTGGCTTATGGGGGTCTGTATTGAACCCCATGAATTATAGGGTTTATTAAGGCCTTATGGGGATCTCTATTGACCCCCATGAATTATAGGGTTAATTATTGGCTTATGGGGTCTGTATTGACCCCCAGGAATTATAGGGTTAATTTTTGGCTTATGGGGGTCTGTATTGACCCCATGAATTATAGAGTTAATTAAGGCCTTATGGGGGTCTGTATTGCCCCCATGAATTATAGGGTTAATTAAGGTCTTATGGGGGTCTCTATTGACCCCCATGAATTATAGGGTTAATTATTGGCTTATGGGAGTCTGTATTGACCCCCATGAATTATAGGGTTAATTAAGGCCTTTTGGGGTCTGTATTGACCCCCATGAATTATAGGGTTAATTATTGGCTTATGGGGGTCTGTATTGACCCCCATGAATTATAGGGTTTATTAAGGCCTAATGGGGGTCTCTATTGACCCCCATGAAATATAGTGTTAATTATTGGCTTATGGGAGTCTGTATTGACCCCCATGAATTATAGGTTTAATTAAGGCCTTTTGGGGGTCTGTATTGACCCCCATGAATTATAGGTTTTATTAAGGCCTTATGGGGGTCTCTATTGACCCCCAGGAATTATAGGGTTAATTATTGGCTTATGGGGGTCTGTATTGACCCCCATGAATTAGAGGGTTAATTATTGGCTTATGGGAGTCTGTATTGACCCCCATGAATTATAGGGTTAATTAAGGCCTTTTGGGGGTCTGTATTGACCCCCATGAATTATAGGGTTAATTAAGGCCTATTGGGGGTCTGTATTGACCCCCATGAATTATAGGGTTAATTAAGGCCTTATGGGGGTCTGTATTGACCCCCATGAATTATAGGGTTTATTAAGGCCTTATGGGGGTCTGTATTGACCCCCATGAATTATAGGGTTAATTATTGGCTTATGGGGGCCTGTATTGACCCCCATGAATTATAGGGTTAATTATTGGCTTATGGGGCTCTGTATTGACCCCATGAATTATAGTGTTAATTAATGCCTTATGGGGGTCTGTATTGACCACCATGAATTATAGGGTTATATATGGTCTTATGGGGGCCTGTATTGACCCCCATGAATTATAGGGTTAATTATTGGCTTATGGGGCTCTGTATTGACCCCATGAATTATAGTGTTAATTAATGCCTTATGGGGGTCTGTATTGACCACCATGAATTATAGGGTTATATATGGTCTTATGGGGGTCTCTATTGACCCCCATGAATTATAGGGTTAATTATTGGCTTATGGGCATCTGTATTGACCCCCATGAATTATAGGGTTAATTAAGGCCTTTTGGGGGTCTGTATTGACCCCCATGAATTATAGGGTTAATTAAGGCCTTATGGGGGTCTGTATTGACCCCCATGAACTATAGGGTTAATTATTGGCTTATGGGGGTCTGTATTTACCCCCATGAATTATAGGGTTTATTAAGGCCTTATGGGGGTCTCTATTGACCCCCATGAATTATAGGGTTAATTATTGGCTTATGGGGGTCTGTATTGACCCCCCTGAATTATAGGGTTAATTTTTGGCTTATGGGGGTCTGTATTGACCCCATGAATTATAGAGTTAATTAAGGCCTTATGGGGGTCTGTATTGCCCCCATGAATTATAGGGTTAATTAAGGCCTTATGGGCATCTGTATTGACCCCCATGAATTATAGGGTTTATTAAGGCCTTATGGGGGTCTCTATTGACCCCCAGGAATTATAGGGTTAATTATTGGCTTATGGGGGTCTGTATTGACCCCCATGAATTATAGTGTTAATTATTGGCTTATGGGAGTCTGTATTGACCCCCATGAATTATAGGGTTAATTAAGGCCTTTTGGGGGTCTGTATTGACCCCCATGAATTATAGGGTTAATTAAGGCCTTATGGGGGTCTGTATTGACCCCCATGAATTATACGGTTTATTAAGGCCTTATGGCGGTCTGTATTGACCCCCATGAATTATAGGGTTAATTATTGGCTTATGGGGGCCTGTATTGACCCCCATGAATTATAGGGTTAATTATTGGCTTATGGGGCTCTGTATTGACCCCATGAATTATAGTGTTAATTAATGCCTTATGGGGGTCTGTATTGACCACCATGAATTATAGGGTTATATATGGTCTTATGGGGGTCTCTATTGACCCCCATGAATTATAGGGTTAATTATTGGCTTATGGGCATCTGTATTGACCCCCATGAATTATAGGGTTAATTAAGGCTTTTTGGGGGTCTGTATTGACCCCCATGAATTATAGGGTTAATTAAGGCCTTATGGGGGTCTGTATTGACCCCCATGAATTATAGGGTTAATTATTGGCTTATGGGGGTCTGTATTGACCACCATGAATTATAGGGTTTATTAAGGCCTTATGGGGGTCTCTATTGACCCCCATGAATTATAGGGTTAATTATTGGCTTATGGGGGTCTGTATTGACCCCCATGAATTATAGGGTTAATTTTTGGCTTATGGGGGTCTGTATTGACCCCATGAATTATAGAGTTAATTAAGGCCTTATGGGGGTCTGTATTGCCCCCATGAATTATAGGGTTAATTAAGGTCTTATGGGGGTCTCTATTGTCCCCCATGAATTATAGGGTTAATTATTGGCTTATGGGAGTCTGTATTGACCCCCATGAATTATAGGGTTAATTAAGGCCTTTTGGGGTCTGTATTGACCCCCATGAATTATAGGGTTAATTATTGGCTTATTGGGGTCTGTATTGACCCCCATGAATTATAGGGTTTATTAAGGCCTAAAGGGGGTCTCTATTGACCCCCATGAATTATAGGGTTAATTATTGGCTTATGGGGGTCTGTATTGACCCCTATGAATTATAGGGTTTATTAAGGCCTTATGGGGGTCTCTATTGACCCCCATGAATTATAGGGTTAATTATTGAGTTATGGGGGTCTGTATTGACCACCATGAATTATAGGGTTATTTATTGGCCTATGGGAGTCTGTATTGACCCCCATGAATTATAAGGTTAATTAAGGCCTTATGGGGGTCTGTATTGCCCCCCATGAATTATAGGGTTAATTATTGGCTATGGGGGTCTGTATTGACCCCCATGAATTATAGGGTTAATTATTGGCTTATGGGCATCTGTATTGACCCCCAGGAATTACAGGGTTAATTAAGGCCTTATGTGGGTCTGTATTGACCCCATACATTATAGGAATAATTAAGGCCTTATGTGGGTCTCTATTGATCCCCATGAATTATAGGGTTAATTATTGGCTTATGGGGGTCTGTATTGACCCCCATGAATTATAGGGTTAATTAGGGCCTTATGGGGGTCTGTATTGACCCCCATGAATTATAGGGTTAATTAGGACCTTACTGGGGTCTGAATTGACCCCCATGAATTATAGGGTTAATTATTGGCTTATGTGGGTCTGTATTGACCCCCATGAATTATAGGGTTAATTAAGGCCTTTTGGGGCCTGTATTGACCCCCATGAACTATAGGGTTAATTATTGGCTTATGGGGGTCTGTATTGACCCCCATGAATTATAGGGTTAATTAAGGCCTTATGGGGGTCTGTATTGACCCCCATGAATTATAGGATTAATTATTGGCTTATGGGGGTCTGTATTGACCCCCATGAATTATAGGGTTAATTAAGGCCTTATGGCGGTATGTATTGACCCCCATGAATTATAGGGTTAATTAAGGCCTTATGGGGGTCTGTATTGAACATCATGAATTATAGGGTTAATTATTAGATTTTGGGAGTCTGTATTGACCCCCATAAATTATAGGGTTAATTAAGGCCTTATGGGGGTCTGTATTGACCCCCACGAATTATAGGGTTAATTATTGGCTTATGGGGGTCTGTATTGACCCCCATGAATTATAGGGTTAATTAAGGCCTTATGGGGTTCTGTATTGACCCCCATGAATTATAGGGTTAATTAAGGCCTTATGGGGTTCTGTATTGACCCCCATGAATAGCAGGGTTAATTATTGGCTTATGGGGGTCTGTATTGACCCCTATGAATTATAGGGTTAATTATAGTTCCCTGGGGTTAATATTTTTTAGTTCGACTCCTTTCAGGACCTTTACGGTCCTTTAAGGACCAGCGAGGCGGGAAATTTAAAAATTGAAATGCAGTAGGGTCACGATTGGTGCCGATCCGTGACCCCCGCTGCAAGGGGTTTAAGTGGGGACACTTCGGAGGTCCCCCCAGCATAGAGGGGGGTTAATATTAGGCCCCTGCTGCATTTAAAAAATGTAAATTCCCCGTCACGGCTCCTTAAAGGGCCTGCGGCACACTATTACTAATCCCGGCGGCGGCACCTACAATTAACCCCTCTCTATGCTGGGACCCCCGAAGTGTCCCAACATTAAGCCCTTGCTGCAGGGGTCCATAGGGTCCCCCGCAGCCCCCCCACTTTAACCCCCTGCAGCGGGGGTCCCCATAAGCACTTAATTAACCCTATAACTCATGGGGGTCAATACAGACCCCCATAAGCACTTAATTAACCCTGTCACTCATGGGGGTTAATACAGACCCCCATAAGCCAATAAATAACCCAATAATTCATGGGGGTCAATACAGACCACCATAAAGCCTTAATTAACCATGTCACTCAAGGGGGTCAATAAAGACCCCCATAAGCACTTAATTAACCTTATAACTCATGGGGGTAAATGTGTGAGCCAATCAGGATGGGATACACCCCAATATCCCACCCTGATTGGCTAAAGCATCTGTCAATATCTATTGGAACCAATCACAAGGCTCAGATGCCTTCAGCCAATCACTATGGGATACACCCCCACGGAGTGATTGGGTGAAGACATCTGCGCATCCTGATTGGCTCACACATTGACCACTTCTGATTGGCTGAAATTGATAGACAGCTTTTTCAGCCAATCACAAGCCGCCATTGCCAATTTCCTCCCGGGAAAAGGCTACGGGAGGCTCATTAGCGTCGGGGAGGTCTGCGAGTGAAGACCTCTGTTAGTTTTTTGATTATTTTTTTTTAGAGCGTGGATGGTTCCAGGGCCCAGCCGGGGCTGAAGGGGAGGAGGCCGGGAACATCGCGGGGAGGTAAGTTGAATGTATATTTATATGTTTATATGTTTATTTTATTTGATGTTTGTATATTGTATTACTGTATTGTGTTTTTTTAACAGGACCGCGCCGGAAGAGCTGAACAATGACGGGACATGCTGGAAAGGTGAGTAGAATATTTAGAATGTATATAATGTTTATTTATTTTATGTTAATGTTTCGTACTAATTATTTTGTTTTGTTTTACCTCTAGGTTAGTGATCTGAAGGGACATCTTAAAGGTAAGTGGTCTTAATTATTTTATTTTAGCTTAGAATTAGGGTCTGTGTATGTAATTAGGACTGTTATTATTTTATTTTAGCTTAGAATTAGGGTCTGTGTATGTAGTTAGGATTTATTGTATATTAGATAGATAGGGGGATGTATTTGATATAGTTATGATTTATTTTATATTAAATAGATTGTATGTTAGATAGATATGGGGTATTTGATTTGTATTATATGTAATGTATTGTATTGTATGTATGTATGTATGTATTGTATTGTGTATGTCTGTCTTTCCTTTTCAGGTGTGTAATTTTTTTTTTCTCTAGTGGGGGGGGGGCTTCTAATGAATTTTTTGTAGGTTTTTTTTTCTGTACTGTAGGTTTTTTTTTTCTCTGTGCTGTAGGTTTTTTTTATTTTCTGTACTGTAGGTTTGTTTTTTTTTGGAAATTAGAATGGTGGGGAGGTTTATTAGGGGGTAGGTAGGCATTCAACTTACCTCCCCGCGATGTCCCCGTCCTCCTCCCGTTGAGGCCCCGGCTGGGCCCTGGAACCATCCACGCTCTAAAAAAAAATAATCAAAAAACTAACAGAGGTCTGCACTCGCAGACCTCCCCGACGCTAATGAGCCTCCCGTAGCCTTTTCCGGGAGGAAATTGGCAATGGCGGCTTATGATTGGCTGAAAAAGCTGTCTATCAATTTCAGCCAATCAGAAGTCGTCAATGTGTGAGCCAATCAGGATGCGCAGATGTCTTCACCCAATCACTCCGTGGGGGTGTATCCCATAGTGATTGGCTGAAGGCATCTGAGCCTTGTGATTGGTTCCAATAGAGATTGACAGATGCTTTAGCCAATCAGGGTGAGATATTGGGGTGTATCCCATCCTGATTGGCTCACACATTGACCCCCATGAGTTATAGGGTTAATTAAGTGCTTATGGGGGTCTGTATTGACCCCCATGAGTGACATGGTTAATTAAGGTCTTATGGGAGTCTGTATTGACCCCCATGAATTATAGGGTACATTATTGGCTTATGGGAGTCTGTATTGACCCCCATGAATTATAGGGTTAATTAAGGCCTTATGGGGGTCTGTATTGACACCCATGAATTATAGGGTTAATTAAGGCCTTATGGGGGTCTGTATTGACCCCCATGAATTATAGGGTTAATTAAGGTCTTATGGGGGTCTCTATTGACCCCCATGAATTATAGGGTTAATTATTGGCTTATGGGAGTCTTTATTGACCCCCATGAGTGACAGGGTTATTTAAGGCCTTATGGGGGTCTGTATTGACCCCCATGAATTATAGGGTTAATTAAGGCCTTATTGGGGTCTGTATTGACCTCCATGAATTATAGGGTTAATTATTGGCTTATGGGAGTCTGTAATGACCCCCATGAATTATAGGGTTAATTAAGGCCTTATGGGGTCTGTATTGACCCCCATGAATTATAGGGTTAATTATTGGCTTATGGGGGTCTGTATTGACCCCCATGAATTATAGGGTTAATTATTGGCTTATGGGAGTCTGTAATGACCCCCATGAATTATAGGGTTAATTAAGGCCTTTATGAGGATCTGTATTGACCCCCACAAACTATAGGGTTAATTAAGGCCTTATGGGGTCTGTATTGACCCCCACAAATTATAGGGATAATTATTGGCTTATGGGGGTCTGTATTGACCCCCATGAATTATAAGGTTAATTAAGGCCTTATGAAGGTCTGTATTGATCCCCATGAATTATAGGGTTAATTATTAGCTTATGGGAGTCTGTATTGACCCCCACAAATTATAGGGTTAATTATTGGCTTATGGGGGTCTGTATTGAACCCCATGAATTATAGGGTTAATTAAGGCCTTATGGGCGTCTGTATTGACCCCCACGAATTATAGGGTTAATTAAGGCCTTATGGGGGTCTGTATTGACCCCCACAAATTATAGGGATAATTATTGGCTTATGGGGTTCTGTATTGACCCCCATGAATTATAGGGTTAATTAAGGCCTTATGGGGGTCTGTATTGACTCCCATGAATTATAGGGTTAATCAAGGCCTTATGGGGGTCTGTATTGACCCCCATGAATTATAGTGTTAATTAAGGCCTTATGGGGGTCTGTATTAATGTGGGGGGCTGCGGGGGTCCCTATGGACCCCTGCAGCAATGGGTTTATGTGTGGACACTTCGGGGGTCCCGATGGGGACCCCCAGCATAGAGGGGGGTTAATATTAGGTGCAGCGGCCAGGATTAGTAATAGTGTGCTGCGTGCCATTTAAAGAGGCGCGGCGGGGACTTTAAAACTTTTAAATGCAGCGGGGGCCGGATTGTTGCCGATTGGGGACCCCCGCTGCAAGGGGTTAATGTGGGGATGCTGCAGGCGTCCCGATAGAGACCCCTGCAGCATTGGGATGTGTATAGGGAGCAGGGGGAGCCTCACACTGCTGTCTCGGGCTGCTTCGAGGCAGCACGTAGAGGTTTTAGGATCCTTTGCGGGCACTTTTTGTGCCGTAGGGATTCTTCCGAAATGCGAGAATCACTCGTAGATTTAAGGCTGCGTGTGAGTACGTAGCTCTCTCGGAGCCTATTCTCGGCCATTTTTCGTAGTCATATCGCAAAGCAGGCTGCAAGAGATTCGGTACTTGCAAACAGCAAAAAACTGCCTTTTGCAAGCACAGAGAGAACTACAAGGGAGATTTTAATGAGGCCCTCAGTGTTTGTTAAGAGAGAGAGCAGATAAGAGTATGAATTATACAATTTCAACATCCTACGATATCCGCTGGGATAAAAACAATCTGTCAGGTCTTCCATGTTTATAATTCTTTTACTGAAAAGTACATTTTATAACCCCTTCTGGATTGTTAACTTGACATGGTAAAGGGGGATGTGTACTTTGATGAAGCTGTTAGATAAACAATGTGGGGTCACCCAAGATGGACAGGTCAAAGAAATCATGACCCACTGGAGAAGGAACTGGTAATCCACCACTGTATATTTGCCAAGAAAACCTTATGAATGAGCACAACCAGAAACACAGACACAGAGAGTCAGGCACGACTAAACGACTACACAACAACAACAACAATATTTTATAAATACTTCAAGAATCAATGTAAGGCTTTGTAAAGTAAACTTCTTTTGCCAAGAGGTTTAAGACTGACAAGAGATCACCCTAACTTAATGCTAGAAGGGTTCCTCGTTAAATAATTAAAAGGGTTCTTCACAGTAAGGGCAGTCAAACTATGGAACTTTCTACCAAAGGAGATTGTAACAACAGATTTGATATATAACTTCCAAAAGGGGTTGATTACATATTTGAATATTAAACGCATATTCAAGTGAGGTGGGATATGAATGCATCTTGTAGAGGAGCATTATAACCCACCAAGCAAAAATGTTTGCATGAAAAAAAGCAAGCTACTTTTGCAAAAAAAACATTTTTTTGTGCTGGGGTGATGTAGACACCCCCAGAAATGGCCGATGCGCTATAGGGTACAGTTGTTTGTCTGTGTGATGGGGCAATTCACTGGGGATGGAGGGCAATTGACTGGGGCTGGGGGATGTCACAGGGCAATTGACTGGGACTGGAGGGCAATTCATTGGGGCTGGGGAAGTGATGGAGCAATTCACTGTGGCTGAGGGAGGTCACAGGGCAATTCACTGGCACTGGGGGAGGTCATGGGGCAATTCACTGGGGCTGGATGGCAATTCACTGGGGGTGATGGGGCCAATTCACTGGGGGAGGGGGAGAAGGTGGCAAGTCTCTGGGGAAATCATGGGGCAATTCACTGGGGCTGGAGGGCAATTCACTGGGGCTGGCGCAGGTGATGGAGGCAATTCACTGTGGCTGGGGGAGGTCACAGGGCAATTCACTGGGGCTGGGAAGGTCACAGGGCAATTAATTGGGGCTGAGGGAGGTGATGGGGCAATTCACTGGGGCTGGGGGAGGTCACAGAGCAATTCACTGTGGCTGAGGCAGGTGATGGAACAAATCACTGGGGCTGGGGAAGGTCACTGGGCAATTCACTGGGGCTGAGAAAGGTGATGGGGCATTTCACTGGGGCTGGGGAGGTCACAGGGCAATTCACTGGGACTGGAGGGCAATTCACTGGGGCCAGGGGAAGTCACGGGGCAATTCACTAGGGCAGATGATGGGGCAATTCACTGGGGCTGGGGGAGGTCATGGGTTAATTCACTGAGGCTGGGGGAGGACACAGTAAAATTCACTGGGGCTGGGGCAGGTGATGGGGCAATTCACTGGGGCTGGGGAAGGTGATGGGTTAATTCACTGAGGCTGGGGGAGGACACAGTAAAATTCACTGGGGCTGGGGCATGTCATGGGACAATTCACTGGAACTGGAGGGCAATTTGCTGGGGCTGGGGAGTTACAGGTGCAACTCACTGGGGCTGGGGGAGGTCATGGGGCAATTCACTGGGGCTGGAGGGCAATTCACTGGGACTGGGGGAAGGTGGTGAATCAATACACTGGGGCTGGAGGAGGTCACGGGGCAATTCACTGGGGCTGGAGCAGGTGATGGGGCAATTCACTGGAGCTGGGGGATTTCACAAAGCAATTCACTGGGGCTGGGGGAGGTGATTGGGGCAATTCACTGGGGCTGAGGAAGGTCACAGGACAATTTACTGGAGCTGAGGGAGTTGAAGGGGGCAATTCACTGCGGCAGGGGAAGGTCATGGGGCCATTCAGTGAGGCTGAGGGAGATGATGGGGCAATTATCTTGGGCTGGGGGAGATCACGGGGCAATTTACTGGGGCTGGAGGGCTATTCACTGGGGCTGGGGGAGGTCAAGGGGCAATTCACTGGGGCTGGAGGGCAATTCACTGAGGCTGGGGGAGATCATGGGGCAATTCACTGGGGCTAGAGAAGGAGATGGGGCATTTCACTGGTGCTGGGGAGGTCACGGGGCAATTAACTGGGACTGGAGGGTAATTTACTGGGGCCAGGGGAAGTCACAGGGCAATTCACTTTGGCTGGAGGGCAATTCACTGGGGCTGGAGGAGGTGGTGAATCAATTCACTGGAGCTGGGTGAGGTCATGGGGCAAATCACTGGGGCTGGGGGAGATGATGGGGCAATTCACTGGGGCTGGGGGAGGTCACAAGGCAATTCACTGGGGCTGGGGGAGGTGATGGGCCAATTCACTAGGGCTGAGGAAGGTCACAGCACAATTTACTGGAGCTGAGGGAGTTGAAGGGGCAATTCACTGGGGCAGGGGAAGGTTACAGGGCCATTTACTGGGGCTGAGGGAGGTGATGGGGCAATTCACTGGGGCTGGAGGATGTCACGGGGCTGGAGGGGATAAGGGGGACAGGGGGGGCATTGGTGTCTGTGTGAGTGTCTGTGTGAGTGTGTGTGTGTGTGTGTGAGTGAGTGTGTATGTGTGAGTGAGTGTGTGTCTGAGTGTCTGTCTGAGAGTGTGTCTGAGTGATCGGGCAATTCACTGGGGCTGGAGGGCAATTCACTGGGGCTGGGGGAGGTCACGGGCAATGCAATGGGGCTGTAGGGAAATTCACTGGGGCAGGGGGAAGTCACAGGGAATTTCACTGGGGCTGCGCGGTGATGCGGGCAATTCACTGGGGCTGGGGAAATCATGAGGCAATTCACTGGGGCTGGAGGGCTATTCCCTGGGGCTGGCACAGGTGATGGAGGCAATGCAATGGGGCTGGGGGAGGTCACAGGGCAATTCACTGGGGCTAAGAAGGTCACAGGGCAATTCACTGGGACTGAGGGAGGAGATGGGGCAATTCACTGGGGCTGGAGAAGGTCACTGGGCAATTCACTGGGGCTGAGGCGGGTGATGGGGCCTTTCACTGGGGCTGGGGAAGTCACGTGGCAATTCACTGGGACTGGGGCATTTCACATGGACTGGAGGGCAATTTACTAGGGTTGGGGGGTTACAGGGGCAATTCACTGGGGCTCAGGGAGGTCACAGGGCAATTCACTGGGGCTGGGGAAGGTGATGTGGCAATTCACTGGGGCTGGAGCCTTTCACTGGGGCTGTGGGAGGTCATGGTCCAATTCATAGGGACTGGAGGGCAATTTACTGGGCTGTGGGAGGTAATGAGGCAATTCACAGGGACTGGAGGGCAATTTACTGGGGCTGGGGGGTTACAGGGGTAATTCGCTGGAGCTGAGGAAGGTCACAGGACAATTAACTGGAGCTGAGGGAGTTGAAGGAGCAATTCAATGGGGCAGGGAAAAGTCACCGGGCCATTCACTGGGGCTGAGGGAGGTAATTGGGCAATTTACTGGGGCTGGAGGGATATTCACTGGGGCCAGGGGAAGTCACAGGGCAATTCACTGGGGCTGGAGGGCAATTCACTGGGGCTGGGGGAGGTGGTAAATTAATTCACTGGGGCTGGGGGAGGTCAAAAGGCAATTCACTGGCGCTGGGGGTATAAGTGTTAGGGATAAGTGTGAAGGTTGTTAGGGTTGGGTGTTAGGGTGAGGGGTGTTAGGGATAAGTGTGAGGGGTGTTAGGGTTAGGGTGAGAGGTGTTATGGATAAGTGTGAGGGGTGTTAAGGTTAGGGTAAGGGGTGTTAGGGATAAGTGTGAGGGGTGTTAGGGTGAGGCATGTTAGGAATAAGTGTGAGGGTTGTTAGGGTTAGGTGTTAGGTTGATGGGTGTTATGGATAAGTGTGAGGGGTGTTAGGGTTGGGTGCTAAGGTGAGGGGAGGATGATGATAAGGGGGGGAAGAGACACAGGGGTGTCCTTGCAGCAGAGATCAAAAGAGTCCTTCAGGACTGTATTGCACACTGTGTACATTAGCCTAGCTACGGTTTTGCCTATTGATGCAGTATCACCTACACTCAGCCTCCTCTCAGTAAGACTGCAAGTTAGTTATGATTCTAAAATGGCTGCTGTCCATGAGGTAGAATGCTCTGGAAGGGAGTGTATGCTGCTGATTGGCTGGAATGTGTCTGCTGACTGTGACATGCAGGGTCAAAGTTTGCTCAAAGATAAAGTATAGGGGGCGGTCGAATATCGCATATGTTCGCAGTTCGCCGCGAACGCGAACATGCTATGTTCGCCGGGAACAGTCCGCCGGCGAACTATTCGCGACATCTCTACTTGCAATTGTAACATATTTAAAGTTGCAAGTCTTTCTTCTGTCCTTTGTACTTGTAGTTGAATGTCATAGTCTTCACAATTTATGTCATCTATAAGACCCGGATCAAAATTAAAACTTGCACAACTTAATCCATGAGTTAAAAATACTTCTTGAATTTCCATTAATGCTTTTAAGTGTGCAATAGGTTCATTGTATCGTTGCATAAAGTCTTCAGCCATATTACTTTTAAATGTGTCCCACAAAGCTAATGCTTTTGGAGCATTTGAGAAGATACAAATAAATGCAAATTGTTCCCTCATCTGCCGTGGCATTTGACATAGTGCTGCTTCTTCTAGACATATTTCCTATTCTGTATCATCAGCTAGTAAGTTTCTATGTCTTGCAGCTAAATGGAAGGATTCATATACTATGTCATTAACAGTTCTTAAGTGTTCAAAACGTTGTGCTCCAGGAACATTTAAAAGTAATAGTCGTAAGCAGAAACATTCAAGATCTCTTGGACTGACTGTGTAAATTCTTGGGATTATTTTATTTCCTCTGCTTTTTCTATGTCTAAATAATCCATTCACAAAAACATAGTGATATGGAATTTCAATATATAAGAATTGTGTTGCTTGTGAATCTGTAGAATTTAATTCAAACCATGCAGTTAGTGTAGTGTGATGATGCTCACTTTAGGCCAATGCATTACTTTCATTTCCAGCATGGAAATACACTAAATGTCTTTGTGGCAAATGTACTGCTAATCTATATACTGCATCTGATCTATCATGCATTTCAAATTTTAAAAGGCGCCACATAGCTTCTGGTGCACTTACATAGCGAGCATCTACATGAGATGCAAGTTCATCATGTAGTAACTCAGTGCTTTCGGAGTTGTCTGCACTTTTAACGACTACAGTAGCTTCATCATAGCCTTTGTAAATATATTTGTACACATATTTAATGGATTTGATGGAAGTACAGGCTTCTACATTAATGTGCGCATTATACTTCATGAGTAAATGTGGATTGTAGGGTACTACATATCTATTGTCAACTTTTTCCCCACAAATAATGGCAATATCTCCTTCTCTTCTTTTATAAAGTGGATAGCCATCACAATTGGCATACGTTTTGTCTCTGTAATCTTTTGGAAAATCTTTGGAACATTTATTATTTTCCATACATGGTGATTGTGGATTAAGCTCGCCACAGGGTCCATGAATCATGCGATGAGTAACAATCTCATATAGTTCTGGATCTGGTAGTTCAGCAACAATGACTGAATCCACTTTCTCACCAGTATCTAATTTATCTTTCTCTTGAAGTATTATGAGAAGATGTGCATGTGGAAGGCCTCTTTTTTTAAATTCAATTGTATATACATAAGCAAGACATTTGCCAAATAAGTGACTTATAGTGATGTCCCGTATTAATTAATTTAATTTAATTTTAAAAACTCTGGCTACTAAATCTGATCTATCGGAAGGACTTTGGGCAAGAAGTAAATTTTGTGTAATTTCTGGCCATTGGGGATTACATGTCAATGTAATAAATAAATCGGTTTTCCAAATTTTGTGACAATAGCCTTAGCATCATTGTATCTTTCTCTCATATTTCGAGGAGATCCTTGAAAAGAAGGTGGGAAAATTATGGCTTTGCCAGCTGTCATGTCTCTGCTTGTAGCCACCTCAGCAACATAGTCCATTAGTCCACAATATTGTTCTAGACGTAGTTTATCTTGTTGATATTTTATAAAGTTTAAATTATTGGCCTCAACTTGCTAATAGGAATCAATAATCCATTGTTGTGCTAGTTTTCCACCACATAAAATTCAATTAAATGTATTTCGAATGGCAATTTGAGCTACTTTAAATTCAAGCATAGAAACATTATTTCGTATTCTGGCTTTAGCATTTGGGTAACTAGGAAGGGTTCATTTTGGTTGCCAACCTGCTTCACCGTGTGGGAAAAAAATGGGATATGTCATTGGATCTAAATTTGGAACTTAAGATACTGATATTAATGAATGGTTGTTCCTCATTTCTGGGATATATTATAATGTCTCTTTGAAATGGTGGTTCTCCTTCATCATTTTGAAACACCATTGCAACCTCATTTGATGTTGGCAAGTTATAATGGCTTTTATCAGTATGTCTATCTCTTTTAAGCACCATATTGACCTTTGGGATTGGTAATTGATGTCTTTCTGCATGAACTTGTTGTTCATTTTCTAGTTCTGCCAATTTTTTATAAGCTTTAGTGTTGGGGTTATCGGCCATAATGTTATCTAGTTCTATAAAAACACTGGGTAAGCATTTTTTATTTTCTTGCAGCTGCATACGTTGGTCAACAGCTTCCATTGTATCTAGTTGAGCAAATTTTATGATGTAAATGGGAAGTCCGATGGTAAATTTGGCCTTGGACTTTAAAACAGTAAGGGCCATGTCCCGGTACATTAGCAGCTAATGTTGCCCGCATAGATGCAAAGGATATGGCACTATTGTAGGATCTTATGTTTGTCTTAAAATTTTTATAGTTTGGAAAAGTAGGTTCAGTCATAATGTTTTGTAAATAGATTGGAAATTGTTTTCTTTCTGGAAGTTTGACCTTGCCTTTTGACAGCAACTGATAAATTGGCCATCTCTGGGTCTCTCCTGTTTAAAATGATAAGCCTCACAAAACTGACATTGAGTATTCATGTCCCCGCAATTATGAACCTCTACTCCTAAAGACTTGAGTAAAGGACAATTTGCAAAGCATATATCAGTTTCAGTTTCAAATTCATCAATTGAAATGTCATGTGATGTTTCAGGAACAGGTTCTAAATGCTTAGTTTTTTTGGTGGCTTTTTTTGCTATATCTTTTATTTGTTCAGGTAAAATGTCATCTGATGTTTCAGGAACAGGTTCTAAATGCTTTGTTTTTTTAGGAGCTTTTTTTGGTGTATCTTTAATTTTTGCAGGTGATAGTCTTTTGCTTGCAATTCTTTTGCTTTCTTTTTCTCGTCAAATTTCCTTCTGCTCCAGTGTCTGCTGGTTGGTCCATCTTTGTTGTCGTTCTCTAGCTTGACGTCTTCTCTTTTCTTGTTTGCTGTCGTAATCAGCCATGTTAATCTGTAAAATAAAATAATGTATTATTAGTTTTGTGTGAGATGTTAAGTTTGTTTTTTAAATATTTTATTAGCAACAGTTTGTTTCTATGTGATTGTAGTTAATTGTAGCAGAACTTTCTTTGTATTGTTAAATAAGTGTGTTTTATTTTTTTGCTCTTACTTTCTGTCGTAGGTTGTAATTTTTGTCTTACATGTATAGCACACTCAAGGTAATTACATTATTATAGCTTCTTCTACATGTAGTAGGTGTATAGTGTTAATTGAAATAGTTTTTTTTTTTTGTTAATTGCTTTTTTTTGTTATACTTTTGGCTTATAGGCATAGTAGAGGGCAAAATTTAGTCTTTGTAATTTGTCCTGCAGGGGATTGTTGTAATAGTATTTTTATATTTTATTTAAAGGCTTATATGTTGGGGCTGTGAAAAGGTTAGTATTGATGTTTTTTTGGTGTTAGAATACTACAACAAATACTACTATTTTTTGTGTGTGGTTAGGTTTTATGCTTAATATTGTACATTAGGGCTGGAAATTGAGAATGAAAAATGTTATTTAGTCTGTGTTTTGACTATTTTTTGGACTATGCTGTTTTATGTTACTTATATTTTTTGCCTAGTTTGAAGTTTGGGTTTACTGTTAAACATTGTTGTCCGTAAAAGACAAATAACAGGTAAATGACAAAGGTGTCAGTAATATTTTGGTAAAGGTTATAATTAGTGGTTGTTATTGTTGTTGGTTATTTAATTTTTTTTCTGTTAACATGGATGCAGAGCAAACATGTTTATTTTGTTTTCTCTTTTTTTACTTCGTTTACTGTACCTTGTTTGAAGTGTGATTTCAAGCAGAATATTTCTTGGTCCGCTGTTGTAAGTCTTGGTCCGATGCTCTTCACGCAGTGTCTGTTGTAAAAAAAAAAGGTAAAATGTTATTTGATCTGAATGTATTTGTAATGAATAGCATATTTAATTGTTTTGGTCTATTATATCTGTTATGTTGAATTTTTCTGCTATGGTGTTTTTTGTGCAACCTTTTAAAATACTTTAATTGTATTTGTATATTCCAGTTATCCTTTTTTTTTACTGTAATTATTAATGTTTTTCTCATTTTGGATATGATCGCAATGTTTTTAGCAGTATCCTGTTTTGTGTCCACCACTTTCCGTATGCTTATTTAGGCTTCTTTGTAAGGCTTATAGGTTGTTAAACAGTAAAGAAGAATATTAATTTACTTTTCGATCTGTTTGTGTGATTTTTTTTGTACAATCCTGTTTTGTGTCCACCATATTTTGCATGCTTTATTTGCTTAATTAGTCTTCTTTGTGAGGATTAAATGTTGTTGGACAGTAAAAACAAATGTTAATTGCCTTTTCTATATCATGTTGCGCTTTTTTGTTTTATCCTGTTTTGTGTTCACCACTTTTTGGTTGCTGCATTTGGCTTGTGGGTGATGGTTGGAGGTTATTCTACAGTAAAGAGGAGGAATACTTTTGTTTTATGTATGTTGCTAATGTTTCGGATGCTATCCTGTTTTGTGGCCACCTCTTTCTTTTTTTTTTTTCTCTGAAACTGTCTTTGTAAATTGTATAGGTCTTTGTGAAGTTTGTTGAACTGTGTTGTTTTGTTCTTTATTAAATTTGTATTGTTTTTGGGTTTTTTTACTTTTAATTTTCATATTGACGGCCATTAAACATATATATTGACTTTTTTTTTTTTTTACTTCTTATACTATACCTTGATTGAAGTGTTGTTCTTGTCCGAATGACAGAGAATCCCCTCCTGCCAATCTTAATCCGCCAGTCTTCTTGTAGTGTCTGTTTGAAAAAGAAAGTTAAATGGTTAATTTATATATTTCTTATTTTTGATTTTGCAAAGCATGGTCTTTTTCTGCATGTAATGTATTTTTCTATCTTACATCTTCTTCTTTCTTTCTGTTCTTTAAAAGTAATTCACGGTGCAAATTCTTGAGTGACGCTGTTGATGCAGAGTCTGTTTGAATAGTGAAAAAAAGTGAAAAGATTCAGCTTCAGGTTCCATATGTATTAGTGTCATATATTTTTTTTGCTATGAGTTGCAATAAATTAATGTCATTTGAATATACTTGTGTCATTAGTTTGAGTTAACATTAGTTTGTTGTAGGGCCTATACATATATATGTGCATGTCACATGTCACTATACATGAATCACATTTTCATAGTTAAAGTTTGTCTTTTTTTTTTTTTGCTGTCTTGGTAATAAAATGTAATATATTATAGCTTACCTCTCAGTTGTAATTTGCACAGTGTAAAGTAGGAATTTAGGAAATAATTCTCTTCTCAAGTAACAGCAGCAGTTAACTATCCAGTCACTCCGTTCATCACCTGAGGAGAAATGTAGAATTTTCTGGAAAGTAGGCAGTATTTATAAATCCTGAGGTGCCTGAGACTGTTAGAATAATTAATAGTTAATAGTTAATACGCATGCGCTATTTGCGTTCCAGCGTACAATTTGCGTTCCAGCCGCCATTTTATGCGTAGTAGTTGGCATTTTTCTTTAAAATGGTAGTTAATATCAGTGTGGTAGGTGCCGCATAGTATGTGTTACGTACATTGTAAAGTTGACTGTAGCGTTGTTTCAGTTTTGCAAGTCACTGTAGTATTGTTGCGTCTGTAGCCTCGTTTTCGTTTTGTTCAGCGGCCATTTTTTCTCTCGCTTACGTGATTTTCAGCTGTTTAAACTCTGTTTTTTGGACTTAAATAGACGTGTAACTTCACTTTTCGAGGTGCTGGATGCCCCCCTTGCTGTTTGTTGTGTTTATTTATTGTGTTTGTCATGTTTTCATGTACGCCGTTTTCTGACGTTTTTTGAGTGTTCAGAATGGGTCGTTGCGCGTCACGTATTTTTTGTGAGGGTTGCAGGCTCGCTGCGCGAGCCCGCAAGCATTAGCAACAGCTTGCATGCTCACAACTATATATGTGATATATATATATATATATATAGATAGATAGATAGATAGATAGATAGATAGATAGATAGATAGATAGATAGATATTTGTGGTCTGTCCCTCTCTTATGGCAATAGAGAGCTGAAATGTAGAGAGGGTAGCTGATATGTGGCCAGTGCTACCGGCCTACTTAGAGGACTTGATGAGTCCTTGAGAGAGGGCAAGGACAGCTGATTGGGATCAAAATCAGCAGAAAAAACTGAAAGTGTTAACCTGAAACATGGGCGAGGACGCTATTTAGTAGATGTGGGACATGTCCTTGGGAGTGCGCAAAGACACAGATAAAGGCAAAATGATTGAGGTGCTCCCTAGCAAAGGCTTATTTAGTTCTTATGGAAAGCATAAGGGCTTGTCGAAAGCCACATGTCGATGAAAATGAAGTGTCTTTGGACATAGGCAAGGACACAGATGGAGCCTAAATGATCGAAGTAGTGCCTAGCGAAGACTGATTTAACACTGAATTGGGCAAAAATCTGCAAACTTAGTAGATTTGGGAAAGTTTAAGGAAAGAAGAAGGGGTTTATGAAACCAAAAAAGCATAGGCTTGGACAATGCTAGGTCGCTACTTAATAGATTTGGGTGAAATCTGCTATATGGTTTAAGAAATGTCGAGAAGCTTAGTGGATTTGGGCTGAAGATTGCAAGGAAGCTTATGGAAAACCACAAAGTGAACCTTGGACATGGGCAATGATGCAGCTTAGTAGCTCTGGGCCAAAATCCACTATGGAGGGCTTGAAAAAACTTGATAAAGCTTACCTTGGATATTGGCAATTATGCAAATTTAGTAGATACAGGCCAAAAAACTTGAATGAGGTGAAACCATTGCTTTTCAACAATGTCAATGCCCTTAAGGATATGCAAGGACTAGCAGAGGTATCACTTTTTTCTGTTTAATTATGCTCTTAGTTAGACTCAAAATGTTTTAACAAAATTTATTCAGTGAACTTTTAAGACTAATTAAAATATCTGCCATCAGTAATTTCATCTTCCACCAGTTTCAGTTTCCCTGCACCCCACCCTCTATCTGGCTCAGTGATTGGGTGGAGATTGGTGGGTTTCATCCTGTATAAGCTTCAGATATTACTATGTGCCAGCAGATGGCACTGCTGTATCTGCTCCTACTGCAGCTGATTGGAATCGTTTAAAAACAATTTATTTATTTTTTTCTTTTGTTTGATTTTTTTTTTCCTAGCTTATCTTTCAAACAATTACTGCTGTTGGAAAATTTGACAAATGATTGTGCTGGCCTAATATCTTTGAATGTATTTCTGTTCAAAGCTACAGATACAACATGGGGTTCCCTGGTGGTCCAATGATTAGGATTACTTCACTGCGACCTGGGTTCGATTCCAGTCAGGGAAGAGCCACAACATCCTGAAGCCAAGCAGGATTCTGCCTGGTCAGTACTTGGATGGGAGACCACCTAGGAATACCAGGAGCTGTATGCTGTGGGCCACTGGAGAAGGAACTGGCAACCCACTCCAGTATCTCTGCCATGGAAACCAAGTTGATTAGCATGACCATGGACAAAAATATGTCTCTGGTGTGCTGTGGTCATAGAGGTCACATAGAATCGGACATGACTGAACGACGCAACAGCACAGATACAACACAGATTATTTGGCATCCTCCGTATTAACCGATTGGCTAGATTAACCAATTTGCTGGCCCAGTGGCAAGCCGTAAAAGCTGCACGCAGGAAGTTCCTGCTGTAAATTTGTCTGAATTAAAGGAGGTGTCAGAACATCCATTGCTGGATAATCAATGTTGTACTTGTATTCTGTTTCCCTATAATTAATAAAATCATCAGCTGGTAATGCAAGGTGAATCAAGAGGAGTAGTTGCAAGATCCTCAAGCACCTCACCTTGTAAACCATTTAATCTGAGAACATTTAGGACATCGATTAGATAAAAGTAACATATATTAAGGGCCTCATTCAATTGCGATTTGGCCAATTGAATAAGGCTCTATATAAGCACATAGCATATTTTTTTTACAGAAGTTTTTAGTTAAGGAAGACCTTACTTTCGGATAGATGTTCACTAACTAAAAACTTCTGTAAATAAATATGCTCTGTGCTTATATAGAGCCCTATTCAATTGGCCAAATCGCAATTAAATGAGGCCCTAAGACTACTTAGTGGAAGATGGACATTCATTATTGAGCTACTGCATTGCTTTGCGTTTTGTTATTTATAAATGAATATGTTTTATGATCTTTCACACATGTTTAACATGGCCACCCAATCAAGGGTTAAGCCAAAAATGTATCAGTTAGTTGTAACATGTTTCATGCTCTGGTAGAGAAACGTCTGTGTAGTTTGGGGTATTTAAAGGAATACACTTTAAAATAGGCTAAGTATTTTCAGTCTGGATCGATACCTTGTTTTGGTGAAAGGGCTTGTGTACCTCAATGAAGCTATGAGCTATATCTTGTAGGGTCAACCAAGATTGGCAGGTCATAGCAGAGAGGTCAGACAAATCATGGTCCACTGGAGAAAGAACTGGCAACCCACTCCAGTATCTTTGACAGGAAATCATCATGGGTAAGCATTACCAGAGACATAATTATATGGTGCCAGGAGATGAGCACCTCAGGCCAGAAGGTGCCTACCACATTACTGGGAAAGAGCAGATGGTGAGTATGAGGAGCACCAGATCTAATGAAGTGGTTGGGCCATAGTCAAGACGACACCCAGCTGTGGGGCTAGTGAAAAGTTCCTTAGCATACATAATTATCATTACAAATAAAAGTTAATAAAAATAATAATCATTATGATGCATTGTATCTCCAACGTACAAGTTATTTTTCCATGATAGCCCTTGTAAACAACAACTCATGCATAACATTATCAGATACATAGTTTTCTTTCAGTTTTTATTTTAGCACAAATGAGGAGAAATGAAAGATTATACTGTTTAAATTGACATCTAAACAGTAAGCTGGTGTACTGTTTAGATGCTAGTGCTTATGACTCATTTAATATGATCATCACATTTCCCTGTTGGCCTTAAGACTAATTAATAAACAAGCTTGCTCGATTTGAGGGTCATTTCTAATTAAAATATCTTACATGTTTCCCAAATGACAGTAATTTCATCTTCAGCCCCTCCCTCTATCTGGCTCAGTGATTGAGTGGAGATTGATGGGTTTCTCCCTGGCTGTGTCAGTCATGCTCAGATCCAGATATCACTATGTACCAACAGGTGGCGCTGCTACATCTGCTGCTACTGCGGCTGAGCCTCGCCTGTGTAGTATCAGACTGTGTATCCCCATCAGATCTTGTATCCTCCTCCCCCTACCTTTCTGACATCCTTTGTCTCCCCTTTGCCACTTAAGGTGGATTAGCACAGTTGCCGTTCAGCATATATAAATAACTGAATCAAGTTTCATTAATTTAATAATAAGACTAAACTAGATCTCAGTTATAACAATTCCCAGACCTATCCTGTTATATTTACGCACAGGAAAGAAAGCGCTGGGAAGCCTCCAAGGTCCAGATGTAGCTGTCTCTAAGTGGCGTGTAAGTGGGTTAGGGGTTTTCAGGTTAGGTTTACAGGGTTAGGGGGTTAGGGTGGGTTAGGACCTTAGGGCTAGGGGGTTAGGGTTAGGAAGTTAGTTTTAGGGGGTTAGGGTTAGGCTAAGAGGGTTTGGGCCAGTAAGTGGTGTAGGTGGTTAGGCCTGGTAACTGGTGTAGGGGGTTAGGGTTAGGGTCGGTAAGTGGTGTAGGGGGTGGGGGGTTAGGCCCGGTAACATGTGTAGGGGGTTAGGAAGTTAGAGGGTTAGTACAGGGCAGCACAGCATCTCACAGTATGTTACTAAGCTACATCAGGGCCTCCATGGCTTCCCAGCGCTTGCTTTCCCTTGCATACATATAACAGGATAGATCCCAATTCCCTAACCAATGAGATTAGGACACTTTCTGTGCGGTATTTAACTAAAAGATACTGAGAATCGCATAGTTTCTATTATGCAGTTTTTAAAAGGTGATTTTTAAATGTTGCTATTTTTGTCTGTGCTTATAATTTTAGTGCTGGGATAATTGCAAAATTACTAATAATAAATAATTGCTGCTTTGCAGCAATGTAAAGGTCTCCCTATAAAAAATGCTGATTTGTGGGTGTCAGCCAATCATTAAAGAGGAAAAAATAATTTCTTAAAAGAGCTCTAAATATGACAAAAGCTGTTACAAAAGCAATTGTTCAGAGATTAAAAGTAACCTTTTCAGCACTACTTTTGCATGCAAAAAATAGCCCATTTGAACCTCTCTTTTCAGCTTTGTGTCCTATTCATTATTAATTACTCCCTAGGGATTTGCTCATGCTCAGAGTATTTTAATTGCATGCAAATTAAATGATGGACAAAGTCTCCATCTACTTGTGCAACATATGAAGAAGTTATTAGAAATGTTTAGATGCTAACACAAATATTCAAACATTTTGTGATCTGAGTTTAACCAAAACTAATGCTCAGATAATAAATGAAAGTAAGCATATCACATATAAAAGTTGTCAAACTGTGATTCATCGTCACGCTTGCGACAAGTAACAACTACGTTTGCCGCAACACCTGCGCATCCGCATAGCACGGCGTTGCGAGCATGCGCATTGCGGCGAGGCGTGCATACGAGCGCCCACCCGTGTGTGTGCCCAGAAAAGGGAAACAGACGGGAGGAAGAGACACACAGGGAAGGAGTGGGGAGACACAGAGGAGGGGGAGACACACAGGGAAGGAGTGGGGAGACACAGAGGGGGGGAGACACAGAGGAGGAGGGGGAATGACACAGGGGAGTGAGAGGAGGGGGGAGAGACACAGGGGAGTGAGAGGAGGGGGAGAGACACAGGGAAGTGAGAGGAGGGGGAAGAGACACATGGGAGGGAGAGGAAGGGGGAAGAGACACAGGGGAGGAGGGGGAGACACACAGGGGAGGGAGAAGGGGGAGACGGATAGGAGGGCAGAGAGACACAGGGGAGGGAGAGGAGGGGGGAGAGACACAGGGAAGGGAGAGGTGGGGAAAGAGACACGTGGGAGGGGGGAGACACACAGGGGTGGGAGAGGAGGGGGTAGACTCGCAGTGGTGGGAGATGAGGGGGTAGACACACAGTGGACGGAGAGGATGGGGGAGAGACACGGGGGGAGAGGAGGGAGAAGAGACACAGGGGAGGGGGGAAAGACACAGGGGAGGAAAAAGGGGGGAAATTAAACGAGGGAGGGGGAAGAGACATATGGGGAAGAGACACGGAGGGTAAAAGACACATGGGGCAAGAGACACAGGGGAGGGAGAGGGGGGAAGAGGCATGGGGGAACATGGGGGGGAGACACAGGGGAGGGAGAGGGGGTAAAAACACAGGGGGGAAGGAGACACAAGGGAGGGAGAGGAGGGGGGAAAGGAGACAAGGGAGGGAGAGGAGGGGGAAAATGAGACACAAGGGAGGAAGTAAACAGAGGGAGAGACTCGCAATGAGGCCTTTGGTGCTAAAGGCACTCATCGCTAGGCCAGTAAAGTAGAGGGGGGAGAGGCTCGCAATGAGCGTATCCTGTTAAGTAGAGGGGGGGAGAGACTTGAAATGAGAGCTGAAGGCTCTCATTGCAAGGCCCGTGATGAGCGCCAAAGGGGCTCATCGCAAGGCTGGTAAAGTAGAGAGGGAGAGGCCCCCATTGTGTTTCAAATTTGATTGCCGTCATTTTTGACGAGCAAGTTGCCAGTATAGTATAATCATTATACTATAACTAGTAAATTGCCTGTAAAAAATGACAGTATCATTTTAAATTTTTCTCTCCCTCCCCCCTCTCCCTCCCTTGTGTCTCTCCCCCCTTGTGTCTCTCCTCCCCTCCCTGTGTCTCAGCCCCCCCTGTGTCTCACCCCCTCCCCTGTGTATTTTACCCCTTCCCTCTACTGTATTTCTTTCTCCCTCTACCATCCCCTGTGTCTCTTCTCCCTCTCCTCTTCCCTCCCTGTGTCTATTTCACCCTCTCCCCTCCCCTGTGTCTCTTCCCCCCTCCCTTGTGTCTCTTCCCCACCCTCCCCTGTGTCTCTTCCCATCTTCTGTGTTTCTCCCCCCTCTCCCCTCACCTGTGTGTCTTCCCCCTCCCCTCCCCTGTGTCTCTTATCCCCGTGTCTCTTTCCCCCTCTTCCCTGTGTCTCTTCCCCCCACCTCTCCTCTCCCCTGTGTCTCCTCCCCTCTCCCCTCCCCTATGTCTTTCCACCCTCTCCCCTACCCTGTGTCCTTCTCCCGCTCTCCCCTGTGTCTTTCTCCGCCCTCTCCCCCTTCCCTGTGTCTTTCCCCCCTCTCCCCTACCCTGTGTCCTTCTCCCGCTCTCCGCTGTGTCTTCCTCCGCCCTCTCCCCCTTCCCTGTGTCTTCTTCAACTTGGCCACACACCCACCCTGGCTAGAAATTGGTCTTTGTCTGTTTAAAACAAAGAGCATTTCTACTGAAACTCCAAGAGGTGGCAGTGTGGTGCAGTTCAGCATGCTGGGGATCTGTATTAGGGAGAGGTGAGAGGACTGGATAACAGTAAAGTACAGGTGGATGGGTTCTGTGAGGGGGGAGCAAAGGAGATAGGGATGGGTACTATGCAAGGTGGGTGCTGTGAGCGGTTGTGTTCTGTTCAGGGATTGATGATGAAAGGGGATGGCTGCTAAAAAAAGATTGGGTGCTATTTGAAGATGGCTGCTGATAGGGACTGGTTGCTATCTAGATATAGTATATAAAGTATTTAGAGGAAGGAGGTAAGGGAAGGGGAGCAGGTATGAAAAGACATCTTGGGGGAGCAGCTTTGAGGAAAGGATCTTGGGTATATGTGCTGTTATGGGAAGGGGTCTTGGGGGGGGGGGGGGGGAGTTTTACCATGACCTCATATACTCAAAATACATCTCTTATAGCATCAACTTTATATGCTTATAAAATCCAACGTTTCAGACAAATAAATATAACCATAGATAAACCAACCCAAAGTTACAGGCAATTATTATTATTAGTATTATTAAAGAGCCCTTATTAAGCACCAACATTTTACACAGCACTACATAGTTGGGGGTAGCTACAATTACAGTTAGTGGTCAGCCAACCATGTAATGTAAATAAAAAATATGGTCTGTAAAGTATTATTTTTATATACATTAATGCTGCTTTCGAATGTAACATTATTTTTAATTAGATCAACATCCTGAGATGAGAGAAGGCTTTGAATACACAGTAAGTTTGTATATGCACAATGGGAAAGTGGCAGTAACTACTGCTAGTGCTCTCAGTAGCATTAATTAGAAGCTTATTAATTTACAAGGACACACCAACCTCAGGAAGTAACAGGCAGAAACAGGCAAGACAACAAAATGAAAGCCTGCAGCAAAGAATAACTGCATATAAATTTTGCTTTATAAGACCATTTTGCCTACTACAACATTTAGTTAAACAAAAGAATATGCAGAAAAATTGTAAACAGTAGTTCTTTAAAGGGCTGATCAAAACATATGTTTATTTTTTATTAAAGAGCACTGTTAGAGAAGATTTACTATGTAAAAATTATGAAATCTGCCTTGTTTGTCAGTTACTCCTCCATCTTTGTAAGGAGTGTAAGCGACCTTAGATATTCCATTTCTGTTACTGATACTGATTGGGTCAAAAGTTCTAGATCCAAACAAACTACAATGGGTTTTATTATGTGACCATTGCATTCATATTCTGTTCTTCAGCAGCTCACATCATCTAACATACAATAAAAGGGAAGTACTATAATTATTTCACATATATTTAAAGGACCATTTACCTCACTATAACTGCTCTTCATGGTGTAAAAGAGCACAAGATTGTATGTTAAAATTATCATTTTTTTATTACACTAATAACCACCAATTTTTTTACAAGTTTTAAGTGTTTACATAACTACGTTTTTCCTGCCTTCTGCCTATTGCATTAGTAGAAATAGAACAGACAGCCACAGCCTGCAGTGAAGACAGTGATTGATAGCAGTCTTTCCCTGAACTCAGTGCTGCATGGAAAAGTTAACCCATAATTGACCAGTTTAGGTGATTTCAGCATTCCATGCTCTGCACAGATGGCTTTGTTAAGGGTTAACCTTTTGTTTTCTTTTGCTCATTACACAGAGCTGTAAATGTGGATGTGGCAGTGGGCAGTCAGTAACGCACAAAAAACACAGATTTTATTTATTTGAATTCTCAATGAAAAATGCACCTATTTCAAAAATGCAAAAAGTATTTCAACATGCTTTTAGGATATCTTTATCTTGATGTGGTACAAATTGTGCTGAATAAAGTGTCCCTTTAACTTCTGTGACTAAACATTACCTTATAACAGCAATTTACATTTTGGTGAGAGTTCCCTTTTAAAAATTACAATGTGAACGTGTTCTATAATGATCTGCACAACAACTACATTTAAGTGTATGCAGTGCACCCTTGTATTTTCTGATCTCTTAGCATTTCATTTGTATTTCTTATTGAAAAATCTGATAGATATTTTAATCTATTATCTGGGAGTAGACAATTTAGCGATCTTTTAGGGAAATGTTATAATTAGCACCTAGTTTATTGTTTTAGTTGGTTCTATAACTATTCGTCATCTGTTTGAATCCACCTTAAGTGATTAAAGGGCAGAGATGCTGTTAGACAGATATAGGGAGGGGCTGGTTGCTGGTGCATGATGGAGAGGGATACATGATCTGATGGGGATACAGGATCTGACAGCAGCATCAGCAGTACTATCAGAAAACAACAGCGAGCACCGTCAGCAGCCAGACCCAGGGACAGTGCATCCAGTCAGGGAGCAGTCACATCCCTCAGCACATAGCACTAGCATTGGGTACCAGGTGGTGGAACCTGATCTGCAGCATCTCTGCAGGGAGCTGTCCGGGCTCAGTGTGGTGCTGAAAGCGCAGCAGCCAGGGCGGAGGCCAGCACTGGGGGCACATTATCATCAGGAGAGCTGGAGGGCTACCGCAGAGACCCCTCTGGACATTCTCCTGCAAAAACGGAGCCAGGCAGGGTGGCCACCCCTGAGCAACCAGGGGATGGATCCCCGAAGAGCTCCAAGGTTAAGGGAAAAAGCTCCCCAAAAGGAGGGGATGGGGCTCAATCCTCCCCTTCTATTGCAGTGGGGAAAAGCCCCAAAAAACAAACAAGTGGAGGGGGTTACTGGAAGGAGGGCTGTCTGCAATCTGAGCTCATGCAGTTTCATCTGAAGAAAGGCCTGGCAGCAGCTGGGTCTCATGGACAAGCCAAAGGCAATGGGTCTGAGGCCAGCCAGGCTGAAATCCAGCAACAAGGAAGCACCCAGGAGCAGGTGGAGAAAGAGGAGAGCTGCCCAGGGGGTGCAATGTGCATGGATGATATGCAGGAAGAGCTGGATAAACTGAGGGATGAGAATGATAGCCTGAAGGTGAGGCCTGCTATTGTCTGCATGTGGTGATGTCATCTGTCTGCAGAAACTCAGGCCAGCCAGCTGTCACAGGGACAAAGAAAAGGCAGCTAGGCAAATGTCTCATTGAATGTCTGCTGTAGTTATAGTATTTACTGCATTGTAGTCTTGTTTATTTTGTCCTCTCTATCCTGCCTTTATTAAAACTGTAGCTGTTTTTAAAGTATAACTGTTTTAGATAAATCTGTATTGCCCCTTTCTATCTATATACTATTAATTAAATAAATATTTACGAATACAGTACTAAAAATTTTGATTTGCTAAATAATTGTGTTTTTTCTTGCAATGGAATTCTATAAAGGGGTTAACAAAGATGTTTAACCCTTAAAGGGTCACATGTAATCTGCATGAATATTATTATATAGCCACATTAATCTAAAATGTATAGCCTCTTATCAAGACATTGGGCAAGTGGCCATTCTAGGGAGTGGCACAGTTCAGAGGGATTATAGTTGTTAGGCCAAGATGTTGTTCACAGACTTGTTAACTCATCCTTGACTTCTACATACAGTGTAGAACAGGGCCTAAGGTCTTGGCAAGCAGTTTACAGTAGAGCCATACTGTCATATTTTCTTAATTTTGTTATCTTCATTTCTTGCCATTTAAAGACTGAAATAGATGAGATGAGGACAGAGATGGATGAAATGAGGGACACCTTCTTCGAGGAGGACGCCTGTCAACTGCAGGAAATGCGCCATGATCTGGAAAGAGCCAACAAGAACTGCAGGATATTGCAGTACCGCCTCCGGAAGGCAGAACGCAAAAGGCTGCGCTATGCACAGACTGGGGAGATTGATGGAGAATTACTGCGCAGCCTGGAGCAGGACCTAAAGGTGAACATAGGAGGGCAGAGGGAAATGTGGGAAAGCACTGTCTTGGGCAAAAAGATGATTTCTATAAACTCTTAAACTAAATAATATATTATAGCAGGGGTGGGCAAGTCCTGTCCTGGAGAGCTCCACACAGGCCTGTATTTGAGGATGACTGAAGAAGTAACTGACTCACCTGTGCGCAGCAGAGATATCATCAAATCCTGGCCTTTGTAGGGCTCTCCAGGACTAAACTTTCCCACCTCTGTATTATAGTGTAAGATAGCAAGCAGTGAGCTCACTTGTTTTTATATCTATATGATAAAGCTAGGGTTAAATAATTACAGTGGTCAGTTTTCACCATATTGTATTTTGAATAGCAGAACTTGATAGTATGCAGTATGTTTTTAGACAGCAAAAAACAGTATTTACACTGTTATATGCAATTATTTTTACTGCAGACTTCATTTTTTTTATTGCACTTGTATCTTGCTTTTTCTGTCTATGCAAGGTGTGTCCTTGTTAACTAATGAGAATTTTATTAAACCTATTAAAACATTGGCCGTTGTATGTAACAAAACAGAAAAGAAATCACTGGAAACAAAAATAGTGGGTTTCATAGCAGCATAACTGCATGTAACAAAATTAGAGGCTGTATTTTTTAAATTCTAAAAAAAGTCTGTATTTTAGAGTAGTTCTTCATGACAGGCTTATAATTATCCTTTACTAGATATCTTTCTACCTCTCTTGCTGGAAAGCTGTTCAACTTATCTACCACATTTTATCATTTTGTGCTACTACTGATAGTTCACCCTCATAATTTCGTATGTCACCACGTTTAGAAAATCAAAGTAAGCTTGGAGATCGGTGCTAAATGTACAATTATACACTGCAACAGTATAAATAGCATGTCACTTACACTTTTGTGTATCTTTAAAGGGCAACAAAACGTATAAGATGTTGTTTCAATATATCAGTTATCAACTGAATTTATTAATTTAGAAATCTGAAAAAAAAAATCAGTTGTTCAAAGGCTTCACAATTAATACCACTGTATGGTAAAATTCAACTTCCAATGCTCTTTCCTGCATTTATAGACAGAACAAAAAGTTGTCTCCGTTGTAAAAGTGAATATATATATATATATATATATATATATATAGTAAATATAAATAGTACATCTGTGTTCACATTTGAATGTCTAAAACAAGTTAAAAAACCTGCTTCTAGCTCAGAGTTCCAAGAAAAACAGTTATTACACTGCATTCTGGGAAGCTGAGCTGGGACATGCATATGTGCCCATAAATGCCTCGCTCTTCAATCCTTAGCCATTATCAAACATAGCTTCCTTTAAGATTATGCATGCTGTATTGCACAGCTTTATTGCAAAGCCAAGGTTGGATTAAATATATATATTATCTTACAATACACTTTATTGATTTGGTCTTAGTGTCAGTGATGTATAGTAAAAGAGTACTTCTTATTATGGGCTTATTGGACCCACATAAGCCCTCTTGAAAACCAAGAACTCCCAGCTGCTCAATGATGCTATGAAAGTGGAGTATCCATCTCCCATAATCAGCATACAATGAAACAAGCACCACCAGGCACAAAACGCACATGGCATGATTTACAAGAAACTTACATCTTTTTTGCAATTGCAAATGTTTATGCTGGATGTGTGATGTGGAGGTGTAACAGAACAATTGATATGACCAGGACTGCATAGAACTGCAAGAAAAGAATAACAGAAAAACAAATAAGCGATTAAAGAGTATAATCTCTAGTAAAATTTGATGAGATCATCCTGTTAACAAGACTGACGGTTTATATAATGTCTGGTGTATATAAGTTAATAAGTAGCCAAACCCTTACATATATCTTAAAAGGAACATATCAATTGGTTGTTAATATAAAGCTAAATTTTATCAGAAGTGTTAAATAATGAGCTTGAAAGTTAGGTATTTTAAGCATAAACATATCTATAAAGATCATCCCTCTCTGCTAGTAATTTTATCTAAATCAGTTTATTTGGACAAGTGTGCATGTGTGTGTGGGGTGATAACTAGGAAGTGCATGCCCATATGGTATAAATAGTAATGATAAAAGAAGCTTTAACACTTTCAGGTAATTTATATTTAAAATAACCATTCAGTTATCTAACACTTCCACTATGTTTTAATAACAATAAGCAGCTCTGATATTTTTTTATATGTGACATAATCTGATGCATTGATTAAAAAAGTTAACTAATTAGTGAACAGAGTAGTAAAAGGCGCTTTTAGCCACAGCTCAAGCTAATGCGAGCTGGACTACAGCATGAGTCTGATAGAGCTGTCCCACAAGACAGACAGTAGTGGCTCCCTCTTGGTTCACCAAAGTTCTCCACCATGAACGTACCAGTGGGGGTTACTAAGTGTGAACATAAACCAGGATCTTAGGCCTCTATTCAATTGCAAGCCTGCATCTTTATACAGACCGTATGTCTGCGGGCTTGAAATTTGCTACAGTTACAGAACAATTCAATTGAGCAAGCCCGCAACTTAAACTTTAAACCATGCAATCGTAAGTAGCATTTCAGTTAATTCAATTAAGCAAGACCGTAACTACACATTTAGAAACAGCCATTAGTAAATGAGAGTCATCAAGACATCCACAAAACATGGAGGTTAAACGTCAATCAATTAGCATTTAGAGGTCCGATATGTGATCAGACTCGCAATCTGGCAATGTAGAAAATAATAAAAACGATTGAAGGAAATGTTCTAGTCCATGTGGGTGGCCTGATGTATTAACTCATTGATTCCTGGGGTCAATATAACACGAAAATAAAACGTAAAAAATAAATGTTTTCATTGCAGATATGCGAGCTTGAGACTGTTATGCAATTAATTCTAATGTCTTTCATCGTTTTCCCAGTCTTTTAAAGTGTAGTATTGATTTTTATTTGCATTTACTGTGCTATGATTAGGTGTTTGACCCCTTGTGAGTCCTACCTGGTACTTGTAGGATTTTCTTCTATATTTGCCATTTAGACATTTGCAGGCTTGAGGCATTATAGCAATTGAATAGCGATTTGCGATAGTAACATTTACAGGCCTGAAAGATCAAAGGCTTAGATGGGTCGGAATTACGATTTTAACAACCACAGGGACTTTCAGCCTGTAACCCGCAAATCGTTTGCAGGTAGCTAAAATACGCTAATTAAATAGCAAATTAGTTTACAGGCTACATTACGGGCTCCAGTAACCAAGTATTCTTTTTTTGTTCTTGTAGGTCGGTAAAAGAGCCTGCAATTTAATGCATTGTATATGTAATGTTTTAGTAAACTGCAATACTTTTTATTTATCAGAAATAGCACTCAAGATAATTCCTATTCTAAATGTTTGCTTAGATTAATGACAATGTGCTAATTGTACTAAGATTCGCAGAGGCAGTGAAGGGGTTGTGATGTCTGTTTTCTGGGAAGAGCCACCCTTTATTCATATTTTCATATTTTCTTATAAAATTGTTCAATTCCTGTGCATATTTGTCTGAAAAACAATGAAATTATAAATATACATATATTTTATTTTTAATTATATCCACATTTTTCATATTTTTAAGTTAAGTTAAATAACTACTGTAGTAACCAAACAATTCCATTTTATTGTTTATTTACTCATTTATTGCCAAAAAATCAGTTGTTGAAGAAAAAGTGAACTTGAGCATTCCAATTTGATTTTCTTCACCCCTTGTTAGTTCCTAGTGCTTAAGAGAAGATCTGCATAGGGGGCTGTTCTGAGAGTATCTCTATTTGCTTCCTTCCCTGCAGTGACCACTGCAGGCAAACCTAGTGGAAACATTTAGAATAGCCTCATGGGCAGATCTGCATTCACCTCCTGGATTTTACAGATATCCTTTAAATATAAATAAATGATTATTGTTTTATCACCTACTATAAAAATGTACCATATTTTTCGGTAGATAACGCAAGCGTTATCTATACAAAAAGGTCTAAAATTGGGGGGAAATGCCCTATGCGCGTTATACATATGAAAGCAGGGTGTCCTGCTGGAGGGTGACATGCAGGGTCTGAGCTAGAGAGAGAGCTGGAGGAGGGTGTCTTGCTGAAGGGTGACATGCAGGATCTTAGCTAGAGAGAGAGCTGGAGGAGGGAGTCCTGCTGGAGGGTGACATGCAGGATCTGAGCTAAAGAGAGAGCTGGAGGAGGGTGCCCTGCTGGAGGGTGACATGCAGGGTTTGAGCTAGAGAGAGCCCTGGAGGAGGGTGTCCTGCTGGAGGGTGACATGTAGGGTCTGAGCTAGAGAGAAAGCTGGAGGAGGGTGTCCTGCTGGAGAGTGACATGCAGTATCTGAGCTAGAGAGAGAGATGGAGGAGGGTGTCCTGCTGGAGGGTGACATGCAGGGTCTGAGCTAGAAAGAGAGCTGGTGGAGGGTGTCCTGCTGGAGGGTGACATGCAGGATCTGAGCTAGAGAGACAGCTGGAGAAGGGTGTCCTGCTGGAGCGTGACATGCAGGGTCTGAGCTAGAGAGAGAGTTGCAGGAGGTTGTCCTGCTGGAGGGTGACATGCATGATCTGAGCTAGAGAGAGAGCTGGAGGAGGTTGTCCTGCTGGAGAGTGGCATGCAGGATCTGAGCTAGAGAGAACTGGAGGAGGGTGTCCTGCTGGAGGGTGACATGCAGGATCTGAGCTAGAGAGACAGCTGGAGAATGGTGTCCTGCTGGAGCATGACATGCAGGGTCTAAGTTAGAGAGAGAGTTGGAGGAGGGTGTCCTGCTGCTGGAGGGTGACATGCAGGATCTGAGTTAGAGAGAGCTGGAGGAGGGTGTCCTGCTGGAGGGTGACAAGCAGGGTCTGAGCTAGAGAGAGAGCTGGAGGAGGGTGTCCTGCTGGAGGGTGACATGCAGGGTCTGAGCTAGAAAGAGAGCTGGAGGAGGGTGCCTTGCTGGAGGGTGACATGCAGGATCTGAGCTAGAGAGAGAGCTGGAGGAGGGTGTCCTGCTGGAGGGTGACATGCAGGATCTGAGCTAGAGAGAGAGCTGGAGGAGGATGTCCTGCTGGAGGGTGACATACAGGGTCTGAGCTAGAGAGTGAGCTGGAGGAGGGTGTCCTGCTGGAGGGTGACATGCTGGGTCTGAGCTAGAGAGAGCTGTAGGAGGGTGTCCTGCTGGAGGGTGACCTGCAGGATCTGAGCTAGAAAGAGAGCTGTAGGAGAGTGTCCTTCTGGAGGGTGACATGCAGGGTTTGAGCTAGAGAGAGAGCTGGAGGAGGGTGTCTTGCTAGAGGGTGACATTCATGATCTGAGCTAGAGAGAGAGTTGGAGGAGGGTGTCCTGCTGGAGGGTGACATGCAGGGTCTGAGCTAGAGAGAGAGCTGGAGGAGGTTGCCGTGCTGGAGGGTGAAATGCAGGATCTGAGTTAGAGAGAGCTGGAGGAGGGTGTCCTGCTGGAGGGTGACATGCACAATCTGAGTTAGAGAGAGAGCTGGAGGAGGGTGTCCTTCTGGAGGGTGACATGCAGGGACTGAGCTAGAGAGATAGCTGTAGGAAGGTGCCGTGCTGGAGGGTGACATGCAGGATCTGAGTTAGAGAGAGCTGGCGGAGGGTGTCCTGCTGGAGGGTGACATTCAGGATCTGAGCTAGAAAGAGAGCTGGAGAAGGGTGTCCTGCTAGAGGGTTACATGCAGGGTCTAAACAATAGAGAGAGCTGGAGGAGGGTGTCCTGCTGGAGGGTGACATGCATGATCTGAACTAGATAGAAAGCTGGAGGAGGGTGTCCTGCTGGAGGGTGACATGCACTGTCTGAGCTAGAGAGAGAGCTGGAGGAGGGTGTCCTGCTTGAGGGTGACATGCAGGATCTGAGCTAGAGAGACAGCTGGAGAAGGGTGTCCTGCTGGAGCGTGACATGCAGGGTCTGAGCTAGAGAGAGAGCTGGAGGAGGGTGTCTTGCTGGAGGGTGACATGCATGATCTGAGCTAGAGATAGAGCTGGAGGAGGGTGTCCTGCTGGAGAGTAACCTGCAGGATCTAAGCTAGAGAGAGAGATGTAGGAGAATGTCCTGCTGGAGGGTGACATGCAGGGTCTGAGCTAGAGAGAGAGCGGCAGGAGGGTGTCTTGCTGGAGGGTGACATGCAGGATCTGAGCTAGAGAGAGAGCTGGAGGAGGGTGTTCTGCTGGAGGGTGACCTGCAGATGTGAGCTAGAGAGAGAGCTGAAGGAGGGTGTCTTGCTGAAGGGTGACATGCAGGGTCTGAGCTAGAGAGAGAGCTGGAGGAGGGTGTCTTGCTGGAGGGTGATATTCATGATCTGAGCTAGAGAGAGAGCTGGAGGAGGTTGCCGTGCTGGAGGGTGACATGCAGGATCTGAGTTAGAGAGAGCTGGAGAAGGGTGTCCTGCTGGAGGGTGACATGCACAATCTGAGTTAGAGAGAGAGCTGGAGGAGGGTGTCCTTCTGGAGGGTGACATGCAGGGACTGAGCTAGAGAGATAGCTGGAGGAAGGTGCCGTGCTGGAGGGTGACATGCAGGGTTTGAGCTAGAGAGAGCCCTGGAGGAGGGTGTCCTGCTGGAGGGTGACATGTAGGGTCTGAGCTAGAGAGAAAGCTGGAGGAGGGTGTCCTGCTGGAGAGTGACATGCAGTATCTGAGCTAGAGAGAGAGATGGAGGAGGGTGTCCTGCTGGAGGGTGACATGCAGGGTCTGAGCTAGAAAGAGAGCTGGTGGAGGGTGTCCTGCTGGAGGGTGACATGCAGTATCTGAGCTAGAGAGACAGCTGGAGAAGGTGTCCTGCTGGAGCGTGACATGCATGGTCTGAGCTAGAGAGAGAGTTGCAGGAGGTTGTCCTGCTGGAGGGTGACATGCATGATCTGAGCTAGAGAGAGAGCTGGAGGAGGTTGTCCTGCTGGAGAGTGGCATGCAGGATCTGAGCTAGAGAGAACTGGAGGAGGGTGTCCTGCTGGAGGGTGACATGCAGGATCTGAGCTAGAGAGACAGCTGGAGAATGGTGTCCTGCTGGAGCATGACATGCAGTGTCTAAGCTAGAGAGAGAGTTGGAGGAGGGTGTCCTGCTGCTGGAGGGTGACATGCAGGATCTGAGTTAGAGAGAGCTGGAGAAGGGTGTCCTGCTGGAGGGTGACAAGCAGGGTCTGAGCTAGAGAGAGAGCTGGAGGAGGGTGTCCTGCTGGAGGGTGACATGCAGGGTCTGAGCTAGAAAGAGAGCTGGAGGAGGGTGCCTTGCTGGAGGGTGACATGCAGGATCTGAGCTAGAGAGAGAGCTGGAGGAGGATGTCCTGCTGGAGGGTGACATACAGGGTCTGAGCTAGAGAGTGAGCTGGAGGAGGGTGTCCTGCTGGAGGGTGACATGCTGGGTCTGAGCTAGAGAGAGCTGGAGGAGGGTGTCCTGCTGGAGGGTGACCTGCAGGATCTGAGCTAGAAAGAGAGCTGTAGGAGAGTGTCCTGCTGGAGGGTGACATGCAGGGTTTGAGCTAGAGAGAGAGCTGGAGGAGGGTGTCCTGCTGGAGGGTGACATGCAGGGTCTGAGCTAGAGAGAGAGCTGGAGGAGGTTGCCGTGCTGGAGGGTGAAATGCAGGATCTGAGTTAGAGAGAGCTGGAGGAGGGTGTCCTGCTGGAGGGTGACATGCACAATCTGAGTTAGAGAGAGAGCTGGAGGAGGGTGTCCTTCTGGAGGGTGACATGCAGGGACTGAGCTAGAGAGATAGCTGTAGGAAGGTGCCGTGCTGGAGGGTGACATGCAGGATCTGAGTTAGAGAGAGCTGGCGGAGGGTGTCCTGCTGGAGGGTTACATGCAGGGTCTAAACAATAGAGAGAGCTGGAGGAGGGTGTCCTGCTGGAGGGTGACATGCATGATCTGAACTAGATAGAAAGCTGGAGGAGGGTGTCCTGCTGGAGGGTGACATGCACTGTCTGAGCTAGAGAGAGAGCTGGAGGAGGGTGTCCTGCTTGAGGGTGACATGCAGGATCTGAGCTAGAGAGACAGCTGGAGGAGGGTGTCCTGCTGGAGCGTGACATGCAGGGTCTGAGCTAGAGAGAGAGCTGGAGGAGGGTGTCTTGCTGGAGGGTGACATGCATGATCTGAGCTAGAGATAGAACTGGAGGAGGGTGTCCTGCTGGAGAGTAACCTGCAGGATCTAAGCTAGAGAGAGAGATGTAGGAGAATGTCCTGCTGGAGGGTGACATGCAGGGTCTGATCTAGAGAGAGAGCGGCAGGAGGGTGTCTTGCTGGAGGGTGACATGCAGGATCTGAGCTAGAGAGAGAGCTGGAGGAGGGTGTTCTGCTGGAGGGTGACCTGCAGATGTGAGCTAGAGAGAGAGCTGAAGGAGGGTGTCTTGCTGAAGGGTGACATGCAGGGTCTGAGCTAGAGAGAGAGCTGGAGGAGGGTGTCTTGCTGGAGGGTGACATTCATGATCTGAGCTAGAGAGAGAGCTGGAGGAGGTTGCCGTGCTGGAGGGTGACATGCAGGATCTGAGTTAGAGAGAGCTGGAGAAGGGTGTCCTGCTGGAGGGTGACATGCACAATCTGAGTTAGAGAGAGCTGGAGAAGGGTGTCCTGCTGGAGGGTGACATGCAGGATCTGAGCTAGAGAGAGCTGGAGGAGGGTGCCCTGCTGGAGGGTGACATGCAGGGTTTGAGCTAGAGAGAGACCTGGAGGAGGGTGTCCTGCTGGAGGGTGACATTTAGGGTCTGAGCTAGAGAGAAAGCTGGAGGAGGGTGTCCTGCTAGAGAGTGACATGCAGTATCTGAGCTAGAGAGAGAGATGGAGGAGGGTGTCCTGCTGGAGGGTGACATGCAGGGTCTGAGCTAGAAAGAGAGCTGGTGGAGGGTGTCCTGCTGGAGGGTGACATGCAGGATCTGAGCTAGAGAGACAGCTGGAGAAGGGTGTCCTGCTGGAGCGTGACATGCATGGTCTGAGCTAGAGAGAGAGTTGCAGGAGGTTGTCCTGCTGGAGGGTGACATGCATGATCTGAGCTAGAGAGAGAGCTGGAGGAGGTTGTCCTGCTGGAGAGTGGCATGCAGGATCTGAGCTAGAGAGAACTGGAGGAGGGTGTCCTGCTGGAGGGTGACATGCAGGATCTGAGCTAGAGAGACAGCTGGAGAATGGTGTCCTGCTGGAGCATGACATGCAGTGTCTAAGCTAGAGAGAGAGCTGGAGGTGGGTGTCCTGCTGCTGGAGGGTGACATGCAGGATCTGAGTTAGAGAGAGCTGGAGAAGGGTGTCCTGCTGGAGGGTGACAAGCAGGGTCTGAGCTAGAGAGAGAGCTGGAGGAGGGTGTCCTGCTGGAGGGTGACATGCAGGGTCTGAGCTAGAAAGAGAGCTGGAGGAGGGTGCCTTGCTGGAGGGTGACATGCAGGATCTGAGCTAGAGAGAGAGCTGGAGGAGGGTGTCCTGCTGGAGGGTGACATGCAGGATCTGAGCTAGAGAGAGAGCTGGAGGAGGATGTCCTGCTGGAGGGTGACATACAGGGTCTGAGCTAGAGAGTGAGCTGGAGGAGGGTGTCCTGCTGGAGGGTGACATGCTGGGTCTGAGCTAGAGAGAGCTGGAGGAGGGTGTCCTGCTGGAGGGTGACATGCACGGTTTGAGCTAGAGAGAGAGCTGGAGGAGGGTGTCTTGCTAGAGGGTGACATGCAGGATCTGAGTTAGAGAGAGCTGGCGGAGGGTGTCCTGCTGGAGGGTGACATTCAGGATCTGAGCTAGAAAGAGAGCTGGAGAAGGGTGTCCTGCTAGAGGGTTACATGCAGGGTCTAAACAATAGAGAGAGCTGGAGGAGGGTGTCCTGCTGGAGGGTGACATGCATGATCTGAACTAGATAGAAAGCTGGAGGAGGGTGTCCTGCTGGAGGGTGACATGCACTGTCTGAGCAAGAGAGAGAGAGCTGGAGGAGGGTGTCCTGCTGGAGGGTTTCATGCAGGATCTGAGCTAGAAAGAGAGCTGGAGGAGAGTGTCCTGCTGGAGGGTGACATGCAAGGTCTGAGCTAGAGAGAGAGCTGGAGAAGGGTGTCCTGCTGGAGGGTGACATGCACAATCTGAGTTAGAGACAGCTGGAGAAGGGTGTCCTGCTGGAGGGTGACATGCAGGATCTGAGTTAGAGAGAGCTGGAGGAGGGTGTCCTGCTGGAGGGTGACATGCAGGGACTGAGCTAGAGAGAGAGCTGGAGGAGGGTGTCCTGCTGGAGGGTGACATGCAGGGTCTGAGCTAGAGAGAGAGCTGTAGGAGGGTGCCCTGCTGGAGGGTGACATGCAGGATCTAAGTTAGAGAGAGCTGGAGAAGGTTGTCCTGCTGGAGGGTGACATTCATGATCTGAGCTAGAGAGAGAGAGCTGGAGGAGGGTGTCCTGCTGGAGAGTGGCATGCAGGATCTGAGCTAGAAAGAGTTGGAGGAGGGTGTCCTGCTGGAGGGTGACATGCAGGATCTAAGCTAGAGAGAGAGTTGGAGGAGGGTGTCCTGCTGGAGGGTGACATGCAGGATCTGAGCTAGAGAGAGAGCTGGAGGAAGGTGTCCTGCTGGAGGATGACATGCAGGATCTGAGCTAGAGAGACAGCTGGAGGAGGGTGTCCTGCTGGAGGGTGACATGCAGGATCTGAGCTAGAGAGAGAGCTGGAGGAGGGTGTCCTGCTGGAGGGTGACATGCAGGGTCTGAGCTAGAGAGAGAGCTGTAGGAGGGTGCCCTGCTGGAGGGTGACATGCAGGATCTAAGTTAGAGAGAGCTGGAGAAGGTTGTCCTGCTGGAGGGTGACATTCATGATCTGAGCTAGAGAGAGAGAGCTGGAGGAGGGTGTCCTGCTGGAGAGTGGCATGCAGGATCTGAGCTAGAAAGAGTTGGAGGAGGGTGTCCTGCTGGAGGGTGACATGCAGGATCTAAGCTAGAGAGAGAGTTGGAGGAGGGTGTCCTGCTGGAGGGTGACATGCAGGATCTGAGCTAGAGAGAGAGCTGGAGGAAGGTGTCCTGCTGGAGGATGACATGCAGGATCTGAGCTAGAGAGACAGCTGGAGAAGGGTGTCCTGCTGGTGGGTGACATGCAGGGTCTGAGCTAGAGAGAGAGTTGGAGGAGGATGTCCTGCTGGAGGGTTACATGCATGATCTGAGCTAGAGAGAGAGCTGGAGGAGGGTGTCCTGCTGGAGAGTGACATGCAGTGTCTAAGCTAGAAAGAGAGCTGGAGGAGGGTGTCCTGCTGGAGGGTGACATGCAGGGTCTGAGATAGAGAGAGAGTTGGAGGAGGGTGTCCTGCTAGAGGGTGACATGCAGGATCTGAGCTAGAGAGAGAGCTGGAGGAGGGTGTCTTGCTAGAGGGTGACATGCAGTATCTGAGCTAGAAAGAGAGCTGGAGGAAGGTGTCCTGCTGGAGGGTGACATGTAGGATCTGAGCTAGAAAGAGAGCTGGAGGAGGGTGTCCTGCTGGAGGGTGACATGCAGTGTCTGAGCTAGAGAGAGAGCTGGAGGAAGGTATCCTGCTGGAGGGTGACATGCAGGATCTGAGCTAGAGAGATAGCTGGAGGAGGGTGTCCTGCTGGAGGGTGACATGCAGGATCTGAGCTAGAGAATGAGCTGGATCCTGCTGGAGGGTGACATGCTGGGTCTGAGCTAGAGAGATCTGGAGGAGGGTATCCTGCTGGATGGTGACATGCAGGGTCTGAGCTAGAAAGAGAGCTGGAGGAGGGTAACTTGCTGGAGGGTGACATGCAGGGTCGGAGCTAGAAAGAGAGCTGGAGGAGGGTTTCCTGCTGGAGGGTGACATGCAGGATCTCAGCTATAGAGAGCTGGAGGAGGGTGTCCTGCTGGAGGGTGACATGCATGATCTGAGCTAGAGAGAGAGCTGGAGGAGGGTGTCCTGCTGGAGGGTGACATGCATGATCTGAGCTAGAGAGAGAGCTGGAGGAGGTTGTCCTGCTGGAGGGTGGCATGCAGGATCTGAGCTAGAGAGAGCTGGAGGAGGGTGTCCTGCTGGAGGGTGACATGCATGATCTTAGCTAGAGAGAGAGCTGGCGGAGGTTGTCCTGCTTGAGAGTGACATGCAGGATCTGACCTAGAGAGAGAGTTGGAGGAGGGTGTCCTGCTGGTGGGTGACACACAGGATCTGAGCAAGAGAGAGAGCTGGAGGAGGGTGTCCTTCTGGAGGGTGACATGCAGGATCTGAGCTAGAGAGAGAGTCGGAGGAGGGTGTCCTGCTGGAGGGTGACATGCAGGATCTGAGCTAGAGAGAGAACTGGTGGAGGGTGTCCTGCTGAAGGGTGACATGCAGGGTCTGAGCTAGAGAGACAGCTGGAGGAGGGTGTCCTGCTGGAGGGTGACATGCAGGGTCTGAGCTAGAGAGAGAGCTGGAAGAGGGTGTCCTGCTGGAGGGTGACCTGCACGATCTGAGTTAGAGAGAGACAGTTGGAGCGCTTCCTGTGCGTGCATATAATAGGATTGATCCATACCGTACAAGATGTGCAGAATGATGTAACTTCATTAAATACAATAAATGTGTACATACCTTTCAAGCAACACACTCGGCGCTCAGTAAAAGTCTGTACTTCGTCACTTTACTAATAGTTAGCGGCATGTGCGTTATATGTACGTCAAAAATAATTTTAATAAAGTTTGAGATGCGCGTTATATAGTAGGTGCGCGTTATCTACCAAAAATTGCCAATTGTTAATAAAGTTTGGCGTGCGCGTTATACATTAGGTGCGCGTAATGTACCGAAAAATACGATATTTGTAAATTGATTGACCCCTTTATGTCACACTGTCTAAAGGATGCTTATAATATTTTGGCCTGGTTTAAAAATTCAAGCATCTATTTGTTTCTTTTCGTTACTTCACGTAGCAGGAGCTGTTTGAATTTGAATGCTTGACTTGTGTTATTTTGCATAGAACCGTCTGGTAATTTTGTGAAAAACACAACTACAATCATCTATATATCTTACATTTCCATAGACAGAGAGGGATATGGAAGGTTTGAGGATTTTACTAAGTATATAATATACCTATGTATCTACTTACTTTTATGTACTTTATATTATTAATAATTGCTTATAAGACTTTTTTTTCTGACCTAAAATGAAATAAATATTACTTGTTTGGGTCTTCCCTCGGCAGCTCACAAAGACACAGACTCGGTAGTACAGGGTGTGCAATGTTTCATACTAACCAATCAGTGAGCATCTCTCAGTAACATTCTGCAAACGCTGATGAGATGGGATCCCTGATAGGCTAGGACACCACACTGCACACCCAGCCTTACAGAATCTATAGGCCCATTTGATTCTAAGCAGTAAAACAGACCTTAAAGTACTTCTTAAAGAAATAAAAGTAAATAGATACACAGATATGTTGTATATCTAGCAAGATCTAGAACCCTTCCATATCCCTTTAAGTTGTAAAGCAGATGTACAGAGTTTTAATGGTCAATGATTTGGAAGCTGTTTCTGGTTGGTTGAGAGTTTCTAGATTTCAGTCCATGCAGCCTGACTTGCAACTCTGTGTAATGTGAAATATGGCAGTGGGTTTCAACAGCCGGTCTGTGACCGCTACCGGTGTGCAGAAATTTCCTGTTGTTGAGTGAAAAAGTTATTGCTGCTTAACACATGGTATCCAGGCCTCCGATGAAGCTTATGGCGAAAAGTGCATTAGGCCAACAGTCACTAGATGGCATTGCTACGTCATGACCTCCATGTCGGCGTTTGCCAGTGAGTGAGTCTTCAGTTTGGCAGTGAGTAAAACTTCAGTTTGGCAGTGAGTGTGTCTTCCCTCGGGAATCAAGGGTTAGCCTGGAGACTTTTCAGCACGATCACTTTTTTCCACATTCTTCAGGTGTAGGGTTAGTAATTTGATTCATAATTGATTTTTACACTTTAGTCTTAAAAAGCACACTAATGATATTTTGCAGTAAACCCAAGTTAGTTTGTTTGTATTTTGTCTCATTATTATATTATTAGATTTAAAAACTAATACAAAAAATACTATATAATGTTTTTTATTTAGCGGTGCACAAAATACTTCTCCTATTTTCACCAGTCCACAGATGTAAAAGCGTTGAAAACCACTGAAATATGGCAGCCTACATCATAACTTGAAGAAAAGCATAAGCCATAAATTCTAAGTAGAGAGAAAGAAAGTAGTTGAGCAGCACAATTCAGCCATCCAGAAATGAGCGTTGTTTTTCTGCCCCCAGGAAATGTTAGACATCTTGTATATTGTTGCTTGAAACTTTTAAGTGATGACACTTGTTATTCTCTCTACAGGCTGGGGTCCTTAGGTGGCGGCTTACTCTTCCTAATGGAAATTCTGTACTTAGTTGAGCTGCTTATGCATCAATTTGTTCGGGGGGGGGGGGGGGATCCTGGAGCCCCAGTGTGTAGAATGTATTCATATTGTAATTGAGATTCACATAATAATATGAGAGCAAGAGGCCACTACTAATAAACAGAAAGGGCAGTAGGTTTGTGCAATGGTACAACTCTAAATAAGAAGTTCTGAAAACAATTCGCAAAATTCTGAAAAAATTGCATGGGCTGTAATCTTTTGCTCTGATGCAGTGATAATAATTTTCCCCATGGAACATTGAAGCCTTTAGCCAACCACCCAAGCATAGTGGATTGTGTCCATAGATCCGCCATTGAAAGAAAAAGTGATGGTGATGAATTATGCTCCAAGGCTTGGGACCAGTTATAGAAAGGCTGGAGTGACAAAGGGAATATTGTCAGCTGGCTTTCCTATATTACTTAGCTTTGTTGTCTATATTTTTTAACTAATATGTGAACTAATTAAATTACTGGATTTGTTCTGTGTAAGAAATATCTTTTTGCTTAGTTTGCCAAAGACCTTAGAGTTGTCTATAGCTTCATTTTGCAAGAACATGCAGTGTATTGTAATGTAAGATAAGATAAATGTCTTTCTTTTGTGTGTATGACATTATTTTAATTAGTGGAACAGTGTGCTTGCTTAGTTTTGAAAAGTGCACTAAACTCCATCAAATTTATGATAGCACAGGGATAGTACATTTTTAATTATCAGAGAATTTAATTAGCAATCTGTGTCATTATTTGTCATTCTAAATAGCATATTGTGCATTTCACAGCAAAAGCTGTATATCTCAACAATTAAATAATGTAGCAAAATAGAATCAATAAACATCAATATTTTTATAAAATAGTTTTTACTATTTATTTTACTATATGACTCTTATGATGATAACAGTACAGATGACTGATAGGTATATACAGAATATGTCAAACTGTAATACATGCATAATTATTAAATAAGTTATTATTTAATTGCTTTAAGTTATATTACCATTGCTCTAAAAACACTGTGTGTTTAATATTCCAAATTTCTCTGGTTTTATTATAGGTAGCCAAAGATGTATCTGTGAGACTTCATCATGAACTAGAAAATGTGGAAGAAAAGAGAACCAAAACAGAAGAGGAAAATGAGAATCTGCGTCAACAGCTTATTGAAGTAGATATAACCAAGCAGGCTTTGCAGAATGAACTGGACAAGCTCAAGGAGGTCAGTGTGTAAGAGTATTATCTAACAATCACTCATTAATTCACCCTAATTAGTACGACAACAAGATACATCTAGGGCAGTGGTTGGCAACTCAATCAAATAAAGACCACCAACAGTCCAGGATTTCAACTTAATTAGTACAAGAAGATTCTACTAGAGCAGTTGTTGGAAATTCAGTCATATGAAGGCCTCAAGTCATATTCTGTCTCTCTCTTGTTAGATTTTTTAGAAGTTTTTACATTATAAGAGAATGGAACAGTTGGTTGTGGCTAGCCACGGTTTCCAGATCTTATAAAAAGTTGCCATGGAGTCTTCTAAGACATGTGTTAATCTATCATTGATAACGATATAATTGAATTTATTTGTAACCTCTGTTATATTTATTGTCTCAGATTACCACTCAAACACCCTCTAACACACAAAACGTTATACCAATATATAATAGATCCTGCCCTTTATTTATTATTGTTTATTCAAATTAAAAACTTACTGTATAATGTTTTTCCCCCAATTAATTATGCTTAGTCGAACTTAAAGATTTCAAATGTGTTTATATATATATATATATATATATATATATATATATATATATATATATATATATATATATATATATATAAAATATGGCCTGTTAGTGGTCCCTGTGAAGCAGAGTTGAGAAAGTATGCTTTAGATAATCTAGGGGAATGCCTCTGATTTCACATACATTATTTTCTAGATGGTGAGAACAGAAAGAGCTGGATTTCCCTTTAAGTTTTCAATATATATTTTAGGAGTATGTCAGAGAACACACTGAATTCACAAATTTGCCATTGGGTATTTATTTGCTTGAAAAAGGAGTGATGCAAAGGTTAAAACATGTTCTTTAAATCCCTGTATAAACTGTTTTTAGGAAGAAGAAAAAAAACAAGATCTAATTCTAACAAACTCTTATCTAGTGTGTATGAGGGCACTATACCAGTTTAGTTATGGGAGAAATACTTACTCCCTCTACTGGTGAAATACATACAGCTAAAATAAATTTGGGAGGAGGTCCTCAAACATTTTCTACAGGCATTAATGCAAGTTAATTATTGCAAGTTACATTGGTTATAATGCTTAAACCCTACTCTTTTAATTGCATAAAAAATGTTTTAGACTTCAGTATTCAATTCCTACGTTAGTGTAAAGAAACTTTATTTCAACTGGACAAATCTCTTCTCACTTTAGTGAATAACACTGAAGTACATTTAGGCCATTCAATGGCACCTGATCCCCACCTTTAGACTTAAAGGGCAAGTTCTACCTCTGCTTATGTTTCTTCTTATATTAAACAGCACACCTAGAAATGATTAGACTGTGTAAACGCCAGAGAACTTGTCTTTATTGCCAGATACTGTCCTATGTTTTTGAAAAGCGAGCCACTTCCAGTAGAAGAAACAATTGTGTTTTATGTCTTCACTGATAACTTCCTGAAGCAGACTCCAAAGTTCAAAAGCCAGTTCCAAAGCTGTTATTCTTACAATGAAATGTTATGGCACTTTAAATACGTCTAATTATGCAAACAAACAACAGCATTTTCTACATGTTTAATATCAACCTTTTTATTCAATTTGTATTAGCTATCGCTCAAAAGAAGGGGAAGCAAAGATGCACAAAAATCAGAAAAGAAGAGTCAGCAGACTCCACCAGAGGTATGTATTGTAAAATGTTGCATTTCCTTTTATGATCACTTATTCTGCTCCTTTTGGTTTAGTCACATACAAATGCCATGTACAACAGTGTCACATTAAATGGTCTCTGTAAAGGCTGTTCCAGTTTTGATATGAACAAATTCAAAGCAAACAAAAGTGTTTTTAAGATTTTGTTTCAACAACAAAGCAAGATCCAAGTTTTTCTGCCATGCATGGTATTCTTAACATTTTGGGGGGAGTTTAAAATATCCTAAACGGTTATGCTTCTACTTTAGTACTACTTGCCTCAATGCATTAGATTCTGTTGCTGAAATCGTGGAGAGAAATAAAATAGCTGAATCCATAGCCTAGGTATTAAAATGAATTTTCTTAGCCTGGAAGTAGCTGTGAAACGCGTTTCCAAGTAGAAGGCAATAACCAAGTTCATTTATTTACTCTGTGTGGATCATTATAATAAATGTTTTAGATTAAGGGTGACATATATTTCACCACAAATTCAATCAGTACATCACTCAACTTTTGAGTTTGCTTAAAGCAGCAACCCCACACAAAATGCACATTATTCAAATGACTCATGTGTTCCTCTGGAAGTGTGCTGTGGCACATGAAAACCAAAAACTTTCTGATCGCCAAGAAGATTTTCAGCTTGTAAGATATATGTATTAATGAAAACATAGTATATAGTTGCCCATGTTGAAATCCAACAAACACATAAATATCCCTAAATAATAATTAAATATATAAATACCGGGGAAGAGTACATTGAGCATGTGATGTAATTATTAAAGAAACAGAAGCTTAGACAATGTGATGTATGTACGAAAAGTGTGTACAGCTTTGATAGACTGAGCAAGTATCTGCTAAATCCTTCCTTTCTCATGTCTTTCTACATGTCTTCCATTCATCTCTCACTTTCACACTAACACTAATTAATGCTCTCTCAAATCTGTCTCACTCTCCCGCTCTCGCTTTCCCTTGATTTAGTTTTTTTCTGCTATCTGTACTCAATCTTTCCCTGCATAGCCTCTCTCCAGTTTTATGACATCTTTATTTTCTTACCATGTCCACTCACTTTCTCTCTCTTTTTCTTCTCCAACAACCCATGCTCAATCTCCCATTATCCTCTCTACCATCACTCTCCATTTTCCCCATGTGCTACCCTTAGCTCTGTCTCTCTCATCCAAACCTCTGTCTCAAACTTACTTGCTTAACACCCCACTCTGTCCAAGATACCATTTCATGATTTTATACCATTTCACTTTTTATACTCTTATATCTTCTCATACTTTAGCATTCTCGAATAGTGTTTCTAAAAATGTATATAGTTTTGTACAAATATCATTAATAATAATGCATTTCTGACATTTGAGATTGATCCTTGTAGATCATAATTGTATTATTTCCTAAATGCATGATAGCCAATGAATATCTGTGCACATTCAAATGTTTACTTTTTTTCTTGATGAGGAGGACAGTGAAGATTTGAAGTGTCAGCTACAATTTGTCAAAGAAGAAGCCACATTGATGAGAAAGAAAATGGCAAAAATTGACAAGGACAAAGATCGACTTGAACATGAACTGCAAAAATACAGATCATTTTATGGGGATCTTGATAGTCCTCTGCCAAAAGGGGAGGCTAGTGGACCTCCAACAACCAGAGAAGCAGAACTCAAACTCCGCCTCCGTTTGGTAGAAGAAGAAGCTAACATACTTGGCAGAAAGATAGTTGAATTAGAGGTAGAAAATAGGGGTCTTAAGGCAGAGTTGGATGACCTTAGAGGAGATGACTATTCTGGAGCTTCAGATTCTCTTGTGAGGGAGCAAAGTGAGTCAGTCTCAGAGCTAAGGCAGCATTTGCAGCTAGTTGAAGATGAGGCTGAACTCTTAAGGCGGAATATTTCTGACTTAGAAGAGCAAAACAAGCGCATTACCACCGAGATGAACAAGTATAAATTCAAAGCTGGAACTCATGAAACGTCTCGGCATAATGACAATGTCAAAACAGAGGCGCTGCAGGAGGAACTTAAAAATGCACGTTTGCAAATCAATGAACTGAGTGGTAAAGTGATGCAACTCCAGTATGAGAACAGAGTACTTATGTCCAACATGCAGCGGTATGATCTCGCTTCTCATTTAGGCATCCGGGGAAGTCCTAGAGACAGCGATGCAGAGAGTGATGCTGGAAAGAAAGAAAGTGATGATGATTCCCGTCCTCCTCACAGGAAGAGGGAAGGACCAATTGGTGGTGAAAGTGATTCAGAGGAAGTTCGCAACATACGTTGCCTCACTCCTACCAGATCATTTTATCCACCTACAAGTGTTTGGCAGAAGAACTTTGCTGAGAGGCAGCAGATGAAGGATATCCGCTCTGAAGCCGAGCGCCTGGGGAAAACAATTGACCGTCTCATTTCAGACACAAGCACCATCATTACCGAGTCCAGGATTTATGTAGCCAATGGAGATCTCTTTGGACTGATGGATGAGGAAGAGGATGGCAGTAGAATCCGAGAACATGAGCTTCTGTATCGGATCAATGCACAGATGAAGGCTTTCAGGAAAGAACTTCAAACCTTCATTGACCGACTAGAGATCCCAAAGTCCTCTGAAGACAGGGGTGCTGATGATCCTCTTTCAGTTAGCCAGGTATGTGTGTGAGCTGTTTATAGTGTCAAATATTAAATGAAATATATTTACCATATACTATCCAGTACTGCATATTTATGAAATAGGCTGTAAAAGTAGAGTTACTTTTTGTTATATTGTGGTGCCTATTTAGAAATAACTGAACTAAGCAATTTACCAAGCAATGTTTTGCACTTATACACATCATATCTCGATATTGATTAATGCAAGGCTATATTATAAGTGAGGGGAGAGGTTCCCAATTAGTATATAATTCTGAAGAGCAGATTTACCAAATACCGTAAATGATAAAAAAATAAGTTATATGGAATAATACAGTAATTGGATTTTCAAGTTAGAAACCTGTCACATTAGTAGATATAGCCCATACACATAATAACAATCGTATAACATACAGCTCTCCCTAAATTAAAGCAGTTTTCTCAAAAGTTATACACCATTCTGCAGATTCTTCTGCACCGTATTGGACCTTGTTACAGACATCTGCAAGTAATGAAACCACAGCTGTCGCAAGTGGTCCTGCTGATTTCCACCCCTACAACATCATTCAATGGGTTGAGGGCATCTGGCTATGGTCAAGGTCTTTCAAATTAATCTGATTGGATAGATGCTAATGTGAGTCTAGATAACCATTCATAGGCTGGCTTCCAGAATTGTTGTCAAGGGAAACTACTTTAACACAGCAAATCTTTAGCCAGTGAGTATCATTGAATTGATATTATCTTGTGCCTGACAGTTTAGCACTTCCTACCAACCAGAGCTACCTCCCCAAATTGACCAGCAGCAGCTGAATCTGATCTTTTAAAGTAAATTTATTGTTGAATATTTTTTTTTCTGTTTGTAAATCATACAATATGGGTTTTCATAATGATCAATGAATGGGAAGATCCGGCTCCTGTTGTTATGACATTATACTAGTCCTTTAACTTATAGTCTTACTCTATCCTGTGTATAGGCACCTACTTCACTTCCTTTGTTGGATCCTAATTTCCAGTCTCTGTATGATGTCAGAATTTCCCAGAACATATTTCTTTGACATCCTCTTATAACTATAAATATCTAGCAAGTTTGTGATTCTTTCTGAATAGAGAATTGTACCTAAGAACAGATCATAACTAACACATATCTGGAGTCTTCTACACTTATGGCATATGGAAACAAATTCACCTTCCTTCATTTTTATCTACATTTACTCAGTTTTAAATATTACACCTAGTTTAGGGTTGTTATTGTGACGATCCAGGGGTAGGGGCTATTACTGCCCAGGGCCACCTGCTATAGGCTGCAGGTTAACTACCCACAAGGACCGTTGGGTTCTTGGGAATCACAGCACTAGCACCCTGATATCTGGCTTCTGTATCAGTCAGGCTCTCTCCATCAGGAATCAGCACTTCCAGGAATCTCAGTAACCTTCTTATGGAAGTGACCAGGATAAGTTACTTGCAGGGTGGAGATAGGATCAGCATCGCAGCCACCAGGAACAAATAAGAGAACATACCATTTCTATATGTCTCAGCAGTGAACTGATTTATTTTTGGAAAGTCAACAATATTTAAAGGGGTTAAATCCAGAGGGGGGTGTATGCAACACAACAATGACAGGGAGTGGCAGACAAACACAGGAGATTGACTCCACATGGGGTCTAATAGTCTCGCATCCTGTCTAGCACCAGTGAGCAGTAGGCCAACCTCTAAATACACATAATGCTGTCTCCATGTCTAGTGGTCTAGACCTCAAATAGAGTACATTAACTTTATCTGACAAGCAATGGGACAAAACAGATTACAATACAATTGAGGTGTTTATGCACATAGTCCAGTGGCTGGAGCCAAGCAGTCTGTCCTTTATGGTGGCACTGGAAACGGGATTTGTGACAGCTATTTAAAAATATATTATATGTCCCCTTTTTTAAATAAAGGTTGCTATTATATAAATACCTTGTAAATGCATTTCTGGCACCAGTTTACTAACAGGTTAGTATTTCTAGAAATGTATGGGAACTTAAATGCTTGAAGGGTCCTAGAACAACTTTTAAGAAGTGCAGATCTGTATAAAGGGTTTATTAACATGCAATTTCTCGACTGGACTTGTGCACAAATAAGCTAGATGTTTTAGTGCAGAGTTTAGATAAAATGTTTGTGATAAAAAAAAAAAACTAATCTTCAAAGCCTTTCTCTGTCTTGTGTAGCTTTTGTACGTAGAATGGAGTAGTGCATCTGATGATTGTGCAATATCTGCAAAATGTTTAAACTATATATGTAGATACAATGAGTAGACTGGATAGGCCCATTGTGTACAATGCTTTACAGATAGAGCACAGCAATATCCTATAGCTATTACACCATCCAATGAACAAACTGGGGACAGGAAAAATGTAAAAATCCTAAAGAGCAGTTTTCCACAGATCTGCACTGTTTACAACTATTTCTGTGATCCCTTAACTTACAAAATATCTACTAATTTTAATTAACATGTGGTCATCTTCTCACAGAAGCATAAATTAGAATTTAGGTCTTTTTGTTTAAAGGGCAGCTTAGATTTTTAACTTTTTATACTATACACCACTCCTAGAGAAAATTATAGTATCTATGTAAAAAGGATGGCAACTGCTGTACAGTTTACACATATATTTGAACTTCTATAAGTGAACTCTAGTGAATATTAAAAGTCTTCTTAGCATGCATGCTTAGGTTTGGTTCAAACTTTTGCTTAATTCAGACACCAAATAAAGCAAAGACCTCAGACATATACAGCCTTATTAAATAGCGATTCAGCCGATTAAATAGGGCTCTATATAAGCACAGAGCATATCTTTTTTACAGAAGTTTTTAGTTAGTGAAGACCTTGCTTTTGGATACAAGTTCACTAACTAAAAACTTCTGTAAAAAAATATGCTCTGTGCTTATATAGAGCCCTTTTCAATTGGCCGAATCACAATTTAATAAGGCTGATATTTCAAGTCTTATTTCATGTAGGATGATAATCTGCAGTAGTACTTTATTAACAACATGTTTACCTGTGATTTCTCCTGCAGTATATGGGCTAACCAGTTCATTTAAGTTCTCTTGTGATTTTCTGCCTGTACTGTAAGTGAATAATTTTTTTCTGTTTCTGTATTTACCTTCCCAGATGTTCCAGCCTATCATTTTACTTATCCTCATCCTAGTATTATTTTCTTCCCTTTCCTACACCACTATATTTAAACTCGTCTTCCTTTTCACCCTATTTTTTGTCCTGTAACCATCTTACCATTTTATGTTTCTGTGTAGTTATTATTTTCAGTTTTTTGTTTTATTTTGCCCATTCACAAAGATAAGAAGTAAAAGAAATATAGTTTCTGCGTGAACTACCACTACAGAAAACACTGAAGAATAATTTTTACAATGTAAAACTGTGATCATCTTACAGCTTTAACAAGTAAGTTGTCTATTATTTGATTTATTGCAAACTGAACAGTGGAATTAATAGTGCAAAAAGACTAACTAACTAATGTTATATATGTGGACACAGGCATGATAGATATGTATGTATATATAGCTATTTGTACTCCCAATTCTAACTTCTCAGGCAAAAGTACTAAAAGACGAAGTGTGGTAGAACTATTGGAGATGTTTTTTTCTTATGCTAACTTATGGCAGTGTTTTCAAAACTGTGTTATTGGGTTTCCATTTTGTCTGCCCAATTCCAGTTACCCCAAAAGGTTACTCTCTCTGGAAGGTTATTTGGTGTCCTTGAAAGATTCTCATAGAGAGGTTATGATAACCTGGGTAGAAATTTGAAGTGGTTTGTTTTGTGGTCCTGGGAAGAGGATTCTCACACTGGGCATTTTTTTTATTGTTAGGGAGGTGTTTTACTAGCGTTTAGGTGTACGGATGAACGTGGCTGACATTTTTGGTTCCAAGCTGCCTACTTCTGAGCATGAGCAGTGTAAATGAGTAGGTGTCACATTCAAAAAACACTGTTATGACTAATCACACTCACTTCTTCCTCTTCACATCCCTACCTTCATTGATTAATCAAAAACTGCATCGCTCAAGCTCCAGCTATTAGGAAGTAATGAAATGAGATAAGGTTCTGAACATAAAAAGGCAAAAATGTAGCATTTTCTTGAACTACTGTTATCTTTTAAGATTCCAGCTAGAGAAACAAAGCACAGCCAGTCCATCCAGCCAATAAGTGGCATTTTGGTCCCAATACCAGAGCAGACCAAATGAATGGAATGACTTGGAGGTGTCACCATCTCTTAAAGGGTCATTGTAGTCCAAAACTTTATATGATCCTTTTTAAACAACATTTTATACATTACCAAGATGTTGTTATGCATTTAAGATAAATTATATTAATTTAAAAAAATACAAATTAAGTATCATAGAAACAGATAAAAAGCTATGTTTTTGAGCTGCCCTTTATCTTACAAGTCAATTGAGAAAAAGTATAAAGAAGATCTTATTGAAAATCTGTTAATTGTTTTGTCTGACCATATTCAAGTGGGTGGAAATACAAGCACAATGAGATGCAGTACAGATTTTTATGAGATTCACCGTTGCTTTCTTTCCTGTAAAATGTCAGGACACAGGAGGAGGAAACAATACAATTGTGTCTTAATTTAATGTAATTTGTCTACACTATAGATCACTTTTTTTCATATAAAATTGAAAATAAACTAGGTTTAAAATATTTTAGAATATTTCTGACTGTTGGACTTTGGTAAAAAAATCCTTAAAGAAGTGACAAAATATTCAGTGCACAGAGGAAGCAGGAAAATAAACCAATAAACCAAAGCTAGGCGTTCCATTAAAAGCATAAAATATTGATATATTGCCTTTAACCATAGATAACCAGTTAATCTATATTGTGTACACTTTCATTACTAGCCCCCTTTTCTATATATTTAAAAAAACATTTTGTTAAGGAATGAAGTTAAAGGTTAATGCTATAGATGTATGCAGCTTTTTGTATATGTAAAAGACTAGTGTACTAAGGAGCAGAATAGCAATGAAATCAGAATTTCAAGTAAAACATTTCAATGTATCTTGCAAAAGGTATATTTGGACATTAATATTGACGCATCACGCTGAGCTGCTTCTCTCCCCTAGGGAAGGGACAGGATTTTCCCAGAAGGCTGTCCTTAAATTTCTACCAGACCAGTCTAGGTTTGCTTGCAATGGGCATTGCTGGGAATGATGAGGATAACCATTCCTATCATTACAGCTTGTTATAAAGGAATGGAGTTGTCTCAACCTCTCACCTGGGAATATACAGTGGATATAAAAAGTCTACACACCTCTGTTAAAATGTCTGGCTTCTGTGCTGTAAAAAAATGAGACAAAGATAAATCATTTCAGAACTTTTTCCACCTTTAATGTGACCTATAAACTGTACAACTCAATTGAAAAACAAACTGAAATCTTTTAGGTAGAGGGAAGAAAAAATATAAAAATAAAATAATATGGATGCATAAGTATGCAAACCCTTAAACTAATACTTTGTTGAAGCACCTTTTGATTTTATTACAGCACTCAGTCTTTTTGGGTATGAGTCTATCAGCATGGCAAATTTTGTCTTGGCAAGATTTGCCCACTCTTCTTTGCAAAAACACTCCAAATCTGTCAGATTGCAAGGGCATCTCCTGTGCACAGCCCTCTTCAGATCACCCCACAGATTTTCAATCGGATTCAGGTCTGGGCTCTGGCTGGGCCATTCCAAAACTTTATTCTTCTTCTGGTGAAGCCATTCATTTGTTGATTTGGATGTATTCTTTGGGTCGTTGTCATGCTGAAAGATGAAGTTTCTCTCTTGATGTTCAGCTTTCTAGCAGAAGCCCGAAGGTTTTGTGCCAATATTGACTGGTATTTGGAACTGTTCATAATTCCCTCTATCTTAACTAAGGCCCCAGTTCCAGCTTAAGAAAAACAACCCCAAAGCATGATGCTGCCACCACCATGCTTCACTGTGGGTATGGTGTTCTTTTGGTGATGTGAAGTGTTGTTTTTGCGCCAAACATATCTTTTGGAATTATGGCCAAAAAGATCAACCTTGGTTTCATCAGACCATAACACCTTTTCCCACATGCTTTTGGGAGACTTTAGATGTGTTTTTACAAAATGTAGCCTGGCTTGGATGTTTTTCTTCGTAAGAAAAGGCTTTTGTCTTGCCACTCTACCCTATAGCCCAGACATATGAAGAATACGGGAGAATGTTGTCACATGTACCACACAGGCAGTACTTGCCAGATATTCCTGCAGTTCCTTTAATGTTGCTGTAGGCCTCTTGGTAGCCTCCCAGACCAGTTTTCTTCTTGTCTTTTCATCATTTTTGGAGGGAGCTCCAGTTCTTGGTAATGTCACTGTTGTGCCATATTTTCTCCACTTGATGATGACTGTCTTCACTGTGTTCCATGATATATCTAATGCCTTGGAAATTATTTTTTACCCTTCTCCTGACTGATACCTTTTAACAATGAGATCCCTCTGATGCTTTAGAAGCTCTCTGTGGACCATGGCTTTTGCTGTGGGATGCGACAAAGAAAATTTCAGGAAAGATCAACTAGAGCAGCTGAACTTTATTTGGGGTTAATCAGAGGCACTTTAAATGATGGCAGGTGTATGCTGACTCCTATTTAACACGATTTGGAATGTGGTTGCTTAATTCTGAACACAGCTACATCCCCAGTTATAAGAGGGTGTGCAGACTTATGCAACCACATTATTTTTCTTTTTTTTTTCTTCCCTCCACCTAAAAGATTTAAGTTTGTTTTTCAATTGAGTTGTACAGTTTATAGGTCACATTAAAAGTGGAAAAAGTTCTGAAATGATTTATCATTGTCTCATTTTTTTACAGCACAGAAACCTGACATTTTAACAGGGGTGTGTAGACTTTTTATATCAACTGTAGATCATAGACCCTTTGCTGAGATAGACAGTTTTAGCATTTATTTATTTCATTAAACATCACATATATAATTGTGAGCGTACGGGCCGTTGCTCACGCTTGCGGGCTCGCTACGCGTAGCGATGGCCGCATCGGCGCTCCATCCCAGCAACTGAGGCCCTTGCCCGCAGCCCTCGCGTAGCGAGGGATGCGTGCAAGGGCCTCAGTTGTTGGGATGGAGCAGCCACCTCCTCCCCAGAATGCCCCGGTTCGCGCCGCCACTGCCAACTAACTGATAGACCCACTACATTACAGAGAGTGGTCAAAGGGTTTAGACACTGTCAAAATGGTAGGGATTGAACCCTTTAAACATGTTACTGCCTTCAGTACAGTTTGGGTATGGCAGGCCATGAGTACTACAGTACCTGGCAGCACCCTAGACACCCAACAGTCCCTAGGCCCAGCCCTATCCATATTATAGCATCAGAAAATTATAGGACCAATCCTGTTATGTGCACGCACAGGAAGTGCGCCGTCGATGTCACGATGTAGCTATCTCTGACCGGTAAGTGGTTTTCGGGTTAGGTTTAGAGGGTTAGGGGCCTAGGAAGTTACTTTTAGTGGGTTAGGTTGGGATTAGGGCCGGCAAGGGGTGTAGGGGCTTAGGGTTAGGGCCAATAACTGGTGTAGTTGCCCAGCACTATCCTTCCTAACCCCAGCACTATCTTATTATCATTAGTATACAGGTGCCCAGCACTATCCCTCCTATGCCCCAGCACTATCCCTCCTATGCCCCAGCACTATCCCTCCTATGCCCCAGCACTATCCCTCATATGCCCCAGCACTACATTATCATCACATATATAATTGTGAGCGTACGGGCCGTTGCAACACCATGTGTATGTATATAATGTGTGTGTATTGTGTTGTATGTATATAATGTGTGTGTGTGTATTGTATGTGTGTGTGTATAGATATTGTGTGTGTGTGTGTGTATTGTGTGTATATATTGTGTGTGTGTGTGTGTGTATGTATAATGTGTGTGTGTGTGTATATATATAATGTGTGTGTATATTGTGTGTGTGTGTGTGTATATATATAATGTGTGTGTATATTATGTGTGTATCAACTGCGGCCCTCGCGAAGCAACTGCAACCCTCGCAAACTTTACGGCGCAACGCAAACAACATACGAGACACGTTAACACACATTACGGACTAGCAAAAATCGTCCGCAACCCGCGGACATGAAAAAATCAAAAACACAATAAATACACACAACACATACATAAAAAGCTTACCTACAGCAAGAGGGAGCATCCAGGACCTCAAAAAATGAAGTTACACCTTCATTTAACTCATAATAACAGAGTTTAGACACTAAAAAATTCTCTAAGCGAGAGAAAAAATGGCCGACGAACAAAACGAAAACGAGGCTACAGCACTCTAAACACGCAAAACACCACAAGAAACACGCAAAACACCACAAAACACCTACGGATATTCCACTACAGACGCATACCACACATTAGCCGGCATTTTAGAACAATGCGGAACTACACAACTTCGCTAACGGTTTGGTCTTGCACACGCACACTATTATACTGCACAAATTCATCACGCTTACACAGCAGCTCCACACCATTAATGCTGCAGCAATATCAAAACAGATTGCAGCTCTTCAACACAATGCTTCAAAATAGGTAAAGTATATTCATTTATTAATTTGGATTATATATTTCAGTAGTACACACAAAACAACATTAGCTACCTTACAATTCCATTGCCGTCATTTTTTGACGGGCAATTCGCTAGTTACATATATTTTTGATATACTTAAAAGTTTGCAAAAATGTTTTCATGGAAGTATATTCCCAATTTCATTGAATGTACAGCATTACATTTTGTTGAAATGCATACCACCCATTAAGGTATATATATTTGTTAAATTGGAATTGGAGCAATATCCCAAAACCGCTTCAGATCTATTCTGAAGCAACTATTTACATATGATAATCTGACAAACATTGTTTTCCTGCTTGAATTTCTGAGTATTTCCCCTGTGGTATGGAAGGAACAGACTGGCCGGGTCATTACAATGACAAGGAATGTTTCCTGTGTACCTTGTTCACAGTATGTACTACACCAGAGGTTGTCAACAGCCAGTCCCAGTTCAACTAAAAAAAAAATGAGTGTGTAACACGTAGCTTTGCCCTGTTCAAAATGTTCTGGATCTCAAAGCTGGTCCCCAGAAGTATTGGAAGATATCAAGTCAGTCCACAGATCAAAAGGGTTGGCAGCCACTGTATTACACTGCACAGAGATCATTTATCATTCATTCTCTTTGAACCTACAATATAATTTTAGTTTTCTTACATCTAGTGGAGTAAACCATATAATGGGCTATTAGTTTGGATCTCATATGCTAATAGATCACCTTTACACTGGAATATTTCCACATAAAATATAAACTGATAAACCTGTATCAGTTATTCTATATAATACACTTTATGTTTGTGGGGTAAGAGGTTTTAAAATAAAAAGTCACTTTTTTCTCGTTATCAAAATATCACAACCTGAGGGGAATATACTAATTGGCTGAGATGTTCATCTCTGTATTTACTATGCAGTATATTCTATAGGGAAATACAAAGGGGCACAGCCCTTTTCACCTCATTGTAGCCACATTAAATTCCCCCAACTGCCACTGCTAAGACAACATAAGGCCTCAAAAATCCAGGGGCCTCATTCAATTGAGATTTGGCCAATTGAATAGGGCTCTATGTAAGCTAAAAACTTCTGGAAAAGAAGATGCTATGTGCTTATATTGAGCCCTTTTCAACTGGCCAAATCACAATTGAAGGAGGCCCTAAGTTTGTCTTTTAGTCACTTAGGATTGTGTCCCCAAGTTATCTGACTAATTAGAGAGCAATATTACTAATAGGATCTTCATGTCCCACAGGACCATCATAAGATAACATTTGCCAGACCCAGCAGCACTCAGGTGAGAGAGATTAAGAGAAAGGAGAGAGAGAGAGAGAATTGGCAGATAGAGAAGGGAGGGAGAACTACATTTGAAAATATGCAAGTTGTTTTTATAATGGAAAATAAAATGAACAGCTACTAATATATAATCTTTTATGTGCACTTATACTGCATTTTGTCTCCGATTTCCTGAGATGCGAGGAGACTTGGAATACAACGGAACATGCTATTGGCACAGTAAGATATCTACAGCTGCCAGTGCATTCATTAGATCTAATTAGTAAGTAAGTGAACATCTTTAGTAAAGAATAGAACCTTCCATATCACTTTAGGTGCAAAACACTGCACTGAAAGAAAGATGGGACAACTGCTCAAGCCACTAGAATCGCTAAGCTTTTTATGGGCTTTTGATAAAGGCTTCTGGGTGGAAGACAGCCCATTTCAGTACTTTGCAGCCTCAGCAAAGATTGAGTAAACGTTAATAATTTTTATAAAATCTGAGTTTGACACATACTAGGGAATGCAAGCCAAGATTAATAGGCCACTATAGGTTAGGATAAATGTCACATTTGTGAAATACTGTATGAAGAAAACTAACCACATTAGCAGATATGGAAACCATGGCAAAAAATGTTTTCAGAGAAAAGATTAATGACGATGCAGATACAGAGCAGAGAGTGAGACAACTTTACTTGCAACTGCCTTCTACTGAGCATGTGTAGGGGAGGGAGAAGGTGTCAAATGCTAAAAGCTTATATAAACCAACCAATGAGTGAACAAAGCCCCCTCCTCCCCTTCTCCATCCTTCCACTCATAAATATATAATGAATATAGGCAGTACATACTTTATGAAGGGTCAAAGCCAGCAGGGAATGTGGAAGAAACAAACACTGAATCCTTAATGTACAAGCAGAGTCTGTGAAAATAAAGATTTTCTAAAATACAATGATTTTATGCACATGGCTAACAAAGATGCTATCGTTATTTGTTTGTTTGTATATATTTCACAAACATGTGATTTTCCTTTAAGGCTTTTATCTTAGTATGAACCAATATAGCTATATGCAGATATTACTTGTTTATATTTTTTTACATACAGATGTTTGAAAATTAGCAAACGATGTTTAAATATAGTTACTATGGCCTAGATTCCCTTCACATTATGAAATTCTTGAACTTTATGTTCTGTCTCATATTTGTAGCATGTGACATTTCTTAGTTCAACAGTTCAAGAAGCAGAAAGACCAAGTATAGGAAAGACTTTAATGGAATGTTTTAGTTTACATAATTCACAAACTGCATTCCTTCCTTACAATAGGTACACTTACTTTATTAACATATAACATCCTGTTAACAATTGCATGAAAGATCAGTCTCTCCTTAAATGACCTCAAGTGTTTAATACATCCATGGATATATTTATTTTTAAATAATTACATATTTAAAGACATATTTGTGAGTTAGAAAATATAAACTATGACAGGGTTCTCAGCCTTTTTTTATTGCTGGAGACCTGATGGTTACCATCCAATGTAGGACTGTCTGGTTACTGTCTGTGGCTTATGGGGACCTGTTGTGAGATGTATTTTTCATTAGGTGATACTACATATTACATACTAATTTTTCATCTATGTTTTCACTGATTTGAAGAGAGTTCATTTTAAGAGCAGATAAGTTCATCTAGTAGCTGTTTATACATAAGACTAATGGTTATTGTTTATGTTCGGCTCTCCTTATCCCTGAGGATCAGCAAATAAGGCCTTAAGGGCTGGCAGTGGTCCATGAACCAGCTGATGAGAACCAATGAACTAGGGAGCTTGAAAGAAATAATTCAATACAGGCATGAAAATAAACTAAAAGACTAAAACGTGAGATTCAAGCTGGCCTAACTAAGCCAGTTGTCTAATTGTCAGATTGGCTCAGATCACAAGATCTGTGTGAAACATGACATAAGAATAAATGTGATAATTCTCCTTTGTAAATTTTGTAGAACTAATGACAACATTACACTAAATATTTTGTTCCTCTGCATGATGTCACTTTAGCTATATTGTTTCCCCTTTCTATGGATAAAAGTGATGGCCTAAAATAGGGTTTCCTGACTCTATGGACCACAGCACGCCAGGTGCATCTCTCAGTCATTGTCCCTCTGAGCTCCATCAAGTTCATGTCCATTGCTTCAATGACCTCACCTATCCATCCCCGCCTCTGCCATCCTCTTCTTCTTGTGCTTTCAATCTTTCCCAGCATCAGAGTCTTTTCTAGGGAATCCTACCTTCTCATGATATGGCCAAAATATTTGAGCTTCAGCCTTTCCTGAAGTACTGATTTATTGGAGCTTCTTGCAGTCTAAGGGACTCTAAGCAGTCTTCTCCAACACCACAATTCAAAGGTGTCAATTCTACAGAGCTCAGATTTCTTTATGGTCCAGCTCTCACATCCGTATGTTACTACTGGGAATACCATAGTTCAAACTATGCAGACCTTTGTTGATAGTTTAATATCTTAACTTTTTACTAGGTTGTCCAACCTTGCCATAGCTTTCCTCCCCAGAAGCAAACATATTTTAATTTCATAACTACAGTCACCATCTGAAGAGATCTTGGATCCAAGGAAAATAAAATCTGTCACTGCCTCCACTTCTTCCCTGTTTATTTGCCAGGAAGTGAGATTGCCATTTGCCATGATCTTTGTGTTTTTAACGTTGAGCAGCAGCACTCTTTTCTTTTACCCTCAACTGAGTCGGACACGACTGAACGACGAAACAATAACAACAACCTACGCCGCTGTAGACAGAAATTTGTAACTTGAGATAACAGAACACCAGCTTGGCATTCTTATTTTCCTTTTAATTCCATATCTCCTTAAACATCAATATCAGTTGTCCCTTCTACTCAAGTTTTATCCCATGTCCACCCTTTATCTAATGTACTCTTCAATACATATTTCCCTTAGGCCATCCTAGGTTATCCATTAGTCCCCTCAGTAACCCCCCTGTGATTGTATTTTCCTCTCATTTCATAACCTTTACGAGTTCAGCCCTCCTCCTTTCTCTCTTCTCCCTTTCTTCCCTACTTCCCTTGTTGCCATTGCGTAGCCACAGTTGAATTGGTCATAGTGAGGGATAATCAAATAGAATTTGGTAATTAGGGTACAAGGAAATGCACAGGTCACTGTCTTACTCAGCCAACCACTTGGACAGATATCAAGCCTAAATTGTCAGATAACCTTTTCTTAGTTTAACCTGTTTCCGCTGCTATCTAAGGTTCTGTACTTTTAGATAAAATAATTTGAACACTATCTGGGTTCATTTGCATGGCCTCACGCAAAATATTTAATTGCAATGGACATATAGTATAGTCTGAGATTTGTAACTTTAATCAGGATCTCTAAAATGTTTTGGACATGCAAATGTAGACTCACAAACTCACGTACATTAATAGCTCTCTGTATTTTCTACAGTGAAGGTCTTCTATTGCTCTTTTGCCCACCATAAACTTAATGAATTTGTAGAAGAATAATACCAAATGTGACTTTACAATTAGTTTATTATTCTTACAACTAGTATCCCTCAGTTTCTTCACCCACCACGTTTGAAATTAGCTTTATGTTCTACATTTATATTAACCACAAAATAGAGTCTATCAAATACTTTCTTGAGCTGCTCTTACCAGGGGTGGAATTATAGCCAAAGTTTACTACAAGTTAAGTGGCTCTGTGCTGCTCAGAAACTGATACTCTTTAAAAAAAGAGTTAGTGGTGTCACTGGGGTATTAATGTTTCTCTGACCACTATACTATGGCCAAGATTAATTTGCATTTAATTGTTTGCATATCATCTTCTACAATACATGCAATAAAAAGTTGTATATCCATAGTGATGTCCTGAGATTTTGGCTTTGTTTTATTTAAGTAGGGATAAAACAATTACTGTTATCTTATAGGAGGGCTTTCATGAATCAGATTATTGCTTCTTTTTAAAGAACATTAAAAACTAGTTCTATATTGTACTAGTCATATACAGCCTTTTGTCTATTTTGCATATTATGCTACTTATTGACACATGATGCTATTAATGTTGTTGATGGAAAAAATTATTTAGCCATTGGCTACCTTTAAGTTCCTTTCCCCAAGATAATCAAGAATACTATAACACCCATTTGCATACTGTGCCACAAAGAGAAAGGAATATATACAGTATAGAGAGAGCGATAGAGAGAAAAAATATTGGCTGAGTGGGATGCCTTTTTCATGTAATTTATATATAATTATTCTGGCTCCTAGTAAACGGAAGATATGCATTTGTCACTCCCTGTATATGTAATAAAATAATACTGGACATGCACCTGTTTTTAGAATGTGTTGAGCTATCTTGATACTTGAAACATTTTTTGTGATTCAGTGTCATTTTGTATAATACTAATTTCATAATACATTGTACATATTGCTAAACATGGTAATATTGTATTGAGGAAAGCAAATTGATTTGCATCACTATTGATTGATTTGTACTTTTCTTGAATTATATACCTAAATGTAATTCATCTTGCTATATACAGTAGGAACCTGTGTCATAAAAGCAGATTTCAATTAGATGACTCCATCAACCATTTTTGTTTTTATTTTACATTCACATGAAACGGTTATTACTGTATTGAAAATAGCAATTGCTGCTCAGATTATGACTAATATATTGATATAATTTGGTTGATAATGAGTGAATATATTTAACTTACAACTCAGTATTTCTGACCTATACATTCATTAGGAAAGATCAAGGCAATGAAGTCTGAATTCGCAGGTTGTAGCCTGAAATGATCTAAGGAATTATATTAAATCCCATCAGCTGCTTCTACACAATATCTATTTTACGTAGTTTATATAAGACATGTTACAGTTTTAGGAGATTAAACTAATTTGGCTGTACATTTTTTGTGTGGAATAGCTAGGTTTAATTGCTTTAATACAGAGTTAAAATCTTACTTCTAAGACTTGCTTTCTCTCTCCTTCAGCCATTAGCTTTTAACAGAATTATTCCATTCAGGCATAAAAAACAAAGCACGTCTTATATAACTTGGATCTAAAGTTGGCAGCTGATGCAGATTCAATGTGATTTCACATTGGCTCACTTTTAGTTTCATGAAACACTGAGCTACACTATAAAGACTAAAAATGTCTTGGACTTGAAGTTGTTTACACAGAATACCAGCACATCTAAAGTTACAGGAATGGGGGCTGGATGTGAAGGCTTTATAACCGTCCACTCCCAAGCTTACGTCACTGGGGGACTCATCTGCTTTGGTCATGCTAAACTGGACTGGTTTTAAGCATTTGAAAGTTGCACATTTTTCAAACGGTTTTCTCAGCTGAAGTTACTGTCTTGGTTTTCCCCATCTGCAGCTGGAAGAGCTTCACTTAGATTCAGGACTACGCTGCTAGATTTTATATGATCCAACAAGCTTTGCATCCAGCTGCTTGCAGTGCTGCATTGAGAATCAGACTTAATCATCACAGAGACTTGTACCAATCCCCAGAAGGTAAGTTCTTACAGATGTTCTTAAAAATGTAAAATTTGAGAACTGCAGCAGTGTACGTGACTGTGCTTGTGTTACTGGTATAGTTGAGATGACATTTCTTAGCAAGACTCAGGCTGTAATCTCCAGAGACACTGCAGCTGTTCGGTCGATGTTTAGGGCAGTGATTTATTAGCAGGGGTATATTGACAAGTGTTAATGTAACTAATATGGCTAACTAACTGGTTAACATAGCTTTGTGCATTTTTTTCAGAACTTTAATGCAAGTGAGAATGGGACTTAGTTTGGTGTCTCTGTCTTTACCGAACCAGATATAGACGCTTGTATTGTTTATGGTCTTATAAATTTACACAGAAGGACATATCAGTGAGTCTACCTTGTTAAAAATAACAACCTTGCCTTGACGTCAGAGGCATACCAGATTTAGACCCTGCACAGTCCTCATCAGGTTTTATTTCCATTTCTCTGCTTGCAGAAGTTAGAAAGTTATAGTGCAGGACTTTAGGAAAGCTGCTATTGATTTGCTATGTGGCCTAGAATAGAGCTTGTCACATAGATCAATGATGGAAAACTGATGGGTGTACACCAATGACCTTGCAAAGGACACATGGAAAATGCAGAGGAAGCAATGTCACACAGATGCCAGTGAACCGTGATCCAAAAGGAAATGATGGCTGGTGCTGATGATGGGTGTTTACACCTTGGTAGAGAGAAGGCGACAAGAAGGGGGGCATAGGAGAATTTCCATCTGGTGTGTCTGATCAAACTATGTGGAATGCCACTGGGAACAGGCCAGTGTTCTGTAACAGCCATGGACACAAATCCCGGTATGATAACTGGAATTTCTCTGGGCACAGCAGTAAGTTAAGAGACAGAGCCAGGATCAATATCCCATTAAAAAATGATACCATCAAAGAGGCTGGCACAGAGACCCTGGAAGGTGGCAAGTTTAAAAGCAATAGGCATGGATCTCTGGAACCGCAGCTTCATTTAAAACGAAAACTTGATCAACTTAACAGGCACCATGAGAAAGAAAGAGAAATGTGGGCAAAGGAAAGAGACGCACTGGTACAAGAAATCTCAAAGATAAAAGTAAATATTATACCATCAAATGGAATGCTCTACAATGGATATGAAAAGTATACTGTATATGTTTTTTGTATACTGTGTATGTTTATAGTGGAATAGATGTAATATCAGTTATGGTAAATTACTTTATTATATGTTATTTCATCCAAAATTATATATGCATGATTTGGTACCTATTGTTAAAGTTAATTGTGCTGGAATATTTTTTTACTGAGTTCTACACACGACTTCTGGTGAGTTCAGGCACATTATGACCCTTAATTAAAGAAAATATACTCAAGTCAGATTACTTTAGAGAAAGTGCTAAATAATAAGGTCGCAATTCACAGTATATTTTAAAATTGAAGCAATAATACAGTAAATCTTGCATAGAACTGAGCAAATTTCAAAGGGTATCCTTCTTCACCTGAACCTCCTGGTCATTAGAGTGGGTGCATTTTTGTTAATAATAAAGGGCTGTTCTCATGTTCTCACCAGTCTATTAAGTTCCTTTTTTTATGCCCATACAATTAATTCACTTGCCATTAGTTTGAACATTACATGCTGAACTGTTAACACTCAGGCATAAGCAGACATATACTATTAATACATATGATATCATTAAGGTTCCGTTTTAAAGTGCAACATAAATCTATGCAAGTTCTCTTTAGAGTATTAGTTTTTGTTTGGGGCATTTGCTCTCAAACATGACAGATAGAGTGTCACTCAATATTACATTTTCTATATATATTTTTGCACTGTTCTACAGAAGGCCATATGCAATTTTAAAGTATTCCATTTTCTAATTAAATGTAACTGGAAATTTCAAAATATCCATCCATTGTATAATCAATTTCTACAAACCAATGCAATTGAATTCAGAGAATTGTTTTCATAGCTTGAGCAAATTTACATATATACACTATTTGACATGCAGCAGTTTTCCATATAATGTCCGGAGAATAATTTAAAACAAAATTCAAATACCACTGCATTGCCTTCACAGAAGAACCAAAAAGAAATAAAGCGTTAAGAAAATGCACATCTGTTCACAATACCATCATCAATTAATGGTTCAGCAGCAATAATTTGTTCTTAAAATAGATATAATTAGATTGGCACAGAAAATGTATTTGATTTTTCAAAGATCAGATGATCAATAGCAGATGTGGATTCTCTGCTCTGATCACCGCATCTGGACCTGCATCTGTTTCTCCAAACACAAATAATCTGGATCTGTCCTACACAGATATGCAGCATTATAAGTGCGGCCCCATAATATTTCTTAGAAACTAGCAATATGGCCTATAAATAAATAGCATTTGACATTGTTTAAAAACTGTATATATTTCCTTTGCAATTTTAAAATTATGAGCAGTATATTAAAGGATCCATATAGTTCAAGTAGAACTGCACATATTTATGAAGTATATAACATAACAACATCAGCATTGTCTAAGACACGAACATAAAACCATCACATATATAGTTGTGAGCATGCGAGTTGTTGCTAACGTAATTGGTCGTAACGAGACACATTACGACCAATTACGACCTCGCAACCCGCGGACATGAAAAAATGAAAAACACAATAAATACACACAACACATACATAAAAAGCTTACCTACAGCAAGAAGGAGCATCCAGGACCTCAACAAATGAAGTTACACCTCAATTTAACTCAAAATAAAAGAGTTTAGACACTAAAAAATTCTCTAAGCGAGAGAAAAAATGTCCGCCGAACAAAACGAAAACGAGACTACAGGACTCTAAACACACAAAACACAACCAGAAACACACAAAACACCACAAAACCGCAATGGATATTCCGCCACAGACGCATACCACACATTTTAGAACAATAACTTATACAATGCGGAAGTACATAGCTAAGCTAACGGTTTTGTCTCGCGCAAGCACACTATTACACTGCACACATTCCTCACGCTTACACAGTAGCTCCACACCACTAATGCTCCAGCAACATCAAAACAGATTGTCAGCTCTTCAACAGAATGCTTCCTTCATATATTACTTCAAAATAGGTAAAGTATATTAATTTATTAATGTATTATTTATTTGATTATTATACACCAAATAGCATTAGCTCACTTACAATTTCATTGCTGTAATTTTTTGATGGGCAATTCGCTAGTGCGTCAATAAAAATCAGATTAATAAAAAGAATCTGCTTATGTGGAAGCTTCCATCTTGTTTGGTTTCCATACAAGGGGATTGGGATTTTGTCATATTATTATCATATTATTTTATACTTTGACACCTAAATGCTTCCCCCACACATGTTCAGAAGGAGGTAGCTTGCAACAATAAATGCAACCTTTGCTCTTGCAGAAATGTAAACTCCCTTCTGACACACAGCCTTCTCCAAAGTATCAAAGATGCCTCCAGAGATTAGAAGCAGTATCAAGGTTTTGTTAATTTTATTTTATTTTTTTCAACACTGATATACCATACAAAATTGTATTCAATATTAGTACATAAAATGTTCAGAATACATATAAATTGTACCCAGGAGTCAAATATTTTATATGATATTTAACAATACATATTAAGTTCCTTTTCTAAAAACTAGCTTTATGACTTTTTCCCTTCCTAATTATACACTGAGTCAGAATTTTTAAACAAATATGTATTGTACACAAGTCCTTTAAAACCAGTATATATATAATTTTTAGTTTTAAGATCATAAGTCGATATAACATATACATTTTGCTGAATATTTGCTTGTTTATGATGTGCTTTTCACCATATACAGTAGCACTGCTAATTAATAAGGCATGAGTGTTCATATAATAATTTACATTAATACAGGATTATATTTTATACACAAAAATATTATTCTGATTTCTCTGATCATTGCACTAAATGAATGGATTTTTTCATTAGGAGTTCAGATTCTTGGCTCTCATTAAAGCTTTAGCAGATTTATGTCACCTTAGGAATGCTATGTGCTCTGTGTGTATGGAAATATTCCATCACATAACAGTCTTGCATGTTACAGGCAGGTGAAAACAGAGGGACGTTGCTGGAGCTGAAGGCTGTTTTGGAAGTGATTCAGACGGAGCAGAGGAAAGAAGAAAAAAAATGGACTGACTTTCTGCTGCAGTTTGTGAACGATCGATGTGGGTGGGACGTTGAAACAACAGAGTTTAAGCATCAAATCTCCCAGGTACTTTAACTAAAATAACATGATATGTCGCTGATTAAAAACACCAGAAACCAAAGCAGGCATCATACAGAAGAGATAATAACAGATACTTAGTATAATTAAAATGGTCTGCTTAACATGTGTTACCTAGATGGGGCGTACTTAGATCTTTTTATTACGTAATGTGTGGATAGTATTTCACAGTAGGAATTATTTTCAATACTACTGTGACTTCCACAATTTTTTCATGGAATTATTAGTCCTGGTGGTCTGCCCATTCTAGTTATCTAATAACTTTGGCTACATTAATCCCCAGGATAGACTTATACTTGTGACAAACACACTTGAATTAATTACTGTTTTTACTAATATGTTCACTTATCTACTACTAGTATGTTTGTTTTTAAACTGAAAGACAAGGGCCATCATTCTTTTGCAATGTGTTAATATTGTTTTTACCTTGTGCTTAACACTTGTCTAGAGCTACAGAATATGTTGGTGTGTTACAAATCCTAAATCTGCCACCTTCCAACATCAAATCATGACCTACTGCTCTTTTTTCTGGAAGGACTTTATTAAATCCTTTGATATATTTAAATGTTTATATCATGCCGCTTCTTGCCCTTCTGTCCTTTCAGCTATATATATTAAGATCATCTAGTCTTTCCTTATAAATTTTGCCTTTTAGACCATGCACAGTCTTAGGGGTGGAAAAGTTACACTTCTTCCTCCCTAGGTACATCCTGTCTTTTGGCTCCTATAAATGTAACCAGGCTCCTAAGTATTATATATTTTTATACATTTTTCCTATGAGGTATTTGTATTCAGTTACATTAATGATGATTCATGAATTGGCAAACTGAAAACCCCCCTGATGGTTTTTCTTAAGCATGTGAGTTTTGGAACTGACAAATACTAAGAAAAAAAATAATCCCATAATCACATTTAGATATAAAGAGAAACTGATATTAGGCTCAGCTTTGTCTTACTCTTGCTTATTATTTTCTAGCCACAGAAGTATGTGTTGTAGTCTAGTCAGGGGTGTAGATAAAAATGCAAGTTTGCTTACATAAGAAAAACAAAGATAATTATTAATATAGTATGTAAATATTCATATAATTTATCAGTGGATGAGTATGTATTCGTCAGGCCCAGTAATTCTCTTAAGTAGTTTAAAGAATAAATATATACTGTAGCTAAAACAAGAGTTTCTTTCTTATGTCAGACTCAGTGTAAAAAATAGATGAGCAAAGCAGGGAGCCATTTTTATTATCAATGACACTGTCTATTGATTTTTAATTGTTTATCGTTTGCTTTTTCTATTTTTTGTTCTGACTTACCGTAAAAAAAAACCAATAATTACAAAACAATTATTTTGTAGTACATATGCTTCTGTGAAGCTATCTGTATAATTAAAGGTATTTGTAGTAGCAATTGAGGAAAAGCAGCAGGATAGCATTACACAGTAATGCCATTTAAGTGAGTGATTTGTAACACTGTGTAATGTCATCCTTTTACATTGCCCTCAATTAACTGAGTGATTTGTCACTCACTTAATTGGTAACACTATATAATGATCTACTGCTGCATTTCCTCAATAGTTTCCTATTGTCGTAAAGATATCATAGTTTTTCAGTTTTATGTGATACCAACAGTAAAATAAAGATCAATAGTAGCAATAGTTATGTGACTGTTGAAAGCAGGGAATTTGCTATGATTCCTGTGTAAGCTACCAATACCATATTTGTAGTACAGTTTCAAGTTAAACAACATCCTATATATTAATACTGTACTGGTAGCTAGGGCCGCCCTCTGAAATCCTTAGGCACCTTACAAATGTCAACAATGCCATTGTTTATGTTAACTGCACATGCAATACTGATATATCGCAATTGGTTTTTCTCAGAAAATTAGTTTTATTCATAGACTTAGGAGATATGATTCGTCCTTGCATCCTTGCACCAATATATATATATATATATATATATATATATATATATATATATGTATTTATATGTATTTGTGGTCGGGTACCTCTCCCAATGATCGAACCATGGCTCTCTAGTGATGGGAATGCCCCCGCCGAAATCTGGGAGAGGGTCCCCCCCACAACCCCAGGTAAACAACCGGGACATAAGCTTTGTGGTCGGGCCCCTCTCCTCGTGTAGTTGAGGAATGGCCTATTGCTACGCCTTAACTGGCCTGCTTAGAGGGCCAAGGGCCGAGTGATAGTGAGGAGAAAGCGAAGGGAGCCCACAAAAGCATGATCGCGTTGAGGCATGTGAAGGGCTGATGTAGCATTAGGACTTATGAGGAATTATGAAAGTGTGATTGAAATAACCCTGTGAAGGCTGGTTTGGTTCGTATGGAAAGCGTGAACGAGGTAAGCTTGCAAAGGCTGGTTTAGGACTTATAGAAAGCGGGAGGAAGGTTGAAGGCTATCAGGTTTGGGACAAAATCTGCAAGAGGAGGCTTACGAAAGCCTAAAAGTGTAGCCTTGGACACGGACAAGGGATGTAATTTAGCAGATTAAGGTCAAAACCCACACGAAAAAGTTCAGGAAAGTTGGGAAATTTAGTAGATTTGGGCCAAAATTTGAAAAGCAGAGGTAACGAAGCCTAAAAGGTGTGGCCTTGAACATGGACAAGGGACCCAACTTAGCAAATTCAGGTCCAAACCCACCCAAGAAGGTATAGGAAAATCAAGAAACTTGGTGGACTTGGCCAAAACTAAGCTTAAAAAAGCGAAAGTTGAACCTTGGACGTGGACAAGGAAGCAGCTTTGTAGTCATGGGTAAGGTCCACCAAGGATAGCTTAGAAGGAGTTGACAGCTTATCTTGGATAATGGTAGGAAAAGGGCCAAAAAGCAACTGGAGCTTGCGATATGTGGCTTGGAAAGCTGAAAAACTAAGAGAGCGCAGAGAAACAACTTGCATGCACGGTCTGAGCAAGGGGATGTGGACAGGAAGTGCTTATAAAGGATGATGGAGGCCCCTCCCATGGAAAGTTGGGGAGTGAGAGAGGGCCCCTCCCACAAACTCAGGTATTAACATGGACAATATATATATACTGTATATATTTATATATATATATATATATATATATATATATACTCTTCATACCCACACATTTTATTTTCCTGACACGTTTGCATTGTGATGTTGGAGAAAACTGCTTAGAGTCCCTTCGACTGCAGGAAGATCTAGTCAATCAGTACTACAAGCCTGACTATTCACTCATGAATTGAATCGTAAGGCTAAAGCTCAAATACTTTGGCCATATCATGAGAAGACTAGAGAAGACCCTGATGCTGGGAAAGATTGAAGGCACACTAAGAAAGGGATGGCAGAGATGGATAGATGAGGTAATTGAAGCAATGGACATTAGGAGCTCAGAGTGGTAGTAGCTGACAGATGTGTCTGGTGTGCTGAGGTCCATAGGGTCAAGGAGAGTTGGACATGACTGAATGACTAAACAACAACATACACTCATTGGGGAAAAACACAGAAAAACCAGAAGAAGGAACATCAAAACGTAACAAGACAAGACAACCAGAAGGACAGTTGACACAGGGGAGAGGGGATACTTTCATGAACACTCAGCTGGCAGGCAATTATATTATGTGCTGAAATGCATATCAATAGGGGAGCTCTTAGAAACAGCTTGTCTGGCTCCTAAGTGTTAGATATTTTTGTCCACTCCTATAAATAACTTACATTGCCAGTATGAGGACCCCTACAAAAGTATCCCCTCTCCCCTCTGTCAACAATCTTTCTGGTTGCCTTGCCCATGAACTTTTTATGTCTCCTCATTTGTTATTGTGTTTCTTTTAAATTAGTTTATGCTATTCCACTAAAGTGTCATACACATATTAATAAATAAATTAGAAATTATGATTCTTATCTTCCTTCCTCTATTACTATTTGGGTATGAATTATACTACCTACTTTGCCACACAAAATAATATATATTCTGTTCTCTCTGAATAGTATTGTGGTTCATTATAAGTGATTCATTTTAGTGACTGTGATGAGACGTGATTAAATCATGTTCTGCTACCACAGAAACATAGAAGTACACCAGGTCACATTTTAGTATCCTGTGCCATAGTTTAGTATACTGTACTACAGTTATGTATACAGAGAACACATTTGCATACTAATGCCATGCAAATTCAAGGATATACATTTCAAGAATTATTTAGCTTTAAAATATTGGATTGTACAATGTATTGGCAGTGTTTACAACATGTAGCCACCCTATCTTGTTTTGAATTATTTTTCCCTAAACAATGTGGGCGGCTGTTTAATTACTGTGTATGTAGTTATGTCCAGTCGTTGTTGGGATGATATATTTGGAGACACAGTGCCAACTTTAGTTTGGAAACCTGTCAAAGCTCTGAACATACCGTTCAGTCTTGCAGTGGAATATACTGTAATGTTATCTAGAGGAATAATGTCACACTACAGCATTAGTTTAGAGGTGATAAATGAGATATAATGAGCAGTGTGGCCTGTGTCAGACTGTCAGACCCCATGCCACAGCTCCTCTAAAGCAAATACATATTTTATTAAGTTAATTAACTGTTTATTTTATGATAAAAAGAAAAAAATGACAAGAAAACATTTTATGCAGTGCATTGAATGTTTCTATATCTGGCATAACTGACAAATAGGCATCCATACTATACATCAGCAAACCCATCAAAAAATACAATAAAAAAGAGGTTACTATATACTGTGTTTGGCGTGGTGTTTCTTGCAGCATGTAACAGTACATTTATTTTCTCAGTTTAATATTTAACTAAATTAATTACAATTGTATAATTATTTATATACCAATATTTTGACCATGGTAAATCTACAACAGTATAAAAAAGTACAGCAGCATTTAAAAGCAGATGTGTTGTCAAAGAGATTTTTAGGACCGTTTTTTTTACACACCAGAGTGTTTGGGGAAATGCTTATACAAGACTGAAGGGGTGGAGTGTAATTCTAACTTCGGAAGATGTAAGTAAAAGAACTATTGGAATGTTTCTTTGAAGAGTTGACTTTCAAGATGGATCTTGAGGGTAATGGGAGTAGGTGGTGGTCAGATATTTGGTGACAGTGTATTCCAAATGTGCAAAGTAGTCATACATGTTTTTGTGAGACACTTTCAAAGTGTATGGGATGTAGGAGAAAAATTCATGAGTGGAATGAGCAAGATCATGTGAGTATAATTTAAGGAGTATAATGTTGTAAATTGTGGGTGATATTCTGAAGCCAGCTGAGTGATTTAGTAGGAGTGAGGAAGGAATTTACAAAGAGGGGGATTAGTCAAGAAGATTAAATTATTACAGACTTCATGGAAGTGATACTAGAGAAGGTAAGAGGTCACAGATAAAAATTCTGGAAATTCAATGTCATGCCTAATTGTGGTACAGGTAATATACATCATTGCAAGTCTACATTTGATACTGAGGGGATGAAATGTAATAAAGTTAACTAATAAGGTTTAATTCAAAATAGATGCACTATGTTTTGCTAGGGCTGTAAGGAGCTGCAATTACAATGTTTCCAATAGGAAATTTTGGCCTGTCCGCAGTAGTCGTTCTATAACCTCTTATGCATAACATAAATAGGTGTCCCTAAAGAGATGTTGTTATTGTTTGAACTTACTACAGACGGAAGGTATTTTGAGCAAGAAATGCCCTGGTGAAACATCTTCAAGCTTTACGAAAATACAGAGGAAAGAGAGAGAGGAACAGAAGCGTCTGCTGGAAGACACTCACACTGCAGCCATGGAACTCAGGAGGCAGATAGAGAATAATGAAAGGAATTGGAAAGTGGAAAAGATGGAATTACTGGAAAGATTTGACAGCGAACGGAAAGAGTGGGAATGTCAGTGGAAGGTGATGCAGAAGAAAATTGAGGAGGTAACCACAGTGTAGTTAAACTACATTTGAAATGTATTAAAGGATTCTTTATAGCTTGTTAGCATTTAGTATCCATTATAATTCTTTTTTTACATAATGACCAAGAAAAAAACATGTACTATCATCAATGCATGTCGTACAACAGCTGCCAGCAATGGTTATATAATAATTAAAATCAATAAAAATACTTTTTTTAATTTTGCTTATTAAAGGACCACTATAATGCACTAACAACTAGAGTTTTATATATATATATATATATATATATATATATATATATATATATATATATATATATATATATAATATATATATATATATATATATATATATATATATATATATATATTACATTTTTTATTTTTTTATTGTAATCTTATTTTTATATATGCAGATCATAAACATAAACAAATAATGAATGAACATAAAATATAACAGTACAAAATAGTTAAATGTTGCTTTTCATTACATGACAAAAGTTATTACTTATTAGAATGTTGTTAAATCTAAATTATAATATTTTGCCCATGGTTTCCAAATACTGTATTTTTAATCGGGCATAGATATTTAATACAATTTATATTTCATTTATATTTCATAAATTAGAAGAGCAATATTCAATATTAAAATTAGGTGTGAACATCAATTTGTAAACCTCCAATTGAGCTGTTTGTCTCCACACCTTATGAGGTCATCAAATGGAGGTAAGAACTCTGACTGGGAAGTATTTCTACATGGTAAGTCATAGGCTTATGCTTAGACTGGAGAAGATGCCTTTAATTGGTAGAGTCCAATCCCTTAAATAACTTATAAAGGGTGGAGACAAGATAAACTGGAGGTGTACAAATTAATGCTTGAAAGTAAGTTAATATTGAGTATTATTTTTCATAATAACTGAATATAAATTTCAGTAAATGCCAATGGCTAATTAAAACATATAGCTCCTGTTGTTAGGGCATTACTGCGGTCATTTTTGTAGTATCTAGGGTAGATATATCCACAGAGTTTGGAACTGACTTCTTCAGATTCCAAAGGCATTTGAGTTTGGATAATAATAGTGCAGGGATCTTGAATAGCAGCTTACTGACAATGATCACAAACTATTTATTTTCTTTATGGAAAACATGGATACGATCAGTGTGAATTTTATTCATATTTCCCTATAGTGGAGGTTGGAAGTAGGTTTAGGCTTCAACTTCAAACTATATATAAGTCGATTTGAGGTGTCTACCTTAATTTAACAACTGTCTCGGATTGATATTGAAGCAGCTATGCTACAAGTAAGGAAATAAATGTGCTTGTAAGAACAATATAACATGTATCAATATAAAATATCTTATGTTGTAAGTTATACTAACACAATTTGATAAGTAAACCCAAGTGTGATTAGTCAAATCTATCCATTTATCCATCCATCAATACACCTTTCATCCATCAGTCTTTCTTCTTCTTTTTCTCCCCTAACCATCTCTCCTTTCCCATCCCTCCCTCCTCCACACCCTTTCCTTCCCTCCACCTTCCTCTCTTCTTATTTTTTTCAGAGGGGTTCTTAACTTACTGAAGTTATTCTAAAATGCTTGGTATCCAATTAATTGATAAAGCTTGAACATTTTATTTTGTTTTTATTTTATTTTTATATTGTTTCTCAATTTTGTTTACCATTATTTTATTTCATTTTTACAGTTTTATGTATCTTTGAATATTATAACATGTAGTCCTGAAATAATGGTTTATGTATTATTTATTTATTATCTTTATAGCTTTACCAGGAAGTGAAATTAAGGAGGGAGAACAGACTGAATGAACAGGAAGAAGGGATCCTAAGGAAAGCATTGCCATTCGCAATGCCTTATGCATATCCTGAGCCCAGTGTAACAAGTGACACAGCAAGACAGAATCACCAACAAAACACAATCAGCGATCAAATAGATGCAAGAAGACGAATATTCACCAATGTATGTCTTAATCCAAAGGAGGGCAAATCACAAGAATTAGAAATACCCCATAAAATGCATGATGTTCACAAACTAGAATCTGAGAAATGCCTTGCTCAAAAAATGTCTAAAACAGAAAATGACACTTTGAATGATGTGAGTATCTGACCCTTCTTAATTTAGTTAAATATGGAATATGTTTGTGGTTTGTAATATTGAATGACACTTGCTTATGTCACTGCAGGCACTAAAAGAGATTGCCAGAGTTAGTGAGGAACTGTGTACATATCAAGACGAGATCCGTGCAAGATCCAATTGCAAGAGGTACTGTAAGATTGGTAACTGAATTTAATTGCAAATCATTTTAGTAAATCGTAATTCTGACCCTATTTCTTTATTACAGAATTTTTTTTAGTATTGGTAGGTTCTTTATAAATTGTAAGACAAATAAGAATCTTATGGAGCATAGAGAGCCACAGGTGCAGATTACTATATAATCGGAAAGTGTGTTAAAAAGTAACGGATAAAAAAACATAAATATAAGATATTATATTAAACTAGCGACTTGCCCGTCAAAAATGACAGCAATAAAATTTTAAGCCATGGCAATGCTGTTTGCCACACAATTTAAGGCTTTTCCTCCTCTGTGGACCTTTGGCGTTCTTTGTGAGCCTCTCCCCTCGTGTACTTCAAGCGTCCGGCTTTGCATCGATCACCTTTGGCGCTCAACATAAGTACAGTGTAAAATAAAAAAAAATTTGAGTACAGTGAATTAATAAAGTAATATGAATAAATAAATGAATATACATTACCTATTTATATTTAATATGCAGCAATCATTTTTTTCGGCCGCCATTTTTTTTCTCGCTTAGCCGATTTTAAAGTGACGAAACTCCTTAAATTCGACTTTACTTCGCGTGCAGCCTTCCTATTTTAAAGAGTATTAACCACTTTCAGAATATATTTAGAGATGATTTCCTAGCATTGAGTATATGAGGAAAGTGGATAAATTACAACTTTATTAAAAAAAGTGTCAACATTATCCAAGTTCTGTGTTATCGGTAACCTATATTAAACTGCCACTCTCCATCATGATTAATAAGGAAGGGGAGAATAGTTATTTTTTTGACAATGAAAACTGTTTTCTTTGATTTTTGACGATAATTGGGTTGTTTTTCCACCAATGATAGCTTGCCATTTCTCTCATGCTGAACATGAGGTGATTAACTGACATGTCCAACTGTGTAAGGCTCACAGAATATACCCAAAGCTATACTTACCTAGCGAGACTGACCTGGCATGCTGAAAGGGTAACATAACTAAAATATTGTTTAACCCGCCTGGCGGTATGATTATGTCAGTATTTAGCATGTTAAAGCGGTACATTCTAAAATAATGACATAATCATACCGCCTTTCGACACGATTACCCCTTCCCCCTCTCCTCCTCCCTTTCCCCTTATCCTTCTCTATTTCCCCCCACTCCCCCCTTATCTTCCCCCTATCCTCCTCATCCTCCCCCTTATCCCCCTTCTCCTCCCCCTCCTCCTCCTCCTCCATCTCTCCCCTCCTCCACCACCTCTCCCCTCCTCCTCCCCCTCATCCTCCTCCACATTCCCCCTCACCCTCCTCCTTTTCCCCCCTCATCCTCCTCCTTCACCTCTCCCCTCATACTCCTCCACCTCCCCCTTATCCTCCTCCTTTTCCCCATCCTCCTCCTACTTTTCCCTGCTCATCGTCCTTTTCACTCCTCCTCCCCATACTCCTCCTCCCCCTCCTCCTTCTTTCCCCCCTCTCATCTCTCCTCTCTTCTTACTAGCCTCCGATCAGCTCCTGCTACTGATCAGAGCCCTGCAGCGCATCTTAGGCCTTTCTCTGAACTTTCATTTTAACAGCAACTGTTTTTAGAGTATAGTAGTCATATTGTAAAACTATGTCAAGATGAACCAGGACTAGGTGTCATACCATAACTGTATTTAAGCAGTAAATTAGTAGCCTCATACTGACAGGTCCGTGCATTGGGTTGTGTCTATCCTCTTAATTCAAAAGAATTGTGGTTACTGCCAACAGTGCCACCTAAAAGAATATAAATCGTGTCGGCGACCACTTAGACTGGCACAGCTTCAAAACAAAAGTTAAACAATTTTTGTCTATCACATATATAATTGTCAGCATGCGGGTTGTCAGTAAGCGAGGGCCGCAGTTGCTGGCAAGGAGCGCCAAAGGCTGGTGGAGATGCGCTGGTGGAGATGAGAGCCGTAGGTGCTCATCCCTACGACCCCCTACGACTTTCCGACCGCAAATGCGGACCCTCGCAAAAAGGACCCACGTCATCTGCGATGAGCCGCAGGCTCATTGCAGCCCGCAAATGCGGACCTTCGAGAGGTGGAGGCTCTATGGCGCCACACAATCGGTTAAAAACGACCACACAATCAGGACTTGAAAAAAAAAGCATAAACACGCAATGACTAACTACGGACTAACACAAAAAAAAGAAAATGAGGCTACACGACCCCTAAAGTCGATAAATTCCACTAAGCAAATATGGCTTTTACAAAAACCCGTACGACCTACGACATACACCATTAGCAAGGACGCTTCGTCATACAAACCCGCCTACCAAATACAGATTCGCAGCCATTTTACAACACTACCTTACAGTATGCAGAAGTACACAGCTGCACTAACGGATTCCCCTTGTGCACGAAGTCTATTTACACTACACACTTCACACATTGCTGACACTTACACCCCAGCTCCACAACACTGCAAACCTACATTGTATGCTGCAGGAACATCAGAACAGATTGTCAGCTCTTCAGCACAATGCTTCCTATATGTATTACTTACAAATAGGTAAAGTATATTAATTTATTAATGTATTACTTATTTAATTAGCATCAGAAAATACAAATACACAAAAAAAAAAAACACTATCGCAATAAACGCAAAAGCCTCAGAACGAACGCCAATGCTGCTCATAGCACATAAACTACACCAGGTGACAGCCTTGCAATAAGCGCAAAAAGCAGATCAGTGCCGACCTTACAATGACAGCAAAAGGGCCTCTGATAACAAAACAATACAACAACCAAGAGGCGCAGGGCCAGGCTCGCAATCACCGCCGCGATCTCAGACCACCACAAAAAATAATGTCTGTGCCAAACACCAATCCTTGACTTACAATTCTATTGCCGTCATTTTTTGATGGGCAGTTCGCTAGTCAATAATATTACGTATCATAATAACTATAGCCTGCATTGCTGGGCATTTAACTTACCATAAGATGTAATGTTTTTATTCAGCTGAAATGAATATCAGTTTATACTAATTACATGCATTTGTTATTTTTTTATGAACAGAACAGCTCCAGTATCAGTTACTGGTGAATCCAAAGGATCAGGAAATATGCATTTAAAAACAGCTAAGCACTGTGCATCATCATCTCGAGTCTCCAAGTTAAAACAACAGTTTTATGACAATAATTTAAAGAACAGCAAAAATATGGAAACCATATTGTGTGATACTGTTTCTCGTGACACAGAAATAAATGCCCCACGTCTCAATGTACAAGATACAACAGTTCCTCCTTGGTGCTTTTCATGGCATTTATCAAATTCATTTTTTCCCGAAATGGATACAACACCATCCTCTCATACTAACTTAGTGCATTCTCAAAAATCATCTATTGCATATAAAAATGATCATGACATGGATACTTATGATGTTGGTGTTGTGTTGGATGACAATTCTGATGGATTTTCCCATGTTAAATGGCTATGTGACATTGGATCGCTCGATGATGGAGCATTAACAGAGTCTATTCTAAACAGCTTTTCAGATGGTCACATATTGTCACCTGAACTGAAGAAACCTACTAATGCTCTGCTTCATAATGGGGTACACTATCCTAATAGCTTGTATTCTGATATGGGTATGGTTGGACAGAATCATGAAAATACAATGAAGAACGGAAAACTAGAAGCAAAGATAGATGAATTTAACAGGATTGTATTTAAGACTGGTAAAGGAAATACAGTTTTTCATGAACCTACTTTGGATTTGTTACTGACTGGAAATCAAAAGGACTGTCAAGACTTGTTGTGTGGCATCACTGAAACTGTTAAACCTGATATACATCCTGTCAGTATGAAAGAGATAAGTATGCCAGCTAGTGGAAACACAACTCTTCATAGTACAAACAAGGTTGTAAAACCTATACCACAACAATGTCACACAGCTGGATCACACAATGCAAGTAGCTATCAGAATATGCTTCAAGAGCACAAGTGGAGACCAATTAATTTGTCTGGACGTCCACGTTCAGCAGATTCCAGGTCTAACTATGGTGTTGTTGAAAAGCTTTTGAAAAGCTATGAGAATAAGTCTGCAGCTCCTTTCTGCAATTCTAAGCATTTGTTGGGTAAAAGGACACAATCAGATTTCCTGCTGACAGATGACTCAGCAACTTTGACTCACTGTTTAGAAATTCTCCAACTTGATGAAACATCTAAAGCTTTCCAGCGTGACATGTCCATTCATTGGCGATCGGGCCAAGAAACAATAGGGCTCAAGTTTCCTGAGGTAAAATGATACTCATATTACATGTTGTTTATGTGTGCATAAGTCCTTGCGTATAGCTCTACAGTGACTGTAATGGTTTTATTGTATTGATATTGATTAGTTTTAGTTGCCAAATACTGAACAATTTGAATACTGTTTGATAGTACATGGCAACATATGTTTCAATCATGTCACCATATAGATGTATTTGTTTGCATTAAAGTCGATAAGAAGCAGTTGGGCCCTCTGTTTATTCTCCTATTTGCTTAAAAAGGATAGCCTTAATCCGCTGAATAGCCTTATGCATCTACAAGGTATTATTTAGTTCCTTTACTATATTTGTCTTCATTGCTTTTGCTGTGGAGCTCTCAGAATTTACCTATCCCCCCCGTTCATATCAATAGCTATGTCTATGTATTAGGCCTCTTAAAAAAAGAATAATCCATTCTGAACTTATTTTATGGATGCTGTAAACAGAAAAACAAATATTTTAATCAATAATCTAATTTTTAACATATTTTATTGTATTAATACATTCTTAAAATAAAGGTAAAACACTGCTTACACCTTATTTGGACTATTTTGAAGATCGGGAACAGCATTTTTGCCATTAACAGTCCTCCCTATATAACATCTTGCTAATGCAGAAGTTGCTTTTTTTTTATTTATTTTTTTATATATTTTATATTTTTTATTTCTTAGAAAAGATTACAATCATATTAAATAAACAAACACATGCTTATCATACAGACAAAAATACAAAAAAATAATTTTTAAACAGATAATTACTTCATGAATTCAATTTAAGCTTATAAAATACAAATTCAATTATCGATTACTGAAAGATTAATATTTTCCTTATGTAGACTTACTGACAGTCCTCATCATAAAAGATCTTGAACCATCTGCAATCAATGTTTGAAATATTGCAAAATATGGGAAAAGTAAGGGGAGAAAGAGGGAAGGAAAGGAAGAGAGAGAGGGGAAAAGAGAAAATAAAAGAGGGAAAAAAAGAAGGGGGGGTGGGGAGAACAAACATTATTATAATCATGAAATCAATGTTTCGTTTGATGGAAACTACAATTATTTTGTCAATTGGCAGAACATGCTTAGACTTAAGCTTGAATGGTTGTTATTTTCAAGTTTAATAATTTTTTTCATAATAACTACACCATATTAATTTAAATTCTTTCTTCCTTTTTCTAAGTTACCGATCCTGTCATATTGATCAAGGATCATCTGCTTCAAAATAATTTGTTTTAATTCTAATATTGAAGGGGCTCTCATATCTATCCAATTTCTCATAATACGTTTTTTAGCCAGGAAAACAATAATTTCCAACAATCTCCATTCTTTATTTATTTTATGATTGATACCTCCGAAAAAGACTATGTGTGCATTTAATAGGATATCTATACTTAGCTTATTTTTGAGCCAGTCTTGAACCTTCCTCCAAAATCTATATATTTTATTACATTGCCAAAATAAATGCTTGCAATTTGGATCTCAAATTTTACATTTTATACATTTGTTCTCTTTAATTTTGCCTATTCTTCACAAAATTTTAGGAAGGTAGCAAATTTGATGTATAATCTTAAATTGTTGTTCATGAAAATCAGCAGAAGGGATATATTTCCTAACTCTATCTTTACTATATTTCTTCATCTTCTAGAAAATCTGGAAATAGTTTATCCCATTTGCGAACTATTTCTTCTTGTTTTTTTGGCCAAAATTGATCTTGAAAGGTTTTTTATATGTTTTTCATAGAACATTTCCCATTACAATAATCCTGAAGCAATTTAGTAACTTTATCCCCTTCCCAGAAATTTGGGTTTTCCTTATTGAGTTTGTTTACATAACTTTTCACTTGTGTAAAAAAGTACCACTGTTCTTTTTGTATATTAGCTTCACCAAAGATTTATTCAAAGCTCTGAATGGCTTTAGAGTCTCTTTCAAGAAATTATTCTATATTATCTATTTCCCTGTCACCCTTTCTATAAGGAACTATATATTAATTTCATGTAAAAATACAAGATTATTTTGTAAGTGGCATTTGGTATGTAATTTTATCAATACCAATAATTTTAGAGTGGAAAGTTCTCCAACTCTTTAGGTTAGTATGTCTTCCCTAAACTCCTGAGGTATTTCTGTTATCAAATTATGTAAGAGGTATAAAAGTTTCTCATGGCTTTTCAGTGAGTGTTCCCACTCAACATTTCTGAACTTTTTTCCTTTAATTAACCACTCTATAGCTTTCATACTTAGAATTGACCAATTAGCCCATTCTATATTCAGTAAGTTGCTACCTCCTCTACTATTTCTTTGCCATCATTTTTCAAGACTAATTCAAGCTCTTTTATGATTCCAAATATATATATTTTTTTAATAAGCCATGCATTTTTATATATATCTTTCCTTTTAATTAAAAAGGGAAGATTTTGGAGAAAAAGTCTTAATTCTTGGATAAATTACCATTTTTATAAATGCAATTCTTCCCAAAATTGATAAAGGTTGATTCTTCCATAATGTCAGATCTCTCTCTATCCTGTTGAAGCAGTTTTCATAATTATATAAGTACATTTTCTGGATAGTTGGTGCTAGTTGCATACCAATATATCTCATTGAATGTTTTTGAATTGTAAATGAAAACTCTGAAATGTCTTGTTCCTGATGAAGCCAAAGTATTTTAGATTTTGCGGTGTTAATACTATATCCTGAAAAGGAGGAATATTATTTTAAAGACTTCATAGTTTTGGGCATGTTGTCTTTAGGTCTATCGATAAACAGCAACAGATCATCTCCATATAATGCAATCCTCAATTATACTGAAACCTTTTAAGGTGTTTCTTAATTTATTTGCCAAAAGTTCAATTGCAATATTGAACAGCAAAGGGGACACGGGACAAATCTGTGGTGTCCCCCTTTGCAGTTCAAATTCCTTGGATTTAGAACCATTAATCAGTAGTGAGGCAATAGGGGAGGAATATATTGCTTTAATTGTTTGCCAAAAAATGCCTTTAAAACCCAATTTAGTTAATGAAGTCATTAAATGATCTCATTCAATGCGATCAAGCGATTTTTCAGCTTCTATACTCATTATTAATGCTTATGGATTTTTTACATTTGTGTTTATTTGATATTCCTGAATTATTCCCATAACCTTCCTGATATTTGTGGTTACTGATCTACCTTGCATATATCCATTTTTGTCCACTCCTATAAGATCTTTAAGGAGCGGTTGCAATCGATTTGCCAATATTTTCATAAACATTTTATAATCTGAGTTTAGTAATGAGATTGGTTGACACATGTGTATTTCCTCTTTATTCTTACCCCTTTTAAAAAAAATAGAAATATTGGCTTCAGTAAATCTTTTTGAAATTGCAATATTACCTGAAAAGTATTCATTCATCAGTTTTAACAAGATAGGATATATCTGATCTGACCAGGGGACCCATCCGGAACAGGGGTTTTCCCTTGTTTTAATATCTTAATGGTATCCTGTATCTCAATAATTGTAATAGGTTTATTTAAGTTTTCCAATTGCTTCTGAGTTATTGATTGTGTTTCCACTTTCTTCCAGAATCTCTCCTTTTCACCATAGTCTATTTTCCCGTTAGTATAGACCTTGGAGAAATTCTCAAGAAATGCATCCTTAATTTAATTGGTTTTAGTAACTATTCTGCCTTTTTCTTGTATGTTAGATATTTAATTGGAGCCTTTTTAATTTTTCAAAAGATTAGCAAGCATTTTAGATATTTTATTTCCGCTTTTAAAAACCTACTATGTTTATAATATTCAGACTTTTGAGCTTTAGCTATCAAATGATTGTCTATATTTTCTTTTGCCATTTTAAATGTATTCAAATTTTGTAAGTTTGGTCGATCTCTATACAAAATGTATGATTCAGTAAGCTTTTGATTAAGATCTTGTATTTTTTGGCACATTGTTTTTTTTGTCTATGGTAATAACTAATAATATCCCCCCTAAGAACTGTCTTAGTAGTCTCCCAAAATATTTTAGTGGTATTAGTATGTGCTTTATTGTGCTCATAATATTCTTTGCATTTATCCCTGATGTAAATCAAGAATTCAGGATCTTTAAGTAGTGCATTAGGAAATGTCCGATTTCTATTTTTATATTCATAATGTGAAAGTTTAATATTAATTAGTATTGCTGCGTGATCTGATAGGAGAATATTACCTATTTGCGGATTTCCTATTTTTTCTTTAGATGGAATTAAAAAATAATAGATTCGTGATAAAGTTTTGTGTGTTTTTGAGTAACATATAAACTCTTTGTTTTGTGAATTAAAGACATGCCGAACAACAATTAAATCAAATTTATTAGATAATTCTCTATAAATGTTATTTTCTCTCTTGGGGTAGTCATATTCTTTCCCTGGCTAGAGCCTTTAGATATCTTAATTCTATCTTTATCTCCAAATGGAGCAATGTTGAAATCTCCGCCCATAATAATTGATTCTTCACTTACTAAAGATATTTTTGTCATTATTTCTTGATAAAAGTATTTGATCTTTCTTTGGGGCATATAAGATACATAATAAAAAAAAATCTTGTTCTAGCCATATTTGTAATATGATATATCTTCATTCTTTATCAAGATTAATAATTTTATATTTATAATTTAATCCTTTTTTAAAAAGAATGGCTACTCCTCATTTTTTCCCCCTCATATTTAGTAAATATGACCTCTTGGACCCATTATCTGGCTAATTTTTGATGCTCTTTGATATTCAGTTTCATTTCTTGTAAAAGAGCAATACCTGCTCCTATCTTATTTAGATGTTTTAAAATGGCCTTCCTTTTTATAGGTGAGTTTACACCACCTACATTCCACAAAGTTATTTTAATGTTCTGCATTTTTTCAATTATTTTCTAATAATTTCTAAATCTTTTATTTATTCCTTCCCCCGTCCTCCCCCCCCCCCCCCCCAAAGGAGGGGAAAAAAAGGATTTCCAGAGAATATACAATGACTGATTTTAGTAACCCAGAGTTTTAGTTTCCAATGTAAGCGATAATTCTGCTTATAGGTTCAGAACATATAGCTTGGAGAGTCATATTGAATTAACAGATAATTAGATTTGACAAATCCAATAGATACAACTTGCAACTCACAACCTCCTCCTTCCAAAACAGTGATAAAACTGAGTTATAAAGAATTTTACAAAATTAAAAATACTATGCAAATAGTATTCATTAATAAGTCTTGTTAGGGGAACATTTACCTATACAGACAATAATGTTGCTTCTTTTTTAGATCTTCAATCCCTTAGCAATGCAAAGTTCAGTTCAAAAATCGATCCCGTTGTATTATAATGATTCAAAAAGAGAGGACAGCAGTTATATGATGTTGTGCCTCCTATTAAGTTCCAATTTTTTTACTATAGGAAAATTAAACATTCTCAGCAAAATTAGTTATGTTAAGCAAACATTTAAATTGACTTTCTTTTCAACTATAAAAGCAGTTGCTTTTTATATGCAGCATGGGCTGTATTCAGTGTATTTCACTTGGTTGTGCAATGACTGCATTTTCACTTGTGACTTTGCACTACCAAGTGAAATACATGGGATGAAGTGTATGTGGGCCTGTGTTACATATAAGTTAACAAAAACAAATTTAGAGATGCTGAATCTGAGAATGAACAACACTTAAGTAGGAATGTTCTATAGGCCTGGTAGCAGTACTCTTTTAGTTTATTTGTGCCCCTCACAGGTAGTAATGTGGACTCTGCTCTCTGTCCCTTAGGAAGTGCAGCTACACCTCACTGACAATACCCAAGAGAGGCCAATAACGCATGTCTGGGATTTGCTGTTTCTCCTGTTCAGGGTAGAATTAGCTGGTATTTCGGGGCTGGATCACTCTCTTGAGATATTTCTCCCTGTGAAGGCCCCAAGTGAGCTAAAAGAGATTGTTCTCTGAGTAGGTAATGAGGCCTCCAGAACAAATCCTGTTGTTCGTTCTCAGATTGAACACCTTTGGCTCTTGTTTTGATTGTTTGCATATGAATAAACCTGGAGTCCTTGCTATCAAGGGAGGACTATTAATAGAAAAATGGTTGTGGCCATAGTAGCAAATAGAAAGCTTACATTTTGTTAGAGTATCAATGAAACTCCTCTTAATGCATGTAAGACATTTAAATGTAAAAATATGTATCTATTTAATACATATTTTTTATATCTAAGTGTTGTATGTCCATTGATGGTAACTAGTAAATTTAGTTCCCTGTTTCTTTTGATTATGAACATTTTACTTTGTGTTACCTGATGATAAGTAGTATATTTTGCCTATTCCAGATGTCTTTGCTGGGAACATCTCCAAGTGGGAAAGGATTTTCTCGTCCAGCACGGCCAGCAAATCGACGTCCACCATCTAGATGGGCATCAACAAGATCACCCTCCATGCCTCCATCCATTAGGAGATCAACAAACTAGTTATTACTGCCATCATACAATTATTGAAAGATAAGCAGTCATGCGATAAATGTTTGGGGTTTTGTACTTACATACAAAAAAAAACATATCTACCATAACACATATATTTAAGAATTGAAATTACATAAAGTGAAATATAGTCTGGTAGGTTTACTGTAGATCATGTACAGTGCCATGCAGGGATTGCATATGAATGTACGAAGGAGGCAGCTAATGGATTTTAGATTTGTTGTTTGAGGCTCTGTATAATAGCTTGAACCCCAATGTTACTGTACATTTTTAACATTTGCTAAGTGTGCAAACTCTTTATTGCCTAACTCTGGAATTTTATAACCCCTTACAAATTCCAAACAAATCTTCAGTGTTTTATGATCAGCAGAAACATATTTCTGAACTTTTTATATTGTGTCGTTTTTTGTGCATTTTCTTTCACTTGTCGTCTCCATTTTAATAATCAAAAAAGTAGGATTTTATACATCTCTTTGTTGTAGGGCATCTCTGTCATGTGCGCAGTTGTAAATGTTGTATGCATGTAACATGACCATATTGCATGTTTCAAGGTAAGATGTGCGTTGTGTTTAGACATTGCTGGAGCAATGTTTATATATAAATTACAGGACAGGACATTTATTATTTACTGTTGGCATTCATTATTTGTAAAAAAAAAATCTAGAAATATCTTCTATACTTCTTGCATTTTCTATATATCGGACAAATGCTTTTTAATGTACAAATGAGGTAATCATTTCCGTCTTTCACTACATGTTTTAGCTGTAGTTAGCAAAAGGCATGTATCTTAGTTGATATATTTGCTATATTGTCTTGCCTTCCTTTCATAGGAGCGTAGTTGCTTCTAGTGAGTATATGAAGGAGTTGCTCCAGAGGTCACATGGTCCTGAGGAACATATAGGTGATGCCTATATTATAGCGTGGTGAATGCACTACGTTTTTGCTTAAAAAAAATGTAAGTTGTTGTGTTCTTTCAAACTTGTATATTCTGCTAAAATGCTGTGAGTTTGAAATATGGCTTTTTATGCACAGAGCCATTCCAGAAATCTTTAGTATCTAGCTATATAGGACCATTACATGTTATTTACTAAGCTGTAGTGTCGCAATAGTCCTAGTTCCGTTGTGTGGTTCTATATTTTGCAGTGAAACTGAAGCTTTCAGAGTGTCACGAAAGCAGGATGTTTGGTTTCAAGTATACATCAGTGTGTTTGTAAATTGGAAACGGGAGCAAGGACTACCACTAATGTTACTACCATCATTACCCTGTTAGCATGCTTCTCAGTCTCTTTCAGCCAACAAGTAGCCTATGTTGACTGATATATTAAGAGTACGGTTTTAAACTTAGCTTGCATTTTGGCACCAGCTTGTGTACACAAATATTGCATCAGTAGATCTAAGAGATATGATACTTTGGTGCCAGAAATCCTACACTATGCACCTACAAATATGTTTTTATCATCTTCTATTACAGACTGTAAATTATATACTTGCTTTTATTAACTCTTCAATATAAAGCAACTTTCAAGGAGCCATATATACGACTTAGTTTTTGGAAGGACACTGCATTGACCTTTTTTGCAGTGTCTGGCACCAGAGAGTTACATGATATTATTACATGTATTTTATACACTCATAATTGTACAACATAGCATAGTATGCTAACAGGATCACATTAAAAAAAGACTTCTCTGGATAAAATGATCACTGGGAAATTAATTAAAATCCCCTTTATTGTATTTGCATTCTGTAAAATTATTGACACTTTATAGATTTATGAAACAGAGGTGCAAAACATAGATACCATACTGTGTGACATAAACAACTCTATATCTATGTATAAATCTCAAGTCTGGATTAGAGAGACATTGATATAAAGTTACTTAAGCCCTCTTTTGCAGAAGGACAAGCCATGTTTTTGCTGTTTTACTAGACAACATTTAGGGAATTCTGTATGCAGTATGAGAGCTGGCCGTGTGCTTTTCCTAATATTCATGGCCATTCAAATCAGTGGACGAGCAACTTTTCACAATTGTCAAACATGTCTTTCCATTGAAGTCTATCAGAACTCGCTCCTAGGAGTGGTTTGATGAAGCTCAGATAATAGTTAAATGTACCTCAATTCATTGGTTTTAATATAATTTACTACCAGAGTGTGCTACTATTGTTATCTAATCTTCTTAACTCTCTTAGCTTTATGATGAGTAATGTTTTGGCTATATCATATGACGTCATATGTAATACATGTTCTTATACATTTATTACTTTCATGGAAAACAGGGGTGGCAAACTTGTTAAAACCCCAAGCTTTGGTGCCTTTAATTCCCTGTGATCTGCATTCAGTTTTTTATATGGTTGTACGAATAAAGTGTTAACTTTAAAAAATAAAAGCATCTCTGTCTACTGTTGTTTCCTAGTCTGGACCAACAATGTCATGAAGAGACAATTGTAAATGCTCTTTTACTTCAGGCACTTTGCAAATTTAATTGGATATTTATAAACTTAATTCAAATGTGGTAATAAAATTAATTATAATTCAAACATTTATTAAGTATTTTCTTTTTGTTCTGAAATTGACAGTATTTCAGAAAGGGTGTGAAATAGTGTGTTTATTATGGAGCTTATTCAGAGCAGCATGTACTTGCCCACTGCAGATACAAGCTTAAAGGCATCTATTTTTATGGATTTTGATTGCATCTGATAGAGGAGAATCAGCCATGTATGAAAACATACATTTTACATAAATACTTGGAAAAAATACCAAAATAAACATTGTTAAACTTACCCTAGGGTCTGCTAAATTTCTTGAGATTGCAAACAGTTGAATTTGAGAGTTAACTCCTTGAAATCCCTCCTAAAATTAGCATAAAGATCATAATTAGTTTTGGCCAGTCACAAGCCGCTATAAAAAAAATTCAATCAGTGATGGCAGTTTGTGCAGAAAGGCATAATGGGATGTGTAGTCCCCTGTACAAAGAAGCAAGGAGGAGCCAGACATTGCTGTGTGGATCTCTTCACTGGGCTGCTTCTTGGATGAAGCTTAGTATAGGGTTAAAAGCCATACCCAAATACTGTGCTTCTATTGGTAGGTTCACTGTGCCTATATAAGCAGCTCTGTGGGTGTACAAAACAAGTTTTATTTTTAAATAAAATAAATCTGTGTGTATATAGAATGACCCAATGTAATGTGTGCCTGATATAAGCAGTGTGATAGATAAGAACAGGTAAAAATATGCCTTTAAATGAACACTCCAGTGCTTATATAATAGTTGTTTATTAACTAATTCCTTAGCAATAAAATCAGTATTTGAAGATAGAGAGAGAGCGCACCGAGAGTGAGTGCACAGGGAGAGAGAAAGAGTGCACATAGAGAGAACACAGAGAGAGAGTGTGTGTACAGACAGAGCACAGAGGGAGGGAGAGAATGCAGAGAGAGAGAGAACGCACAGAGAGAGAGAGAGTGAGCACACAGGGAGAGCGAGTGCACAGAGAGAGCACACAGAGAGAGCACAGACAATTTAAGATAACATTCTATGATATCCTCATTTATGACAGGCAAGTTACTAATAATACATATTTAAAAATTCCATGTCATCAATTTGTATCAAAAAAGTAATCAGTAGTACATATTTCATATACATTTGACACCATTCAACTTGATTCCACAAAATAATCAAATATGATTTGGCGTAAAAAACGGATTAACTGTATATTAACTAATTAATATCTATATATATATACACCATTTCACTTTGTTACACTGTATGCCAAGTAGTGGCACACAATGCTTCTAACACAGTTTGATGGAATTGTTATAAGTTTGTGATCTACTTGATAAAACAAGAGCTCCAAAGAAAAACAATAAACAGTCTTTAATGGAAAAAATTATAATATAAAAATGATACATTTTTAAAAGATAAATGTAATTAGATGGAATGACTAATGAAGCACCCAGTTCTTTTCTTATCAGTTTTCTACTCTGTTTATTCCCTCAGTAGATATAATCCAAATTCAGCAACGCACATAAAAATTGTTCTAATATGGATTTTGTTTAAAAACTAAAACTAATGTTTTAACATTGCATGATCTTTCCAGGTTGAGTATATTCGTAAGCACAAAGAAGAAACATAATAATGTATATGTTTATTCAGATGTATACAATTATTTTTCAGTTATGAACAACTCTCATATATAAGACCAGATGTGATATTTAAGATCTATTGTAAAGGCCCTTGACCTGACCTGTACACTTCCCAACTAGCATGTTGAAATGATCTGATTATATAATTCAAACTAGATATAGACAGCTGGGGAGTTCACCACTCTTTGGGTAGGATATAGGTTAATAGGTAGAGTAGAGGGGGGTTAATAATATAGGATAGGGTTTAATAAAGTAGAATAGAGGTTAATAGAGTAGGATAGGGGTTAATTGGGTATGGTAGGGATTAATAGGGTAGGATAGGGGTTAGTTCATTGGTACAGTTAGGGTCAAATAGGTACAGTTAGGATAATTCGGTCAGTTAGGGTTAAATAGGACTAGATAGGGTTTACTGGGTCTAGGTAGGGTTAAGTGGTTAGTGATAGGGTTAATTACTTAGAAGGGGGATAATTAGTTAGAAGGGGGGTTAATTACTTTGAGAAGGTTAATTACTTAGAGGTGGGTTAATTACTTAGAGGGGGGTTAAGTTAGGTTTATCAGTTTATTGGGGTGGATAATAGTGTAGTGTAGGGTAGTGCTTAGACTTAGCATCATGAGGGTCCTGGAGGACCCTCATGGCACTTATAGTGTTAATGTCAGGGTTAATTATTGTCACATAAGGGTCTATATAGACCCTTATGGAACTGAGGGGTTTTATTTTAGGCAGGGGTTGTAGCGCAGGTCCTTTAAGGACCAGCAGTGGGAAATTTGAATTTTTAAATGCTGCGGGGGTCCCGATTGGGACCCCCGCAGCAAAGGTAATGTAGGGACCGTGCAGGGGTCTCGATGGGGACCCCTGCATCATGGGGTTAAAGTGGAGACCCTACAGCAAGGTTTAATTTAGGGGGTCTGCGGGAAGACCGCAGGTTTAATTGCCATCATGATGACTGTCTCATTTACTGAGCAGTAGCTATGGACTTGCATGAGCAAGCCCTGCTCTGCTTACTGATGGAACCAAGGTTTCCGATTTCGGATCTCGGGCAGCAAGTTGCACCTTGGGGAATTGAATAACATCGCAAATGGAGACTAACGGGAGCCTGCAACTCAGTCATAACTTCATATGTGGGCATGTGTCACAAAAAAACAATCCACTTTTCCAGAGGGCTGATTCCTAATTCTTCTGTCAGATTTAATTCAGTTCAATTCTGCATATGGTTCTTGCGCTGAAACTCAGTAATTCATTACAAGGTGTTATGACTTTTTAATCCAGATAGCAATCTTGAACTGGATTGATTCTTCATTTTGAACTGAAAGGGCCATTGATTTGCTAAACATATTCTTGCATGGTCATTTTAAAAGATAAGTGATTTTTGTTACATGACACATTCATAAATTGTGGAATTTATGGTAACCTCAACAAAATGTTATTATTTTGTCACTCAGTCATGTCCGACTTTCTGTGACTTTATGGACCACAGCACGCCAAACTGTGCTAATCCATACATTTTTCTTGGCAAAGATACTTGAGTGGGTTGCCAGTTCATTCTCCATTGGCCTGCCATTTGTCTGACCTCTTTGCTATGAACTGCCCATTTTGGGTGACTCTACATGGTATAGCTCACAGCTTCATTGAGGTACATAAACTCCATCACCATCATCAGGGAGTGATGCAGAAGGGGATTATAGTGTAGTAACTACATTATAACAATGATCACTTTTAATATTGTAATGCATGATTATTAATAAATTAGATCACACGTTTACATTCAGTAATAAGTATTGCACACAATTACTGTTTTTAGCACTTTGTATCTTTAAAATCGATATACAAAAAATAATTAATTAATTAATAATTTGACATCTACATATAGACATATATTTAATTAAATGTGAAATATGAAAAGGTTATTGAAAATTCTAAATTTTGCAATAATGGAGCAATAATCTATTTGGCATTAAATTACTGAAATGATAATTAACACTTGAAAGATGAAGGTGAAGGATCTCTGTATGTCCAAATGTTAGGTGTGTAGAACTGAGTCTGATAACATAATAATGTATATGTTTACTCAGATGCATATAATTATTTTTCAGTTCTGACCTTCAGTTATGAGCAACTCTGATAAATAAGACCAGATGTGATATTTAAGATCAACTTGGGAAATCTATTGTAAAGACCCTTTACCTGACCTGTAGACACACCCTCTAGCATGTTGAAATGATCTGATCATATCATTCAAATGAGGTATAGACAGCTGGGGAGTTCACCACTCCAGTAGAAGATGACTTGTAATTGAGGGTGACTATAATTTAATTATTTTTAGCTGATGAGGTGCTGTTGCTGTTCTGCTAGTTCTAAAAATGCTAATACCAGTGTCCAATATGGCACAAGAAGAAGAACATGATGCCAAAATAGCTTGGACTGTATGCTAGCATCAGTTTCAGTAGCGACTTAATATTTCATGCATGTGACACAATTCATGATCATGACCAAGAGAGGAGTGGGCAACATGACTGTTCAGCCCAAACACACACTAATTGGGAAGCACCTGGGGAAATCCACTGGCTGAGGCCCAAAGAGGAAATTTCAGTTCACAGTAAGCTACTTACAGCCTTATTAAATTGCGATTTGGCCAGTTGAATAGGGCTCTATTTAAGCACAGAGCATAATTTTTTACAGAAGTTTTTGGTTAGTGAAGACCTTGCTTTTAAAGAGAAGTTCACTAACTAAAAACTTCTGTAAAAAAATATGCTCTGTGCTTATATAAAGCCCTATTCAATTGGCCGAATTGCAATTTAATAAGGCTGTTAGTTTCTAATAAAGAAAAACACATTCTCTACAAAGTGTTATATGTGTATGCTATTTATACAAGTGCTTACTTCCTTTTAAATTATTAAGTACTACATTATAAATTATGTATACTAATGATCCCTGTATGGTTCTCTTTTCAGTTGCTAAGCACTTTAAAATAATATAGTTGATTGGATGTCTGGTCACATTCATTCTGCATAGGATATTACTGGATTAATTTAAAATGGAAAGAGACACACATCAAGAGAGAGGAAAAGTCAAACAGAGGAAGTGTCAGACAGGTGAAGTGTCAAGTGATATATACAACAAATGTTAGACAAATTGTGAAACCCATTTTAGGACTCCAATCTCCCAATAGGCCAAAACCAATATTCACATGATTTAAAAAAAAAAAAGGTAATGATAATAAAGATAGATAATAGCATTTAGAGGGAACTTGTAATTTATCATTTAAAATGTATAAGTTCAATTGTAATTTCTTTCATTTTATAATAATATATGCTTGTGGTTGCAGTAAGTAAATTGTGCATTACCACGCATTATTATCATCACAGAAATCAAGAACTTGGTAAAGAATGGATGACTTACAAAGAGTACATATTACAAAATATTCTGAAATGGCCAGTATTGTCCTCAAATATATAGTTGCATAAATATGACGCACAGATCCTTGTGGGTTGTCACTTAAACTTTCAGTTTTAAGAAAGTCTCCCAAACCAGTATCCACCATACATAGAAATGTATCTCAAACATTTAAACAACAAAAAAAAAGCAAATTGGCATGTATGGCTTGAGAATATGTGCCTGTAAGCTTGATTATTTGTGTAATTCAGAGACTCTTGCTTCAAATTAGTTTAAATAAACAGTTTCTGTGTCATAAATGCAATTTCAATGCAACATTTTAAAACAATTATAAAACATTAAAGAGCTTCAATTAATTATTTTTACACATTTTCTATTTGATTTGAAATTCTTTACATGATGCTGAAGAGCAGTTTTAATGACATTAGTGGTCCTTTAATTAAACTACCCAACTGTCTTTTTTGTCAAAAGATACAAACATGGACTAACAAATAAATTAGCTATTTGGTTGACAATATTGCAATACTTGTTTTGTCCCTATTACTAGTGATGCTCCTAGAAGGCAATTTTGGATTGTAGCTGCAGGCATGAATATGTCAGACATGGTTGCAGTTGTTGTAATGTACTAAAGTAATGGCTTTAAAAATATATAATGTTACATTTATGACCTACATGAGTGTCACCTCACTAATTCCAACCCCATTAGGGAATTGTTCTTCTTTGTAGATTCAACACAACTTTAGTATGTGTCTTTTGTCTAGACTGTTAAATGTACATAAGAGACACACTCAAGTAACCTCTAGAGAATGTGTCTGATGTAACTCTACACTCACCCAGTAGATGTTGTGGGAGCCACAAGATGGTAAGAATAGCTTGGTAACTTGATGCAGCATACTCTTCTATATTTGTACGGTTCTGTATTAAGATTCATGGTCTCCTGATTGTTATTTATTTTCCACTTCATGTCAACAAAATATAAATAAATAAAGCAGTTCTGTAAAAGATGTCCGCTTTACAGTTTAAGATGTAGAATTGATTGGACTTGTCTGTTCTCTTTAGAGATTAAACACATGTTGTATAAAAAGCCATAATACATTTTGGAAAAAGTAGAACAACATTTTTATATATAAACAGTTTGTGTACTGTGTTGAAAATGTAAATTTCGTTTAGTGCCTTTTCATTAAATGGGCAAGAAAGCACAATTTTATATGCTGCATATTAATGAATGTATATATTTTCTTTAAAAAAAAACAAAGCACCCAGTAGGGTGTGTCCGTGTCAGCCTATTAGCAGTAATAGAACAGAACAGAATTGCCAGAATTTAAGAAATGTAATTACAGTGGGAAAAGATCTTGAAGAAGAGTTTGAAGAAAATGAATGGTGAACATACAGCAGAGAGTAAGAAAAACAATAATTTGCAATAGGATGAAAGAAAACAATGTTAACGTATTGTTGGTATTGGTTTTCAGTGATGTTTGATGATGAAATTAGAACATATACAAGGGAACAGTCTTTTGTGTTGGTGTGGACATAAGAAAATGGTCCATAATTTTGTTTATTGTGGAATTGCCCATAAGCTCAGTCATATTTGGAAAAGTTTTAAAGAGTATAAATAGGATTGAACATAAACTTAAACTCCAAATGGTATTATTAAATTATACAACATTTAAACATAGATGAAAATATCCACATATTCATTTCATAGTTCATGGTTCGCCATATATCACAGATGAAATACTTAAGGGGCAGGCTCACAAATACAGGTTAGAAGTTCCTAAAGATTTGCAGTGTTTAAAATGTAACTACAAAATGTATGTATCTATGTCAGTGGAATGAACAATCAGCATAGCAATATATATATTTTTTTATTATCAGCCTAGAAATAAAAAATAATTTCACATGTATTCGACTAAATTGCTACTGAGGATTAGATTTTGGATTATGGATATTGTTTATTTTATGTCATAAATTAAGATTATTCTATCATTTTAAATTTCTTCCAAATATGTATTAATTTAATTTGATTGATTAATTATCTTTTTCTTATTATTATTAATAATTTAGTTAATTAAATACATTTGTAAAAATCCAATAAAACTTAAAGGCATTTCTAAGTTTTCCTGTTTTTAGCTTTTTATAATTTAAAACATACTGCTTATATCAGAAACACATGACATGAAGTCATTCTATACAGATCAGATTCATTTTATCTAAAAATAAATCTTGTTTTCCACATCCCCAAAGCTGCTTACATAGGCACAGTGAACCTCCCAATTGAAACACTGCATTTGGTCAAGGATTTTAAACCTTTACTAACCTTCAAGCAGAAATCTACAGATCAGTGTCTGGCTCCTCCTTGCTTCTTGTACAGTGAACTACACATCCCATGATTCCTTCCTGCACAAACTGCCATCACTTAAAAGGCCTAAATGAATTATGTATTGTATACTAATTTTAGCAGAGATAATCAGAGGTGTGTTAACAAAAGCAACTGCTTACAAATTCAAATTATTATTTGATTTAGCAAACATCAGGGGGAGTTTGTTAATGTTCATTTGTAGTATTTGTTCATGCAAAAAACATTTGCATACATCAGTCATTGGACCTCTCTTCTTCTCCATCTACACATCCTGACCTCTCTTTCATCCCTCAATTACAGTCACTAATAAAATCTTGCCTACTCCATCTAAAAACATTTCCAAAATACATCATTACCTCACACAAGACACAACTAAGATTCTCATACATTCTCTCATCATTTCTCGTCTTGACTACTGCAACCCGCTTCTTGCTGGCCTGCCCTACACCTGTCTATCCCCACTTCAACCCATAATGAATGTCCCCACTAGACTCATCTATCTTACACAACGTTCAGTGTCTGCAGCTCCTCTCTGACAATCACTCCACTGGCTTCCTGTAACCCTCAGAATAACATTTAAAATTGTGACCCTAACCTACAAAGCCTTCAACAACGGTGCACCCCCTTATATCTCTGCTCTCATCTCCAATTACTCCCCCACCCGCCCTATTCGCTCTGCTAACAACCTTCTTCATTCCATCACTCCTGTTACCTCCTCTCATTCCTGCATTCAGAACTTTTCTCATCCTGCCCCTATTCTCTGAAACTCCTTGCCTCGCTCCACCTGATTCCTGTCTCAAAACCTCACTAAAAACACATCTGTTTAAAGAAGCTTATCAACAAAAAAACAACAACTGAATATAATAGAGTAAGTGGAGATACGTAGAGTAAAGTGGAGATAAACAAGTTAAAAGATAAATATCTGCACTTTCAAAATGTTCTATGGAGCTTATATATCAAGCGTGAATAAACTTAATTACGTTTTGTCACCATAGAAAATATAATGGGGATATTTAATTACACTTTTTTTTAACTCCACTTATCCCTACTTTAATAAATATACCCCATAGTCATCAACATAAAGACATAACAAATGTCAGTATCGTCAGTTTGTAAGTAATGGATGATTTACAAAGAGTACATATTACAAAAAATTATGAAAAGGTCAAAATTGTGTTCAGTTATACATACATAAATGTGAAGCACACTACTTTCAAGATTGTCACTTAGGGCCTCATTCTAATCCTACGATTTTGAAATAAGTAGCCGCAAGGGGAGGCTGCAAGCAACTTAGCTATTCAATTTGCGGCCTCCAAATGGGTTATGAGCGTCGAATTGTGATCCCTTGTGATTTGCTCAATAGCAGCTTACTTCTGTCAAAGCCTTTGATCTTGTGCGGGCGCAAGAAGTGCGGCCGCAAAAAAAAACAATTTGCTATTCAAATGCTACAATCACTATTCCGCCAAGCCTGTAAATCGATAAAATTTAACCACTGCTTACTTACACCAAAGAAGTCCCGCAACACTTTTACTTACAAAACGTAGCACTAATTAAGCAAATAAAAAAGACATCCTGTACTTTTATTAGAAGTGAAAGTGATTTTAGGTCTTAGAATTAATAGCACAGCATTCCCCTACCGTCAAATCGGCAAATAAAAATAGTTTATTTCATGTTAAATTTTCATCATAAAGTCTGACGGGCTTCAACATCTAAGCCCCTAGGACGTTTGAAGCCAACCTCCGGTATTGGAGGTTGAAGCCCGTAGGATTTCATAACAAAAATTTAACATGCAATAAAGTAGTTATTTATGTCGATTTGCGAGTTTGTGCTTTTAATTCTAAGACCAAACCACTTTGGCTTGAATGAGTCCGACGAGATTGAATAAACTGCAAGCCCGTAACTATGGGCTTGAATGAACTCCAAGCCCTTAACTCGTTATTCAAGCCCGTCGGACTTTGGACGGTAATTAAACATTAAATAAAGTATTAACTTGTGGCGGTGTGCCAGCTTGAGAATGTTGTCCCTTTAATCCTCATGTCACCCATTGTGTACCCCATTATTTACAGTGATTTACAGTGCTGTCTTGAATTTATATTTGCATTTACATTTCTCAGAGAATGCTGCCTTTAAAACACGAGTTACGTCCTTGCGGCGCGATCCTGTTCAAGCACGGAAGTGCTTTCTGCCAATAGCATGGTTTGCGATCGGCAGTAAAGGGAACTATCCTTAAGGAGCTGCCCAACTGAATAGCAGTGTCGACATAGCACAACGCGGGTCCGTAACCCGGTCGCAAGGAATCGCAGACTTGCGGCAGTTTTACGGCCCTGATTAGAATGAGGCCCTTATACTTTAATTTTTAAGAAAGTCTACCAAACCAGTGTCCACAATATATAAAAAGAGTTATTTTAATTTTTATCTTAACATATTGTTGATTTTGGAGACATTTTTCAGTAAGAATATTACATGTGCCTCATGCACTAAAAGAGTGGTAAATTAAAATTCTGTAATGTTATCTTTCTAACATATGTTTATAGAATAAACACGTTATAATAAAATGGGTTTGTCCTATAGTCATTATGTATAATCATCATAGGAGTCATAAAATATATAATGTGATTGGTAAGTATGTTTATATTAGCTAATAATTAGTAACTGTGTTTTGTATTTTTTAAATACAAAAGAGCTATATAGGCCACTTTGCTTGGAACGTGCAGAAAAGTAATATATTTAAGAACATCCTCCCAACTCCAGCTGTTACACTTGGAACTAATCTGCACATTCCTGCCACAAGCTATCATCTCTGACTCACCCACTACACTGCAACCACCTGATTCATCTCATCATCTCTATAGTACAGATGAACCCTACCCATCAACTGTATTTCCACATTGTATTTATGCATTTAGGGGAGCAAAGTAAGCTAGATATTAAGATAAATGAGAGAAATGGACAAAATTGAGTCAAATTCAGTTTAATATCAATAATGCTAAAAATAAATAAATAGAGGAATAAATAATAATTCCCCCAGTGGCTCATCTTTGCTAAATTAATATATTATTATACATTAATAATAATTAATATAATATAATAAATATACCTATATACATATATATGTATGGATTTTATGTATATATATATATATATATATATATATATATATATATATATATATACATTTTTTATATTTCTATTAATTATTATTAATGTATAATAATATTTTAATTTAGCCAAGATGAGCCACTAGGGAAAATGTTGTTAATGCAATGCCACTTCATTGGGAATCAAAGAAGAAACTGCAGCATCCAGCTACCAACTGGATGGATTAAGGGCCTGTTTCAATTGCCCAATTCGTAAATTTATACACACTTAAAATCACTCATAATATTGCTACATATTCGGCAAATATTACTTATAGGCACTAATGAATTATTAAGTCAATAGAATTCATATAAACATTTATAAAAAAAACACCTAAAGCCAAATGTATGAGTTCAAAGCATTTGCAAGTAGCTAATTGAATAAGGCTATAAGAGATTACCTAAAGACTGAGGGCCTCATTCAATTAAGGGCCGTAAAATAGCACATCATTCTCAAACTCTCAAATCGGCATAAATAACTACTTTATTGCATGTTAAATTTCCGTCATAAAGTCCTACGGGCTTCAACATCCAAGCCCGGAGGTCGGATTAATGCTGAAAATTTAACATGAAATACACTATTTTTATTTGCCGACTTGAAAGTAGGGGAATGTTGTGCTATTAATACTAAGAACTAAAATCACTTTCACTTCTAATAAAAGTACAGGATGTCATTTTTATTTGCTTAATTAGTGCTACGATTTGTAAGTAAGAGCGTTGCGGGACCTCTTTGGTGTAAGTAAGCTGCGGATCGATTTTAGCAATTTACGCACTTGACGAAAGGGTGATCCTAGCAATTGAATAGCGAATTGGGATTTCTTGCAGCCGCAACGTTTGCGGCCGCGCAATATCAAAGGCTTTGATGGAAGTATGCTGCGATTTAGCAAATCTCAAGGGATCGCAGCTCGAGGCTCACAAGCTGATCGGAGAACCCAAACATAAGCCAATTGAATAGCTAAGTAGCTTGCGGCCTCTCCTTGAGGTCCCACAGCTCAAAATCGTAGCAATTGAATGAGGCCCTGAGATCAATTTGGGACCTATTCTATTGCCAAGATTGTAATGTTACACATACTTAGGGCCTCATTCAAATTGCGATTTGGCCAATTGAATAGGGCTCTATATAAGCACAGAGCAATTTTTTTACAGAAGTTTTTAGTTAGTGAACTTCTATCCAAAAGCAAGGTGTTCACTAACTAAAAACTTTTGTAAAAAAATATGCTCTGTGCTTATATAGAGCCCTATTTAATTGGACAAATCGCAATTGAATGAGGCCCTTAAAGTCATAAGTAAAGTTGTCACATATTCTATTAGCTACTCGCATCCTTATTGTGAGTTATCCGCCCACAAACCAAAGATGCAACTTATGGCTAGCCTCTCCATTGCTTTTGGACATTTCAAACTTTATTATTCTTAATCAATTAGCTACTTCCAAATGCCTTGAACTCATAAATTTGAAAGTAAAATATTTGCGGTCCTATGTGCTTGAATGACCTAGAAAGCCCGTATCCTCAAGCCCGCAAACTTGGAGCACTGTAAATGCAAATATAAATTCAAGACAGCACTGTAAATGATGGGGAACACAATGGGTGACATGAGGATTAAAGGCACAACATTCCAAAGCTGGCACCTCGCCCTAATACAATACTTGATTTCACGTTTAAATTCCGTCCATAACTACGGGCTTGAATGACCTACGGGCTTGAATAACGAGTTATATTAAACGTGAAAAAACGTGTGGCGATGTGTCAGCTTGAGAATGTTGTGCCTTTAATCCTCATGTCCCCCATTGTGTACCCCATTATTTACAGTGCTTTACAGTGCTGTCTTGAATTTATATTTGCATTGACAGTTTTAGACTTTGAGGGCTTGAAAAACGATTTACGGCCATAACAGGGACCTCCTTGCCGCGCCACCCGATTGAATACAAGCGTAGACGTATCGTTACCCGGGCCTGTAAGTTGTCCGCAAGGAATTACATATTTGCGCGCATTTTACGGCCCTTAATTGAATGAGGCCCTCAGTCTTTAGGTAATCTCTTATAGCTTTATTCAATTAGCTACTTGCAAATGCCTTGAACTCATATATTTGGCTTTGGATGTTTTTTTTATAAATGTTTATATGCATTCTATTGACTTAAGAATTCATTAGTGCCAATGAGTAATATTTGGCGAATATGTAGCAATATTAAGAGTGATTTTAAGTGTGTATAAATTTACGATTTGGCAATTGGATCGAGCAATATACTTAAAGTTACACCAAATTCATATTATATTATAACTTTGCATCTAACTCGCAAATTAAGTCAGATCTGCAACTAGAAATAGTATAAAATTTCTGAAAAAAATAATATTACGAGTAGTAAATAGGACTCTCAAAGTGTTGTAAAGACAGTAGCAGCAATTAAACACACACATCTGTACTTTAAAAGCAATCTCCAGCTCTCAAATATGATATTAAAAATATTATTTTTAACTGGTTCTATATGTAATACTCAAGGGGTTAATACCTATCCACTTGGACTAAATTAGATGCTCCAATACATTGTCTAGAGTTCTAGCCCCATGGAAATATTGTCTCTCATTAATGCTTAGTGCAGGTTACGTCTATATTCTATGTTCTATGTTCTGATTTTGTATTGGCTGTGTCGAAGAAGTAAATTGCGGTCTTGGGTCAATATTGCCAGTTAGCCATAATCTGACACCTGCATTTTTTTTGCAGGTTAAGATTTACGGAGGCAGACTGAGAGAAGTAATTTGCAGAGAATAGAATACATGTGTAAGATTACACAAAATTGCACCCACAGCCCAAATTACGGGTCAAAGTAACTTATGTTGCTCTAATAGAATAGGGCTCTTTGGGCCCTATTCTATTAGAAGCCCGCAAGTGACTCTAACCTGTAATTTTTGCTGCTCGTGTTTTTTTCTCTTAATTTCTAGATGTATTATATTGCCACAAGCATGCTATTTACGTCTTTCAGCCTAAAACCGTAAACCATGCCTGCACTCATAAGCTTTCAGTGGGTGTAATTATATGACACTTGCAAACGTTTAACAAGCCCGTAATTATCAAACGTTTAACAAGCCTAAAATGCTAATCTTGTCAGGAAAGGCATCTATAAACCAGAGCAAGTTCAGACATAGGTCTAGGAGTTGGTGGGTTGGAGATTATCAGAGAGAGAGAGAGAGAGAGAGAGAGAGAAGGAGATGTACTGTAAGTTTTTTGCTGATTTCACTTATAATAATTATTAACACTTAATTTATACCACACATATTTATTAATATCACACAACCCACACACATAGATTAATAACTATACATAGCTATACATAGAGTTATGCCACAACACATATACATAAGTGTGCTGAATAAAATGTGTCTCTAATACCTGGAGTTAACCCTGATTCTGATTAGCAGTCATCAAATAGAATCAGAGTGATTTGACATCTAATATAGCAAATGTATGGGTGTGCCCACTGCAGCATATGTAGATACAGACTTTGTAGAACTGCATGTTCAGTGTCATGTACTAGCCTATCCTGGACCATGTTTCATCAGCATGTTCACAACTATTGGTGACAAATGGTTACAGATTGGTCAGTTTGACACGCTGCACAGCAGATTCAGCAGAGCATGTGTATTCATGATCGTCAGATGACAGACCTCAGCAGGATTACATATTTTGATATGAGCTATGATCAACAAAGCTCATTATACAAAGCAAAACTTCACATTTTAGGTATATCCCTGCTTGTGCACAGGTGAGCTCTGTAATTCTGTTTAACCACCTTATGAGCCTCTAATTAGCTCAACTGTGCTCAAGCAGGGATATACTTAAAATGTGAACTGTTAGCAGTCCCTGAGGACTGGAGTTGAGGAACACTGGTGTAATACAATAATGTCTGAAGTGACCCTGATGTCAGCTATACAGTAACTTGCAGCAACCAAATGCTCATATAATAATTTTAAGTCATACACTATTTGTCACTCTTTTCAGTAGCCATGAGGACCAGGCCTTCCACAGAGCCATGGGTGATGGCAATACCTTCACCTGGTGTGGATCTTGATTATGGGGTTGGCCCAGATGATCCTTGTCAAAGGTTTTCAGGGGAAACACAAACTGGACCTCATCAAGAAGTAGGTTATAGCAAGGTTCAGTATGAGAACAGTTAACCACTGTCATCCCCACCCGGGCCCTCCCAGAGATCTAGGTACTGCTCTCTGCCTCCACCGCCACCTCCACCTCTAACCATCTACTTGAGCTAGGAAAAACCACCACTGCCACCTCCACCTCCTACCATCTACTGGAGCCAGGAACAACCACCACGGCCACCTCTGGATCCTATCATCTACTGGAGCCAGTAACAACCAGGACCAATATCAGCTGCGCCACTCATAATGCTGACTCCTCCACCATCACCACCACCTCCATTGCTGCCACTTCCTCTTATGGAAATGCCTGGTACATCTCAGGCCAGGTAAATTCCTGCAAGTGAATCTGGATGACGTGCTAAAAACCTCCTACGCCTCCTACGACATCTTCATCTCACCATATATCTCCAACTCCAGCTGATAGGCAGCCCTGCCTGGAGAAAATACCACGCCCTCCAACACCCCCCTCGGCATGTTCGAGGGAGTAGGCATAGTGACACAGGGACCCTGTGCTTAGAAAGAGGAGGAAATAGGTGCTGCATATAATATTTTCACCTTCTCATCAACACTCGTCACTGAATATCTATTGTTGCATGTCATCCTCTTAATATTATGACAGCAGAATCAATTGTCTGATTTAATATACAGACATTATGGCTGATGGCCTTTGTCTTACATCAATATAAATGGGTATGTGTGATCATGTGATAATTGTAATCAGTTCTGTTCAGATAACACCTGTATACCAATGAAATGTGATATCAGTGTGGCTCAACTATTTCATGTGGAAATAGTGATAGTACTCCTGGCCAACTAATTGTTGTCACAGTGAAGCTTCCCTTGTGAAATTACAAATCTTCACTAATGGGCATGGCAGGTGATTGTCCATGACAGATTCACTTTGGCTAGCACTGCTTGTAAATGAGGATCAGATAAATTTGTTTATTGTTACAGTAATAGCATGACACGCTGTTCTGTAAATACAGTTATTGCTAGATTTTTAACCCCATCTTTTTTCAGATTTTGACCATCATATTTGATTTTTTTGATTTTTTTTCAGATTTTCAGAACACAATGTATGTGTATAATTGTATTGTATTACATAATCCATGATTTATTGCATATGTTTAATTGAGCATATGAAGACTGGATGTAAGTGCTATGTCCATTTCTGGTTACGTCTATTAAATGGAATAATGTCTGATGAGATTTCTATTCATCAAATTATGTTTCCTGTGGTGTACTGACTACATGTTACTCTAGTAGATGCTAGGCATCATTATTATTCTACAGTTTTACTGTATGGCTTTACATTAGCCTTTTTTGCAGAACAACCTCTTGCCCTCTCGCATCCACACACAACACACCCATGATATTAATGAATGGTCGTATACATTTGAAAATGTGGTCTGTGCATCAAATAAAGTATCACACTGTTATACCGTTATCACTGTTTCTGTGTGTGTGTACTTGTTCCTGATTTGGGACATCAACATTTATAAATGTAAAAAATTATCTGCGTTTTGAACATAGATCATCCTTGGGGATACCCATCCTGTGTTAAGCTAAGATTGATATTTCTAATTTGTGGATTCAGTGATCATATGCATGTGTGGATTAATGACATATGGATAAAAGCATAATATATCAATCTATCAAACATGATTGATTGTGAAAAATGTCTCTACACCTATGTATTCATATGATTATTAAACTCACATGTTTACATATCACTAATCACATGTTAATCATGTTTGATGTTGTAATGGACAGATTTTAGTTAAAGCATTTTTATTAAAAGAAAATAAGGTTACGCCAAGTTCAAATATACATTGTAAAATTGACACAATATAGAAGCATTTAGCATTACGAAGGTTAAGCCTTCGTTTTCCTTCCCTTAGTTTTTTGTTTTACAAATTTCCATAAATAATTTCTAAATTTGTTATGGACAGATTTTTACACATGCATTGATAAATCTGATGTTAATAGCATCATAATTTAACAACCTATCACGTATTGGTGTACACAAGATGTGTCATTATGATGGGGTATTAATGCCTACTTGCTGACATTAACATAATAATGTGAACTGTTCAGACTGTGACATTGTCAAATGCATTGTTGTTAAGATTGATATTTCATTAATGTGTTAAAAATGTCTTCATGTTAGCACACATTTTATATTCCATTTATGAAGACTTAAATAAAATCTATACTAAGTGTTGATACCGATATCAAATGTTATCAACATGAGATCTCAACACACAAACAACATATTCTAAACAAAACAGTTAATCAATGTAAATTTCAGTACATCAACACTGCACCAAAGGCAGGCAGTGACTCATTAGCACAGGTATGCATAGTATTATGTTGGAGGTAGGTAAGGTACAGGTAAGAGAAATGGGCATATAGGAACATAATGCTGGCAGTGGGGATGACATTAAGATATATGAACAGTTGAGCGTTATTTATCATCCAACATGAGGCAATATGAAGTATATCGTATCAGTACAGATATCAACATATAACTGAAGATTAACATGCGTAGTTGCAGAAAGATGGACATCTTACCAAACACAATCATGTCCATTGATGTTAGCATGTTTCTAGATATAAAAACAACAATAACATTTCCTAAATAAAAAGCACCATAATACAAAAGCAATAGAGATACATAAGGGAGGGACAATAATATAGGGTGGTGTGTCCACCACAGACTCATAAACAACTGTACTATATCAGTCTGGTCTCACTCAATAGAGTGAATAAGTCCTGGCAAGTGTAGGGTTATTCTGTTCTCTGAATAAGCATCTATGTTCCTGTTGTTGCATATGCATAAAAGACACATTACATAGCCTTTGTGTTCCCTGGTGCTCAAGTGGTTATGATTTGGTGCTTTCACCACTGCGACCTGGGTTCGATTCCAGTCGGGGAACCAAGAGCTCACACCACCCTGAAGTAGGGTTGGGCCTGGTCAGTACTTGGATGGGAGACCAACTAGGAATACCAGGAGATATATGTATCTCTGCATGAATACCAAGTGAATACCAAATATGTAAGAAGCCTATAGTTACTATTTCTCATATGCACAGGCAGGGTCACGTCAGTAGTGGAAAAGAGTTCTTGAAGAAAGTATGATGCAAGCTACCAAACAGGCCAAGTAGAGGTGAATATAAAGTGTAGAAATTAGCAGGTACATATAAATCTATGCAGAATATGTACACACATGTGCTGTCAGTATGCAAGGAACATCAGCTGACATATGTCACATCTGCATAGGAATATGAAATAAAAGTTTTAAAGCAATTAGCTAATCATTAGTCACACTGGATACATCAACATTACAATGATTAAGAGACATGCATATACATGATGCAATGTGATATTAGCATGTCCAGGAAATGTCTTGCTGATGAGCTTCATGGCTTGCTCTGATGTGCTCAAAATGACACATCTTTAAGATCTGTAACAAACATACAAATATTATATTATGATGAACATTACACTTCCTATCTGACCAGCAACTTGAACATATACCAACACATGTATGTATGTTGGCACATCTATTAACATGTTTTTTCAGAGATATGAAACAAGCTTTTGATCTAGCAGATGATGCTGATGGATATCTCAACACACTATTGAGGTATGAATCTCATACATTTTACACAACTAGGCATTATTGGTTATCCACATGTGCTTTTTTTTTTACCTTTGATATGGTCAAGATGATATCCATGAGGAGCTTTCTTCCAACAGTACAGTGGATAATTGTGTTACTAGCACTCTTCAGCATAATGTATGGGATGTCTTTGGAAAAAGAGAGGTAAGCCTCCGTTAATGGAGTTGTAATGTTTTGTTTATCAGCATATACACATACACATATGTTATTCCCAAAATACTTACAATGTATTTCATGTTGATGTAGCTGTCATTGTGTTAATGTGCATGTTGATGATCGTTGTCTGTGTTGCTAACCAATTAGATGACACACATGAGCAGTTAAGTACCTGCAATATGAGGATATATTTAAGGTCACACATAATCCACCATAATCATTTTCAGTTCAACACTACATTTGACTATAATTCCTGATCACATCTATGTCCCATGCTGAAGTTATCTCAGTGTGGAACAATCCTTGTATGTTTATACTGATGCATTGCTATTAATTGCATTGATCTCTATTTGATATGGATTTGAATGATCATACAATGTGATCTTAATCAGATATTCTGTATAACAATAAGAAAGGAGAACAGAGTACTACAATAATATAGAATGGGAAGGACATTAGTCAAATCTTGTGTACACAGATTTCATATGAAATGTGATTGCATAGCAGACCTTCTAGTTAATGACAAGTGTAATACAGAAAACATCTCACATTTAGTTGGCAAGTATGTAATGATTCTAGCAGCTGGGAAAGCCATGACCAAAACCCAATTTTTAGAGAAATTATTTATTTGTGTAGAGTTTGTATGTGTATATAATGTTACATCTTGTCTGACTTCCGCACTTGCTGATAGCTTGGAGCTTGCGGGCATGTAGAGAGAAAAAAGAGGGGAGGGGAATTTGTGATATCATTGGATGTTGTAGTATTTGACATCCAACCCCTTCCCAGCACATACTCAGAAACAGGTAGCTTAAATGGGCACTGTAAAAATAAAGGTTATTATTAACATTAATAATAAAATAATAATAAAGCAGAAAAGTAAATGCCCATTTAACACAGTATAGTGGATGCCTCCAGGGTCCAGAAGAGGCAGCAATATTTTTTTTCTAAAAAGAAAATTAGCTTTGTGATATTTTTCATGTTTAACAATGTCCTTAGCCATACTCAACTTGTTTACACAAACATGTTGTTTTAAACATACAATGGTCCTTTAATAAGCAGGGTAGATTGTGCTGCTCAGGTGGCAACAGAGTTATCTTCCACTGTTAGACTATTGCCTATTTCAGAGGCATCTCACATTCACTTATATTGCATCCAACTTAAACACAACTTGTAATCTAAACTCTATAGTCCCTCCAAAAAGTTTAACCAGGTGTGGAGAGTATCTTAAGTCCCATATGAACTGTACACTGTTAATGTGATGACAGCAAACGTAATGCACTGTGGCAACAGCTTCTAACTACTTCTGACTGTACCAGCGCCATGATTGAAGTCAAGTGTCAAATAGTGTATGAGATTTTTAAAGCAGATAAGAAAACAATCTTGCTAAATGGGTTAAGCAGTTCTTATCTGCTGTCAAACTCTGCCTTTATCTATATATAGTCTCTCCAATCCTTTCTTTATAAAAGTAGATCTGCAGGAATTAACTCTGTACTACCAAATACATTTCCATAAAACCTGTACAATCAACAACATACAACATACAATGCTATTTTTAAGCATTCAGTTTGTAATTATATTAAGTCTTATTTCTTGAAATACAGGAGTGTTTATGTGAAAGTGCACTTGGACAGCATGTCCTGTATTACTGTTTTAAGAAAAAAGCTGCTCCATGAAGTGACTTGATAGTGTGCTTACAGGATGCAGGACAGGATAATATGGATGCTGTCAGGTCAGTGACATGAACTGACACAAAACAGCTTAGTACAACCTGAAATGACCCAGCACTGTTGTGACTTCACGTTTTAGCCTAGTAATTAATCAATGTATTAGTTATCTAGTATTTTCTTAAATCATTCATTCAATCATTATTTTTGTAATCAACTATGATTTATGCAACCGAAAATTTAAAACACAAGTCACTGCTCAGTTAAACTTCTCATATCGCTTGTTCCAAACTATTGGTCATGCATCTAAAGTAGGTACAAACCTCCAAATTCACTAAGCTTCACATGTGCTGCAAAGTGTGTTGATGAGGTTGTGATGGCAAGTTTCCCCATAGAAAATAGACACTACAGCATCCACTGATCTGATTCATGCCCACTACGAAGCTTAGTAACTCTAGGGGAATGTGACCGATAACTCGCATATCAAAATGTAGAAGCTGCTTGTGGAATGATATTCCCAATTGTAAATCATGTGGCTTACAAATCCTAAAGTCATTTGGCAATATGACAAGCTGAAGTTTAACTGACAGAAAAATAGTTATTTACTTAGGAAGCATTGCTCAATCATAAAATCATGTTAGATCTATATTCCAGGTGAGAGGCTCTTTAATGCTTCTTTCATTCCATATTTGCAACAAAAGCATATACTAAAACAAAAGAATCAGAATGTTAAATCAGATACACATGTATGTAACATGCTGTAAAGCACATTTGAGCCTGGTCCCAGTTCTTATTTACAATGAGGATACCACAAAGACTTCTCACCCATTCACAGGCCATATCGGGGAATGTTATTTTTACAACCCCTTGAAATAAGAAGATAAATGTCTGCTGTAAAACAGAACTGGCAATGTTGGCAGCTTTAGGATAAGAGCTTTGCTGTTTTAGGGCTCTTACATGGCTCCCGTAAGACAAATTAACTTTACACGTAGGGAACTATGTTCCACCAGCAGCAAAACCTTATGGGCAAATCCTTACAAAGTATCATTACATATGAACTTTTCCCTGCTGTATGGTGAAATTTACCTAACGTGCTTTTACATGGCTCCCATAAGAATGACTGAGCATCCTAATGCTTTGCGGTTGCTTGCAGTGAGACAAATGTTATGTGTAATTTCAACCTTAGTAGGGTCCGCAGGGTCCCCACATTATCCCCATGAGGCAGGGGTCCCGATTGGGATCCCTGCAGCATTTAATATTTTAAAATGAACCCCTGCTGTGGGGGTACTATAAGTACCCCCCTGGCACCTACAATTAACCCCATCACTCATGGGGTTCTATATAGATCCCCATGATACAAAACCAAAAACATGGACCTCTATAGGACACTATTAACACCTATGTTAACACTATAAGTGCCAGGAGGGTCCTCCGGGAACCTCATGACACAAAGTCTAAGCACTACACTATTAAACCTTTTCTACCCTATCCCATTCTATTAACCCCCTCTACCTTATCATATTAACCCATACACTACCTACCTAACTCCTACCCTACCCTATTAACTCCTACACTACCCACATAACCCCCTAATAAAATCCCTAGCATTCCATGAATTACATAAAAAAGAAATTGATTAAAGGAAATAAAAAAGCAACATTACATAAAATAAAAAAACACTACTTAGAAAAAAAAATCACTATTATAACAAAAAATGACCTACACCCCGTAAGAAAAGAAAGGGTTAATTACTTGGTCAAAATGCCCCTGCAGCGATGTCCAGCGATGTCCTGGTCTTCTGGTCCTGGTCACACCAAAAAAAAAAAAGAAACCCTGGATATATTTATATAAGGTAATCATATCCCCTCTTAGATGCCTTTTTTCTAGAGTAAATAAGTTTAATTTGGTTAGTCTTTCTTCATAACTTAGCCCCTCCATTCCCTTTATTTGCTTTGTTGTCCTTCTCTGTACTTTTTCCAGCTCTAAAATGTCCTTTTTATGAAGTGGTGCCTAAAATTGTACTCCATATTCCAAATGAGGGTGTACTAGAGATTTGTATAGTGGGAGCATTATATTTGCTTTCCTTGAATCTATACCCTTCTTAAAACTTGCTAATATTTTACTTGCCTTTGCAGATGCTGCTTGGCATTGAGCACTGTTACCTAGGCGGTTGTCCACAAGTCTCTTTCAATATCTGATACCCCTAGGTTTGCTCCATTAAGATTATAAGTTGCATAGCTATTTTTCCTTCCCAGATGCATAACTTTACATTTATTTGTATTAAAACTCATCTGCTACTTAGATGCCCATTCCTCTAATTTGTGCAAATCCCTTTGGAGGGAAAGTACATCATTTTCTGATTTAATTACCTTGCACAACTTTGTGTCATCAGCAAAAATGGAGACACCACACTCCAATCCCACTTCCAAGTCATTAATAAATATGTTAAAATGCAGGGACCTAATACTGAACTCTGAGGAACCCCACTTACCACATTACTCCAATCCGAGTGTGTTCCATTTACCACAAACCTTTTGCTTCCTTTCTTTTAGCCAGCTTTCAATCCATAAGTAAATATTTATGACAATTCCTGTATCCCTTAGTTTGCTCAATAGTCTCCCATGTGGCACTGTATCAAAATCCAAATAGACTACATCCACTGAGTTGCCTTGATCCAAATTCCAACTAACTTCCTCATAGAAACTAATTAGGTTTGTTTGACATGACCTATCCTTCATAAATCCATGTTGGCTGCTACTTATAACCCTGTTTGAATAGACATATTCTTGTATATTATCCCTTATTAACCCTTCTAAAAGCTTTCCCACTACCGAAGTGAGACTCACTGGTCTAAAATAATCTTTTAAAATTCCACAGAGAATAATAGAAGAGTTGGTTGGGTGATCTGGAGGACCCTAAGAGGCAGCGGATCAATGCTATTTGTATTGCCAAGTGATATATAAATAAAATGACTATGACTGACCACTGGTTTTCTGCAAAGGTGGTCCACGGATGCACATTCCCCAATAACCCCAATCCAAGGGGATTTCCATAACCCCAAGAGACTAAAAAGACTTATGCCCCCATTTAATTGAGGTTTCGGGTGATCTGGTAGCCCGTAAGTCAGGTTGCAAGTTATTTTGCCATTCAATTGGCGTCTTTTTGCGGGCTCCAAACCGGTCACGAATTACAGCCTTAAAAAAAATTGTGATGGTTAAAGCCGTAACTTACATCCTCCAGAAGCCTTTGATCTTTCACGTCCGCAAGAGTTATGATGGCTAAAATCGCAAATCGCTATTCAATTGCTCAATTTCCCCAAGCCTGAAAATGTTTTCACACCCGTAAATGGCAAAAGAAGGAGAAAATCCTAACAGTGCTAGAGAGGACTTTAAAGGGGTTTAAACACCTATTCATAGCACTGTAAATGCAAATAAAAAATCAATACTGCACTGTAAATAACGGGGAAAGCGATGAAAGACGTTAGAATTAATTGCACAGCAGTCTCAAGCCCGCAGATCAGCAGTAAATAAGATTTGATTTATATGTTTCATTTTATCTCAGGTATTAATGAGTTAAAACATATCATACCACCCATATGGACTAAAACAGTATTGGCATTCATTTTCATAATTCTTTATTTTGCGGGTTTGCGAGTCTGACCGCATATCGGACCCCTGAACCTAAATGATTGACATGTAACCTCCATGTTTTACTCCCATAATAATGACAGTATAATTTTCTATTGGCTGATTTGAAATGGGAGGTTACAGGCTTGCTTAATTGATCATGTTCCCTCCCTGAACTGCTACGAACCAGTGCATGGTTTACGGTTTTTGGCTTTGGGACAGTAACTTGCGGGCTTGAGCAATTGAATAGCATCGTAATCGGAGACAAACGGGAGCCCGCAACACACCCGCAGACATTTGTCTATCTGCGAAAGAGTTGTGGGCTTAGAATTGAATGTGGCTCTAAATCACTAAGTTACCAGAGCCTTGGGGCTTATTCTCTGTTTACCATTGGTTCCAGCTTATCTGGTGTGTGATGTACTTTATGATGTTTCCAACATGCAGAGCCAATAATCTAAAAATAAGGGTAGTAGCCGCTTCCAGTAACCAACCGTGAAACCCAGTATCCTCCCAGTCATGAGATCTAGCCAGTCTCTGAGAGGAGCAAACTTGTGGTCCCTGAGGTTCAGGCCCCATAGACATGTATTGGAAAGTCTGGTGTGCTAATTGAGACGTCAAGTATAGTTAACCACGTTGTCAGACAAGAATTGAAATATTGTATTTCAAGCGATAGGGGTCAAGCAGTGTCAAGTTCTTTGTATGTGCTACCCCTTTGATCCATTGTCTTGTGGGTAAACCACTACTTTGTATATACTTAGACGTATCAGTCAGCCCAGACCACCCGTATATGTGAGACCCCAGATAATAAAAAAAGATCTTGGAAGTCTATGGCCAGTTAGCAAGTACACTAAAGGAGAGCAGTATGACATCAGAAAACTAGCATAAGCAACCATCCTCCTTTCCCAACTACAGCCTCTCTGGCACCACTTTTATAGGTCAACTGTCACCCCAGACTTAATGGCACCTGAGCCCCTGGGGTAACCATATAGCCATCTCTTTTTAGCCTATCCTTGAGATTGCCATCAATCAGCACTCAGCACCCACCTCACTGATTGGGTAGAGGCTGAGTAAGCAGTCCAATCCTGTCAGTGCCGAACAGGGCAACAATTGGCTGGGAAAACTGGAGGGGGTGGGGGGAATTCAAACCAGCAAAATGTTGTACAAGTAATGTTTGCTTATGGAAATGGCCCATTGTTCTATTGTTGCAGGAAATGTATAAAAATGTAACCCCCAAAATGAAGATTATGCTCTCTTTTGCGGCATATATAAAAGTTGTGTTTTCCTAAGGGAAATCCTTGTTTTTGAGGTTCTGTGAGGGGCTTTAAACAGAAGGTAACCTACGTGTAGGATCTGTCTTGTGGCCTTTTCAAGAATACCGAAGAGAAGGTTGTCTAATTTTACCATAAATAGGACACATCTAAAAAATTGTGATTTTGCATTATTTAGTGAGAACCAAAGTTGTTATCTCTATCAGGTATGATATTGGGTGGAAGTGATATATGAGAATAAAATAGAGTAATGTTTCTGTTGCTGTGTTAAGGGGAAAGGTACCGTATATACTCAAGTATAAGTCGACAAAATACTGGGAAAACGTATTGACTCGAGTATAAGCCGAGGGTGGGAAATGCGCTGCCACCTGTGTCCCTCTTGTGCCCTCTGTGTCCCCTACTTGTGTGACCTGTTTCCCCTCCGGTGTCCCCCCTCTATAAAGATCTCACCTATCTCTTCCCCCCTCTCCATCCCCTGTGTCTCTCCCCCCTGTGTCTCTTTCCCTTCCCCTACCTTTCCCCTTATCATCCTCCTCATCCTCCCTCCTCATCCTCCCTCCCAATTCCTTTCCCCCTCTCCAATTACCGCCCCCCTCTCCCTTTCCCCCTTCTTACCTTCTTCAGCTGCTCCTGCTGCTTTCTGCGAGTTTTCTGGCTATGTCCACCCGGCATATGCTAATGATGTGACGCCCGGCATATGCTGATGATGAGCGTCACGTCATTAGCATATGCCGGGCGGACACAGCCGGAAGACGCTCAGAGAGCAGCATGAGCAGGGAGCAGGGTGACTCAAGTATAAGCCGAGGGGGGCTTTTTCAGCATTAAAAAATGTGCTGAAAAACTCGGCTTATACTCAAGTATATACGGTAGATACTTTTTCTCATCTAAAGATAAACTTAAAAAGTGACTGTAAATGTTTTTTCTTTGCAGTCATTTAAAGATAATATTTAAAAATAAGTTTCTAGGGAACTTTTTTTAGCATCACATCTGACGCTTGATTCTTTTTCAGAGGCATTTTTCTGCCTCTATGGGTGGTTTTCAGTATGTAAAGGTTTGGGGGGGGGGGGGGGGCTTAAGAATAGTATTTTACTTGTGCAAAGCATCATTAAAACTGATTGAAATGACTTGGAGGGAAATTTGAAAAATATGTCACCATAACTTGATAAAGTAGCTCATTTTAGCCTATTTCAGAGCTGAAATTTAGAGGGACTGTGAGTGGTTACCAATTTACATACAAAGTTGTACTATAAGTGCCAGAGCAAAAGATTGGAATGGGACCCTAAGTCGTGTTTTTCAAGGGAGTCATCTGATTCTGAAGTGCTCCTATTCTGTCACTGAACCTACTCACTAGAGACGACCACGTCATCTAATAGAAAATATACAAATTACTGGAAAATGTAGAAACTCTGCAACAGCTTTTTAAACTTTCAATTTCTTAACAAACAATTTGGATTTCTTACAGGAAACTTTTAGTGATTTTCATAAACAGTGTGGTTCAAATGTCCCAGACAAGCATTTTAAAATGTTTCTATAGGCGATTTTTAGAATAGACTAAGAAAGTTAGAAAAGTCTTCTTATTTGTAATGTTAACTGACACTAAACTATGTGGATGGCAATCAGCTGCAATCAGCTGACAACTAATGATGTGCAGAAAATAATTTAAGCATGACCTACCAAGATTGGATTTTGAATTAAATTAGAGAAGGAAAATTGGAAGGAAGCCAGGAAACATGGGTGGGGACCTGTACACATGCGTAATGTGTGCAATAAAATTAGTAGACATTGTAGAAAAATATAATTAAAAGCTGTGTTTTTATTCCTGGACAACAGCAAACATGCCATCATCAGAATTCTGGAAGGATTTTATTTTGTGACACCATTCTCCTTCTCTGTAATTCCTTTGCAACACTGAACACTGGCTTAATAATTATGTACAACCTTGGGCTATATGTACTTAAGGGTGAAGTGTTGTAGAGTTTTTGTATATATATTAAATGTCATATAAGATAATGTAGAATTGAGATTTTACAAAAAAGTACCTAAATGATAGGAATCCCTGTCTTTGTTGAATATCTGCAATACAACCAGTTATCTATGATTACCACAACAGTTTATTTTTATTTTTTTTGTAGCCAGTAGAAGCACAATTATACACTGCAAGGGATTAAGATAGTAAAACAGCAGAAAATAAAAGAATGTTATTCTCTGGAGTGAAAAAATTATTTTAGCAATTGCAATAATTTTCTCACATTTATGAGAATACTTGCTATCACTAAAGAAATGTAGGTAAGAATATTTATATGAATGACATTGTGAATATCTACTACTTCTGTTGGGCTTGATAAGAACCTAGTTCAAACATTGGGAAACAGACCGAACGCAGTTTACATCCACCACAGACCACAGGGACCAGTAGAGCCACTTAGCCAACAAGGTCCCATGCAGGTTCAGCAGTAATAATACCAATAGTAAGGAATATTATTTCATCAGAATGAAACATACGTGTAAATTATGTTGTTCAAACTGACAGCTACTTTATTGGTGAACACACAGCAAATTTAAACAGGGCAGCAACCAATTACAATATGTCATAACCCTGAACAAACATAGAATAAGTAATGCAGCATTTCGAAAACCAAATATGACTGGATACCACTTTTACATAAATTAATTCACACAATAATACAATAACTCTGTTTAACCCCATATTGTGACCCCCTCCATGAACAACATGGCTTACACAAACAACATGGCATACAATAATAATGTAGCTGTCAAAGTCCAAGTGTCCAGGCTGGGAGGAAAGTGTCAGGGGAAGAGAAGGAACAAAGAATATTGTATGTTACAATACTGTATGTTAATCCAGGACCCCCAACAGTCAAACAGCCCCACAAAGTACTTGGGGTCCCCAGGACATCACAGGCATTCTTTTCAAACCCCTAAAGTGTATGTTTTCTCCAATTCAAAAGATCAGGTTGTTTTGGTGATTCAATCTTTAGTTTCAAAGATGAGATTTAGCAGTGTAAGGTGTGACCGTTTCCAACTAAAACTCTAGCTTAGATGAACTTCTTGCAAGTAAAAGGTATTTTAGAAGCAGCAATCTTTGTTGTTCAAGAGTAGTGCCAATTATGTGCAGTATTGAAATTTCTAGCTAAGACTCAGAAAATATCACATATAATAGTTATCAAACTGAGAATCGTCGTCATGCTTTGCGAGCTCGCAAAGCGAACTCGCAAGAACTGCGTACCTCACAAAGCCAGGGACGCAGTTTAGTCCGCAAATGCGGACCCTATCAAAACGAGGGGCCGCATTTGCAGAGGTGGAGGCTGAAAGGCGCCTCACACACGGTTACAAAAACACCCACACAAGCGGCACCATTACGACCTTGCAATCGGCACGCACCTAAAAACAGTCAAAACACAATAAATACCCACTAAAAATACATAAAAAGCTTACCCACAGCAAGGGGTTAAGAAACCCGAAAAGACCATAACGGCCGTACCGTGCGCTCCTAAAAACAGTCAAAACACAATAAATACTGACAAAATATATATAAAAAGCTTACCCACAGCAAGGGGGGGCACCCAGGACCTCTGAAAGTGAAGTTATACCTCCATTTAAGTCCAAATTCCCGAGTTCAGACACACGAAAATCCCCTAAGCGAAAGAAAAAATGGCAGCCGAAAAAAACAAAAACGAGGCTCAAAGACCCAGGACCGCCCTGCCACGTACAACTTGCCCAAGAAGGCATCTGAGATAAGCTCGGAAACCCGCATTAACCCCACATTAACCATCGCAGTGGGGGTCCCGATCGCCCGCTGCAATGAAATGTAAATTCAAAATTCCCGCGTTATACAGAGCCCCATCAACCATTAATTAACCCTGTCACTCATGGGGGTCAATATAGACCCCCATAAGCCCCTTCATTAACCCTGTCACTCATGGGGGTCAATACAGACCCCCATAAGCCCTTCATTAACCCTGTCACTCATGGGGGTCAATACAGAACCCCATAAGCACTTCATTAACCCCCTCACTCATGGGGGTCAATATAGACCCCCATAAGCCATTCATTAACCCTGTCACTAATGGGGGTCAATACAGACCCTCATAAGCCCTTCATTAACTGTGTCACTCATGGGGGTCAATACAGACCCCCATAAGCACTTCATTAACCCCCTCACTCATGGGGGTCAATACAGACCCCCATAAACCCCTAATTAACCCTGTCACTCATGAGGGTCAATATAGACCCCCATAAGCCCTTCATTAACCCTGTCACTCATGGGGGTCAATACAGACCCCCATAAGCCCATTATTAACTGTGTCACTCATGGGGGTCAATATGCTAATGAGCCTCCCGGAGAAAATAGGCAATGGCACCTTCTGATTGGTTGAAAATGCTGTCTATCAAATTCACCCAGTCAGGAGGCGCCAATGTGTGATCTAATCAGAAAGGGATACACCCTAAAATCCCACTCTGATTGGATAATGCACCTGTCAATATTTATTTAAACCAATCACAAGGCGTAGATGCCTTCAGGCAATCACAATGGAATACACCCCCACAGGGTGATTGGCTGGAGGCATCTGCGCATTCTGATTGGTTGCACTGACAATAGCCAATCATAATTGGATACACCCCCACGTACTGATTGGCTGAAGGCATTTGCGCCTTCTCATTGGCTGTTGTCAATGTCAATCAGTATTACAGCCAATGGGAAGGCGCATATGTCTTCAGCCAATCACCCCATGGGGATGTATCCCATTGTGATTCGCCGATGGCAATAAAGCATTTGGCATGGTTCAAATAAAAATTGACAGGTGCTTTATCCAATCAGAGTGGGATTTTGGGTTGTATCACTTTCTCATTGGCTCACAATTGGCGTCTTCTCATTCGCTGAATTTCATAGACAGCGTTTTCAGCCAATCAGAAGCTGCCATTGCGTAGGAGGCTCATTAGCGTCGGGACATCCGCAAGTGCGGATGTCTGTTGTTGTTTGTTTTTTTTAAATTAGAGCGCGGATGCTTCCAGGGCCATCCGTGGCAGAAGACGAGGAGGCCGGAGACATCGCGGGGAAGTAAGTACAATGTAGATTATGTTTATTTTACTTTGTTTTATGTTTATGTATGTGTACTAATGTTATGTTTTTTTTTTAACAGGGGCCGCACCGGAGTAGAGGAAAAGAAGAAGGACAGGGACATGCTGGAAAGCTGAGTAGAATATTTCGAATATGTACTATGTTTATTTATTTTATGTAAACGTGTTGTAGTAATTTTTAAAATATTTTTTACCCTAGGTTGCTGATCTGAAGAAACATCTCAAGTGGTAAGTGGTCTTAATTATTTTACTTTAGCTTAAAATTAGGGTTGCTATATAGAGATAGCATGTATTGTATATTAGATAGATTGGGGGATCTATAGTACATAGATAGTATTAATTGTATATTAGATAGATAGGGGGATGTATATTAGATAGATAGGATGTATTGTATATTAGATAGGGGTGTATTGTATTTCATTTTATTTGTATTGTATTGTATGTATTATATGCATTTCCTTTTCAGGTGTGTAATTTTTTTCTGTAGTGGGGGGGTTGTAATGTATTTTTTTATTTTCTGTTATGTTCCTTTTTTATTTTTTGTAATTTAGTTTTTTTTTATTTTATGTAATTAGAGTGGTGGTGGGGTTATTAGGGGGTAGGTAGTGTAGGTGTAAATATGTTAGTTTAGAGGGTGTTTAGTTCATATTTAATGTTTTATTGGGGGGGTATAGTGCAGTGTAGTGTTTATACTTAGTATCATGATGGTCCTTGAGGACCGTCATTGCACTTATGTGGTTAATGTTGGGTTGTAACAGGCCCATAATGGTCCTAATATACCCTTATGGGACCCTGATGGGGTTAAATAGAGGCTTATGAGGGTCTGGATAGACCCCCATAAGTGACCGGGTTAAAATGGTGTAGTGTTTACACTTTGGGTCATGAGGGTCCTGGATGACCCTCATGGCACTTATAGTGTTATTACATGTGTTCATTACTGTGTTAGAGGGGTCTATATAGTTGAGGCACACAGTACACTCACATTGTGGGGCAAACAGCATTTCAACACCTTCTTTTATTGACCGTAATTTTTTGACGGGCAAGTCGCTAGTATAGTAATAATCACTAATATAGTTGTCGTACTGCGAGTTGCCATCCTGTTGCGGCACTCATTGCAGGGGTGGAGATGGGCGGCGCAGGCACTCAACGCGAGGTCCGCGGGACTTAGCTGCAATGAGCGTCGAAGACCATCGACGAACCACAAAAATCGAATGAACAACAAAAAAATACAAATATGCCTCAAGTTAACTTACACACTGACACACAGCACAGGGGGATTGTCAGGGAGCCTGTGAGTGAGGTTGCAAGTTAGTTTGAGCCATATTTGGCATTTTTACACAATAGAAAATCGCCTAAGCGAGAAAAAAAATAGCGGCCGAAAAAATTGAACAGGATGAAAACGAGGCCGAAGGCAGTAAAAATGAGCCTGAAGACAGTAACACTTAACGCAAGCCAGTAACACTTAACCCAAGCCAATAACATTTAACTCAAGGCAGTCAAACTTAACCAAAGTCAGTAACACTCATTGCGAGGCCCCTAAACTACACAAGGGGGAGAGGCTTGCAATGAGCCTAAGGCGCTCATCGCGGGGCTTGCGATGAATGCCAGAGGTGCTCAGAGGGGCAGAGCCTCGCATTGTGTGGAAACAGAATTGCCATGGCTTAAAATGTTATTGCCGTAATTTTTTGACGGGCAAGTCGCTAGTAATATATAAAAGACTTAAATAGTTGAGCGATAGTGTGATACACACTGATGCAGATGCAAAAAAAAAAGGGCCCCTATTCAATTGAACATTTGTTGTGTTCGGGAGCCCATAATGTAGCTCGTAAACTAATTTGCTATTCAAAATCGTAACTTACAACCTCTCTAAGCCTTTGATCTTTCTAGCCTGCAAAGGGTACAATCACTAAAATCGCTATGCAATTGCTACAATCCCTCAAGCCCGCAAATGTTTTCACACCTGTAAATAGCAAATGTAGAAGAATATCCTACTGTACCAGATAGGACTCGCAAGAGGGCTAAACACCTGATCGTAGCACTGTAAATGCAAATAAAAAGTCAATACTGCACTTTTACAGACGGGTAAAGTGATGAAGGAAATTAGAATTAATTGCACAACAGTCTCAAGATTGCAGATCTGCAATAAAAAATGATTTGTTTTTATGTTTCATTTTGGTGTCATATTAATCTTGGGAATGAGTATATACATATCAGCCCACCCATATGGACTAAAACAGTATCGCCATTCAGTTCTAATACTTTATACATTGCCGAATTGCGAGTCTGCATATGGGACCTCGAAATGTTAAATTGATTGATGTGTAACCTCAGTGTTTTACTGACCTAATTATGACGGTCTCATTTACTATTGGCTGTTTCTAAATCGGTAGTTACAGCCTTGCTTTATTGATCATGATCACGCTCTGAAATGCTACTTTATGATTGCATGGTTTGCGGTTTGGCTTTCGGCCCGTAAGTTGCGGGCTTGTTCAATTGAATTGCTCTGTAATTGTAGGAAATTTCAAGCCTGTATAACATAATCTGCGGCCTTGTAGTTGATTAGGGGCATAAGGGTTGTGTAGTATAAGTACATTTCTAAGTTTGCAGGCCCTTGAATTGTATTATTATCTTTTATTTGTAATGCACCAATGTATTGTGTAGTGCTATACAGTGGTTATGTACAGGCAAAAACAAGCTTAAAACCAAACATACATAGCGCTTGTTTCCAAATCAAAATTACAATCTAAAGGATTGTAATTCTATGTAATTTTACATTTTTATAGGCAGCCATATTATCAGTGATCAAGTTTAGTACACTAATTTATCCATGCACGTTTTTTTGGGCATAATATTATTCTCCTCCTTGTCTCCCACAGTCTTTTTCCTAAGCATCCTCTCCTCCACATTGCCACCACTCCACCTTTCTATCTTTCTAACTAAGCTTTTCATGCTCTCTATGCTTTCCATTCCTTTTTGTAATTGCTACGTTGTAGTTTTTAATCATTCATATTGACTTTATAGCAAAAAGCAAAGAATGAGGTATAAACTATGGGCTCAGCAATGTGGACCAGATGTTGCTAAGGACGGTTGGGATGAAAGTGTGAACCCAAAAACAGCTTATATCAGTTATTACTCAACTAAATTAGCTGTAAATCCCCTTTGGCAGTCATTTACAACCCCTAATCTATAAAACAATGCTGCCACTACTAATATTTAAGAAATTATTATCAAAAGGAGCTTTCAGTTGCCCAAACTCTAAAAGTCACACAAAACCCCACGTTGGTCACAAGGGAAATTTTAACCCCATACGCTATAAAATATTATTTGTTAAAGGGAAGCTACAAAAGCACAGACAAAACTTAATAAAATAAATAAATAAATACATTAAAGAATATATTTATTATGTTGAATGACCAAATATATTGATAAAATAATTATAAATGGACAATTATATTTAATAAAATTGATTATTATTAAAATAAAACAGGGATCAAAAAACACAGTAAGCAATAAACATTAGTTGGCATAACAAGACTGAAATAGATGGACTCCCAGGGCAATAAGATGGTGACCAGCATCATATCTTCTAGTTAAAAAAAGGTATTCGTGTTGTAACTTGTAACCTGCCAGTTTAACCAACCACTGCATTTCTGACATAATTTCCTTTCTCACTGCTCCTAGCAGACCTGAAGGACACCACAGAACATACAAAGGATTGACTAAAACATATCTATATATTTTAGAGTTAAATGATGAACCTTCTCATATAAACAATTTTCAGAAAACATAGAGTGGGTAGGAATATGTAAACCCTTAACTGTCTAGCTATAGCAAGTGTTTAACTGTTCACAACTTGCTCATCATTCGTCCCCTGATAAATACCTAACACATCACTTCCATCACTTCTCGCTAGAAAATCTGGCACAGGATACATTTCACAAAGTGTCTGCTTCACAGCCTAAAGCTAATGAGAGACACAAAGCAAGTCTCTGCAACTTGTCTCTTGTATGGGTGGTCTCAACACAGCTAATTTCACTTGACTGGCTGAAAACCTGACGCTGTATGGCCAAGATACCATCCTCGTTATCATGCAGATGTTTATGGTAAACAGCTTGTATACTTAATTTTTCATCTTCTGTCTGATGATGCACAGCATTTGACTGGTTCTGTTGCCCTTTAAATCAAACCATATCCAGTGTGCTACGTCAGTTAACTATAGATGAGCAGAACCAGGATTTAGAAACTGCCTCTGAATCTGAATGATGGTTCATAGTATTTAGTCCACATTAAAAAATCTGCAGTCTTACTTTGGCAGGGTTCCTATCAAAGAAAACCAAAGTCATATGAACATTTTTTTTTCACATGATAGACCTGGATATTATACTGTTCTGGGATTAGATATTTGAAAATACACTAAGCACTGGTACAAAATATGTTTAGTTAACATACCTAAGGTTTAAGAATCACTAAGGTATAACCTAAATACACAAATTCATAAGATAAACCTAGATTTTCTATATCTTATATGCTTTAACTTTTTGTATTGACTTACACAGAAGGATGTAGATCATAGATAAATAAATAGATTCAAGATTTTTTATATATAACTATTCACGTTATTAGTCTTAAATATTGAGTTTAGTAAACTTAGAAGTGTTTTTTTTATTATGTCTAAAGTAAATATATAGGCTAAACAAGGAAGGCTTATTTTTCATTATGATATATGCTATGGTAATTAGGAGATACATGAAGATCAGAATCCTCAAACCTCCATCCAAGATGTTTTTTTACATCTTTATCCATCATTTCTAAACATTGGGAAAATTGCCCTGTTGATTCTAGAGGGGGACATTTATCAATTCTCCTTTTGGAAAATTATTGTCAGTATGAATGCGTTTAGTATGAATGTGCTGCAAAGACCTATAGATGTTCGTCCGAAACTCTGTAATATAAATAAGACCTTTTGCACTAGAAAATTTAAAAAGAGAAAGTATAATTAAAAGGGCTATAGTCTCGTCTAGCAAAAATATAACTAAGTCTAATGAGTATTAAAATGATTTCACATAATGTCAATGGAATGAATTCCCCCTCAGAAAGAAAACTGGCCTTTATGCAATACAAAAAATAATTGCAATTATAAGATAAGAATAGATGCAACATACAACAATAAATCTAGAAGGGTTTTAATTATTTTTAATAACAGACTAAGGTCCTCATTCAATTTGAAATTTGTCAATTGAATAGGGCTCTATATAAGCACATAACATATTTTTTTGACAGAAGTTTTTAGTTAGTGAAAATCTTGCTTTTGGATAGAAGTTCAGTAACTAAAAAGTTCTGTGAAATTTTTTTGTATGTGCTTACATAGAGCCCTATTCAATTGGGCAACTCGGAATTGAATGAGGCTCTAAGTATTTAAGAAGAATTTTCAAAGATTGATTCAAATGGCAGATATATAATTTGGATTGGAGCCGTAAATAACAAAAAAAAAATAACTTTATTAAATATATATATATATATATATACCAAATAAAAAACAGATCTCTTACCTCAAAAAATTATGAGAGAGGTTCAGAAAATAAGGAAAGGATATCTATATATCTACGGAGATTTCAATATGGTGCTAAATGCAGAGAAGGATAGAGTGGGAAACGTTACAATAAAAATGGAATCTCAATTGATTAAAACATCTCATGTATTCTCCAAACTGATCAATGGTTTTGATCTTTTAGATGCATGGAGGGTGCTACACCCGTTCGAGAGAGACTATACTTTCTTCTCAGGATGGTTTAGTTCATACTCCGGACTTGACAATTTCTTTGTAGATCTTCAGTCCCTGATAAGGGTAAAACATTTTGAAATAAAGACTTCAATGTGTTTAGAACACTCAATGCTCATAATTACGATAAATGACACCATGGAAAGGCAAACTAAAAAAAACTGGAGAATTGATCCCTCCCTGTTTAAAGATCAGTTCTTTGTTAGAAAATTAAAAGAGGAGATATCCAATTTTTTTAGGTTTAACCAAGATACAGTTAATTCTCCATCTATAACTTGGTGTGCCAATAAGGCCTTTGTGAGAGGACTATTGATCTCTAAAGCATCAGAACAAAAAAAGAAAAGAGGTAAACCTCTAAGGATCTTATATATTGAGTTAGAAAAAACATTAGTTCAAAATAAGATAAAGCCAAATAAGGAGAGTCAAAAATTATTCAATTCTCCTTACTGCAAGAATCAACTCGTCAGAAAGAGGAGTCTCAGGACAACAGGTGCCACAGGAGAGGACATGAGGGCGGTACCGGAAGTGGAATATACACCAGACCGAAAATGAGCTGGTGGTAGGAGAGCTGGGAGATCATGCACAGCAGTCAGCCTGGTTCCATACCGGATCCAAGGCCTCAGATGCCTCAGATGCCCTAGAAGCCTCGAGAAGTTTTGCAACTCAATACAGCTAAGTAAAGCACAAAAAAATATACATTTTGCATAGATGTATTCCCTTCCCATCTCCCTTTTCCCTTTATGCTATGAACATTGTTAAAAGTTAAATCCCCAAGCTACTAGCGGGGTTAAAAAGTGGGGCTAAAAGGTAAAAAGCTAAAAAAGCCGAGTTTTAAAATCCGGAGGACGGAGACTGTCTCCGCGAAGATCCCACGAGAAGACGCGAGAAGCCGCGCCAAGGAGAGAGATCCCCGCGAAAGAACCGCGGGAGACAGAGTCCGAGCAACAAACCAGATACACGGTTTAAAAACAGAGGTGAGCGATTGCAAGAGGCATATTATGCCACAGGAATATAAAATTGAGATAAAAGACATGCAATAATTAGAACCCGCTAGGGAGCTAAATTGGGGTACAGAAAAGAGGAAGATAAGTATACATATACGGAACTATGATAAAACAAAGGGAGCAGAGGAGAAAGGGTTAAGGTAAAATAATAAGTTTTATGAAAACATGCAAGAGGCTAAGGGCGAAGACATGGAAAGTATAATTTCAAGATATTAAGGCAGGTGACATAACCAATACACCTTACATAAAACAAGTAAAATAAAGCTAAAAAGGACTGTATTAAAAAGAAAAGAGAAGAAGATTAAAACAAGTGTCCATAGGAATACTACCTAAAAGGAACAAGATGGCTAATAAGAAACCTCCAAATGCTATGAAAAAAAAAAGTAAGGAGAAGAAGACAGGAGCTCCAGAAACAAATCAGTTTTTTTCGCCAAAACAAAAAGTTAACACACTAGAAATAACACAATCAGAATCCTCCTTTTTGGAACAATCAATAAATCCCTCCCCGAGGAAGGCAGCACAATCTCCCCTTGAGGGTATTGAAAAATCACAAGAGGAACCATTAACTTATTTAAAAATGAAAGACCTCCTATATGATTTTCAAGAAAAGATTACCTTGGAACTAACAAAACAGATGACAGAAAATACAAATTCAATTAAAGAAACAAGCAAAAGAATCAATGAACTCGAAATTAAATGTGATAAATTAATCATGGATAATAATGCATTATTAAAATATACAAATAATTTGGAATACAAAATTGAAGAATTAAACAAGAAGATAAATCTTATGGAAGATAGATCAAGGAAAAAATATATAAGAATAAGGGGAATAAATGAAAATATACTGGAAAAAGATCTACCAGGATACATGAAAGATCTATTTAATAACTTAACACCCCAAATTCCTAAAGAAGATACTAAAATAGAAAATATCCATAGGATTTCCCTCCCTAGAGGACTGGACAAAAATATACCTAGAGATGTTATAGTCAATCTTCAATTCCTTCCTCTTAGAGATGCAATAATCAAAGCAAATTCTATAAAAAGACCTATGGATGCTCCATATGATAAAATAAAAATATTTCCGGACTTATCTATATATACTCTGAATAAAAGAAGAGAATATACGGCAATAACACAAAGCTTAAGGAAAGAAGAAATCAAATATAGATGGTAATATCCTACAGGACTTTATATAATGAAAGATACTATATGGAATAAGATAGACTCTGTCAAAGAAGGATTGTTGCTGCTACAAAAATGGAATATAGTAGTGGTTTCTTCCACTCTTCCTAAAATTTTAACAGAATTAAACTTAAAGAACCCAGAATGGGTCCAAGGAAAATAGGGGTTAAGGAAGAGAGAAGAAAGACTCCTTAAGAAATATGGAGTGTATAATTATGTATTTATCTTTGCTATTTAATATATCCCCCTTTGGGTTGGTTTACATACTAGGTTACTTTATAAATTTACCATAGCAATAAGAATTTTTAGAATTTGGAATGAATTATTGAAATATTGTCTTGTAAAATTAAGATTATTGTTAATATAATATGTTAGTAGTGATGGTTATAGTATACAGAGGAAAGGATATAAACTTTTCCTAAGTGATTACTGATATTATGGTGGGGAAACTTAAGCACTTTATTTGTATGCACTTTACAGAAATATAGAAGTTTTAAATAGATTATGAAGCACCTTAAACACGTAAAGGATTAAAAACCGAAGATTGGATTGGATCACTAGTGGTACACAAAAAGGTTGTAGAAAGAATAATAATATGAATTTTAGAATTTGGAATGAATTATTATTGTCTTGTAAAATTAAGATTACTGTTATTATAATGTGATAGTTATGATGTTAATACTATATAGAGAAAAGGATATAAACATTTCTTAAGAGAACACTGATGCTATAGTGGGGAAACTTAAGCACCTTATTTGTATGCACTTTATAGACATATAGAAATTTTTAAATAGATTATGAAGCACTTTAAAACACATAAGGGACTAAGAACCGAAGATTGGATAACTAGCACTTTATGGAAATATAAGCACTTTTTATATATTTATACTTGTATATTGGAAGCTATCTGTAGTTAAGGGGGATTATACCATTGCTGTGGGAGAAAAGGAGAAAAAGGGAAGGAAAAACAAAGGAAAAGGGAGAGGTAAGAGGGGGACTAAGAAAGGGGAAAGGAAGGAAAAAGATAAGAAAAAAAAAAGAAAGAGGAAAAGAGGGGGAAAAAAAAAAAAAGAAAAATTGAGTAATTGTGTACATTACTACATAAATCAAAAAATTGTAATGAAGATATTATTATTTGGATTACTGATAACAATAACGTCCCAGGTAGAGATGATTACAATATTTAGAGAAAATGGTATAGACCTCCTTTTTGGTACAGTTATATAGGGGGAAATTTAAGCACTTTGTTTTTCTATGGTGTATTGTTCTATGGGAAATTTATAAAAGTTTAAACCACTTCAATTGTTTAAAGAAGTGGTAGTAATCAATCAAAGAAAAAATGTAAAGGTATTTATTTTTGAGGGATATGAAAACAATCATTGGAAAAGTAAGGATGTTTGGGTCTAGTTCCATGGGAGAGAGGGTGAGGGAAAAGAGGTGGAGAGAGGTAATAGTATGTGAAGGATAAGCAAATCAGGAAAATAAAGGGAAAGAAATAAAGTAAAAGAAAAAAAAGAAAAAAAAAAAGAGAAAAAAGAAAATATGGATAAAATCAATTCTAGTTGAATATAGTACAAAACATATCTATAAAATCAGTATATATAATTGAAGGTTGGTATCATATAAAATATACTATAGGGGAACAAGCCACGGTTTCTGGGGCTGAGGACTTATTTCTCTTTTTTTTCCTATTTTGCACTCTTCCCCCCGTGGAGTTGATGCCTGGTAAAAGATCAAAGGAAGAAAAGAGGGGAGAATGAGAGCAAGTGGAAATTATAACTATTATAAAAAGATGTTATAATTAAGAATGGAAAATAATAGGGAAATAAGAATACATGACCTCCCAACTAATAAACTAGTAAGTTTATTAAAACTCCTAGCATTTCCTAAAATTGGCATAATAGCCCTAAAAAAAAATAAGTAAACTTGGACTTAGATTAAGCCCAATGAAGAACATGTCCAAGGATTGTAAGAGAGTAGGAATTAATGAATTTCCCAATGGTGCAGATTACACGGGTAAAATTAATGGGGAGCTGCAGGGTGGAATCAGATATATTAGAAAGAGACCAAAAATACAAAACAAGGGCAATAAGATACAAATGAAGAAGGTAATTGTAGTAATCGTAAGCAATGGTTAAAATAATAACCCATAATGTTAATGAATTGCTTATAATAATTATATAAAAAATAAAGCAGATATTCTCCTACTACAAGAGACTCATTGGGGTAAAGATACCTTAAGATATGTAAATAACAAAAACTATAATATTAAAATAGATTCAACATATAATAAAAGATCCAGAGGAGTATCAATCCTTTTTAGTAATAATATAAAAGTCCATGAGGACGTCAAAATAATTGATCCCTTAGGAAGATATATAATATGGTGTGGCACAATAAATGGAGTAAATATGACAATAGCTAATATATATCTCCCCAATGTAAAACAAATTAGATACTTTAAAAAGATACTTAAAGAAATATTTTTTTTTAGAAAGGGACAATTAATAATTGTAGGGGATTTCAATATGTTGATGGATCCGGTAAAAGACAGAATAGGAACAATAAAAAAAAATCTGAAAATCAGATTAAAAAGACATCTAAAGATTTTGAAAAAATAACATCTAATGATGACCTTTTGGATGCATGGAGATTACTACATCCTGATGAGAGGGAATATACATTTTTCTCAAATCGTTTTAATTCCTACACAAGACTAGACTACTTTTTAACAGCTATACATACATTAAGACTAATTAAGGATATAGAAATAAGTACTGCTACATGGTCAGAACACTCAATGGTATATATTAACCTAAAAGAAGAAAAGATAAGTAAAAATTTAAAAAAATGGAAGTTAGACCCGATCCTATTTAAGAATGAACAAACCTTGGAATTCCTAAAAAAGGAAACAAAGGAATTTTTTAAAACTAATAAAAATACAGTAGACTCATTCTCCATGCTCTGGTGTGCATATAAATCAGTTATAAGAGGTCAAATGATTTCACGGATGGCTAGGATACATGGAGAAAGGGGGAAACCCTTGAGATCACTGTACATAGAATTGGAGAAACAAATAAGAGAAAATAGAGCGAACCCATTGGAGGAGAGATCAGCGCAGATTGCTAAAAAGAAAGCCCAAATAAATAAAATATTACTCTCTGATATGGAAATTTCAACAATCCCATTTTTTAATGGGTAATAAAACGGGTAAATATTTGGCTAATAGACTAAAAAGACAAAAAAATCAAAATAAAATATATAGCTTAAGAGGACCAGATAATGTTCTGTATACCCATCCTGACAAAATAGGTGAGACTATGAAGACGTTCTACAGTTCATTATATAATTTAAATAGTAATCCTATATTTAAAAAACCTAGTAAAGAAGAGATAAATACATTTTTGAGTAAAGTAAGTTTACCAAAATTACAAGAAGAAGATCAAAGATTAGTAGATCAAGATATCTCTTTGGGAGAAATAGAGGAAGTAATCAATAAAGCAAAAGCTAATAAAGCCCCAGGTCCAGACGGCTTTGATCATCTATATTATAACATTTTTCAAAAAGAAATTAGTGAACATTTACAAAAACATGTTTAATGAGATTAAAAATCATGGAAAAATGCCGTCAGAATTATCAGAAGCTAAAATAATTAATATTCTAAAACCGGGGAAAAATCCAGAAGAAGTAACTAGTTATCGTCCTATTTCACTTATTAATATTGATCTAAAACTACATACAAAAATCATGGCTAACAGATTGAATAGAATTATTCCAAAGTTGATACATTTAGATCAATCTGGTTTTGTTCAAGGACGACAGGCATCAGACAATACCAGACGTTTAATTGACTTAATGTTTACCATAAGGAAAAGAAGGATCCCCACACTAATCCTGTCACTAGATGCAGAAAAAGCATTTGACAGGGTTAGTTGGGAATTCTTGGATGCAGTACTACAGAAGTTTGGGTTTATTAACTTTGCCTCCAAAACAATTAAAGCTATTTATAAGGATACAACAGCATACATTACAGGCACAAACTTCGAAACAGAGAAGTTTGGGATTAGTAATGGTACACGACAGGGTTGTCCCCTTTCCCCATTGTTGTTTCTGTTATTTATGGAACCATTAGCCTCATTAATAAGTAAAGCTGAAAACATCAAAGTTATAAAAATAGGTAATAATGATTATAAAATAATGTTATTTGCGGACGATATCATGTTAACACTAACAGACCCAATAGATTCATGTGCTAATCTACAACTTTTGTTAACAGATTTTGGTAGAGTATCTTATTTTAAAATAAATTCTCTGAAATCAGATATTATTCATAACTACATAGAGTCAGATTCATTAAATAAATTAAAAAAATTATATACATTTAATTGGAATACTAAGTATGTTACTCATTTAGGCATAAAATTTAGCTTCCAGAATAATAAAATTATAGTAGAAAATATAACAGAAATATTAAAACAGATTAGAATATTACTATATGATTGGAATACAATAAGATTCTCATGGTCGGCTAGAATAGCTATAGTTAATATGAGCATCGTCCCCAAAATAACATATTTACTTAGATGTTCCGGAATACATTATTAAATCTATTCAGCAAACAATAGACACATTTATATATGCAGGCAAAAAAGTGAGAGTTAAAAAAACAATAACAAATAGAAAGTTTCATCTGGGAGGTATGGGATCTCCAGATATGAAAGTGATCTGTGAAAATATAGCAATATCTCATATAATTAATATGAACATACAACATAGGATAATAGGATGGAAAACCATTGAGGAAGATCTCCTGGGAGTTACTCCAATAAGAACATTGCTGGGGAAATTTAAAGGAAAAGAAGCAATATGGGATAAACTACCAGAAGGTATTAGATCTATAATAAAATTCTGGGGGAAAAGCAAAATTAGAGCAGAGTTAATTCATATACCTTCCGCTTCTACACCTATAGATATATTAAGAGATGAATAATTTAATATAGAAGTGAATCTATTGAAGAAAGCATCAATTCTGTATATAGCTGATTTATTTATACCCAGCAGGTTGCTTAATAAAGCAAGGGGAACTTCAGGAGAAAGGAGCCCTAAAATCCTTTTCATGGATGATATATGGTATATTGTTAGAAAAAATGAAACAAAAGGGATTTATATATGATAAAATGGATAAAATGTATGATTTAGAAGCATTCTTGTATCATCTGGTATCAAAGATTAGCAAAAGTAGGACTAAACTTATGAAATTTGGGAAAACTAAGAGTATAAAAGATTGGGGACACAATCTTAATATAGATTACAATGAGCAAGAATGGCTAAGGGCCTTAAGGTTAATAAAGAAATCTTCTATTAATACCATGTATAGAGAGTTGTATTTTAAATTAACACAAAAGTGGTATATAGTTCCAGCGATTATGAAAAAGATTGACAGGCAATGCACAACATATGTGGTGGGAATGTGATAAGTTTTGGGAAGAATGTTGTGGATATTTGACCATAATCACTGGGACAAGATGTCTGTGTTCCCCGGAATGAATATTGTTCCATATAGGGATAGACAAACTTTTTCCCAGAAAAAAATTATTGATATCTCATATATTATTGATCATTAAAGCGATGGTAGTTAAATATTGGAATAAATTTGAAATTCCTACTTGGAAAGAAGTGATTAATAAAATCAATTACAATAAAGATCTGATGAAAGAAAATATTAATGAACAGTCCAAGAAAATAAATACTCTTAATTGGACTATCTGGGAGCAGTATATGGATGAATATTAAATGGGGAATATGAAAGTGAGAGGGAAAAAAAAATAATCCATATACACTAGTGGAATTAATCGAAGTGGTTGTTTATTGACGATTGATAGATTTATAAATGCTGCTGATTTAGTCCAGAGATACATGAAAAAATGTTTTTAATTTGTTATTTTTTAGAATCAAACATATGGTCCATTGTGTCTATGGATATATCTCTTTCTGCTTCGGTTCACTGTGTTATATTTATGTGTTTGTATCTGTTGGGAAAATCTATGTTGTATGTTTGTTTTATGATCAATTAAAAAAAAAAAAATATTCAATTCTTTAAATCTGCAGATTAAAAAAATACTACAAACTCAAGTTGATAATCTCCTGTGGAAATACCAGATATCACATTTTGTTTTCGGGAGTAAAACAGGGACATTTTTGGCCAATAAGCTAAAAATACAACAAAACCTAAACAGAATTCTAAGGCTGAAGGGCCTAGATAATCAAACATACTCTCATCCAGATAACATTTCTAACATCTTTATGAATTTTTATAAATCCCTATATAACCTGGAACAGGACCCACTTTTTAGAAAACCAGACTTAGGGGATATTAATTTTTTTTTTAAGTCAAATTAAATTGCCTTTAATTACTGCAGAAGAACTTGAAAATCTTAATAAAAAGATTAGCAGTGAGGAAATTTTAGATGTTATAAATAATGGAAAAAAAATAAGGCACCAGGACCAGGCGGTTTTGATCAATTATACTATCAAATATTTTTAAAAGAGATCTGTGATCACTTAGGCAATATGTACAATGAGATTAATACAACGTGTAAATTAAGAGCAGAACTATCTAAAGCTAAAATAATATATATCCTAAAGCAGGAAAAAAATCCAGAACTTAGTACAAGTTACTGTCCAATCTCCCTGATAAACGTAGATATAAAAAAATATGCTAAAATATTGGCAAACAGACTAAATATTATTATACCTAAATTAATACATCTATCATATATCAATCAGGTTTTGTCAAAGGAAGACAAGCTTCTGATCATATTAGACGCTTGGTCGATATCATGTCAATCGCTAGGAGTAAAGACTTACCCTTGCTGGCCCTGGCGCTCGACTCTGAAAAAGCGTTCGACAGGGTCAGCTGGGACTTCATAGATGCAGTTTTGAAACAATAACTATGGGTGATTTTGAAGCTAAAGCTATCAAGGCTCTATACACAAACCCTTCAGCGTATATATCAGGACCAGGATACGAATCAGAGAGTTTTACCATTAGTAATGGTACACGCCAAGGATGCCCCCTCCTGTTTATTTTATTTATGGAGCCTTTTGCAGAATCCATAAGAAATGCCTTTTTTGATCAAGGGAGTGGAGATAGAAGAAGAGGTGTACAAGATCATGCTCTTTGCGGATGATATTCTGCTAACACTCACGAATCCTCAGAGTTCATGTGTCAAGTTGCATCAAATTCTTTATGAATTTGGTAGCGTGTCATATTTTAAAACAAACACCTCAAAATCTGACATAATACTTAGAAAAATAAACGGTAAAATAAAGCAATTCCTAAAACAACAATTTATGTATAATTGGAATTCTAGGTCAATACCACATTTGGGCCTGAAATTTTCTTTCTCTATGAAAAGGTTTATGAGGGAAAATCTTAGCAACCTTCTAAAAGATATAAAAATGTTGATAAATGAATGGAAAACATTACATCTGACTTGGGGCCTCATTCTATTACCGGCCGTAGGAGATGCGGGGCAAGCTATTCTGCTATTCTATTCCCCTCCGGCTGTGGATTCCGGCAGGCTTGCGGCCGGCGCCTTGCTATCCCTTGCGGCCGCACGCACCGCAGGAAAGCCTTTGATCTAAAAAGGCTGCAAGAGTTTCGGCCGCAAGAAAATCCTGGTTGCTATTCTATTGCTCCGGGAACCCTCTCTGCAAGGCTAAAAGCGAGCCGCAGCTTACTTGCAGGAAAAAGGTCCCGCTAGCACCAATTAAGCACATTATAAAGCCAAAATAAAGCCATCCTGCACTCTGAGGAGACTAAAAAGTGATTGTAGGTGTTAGCAAAAATAGCACAACATTCCCCTACACTCAAATCCTTAAAAAACATATTTTTTAATTTGTATCAAAAATCCATGTAAAAAGTCCAGAGTGCTTGGAGCACCTCAGACCCGGCCACGCTGCGGCCGGAAAATAAACAGTTAATGTAAACTCGGATTTGGGCTGATGTGCAAGCTTAAGAGTGGGTTACTATTAATCCTCATGCCCCCCAATATGATCCCTAGCATTTACAGAGCTTTACAGTGCTGTCTTGAATTTATTTTTGACTTTAAAGATTTCTGAGCTTAGGGCCGGTTGCAAGATATACGGCCGGCCGTAAGAGGAGATCCTTGCAGGGCCGTTTAATAGAATTGCGAGGTAACGGAACCCCCGCAAGGAATCGCAGCCTTGCGGCCATTTTACGGCCGATAATAGAATGAGGCCCTTGGTCGGCCAGAATAGCAGCAATTAACATGTTCATCATTCCAAAATTAAGTTATGTATTTGAATATATACCAGAGAAAGTTTCCAATAACTCCCAAAGTTTGATTCAATCGTATATAGATAAGTTTATTTATTTTGGTAAAAAAACAAGAATTAAAAAGGCAATTACATGTAAAAAATGTGAAAAAGGAGGTATGGGCCTACCGTCAATACAGGATATTCATGATAAAATCCTGATTTCAAAACTAATGATCTTGAATATCCAGAGCAACAGAGCAATTTGGAAAAATATAGAGGATAACCTTTTGGGAGATATACCAATTCATACTGTTATGTGGCAGTCAAATATTGAATCTATCCCTCTTAGTAATTTACTGGAAGGGCTTAGAGCCATGTTGAAATTTTGGTTCAAAATTAGATAAAAAAAAACATCTAATCCATTTCCCTTCTTTGGCTTCGCCTATAGAAATCATAAGAACTAAAGAGAACTATAAAAACCTTATATATTGGAAAAATAAAGGTATTATATATATAGGGGATATGTACGCAAAAGGTAAACTAATGGATTTAATTACATTACAAACCAAATTCAACAATAGTAAGACTTCGTGGCTTGATTTCGAATCAATAAAAAAGCTGATGTTGCTCTGGAAATTCAAACCAGTGAATGAAGATAGCCTATATAAGTTGGAGATTATGGCGACTAAAGAGGACGACTCTAAAATTATATCGAAATGTAGTAGGGCAATGTCCGATGAGCCTATTTTTATAAAATCGAGTGCTATTTTTGCATGGGAAGCGGATTTGAACCTGTCTTTCGAGCCTTCTTCATGGTCTAATTCATTTAAATTAGTAAAAAAATCAGCGATTGACACCTCATACCTGGAACTATATTTTAAAATTACACAGAGGTGGTATTATACCCCCCAGTTTATGGGAAAATTAAACTTACAACCAGATGATTTATGCTGGAAAGAATGTGGCAAGAAAGGTACTACACTACATGTATGGTGGGAATGTGATAAGATGAATGCACTATGGGTAAAATGCTTCTCAGAAGTATCAAAGATCTGTAGTAAACATCTAATAGGTACTCCTCAGATGGCCCTATTTCACTTAGATATAGATACGGTAGCGCCATGTGAAAATGTTTCAATTTCTCACATTCTCCTGATTGTAAAAGCCTTCTATCAAAATATTGGAAGCAACCGATAATTCCATCATGGAATTAAGTAGTAAATACAATTAAAATCAATCAGAGTTTTTAATTTAATCCTATAAATAAATTGCTATGTGCAAACTGGGAATTATGGGATCAATATGTAATGTTAACTCAAAGAGTACAAGAATAGATCAAAGTAAAAAAAAAAAAAATGAGAGTAAGAGAAGGGAATGGAACGGGAAGGGAAGAAAAAAGGAATAAAAAAAGGGAGAGATGGAAAAGGAAAGTGGAACAGAAAGAAGAAAAGGGAAGGGAAAGAGTAAGAAAGCAGAAAGAGAAATAGACATGGTCAATGTATATTGATTTATTAGAACATACATGTGCAATATGCAAAGTAATGGCAGCTTTATGAATGTTTACGTGTGTAAAAAAAAAAAAAAAATGAACATTTCTCCATAATGTATTAAACTGTAACCCAATATACAGATTTTAGTAAGAACAATGGTCACATGATGTAACCCAATAAATGTAACTGAAATCCAATTCTTTTAAAATTCCATTGCCAGAGGAGCAAAGGAAATAAGCACATAATTATGTTTTGCCACACTCACAGTGAATCATAGCTTTCTGACTTTTCAGTTCAGATGGCTCTTATGTTGTTTTTCTAAAAACACAGACAAGGTTATTAAATTTGTGATCCATGTGACCTCTTCAAGCTTATGTATAATAACACAGCATTCAACTGTTGCTAACAAATCACAAAATAGGAAGACTGGAAACACAATCATGAAAGGATATTTTCTGTACAACTGGATTATGAATCCAGATTAATTCTGCTTTGGAAAGAAAAGCTCATGACTGCTCATGACAAGTTGGTTTAGTTGTTTAATTTATATGAGAAATGTTAATCAATTGCTTTGTAGCTGAACTGGAATTGGCAAATCTGAATGTGGACAATGGAATAAAACATGCAATTTAATGACATTTTGTAAGTAGGTTTTTTGTATATAGAGTGAGATGTTAGTCATAAAAACAATACTGTATTTGTTCTACTAACTGTTTTTTTACTGTTTATCCCAGCTAGGTCTAAGGCTCTGGTAGCTTCCATACAAAATTAAATCATGTTGGGACAATGACAAATAATAAATATCAATATTATTTGTTAAAAAATATGTTTTTGTTGTTGTGAGGTAAGAACGTTTCCCCTCAATTGCACAAATATGCCATAAGCAATCAAAGGCATTGGTAGTTTATTTATATGAGGCTTTAAAAAGCTATTTTGTTTCTGTATAGGCAGAAGCATAAACAAAAACCGAAGAAATTGGCTAAAAAGTTTTGCAGTGGTGTTCTGCAAAAGAGTGGATAAAGTGATTTGCATCTTGAAGAGTGAGATTCAGTGATGCAGGAACCTCAGTGAACCTCATACCAGACTATGGGACAGATTTGTGCAATAACATCAAAATCACTGTATATACACTATATCTCAGAAAATAATACTTTTCAGTGTCTCTGAACTCATGTCCTCAGAGATAACCAACAGGTCACATTTTAGGCATATCCCTTCTGGGGCACAGGTGAAATAATCAGCAACTCAGTCAGTCTGCTTTAGATAATGAAATGTATGATATCAGATTTTATTTTAACCAGAATCACACATTACCAGTAAGTATAGTTTATACTTGGATGGCAATGCCATGGAAGCTTTAGTACAGTTTATTACAAAAGCAGCATGTTCTAATTTATTTGCCCCGTAAATCTGCAACTCTTCAAGCTCACAGCCGTTGCGAGCTTCACATTGCACTTACGGAGCTGGAATTTAATGTGGCTACATATAAGCGATGTTTATACAGTAACAACCCATATCTCTTGTATGCACAGTCAAATCTTGTTCCGGAGATTTCTGTTGCTACAAGGTAGGCTGGAGACAAGATGGTTTTGCCAGTCTGATGAATGAACTTTGGTATTGGTTCATAATGAGGAAGCCAGCCCTTTAAGTGACAACCACCTATGGGAGAGAATGAGTAGCCCAAGATAGTGATTGTATCTCCCACCAAATACTGTTACTCATCTCCTACCCAATGTGACACCTCTAGTGTGTACATAATTGTATCTCCAAATCCAACAAGTACAAAGTTTACAGCTCCCTTTCCCAACTCCCCCTGGGAAACAATATCCTACCCTAGCCTAATGTAAGATCATCACCAATATGCCAAAGGGTCTGCTTGTCCACAGTGCAATAAATTAATTGAAAAAAACTGCTCAAAAAGAACATTTAAGAATAGTAAAAAATATCTGTTAAATAATATATATATATTTTGTTCTAAGCTATTGTTAGGGATATATCTATATTCTTCTATCAGTTGTAAAGGATGTATTGAAAGTAGCTGAAGCAGAGATAGATGATACAGTACTAAATATGCAGTGTTTTAAATGCAACCAATCCCATGTCATGTGCACATTTAATCACGGAATATGCTGCTCCCTCTCAGTCCATGTAGGACTGCACCAACTTGCCAAGCACATTGCATACCTGGAGGTGTCTGCAAATCTGTGGTACCTTATCTGAAAGCTATGAACATCCTACACCACTCAAAGGAAACATTAAAGGACACTGCAGTTCATGAAAAAGACACTTGTTTGTCAGGTACCAAACTAACAATATTTGCACCTGTGTACGTCATGAACATAATAATTGTTTTGGGAAAATCTGAAGACTTGGAATTAATTATTCTGTTTGCTATATCACATCTTGAGAGCTGGATTATGAGGGTGTATACTTGTAGACATCAGTGGAGGGAGGGGCAGAGCAGGAGGAGAAAAGCAGAAATCCTGAGTCTTTGCTTTATATTTGGATGAGATTGAAATTTACACCAGACCCCTTTCCCCTCACTGGCCCAAAAGCAAACACCTTGCATCATTCAACTTTTTCAAATATTTTTTTATTGACCTGTGGTCTTTTACAGGACTACTGTATTTTAGGAAAACCCTCACGTTTGTAAGCTATGAACATAAATTCATTTTAGAGTAAATCTCTGAAGATTATGTTTGCATGTAGAATGCTTTCCTATTTTCAACCTTGAGTACTTCCTGGTAGATTTGAATCTCTCCTCCTCCAACCATCCTTACACTGTTGTTTAGAAAAAAATTACCCTCAGAGAGGAGTGGGGAATTTGTTACATCATTGGACATATGCTTAGATGTAGGCAGTATGCATCAATAAATGCAAACTCTGTTTTGAAAAAAAATTAAACAACCCTGTCATACTTGGAACCTTCACCAAAGAATCAAGAATGCCTCCAGGGACCAGTAGAGGCATCAACATATATTTCTAATTGAAAAATAGCTTTTTTACATCATCATACCTAATTATGCTCTTATTCAAACTTAAATGTTTCATCACACAGAGGTCCTGTAAGATAGGAAAGAAGAGAGAAGAGGAGAGACTATGTATTATTTTAGAAGATATACAAATATTGATGTTTGACAGTGACAAGGAAGCTTTATGAGAATAAGCAGTGGTTTGCGGCCATATATGGGGTGAATTTGCTAGATCAGCTTATGGAATTCTAAGAAATTGTGAGGTTGGGTATGGAGGAGACAGATGAATTTAGAAGCATACAATGAAGTCACAATCTTAGTAGTTTTAATGACTACATTTTGGGGGGTTGGTGAATCTGCAGTGTGAATATCATGTTTTAATTTGCCAATATGATATTCTCACTATAAAGGCAAACCTGATCTCTTCATTGGGTAGCTTTAATGTGGGTTTTGGACACCTTAATAGTATTCTTGTTTGCTTTAGTACACTGCTTTCTCTAGTTTTTTTAGATATATTTGCTGATTCCATAGAGAAACAAATTTTAGGACACACAGTCATTACTAGCCTAACTTGCTATCCTGTATATGTGCATGCTATGGTGTTTATATTTAACAGACCACAAAAGTGTATTATTTATAATATCCATGACTTAATAATGAACAAATGTTTTTACACAATTGAAAATAAGTAATTACAGCCTTTTTAACTATTGTATTACATTTTGTCCTAATGATGATGGTATTTTGTCCTTTGTTTGTAAAATGTTTAGAAACTTGGAAGGTACTGTGGGTGTAGACAAGATCTGCATTCATATCTTTCAAAATGCCCTCTACCAAGAGACCCTTGAAAATTGTTTTTAGTGGCAGAATAAGCCCCACAGGATAACCACCCTTCAAGCTACATACAAATGGGATCCCACATGATACAATCAGTCATGTAAATAGAAGATTTTCTTGAAAATGCTTTTATATTCATGTCTGCTAATGTTGATATTTTGTCACATGCTTCACAAGCATTTGATGATTTTCCCAAACAGTGGTCCTTTACAGTGGTCTTTTAATCACATATGGAGTTCCTGCAAATGGGTGCCTGTAACTTACTGTACAATAAAAAAAAATTGGTTTGAGACCTTTTTGTCTGAGCACACTTATGCAGGAAAAAAGTAATAAAGCTAGTTTTTAATTAGATTGTTGATACCTCCACTGGTCCCTGGGTGAATCCATGAAATAAGGTGAGTGGTCATATACATTTCTGGAGATCTATTGAGGCAACATACTTCTTCTGTGCCAGCTAGGGGTAAGGGTGGGGTGTATATTTCAATCTCTTCCATTTTTCTTAACACAGGCTCTCTATTCCCTCGTTCCACAGTCCTCCCTCCACTGATAACTAAAGCACACATCCTCATGATCTAACTTTAAGGAAGTGATGTAACAAACAGAAAATTGATTCCTATACTCATAAACATAAATTCAGTTAATTTGTTACATGCTTGAAAACAGGTTCCTTTTTTTTCCAGCTGCAGTAATTATTTAAAACACTGTTAAAATCTTGTAGGGAGGAGGATATCCTTTTTTGTTACACCGCAGATAGATCTAAAAAGGTTGGCCTTAATGGCCTGATGCATTTTTTTTAAATATAACTGCAGTGTAACTATTTGAAATTGGGATTAGTAAAAAAAAGTGTGATTAATTATCTGTTCAAACTTGCAAAGCCAAAAATCGTTGAACTGCTTTCGATTTTGGGAACAACCTCATCTAGAGTAGCCAGAAATGGAACTGGCTTCATGCCCAGACTCTCTGAGAGCATAGTGTATTTTAGAAACTGGATGCATATTTTTTTCAGAATCACATTTTTTCAGTTTTAAGTTAGTAGGGTTGTCCAAAATGGTGCTCTAAAGAACAATTGCATAGTCATGGAATTGATCCACAGATAAATGATTTATAGTCTTCTTAAAAATATGTGCAAACAATTAGGCACCTCTGGGCAAATGATGAAACAACCTTTATAGGTAAAATGTGAAACCCAAATAATAGTGTAAAATCAATATCAATTTACAGTACTTACTGTACCAATTCAAAACATGTGGCAAGAGCAAAATTGTGTGCACCCTTCTATCTGATTTTTTTTGCTGTAAAACTTTATTGATTTTGTTAAATTAAATAAGGTGAAGATATTTCCAGGGTTGAACAAATATCTTCCCTATAGCTATAATCATTCAAGTTTTGATTGGTGCCTACAACTGGCTCCTGTAAAAGCTATCTGGTGACTTGAAATATAGAGACAGGCTCTAAATATTTCCAACTTGCAATTTAACCTGTCCAAATATCATTAAGCCATGGAAGATAAAGTGAACTATTGAAGTCCAGGCAAAATCTTGAAGCTTGAGAAAACTCTATAATAAAACAGCTTTAAAATGTTAAACTCATGGTTGCTCAACAAGAGTAGGACCCACAGCACAGAGATGGAGAGTATCTAGAAGAGTAGTGAGTATCAAATCCAAGATCATGGGGCAGACAGCAATCACAAAGGTTGAGCTCGCAGATATATGCTTGTGACTGGTAGACAACTGTGTAGGGGCAGTTAGTAGAATTGTCATAGGTCAAATCAAACAAATCCATACAAAGGATTACTAAATCCTTCGCACTGCACATAGGCATTTACATGGGCAAAAACAGTCAGACTGATACCATTTTATAGATTGTTGTTTTTGGGACCATAAATTCACATTTACCAATTTTGGGTATTGGTGCTTCACTCCGTATGAGATGTGCTGTTCTAGGATGACACATAGTGCATATGGGCTGGCAAGTGGTAATGCAGCTTGTGTAAGGATGCAGGGCATAGTGTCTAAGGATGATGTTGGTCATTAACCCCCACAGAAAACTGGCCATGACTGCCAATGACCAGTAGAAACATTTAGCTAAAACTGGATTTACTGTTCACTGGTCCAAAGTATAGGATTGCACACACACACACACAAATGATCTGCATGGGAGTAGTCAGAAAGAAACTTTTTTATGACCCTCTCCCAAAAGTAAATGTGTAAAGTATGCAAAACAAAACCTTGGTAAGCTGAAATGTTTATGAAATATAGTGTTGTGGACTGATGAGGCGAAAATGTAACTTTTTAGCCGATGAAAAGATGTAATTAAAGAAGGTGAGCCATATAAAGAAAAGTGTACTTTTCTAATATCTAAGCATTAATGTGTCACTATTATGCTTTGGGCTTATGTGGCAGACAGATGCATAGGAAGTGTTGTGTTGGTGGAGGAAGAATGGATTTAACTAAATATCAAAAACTCTTACAAGCTCCCAGAGGCATTGAAGGAACTGAAACTGCAAAGTGGTTAGTTTTTATACAACTATTTCAAACAGACATCAAAATCAACTATGAAGTACTTAAATTATATGGAAACTTTTGGGATTTTACTAAGTATATAATTTATATATGTGTTGATTCAATTTTATGTACTTTGTTTTATTAAAAAGTGCTTATAATCTTCGTCTTTACTGCCTGAAATCAAGCAAATAGTCCCTGTATGGGTCTACCGGATATGTAGTGTAGTATCCTAGCCTATCAGGGACCACGTCTCACTAGAATGTTGCTGAGAGATGGTCATAGATTCATTAGTATAAGACACTGCACAGCAAGGAATACAGAGTCTGTTTTCATGAGCTATAGGGGGCAGACACAAGTACATAATATTTGGATGATTTTAGGCAGTAAAAACAGAACTTTTTTAGCACTTCTTGGTGAATCAAAGTTAAAGAAAGGTTAAAGTTTTGGAATTTCCTTTACACTGCCCATCTAAAATATTATAAAAAAAAGGAGTGGTCATCCCAAATATGCAGTGCCTGCAAGAGGACACAGGAGTTTCTATGAGCTATAAAAAATCTTCTAAGTATTCCAAAAGCAAGAATATGAAGACTCTTCACCACAGGATATTTGGGGAATTTGGGATTTCTTCCCAGTTATAATAAACACTGTGCATTAGAATTTGCATTAATATGTCTTGTTTAAGTTTGTACTGGAGATCATGTCCAGGGGTGCCTAAACATTTTCACACAGATGTATATAATGTACTAAAACTCTCAGTACTTTGATAAGAGCCAACCAACATTAGTAATTTACATTTTGTGTACGAGAAGAGAAGCAAAATAGTTTATTGTAGCCTTAAAGCAGAGTTATCAGTATTTGGAGAAAATAGGTAGTTTCGGGTATTAGGGTCCTGATTGTGTGTGAGGTAATAACAGCAGGTGGCAGACCTTGGTAAAAAAAGTATGTTTGGGTATGAGTAGAAGACAACCTGACAACTTGGTAAATGGGCAGAGAGTAAATCTTGGTTAAAAACACGGCAGGTTGGTAATAAAGAGGCAAAAGGATATAGTTAGAGGAATAGTTAGTAATAAACAGGCAACAGTTTGGTCAGTAACAGACAGAGACAATTTGGTCAGAAACATGTTGTGTTTGTAACAGGCTAGAATATTATCTTACTGAGCGTATGCATCCATGCATGGTGACAGAAGAGAAAGAATGGCAGATGTCCTACCCCTGGCCATTATTGTACATTGTCTCTTTTTCAAACAGATTAGTGTAGCCTGCATTTAATATAAACATATTGTAAGTTAATCAACTGTATCATGGCGGGTTGGGTTTTTATATGGTTGGTAGTTGCCACCACTGAGTAGCAAGTAGCCCCCAATTTCAAGTACTCAATGTGCCATTAGCTAAAAAGTTGAAGACCAATGATAAAGTTTATATATTAGTATCTGTGGGTATATTTAGATGCATGTAAATGTTTATATTAACACTAGTGACTTGCCTGTTAAAAATGACGGCAATAAAATTTGAAGGCTGGTAATGCTGTTTGCCACACAATGCAAGTGCTCCCCCCTCTAACTTGCAGGACGCACGATGAGCACCTTTGGCGCTCATTGCAAGCCTCTCCAACTGTCTATTTTACGGGCCTTCTGATGAGCACCTTCGCAGCTCATTGCAGGCCTCATCCAACCCGACACTTTCATGCCTCGCAATGAGCGCCAAAGGTGTCTTTTACACTCATTGCGAGCCCCGCAATGAGCGTCAAAGGTGCTTATTGCAAGCCTGTCCCCCGCTTCACCGCTCATTTCATGCGTCGTCAAACCCGCAACTTTCGTGCCTCGCACTGAACGCCTTCGCCGATCATCGCGAGCCCAGCAATGAGCGCCTTTGACGCTCATTGCCAGCCTCTTTCAAAGCACCTTCAGCACTCATTGTGAGGCCTGCCATGAGCGCCCTCAACGCTCATTTCGCATGCGCAAGCCCTTAACTTTTAACATAGCGTGACCAACATTCGTAATTACCACAACTATTATATGTGAAATGTTTCAATTGCATGAACCTTTTAACTGTTTTTGGAAAACCCTGATTAAAAAACAGTAGTTTACGTCAATACAATTAAGCAGCAGATTTTGTGCAAAAACGTACTGGACTGGTTATAGATTTTGTACAAAAACGTACTGGACTGGTTATACATAGCTGACATCATGGGGAGCAACATATTTGGTTAGTACAAAGCAGGCAGCACAGCTTGGTCAGAAACATATTGGGCTGAAACACAAAGCAGAGCCTAGTCAGAAGCAGGTATCAAACTTGAGTCAGCAACATCAGGACAGTAAAAGCAGTTAAATATAGTTCATACTGGATTGCTGAGAAAGCACAATGATTTGGAAGGTAACTAATGCAGGAAGAAGGTTCATATAAACAAGGCTCAGTGCAAAGCACAAATGCAATTGGAGTAGTCCCAAGAGTGTTATTTCTAGATAGTAGCAAGGTAATATAAAGACATGCTGTCAAATGCAGGGAACTATGTTCAAAACAGTGGAAGTTACAAAATATACTCTTGTTTTTATGTATATAAACATGTTCCTGTGCTTTAAAATTCATTTAATTAACCCTTTTTGTCAGACATTTCCCAGAATGATTTTTTAGTAGTGTGCTATTAGAAGCACAGGCATCAACTAACATATGTTGAACTATTTTGATAGGCAGGGCAATGATAACAAAGCGCCAACAATTGCGCACTGTGGAAACGTGGCTGACAAATGTGCACCGTTAAAAGCGCGCAAGCTTGAACTATCTAAGTACCCTAACACCCTCAACCCCTCAACCCCCCTTAATCCTAAGCCCCTAAGCCTAACCATAAGACCCCTAACCCATAGACCCCTAAGCCTAACCCTAACCCTTAGACCTCTAAGCCTAATCCTAACCCTTAAACCCCTAAGCCTTACCCTAACTCTAAACCTTATAGCCATAAGCCTAACCCTAACCCTTAGACCCCAAAGCCTAACCCTAACCGAAAGACCTATAAGCTTAACCCTAACATTTAAGACCCCTAAGCCTAACACCCCTATGCCCACCTTACCTAAGTCCGGCGTGCAGGTGTCGGGTGCTCGATTGTCTTGCGCGCAGCTGTCAATGCACGCATGTGTCGGCGCATTCGTGATGTCCCGCAATTGTCCTGTGTGCTGAGGACGGGACACCATTTTGATAGATGTATTTAGGGCATTTTTCATAATTTCAATGATATTAACCTCTTTTTCTCATCAATCAGGATGGGAATAGCATATATTTTCTCCAATCTTTGTAACTTCTTTATTTTTTCATCCGCACAATTAATCCTGCACTCGCACAAAATCAAAATTGATAAAATGTTGTGCTTTAACAACATACCACTCAGGCTTCAAAAATTGCATAGCAAACTCCCACTATCATCACATATAATAGTTGTGGATATACGGGCCATTGATCATGCAATGTTAAATATTGCGGCCCTCACTTTGCAAAGTGAGGCGAGCCATTGAGGCCCGCAACTGCCAGCTGCGGCCCTCGCAACCCAACGCAAGCAGTTGAGGCATGCGACTGTGAGGGCTGTGGGACATTTAGGCTGCAATGAGCGCCAAAGGAGCTCATTGCAGGCCTAGCGATGAATGCCGCAGGTGCTCATCGTGAGGACCACGGGACTTCGCACCAAAGGCCGTATTGCAACTGCGGCCCGCAAAATTATAATTTTAACGTCCGAAACACGGAAACGGAAAGACCAACAAAAAAAAAGAAATATGCCTCAAATTCACTTACACACTCACACACAGCACAGGGGGAGAGCCATGGAGCCTGTGAGTGAGGTTGCAAGTTAATTTGAGGCATATTTTAGTTTTTTCAAGATTGAAAATAGTGTAAGCGAGAAAAAAAATGTTGAACGAAAATATTTAACGGGACGAAAACAAGGACCAAGCCAGTAAAAAAGAGCCCGAAGACAGTTATACTTAACGCAAGACAGTAACACTTAACCCAAGCCGGTAAAAGTTAACCCAAGGGAGTAATACTTAACCTAAGGCAGTAACACTTAAACCAAACAAGTAACACTTAAACCAAGGCAGTAACACTTAACCCAAGGCAGTAACACTTAATCAAAGTAAGTAACACTCATCGTGAGGCACCTAAAATACACGGGGGGAGAGGCTCGCAATGAGTGCCGAAGGTGATCATTGCAAAGCACGAAAATGGTGGCTTGCAAAGGCCTGCAATGAGCGTCAAAGCTGTTCATTGCCGGGCTCGCAATGAGCGCCTTCAGCCCCATACAGTAGACGGAGGGAGAGGTTTGCGATGACTGCCGAAGGAACAGCATTCCCAGCCTTACAGTTTTATTCCTGTCATTTTTGACAGCCAAGTAGCTAGTTTCATGTAATAAATCTATACAACCCAATAAATGACAGAATGATTTCCATTTGAATTCAATGCAAGCCATTTAACATCACAGTGATTCAAGTCTATGCTCCAACCATGGATGCTGAAGAGGCTGAAGTTGTCCAGTTCTATGAAGATCTTCAACACGTCATAGATATAACACCAAGAAAATATGTTACTGTCATCCTAGGAGATTGGAATGCTAAAGTAGGGAACCAAAAGATACCTGGAATAACTGGCAAGTTTGGCCTTGGAGTAGAAAATGAAGCAGGTCAGAGATTAGTAGAATTCTGTCAAGATAATTCTCTGGTCATAGCAAACACCCTCTTCCAACAGCCTATGAGACAACTCTATACATAGACATCACCATTTGGACAATATAGAAATCAGATTGACTATATACTCTGTAGTCAAAGATGGAGGAGCTCTATACAGTCAAGAACTGGAGCCGACTGCGGCTCAGACCATGAGCTTCTTATTGCAAAGTTCAAAATTGAACTGAATATAAGAGGGAAAATCATCTGACCAAGCAGATATGAAATACATAATATCCCTTGTGAATATGCAGTGGAAGTAAAGAATAGATTTAAGGGACTAGATATAGAAGATAGAATGCCTGAAGAACTCTGGCGATGTAAAGAGATAGAAGAAGATAACTGAATAGGAAAGTTGAGAGTTCTCTTCAAGAAAATTGGGGATCTCAAAGGAACCTTTTATGCCAAAGTGGGTATGATAAAAGACCAAAATGGTAGGGACTTAATAGAAGCAGATCAGATAAAAAAAGAGATGAAGTGAGATGGGCATTAGGATGCCTTGCTCATAACAAGGCTGCAAGAGTTAATGGAATCCCAATTGAACTATTCAAAATTGTACAGGAAGATGCTGTGAAAGTGCTGTTTGCCTTATGCCAACACATTTGGAAACCTCAACAGTGACCAATAGACTGGAAAGGTCAGTCTACATCCCAATCCCCAAAAAAGGCAATGCCAAAGAGTGCTCCAATTATCTATCAATTGCACTCATTTCACATGCCAGCAAGGTAATGCTTAAGATCCTACAAGCTAGGCTCCATCAATATATGGACCAGGAACTACCAGATGTGCAAGCCGGGTTCCACAGAGGAAGAAGCACAAGAGATCAAATTGCCAATGTCTGATGGATAATAGAGAAAGCAAGAGAGTTCCAGAAAAGCATTTACTTCTGCTTCATAGATTATTCTAAAGCGTTTGCCTGTGTGGATCAAAAAGGAGTGCGACAAGGTTATATATTGTCTGATTATTCAACTTATTCATGCGTAAAGCCATATCATGAGACGGCAGGATTCCCTACAAAAGACTCTGATGCTGGGAAAGATTGAAGGCACAAGAAGAAGGGGACGACAGAGGCGGAGATGGATAGATGTCACTGAAGCAATGAACATGAACTTGATGGAGTTCAGAGGGGCAGTGACTAAGAGATGCACCTGGCGTGCTGTGGTCCATAGAGTCATGGAGAGTTGCACACAACCGAGTTTAACTAAGTAAGCAAGTCTTGAAGAGGATGAGTTAAAAATTAGATTTTTAGAGTTTCATAAAGAAGAACGTTCACCTCAAGATTTGCTTGATCTTGAAAAAAGGATGGAACATGATGAAGAGGAGAAGAAAGAGGGGGTTAATTCAAACTCTAACAGCTAAGCAGTTGACAGTGGCATTCAATTTAAGTGAGAGTGCTTTGGCTATTTAGATCAAAAGGATCCAAATACTAAATGTAGCTCAAAGATGAATAGAAATGTGCTATTGTCTATGCAGTACTACACAGCAATATTACAAGAAAAGAAAATGGAAGTCACTCAAAAGACAATGAAATCCTATTTCTCAAAAAGTTTTCTGACATATGGCAACAGCGAATTACCTCAACCACCAATATCTATCACCTCCAGACCTCAGCCTACTGTTGTCAAATGCTGACTCTCCTATACCCTCACCACTGATTGTATCTCCATACCCATCAGGTCTGTTACACACTAGAACAGTATTGACCTTCATTTTCATAATTCTTTATTTTACTGCTGATTTGAAATGGGCTTGCTGAATTGATCATATTCCCACCCTGAACTGCTACAAACCAGAGCATGGTTTACGGGTTTGGCTTCTGGCCCGTAACTTGCGAGTTTGAGCAATTGAATAGCATCGCAATCGGAGACCAACAGGAGCCTGCAACATTCGACTGTCTGTGATTGAGCTGCGGGCTTTGAATTGAATGTGGCCTTATGTTTTCTTTTTTATCTGTGTTCTCTGAATATATTCTGTATTAATAAGTACACGTACTAATCGGTACAAAAGTAAACTAATAATGGCAGCTGTTATACAACTTTTCCCCTACCTGTGCCATTTTAATCCATTCTTATAGCAAAAATATTTTATTTTTTGCAGTTTTTCGATATGCATAACCCCACATAAATTGAGAGATTCCTGTACAAACTTCCACACCACCATAAAACATAGGACACTGAACATTATACAGAATATGGAAACTGACACAATTATATCTGAGGTGCAGAAACTATGACCAACGCTACTGAACAATTTATATATTCCTATCTCAGAATGTGTCTGGCAAGAGACAAAGTTCTGCTTTATTTTTACAATTCGCTTCATCATTTTCTATGAATTTATCACCTGGCCAATTCAACAACCTCATTTCAATATTCTGCCTATGATTAGTGATGTCGCGAACATCAAATTTTCGGTTCACGAACCGCGGATGCGAACTTCATCAAATGTTCGTGAATGGGCGAACCGGGCGAACCGCCATAGACTTCAATGGGCAGGCGAATTTCAAAACCCACAGGGACTCTTTCTGGCCACAATAGTGATGGGAAAGTTGTTTCAAGGGGACTAACACCTGGACTGTGGCATGCCGGAGTGGGATCCATGGCAAAACTCCCACGGAAAAAAACATAGTTGATGCAGAGTCTGGTTTTAAGCCATAAAGGGCATAAATCACCTAACATTCCTAAATTGTTTGGAATAACATGCTTTAAAACATCAGGTATGATGTTGTATCGATCAGGTAGTGTAAGGGTTACACCCGCTTCACAGTAACAGACCAATCTCCCCGTTTAATGCACCGCAAACAACCGCAAACAGTCCCTTTGCACAACCGCAAACTCCCCATTTGCACCAGGTTGGATACCAAGCTAGCCATGTCCCGTTCCTTGTCCTCACTGATGTCATTGAAGGTCTCTTCCTCCACCCAGCCACCAAGGGTCCCCGAAAGGTGACAACAAGCCCCCTGGGATGCCTGCTGGGTTTGGTCTTCCACCTCCTCAAAACCACCTTCCTCCTCTGACTCCTCTTCTTCAGACTCCTCTCTCTGAGTTGCCTCTGTCTGCGTTATTATAAGGTGTGTACTGTTAAGTAGTACTATTCCTATCGGTTTAATCCCTGTTACGTTCACTATTAGGGGACGTGTATATGGCATTGATTTTTGGAACAGGGAGATGGAAAAAGATGCTTGGTCGGACCTCCTACTTCGATTTTTGGGGCACTGCACGTGCAATGTAATGTGCCACCAGATATGAGTGGTGTATTAAGTTGTACTATTTATTCCTATCAGTTTGATACCTGTTACGTCACCTATCAGGGGACGTGTATATGGCATAGATTTTTGGAAGCGGGAGATGGAAAAAGATGCTTGGTCGGTCCTCCCACTTCAAATTTGGGGCACTGCGCGTGCAATCTAAGGTGCCAAAAGATATGAGTGTCACTGTGCACTGGCAAAAGTTGGCAGAGTAACCGCTGTAGGCCTCACACACACGCCTGTAGGCAGGCAACTGATATTCAATCGATTACAGTAAAAAAAGTGTTGTTTTATGTCACTGTACACTACGGTTGCACCAGATATGACGTATCACTGTGCACTGGCAAAAGTTGGCAGAGTAGATGCAATAGGCTTCACACACACGCCTGTAGGCAGGCAATTGCTATTCAATCTATTACAGTCAAAAAAGTGTTGTTTATTTCACTGAGCACAATATAAGCTGTGAGCCTGACACAGGCAGGTAACTGAAATTAGATTACAGGAAAAAAATGGTTGTTTTCAATGTATGGTACACCACCAGGTATGAGTAGTGAAAATAAGCACAATATAAGCTGTTAGGTGTTAGCCTGTCACACACACACGCTGGCAGGCAGGCATATGCAATTAAATTACACAGAAAAAATATATAAAATAAAAGTAATGATGTTCTAGCCCTAAAAAGGGCTTTTTTGGGTTGCTGTCCTTGCAGCATATATCAGATGAGTCCTTCAGGTCTGTAGTGGAAGCTAAATACACAGCCTGGCTATCTATTTCCCTATTAAATCTCCAGCAGCTACACTATCTGTCCTCTCACAACGAATGCAGCTTCAGAATGATTCTAAAATGTATGCTGTCCTTCAGATGGAAGGCCCTGGAATGGAGTGTATGCTGCTGATTGGCTGGAATGTGTCTGTTGACTGTGAGGTGCAGGGTCAAAGTTTCCTCAATGATGAAGAATAGGGGACGAACCGAAAAGCCGTCCGCTGCGAGCGTGAACAAGCCAAAATCGCTGCGAATAGTCCGCGACATCTCTATCTATGATCTCTTCTTCATTCACTGAGCAGAAACTCTACTTTTACTGAAAGTTGTCTCCTTTATTTTGATGCTGCTCTGAAAATTGCCTTTATTGTAGACTTTGCTTTTTTTTTTCTCCTCAAACTGATAACGAGTTGGGGTGTGTATCTCATTCATTCAATAAAGGTATATGCAAGTCAGCTGGGTTATTAATGCATCTGATAGAGAAGAATTTATAGCGTCTGAAAAAAAAATTGCATGAACAAATTCAAAAGTAAACAGTTAAAACGTTACCCTAAAGTTTGCTGAATTTCTTGCTTTTGCAAAGAGTTTTCTCTCAATGTTCACACCCCCATAAATTCCCAGGGATAATAAGCATAACTTATATAATGTTTCTTTTTTACCAGGGGATTTTGCAGACATGCTCAGTTAGCACCTGAAGTCTGCCCTACTTTGGCAAATCACACTTTCCTTTCCTTTAGATTTCTGTCCCTTCATTCACTGATTGTTTTGTCTACATCCCAGATGATACTTCCCTCAGCCCCAGAGAATTGCCCCCCAGTCCCAGACAATTGCCCCCAGCCCCAGAGAATTGCCCCACGGCCCCAGAGAATTTCCCCTTGGCCCTAGAGAATTGCCCCGTGACCTCCCCCAACCACAGTGAATTCCCCCCAACCTCCCCCAACCCTAGTGTATTGCCCCCCAGCCGCAGATAATTGCTCACTCACACTCTCACATACACTCTCACTCACTCACACTCTCTCAGACACACTGACAGACACTCTCTCTCAGACACACACACTCACAGAGACACACTCACACTCTCACAGACACTCGCACTCTCAAAAAAAGATATACACAAAGACATACACTCTCACACACAGAGACATACACTCTCACAGACACTCACACAGACAGACAGACATACACACTCACCCTCTCACACACACACTGAGTCTGTCACACACACACACTCACCCTGTCACACACTCACTCTGGGTTGAGGTGGGCTGCGCATAGGATGGGCAGCCTGTGAGCAGATCAGCTGTCTCCCTGGCTCCTCCATGTGCTGGAGGCTTGTTTCTGCACTGTGATCTGATCCCGCCCCCCTAGCAGGCTGTTAACTCCCTGCTTTTCAGTGCCTGAAAAGCTATCAGCTGCACATGCTCTGTGTGCGAGGGTACACATGAGAGATTGTGTACCCATCATGGCAGCTTATAGCAGCTAATGCAGAAGCTGCAGAGACTATTGTGGGTGTAAACATCACGCCCAGCACATTTTTTATTTTAATGCAAAAACTGTTTTCATTTTGTCATGCAAACCTTTTTGCTTGGTGGGTTATGATTGCATTCTACAAGATGCATTCATGACACACCTCACTTTAATATACCTTTAACATGCTGCTCTTACATTTTTCCTATTTCTTCCTCTCTGACATTTACATTATTTAACATGCACTTGTTGTTGTTCAATCATTCAGTCATTTCTGACTCTCCGTGACCCTATGGACCACAGCACACCAGGGTCGTAATGTCTCTGATTTTGCTAAGGTTTTCTTAGCAAAGATAGTGGAGTGGGTTTCCAGTTCCTTCTCCAGTGGACCGTGATTTGTCTGACCTTTCTGCTATGACCTGCCCATCTTGGGTGACCTTACATGGCATAACTCACAGCTCCATTGAAGTACACAAGCCCCTTCACCGCGACAAGGGAGCGATCCAGAAGGGGTTAACATGCACACTATTTAGTTTTTTTCTGGTTCTCTCCGGATTGCTGTGAATAATTTGCCAGACTCATCAAATCTCTATATTTCTGCTTTCTATCTAACTTCAACACATGTTTTCCATTCGTTCTCAATATTGCTATTCCCTCTCTGTTCCTTGAGGATTACTGCAGCCTGTTATGATCTCCACCATTGGACTTCTGTCAGCAGAATGGCTATTTGGACTTGTTCAGTAGAAATGTGGAGTAGATAGGGATGAGAGAGTGTGGTAGGTTAGAGAGAAAATGAGATGAAGATGGGGAACAAAAAATGCAGTTTTTAAGATGGTAACAAGATATGAAATTGTAGAACTTGTTTACCCTGATGTTCCCGCATGTGTCTTCCTATTACATAATTACATTTAAGAGATTGCAAGTGCTTTAGGAAAGAGACTATGTAATCTGTTGGATGTTTTCATATAACATTTATCAATACCTTAATATAACTACACTGGTGACTTGCCCATCAAAAAATTAGGGGCATGAAATCATAAGGCAGGGAATGTTGTTTTATCCATTTTTTACAGCGAGGACCTTCTGCGCTCATTGCGAGGCTTGCGCTGAGCACCTTTGGCGCTCATTGCGCAGCAGTTGTTTTTTTTGTTTTGTTATTAGAGGGGCTTTTTTTTGTATATGTATTCTTCTATGCCAATTAAATAATGAATAAATGAATATACTTTACCTATTCCTAAGTAATATATGCAGGAAGCATTGTGCTAAAGAGCTGACAATCAGTTTCTATGTTCCTGCAGCATCCAATGTAGGTTTGCACGGTTCTGGAGCTGAGGTGTAAGTGTCAGCAATGTGTGCAGTGTGTAGTGTAAATGTGCTGCGTGCGCGTGGTAAAGCCGTTAGTGTAGCTGTGTACTTCCGCATTGTGTACGTTAGTGTTGTGAAATGGCGTGAATGTGTATGTGTTACGCTGGTGTGTATGATTTTCTGTCCTTAGTAAAAGTGTATCTTTACCTCGTATGGCTTTTTGGAAAAGCTGTATGTGCTTGGTGCTGTTTCGCGTGTTTAGGGTCCTGTAGCCTCGTTTTCGTTTTTTTCGGGGGCTATTTTTTCTCTCGCTTAGGAGATTTCGAGTGTGTCCTGCGTCTCATATTTTTGACTGCTAAGTCCGTCAATTTTCCGTTCTAAGTCCCGTGGTTCGTATTTTTGGTAAAGTGCCGCTTGTGTGGGTGTTAGTAACCGCGTGTGAAGCGCCGTAGAGCCTCCACCTCAGCAAATGTGGCCCCTCGCTTTGCGAGGGTCCAAATTTGCGGCCTGCAATGAGCCTTCGGCTCGTTGCAGCCGATGTTAGTGCCTCCGCCTTTCGCATATGTTGCCCCTCGCTTCGCAAGGATCCGCATTTGCGGACCAAATTGCGTCCCTCGCTTTGCGAGGGACGCAGTTTGTGAGCTTGCAAAGCGTGACAACGATTCGTAGTTTGACAACTATTATATGTGATTGTACTTTAGCACTGTAAAACCCTGTGTGCATAGACAAATAAAAAAAAATGTTTATATTCTTCATTCCATTATAAAACATTCTCCTTCGCTCATGCAGCTGTTGTCTTACTACTATAACTTACAACAACCACCATGAACCTGAAACTGATTCCAACTAGATGCTGCACTGTGAATTCTGTGAGCCACCAATTTTGAGAAACTACTGACAACAATTAATGCTGCATCTACCATCATTGAAAAAGAAAGTCTAGTTCATTAATTGATAGTGCAACGTCTGATACTGTGAGATTCATCTGCCTCTGGGGACAGGAAATAGGGAGAATCACAAGGCAATTTAAATTCTGACTTACTGGGACTGGATGGGAAAGAATTCTTTGACAGGTGTTCTTGAAATAGTAGAGACCCCTGACATTGCACAGACATTTACGATTATTTCACTGTTGTAAACTACATACAGTATATTGTTTTTATTTGGCTCTGTGCCTTAAAATATACTTTTTTTGAAACATCGTTCATTATATTCTGTAAATCTAAACATAATGGAGCTTTTGTTTGTTCTTTTATGATTAACGTGGGTGGATGACTTAAAAGAATCCAGAAGACAACTAATTCACTTTGAGAAACATTGAAGCATTGATAGACTACAATGTTTTTGATAAAAAGGAAAGTTATGATCCACTATAAAGTGCATCTTAAAACTAATATTCCGTTCTTCTTATTCCACAAGCTGATTGGTTTTTAATATGTATTATTAGTACCAAAGCAGCTTTCAGTTTTTTTGTTTTTCCTACAGTGGTATTCACCAGTGCAACTAAGCAAGAAATTATTATTATTATAACTTTTATTTGTAATGCACCAACATATTAGCGCTATACAGGGGGAAAGAATAAGGTAAAATATAATTTTAACAAACTGCAGAAAATGCAGGGTCCTGTTTTGAGCTTAGAATCTTTCTAGAAAGTGCTTTTTTCCCAATGCACTCTACAAGATTGAAAACTCTCTACTTATAATCTAAAGGGAATGGAAGAGGCAGATAAGGAATAGCAAGAGTCAGGAAGGAAGTGAAGTTTGTTAGTTAGGAGGGTATGCAAACTTAGAATGTTTTTTCATGTAGAAGTTAAAGGAAAGCATGTGAGAAAGTAATTTGGTAAGTAATTCTAGTATGTAATATGTTATCTGCGAGCCAACCAGAGCTGTTGCTTACGCTTGCGGGCTCGGATAGCGAGCCGCGGCCCTCGCAAAGAGAGGGCCTTAGTTGCTGGCATGGAGCGCCGAAGGCGCCCCTTTGCCAGCAACTGCGACCCTCGCAAATTGTACGCAACTCGCGAACATGAAAAAAATCAAAACACAATAAATACACACAGCACATACATAAAAAGCTTACCTACAGCAAGAGGGAGCACCCAGGACCTCAAAAAAGCAACTTACACCTTCATTTGACTCAAAATAAAAGAGTTTAGACACTAAAAAATTCTCTTAGCGAGAGAAAAAATGACCGAAAACGAGGCTACAGCACTCTAAACAGGCAAAACACCACAAGAAACTCGCAAAACACCACAAAAGACCTATGAATATTCCGCTAAGACGCATACCACACATTACCTGCCATTTTACGACAATGCGGAAGTACACAACTACGCTAACGGTTTGGTCTCGCACACACACACTATTACACTGCGCACATTCAGCACGCTTACACAGCAGCTTCACACCACTAATGCTGCAGCAACATCAAAACAGATTGCAGCTCTTCAACACAATGCTTCAAAATACGTAAAGTATATTCATTTATTAATGTATTATAGATTTCATTATTATACACCAAACAGCATTAGCTACCTTACAATTTAATTGCCGTCATTTTTTGATGGGCAATTCGCTAGTTATATAAATTATTTGTTAGATTAAATTGATATAATCGATCCCGCAAAAAATGTTATTGTCATATACTTATGATCTTGTCCACATAAATATAATCCTGAATACAATCACGTAGCAACCTTTTTTTGAGGTTCCCAATTAAGAGGGTGGAGTTTACACTTCTATAAGTCCCTGGATTTGTTCAAGCTCTAATAAAGTTACTATATCTCCCCTTCTGAAACGTTACCTGGTTGTTTTGGAAGGGCTTGTGTATCTCAGTGAAGATATGAACTATGCTATGTAGGGTCATCCAAGATGGGGTAGTCATAGCAAAGAAATCAGACAAATTGCGGTCCACTGGAGAAGGAACTGGCAACCTACCTAGTATATTTGTGAAGAAAACAGTATAGATAAAGAAAACCAGAGACATAACAATGTGGCACTAGAAGATGAGCAACTCAGGTCAGAAGGTGCCTACCAGATCACTGAGAAAGGGCAGAGGGCGAGTATGAGTAAAACCAGATCGAATTAAGTTGTTGGGCTAAAGACAAGAAGACGCCCTGCTGCTTATGTGTCTGAAGGGAAAAGCAAAGTCCACTGCTGCAAAGAACAATTCAGCCTAGAACCTGGAATATTAGAATTATGAACCAAGATAATCTGGACATCATCAAACATGATATCACAAGATTAAATAACGATGTTCTGGGAATTAGGGAACTCAAATAGACTGAAAGAATAATAATTATTATTAGTATAGTTTATTTGAAACGCGCCAACATATTCTGTAGTGCTATACATACGTTGTGTTAATGGCGAAGCAATATTAACACATTACAAAAGATGGAGGACCCTGTCTTTGAGCTTTGAATCCAGTGTCCATGAGAAATTTCATCAGACAACCATCAGATCTTCTATTGGTCAATATGCAGAAGAAATTGAGTAGCCCTCATAATCAATCAAAGGTTGGCCAAAGCAGTGCTTGGCTACAACCCAAAAAATTACAGAACTATTTCAATTTGAATTCAAGGCAAGCCATTTAACACCACAGAGATCCAGGTCTATGCTGCAACCATGATGTTAAAGTTGGTGATGCTGATATTGTCCAATTCTGTGAGCATATTCAACACCTCCCAGATACATTAATAAGAAACGTTTTTTTGCTATCATTATAGGAGATTGGAATGCTAAAGTAGGGAACCAAAAGATACCTTGAATAACGGGCAAGATTGGCCATAGAATACAAAATGAAGTAGGTGCGAGATTTGTAGAATTTTGTCAAGATAATTATTTGGTCATAGCAAACACCTTCTTCCAACAGCCTCAGAGACGACTCTACAAACGGACATCACCAGATGGACAACATAGAAATCAGGTCAACTTAATAATTTGAAGCCAAAAATGGAGGAGCTCTATACAGTCAATAAAAACAAGACCTGGAGCTGACTGTGGCTAAGATCAAGAGCTTCTTATAGCAAAGTTCAGAATTAAACTGAGCAAGAGAGGGAATATCATCAGACCAAGCAGATACAAAAAAAAAATATTCCCTATGAATATGTAGTGGAGGTAAAAAGTAGATTTAAGGGGATATACACTTTAGGTAGAATGCCAGATTAATTTAGGACAGAAGTTTGTGACATTGTTCAGAAAACAGCAACAAAGAATATCCCTAAAAGAAAGAAAACTAAGAAGGGAAACTGGCTGTCTGAAGAGAAAAGCAAAAGGTAGTGAACAAAGGCAAAATATTTGTCCGATTAAATAAGCCAGTCACTGATAATTTCCCATGGGCTCCTAAAAAGATTTTATACTTTGGAGTCGTATTATTTTATAAATATATCTTAGAGACCAATATATGCATTAAGAAATGCACAGGACATTCTAGTCTGTTTAGCAATTTCTTCCATGTTGGGTGACTCAACAATCCATGCTCCTATCATAACAACTTCTAATACTGTAAGAATGTGTGAGATCTATCTGGTAATTTCACAACACCTGGCATTCCGAGCATCTCTTTCAAGTCAAAGTTCTGCAGCCAAGTCTAGCAAACAATTAGGTGTTAGGAATCACCAGCCAGAATAACGATTTCTTACTGGGCAGTGAACTCATTCAAGAAAGCAGCTTTGAGGAAGGGCCAGTTAGATACAAATTGTTGCCAGTAACTGTTATTACTTGGATGCACACAAAAACACTTTGCTGTACAAGATCTTGAACTTAAAGGGCAATTTACCTCACTTTAAGTGCTCTTCCTGGTGTGAAAGAGCACACAATTGAATGTTTAATTATCTATTTTTTCTTTTTAATTACACTAATAATTTGTCTGTTTACATACATACAAGTGAAGTCTGCCTACTGAATGCTGCATGAGTAATAACAGATAGCTGAGGAGCGTGGGGTGATGGTGATTGTCTATATGGAAGACAGTGATTTATAGCAGATTTTTCCTGGACACAGGACTGCACTGACCATTTGACCTGTGTAGGTGATTCCAGCATTCCAAACCTGCACAGATCGATTTGTTAAAGGTTATTTGTTTTTTCTTTTGCTCACTACATGGAGCTGACAGTAGCAGAACAATAATTCCATGAGCTGGTTTACATTACACAAATTCCAGAAAGTCAAGATAGCAGAAACCTAATTTTTATGCAGTAAGTAAACAATTCAACCCATTACAAGGCATTCTTACTTGTGACATGAATGGGGGGAAAAGTCCTGCAACCTGATTATTTGTAGTAATGCAAAAGCAAGTGAGTAGCCCCTTATAGATTAAATATACTCAGCAAACTATACCTCCCTGAAGATATCCAATATAAACACAAAAATGTAAAAATTACAATGTTTTTAATGAGTCATTATATTTAAAAAACAAACCATGTCAAATACAGTGGATATAAAAAGTCTACACACCCCTGTTAAAATGGCAGGTTTCTGCTGTAAAAAAATTAGACAAAGATAAATCATTTCAGAACTAGTGATGTCGCGAACATAAAATTTTCGGTTCGCGAACCGCGAACGCAAACCACCGCAAATGTTCGCGAACCGGCGAACCCGGCGAACCGCCATAGACTTCAATGGGCAGGCGGATTTTAAAACCCACAGGGACTCTTTCTGGCCACAATAGTGATGGGAAAGTTGTTTCAACGGGACTAACACCTGGACTGTGGCATGCCGGAGGGGGATCCATGGCAAAACTCCCACGGAAAATTACATAGTTGATGCAGAGTCTGGTTTTAAGCCATAAAGGGCATAAATTACCTAACATTCCTAAATTGTTTGGAAAAACGTGCTTTAAAACATCAGGTATGATGTTGTATCGATCAGGTAGTGTAAGGGTTAGGCCCGCTTCACAGTGACAGACCAAACTCCCCGTTTAACGCACCGCAAACAAGCGCAAACAGTCCATTTGCACAACCGCAAACTCCCCATTTGCACCAGGTTGGATACCAAGCTAGCCATGTCCCGTTCCTTGTCCTCACTGATGTCATTGAAGGTCTCTTCCTCCACCCAGCCACCAAGGGTCCCTGAAAGGTGACAACAAGCCCCCTGGGACGCCTGCTGTGTTTGGTCTTCCACCTCCTCAAAGCCACCTTCCTCCTCTGACTCCTCTTCTTCAGACTCCTCTCACTGCGTTGCCTCTCTCTGCATTATTATAAGGTGTGTTAATTAGTACTACTCATATCAGTTTAATACCAGTTACAGCACCTATCAGGGGGCGTGTATAAGGCCTGGATTTTTAGAACCGTGAGATGGAAAAAGATGCTTGGTTGGTCCTATCACTTCAATTTTGGGGCACGGCACGTGCAATCAAAGGTGCCACCATATAGGAGTGGCGTGCTTGTAAGTACTACTCTTATCAGTTTAATACCAGTTACAGCACCTATCAGGGGGCGTGTATATGGCCTGGATTTTTAGAACCGGGAGATGGAAAAAGATGCTTGGTTGGTCGTATCACTTCAATTTTGGGGCACGGCATGTGCAATCACAGGTGCCACCAGATAGGAGTGGCGTGTTTGTAAGTACTACTCTTATCAGTTTAATACCTGTTACAGCACCTATCAGGGGGCGTGTATAAGGCCTGGATTTTTAGAACCGGGAGATGGAAAAAGATGCTTGGTTGGTCGTATCACTTCAATTTTGGGGCACGGCATGTGCAATCACAGGTGCCACCAGATAGGAGTGGCGTGTTTGTAAGTACTACTCTTATCAGTTTAATACCTGTTACAGCACCTATCAGGGGCCGTGTATAAGGCCTGGATTTTTAGAACGGAAGATGGAAAAAGATGCTTGGTTGGTCATGTCACTTCAATTTTGGGGCACGGCGCGTGCAATCAAAGGTGCCACCAGATAGGAGTGGTGTGTTTGTAAGTACTACTCATCAGTTTAATACCTGTTACAGCACCTATCAGGGGCCGTGTATAAGGCCTGGATTTTTAGAACCGGGAGATGGAAAAAGATGCTTGGTTGGTCGTATCACTTCAATTTTGGGGCACGGCACGTGCAATCAAAGGTGCCACCAGATAGGAGTGGCGTGTTTGTAAGTACTACTCTTATCAGTTTAATACCTGTTACAGCACCTATCAGGGGCGTGTATAAGGCCTGGATTTTTAGAACCGGGAGATGGAAAAAAGATGCTTGGTTGGTCGTATCACTTCAATTTTGGGGCACGGCACGTGCAATCAAAGGTGCCACCAGATAGGAGTGGCGTGTTTGTAAGTACTACTCTTATCCGTTTAATACCTGTTACAGCACCTATCAGGGGGCGTGTATAAGTCCTGGATTTTTAGAACCGGGAGATGGAAAAAGATGCTTGGTTGGTCGTATCACTTCAATTTTGGGGCACGGCATGTGCAATCAAAGGTGCCACCAGATAGGAGTGGCATGTTTGTAAGTACTACTCTTAGCAGTTTAATACTTGTTACGTCACCTATCAGGGGGCGTGTATAAGGCCTGGATTTTTAGAACCGGGAGATGGAAAAAGATGCTTGGTTGGTCGTATCACTTCAATTTTGGGGCACAGCATGTGCAATCAAAGGTGCCACCAGATAGGAGTGGCGTGTTTGTAAGTACTACTCTTATCAGTTTAATACCTGTTACAGCACCTATGAGGGGGCGTGTATAAGGCCTGGATTTTTGGAACCGGGAGATGGAAAAAGATACTTGGTTGGTCGTATCACTTCAAATTTGGGGCACGGCGCGTGCAATCAAAGGTGCCACCATACAGGAGTGGCGTGTTTGTAAGTACTACTCTTATCAGTTTAATACTTGTTACGTCACCTATCAGGGCACGTGTATAAGGCCTGGATTTTTGGGACCGGGAGATGGAAAAAGATGCTTGGTTGGTCGTATCACTTCAAATTTGGGGCACTTTGTGACATTAGCTTCTTACGCTCAAACATGTCCTTTACAGGCACCTGACTATGGGCAACTGCTCAAGGAGAGAGACGGAGTGGGGGATGGTTGAGAGGGGGCAAGAAGGACAGCAGTGGTTGATGTGGCTGATAAACTTGGCACAATACTTGTAAGCCTGACACACACACTGGCTAGCGGTCAGGCAAATGAACTTAGATTTAAGAAAATAAAATTATTGTTTTTTTAAATGTAGACTGCAGGTACACCACTAGATTGGATTGGTTGAACTTGGCACAATACTTGTAAGCCTGACACACACACTGGCTAGCGGTCAGGCAAATGAACTTAGATTGGCGGTCAGGCAAATGAACTAAGATTTAACAAAATAAAAGTTTTGGTTTTTTAAAAGTAGACAACTAGTAAACAAGATTGTATTGGTTTCACTGTGCACACACAGTATAAGCTGTGAGCCTGACACACACACTTGCTAGCAGGGGCTAGCAGGGAGACAGGCAAATGCAGTTAGATTAGAAAGAAAAAAAAAAAAAAAAATTATGTTATAGCCCTAAAAAGGGCTTTTTGGGGTGCTGTGTTTACAGCAGAGATCTGATGAGTCCTTCAGCACTGCACTGGACACTGAATAAACTTGCCTAGCTATTGATTTCCCTATTCAATCAGCATCACCTACACTCTCCCTCCTCTCAGTAAGACTGCAAGTTAGTAATGATTCCAAAATGGCTGCTGTCCATGAGGTAGAAGGGTCTGGAAGGCAGGGTATGATGCTGATTGGCTGGAATGTGTCTGCTGACTGTGAGGTGCACGGTCAAATATGTTAAAAAGGAGAGGACCCAATACTGAACCTTTAGGAACCCCACTTACCACATTAGTCCAATCGGAGTATTTTCCATTTACAACAACCCTTTGCTTCCTGTCTTTCAGCCAGCTCTCGATCCATGAGCAGATATTTACTGCAATTCCTGTCTCCCCTAGTTTGCTCACTAGTCTTCCATGTGGCACTGTATCAAATGCCTTTGAAAAATCCAAAACGACTACATCCACTGAGTTGCCCTGATCCAAGTTCCTACTAACCTCCTCATAGAAACAAATTAAATTGGTCTGACACAACCTATCCTTCATAAATCCGTGTTGACTGCTACCTATGATCTTGTTCAAATAGACATATTCTTGTATTCTGTCTCTTATTAACCCATCTAAAAGCTTACCGACTACAGATGTGAGGCTCACTGGTCTATAATTCCCTGGATTTGGTCTTGCTCCCTTCTTAAATATAGGTATCACATCTGCTTTTCTCCAGTCATCTGGTAGAGACCATGTAGTGAGTGAGTCTTGAAAGATTAGATAATGGTTTGGCTATTACAGAACCCAGCTCCCTCAGTACCATTGGATGCATTCCATCAGGACCTGGGATTTTATTAACATTTATTTTCTCCAATCTCTTTTGGATTTATTCCTGTGTTAACCAATTATTTAGTGATAGTAGTATAGCCCCATTATGTTGTAAAGCTCTAGGGCTACTCTACATGATCTCCTGCTCTGACCTAAGTAAATGTATTTATAATGAGTGCAATATTATATACAATTAAATCATACAGTGTGAGCTTACATAACTTTTGGGTACATATATGTCTATCAAGCAACTCTTTTACAATTTCCAAACACGGAGCAATAGATTGACGCGGCATGTAAATTCTCGTTGTGCTGCTCTATGACGTCATCGGAGGTGGACAGTGTTCCTATGTTACATTAACAAAACCTCCAATGAGAAAACAACAAAGAAGTCCATTAAAAAAGAACCTAGGACAAAATATCCCTGCAACACAGCACTTACAACCTGGTCTAGATGAAAAGTCATGTGTGGTTTTACAAACCTTATGTATGCATTAAAAACAAAAAGAGAGAGATGTATATCTGAGGATAAACATTATTTAACAACTAGCGACTTGCCCGTCAAAAAATGACAGCAATGTGATGTATATGTTTGTGAAGTTGTTTAGTTATTTAAATATATTTTTGACCCTTGTAAGTATTGTGATATGAACATGTATTTTTGTAAAACGTTGATGTAATGGTTTTTTAAAATGAAATTTGTATCTGAAGAATTCTTCACTTTAATATACATAGAATCCAGAGGAAAGTAAAAAGTAAAAAGACTTTTTGAAACGTGCCGAATTTTAACATGAAGTTTAAAATATATGTAAGCAATAACCTTGAAAGTATATATTTTTAAAATTGAACTTTATTTTTTATGTAACTTTGGAAGTTTTGCAAAACATTTGTCTAATTTTGAACATTATAAACAGGAACATAGTAAATACATTTTGTAACATAATTTTGAATTAAAAGTATTAACATTTGAATGTAAAAACAGTTTAACTTTAAATTAATCAGTATTAACATGCAATTTGTATCAGAATAATTGTTAAGTTTAATATACATTGAATGTAGAGGAAGGCATACAGTAAAAACTCTCCTTAAACCGTCCGTAATTAAAGTAATTCATTACTGAGCACATAAACTGGCGATAAACATTAATGTAGGTAGTAATCTTAAGATAACAGAGAATATTTACATTGTGACTTAAAAGGTGCTTGAGCTCTTAACATGAACTTTGTAATATGTTGAATGAAATAACTTGAAAATATTGTTTTTAAACTTGTAACATTAGAAACATTAACATAGTGACTTAACATTTTAACATAATTTTTCATAGAAATGCAAGGCCAGTATTTTGTGAGGCGAATTATCCATAAACATGACTTCCTTTAATTATGACTGAATTAAACAACCAATTGTTTTGTATTTTTGAATGTTTTTCCAAAATGTTTGCATGGCTTTAGTTTGTATCCTGCAAAGTTATAGTACTTCATAGTAGACAATGTTTTTAGTAAAAATACGTCCATCTTCAAATAAATCACCTTGACTTTCATTGTTTTTAATGTAAACTTTAATAGCCTGTGGATTTTTGCACCGTGACAACGCAACGTACAATTGACCATGTGCAAAAACTGGTTCTTCCAAGAAAATACCCACAGATTTGAAAGTTTGACCTTGTGATTTATTAATGGTCATGGCAAATGCCATAATAATGGGAAATTGTCTTCTTTGAAGTATAAAAGGAAGACTACTTTCACTTGGTGCTAAATCTATTCTTGGTATGAAAACTCTCTCTCCTTTATGGGTCCCAGTTAAAATTTCAGTATCTATAAAATGGTCCTTTAATTGTTGAACAATTAATCTTGTGCCATTGCATAGGCCTTTTTTGGGGTTCATATTTCGCAGTAACATGATAATTGCACCTTTCTTTAGCTGCAAAATATGTGGTGGCATTCCAGAAGGAGTTAAAGAGTTAATGAATTCAGTTGAAAAGTTTGCCTGACTTTCATTGTCATCAGCAAGTACAGAATCAGCACTGTGATAATTTCTTTGTGGTGCATTATTTTTTTTTAAGATTTCATTATTGAGTATTAATGCATCTTTATTTTTACACGTCAGTATAACTTGGTTGGCAAGCTCGGAATATTCTTCGTTATTTATGCTCCCTTCAAATATAGCCGATATAATATCTTGTTGACAAATCATATGAGGTGGGATCTCTACAGTGTCGTCAGGTAAATGTAGTATTTTTTCTGTTCTGCCTTCTCCAATTTTAATAAGCCAATCATTGAAATCAGTTTGGCCTTCTGATCTCATATTTTGTTGCAGTTGAAGATGGGTAAAATGTTTCCATACTGTACTTGACTTTATACATGTTTCAATAATGTCTGTTCGATTTCCATGTACAACGACAGGTAATGTTTGTCTAAAATCGCCACCCAACAACATTACCTTTCCACCAAATGGAAAAATATTATCCATGACTTCACGAAGCAAACGGTCAATACATTGGAGGGCATAGCATGACATCATTGTGGCCTCATCTATTATAATTAATTTACATTTCTTCAATTTATTTGCTTGTAAGGATGTCATGCGAATATCTGACACAGAATTTTCTAAAATAGGCACTGGCAGTTTAAATCCACTATGAACAGTTCTTCCACCTTCTAATAAAAGTGCAGCAATTCCAGTAGTGGCAAACGCCATTGCTATTTTTCCTTGGGCTCGTACTGAACTCATTAATAAATTGTACAAATATGTTTTTCCTGATCCGCCAGGTCCATCAAGATAGAAATAACGCTCTGTCACCATGTCATCATCTATAGCATTTTTAATGGCATGAAATGCTTGCAATTGTAGTGTATTTAAAGTTGCAAGTCTTTCTTCTGTTCTTTCTGCTTGTAGTTGAATGTCATAGTCTTCAAAGTTAATGTCATCTATAAGACCTGGATCAGGCAAATTAAAACTTGCACAACTTAATCCATGAGTTAAAAAGACTTCTTGGATTTCCATTAACGCTTTTAAGTGTGCAATGGGTTCATTGTATCGTTGCATAAAGTCTTCAGCCATATTACTTTTAAAAGTCTCCCACAAAGCTAATGCATTTGGAGCATTTGAGAAGATACAAATAAAAGCAAATTGTTTTCTCATCTGTCGTGGCATTTGACATTGTGCTGCTTCTTCTACACATCTTTCCCACTCTGTATCATCAGCGAGTAAGTTTCTATGTCTTGCAGCTAAATGGAAGGATTCATATACAATGTCATTAACAGTTCTTAATTGTTCAAAACTTTGTGCTCCTGGAACATTTAAAAGTAATATCCGTAAGCAAAAACGTTCAACATCTCTTGGACTGACTGTGTAAATTCATGGAATTATTTTATTGCCTCTGGTTTTTCTTGCTCTCCATAATCCATTCACAAAAACATAGTGATATGGAATTTCAATATATAAGTATTGTGTTGCTTCAGCATCAGTGGAATTTAATGCAAACCATGCAGTTAGTGTAGTGTGACGATCTTCACTTTGGGCCAATGCATTCATTTCATTTCCAGCATGGAAATAGACTAAATGTCGTTGTGGCAAATGTACTGCTAACCTATATACTGCATGTGATCTATCATGCATTTCAAATTTTAAAAGCCGCCACATAGCTTCTGGCGCACTGACATAGCGAGCATCTACATGAGATGCAAGTTCATCATGTACTAACTCACTACTTTCAGGGTTGTCTGCACTTTTGATGACTACAGTAGCTGCATCGTAACCTTTGTAAATATATTTGTAGACATATTTAATGGATTTGATGGAAGTGCAGGCTTCTACGTTGATGTGGGCGTTGTACTTCATGAGTAAATGTGGATTGTAGGGTACTACATATCTATTGTCCACTTTTTTTCCACGAATAATGGCACTATCTCCTTCTCTTCTTTTATAAAGTGGATATCCATCACAATTTGCATATGTTTTGTCTCTATAATCTTTTGGAAAATCTTTTGAACATTGATTATTTTCCATACATGGTGATTGTGGATTAAGGTCTCCACAGGGTCCATGAATCATGCGATGAGTAACAATCTCATATAGTCTACCATATAGTTCTGGATCTGGTAGTTCAGCAACTATGACTGCATCCACTTTGTCCGAAGTATCTAATTTATCTTTCTCTTGAAGTATTATGAGAAGATGTGCATGTGGAAGGCCTCTTTTTTTAAATTCAATGGTATATACATAAGCAAGACATTTGCCAAATAACTGATTTATAGTGAAGTCACGTATTAATTCATTTAATTTGATCTTAAAAACTCTGGCTACTAAATCTGGTCGATCTGAAGCACTTTGTCCAAGAAGTAGATTTTGATTAATTTCTGGCCATTGTGGATTACATGTAAATGTCACAAATAAATCTGGTTTTCCAAATTTTGTCACAATAGCCATAGCATCATTGTATCTTTCTCTCATATTTCGAGGAGATCCTTGAAAAGAAGATGGTAAAATGATGGCTTTGCCAGCTGTCATGTCTCTGCTTGTAGCCACGTCAGCAACATAGTCCATGAGTCCACAATATTGTTCTACACGTAGTTTATCTTGTTGATATTTTATAAAGTTTAAATTATTTGCCTCAACTTGCAAATATGAATCAATAATCCATTGTTGTGTTAGTTTTCCACCACATAAAATTGGATTAAATTCATCTCTAATGGCAATTTGAGCAACTTTAAATTCAAGCATAGAAACATTATTTCGGATTCTGGCTTTAGCATTTGGGTAACTGGGAAGGGTTAATTTTGGTTGCCAACCTGCTTCTCCATGTGGGAAAAAGATGGGATATGTCATTGGATCTAAATTTGGACTTAAGATATTAATATTAATAAATGGTTGCTCCTCATTTCTGGGATATACTCTAATGTCTCTTTGAAATGGTGGTTCTCCTTCATCATTCTGAAAGACCATTGCAACCTCATTTGATGTTGGCAAGTTATAACGACGTTTATCAGTATGTCTGTCTCTTTTAAGCACCATATTAACCTTTGGCATGGGTAATTGATGTCTTTGTGCATGAAGTAGTTGTTCATTTTCTACTTCTGCCAATTTTTTTGTAAGCTTTACTGTAGGGATTGTTGTCCATAATGTTATTTAGCTCTATGAAAACACTGGGTAAGCATTTTTTATTTTCTTCTATCTGCATACGTTGGTCAACAGATTCCATTGTATCTAGGACATATAGTTGAGCGAATTTTCTTTGCTCTCCTTCCTCTGGATGTAAATGTGAAGTCCGATGATAAATTTGTCCTTGGACTTTAAAACAGTAAGGACCATGTCCTGGTACATTAGCAGCCAATGTTGCCCCCATAGATGCAAATGATATGGCACTATTGTAGGATCTTATGTTTGTCTTAAAATTTTTGTAATTTGGAAAAGTAGGTTCAGTCATAATATTTTGTAAATAGGTTGGAAATTGTTTCCTTTCTGGAAGTTTGAACTTTCCTTTTTGACAACAACTAATAAATTGTCCATCTCTGGGTCTCTCCTGTTTAAAATAATAAGCCTCACAAAATTGACATTGAGTACTCATGTCCCCACAACTATGAACCTCTACTGCTAAAGACTTGAGTAAAGGACAATTTGCAAAGCATATCGGATGTTGACTTTCATATTCATCAGATGAAAAGTCATGAAATGTTTCAACAACAGGTTCTAAATGTTTAGTTTTTTTCGTGGATTTTCTTGGTATATGTTGTCCTTGTTTTGTTGAAATGTCCTGTAAGTTTTTAGTAAGAGTTTGTAAATGTTTTGTTTTTGTAGTTGCACTTTTTGGTCTGTCTTGACTGGTATCTTGTAAAATGTCATCTGATGTTTTAGGAACAGTTTGTAAATGCTTTATTATCTTTTTATTTTTTTTGGTTGTATCTTTCATTTTTGCAGCTGATATTCTTTTATTTGCAAGTCTTTTGCGTTCTTTTTCTCGTCTAATTTCTTTCTCCTCCGGTGTCTGCTGGGCGGCCCATCTCTCTTGTCTTTCTCTAGTTTGACGTCTTTTCTTCTCTTCTTTGGTCTCGTTATCAGCCATATTAATCTGTAAAGGAAAAAAAATAAATGTAATTGTGTATATTTTAATTTGTAATTCCTGTTAAAGATTCTTGTGCACAATTGGTGAAATAAAAGGCAAATCATTAATGTATCATTTATATTTAGTTAAATTTATAATTCCTGTCCTCACTGGCTAAGAATTTGGCCAATGGAATACTGCTGTAAATAAGCATGTAACATATTTTTTTAAAATAATGGTTTTATTTATTAAAAACGTTGTTTGTGGATAGATATTTACCACTGCAAAACTTCTTTGCTAAAAAAAAAAGTGATGTGGTTATTGAGCTATGTATTGCATAGTAGCAATTTAAATAGAATAAGGGAGATAGTAAATTAATTTTTTTATTTTTCTGTTGACACGGATGCAACTGAAAGCAGTTTCTTTAGTTTTATACTTTAGTACTTATTATACTGTACCTTGGTTGAAGTGTGATTTAAATCCGAATGTTTGTTGGTCCTCGGTTCAAAATCGTTGTCCAATGGTGTGGTCCTCTGTTGGAAGTCCTCGTCAGATGGTGTGGTCCTGTGTGTAAAATCCTGGTCCTATGGTCTGGTCCTCTGTTGAAAGTCCTCGTCCGATGGTCCGGTCCTGTGGAGAAAGTCCTCGTCCGATTGTCTTCACGCAGTATCTGTTGTAATATAAAATAGAAAATGTTGTTTGAGTGAAATGTCTTTTAAATAAGTAAAAAATGTATGAATTTGGCTGTATTGTATCAGTTATGGTTATTTTTTTCTATTTTTTTTTTTTTTTACTTTCTGTACAATCCCACGACTTTTGTTATTCTTATTTAAGGTTCTTAGTAAGGCTTGTGGGTTGTGATATATTAAATAAGAATATGAATTTATTTTGCTATGTGTTTATGTTAGTTTTTGTACAATCCTGTTTTGTGCGCACCACTTGTGGTATACTTATTTAACCTTTATTGGGATGGTTATAGTTAGTGAAACATGAAATAATATAATTAATGTAGTTTGCTATGTGTTTGTGTTAGTTTTTGACAATCCTGTTTTGTGCGCACCACTTGTTCAAAAGTTATTTATTCTTGATTGTACTGGTTATAGGTTGTTAAACATTAAAGAAGAATGTTAATGTAGTTTCCTATGTGTTTGTGTGATTTTTTGTACAATGCTATTAGGTGCGCAACACTTTTGTTATTCTTATTTTTGCTTCTTTGTAAGGCTTATAGGTTGTTAAACACTGAATAAGAAAGTTAATTTATTTTGCTATGTGTTTGTGTGAGTTTGTTCCAATTCTGTTTTGTGTGTAGCAGTTTGGGTCTCATTCAATTGCGATTTGGCTAATTGAATCGTGCCCTAAATAAGCACATAGCATATTTTTTTAAAGAAGTTTTTAGTCAGTGAAAAACTTTCTTTTGGATAGATTTTTAGTAACTAAAAACTTCTTTAAAAAAAAATGTTATGTTCTTATTTAGAGCCCTATTCAATTGTGCAAATTGCAATTGAATGAGGGCCTTTGTGTGTACCATATGTTGCATATGTTGCATAGTTTGCCCCTCATTCAATTGCATTTTTTACAATGTAATAGTACTCTAAGGCCGTCATTGAATTGCAATGTTGAAAATTGAATAGAGTTCTAAATAAGCACATCACATATATTTGTTAAAGAAGTTTTTACTTATTAAGCATCTATCTAAAAGCAAGGTTTTCACTAACAAAAAGTTATTTAAAAAATATATGTTATGTGATTATTTGGATCCCTATAGAATTAGCAAAATGGCAATTGAATAAGGGCCTAAAAGTGCTTATTTATAGCCATATTAAATTATCCAAAATAGCAATTGAATGAGGGCCTTTGGCTACTGCATTTGTTATATTGTCAGCTCCTCATTCAATTGTGTTTTGACCAATGGAATAGAGCTCAATATCACCACAGAGCATATTTTTTTACCAAATTTTGTATTTAGTGAACTTGTATCCAAAAGCAACGTGTTCACTAAATAAAAAGTTCCTTTAAAAAATATGCTCTGTGCTTATATAGAGCCCTATTGAAATGGGCAAATCACATTTGAGTGAGGCCCTTGGCCATTAAACATATATATGTCCTCATTGAATTGCAATTTTGCCAATTGAAGAGGGCTCTATATAAGCACATAACATATTTATTGAGCAAAGTTTTTAGTAACTAAAAAGTTCTGTATAAAAAATATGTTATGTGCTTATATAGAGCCCTATTCAATTGAGCAAGTCGCAATTGAATAAGGCTCATGGTTCTTTCTTTTTTATACTTAATACTTTACCTTGATTGAAGTGTCGAATGTCAGAGGGTCCCCTCCTGCCAATCTTAATCCGCCGGTCTTCTTGTAGTGTCTGTTTGAAAAAGAAATTTAAATAGTTATTTGTATATTTATAATTTTTCATCTAGCAAAGCATTGCCTTTTGAGCATGTAATGTCTTGTTGTATCTTACCTCTTCTTCTTTGTTGGTGTTCTTTAAAAGGGATTGTGCTTCACAGTGCACGGTGCAAATTGTTGAGTGACGCTGTTGATGCAGAGTCTGTTTGAATATTAAAAGAAATAGAAAGATTCAGCTTTATATGATCTATTGAATTGCAGTAAATTAATGTCATTTAAACATACTTCTGTAATTATTTTCAATTGACCTTATTTTTTGTTGGGGGCTACACACATATGTCACATACATGAAGCACATTCCATAGTTTAATGTAATTATTTTGTGTACGTGTGACATATCAGTATACATGACTCATATTTAAATGGTTAAATTAACCTTATATTTTTTTTTTCCAACACACATAAATGTGTGTGTGTGAGATGTAACTATAGATGATACACATATATGTGCGTGTGACATATCAGTATACATGACATATAATGTCATTTAAATGTAGTTGTTTACTGATTTTGTTTTAAGCTAATTTTGTTGCAGTGGCAATACACATAAATGTGCGTGTCACATGTCACTATACATTCTATACATATATGTGCGTGTCAGATGTCACTATACATTATAGACATATATGTGCGTGTCACATGTCACTATACATAAACCTCTGTTTAATATAGAATTATGTTTTTTTGTTGTTTTGTTAAATGAACCGTATTTTTTTTGTGAGCCTATACACATAAATGTGCCATATATGTCACTACATAAATACTAGTTTATTTTTTTATTTGTTTGACCTGTCCTGATAATAAAATGTAATATATTATAGCTTACCTCTCAGTTGTAATTTGCACAATGCAAAGTAGTAAATTAGTAAAGAATTGTCTTCTCAAGTAAAAGCAGCAGTTATCTCAGAAGTCACTCCGTTCATCACCTGAGGAGAAATGTATTTTTTATGTATGTGCTGTGTGTATGTGTTGTGTTTTTAATTTTGTAATGTTCGCGAGTTGCGTCCGAGTGTTGCGAGGCCGTAATGTGTGTGAACGTGTGTCGTATGTTGTTTGCGAGTGTCGTAATGTGTTGCGACGTGAACTTTGCGAGATTCGCAGTTCTTTGGGTTGGGAATTTGTGTTGTGAATTTTGCAAGGGTCGCAGTTGCTGCAACTGAAGACCTCGCTTTGCGAGGTCCTCAGGTGCTGGCATGGAGCGCCTGTGGCGCTCCAAGCCAGCAACTGAGGCCCTCGCTTCGCGAGGGTCCTCAGTTGCTGGCAAGGAGCGCCTTCGGCGCTCCATGCCAGCAACTGAGAACCTGGCACAGTGCCCTCGCTTTGCGAGGGACGCGGGCTCGCTACGCGAGCCCGCAGCGTTAGCAACAACTCGTACGCTCACAACTATATATGTGATGTGTCCGGTCGCATAATGCTCACTAAGGTCGCAGTGTCCTTTTGTTCACTTCTGCATTATAGAGGCCTGATCCAAAATGCCACGTAACTCATCTTTGCACAGGAAACACAGTAACCCCCTAGAGATACATTTTAGTCATAAATGTCTTTCGTCATTACAGTGGCCCTTTTAAATGTAAACCTGGTAATCAGTTGCCCACATGAGAAACAAACAAAATAGTATTTGTGTATACACTTGAATGTCTAGTAACAAGTTAATAAAGTTGCTTCCTGTTCTAAAATGTAAGAAATACAGTGGTTGCACTAAACTCTGGGAAGCTGAGCAGCGACATGAAAATGAGAACACAGTATGTTTCAATCTCTAACTTAATAGCCATTTACAAACATGGTCCCTTTATAGCATATGCCTGCCGTTAAAAGAGTTTTATGATAAAAATAATAGAATAACACTGTCATTTCAATAATTTATTCTGCAAGTTTTTGTGAAACATTTCCCAGACTTTTTGCATATTACAATAACTCATTAGCATAAATATATCATCACAGGTTAAATCTGAACAAAGTGAAAAAAATAGATTACATTTCTACTAATGTTGTGTATTTATTTGACATATGGCTAGTGTATTTTTCAGGCATAACACCATTCTTAAAGGTATACTTAAGTTTGCTGGATTATAAGTGCATCTGGTAGAGGAGAATCCATAGTGTATGCAAAATTGTTTTACATGACAAAATCCCAAAATAAACACTTACCTTGAAATTAGCAAAATGTCTTGTAATTTCTGACAATTGAAAATTAGGCTTAACACCCTCGAAACACAGGCTAAAGTAGCATAACCTTTAAAATGATTTGTTTTGGCCAATCAGGTTAGCTGACACATTTGAATTAACTCCAGGGTTCCTGTTTGTGCTGCAAAGCAGCCTGGGATATGTAGTGTATCACTATGTCAGCAGCAGCACATCGCACACATGACAGACAGGAAGATGCAAGGAGATTGGCTGAGCAAGCAACAGCAGCTAAATAATAAGTTAATATTGCTCCCCTGATGCTGCATGCTACCTGGGGGGATCAAATGCCTGTGTGCCCCTGAGGGTGTCAACATAATAATTAGTGGGATTTTTAGATATTAATAAATATAAAATGTTTTATGAAATGTGCTGCATACATATAGGCTGCTTTTTGCCTGCTCATTGCAGAAATGTATTAATTCATGAAACTTTCATATCCCTTTAACAACAAACTATACTATATATTATAATCACAGACATTGTATAATCAATCAATTTACACTGGGCATGAATTTGAGTCATTATGTTAGTAGAGAGATAATGACACTGTGTTAGCCAGTTGCAACAAGAACAGAAATTACAAAAGTAATATAGAGATAATACTTAATAGCTTAATAGCTTAATAGCTAACTAGTGTGTAAAAGAAAGATAACTTTTGGAGCACTATGAAGCCTTTATCAGTCTTAGGTCCACAAAGGTTTTCTAAATCAATCAATAAAATAGCAAATATAATCAAAATGATGACATTCCAAGTTTTCCACCCCTGTCATGGTGACATCCTAGGCCTATGCTTCAACAGCCTAGGCATAAACACATCTATGTCTTATATATACAAGAGTTTACATATAGAAGTTCATATATATATATATATATATATATATATATATATATATATATATATATGTGTAAATATTTTAGCACTTGCCCTTTATTTCTACAGGACATCTGTATATTAGATGTTATGAGCTGCTGAGGAACACAGTACAAGATTGTAACTGTCACAGCTTAGAACTCACCTTCGGTCTCATTGGCTCTTGAGTTATCTCTTGAGCTTTGGACAGAATTAATCACAGAGCTCAGAGTCAGTGACAAAAATCCATAAAGGAGTAACTGGAAAACTTAACAAGTTCCATAACTTTTAAATACATAGTTAATCTATAGCTTCAGAATAATGCATATTTTACATATGAAAAATACAGATTTGTATAAAGTAGAAGCAGCTAGTGCTTTGCTCTACAGTCCCTTGCAAATATTACAATAAACCAGCAAATTATTGGCATTCCATATAAAAGAAAAGGAGCAGGAAAGACAAAATTAGGACGTATAGGGTAGATAAAATATAGAGGAAAGGGGCAATAATGTAACAAGGGCACCATATTTCAGGTGCTTGGTGGTCTTGGTTAGCTTAGAAAAAAGGTCTAAAATAACCACATTTTTGAACTTTCAGGATAATGTTAAATACATGCAATTACAACATAAAGGTATAATATGGAAGTTCAAGGTTCATCAACTTAGAATATATCAGAATTATTCTGTTGAAGTATCACAGAAAAGAAAGGAATTCCGTTCAATTTGTCTACATTTGTATAGTGAGAGCAGACATTTTTTCACTATATTATCCTGCTACATTGTGCCTCCTTACTAAAAATTAAGCCAAGTTGTTTAGCTCTGTGACTGACAAACTGAAGTTTTTCAAAATGGAGGAGTGTCCACAAAACCAGGATCTGAAGTTTGAGAAAAGTTTACATTTCTTAATTTACCTAAACTTAAGGTATTTTTTCTCAATGTGTTTTTCACCTTCCTTTGTTGAGAAAAATGTTCTTGGAGGGCCTCTATCTATCTTGAGTGTGTGTTGAGTGTGTTGAGTGAGATAATCTATATTTATAGAAGCAAATGAGTATTGGAGTAGTATCAAGGAATGGTAGGTGGTATTCACTCTCCTATAAATATTTAATATATGTTTAATGCCAAAGAGATTGAAAGATACAGATAATCCATCATCATATCACTCTAAACTAAATCAAGGTAGGAGGTGGGACTTGAGAAGTCGCTATCCCCAGCTAATACATCACATAAGGGGCATTGTTGTGTGGTTGTCTGTGTGTCCCTTTTGCCTCATTTTTTTTTGTGTTTATTGTGTGTTTGTGCCTTACTATGGATGCTAATGAGCTGGAAGCACTAATGGCTGAGGTTAGGGCCAGGGATCTAAGCCAAGGGGTCAGGTGGGTGCAGGACAGGCTGGGGTCTCCCATGTTTTCTGCACAGGGCCCTTCATACGTTGCTCAGGACCAGCCTGTTGTGGCTACTGTCCTGGGCAATACAGGAGTGGTCAGTGGGTCAATGCCCCATCCAACCCAGGCAGAGCCATCAGACCCCTGTTCACCACTTGGCAGGGCTAGGATGTCCGGAGAGAGCCAGGAACCCATACCCCCCACACCAAAAAGGGCAGGGCCCATGGGTGGTGAGGGCGAGGGCCTAGAACTCCGGCCACTGCCAATCACTTTGCCCAAGGGGTCATGCCAGCGTCCTAAGACAAAGAACACGCCATTACCGCCCATGAGGGGGGCGCAAGGGGTAATAATAGAGCCAGGAGCTCTAAAAAAGCTCCTACAGCCCCCCCCCCCCCCATTATGCCGATTCTGCGGCCCCCTCCAGTTCTCAAATTAACAGCGCTTCTGGTGCTTTGCAGGGACAACGCAGCAACAGTGCGGAGCTGGGCATGACGTTGACACATGACAAGAGGGGCAGAGTCGTCTAAGTAATGAACAGCCAAGATAGTCAAGTGATAATTGATGATGTATCTATGACGGCTACAGTGGCGAGGCAGGCGCGCCCCACTAGGGCAAGGAAGATGACAAGCAGGTGCAGTCCATTACTGTTTTCCTGCACTCCAGTAAGACGACAAAGGGTTGGGACTGAGGACATTACGGTTAGGCCACAGCAAAGGGCGACTAGTGCCGATCCAAGGGGTAGACCTTACACCAGCTAGGAAAGTCCCAGATGACCAGGGACGAGGTTTGCCAGAACCAGCGGTGCCAGCTCACTCTGGCTGCACAGGGACAGGTGACCATGACAGTCCTCAGGGGAGTATCAGGCAGTTTGGGCACAGGTGCGCAGGCAACGGAGAGCTAGCGACTGTTCCTCTTGCATTCTTAGGTCTAGGAGGAAATCGAGATCAAGGAGCAGGAGGTCCTGCCAATGCAGTTGCACCTGCATGGGTTCGGAAAGAGGACGGAGTCCACGGAGGATCAGACGGCTGGAGTCCCCTGCGCCTCATGAAGGACGCAGGGACACCCTGTTGGTGGCTTCCTCTCCAAGGCTTCCTGAAGCAGGTGAGCTTACACCATTTGCTCAGCTAAAAGATACCGTAAAAGGGGGGCCCTCACACACAGGGCCAAGTTTTTTAGGATCGCTTAAGTCTCTACTGTCAGCACACAACATTGCAGTGATCAGGACATTGGGGCGTGGATAGGCGGTTTAGCCAGGAACGCGTGGTCCAAGCAACCCCCCAGTGGGGCTTAGTTCAGGTAGGGTCCTCCGTGGTCACGCCCTCACCCCCTGGGTCCCCCCGATACTGTCATGAGACCCATTGTTTTGTGCGCATTGGACAACTTGGGTGCACACTTCCCCCAAGAAGTAAAAAAAAAAAATCTGGAGGAGGGAGTTCATCAAGCTGCTCTTCCTACTTCCTACGTCACGGCTGCTGGATTTCTAGGACAAGGGGTCCCGAGATGGCGAGGATCGCCGGAATTAGTTCAGAAGGTTACCACGGACATTCGATACGTGGCTCCAGGCCTTCTCTATCAGGGCCTGCGTTTTGTGCGAACGACATCCCGGACAGAGTTCGGGAATGTTCGTCTATTTAGAGGAAATTCGTAACGCTTCTAGAACATACTGGGGCATGGCATGGTGGCGGTACGACGAGGAATTCCGCCTGTTCTTGGCGTCCAGGCCGGCAATGTCTTGGAGCGACAAAGCTTACTTGTTAAATATCATGACCCCCATGTGAGTCATGCTGCCCTTTCTCAAGACCTGTTACGCCTTCAACGAAGGTGTGTGTTAGTGGGTGCCCAAATGCAAGTTCAAGCACGCTTGTTCCAACTGCGGCGGAGACCACCCTCTCACCCGATGCGGTAGACCCAAGGATGGAGACAGGTCAGACGAGCCCCCTTTCAAGGGGCAGGACACCCATATGCCTTCCCACAATGCTACCTTGGCTAAAACGCAACAGTAGATTGCTGGGCCACGGGGATGCAGCTTACCTCTTGGAAACTGGTTTCTGAGAAGGGTTCCGCATCCCATGTGAATCGGAGCTCCAGGGTGGCAGGTCAGCTAACCTGCACTCCGTCTACGAGTTTCCGGGGGTAGCAGTGAGCAAAATCCAAGCCGAGATTCGTTTGGTCCCTCCCATATGGGAGCTGGTTATCTCCCCTCTTAGTGTCATTCCCAAGATGGAAAAGGGAAAGTTCAGGTTGATCCAGCACCTGTCCCATCCCAGAGGGCGGTCGGTCAACGACACTATTGCAAAAGATCGGTCGGCCGTATTCTATGTGTCATTCGATCGGGCTGCCGTGATGGGTCCTGGGGCCCTCTTGACCAAGGTGGACATTGAATCAGTATTTCGGCTACTGCCGGTCCACCCTTTGAGCCCCTGGCACTTGGGTTGCTTCATTGACGGTTGCTACTTCGTCGACCTATGCTTACCAATGGGCTGCTCCATATTGTGCGCCTATTTTGAAGCATTTAGCACCTTCCGCCAATGGGTTCATCGGTCCGGTGTTACAGGATATGTGCGGTTTCATTCTGGAGGTGTTCACCAGAATTTGCCAAGATTTTGGAGTTACATTGGCCCACAAAAAAACGGAGGGCCCTACGACAAAGTTGACATTCTTGGGGATTCAGATCGATTCCAGTAAAAAGGAATGCAGTCTTCCCCTCGAAAAGGTATCCAACATGCAAGTGGAGCTAGGCGCCCTGGAAGTGGCCAGGAGGGTGTTGTATGATGGTTACAATCGATAAAAGGTAAGCTGAACTTCGCCTGCAAAATTATTCCCTTTAGCTCTGATTTGGAGCTATATACAGACGTGTCCAGGTTGCTTGGCCTCAGGGCTTACTTCCAGGTTAGGTGGTGCGCCGCAGTATGGCCCGAGGACTGTGCAGCGGCAGGCCTGACAAAATAACTTGCATTCCTGGAGCTGTTCCCCATAGTAGTGGCGATTCACATTTGGGGCTCGGAGTTTCGGGACCTCTGCGTAATATTTTTACGGACAACATGGCGGTAGTGCAGGCAGTGAACAGCCTCACGGCTGCCATAATCCCAGTGGTGTGATTGATTCAACATTTGGTGCTATTCTGTCTGCGCCTGAGCTTATGGTTCCAGGCCCGGAACGTTCCGTGCTTAGAGAACCGTATAGCTGACGCCCTCTCTCGATTCCAGGAGGCGCGGTTCAGGATGTTGTCTCCATTTGCGAACGAGCGGGGTGAGACTATTCCGGGGGAGCTTTGGGAGCTTGGAGCGGTAAGGTACGAGACTCATCAGACAGTCTGTTGCCCCAGCAACATGGGCCGCGTAAGAAGAGTGGGGGCTAAGATGAATGATTTGCCAACGGTGGTTGGGGGGGGCCACGTCAGAAGAAAAATCACTCTGGATCTTGCTTTGGTTTCTCTTGCAGTGCGGCGAGGAAGGCGAGTCAAAAGTTGCAGTGGGGCATCAGGTCACGGCCCCGGCTTGTATGTTTTCTCTGGCTGGGCAAAGGGACCTCACAAAGGATTTTGTGGTATAAAAGGTTGTACGAGGCATGTTTAATGGTGATCGCAGGCAGGATGGTAGATGGACAATCACTTTTTCCCTGTTGCTGCAGTTAGCGCCGGTGTTGGCGGTAACTTTCCGGACCCTGTTTGAATCTCCACTTTTCTGTACGACCTTTTCTCTGACGATCTTCGAAGCGTTTAGAATAGGGGAGTTGGTTGAGAAAAACAGACACGGTTCGGGGGGTTTGCAATTTTGGATACCTGTCTGAGGGAAGACATGGTGGTTATGTGGTTGCGGAGGACGAAAATGGACCAGACTGGTAAAGGTAAAGAGGTGGTACTGCACAGAGTCGGCACGGAGTGTTGCCCCTATGTCTGTGTGGAGGAGTACCTCAAGCAGCGACCGGTGGGAAGGTGTTCGCTGCTGGTTCATGCCGATGGTATGGCGTTATCCCGTTATCAATTTGAGAAGGTGCTTGAGGCAGCGTTGCAAAGGTTGGGTTTCAATAAGTCGGAATTCGGTATGCACTCCTTCTGAACTGGGGCAGCGACGGAAGCGCCAAGGCTAGGTCTGTCGGACGCCGCGGTGAAGCGAATTGGGAGATGGGAATTACAACATTTTAAGTCTTACGTATGGCCCGTGGCAGTGGTCTAACAGATGTTCTTTTCTGCTTTTAGGAGAAAAGAAGCAACTATTGAATGTGGGACACTCGTACGAGTACTGGGCCCACAGGTTAGCCGCAGTTACTGAGAATAAGGTACAACTGGGTTTTCCTGTCACAGACTTGCACGTGCAGTGACTTGGGATTTAAGGCATGCAGTGGTCTCAAGTGAGTGGACTGTTGGACACGTATGCCCATCGATACAGACAACCCAGTTTATTGCTCATCCATGCCGGGGGCAATAATTTGGGGGTAGTCCCCATGTGACAGATGTTGAAGAAGATGAAACGCGATGTCGATAGTTGGGTTAAGAAGTTCCCTGGCGTATTCGTCGTGTGGACAGAAATTATTAAGAGGCGGTAATGGAGGAACACCAGGGATCCCGTCGTGCTGGATAATGCTCGGCAGAAGATCAATAAGCAGATGTTGAGCTTTGTGAGGAAGCTGGGTTTTGGATCCATTCGGTACAAGGAGTTCGATAAGCCAAATGAGGACGATTTCTTCAGTGCAGATAAGGTGCATTTAATCGAAATCGGCATAGAGCTTCTCATGTTGGAGTTTAGGGAGAGGGTCTTGTGGGCCTTAGCTTTAATTGCCAGTAGGAGCGGTCGCAGCCTCAGGAGGGGTCCCTCGCTTGCTTTATGGTGGGAAGTGAGTTCCCCTGCCCACTGGCCTAAGTGGGCATTTCCCTACCTCATGGGCATGCTTAGTATAATCATTGGGGACCCTGGGCACGTGCCCAAGGCGTGAGGTCACTGTCCGTGACCGGGCTCCTCCCCCTGAATATGTTAATACGGTATTTATGGTATTGGTAATTTTGTTATGTAATCTAATAAAGCTGTGGCCTGTGTTTCTCCCACTTAGTACTCATGTCCAATTATTTCCTAGCTAAGCCTGAATGGATCATGCTTGGGTCAAGTTTCTTTATATGATATGACTCCACCTTCTATAATAATTAGTAACTGCATTTTGTAATGATTTGTATTACATATAGAAAGTAAACAAAGTTGTCCTTCTCGCCCCAATCAGTAACTTAGCAACTGAACTACTTGCATGACAACTTAGGATAGATTTTTTGGTAAAGCATATAGGGAACAATATATATATACTGTATTTTTAAATGTCTTTATTCCCACCAAAAAGTTGGTGAGGTCAAGTAGTCACAAGAATACATGCTATTTCAACCTACAAAGTAATGTATATTTCATAACATCATAACCATATTTATACTGATACACTCAATTACATATTTGCAGCTGTATTAAATTGCGATTCAGCCAATTGAAAAGGGGCTCTTTATAAGCACATAGCACATTTTTTTACAAAAGTTTTTATTTAGTGAACTTCTATCCAAAATCAAGGTCTTCACTAACTGAAAACTTCTGTAAAAAAATGTGCTATATGCTTATATAGAGCCCCTTTTCAATTGACCGAATCACAATTTAATAAGGGTGTTGATCTATATCAATAACAAATTATTTATTATTATTCACTATATCTTTATCTGTACTCCCTCCACTCATAATTAGACTTTCTCTTTCCCCTTTTTTCCCTTTTCAATAGAAAATAAAATAATTATTACAAAAACCTATAGGGGAATAACATGTCTTCACTTCAATTATTACTTTCTACCAATAGCAAATGCTTCTCTATAAAAGCACTGGGAGCTACAAAGCATCATTACAATTATTTATCTGTTTTAATTTGTCTATTTACTTGTCCTCCTATAAAATCACAATAGATACAAAGATTAAACATAAACATAGATATAGTAAGAAGGAAGAAAAGAAAGAAAACAGTCAAGAAAGGATCTTGTTTCAGGTATGGATTAAAATGTGTTGCCTTGACAGGAATTAAATACCATAAAGAACATCTCCAATATTACCTCACAATAACAATGTTTTCAAATGTCTACCCCAAGAGGACTGTAGCACTGTTTTTGTTAGTTGCAATGCTGTTTATTTGTAAAACGATATTTTCTTTGAAAATAAATTGCTTTTCCAGAACTGTGCTATTACTATTTTTGCTGCTATTAGTATTTGTTGTAACATGGCACTTGCTTTATTTAAATGTACTGGTCTTAGATAGGCCCTATGTAAAATCTTAGTTTTTTGTATCACTGCTCATCTACAGCTGTGTGCAAATATTGTAAATATTATGTTCCATTCTAATTCAATAGTTGTTTGCCCAAATTGATTTTCTGTTTTTGCTGAAATACCCATTTTTTCTGATTAATTTGGTTATTAAGAATATTATATATTATATATGAATAGCGACTTGCCCGTCAAAAAATGGCGGTCAATAAAATGTTAATGCTGTGAAAACTGTTTGCCACAGAATGTTAACCTTTTTGTATTATGTCCAAAGAAATCCAAAATGTTTCATAAAACTTTTTATTTTTTTATCTTTTAACTTGTATTTCACCAACAGGTATGTTAAATATTTTTTTGAATATTAACTCTTTTAATTGTCATATAAGGAATAACAATATAACAATGCGTAAAGTTTTCATGAATACATGAATACATATTGTAAACCCCAAATTAAAAGTTTGTAACATGCAACTTGTATTTGAAACAATCATTAACCTTTTTTTTAACAATGCTAACATTTATAATTGATATGTATTCATGAATAACATACAACTATATACACTTTCTGCAAATAACTATTTTGATCAATGATATTATTTTTAACATTAATTTTTTTTCCAACCCTTTTTCAACTAAATTTGCATTGAATCCAGAGGAAGGCAAAACAATAATAAACCCCATTGAAACTTGGCCAATTGTATCAAAGAGGGAAAAAAATGAATTCCTTCCTGACCGCATTAACTGGTGATTGGATTACTCCCTGTATCAATACTCTGTATTTAAATTATACAGTTCAATGTATTAACAAATGATGAAACTTGTAGTAACATACATCTTTGACTATATCCAATATATATTGAAATAACTTTCCCCAACTTTGAAAATACAATGTTAACATGTGAAATAGTAACATAAAACAATAACATTTAACCTTCCACGTAAAGAAAATGTCACGTAATTGTTTTGTGGGGCCAATCATGTAAAAAGGTAACTTCTAACACATTCCAATCTGTCTACGCACTGTTTAATGTTGTTTTTCTTGTAGTTTCCATTTCTTTGTTCTGGTTGTACTTTGTGCAAATGGTACATAGAGTTTCCTAAGTGAAATAGTGGTCCCCTATTTAAAGAGGCCCAGAGTACTTCAATTTTGTCCTGGAAGTAAAACCACTGTTCTCTATGTTTTGCCATTTTATATAGTTTCTTATTGAAATAGTGGTTTTCTGAAATCAGTTTGAGTAACCTAAAATGTTCAGGTTCTTTTAAAAAAAATACCAACAGACTTAAAAGTTTATCCTTGGGATTTATTGATGGTCATGGCAAATGCCATGATAACTGGAAATTGTCTCCTTTGAAGGGCAAAAGGCAAACCACTCTCACTTGGAGCTAAATCAGATCTTGGTATAAAAGATCCCAGTCATAATTTCTTCATGTATAAAATGATATTTTAACTCGTGCACAATGAATCTGGTCCCATTACAAAGTCCTTTTTTTGGATTCATATTTCTCAATAACATGACAATTGCCCCTTTTTTCAATAGTCAAAGATGTGATGGCATTCCAGATGGTGTTAAAGAATTAATAAATTCGATACTAGAATTTGCTTCACTGTCTTTATCATCAGCCAGAACTGAGTCTGCATTGTAATAATTCTTTTGTGATGCATTGATGAATTTTAAAATTTCGTTATTGAGATTCAAGGCATCTATATTTTTTCATGTTAATATCACTTTGTTTGCAATGTCTGAGTAATTATCATTATTAAGAGTGTTTAGAAATATGGCTGATATGAGTGATTCCTTGCAAACCATTTCTGATAGAATTTTAATGGTATCATTGGGTAAATCATGTATTTGTGGATGTTTTCCTTCTCCGATTTTAATGAGCCAATCATTGAATTCATTTTGGCCTTCAGATCTCATATTTAATTCATATTTAATTTCAGATGTGCAAATATTTTCCACAGTTGACTTGTCTTGATACATGTTTCAATGATCTCTGTTCTATTTCCATGTGGCACAACAGGTAAAGTTTGCCTAAAATCTCCTCCTAACAGCATCACCTTTCCACCAAATGGCAACTTATTATCCATCACTTCTTTTAAGAATCTATCAATACATTGCAGAGCATGACATTACATCATTGTTGCCTCGTCTATGATAATTAATTTAGTTTTTTTTAATTTTATTTTGCTTGTAAAGAATTCAGTCGAATATCTGACACTGATGTTTCCAAAATGGGAACTGGCAGCTTAAATCCACTATGCACAGTTCTACCACCATCTAACAAAAGTGCTGCAATTCCAGGTGTTGCAAATGGCATAGCTATCTGACCCTGTGCTCGAATATAACTCATCAAACAATTGTACAGCGAAGTTTTTCCTGATCCACCCAGGCCGTCTAGATAGAAATACCGGTTTTTGACCATTTCATCATCTGTAGCATTTGTGATGGAATTAAATGCTTGTAACGGTAAAGTGTTTAAAGTTGCCAGTTTTTCTTCGTTTTTTTGTTTTTGTAGCTCAGTGTCATAATCATCAAAGTTGATGTCATCTATAAGTCCTGGATCAGGCAAATTAAAACTTGCACAATTTAACCCATGAGCAAACAATATTTCTTGTATTTCCATCAAAGTTTTTAACAGTGCTATTGGCTCATTGTAACGTTTCAAGAAGTCTTCAAACATTTTATAATTTAAATGTTTCCCACAAAGTAAATGCATCAGGTACATTGCAAAAGATGCAAATGAATGCAAATTGTTGTCTCATTTGTTTTGGCATTTGACATAGTGCTGCTTCTTCCAGATACCTCTCCCATTCTGTATCATCAGCTATGAAGTTTTGATGTCTTTCAGCTAATAGGAATGTATCATAAACTATGTCATTCACTGTGCATAAATGTTAAAAACTCTGTGCACCGGGAACATGTAAAGGAAGTAATCTTAAACTGAAACGTTCAATGTCCCTTGGACTGACGGTATACATTTGTGGTACAATTTTATGTGTATCTCTTCTTCGGTGTCGCCATAGACCATTTACAAATACATAGTGATATGGTATCTCAATGTATAAAAATTGTCTGGCCGGCGTGTCCTGGCAGTTTAATTTAAACCATGCAGTAAGTGTTGTATCTCGGTGTTCACTTTGAGCTAATGCAGTTCTTTCATTGACTGCAGTAAAGCAAACAAACTGACTTTGAGGCAAATGTACAGCTAAACAATAGACAGCATGTGACCGATCATGCATCTCAAATTTCAGAAGCCGCCACATTGCTTCAGGAGCACTGACATAGTGAGCATCTAAATAATTTGATAGTTCGTCATGTAAAATTGGATTTTCCTTTTCGTTTGCAGCACCTTAGACAACTATTGGGATAAATTTGCAATTGTAATTTTGGTTCCCATCCAGGTTCACCATTTGGAAAGAAAATGGGATATGTCATTGGATCTAAATTACAACTTAATATATTTATGTTTATAAACGGTTGTTCTTCATTGTGTGGATATATTCTAATATCCCGCTGAAAAGGTGGTTCACCATCTTCATTTTTAAAGACCATGGCAACCTCATTTACTGTTGGTAAATTATATCGTCTTTGATCAGTGTTGCGATCTCTTTTTAACACCATATTTACTCTTGGCGTTGTCAATTGATGTCTTTGAGCATGTTCCTGTTGTTCTTTTTCAAGCTGTGCTAATTGTTTCAATGCTTGACTGTATAGGTTTTTAGCCATAATTTTTCCAGCTGTTCAAAGACTATGAGTAAATACTGTTTATTTTCTGGAAACGTCATTCTTTGTTCCACAGCTTCCATTGTATCTAAGACATATAACTGTGCAAATTTTCTTTGCTCTCCTTCTTGTGGGTGTAAATGTGAAGTTCGGGGGTAAATTTGTCCTTGAACTCTAAAACAGTAAGGACCATGTCCTGGTACATTTTCGGCCAATGTGGCGCCCATTGAAGCAAATGAAATTGCACTGTTATAAGACCTTATGTTTTTTTTTAAATTGGTATAATTTGGAAATGTTGGATCGCTCATGATACTTTGTAAGTAATCTGGAATGGGTGTCGTTGTGGAAGTCTTACCTTTCCTTTCTAACAGCAACTAATGAAATCTCCGTCAGTAGGTCTTTCCTGTAGAAAATGATAGGCCCCACAAAACTGACAAACAACATTAAGTAATTCACAATAATGAGTGTCTACTTTTAGTGCTCTACTAAACACATTCTCATGCACTTCCCCAACATAGATATCACTACAACTTTCTATATCTATGTTGGTGTCATGTGTCTCCACATTGGATTCAGTAGGCAAAATAGTATCATTGGGCAATGGTTCACAGACATGTTTTGTTTACTTTTTCTTTCTTGGAAGCCCCAGCACACTCACTTTGTGCTTTCTTACTCATTTTTCTTTTATTTAAAAGTCTCTGTCGGTCTTCTTCTCTTAAGCTTTGGGAAGTTTCAGGTGACTGTGCATCTCTCCAACTTTTCTTCCTTTCCCTTGCCAATCTTCTTTTGCATTCAATTTTGTCTTCTCCATTATCCACCATTTTAATCTATAATTGTAAATAGAGATGTAATTATTGTTTATTGTTTGTTTTCTTTACATATTGTTTTTAGCTGTTTCCAATGTAAAAGTAAATTGGATAAATTAAACAATGCAACCATTTTAAAATCTTGTTCCTTTTTTACAATGAAATAAATGAAACCATTTCAGTGCTTTTTTATTGACATATATTAAATAGCAAAGGCCTGCACAGATATATACTTTGCAAGCCTAATTATGAATTCATTAGTAAATGAATATGAATGTACGGTATTGAATGAATGCAAAAATGTGATAAATGTAAAAATGTGATAAATGTAAAACCTAAAAAGTTACTTTTATTGTCATAAAGAAGATCAAACATAAACAGCTATTATCAAAGTATAGATGTATTGTAAAAGAATGTTCAATTTTCTTAAATATTCAATGAATGTAGCTATGATGTGTAATTGTTGTTCTTTAAAACGTAATTACTTAAGCATATATATTATTTATTATTTTTTTGTTTCATTGTACTGACCACTTTAAATCTCAAAACGTCATAAAAAAGATCAAATTAATTTATAATATGTTGCTTCATCCCTATCAATCAGCATCAACACAGATATATTAGCATAGATGGAAAACATAAAACCAATGCGCATCAATGTATTTTTAAATAGGCAAATTTTGTAGGTCCTGCTTACTAATATTAATATACCTTAATAATGTAACTGTCATCAATTACAACTATGAAGAGTTAAATGCATTTTTTCCCCCCAAGCAAATAATTGAATCATATACCTGTAAAGGTGCTGTTTTTGTTGTTGAAAGGCTGCAAACATCACTGTCTGTGTTGATTCAGTTGCAGCATCACTGAAAGTGTTAAAAATAAACAAAATCATTTGTAATATTTTAATTAATACCTATTACTCAATCCACATCATCGCAGATATATAAGTGCATCTTTTTTTTTCTTCTTGACCTTTTTTATCTTTAGTCTTTGCAGAATAATCAATGAATGTCCATTAATAATAAATTAATGACTGACTAAATATAATGGAAAGATGTAAGCATGACTATATTCCTAAAGTAAAGTTTTTTTATTTTTTTTGGTAGTTTATAATGATTATTACTAATTAATTAATTAAATAATGTACATTAATAATGAATGAATCAATGTGTAAATGTTTTTTTTTTTGCGTTATTAAATGTTAACCTTTTTTGTTATTAATGATTACTAATTAGTAATTCCTTAATTAAAGTACATTATTAATTAATTATTCAATGAATTAATATCTTAGAAACAGGTAAGCATGATATTATTTCTAAAGTAAATACTTTTCAAATTCTTGTTTCCTCTTTTTTTTTATGAATAATTAATTTATTAATTATTTATTAATGATTATTAATCTCAATGTACCTTTTTAATGTAATATTCATCAAGCAGTATCCTGAAGAGCTAACAATCTTTTTTGATTTTCCGGGAGCAGAAAATGTCCAGTCAGTCTGTCATCACCTGAGGAGAAAGTGTCAGTTATGTGTCAAGTGTGCCCGACATATAGGCTTTGTGCGCAAGACAAATCCGTTGTTTTAGGGGGGAAATCCACCATTTCCCAATGTTAATGTGTAAATGTGTAAGTTTGCGTTGTAAAATGGCGCTGTTAGTCTATGTTTTACGTGTTCTGCGGTTATTTTCCGGCCTTCCTATTAGTATTTTTCGACCACATACGCCGGCAATGAGCACCTTTGCCACTCATTGCCTAAGTGCTATGGGTTTAATGGCTCGCCTCGCTACGCAAGTCGTACGGACTCCGCAAACAACGTGACGATGACTCGCAGTTGGACTAATATAATATGTGATTTTTAATTCTAAGCTTGGTGAATGTTTATGGCATGGAAAAAATATTGAATAGAGATAAACTATGGATGCCTCAGAATGAGAATGAAATTTGATTGCCCAATTGAAATTGGTGTAATTGGGTGTCATTTATTACATTTCAAATGGATTGGTTCAAGGTTGAGAACTATGCAACCAGTTTGTGAACATCATATATTCACATAGTGCTTTAGTTAATGACCTCAAATTTTATTTTGCTTTTACCTGTAAAAAAATCACACCCTCCAACATTAAAAATAAGTATTTCATAAAAAATTAAATTAGCTTTTAAGTGTTTCATTACAAGTTTCCAAAGATAGCACATATTCTACAAGAGGGCAGCTCACCATCTCAAATGTCTATCAGCAGTTAAGAATACATTCAAAAAGACTGAGGGCTTTCTGATGGGTGTGGAATGCCTGCTGTCACGTTGCTTTCATTTCATGTAGGAGCCACTGAACAGATACCTTCCTTACTTTCGTCACTCTTCTTTAGGTAAGATGAAAGGAATTGCACTTGCACTTCAGTGACCTCGTCAAATTGAAATGCAGCTGTCACTATGGATATTTTATGGTGTATAAGGGCTATTTACAGGAGAACAGAGTTTAAGCTGCAATAGCAGAATCATGTGGTAAATATATCTAGGTATAAGACAGAATTTACCACACTTAATAATTCTTCTAAGTCTGTACAGGAAACTGAATTCATATGTAGTGCCTAATTGCAGCACAGAACTCCATACAGCATTGGTGGACAATGTGAGTCCGGGGAGACAAGGCTTCTCTTGGGGGCCCAAGCCTGTTTTCTGGAGTGGGAGAACAATAACTCCTTTCAACAGCACATTGTAATTTTTCACCCTGCACATCTAGCAAACAACTCTTTCAGTGCAAAATAACTCCTTCACCATCTATTCCTCTACCCCTTGTACCCACAGTGATTTTACCATTTCTGCTATGTGTACAAGAATAGAATGAAGTGTATAGCAAGACTGTTTAAGGATTCAAGGGCTGAATAAGAATGGTTGCAATAGCTTTGCATCATTTAAAGGGGCACTCTAGGGGGGAAAAGGCATGACTCTTTATGAGTAAATTGCATCTAGACGAATATAAGATTATTGGGCACAATAAACTAGAATATGTTTTATAGAACATAGTTCAGCATATTTATAGGAAAAATACAATGGTAGCTAAACACATTTGCAAAAAACAATCAAGCACTGGTGGTTACTTGGTAAAACAAGTAAGATCACTAGATCAGAAGGCAAATTAACCTAATTGTTGTTGCATAATATATGACTGGTCTATATCTGGTTGTTTGTATTGACCCATAATAGTCTTCAATGCTAAATTGACCTATTGTTATAAAGTAATTGAGGCATTGTATCAGCTCCACAAATGATCTCTTAGATCTGTCTTTGCAAACAATACTTTGATTATATCTTCATAGGCCAAGTAACACAGTTTCCCTTGAATGACCACAAAACTATTTAATAACCACTATAGCAAACAGTTACACACACATATAAGGCACCTAGTATTACAGTTCAAGCACGGTCAACAACTACCTATAGTACAATGAATATACCCAGACATGAACATGGTGTCACCAGTACAGTGAATCCCTTAAACTAGTGCCAAGAAAATACTTCACACAGCCCTGACTAGCACATGGTGGAATGGGACAACAACATTGGCTACACAGTAAAAATTGAGCAACTTCAACCATGCCTTTGTACAGTGAAACAATAGCAAACTTCAAACATTAAACAAAATAAAGATTGAATTTAAAATGTTCTTCCCACATGGGTGTCTATAGAACACAATATAACATAATGGGCTTGAGGTAATGCCACTTGGTATAACTCCACCCGTTTCAGAGAGATAGCTAGAGGGTTCAGGGCTCATAGGCACAGCAGAAGTGGAGCCAGTAAATCTGGCCATAATTCCAGATCATAATGAGCTCTTTTCGGGAGGGGTTCGATCATGGTACTTCCTAATAACAATAGTTGAAGTGATATGGCATTGATTCAATTTGGATGCATTTTCTATATATTTAGCTACATATAGACATGTGTATATGTTCATGTATATGTATATCTTTATAACTATGGCATCTTAGAAAGTCAATAAATAAAATATTGCTATTGCACTCTCTGGGTGTTGATATGCAAATGCAAATGTGTATATAATTCTATACACACATGCACAGATTTCATATGCATATTTTGCTTTCATTTAGTGTGTATGTATTTGTGGACAGTGGAGAGAGGCACCTGATTAATTTAGAAAATCTTTACCTAGGGGCATTTCAGATGTAATCCATCCCTGTTTTATCCCAATTATCTAAAGACTTTAAATATTACTGTTTTTTTATTTCCTTCTGGTAGCATCTAGTTGGTGGCCATGTTGTCCTTTCTTTACCCCTAAAGGTTAAAAACCTGCAATTTTCACCAAAAGTGATTAGACACATTTCCATAAAAAACTATTTGCCCCTTCAGGATTTCCTCTATTACTGTATATTTGTCACTAGATGTGTTTTAATATTGTTAGGCTAAATCTAATATTATATAAATGAGTAAATAAATAGCACATGACTTTTACTTATTTCACTTATTTAATCAACAAGGTTATTTTACACCAACTGGGACTGTCTAATTGCCCTCTAGTTACATCAACTGAATGAAAGGGATAAAGTGAGCGAGCTGATTGAACACAATCAGGTTAATTGCAGCCAGCTTTGCTTACTATAATACTCACTATTTTTTATCCCTTACTATCTGAGTCAAGTTGCTCGCACAAAGATTCAAAAAGCACATTACGCCATGATCAAAGGAAATTCCTGAAGACATCAGAAAAAGTTGTTGATATCCATCAGTCTAGAAAGGGTTACAAAGCCATTTCTACACTGTGTGAGCCACTGTGAGAGCCATAATCTCCAAATGGAGAACACTTAGAACAGAAGTGAATCTTCCCAGCTGTGGCTGTGCTGCCAATATGTCTCCTAGGGTGCAGCAATAAATTATCCAGGAAGTAACAAAGCATCCTAAAAACATCCAAGTATTGTCGACTTCTTTTGCCTCAGCTAAGGGCGGTGTTCCCGACTCCATAATTATAAAGAGTTTTTGTAATAATGGACTTTATAGGAGAGTAGCCAGGCTGAACCACTGTAAGAACACCATGCCAACACTCAAGCATGATGGTAGTAGTGTGAAGGTATCAGGATGTTTTGCTGCCTCAGGACCTAGACAACTTCCCATTGAAGGAACCATGAATAGTGTCCGGTATCCAAAATTCTTAAGGAGAATACGTGGTCATCCGTCTGTGAGCAGAAGAGGAAGCTTACTTGGGTCATGCAGCAAGACAATGATCCAGTGCACATCAAAATGGAGGGAAAGAAGCAAACCCCAATAAATATTTTGTGGAAAGTTGTGAAAGCAGTTCACACTATAAAACCTACCTATGTTTTTCAATAAAAGCAGTTTTGTGATGAAGAGTGGGCTATAATTCATCCACAGTGAAAAACTAATGTTCAGTTACATGAACTGTTGCAGTCATTGCAGCTAAAGGTGGCACAACCAGTTATTAAGTGTAATGGAGCAATTATTTTTTTAACGTAGGGGATATCATTATTGGATTACTTGTTTATTAATTTAATGTATTAATTTAATTGTTTTATTTGTTTACTCAGGTTCCCTTAATCAGATATTAGATTTTGCCTAAAGATCTGAAATCACCCAGTGTGTCGAATAAGTAATAATAGAGGAAATCAGGACAGGTAAATACTTTTCATGGCACTGTATATATTTCAACAGATATTAATATCAGTACAATGCAAAACTGTCAACGGTAATAGTGCATCTATCCATGTATAATTAGAACTGGTCATAAGTTCAATAATTTAAAATATACAAGAAACATTACGAAATTTGACTTTCTTATTTGAATAGCTCATTGTAAAAAGATTTTACTGGTGCATTGTCAATTTTGCTGGTAATATGGGACAATAAAAACACAGACAAGTAATTTGGAGGTTAAAAGGCTAACGCTCCTTTATTAATGAAACTGATAAGCAACTAAAAACAAATGACAGTAATCAAGAGGTGTGTTGCCCACCACTCAAGGGAACCATGTGCGTCAGGAGTAACACCTCCCAGAGCATAGTTTGCTTCTACAAACCAGGTTGTGGGCAAGTACCCCCTGCCATGAGTGCAACTGCCCTAAAAGGTGCAGATCGCCCATACACGAGGCACACCACCCTAAAAAGATGTGCCCCAACCCAAGGAGGCTATGGCCTTAACAATCCCTTCCTTCAGGGCCAAGTTAAACAGATATAGGCCTAATTGATTTAAATGTGTCCCATCTCTAAAATAAAAATCAATGGTATCTAGGCTCTCAAGATCTGGGCCCTCAAGAAAAATATCTTCTGACAACCTGGCACATGAACTGCCCTGCACAAAATATTCTTCTATAAGCAGGCCAGTACTAATTTCCAGGGAAACCCCACCACAGGTAAAGAAGACAAAGACAAGCGATTAACAGACGTTACAAGTGCCAAGTTGTCGCCAAGCAAGACAACATGCTGGTCCCACGGCTGGTCACCCTATACATATATGGCCACAACAATTGGAAACAATTTAACAAAAGTTAAGTTCTTCACCAAACCAGATGCAAACCACATTGCAGGCTAACTTCCCCAACAACACTGCCCTCTAAAAAAAGCAGCAAAAGCCCTTACTACCGGCCACATCAGTGTAAAGTTCCATCAGCCTCATAAAATTAGCAGTTGTAGTTCCATCAGTCCTCGCAAAATAATTTGTTTTGCTGTTTGCGAGGACCGATTCCACAATATGTCCCTCGCAGCCTGCTTTGCGAGATGACGCCCCAAAACAGTCGAGAATAGGCTCAGAGAGAGCTATGTAGTAACATGCAGCTATAAATCTATAGGGTGAACCTTGCACCTCATAAGAATCCCTACTGGCATTAAAAAGTGCCTGCAAGGGATGCTAAACCCTATACGTGCTGCATCGGAGCAGCCAGACACCGGCGTCTGATGCTCCCCCCTGCTCCCTAAACACATCCCCATCCTGCAAGGGTCCCTATCGAGACCCCTGCAGCCTCACCACATTAACCCCTTGCAGCGGGGTCCCCGATCGGCATTGACCAGGCCCCTGCTGTATTTAAAAAATGTAAATTCTCTGTTGCAGCTCCTTAAACGGCCCGCGGCACACTATCAACCAATCCCGGCCGCGGGTACCCCCGCGGCACCTAACATTAACCCCCTCAATGTTAAAGGGTCCCCATTGTGACCCCAGCAGCCCCCCACATTAACCCCTTTTAGTGGGGGTTCCCGATCGGCATCGATCAGGCCCCGACTGCATTTAGAAAATAAAAATTCCCCATTGCGGGTCCTTAAAGGACCATAAAGGTCCTGAAAGGACCCATGATAAAAAATATTAACGCCTGCCATGGGGGTACTATAAGTACGCCCCCAGGCACCTAGAATTAATGCCATCACTGATGGGGCTCTATACAGAGCCCCATGAGCCCTTAATTAACTCTGTCACTCATGGAGGTCAATACAGAACCCCATGAGCACTTAAATAACCCTATAACTCATGGGGCTCTAAACAGAGCCCCATGAGACTAAAATTAACCCCCTCAGTCCAATAGGGGTCTATATAGACCCCTATAGGACACTATTAACCCCTAGGTTAACCCTACAAGTGCCATGAGGGTTCTCCAGAACCCTCATGACAAAGTGTAAGTACTACACTACACTATTAACCCTAACTATACCCCATTAACTCATACTAAACCCTATCAAACCCAAACTGGGCCTATCTAACCATATCTGACCTAATAAACCTTACTGGGCCTATCTAACCCTTATTGGGCCAATCTAACCCTAACTAGCCCTATTTAAACCTATCTGAACCTAATAACCCTAACTGGGCCTATTTAACCCCATCTAACCCTATTTAATCGCATCAGTTATGGGGGTCTATACAGACCCCCATAAGCCTCCACCTATCCCCATCCCTTATGGGGGTCTATACAGACCCCTGTAAGCCTCTTTTTAACCCAATCAGTCCTATAAGGGTCTATGAAGACCCTCATAGGACATTGAGAACCCTATTATTAACCCCATAAGTACAAACACTACACTACACTATTCTCTCCCCAATAAACCACTAAATCTAAACTATCCCACCTCTACCCTAACCTATTAACCCCTACCTACCTAACACTACCTACCTAACCCCCTATTAAACCCCCCACGGCACTAATTACACAAAATTAAAAAGCTAAGGTACAAAAAATAAAAAAAACTATGTTACCAAAAATTAAAAAAAACTATGTTACCAAAAATTAAAAAACCTAAGGTACAAAAAAGCTAAAAAAGGACATTACAAACCCCCCCTTCACTACAAAAAAAAGAACATCACAAACCCCCCACTACAAAAAAAATTAAAATAATTACACACCTGCAAAGAAAAGACATTCACAAATATACATAACATTACAGTAATAAATACAGTAATAATCTGCATAGAGCCCCATGAGTAATTTTAGGTGCCTGGGGGGTTACGGTCCTATAAGGACCCGCGAATCGGGCAATTTGAGTTATTAAATGCAGCAGGGTCACGATCGATGCTGATCGTGACCCCCGCTGCAAGGGTTAATATGGGTGCACATTGGGGGTCCCGATGGGGACCCCAAGCATAGAGGGGGTTAATGTTAGGTGCCACCGGGGTACTTACAGTATCCCCGTGGCCGGGGTTGGCTAATGGTGTTCCGCGGGCCCTTTAAGGAGCCGCGGCAGGAAATTTAGAACTTTTAAATGCAGCAGGGTCCTGATCGATTCCGAACAGGGACCCCTGCTGCAAGTGTTTAATGTGGGGGGGCTGCGGGGGTCCTTATGGACCCCTGCAGCAAGGTGTTAAGATGGGGTCACTTCGGGGGTCCCGGTGGGGACCTCCAGCATAGAGGGGGGTTAATTCTAGGTGCCAGGGGGGTACTTGGAGAACCCCCCTGGGCAGGGCTTGTATGTAGAACTGCCGCAGAGGTCCCATTCAGGAGCCCGCTGCAAGTGATGAGGTGTGAAGCCTGCATCTCGCAGGCTGTCACTCCTCCCGCACTGTTTCATCGTGTTTGAGACGGACAGCCCTGCTGCGGCAAATATAATAGCGTCATAATTTTAAAAAATTGAAGCACGTAGGGCTTAAGTTCAAACCTCATATCTACAAGGCTGAAATTTAATATGGCTTCATATCTGAACTAGATACTCGTTTAGCCATAAACAAAGTATTTTCGTTAAAATATTCCAAAAATGCGAGCCAAACACATAAAGTCAAAGACAATCTTCTGGTAAAGATAACACCCATGGGAATAACTCTACAAGAGAAGTTCAATTTACCACATAGGGACTGAAGATCATGAAGCGTAATTTTATTATGTGAGAGCCTTCTTAATTGATGCCTGTACATCATGTAACTTATTCTTGGGCAGAGAACCCTCAAACATGGTAGAATCAATAGCAATACCTAAGAAATTTGGTTTACGGGTAGGACCTTCTGGCTTGTCTATTGCCACTTTTACAAAACAGCTATCAAGTGCACAATCTTTGATCTACTTGAACCGACCAACAGAAAGTAATCAAAGTAATGAATGATACACTTACTGCGCGAAACACATTGGAAAACCTATTGCACAAATGAGCTGAATGTCTCGAAATAAGAACATAAAATCGAGAACCACATAGGGAGACACAATCCAACGAAGTAATTACCACAGAATCTACAACTTTAAAGATTGTGAGACGTAGGGTGTACTGGAAGAAGCCAAAAAGCCGTCTCAAAATCGAATTTAGCAGGCCATGACCCCCCACTCCCAACCTTCAGAACCAATTGAACCATTTGGTCAAAAGATACATAGTGAACACTAGACAACTGCTTAGGAATACCATTGTTGACAGAAGACTCCTTTGGGTGAGAAAAATTGGGAATCAGCCTGAATTTACCAGGCTCTTTTTTTGGGACAACCCCTAATGGAGAAATATGTAGATTATTAATGGGGGTGTTTGGAAACGGACCAGCCATTCTACCCATAGCTACCTGTTTGTCTAATTTTTCCAAAAACATCTTTAGAGTGCTGCTTTGCAGAAATTAAATTCCCAGTGCATGGACGTGGTGAAGAAAAAGAAGGAATGGCAAACCGCACAACAGTAGATCTGATTTATTCAAAAACCCAGGCCTTTTACTGTACTGATTTAACCATGGTCAAATTTTTTCTACCAGTATCAATGTCATCGCTCTTAGCAACGGAATTTTTGGTTTTCTTGAAGTAACGGAACATTGGGTGTTATGTTCTGCACTCCGAACATTAGTGCTTAAGCCTACAGGCATGACCCCATCTGCATGTGCTTTCATTATATTGAAAGCAGAACCAAATTACCAGAAAGGGGTAATGATCTTCATCCAGATACCCATGTCTCTTTCATCCCACCTCATATCTGGTGAGACCACCATACACTGACGGAAATGCTCATCAAAGACCACCAGGCCTGAAGAATTATCTGTAACAAAATCAACATTAGTATCCAAATCTGCAATGGCATTAAATTGCCATATTCTCCTGAACAATGTTTCACATGAACTCGCTAGAGCCATAGAGGGAAGAGTCAAAGAGGGATAAACTAATATCCTGATCCCGCAGCATGGTTTGAACCTCATCCATAACACTAGCATGACCCAAATCTTTTGAATATCCTTCATTAAAACAAAAACAAAAAAAGCAAAAAACATAAGAGGTGCTCATCTGAAAATGAACAATACCTAAGTAGGTTTGTTCTATACGCCTTTTTATCTACTTAGAGAGCAGCCTCTTGGAAAAATATCCTGTAGTATATCAGTCTGGTCTCACTCAAAAGAGTGATGCAACCCCAAAATACCAGGCAATTCTACCCTGAACAGGAGAAACAACAAACTCCAGATGTACATTTTGGCCTCTGTGGGCCTTGTCAGAGAGGTTGAGCTGTACTCCCTAATGCACAGTGAGCAAGGAGTCCAAGTCTGGTTCCCCCTATCACACTTAAGGTGACACGCAAAGAGTCCTTCATTAAAAGGCTTCTCTTTTTTTTATGAGCTTTATTTAGTCTCATTCCTGCCAGTGCAGGCATTGAGGTCTCTGCTGAAGCTGGCCCAGCTCCCCATTTCCCCCTCCCCTTCGGATACACTCCCATTATTGTCAACTACACCCACACTGTAACTGGCATTTTGTGCATGCCAATTCCTTGTCATATCTTCACCACTTCCCTCCCATCAGCATCTATGCCCATTTTATCCTCAAGCCCCTTTTCAGGCACCACCATCCTCCTAATCCTTTTACCAAATTTTAAGCCTCCTCCTGTTCTTTTTTCCCACCACTCCCCTGATCCCACCCTCCCCTTGGTTTCATTAGTAGAAGTCTTCTCTAGCCCGCCCACTCCCTGATCCATCCCTCTTTTCTATAACTATACATTACATGGCACAACAACCATCTTGGATGGCCTAGCACAGATGTGTCTGATGGTGCCACCGATGGTGCATGGTCCAGGAGAGGATCTGGCTGCACCTGCACCACCCTGCTGCATGGCAAAAGGGAATGGGCGATCCTAGAGTGCCCCCTAGCTGGGTGTGAGTGCACCGGACAGACGCAGGCAGTATTACTGGTGGGGAAGCTGAATGCTGGAGAGTGCGCACCAAAACTCAGAAGGGGAATAGTGCTTGGGGGTCCCAACAGTGGGGCTTAGCCTCCTTGGAGGCCTAGTATGCTTTATAGGACGAGGGGTCAATAGAGGAACATTGCTGCTCTGCAGGTTGAGTAAGAGGGTCTGCAAAGGAGCCATGACTGGGGTAAAACAGAAGCCAGCCATAATGTGCCCCTCATGTATGCACATTTGCTTCAAATCAGTGCTTATAGGGTCATTTACCTCACTGTAAGAGCTCTGCGTGGTATGAAAGAGCACAAGATTTTATGTTAAAAGTATCTATTTTTTAATTACGCTAATAACCTATACCTATTTAGTTGTTTCCAGCATTCTTGGTCTGCAGAGATTGATTTATTGAGGGTTAACAGTTTGTTTTTCTTTTGCTCTGTACACAGAGCTGGAACGGAATATCTAGGCTTGGACTGTCAGTGACACATGTAAACACAGACTTTACTGTACTGAATTCTCAGTGAAAAATGCATGGATTTCAAAAAGTATTTCAGCATGCTTTTAGGAGATATTTACAGTGATATGTTCCACATTGTGTTGAATTAAGTGGCCCTTTGACCAAGGTATACTAAATATATCCTGCCGCTTAGTGCTTGATGAAGTGGTTACCGTAGTAAATAAGGAAGAGTAAAACGACGAATGGGATTAATTTTTTCTTTATGTTTTTTTGAATAGCTGAAAATATATAAACAGCTTTTAGATTTTTACCTTTTATACCAAATTATATGTTACATGGGTGATCCATTTTACCATTTTCGTGTATAACTTTTTCAAGGGTATATCATTACAAACTAATAAGTGTTCCCTTACTGCTACTGCAAGCTATGGCACTTTGTACATGCCACATTCCTAGTGTACAGACAGATGCTTATTTTAAAGTCTTCTCACATTCCATGAAGTTTATCAGATAAAGTCAAAATGGTAGATCTCACAGTATTATAGGTAATATATTAAAGGCTGAATAATTTAATTTTGTATTCTAAAAACTTGTATATTTTCAGGGTTAGTTCTTTAAAATGGTGTATTTGGAATATGTGTCCTCTGTCACGACCCATCTGTGAGTGGACTATGTTCACCCCAAACCCTCCTGCTTTCAGCTTTCTGGACAATCAATGGATGGTGATGATTTTGGATAATCTCAGTGCCCAGCTTAGACTCAGGATCTTTCTCAGGAAAACTCAGGAAATCAGAATATCAGGATTACAGGAGAAGTGCAAAGCCCAGAGTTTCAGGATACAAAAGGTTACTGCTTAAATATTAAATATTAAAACTCTTTTCCCTATGTCCTTGAACTTGCAGTAGGACAGAGCATAATTCAAGAAGAAGACATACACCATCAATTAGTCTAGAGACAGAGACTCCTTTTATTCTTTTTTGCACAGATATTTTAAACCCATCATTTCTCTGCCTTAGACCAAACGTATCAGGCATTTTTTTGTTATCAATAGGTTAGAGGGGGTCAGCTTTTGCCCTGTTTCTAGATTCCAGTATCTGGTCCTTATTAACTTTGGGACACTCATGATCATCCATAAGAGATTTGCAAGGGGGGTGGAAGTTGTTCCTATTCCTGGGTATCTGGCAAATTGCTCTTTCTGGAGCCATTGGAGTTAAAAGTTCACTCACTTACTTTCTACTAACCGGGAAAGGGAAACATCCAATATGGGAGTCAATCTAACCAGCATAAATTCTTCAAATATTATGCATAAATTAAAGAAAAATTGTCACAGAGGTTAAAACACATTTCATGTTCATAGTAATAGCCTACATGGGCTAGGGTTCCAAATTGCAGAGTCCATTAGTTCAGGGGGCTGTAACCATAGGGTTCTGGGCCATACAAGGCCCTTGATTGTGGGGTTCAGGGGAGTCCCAGTTTGGCCCCAAAAGTCAGTCATGACATCCACCACATATTCAATAATTAATTTTGTTAAGATTAGGTTAAAGAACTGGCTGGTATAACAAGTAAGGTAAGGGTAAGGAAACAGGTTAGCTGAAAATGTATTATTGGTTTATGATACTAGTGTGGTAAAAATAATAATAATTATAATAAAGATATGCATAGTACAGATTTTAACATTGGAAAAAAATGTTTTTGTGTGGAAATCAGTTCTGAAAAAGGTTGTTGCACTTTTGATATATGTACAAACCGTTTTGCAGCAATTTAAAGACCTCCTGTTGAAATAAAAGCAATTACTTGTCTTTTACAGGTGCAGCCAATCCGTTTTAGAGCTCCATAATGATGTTAGTGCAGCATCCTGACCAGTGTATTATCAGAAACCTTCATATTTGTTAAGTATGTAACAAGCTAACAACATTAGCAACTACATTTACAAGTAAAGCTCATATGTTTCTTTGAGACGTGTTCAGTTATAGTTACTATAGATGAATCATGTGCTAAGTTATGCAGGGTACATTCATATGTATTCATAGCATGGCTGTTCGTCATGTAACTACAATAAGGTACAATATATTTTTACACAGCATTACAGCATCGTAAACAATGCAGCGTAACACTGCAAGTGAAACACACTGCCACATAGTGGAATATATATTTCTCTCATATATATTTAAAAAAATGGATCTAATCTGCTCAGACCTCAGAAAGTAATTAGCTTAATTTGTCTTGTCACTTCTTGGATTTCCCCATGATCAGCCTTGTAATCAGCTGCATATGGCTTTACACCGAAAACAATACATCCAGAGTTCCAGTGTACAATCAGCAATTATTGGCAATAATAATAATATGTTTTACCTCTAACATTTCTTAAAAACCATGGAAAAGATACAAAATCTGTCTTTTTTTTATATCCGATTAACAAATTATCTGTGTATTAATCCATAGCATCTAGACAAGATATGTCCGATATATGAATACTGCTCAACATGTCTGCCATTTACGTTCGGATATTTTAGGAGATTTGTGTAAGTCCATATGACAGATTTCCTTTCTCTTTTTATAATACACTTGGCACCTCTCAGTCTGGGATTCTGTTCAACCTCATAATCTATCTGTGTCTAAGAAAGTTCAGTAGTTTGTATCATAGGCAGTGGGCCACAGAAAACCTTTTAAAGTAACATGGCTTTATAAATAGTTTATAAGTGCATTAAATAAACATTATTGTTAAACACACTGGCCCTCATTCAATTGCCATTTGGCCAATTGAATAGGGCTCTAAATAAGCACATAACATATATTTTTTAAATAAGTTTTTAGTTAGTAAACATCTATCCAAAAGCAAGGTCTTCACTAACTAAAAACTTCTTTAAAAAAAACATGCTATGTGCTTATTTAGAGCCCAATTCAATTGGCCAAATCACAATTGAATGTGGGCCACAGTGGATATTCTCTCATGTTTACAGCAGGATCCAATACTACACATCTGTAATGCTGCATTCTGCTGTGGAAAGTGCCATGATAGTGTGACAGGGAAATATATTTGCAAAACAGTTTTCTATGCTTTGCTCAAATATGCACACCCAAACCTCTCAACATTTCAAATGATCAAAGAAGGACACTTTTTTTAGTTGTGACTGGGGGCAGAGCCTAAAGCACAAATGTAACGTATTGATTAGACTGGACCTCACTTATCTATTTCTATTAAGTTTATATGATCAATATTAAATTAAAACTTGCAACAAGTGTAAAATACTAGCAAACTCCAGGTGTATATTTAATATTTATTATTATTACAATGCATTCAAATATGCAACACAAAACAGAGACAAATCTGAGAGGCACTCACAGCTCCAAAACCAGCACTCTCGGTACATGAATGTAGCAATAAGTAGAATGGAGAATCATTTAGCCATCAGAAAGACTTGCTCTAAATATTAACAATCAATGTTTCAGCCTCTCTTGGAGGTCTTTGAAATAGTAATATCATCAGCACACAACATCTTTATATATATAACTTAACTTGCATAGTTATGACTTGAATGATGTCATAGCCTCACTACCTTTATTAATGCAATCAAAAACTAAACCCACAAAATACCTGAAAAACAAAAAAGAAAACACCAATATCCCTTGTAATATTCTCAATACTAATCAACCCAACCAAAACACAAACCAGAAAATCAAAATTAAAAAATGAAATAAAAAAACAAAAAAATGACAAAACTTATGTAGGTATAGAAAGGGGTTGAGGATATATGCTACACTACAATTTACTGGAAAAAAACACAATAGTGCAATATCCCACTAGAGATCAATTTAACATAAAAGTTTCATCTCACAATAATCCAATTGCAGAGGAATATCAAAAGTATAACTGATTAGTTACCGTCATACCTGGGAAATCCCCAAAGCCCAACAAACCTGAAATAACGACATGACACCAATCTGGGTATAAAAAACTGGCCACAGCTTCTTTATTAAACTTAACAGGGAAAACCAAAACCAAATCTTAATTAACCAAAATACCAACTAGTACTTGCCTGCCCAACTTAGCCTAATACCCCTCAGGGGACCCTGTGCCCCTAGAGGCTCCTCCTCCTTCACCAACGTAGGAGGGCAAGCACTACCGCCACAAACGTGCGTCACGTGCGTTCCGCCACCAAAGCTATGGCCCTTGCAATGCTGTCCTTAATTGCATAAATAAACAAATTTAACCCAATTGGATTTAAGTGCACCCCATCTTTCATAAAATATCCCTCAACGTCAACTATTTCAAAGTCAACGTGCCTTATGGAGATCCCTCCATGCCTCATAACGAAACTCGACATTGCCTTGTTGACTCGCTTCCGACAGCTGTCCATCGTTGCCCCATCCATGGGAGCCCTCCACTTCCTACGCTGTATCATTTCTGACCAGACTATCACCAAACCCGGGAAGAGAGCCAACAAGCGCTCTATATCATGCTTCATTATCCTAATCAACTCCTTGATTGGCATGTTGCCTAAGTCATTACCCCCAGCGTCAACAAATAACACCTCGGGCCCCTCAAACATCCTGGCATACCCCGCTATATGGTCCACCAGCTTGTGCCACTTAAGCCCTCTAACCCCCAACTCCCGATCTGAAGGGAATCCCAGCTGCAAACCTCCATCCTTGATCCCAGCCTCCTTCCTGGTCCAGTAAATATACGAGTGACCCGTGAGCCACACCTGCCAGGTGGAACCTGTCATAAAGAAAGCCTTAATTACCAGTCACTAACTCTGGCCGAATATATGACCTGAAGCTATTAGACCACCATCTACCTATTCTCTTAACCCAGTTATCCCCCATAAGTGACCCCGCTGCCTCAGTTGCTGCCCCTATCCTAAACGAGTGCGACCCGAACTGTGATGGTGTTAACCCAATTCTACCCAATGTTACCTTGAGAACGGAAATGAACTGGAACTGAGATAAAGGACTCCCATCTTCGTGCATTAAGAAGGAACCCTGCTTCTTACCTCTAACTACCCTGAAACTAGTTACTAATTTACAAGGGCAGACTGCGAAAGAAATAGGATGCAAATAAATGGCAGACCCCTTACCATAAATGTCGGTCTTCGACCGTCTAACCCATATAACCAGTGAATGACCCAAATCTTCTACATCCTGATCCTGAAGACCTCCCATAACTGTCTTGCTCCGGCTTACCAGTTCGCTAATCCGAAACGCCCCAAAGAAAGCGAGCAAAAACGCCGTCTGAAACAATAGCACCTCGTACTCAGATTTGCAAATTCCACCTAGCTCACCATATAAGGATTGCAAAACTGCAAATGATATAGGCCTCCTCACATCCTTTTTTTTTTGGTCCCCCGTCTCATTCCCTTTAAAGCCTGCCTCACACAGAATTTTTTTGTGACATCTGGCCTCCCCTGCAGCTTCAACATGAAGGCCAGGGCTATTATCTTTCTACCTACCACGGACGGGGATATTCCCCGCTCCTGGCACTGCAGCATGAACGCGATGAGGGTACTCAGATCATTTACCTCACCGCCACTCTTTCTGGCTAACTCTTCCCCAAAAGCTTCCCACTCCAGCCACACTTTCTTATAACCCATCCATGTGGTTGGTGCCAGCGAATTCTTTATCAACTCCCCTAGCTCCACGCTCCCATGCTCCATAAGTGGCATGGTAATGGGATTCCTCGCTCTGGGACGCCGATGGAGCCACCTGCCGGAAACGATCCCACTGTGACCGGGACAACTCATCTGCTATCACATTTTGAACCCCAGGTACATGCTTTGCCCTAAAGTTAATGTTACACTGCATGCACCTAAGAACCAACTGTCTGATCAATCTTATCACCGGCAGAGAGGAAGCCGACAGTGAATTGACCGCCTGCACCACCCCCATGTTGTCACAATGAAATATCAGCTGCTGGTCTCTAGGCTGATCCCCCCAAATAAACATTGCGATCACTATAGGAAAGAGTTCTAAGAATGCCACATTTTTAGTTAGCCCTATTGCAACCGACTCCGGCGGCCACTGCTCAGCGCACCATTGCCCCCTTAAATAGGCCCCAAATCCGACTCTACCCGCCGCATCCGTAAAAACGTCTATCTCCGAGTTGCTGACGGGAACTGCAGGGATAAAACATCTCACATTAAAAGAATCCAAGAACCTTAACCACACTTCTAAATCCTCCTTCATATCCATGGTGACCCTAATAAAGTGATGAGGCTGTTTAACCCCAGCAGTCGCCAGCGACAAGCGCCTAGAAAAAATCCTTCCCATAGGAATTATCCGACAGGCAAAGTTTAACTTTCCTATCAGAGATTGAAGGGCCTTAAGGGTCACTTTCCAGGCTCCCTGTGTTTCCCCCATTCTGGCCCTGAGATCGGTTATTTTATCGTCCGGCAGACGACACTCCAACCTCCCTGAATCAATTGTAATTCCCAGGAAGCTAAGCACTGTACATGGACCCTCGGTCTTTTCTCTCGCAATAGGGATCCCGAAGTCTTTCGCTACGGACATGAACACGTCCATCAGCTCTTCACATACCTGAGAACCCCCCTGTCCGACAAAAAGGAAATCATCTAAATAATGGACTAGGGAATTGGATCCTGACTTGACCTGCACCACCCATTGAATAAAGGAACTGAAAGCTTCAAAATACGCGCATGATATAGAGCATCCCTTAGGCAAACACAAATCGACATAATAGTTGCCTTGAAAGTGGCAACCTAGTAGATGCTGACTCTCCGCGTTTACCGGAAGCAATCTGAAAGCAGACTCAATGTCTACCTTTGCCAATCGGGCGCCCCTGCCTGCTAACCAAACGAGCTCCAAGGCCTGATCAAATGGGGTGTACCTAACCGCTGACAAGTCCTGACCTGCTGATTTTAAATTAGGGGGAACGAACAATAGCTCAGGAAAAGTCTTAAATGGAATAGAAAAACCGCCGTCAAAACCAGCACGGATCAACTCCGCCTTTTTAGCGTACCCTATTCGCCTACCGTACATTTTTAACCAGGGAAGCATCATTTCTAGCCTGATCGGCGTTCTCACCTTTGGAAGCGGGCTCAGACTGCCCTGCAGTTCCACGCAATTTCTTGAAACACCGGAACAGAGGGTGTGGATGCCCGCATTCTGAACACTCGTGCCTGAATCTGCAGGCAGATCCCCATTTGCATGAGCTTTCGTTGTATAGGAAACAACATCCCTTCTTAACCGAGCTGGCGACCTGCTGCTGCCTATTACCGGACCCACGAAAGGACTGAGCCGCTCTGAGTGGGGTGACTATCTTCATCCATATGCCTACCTCCCTATCATCCCATCTCATTTCCTCCCTAACCGCCATCCTCTGCCTGAACTGTTCGTCATACGCCCACCAGGCCTTCCCCCCGTATGTCCTATGGATGCTGTCTATTTCGTCCTGGTAGCAGAATAGGGCACAGCAATATTCTGGATTCCTTTCCCCGACTATGCTTGCCAAGATTGGGAACGCTTGCGACCAATTCGCGAAGGTTTTTGGGATTCTCCTAAACCTACGCTTTCTCTCATCCTCTTCTTTTTTGCCCTCATCCCGGGATGAGTCCTCCTTAACTTCAAAATACTGATCCAGCGGCAGCAAGGAAAATATTTCTATAAACTCCCGCTTCCATATCCTATCTTTTAGATCCTGAGCTACGTGAACTCCCAGAGGGCCTATCCTGCAGAGGGTGGGGGCTGCTAGCGCCGTATCCGCTACCACGATAGATGATGCCAAATCACTCTTACCTTTTTTCTGGCTCTCCCCCGCACTCTCTGCCTGCCCCCTTCCTGCATCTACCAGCGTTGCTGGGACCCATGCCTGCGCCGCTGACTTCCCTCCTTCTAACTTAGACAACACAGTCCTCAGGAGCTCCACTATAGTGTCTGATTGCGTTTCTTGTATTGATTGTGCTGTGTGTGTGCATGAGCCGTGTGCAAGGCACTCACCTCCAGAGTTAGGTGTTGCGACTTTCCTGCACAACTCCGCCGGGATAGCATCGCACCGTGCGGCCACTGAACTTTATGGTTTGCCGTCGCCACTCAGCCGGCGTGTCGCTGCCGCTCGTGCTGATGACATCTGCGAACCTGTATAAAAGGCTGAGGACCTGTGTGATTGGTACACATGAAACATTCCTTGCCTCCACCCCAAGGCCCTTTCCAGCCTGCGGGGCTCATCCCTGCCACTTCTCCTGCAGTGTGACTTCTGTGAGTTCTCCTCTCGCCGCCTTCCACTCCTGATCCTAACCCTAGTTCTACCAGGGGAGTAGCGTCTGCCTTGCCTTCCTCCATCTACTACCCCACTATCCGACCTCTCGTCTGGGGATGAAGTGTCATACCTCCCAAACTGCTCGTCGCTCTTTGCGTCCTCCAAATACCCTGCAGCTGCCACTCCAGCCCTGGGCTCTATAGAAACTTCTCTCCTTGCCTGGCTTACACGTGAACCAGGCCCCTCCACCAGTGGGGCCCTTTTGCGCCCATTCCCAGCTTGGGTTCCAGCCTGTAACCCCTTACCACCTGGCCTTGTTGTGACAGGATTAACCCGGCCGTCCCCATCAGGTTGTCTGTCCCCTGGGCTCCTCTGGTTGCTGAATAATCCATCTGCCTGGGGGGGTGCCTGCTGCTGGCTCCTAATTCTCTGTTCTAGGGCCCTGGCTCCCCCCCAGGTAGCTCCCTTCCCAGGCCTATGACCCTCCTGCTCCTAGTGAGCATACCCACCAGCCTGGGTTGTGGCTGGTCCACACCCCCAGGTGGCACTGCCTCTCTTTGGGCTTGCTGTCTCTCAGACCCAGCATCAGACCTCACTGCTGCGGCTGACCTAGTACCTGTGATGATCACAGACCTCAGATCCCGCGGGACCCGTAACTCACCCTTCCTGCTGTCAGCGCTGTCCCTGCTGTCCTCCGCCGTCCTCCGCCGAGCCGCCGGAAGTGACGCTGACGTCACTTCCGGTCGTGCCATTTTCTTCCCGCCAAGCCTCCTGGAGCCACGTGCCAGCTCCTGCTGCCGGACCACATGTTGTGCCTTCTCTGCAACTCCCAGCCGGGGTACCTTCAGCCCGCTGGATGCTTCCTCAGCGTGCCTCTTCGCCCGCGACTTCCCTCAGGCCCAGCATCGTTCAGACCAGCAGGAGGGGCCGGCTGGCACACTGAAGGGGCTGATGGACCAAGGCTAAGTCTTGCCGGAGGCCTGGTTCTTCTGGACGAACGATGACAGGCCTCTTGAGGTAGGATGGCCGAGGTGGATGGAGGGGAGGGAGATAGGTGAAGGAGGGGGGATCCAGGAGGAGGGGAAGGGGGGGAATTGGGGATATCAGGGGATGGTTCCCTACTATAAATAGGAGGAGGGGTAGGTGGGACCATAGAGGGGGAACTATCCCTAGCAGGGGTAACTCTGGGGATGGAGGCCACTAACGCTGACAGCCAATCCTGGCCTTTTTCAGCTGCAGTCTCCCTAATCTGACCTAGCAGAGACTTCATGTCTGCAGATTACATTATGGGTAAATGGGGGATATTAGACTGTCACACTACTCACAACTAACCTACAGCTCTTTGCTTAGGCTCATATGTGCTCAACTGCCACACACATCCCCTTACAAAACCTCTGCTGAAACCCCTCCTCTCTCCCCTCTCTACCAATCAGAAACCACTCCTATCCTTTGCTTCCTTCTCTGGTCACCAACCCACTCCCCTTCCACTTCGCTCTGCCGTGGTTTCAAAGAACATTGCATACATTTACAGATCCAATCAATAGTTCCACAATGTGCCAATAATAGATACTACTAAAGTAATTGTGCAACTATGTCAGTTACTGTAATATCAAACAGCCCCACCTTGTTAGACACATGTAGATATATATGGTAGAAGCACATTATCCATGTTGTATCCATGTTATACATCAAAATATCATTATCTAAAAATGCAGCTAGTCATGAAATAAATCATCATAGAAAGTATATCACATATTATAATTGTCAAACTGCGAGATGTCGTCACGCTTTTAGAGCTTGCAAAGCGAGCTTGCAGAACTACCTCTCGAAGCGAGGGCCGCATTTGCAGAGGTGGAGGCTCCCACATAAGCTGCAATGAGCCAAAGGCTCATTGCAGGCCGCAAATGCGGACCCTCGGTAGAGGCTCTACGGTAACTTAATCTCAGTAAAAAACAACCCAGAAAAGTGAGACTTAGAAAAAAAAAATATGACCCACGAGATAAAAAAATAAAAAAATACAAGGTCGCAAAAATACGAAGTTAACGGCCGTACCTCTTACATTGAAAAACACCAAAAACACTGAAAAGCTGGAACGTCTGGGAGTGAGGTTGCATGTAAATTTAAGTTGAATTTAAGCAGTTTCGGCACTTGAAAATCGGCTAAGCAAGAAAAAAAATGGAAGCCGTAATAAATGAAAACGAGGCTACACGACCCCGAGGCGCCCAAAACCACGCCAAGGACGTACGACTTATACCCAGGCACGTACAAGGTACAAAATACACTATTAGGAAGGACAAAAAATGCTTGCGAGGCTAGTAAAACATAGAATACCGCCGTCATTTTACAGCACTAACTTGCAAATCAAAACATTACAATTCTGAAATGGAGGCTTTCCCGCCTAAAACAACGGTTTGGTCTCGCGCACGTAGCCTATATATACTACACACTTGCCACATTGCTGACACTTTCTCCTCAGGGGATGACTTGACATTTTCTGCTCCCGGAAAATCCAAAGAGATTGTTTGCTCTTCAGGATATTGATTGCTGGCTATTCATTATAAATAAGTAAAGTATATTAATACATTTTTTTAATTAATTATTAATTTAAATAAAAAATATATAAAAAATATTTTCCACTGCACTAATTTTTTTTTATAGTTTACACTGTATTTATATATCTTTCATATGCTTAGCTATTTCTAATACATGTATTCATTTATTACGTAATTATTAATGTACAGTAATAATTCATAATTACTTAAAAAAAAAAAAAATGTATACTTCACGAAGAAAAAATTATATTTTACACTGCAGTTATATATATGTATTATGCTTACCTCTTTATCATACATTTATTCATTAATTAATTTATTAATAATGTCAAATTCATTGATTAATTACTAATTAGAAAAAAAAATTTTTTGCCCACTGCACTAAAAAAAATAGCTCTTTTACACTGCTGTTAGATATCTGTATTATGTTTAAGTCTTCCTAATACACTTAGGGCCTCATTCTATTAGCGGCCGCAGCCGTTGCGGGGCCGCAAGGACCGGCCGCAAGCTATTCTGCTATTCTATTCCCTTACGGCCGGAGGCTCCAGCAGGCTTGCGGCCGGTGCCTTGCTATCTCTTGCGGCCGCTCGCGCCGGAGGAAAGCCTTTGATCTAAAACGGCCGCAAGAGATTTGCAATTCAATTGCTCCGGGAAACCTCTCTGCAAGGCTAAAAGCGAGCCGCAGCTTACTTGCAGGAAAGAGGTCTCGCTAGCACCAATTAAGCACATAAAATAGCTCAAATAAAGCCATCCTGCACTTTGAGAAGACTATAAAGGGATTTTAGGTGTTAGAAAAATAGCACATAATTATCCTGTACTCAAATCCGTAAAATATTTTATTTTTAATATCCGTAAAATATCCATGTAAAAAGTCCAGCCGGAAAATAAACAGTTAATTTGAACTCGGGTTTGGGCAGATGTGCAAGCTTGAGAGTGGGTTCCTTTTAATCCTCATGTCCCCCAATATGATCCCTAGCATTTACAGAGCTGTACAGTGCAGGCTTGAATTTATTTTTGAGTTTTTATATTTCACAGCTTACGGCCGGTTCCAAGATATGCGGCCGGCCGTAAGATGAGATCCTTGCGGGGCCGTATAATAGAATCGCGAGTTAACTGAACCCCCGCAAGGAATCGCAGCCTTACGGCCGATTTACGGCCAATAATAGAATGAGGCCCTTATTCATTAATGTCAATTATTCATTCATTAATAATTACAATATTTTACACTAAACGTATATATCTGTATTAATGCTCACTGCATGACAGCAATAGGACCCTGAAATAAAGTAAATGGATATTTTACACTGCAGTTACAAATAAGGAAATTTTGTTGTGCACTTACTTCAATACATTTATTATGCTCTAAGACCTCAAAAAAATAATATTTAGCACTGATTTTACTTAAATTACTTTATTATGCTCTGACACCTTGGAAAAATATATATTTTACACTGCAGTAAAAAATATATACTTTGCATTGCAATTACTTACATGATTTTAATATGCTCTGGACTAGTGATGTCGAGAACATCAAATTTTGGGTTTGCGAACAGCGAACGCAAACTTTACCAAATGTTCGCAAACGGGCGAACATCGGCAAACCCCATAGACTTCAATGGGCAGGCGAATTTCTAAACCCACAGGGACTCTTTCTGGCCACAATAGTGATGGGAAAGTTGTTTCAAGGGGACTAACACCTGGACTGTGGCATGCCGGAGGGGGATCCATGGCAAAACTCCCACGGAAAATTACATAGTTGATGCAGAGTCTGGTTTTAAGCCATAAAGGGCATAAATCACCTAACATTCCTAAATTGTTTGGAATAACATGCTTTAAAACATCAGGTATGATGTTGTATCGATCAGGTAGTGTAAGGGTTACACCCGCTTCACAGTGACAGAAAAAATCTCCCCGTTTAATGCAACGCAAACAACCGCAAACAGTCCCTTTGCACAACCGCAAACTCCCCATTTGCACAAGGTTGGATACCAAGCTAGCCATGTCCTGTTCCTTGTCCTCACTGATGTCATTGAAGGTCTCTTCCTCCACCCAGCCACCAAGGGTCCCGAAAGGTGACAACAAGCCCCCTGGGATGCCTGCTGGGTTTGGTCTTCCACCTCCTCAAAGCCACCTTCCTCCTCTGACTCCTCTTCTTCAGACTCCCAGAGTCTGGGGGCTTCCACTGCCCAGCATGGAATATTATACACAGATCAGAGTCTGGGGGCTTCCACTGCCCAGCATGGAAGATTATACACAGGTCAGAGTCTGGGGGCTTCCACTGCACAGCATGGAAGATTATACACAGGTCAGAGTCTGGGGGCTTCCACTGCCCAGCATGGAATATTATACACAGGTCAGAGTCTGGGGGCTTCCACTGCCCAGCATGGAAGATTAAACACAGGTCAGAGTCTGGGGGCTTCCACTACCCAGCATGGAATATTATACACAGGTCAGAGTCTGGGGGCTTCCACTGCCCAGCATGGAATATTATACACAGGTCAGAGTCTGGGGGCTTCCACTGCCCAGCATGGAAGATTATACACAGGTCAGAGTCTGGGGGCTTCCACTGCCCAGCATGGAATATTATACACATGTCAGAGTCTGGGGGCTTCCACTGCCCAGCATGGAAGATTATACACAGGTCAGAGTCTGTGGGCTTCCACTGCACAGCATGGAAGATTATACGCGTTGCCTCTGTCTGCGGTATTATAAGGTGTGTACTGTTAAGTAGTACTATTCCTATCGGTTTAATCCCTGTTACGTCCACTATCAGGGGACATGTATATGGCATGGATTTTTGGAAGCGGGAGATGGAAAAAGCTGCTTGGTCGGTCCTCCCACTTCAAATTTGAGCCACGTATTCCATGCTTGGGAGCCGTCACCAGGTTTACCCAATGCGCAGTGCAGGTGATATACCTGCCCTGACCATGCTTTGCAGACCAGCTATCAGTGGTCAGATGGACCCTTGCCCCAACACTGTGTGCCAGAGATGCCATTACTTCCTTTTGCACAGGTTGGGGATTGCCATTTGTGCAAAGAAATTTCGTCCGGGTACCTTCCACTGCGGTGTCCCAATAGCTTTTTGAACACCTCAGACTCCACCAGCTTGTATGGTAAAAGCTGGCGGGCTAAGAGTTTAGACAAGCCAGCTGTCAGTTGCCGGGCAAGGGGGTGACTTTGTGACATTGGCTTCTTGCGCTCAAACATGTCCTTGACAGACACCTGACTGTGGGCAGATGAGCAGGGGCTGCTCAGGGCGAGACACGGAGTGGCGGATGGTTGAGAGGGGGCAAGCAGGGCAGCAGTGGTTGACGTGGCTGAAGATGCTGGACCAGGAGGAGGATGGCGGCTTTGACTTTGTGTGTTGCTTGTACTCATGTGTTGATCCCATCGGCGTTTGTGATGTGAAATCATGTGCCTTCGCAAAGAAGTTGTACCTAGGTGGGTGTTGGACTTCCCACGACTCAGTTTCTTTTCGCACAGGTTGCAAATGGCATCGCTGTTGTTACAGGCAGACACACCAAAAAATTGCCACACTGCTGAGCTCTGCAATGACGGCATTCTGGTGGTGGCAACAGCATGCGTTGACTGGCGTGCTGTCTGGCTGACCCCGGGTGCCGATGCATGCTGTCTGACTGTGCCACTAGCTACTTGCGACGACCTCTCCCTGCTTCCAACTCGTCTCCTCCTCCTCTCTATCTCCCCATCTGAACTTTTCTCCTGTTCTTCTTCTCTTATAGCGGGCACCCACGTGACATCCACGGACGCATCGTCATCATCAACCGCTTCACTTGCATCTGACAACTCAACAAAGGAAGCAGCACCGGGTACAACATCATCATCATCAGACCGTACGTCCATGTGTGTAATGCTGCCTGACTGGGACATATCCCTGTTATCTACATCCTCTGACACTAATGTTTGCGCATCACTCATTTCTTCCAAAGGATGTGTAAATAACTCTGCTGACGGATCAAGTGAAGCGGCTGTGGTGCTAGTGTTGGTGGTGGCGGCATGCGGGCGAGTGGTAACTGGAGAGGTGCCCGAAGCTAAGCTGGAGGAGGATGGTGCGTCTAGGTTCCGAGTGGAAGCTGTAGAAGATTGGGTGTCCTGTGTTAGCCAGTCAACCATGTCCTCAGAACTTTTCAAGTTCAGGGTACGTTGCCTCTGAAAACTGAGCATTATTCTAGGGCCAAAGGGAATCACAGCACCACGACCACGACGGCCCCTGCTGGGTGGCCTGCCTCTGCCTGTCATTTTTTTTTCGATTAGTGGTACTATGCGTGCAAGCTACTGTGGCACCAGATATGAGTGTCACTGTGCACTGGCAAAAGTTGGCAGAGTAGATGCAATAGGCTTCACACACACGCCTTTAGGCAGGCAATTGCTATTTAATCGATTACAGTCAAAAAAGTGTTGTTTTATGTCACTGTACACTACGGTTGCACCAGATATGACGTATCACTGTGCACTGGCAAAAGTTGGCAGAGTAGATGCAATAGGCTTCACACACACATGCCTGTAGGCAGGCAATTGCTATTCAATCTATTACAGTCAAAAAAGTGTTGTTTTATGTCACTGAGCACAATATAAGCTGTGAGCCTGACACAGGCAGGCAACTGAAATTAGATTACAGGAAAAAAATGGTTGTTTTCAATGTATGTTACACCACCAGGTATGAGTAGTGAAAATAAGCACAATATAAGCTGTTAGGTGTTAGCCTGTCACAAACACACGCTGGGAGTCAGGCATAGATTACACACAAAAAATTATAAAATAAAATAAATGATGTTCAAAGTTTCCTCAATGATAAAGTATAGGGGGCGAACCGAAAAGCACATGTGTTCGCCGTTCGCGGCGAACGCGAGCATGCGAAAATCGCCGCGAACAGTTCTCCGGCGAACTGTTTGGGACGTCACTACTCTGGACCTACAAAAAATGTATATTTTACACTGCAGTAAAAAATTATATATTTTACACTGCACTTATATATTTGTATAAATGCTCATTGCCTGACAGAGATAGGACCCTCAAAACAGGTACAGATTTAAATCAGTTTATTATGCTCTGACACCTGATACATTTCATATTGATGCTTAGGTCTTTATGTTTTGCATGTATGCAAATTAAACATGATACTTTCATTAATTAATGAATTAATTGAATACAAACATTAACAATGCTTTTCATGTCATTTTACAGTTTGCTCATCTCTGTGAACACTGGACCTGAATGAACACAGACTCTGAGCTCTGTAGCATTTCATCTGCAATTACATCACCATTACAGGTATATGATTTAATGATGCCCTTCTTTATGAAAACGTGATTAAGTATTTTGCTTTTGCATTGATGACATTTATTGATTAATTAATTCATGTATGTACAATAAAAATACATTATATATCTTACAGATTTGAAGACAGAAATGAATACAACTTCAACACCATCAGAAAGTGGAAAGGAAGTTAATCCTTTAATAATTTAGGTTAACTAAGAAAAAATGTTAAGAATGTGCTCATTCATGTTGTTTGCTATACAAGAAAAAATTACAATTGAAACTAAAACTAATGTATTTACAATTCCATTAAAATGGCGGATAACGCAGATCAAAGAAAGAACGGAAAAGAAGAGCAGCAAGGGAACAGAAGCAAAGATGGAGAGATGCACAGTCGCCTGAGACTTCCAAAAGACTAAGGGCCTCATTCTATTAGCGGCCGCAGCCGTTGCGGGGCCGCAAGGACCGGCCGCAAGCTATTCAGCTATTCTATTCCCTTACGGCCGGGGGCTCCGGCAGGCTTGCGGCCGGCGCCTTGCGGCCGCTCGCGCCGGAGGAAAGCCTTTGATCTAAAACGGCCGCAAGAGTTTCGGCCGCAAGAAAGCCCCGGTTGCTATTCAATTGCTACGGGAAACCTCTCTGCAAGGCTAAAAGCGAGCCGCAGCTTACTTGCAGCAAACAGGTCCCGCTAGCACCAATTAAGCACATAATAAAGCCCAAATAAAGCCATCCTGCACTCTGATGAGACAATAAAGTGATTGTAGGTGTTAGCAAAAATAGCACAACATTCCCCTATCCTCAAATCCGCAATTTTTGTATTTTCAAATTCTTGTCAAATATCCGTGGACAAAGTCCCGAGGGCTTGGAGCACCTCAGACCCACAAAGGCTGCGGGATTAGCCTCCGTCAAGTCCGGAAATGGGTAAAATAGACCTATGGGTCGTAAAGGGCTAACTTACAAGTCGTAGCATAGAAAAGCCGCATCGATGTAAAAAAGAAGATGGCCGATGAGGCCAAAGCAGCACGTGGAACCGGTGGTGGGCCGCCACAAACCTTCACATACCCTGGTTGGGAGGCCACAGTCCGCGACATGATCCGGCCAGCGTCAGTCGTGGGCCTCCCTAGCCTGGTGGACTCCGGTTGGCCTGAAACCCTGCAATGTGAGTACCATGTACACCTTAACACCCTCATATGTACGCACATGTACCCCACACAGATAGATAACTGACGTTGAATTGCACTGTAAGATATCTGGTTGTGACTACAGATATATGAGGCTGCGAAAATCATGTAAATCCAGTGTAAAGAAATATACTTGTCAGAATTGTTATCAATGAAATATATGTCCAATACCTCCTCCCACAACTGATTATGATACCGTTTTGCAAATCTATTGATGTTACTGTTATGTTTGCTGTTGGTTCCCAGTGCATATAAAGCATACATGACAACTCTATTGCAATTGATTTTTTATTGTCATGAGTTCCCCTGTCACACTCTACTCCATGTTAAACTGGCCCATCCATAGCTGTTTGGCTTAACCCTCCTACTGCTTAGAATTCATGTACATTTTGATTATAGGTATAGCGGATGTATCCTGTTTTATGTGGGCATTTCAGTATGTGCTGGAAGAGTGCCGCCGCCGACTCTAGGGATGCGGCTGCGCTTGCGTCCCCATGTAGCCGTCAAAAATAGTTGGTACACCCAAAGCCCGTAACCCTCTAACCCTAACCCCCTAAACACCACTTTCTAACTCTAACCCATCCCCCCTAACTGTAGCCAGAACCTGAAACCCATAACCACTTACCTGGCCTGCTGGGCTGGCGTAGCTAGAGTCGTTGGTGGGGCACTTCCAGAGATGCGCACATATGCGCACATACAACAGGATAGGTCCGGTCTAGCTGGTACATCCCCATGAGAGTACATGTATGGATGTGCACACTGCAGCATATGCGGATAAAGACTCTGATGGACTGCAAGTTTGTGTTATGTAACAGCATAATCTGGACCATGTTACATTAACATGTTAACTCACATTGCTGAGGATTGGTCACAGATTGGTCTGTCTCACACACTGGCCAACAGATTCAGATGAGCACGTGTCCTAATTAACTGCAGTTGGCACACCGCACCAGCATTACATATAGCCATGGGCCCTTTCCTGTTATCTGACCGTGACTGCTGGTAGCAGCAGTGAGCAGCCTCTACATGTCACAGCATTTTCCTGGAGATTATATAATCATGCAGATTTAGTGGGTTATGGTGTTGTTAAGGTAAGGGGTTCGGATAAGTGTGAGGGCTAGTGCTTTTGGGCTTCTGTGTAAGTTGAAAATGATGTATATAACAGTGGCAGCGCCATCTATCAGCCCCTTGGTCCAACTGCTGCTGCCAGTAGTCGGTGTCACATAACAGGAAAGATCCCAGCCAGGATCCACAATACTAATGATGCAAATCAATTTTGATTGGCGTCAAACATTCACAGCCAATTACAAGTCACTCTGATCTCAGAGATATGGAAACAACAATACTCAAATAAAAATCTTGTCTCATTTCAGTACCATCCAGGCGTCCCCTGCCTCCGCAGGTTCCTGCACCTTCTGAAGATGCAGGACCACCTGCGTCAACTTCACCTGTAGCAGGGCCCTCCTATCAAAGTCCACCTGGGCCATCCACAAGGTGCCAGCAATTGCCTCCAGCCAGGATAATGGCACCGCCTGGCTCCCAGACAATGTGGGCTGGCCAAATGTGGGGCCAACCAATGTGGTCCCATTCCGGTTGTGCCCCCAATATGGCTTCCCAAACAATGCTGCCCTGGAGCATGGGCCCCTGGCAGGGCATGTGGCCCCCGCAGGACCAGCAGGCCACTGTGGCCACTCCGGCCCAACAGGCCCCGCAGGCCCAGACAGCCGCTGTGGCCACTCAGGCCCAACAGGCCCCGCAGGCCCAGACAGCCGCTGTGGCCACTCAGGACCAACAGGCCCCGCAGGCCCAGACAGCCGCTGTGGCCACTCAAGACCAACAGGCCCCGCAGGCCCAGACAGCCGCTGTGGCCACTCAAGACCAACAGGCCCCGCAGGCCCAGACAGCCGCTGTGGCCACTCAAGACCAACAGGCCCCGCAGGCCCAGACAGCCGCTGTGGCCACTCCGGCCCAACAGGCCCCGCAGGCCCAGACAGCCGCTGTGGCCACTCAAGACCAACAGGCCCCGCAGGCACAGACAGCCGCTGTGGCCACTCCGGCCCAACAGGCCCCGCAGGCACAGACAGCCACTGTGGCCACTCAGGACCAACAGGCCCCGCAGGCCCAGCCAGCCACTCCGGCCCCGCAGGCCCAGCAGGTGTCTCCCAGGCAGGACACACCAGTCAGCAGTGCCTCCACCCAGAGGACACAGTGGTCTGGGTTGCTGCCAGTTAGTCCTGCGCTGTCAGCGGCCCAGTGCCCGGATTTCCTGGCTCATCTCCAGCATGAGCGTGAGCAAAATCAACAGTTCATGCTGGAGATGAGACGCCATGATGCCAGGAAGCTCGAGGAGATGCGACGCAATAACGCCCGGAACTTCCAGGAGAGGAGACGCAACAATGCCCGGAACTTACAGGAGAGGAGACGCAACAACGCCCGGAACTTACAGGAGAGGAGACGCCATAATGACAGAGTCTTTGCTCAAATGACACTTCAAAATCAGCGGATGTTCCAGGAGGCGAGGCATCATAATCAGTTAATGGAGGAGTACGCCCGAAGGCCTGAAATGGCCCGAGAAGGCCAGCACCAAGACCGGGCTACCCCTTCCAACTCCCCACCTTCCACATCCCAGACCCTGTCCCCAGCATCCAGGCCAGAAGACCCTCCAAACATTAGAAGAGGTCGGGGCCGGCCTAGGGGAACATCTTCCAAAGGCCAGGAGAGCCAAGAAACACACAAGCGGAAGCGTAAATAGGTGAGAACATGTTCATGTTGCATATAGAAGCAATTGATGTCCAAGATGTATTGACGTTGAGGTGTTGCAGTCAATGCGTATATTGTTCTAATTGATGTCTTGTTCTTATCTCTTTAGGTTCCATTTTATTGATGTTCATGGATTTCTGCCTCCCATTTTTTTTTTTTTCGTAAATATTTGGGAAAGCAACATAAGATTAAACATTATGTATTGCTCACATTATCATTGTTTGTTTTCGTTTGTACTGTACCATGATTGGTAAACACCACATGAGTGCTACACATCAACGTTATTGGATTAGTACATATATCTTCCTTCAATATACCAGCCCTGTGTTAATGTAGGGTTGGGGTAACAGCCACTAGTGCAGCTGAGGGTGGAGGTAATATTCATGAGTTTGATTACAGTAACGGTGATGCATGATATTCATGTTCATGACACATGGATAGATTAATTCAGGGGAAATATCAAAAGTGAGTCCACCCCTAAGTGAAATTGGCGATTATTTTGTGTGGCCACCATTATTTTCCTGCACTGACTTAACCCTCATGGGGATGGAGTTCCCCAGAGTTTCACAGGTTGCCACTGGAGTCCTCTTACACTCCTTCATGATGATATCATGGAGCTGGTGGATGTTAGAGACCTTGCACTCCCTGTAATGGAGTTGGAACACGCAGTCCAATATCTCCGCTGGTATACGGTACAATATCCAAGAAGCACTACAGTCTCACCATTCCCAACCTGCAATATTTGCCCACACTCAATTGGGAGTCAAATGAATACAGACTTTATTTTGTTGCCCAGAAATATATATATACACATCTCTTCCCACAGGCAATACACACATCCCCCATAGTTGGCCACACAATACACATTGAGGGACAACAGGTGGGTCACACCTACCGGAGACTACCTGGCTACTTTGATACAATCAGACATTGCTTAGATCATCCTTCTTTGTTATGTCTGATAATGAAAACACTTTATACAATAGACTTCCTTATCCTATGATGAGTCTCTGTACTAGGATTATCTATTATGCCAAGGTCTGCAATAGTCTGGGCTAAGATTTTGCCGAGCAGAAACCAACATACATACAGTATAACAGTATGATCATATTTTAACCATAACCATAAAACAGGGTAAAACAGTGATGGGTTCCGTTACACTCCACATCTTCCATTTGAGGAGTTCCCCACAGATGCTCAATAGGGTTTAGGTCTGGTGACCTACTTGGCCAGTTCATCAACTTTTGACCTTCAGCTTCTTTAGCCAGGCAGTGGTCAGCTTGGAGGTGTGTTTGTGGTCGTTAGCATGTTGGAATACTGCCCTGCGGCCTGTTCTCCTATCTGAGGGATCATGCTCTTTCTCAGTTTGTCACAGTACATGTTTGCATTCATGGGTTCCCTCAAAGAACTGTAGCTCCTCAGTGCTGGCAGCATGCATGCAGGCCCAGACCAAACATATATGCATGTGTATAGATGTTTTTGCTAATATGTTGTGTGGATTCCCACTATATGCATTTACCTAATGATGTCAGATGCTGCCTCCCCTCTCTCTGCATCACTGTTTTGGTTCAAAATGATGGGTTCATCTCATATCAATGTTTTTGTGTTCGTTGTGACTTATCCATTTATCTCTGGCACTGGGGAGCTACAGTCCATTGAGGGAACCATGAATGAAAACATGTACTGTGACATACTGAAGCAGAACATGATCCCCTCCCTTGGGAGACTGGGCTGCAGGGCAACATAACATAACGACCCTAAACACACCGCTAAGACGACACTGCCTTGCTAAAGAAGGTAAAGGTGATGGACTGGCCAAGCTTGTCGACAGACCAAAACCATATTGAGCATCTGTGGGGCATCCTCAAACTGACGGTGGGGGAGTGCAAGGTCTCTAGCATCAACCAGCTCTGATGTATCATTAAGGAGTGGAAGAGGACTCCAGTGGCAACCTGGGAAGCTCGGGTGAACTCCCTGGCCATGAGGGTTAATGCAGTTCTGGCAAATAATGGTGGCCACACATAATTGACATTTCATGTCAATTTTGACATTTCAAATTAAGGGTGTACTCACTTTTGGTGACAATGGTTTACACATTAATGGCTGGGTATTGAGTTATTGATGGGTCCGAAAAATTACTTTACATTGTAGCAGAGTGTCATTTCTTCAGTATTGTCACATGAAAGGATGTACTAAAATGTTAACAACAATGTGACGGGTGTACTCACTTATGTTAGATACTGTGGCCCTCATTTAATTGCAATTTGGCCAATTGAATAGGGCTTGAAATAAGCACATAACATATATTCTCTGAAAAATGGTTGAGTTAGTAAACATCTCTACCAAATCAAGGTTTTCACTAACTAAAATCTGTTTGACACAATATATGTTCTGTGCTTATTTTGAGCCCCATTCAATTGGCAAAATCGCAATTGAATGAGGCCCTGTATGTTCACTATTAGGATGTGAGCCACTTACAGAAACCTGTCTCATTTGTCTGTTTCTGCGTCATATAGATTGTTAATACCAACCTTCCCTTATGTTTGAAATCAGTAATGCAAACACACTGTGAGAATTCTATTGACACCCCTAACTGATGGTGCAGAGCACAGATGTGGAGTCTGAAGGTCCTTTTATTGATGTTCCGGAAATGCTATGGTATCAACATTGACGAGGCAGACACAAACAACATCGCAGATAAATCATATTTAATATTTAACGAAATTAACAAGGCAAGCTTGCCACAAAGCCACAGGTTGACTAATCAACACAGGTATGCAAAGGATCATGGTGGAGGGGGGTAGGATACAAAATCCAAGTAACACAGGGAAATAGGGATATGAGAGCAGAATGCAGGCATGGAAAATTACATTGATATGGATGATCAGGGGATGTACAGTATATCAACCAACATTAGGCAATATAATAGATCTCATTATTGTTCCGACATATATATAACAGTCAATAAGGAAACACCATAATAATCCAGAATAAGGTGATATACATATGGGGAGAGCAAAATGTATGCTTGGGTGTTAAACGGACACTCTGATGCCACATCAGAAGTATAAGTGCTCAATCAGTGAATGCTATGAGCCCATAACGTCAGTTCTCACGCAACAATAAGCAGCACATAGATAACCTTGGTCAAAAAGATGGTGACCTGACCAGGACCATATCAGTCAGATGTTACTTATTGCAGAGAACTCACAACAAACCAGGCAATATCAGTGATAGTTTGTTCTCTGATTGAGCATCTATACTCACTGTTGTTGAATATGCATAACTGAAGATTAACGTAACCTCCTTAACTGTTAAGTCCCAAGCCTGGATTTACTCTTCCCCATATGCACAGGGAGGGTCACATCAGCACTGAAGAAAAGATCTTGAAGGGTTGGTGCTGCAGGCTTCACAACAGTCCAAGTAGAGGAGAGGATAGAATGTCTAAACCAATAGGTACCTGTGAATCGAGATAGACTATATGAGCATACACATGCTGTGGATATACCAGGAACATCAGCTGACAGATGTCACATCACATCTGCATTGTATAATGAAATTGTCTCGTGACACATATCGGCTATTCAGTCAAGGTCATCAGATATCAAACTGGATCCAACAAAGCAATGAAACGGACACATGCACATACATGAGGACATTGACATGACCACGGAATGTCAGGATGTTTATCGTCATGCCTTGTTCTGACCGGGATCTGGAATACAAACACACAAATAATATATTAGTGGAAACCTTACATATGCCATATGAGCAGCCACCAACAGATGTAGGTATGTCGGCACACGTTAGGCATTGGGATCTCGTACAAGCTAACCATCTGTACGATGATAATGATGGCCCAGACTAATTTGTCCTGATGTGGGAATATTAGGATTAGTCGAATTCTCATTTATTTGTATTGTGCAAACATATTCCGTAACGCTGTACAGGAGAGAAGAACCCGGACATATACAGTATGTAATATTGACAACGCAAGAAAATGGAGGGCCCTGTTTGGAGCGTAAAGTCTGTTGATAAATGATTTGTTCACAAAGGCCCACACAAGATTAGAAAATCACCACTTCCAAGTTAAAGGTAATGGACATGGGGAAGAGTAGATAAGGAATAGCAAGGTTAATAAGTAAGTGAGAGATACATAGGAAGGAGGTTGTGTCAAGTAGAAAGATATGCATTAGTCGGAGAGGAAAGGGATCAGATGTAAAGTGCGATGCACTATTTTGTAATAAGGTATCTGCCCCATGTGGACAGATAATGTAATCTGCAGATGGGACAGTCAGGAGACACATAGTTTAACCACAGCTTGAGTAGGATTAGGTGATGGGCGAATAAAAGGAGAGAGGTGGGCATGAGAGTTGAAATGAAAATGATGCAGACAAAAAGTGGAGAAGTAAAGAAGAGTCTGAGGAAAAGGCAGGGGATGTGAGGAAGAAGACAAGAGAAAACATAGTGGAAAGGGTTAATTGGGATAGTTAGCAGAAGACTTGTGTGACTTAATAAATTAAGGGTAAACAGGGATGGAGAGAGAGAGAGAGAGAGAGAGAGAGAGACACCAGTGCATCCTATAATAGAAAGGGAAGATCACAACTATCACACATTGTTCGGACATCTACATGTGGTTCTCTACCTTGGATAGATCAAGTGGAGTATTCAACGAAGAGATCTGTTCCCCCAGGACACGTCTGCATGGTCCGATAAACATTTCGGACCGCTTCAGCAATACATAGGGGATGTCTTGGGGAAAAAGAAAGTTAGGCCTACATTAATGGAGTTATTAGTCATTTCCTCTCATGCATACATGCACATGTTTCCCGCAAATACTCACTTACAATGTAGACGCCATTGATGTAGCTGATGTTCTGTTGCTGGCAAGGTTGTTTCCCATGTCTGTGTGGGTAAACAATGTGTTGACACACGGCAACAGTTCTGTAATGGCAATATGATGAGATGAGTCACACAATCCATATGATATATTGCACAATGATTCCTAGTTAACACATCCTTGAGACTATTCCTGTTATCTGACTGAGAATGCTTTTACCAGCATTCGCTGACAAAGAACAGGGGTCATCCCCTCTTTGCATCACATGAGGTACATTTCTTATGGTTTACAGTATGCTGTTATGTTCATATATCCAGATTGCTAGGAATTGCATTGACCTCCATGGGATGTGGAATAGCATGATGAGACAATGTGAACATTACTGTTCTGGGCAGATGTTTTCAAATACGATTGTGAGGCCTATATACATTGACATTGTGGAATACATCAGACTATCCTTTAGCTTAGCTTCTTGAGGTTGGCAGATATCAATATATATGATGTGTATGGGAATGTGCGCATACTTACCAGTAACGGATATCAGAGCAGGCTGTATTTGATCCAGTATGAAGAATGCGTCACAAGACATATGTTACATCACAAAGCTATCCTCTACTGTGGACTGTTGGATATTCTGGAAGACAATGGGGAAGGAGAAAAGAGATGTATTAGTAACCATAAGCCATGTACATTTGAGTTGGTTGTAATTAGTTTCAGACTTACATGGGAAGTACTCACGAATGACGTGGGCACGTAGTTGTGACCCCTGAACGTTATCCCCACCATCTGGAGGTACTGGACGCTCCGCCGGTTCAAGCGGAGCATCATCAATGTTCCCCAGACAGTTTGCCTGTACTGCTATATTGTGCAGAATACAGCAGGCCATGATGATGTGACAAACCTTCCCTGGTGTATACTGTAGCGCCCCGCCAGTGGAATGTAAACATCTGAAGCGCATCTTCAGGAGTCCAAAGGTGCGCTCTATTACATTCCGGGTTCTGGCATGGGCCGCATTGTACCTCTCCTCCCCCTCTGTGCGTGGATTGTTCACAGGGGTCAACAACCACGGCAAACACCTATATCCTGCATCACCTGAAGGAAACAAAAATGGGAGATGTAGATATGAATGGGAGTTTGTGCTGCTCGTTAAAGCATCTGTAAATATACGCAATGATTAATGTGACGTTAGTTTAGGGATCTCTGGCTTGGAACTTCATACTCCTATGACCACGTCACATCGGGTTAGGCACAGCAACAAGCTACGATGCAATGGCTCAGTCGGCACACCTTCTTTATGGCGCAACAATGGAATAACATTACAGTGGAACATTATGTATATTTTAGGGGATCCTTTATGGGTACTCACCCAGTAGCCACCCAGGTGGAGCTTCTCCAGACTCAAAATAAAGAGGGGTGGATGACTGACGCAGGATATGGGCATCATGAGTACTTCCCGGGAAGCCGGAAACCACATTTTGTATGCGCATGTCTGCATCACAAACAGCCTGTACATTGATGCAATGATAGTGTTTGCGATTTCGGAACATGGCTTCTTGCTCTCTAGGAGGTATCAATGCTACATGTGTACAATCTATAGCACCGAGCACATTGGGGATACCTCCCATTCGAAAGAAATCTGCTTTCACCTTCAAGATCTCTTCCCCAGTGTGGGGAAAACTGATGTATCTGGCAGCTTTCGGAACGATAGCATGGAGGAATGTGCTCAGGCACCTTGAAAGGCTTGCTTGAGACATTCCTCCTACTATGCTAGCAGTGTTCTGAAAACTACCAGATGATAGGATGTGTATGGCGGCTAACATCCGTGTCATGCCTGGGATGGCTCTATTGGTCCGTGAGGAAGGCTCCATGTCCTCCCTCAGGACCGCATAGAGCTCCTCCAGGCGGGCACGGGTTAGCCTAAAATGCTCATACACTTCCACATCAGTTAACCCCTCTAATGTGACTCTGTCCCTGTACACCCTGGGTGCACGAAGCCTCCTGGCCGGCTCCTGGGCCTGCTCACCCCCCTGTGGGTCTGGCTGTGCAGGAGCCCCCACTTCATGTGCCACACCCTCTAGGGGTCTCTCATCTGGCACCCCCATCAGCTGATCACCCACATCAAGGTCCTCCTCCCTGTCTGCAGGTGCCCTCATATCCCCCTGTCCCTGTGCCACTGGAGCTCTCTCCCCTAACTGACCCCCCACCATGACCCTAGGCATGTCCTGTGATGAGCCACTTGCCTGGCTTGGTTCCGGACCACCATGGATTGCATCAGCACGCTCACCCACATTCACTCCCAGCCGCCCCTCTCTGTCACGCCTCAGCCACTCCACAGTCGCACGCCTGACATCCCGGTTTCCACTCTGCAACATTCGAAACAAATATCCATTCCTACGACACTGCGCTCTCCTCACATACCTATACGCTGTACTCATGTTGCTGCTATCCATGATGGTTCAGACTTGCTAATTCATGGATGATGGTGTGGTTATATAGCTTGCTAATTACCCCAGCTGTGATTATCCGAGTTGATTTCACAAATGGAAAAGCTCACTGGTGTATCTAAGCTTCATCATGTTATGAAGTTCCCTGATTATGGATTGGTTGAGCCATTTTAATTAGTAACCCCTAATATTCTGGCCCACATTTGAATTTGGGCCCATGCTCCATGATCTATGTAATGTGGCGTGAAAATATATACAATATTTGTGTTCAAAAATCTAGATGTGATAAAAGAGATGTAAATCAGATAATGTTGATATGTTTAGGGGACACATTCTATTCTTTCTGAGTGCTAAAGGGTTAATTTGGCCGCCATTTTGAGGATGTACATGACACCAAAAAAATCTCTTTTATTAACATATTTGATAATTGTGGATTGTTTTTACAGTAATTCGAATGCCTTTTATTGCTTCCTTTACACTTTTAGGGCCCTTTCAGCCCTGTTTCATTACAATGCCGTAAGTGCATCGTGTGGACTTCAACGGATGCGGCCGTAAATTAAATCTAGCCAGGCGTGAATCGCGGCCTTCCGAATGTAGGAAGGCCGTGACGTTTAGGCGCGCACGCAAGCTGGAAGGGGGACGGACTAGCCGCGCCCGGCACGAACCATCCAATAGCGGAATCACGCATCGCGCCACAGGTCGCACAGCCAATCACTTACGGGATAGAGCATTTGATTGACAGTGGGAGTGAATAAATAGGAATGACACGCACCCACGCCTCGACTGTGTTGTGATTTCGGACGAAGTAGCACGCGGTTCCAGGAGCTAGGTGGTTGAGAGTAGGTAAGTTGCTTTATTATCGAGTCGCGGTTTAAGTTCTTTTTACGGGAATCCGTTACTACATTTACGGATGCCGATGTAAAGAAGTACAATTGTGTTTTTGGCTTGTTTATAGGTGTTTGGAGGTAGTTTGGAGAGTTTGGGAGTTTATATCCGGCCCATAGGAGTTTGGAGGGAGGTAAGTTGCATTGTACATGCTTTTCATCCTATAAAGCTGTCTTTTATTTGTATGTTTTGCCAATTTTTATATTTACTGAATACACTGGTGAGAGGTACAATTGTGTTTTTTGCTTCTTTATAGGTGTTTGGAGTATTTTTGGTTGTGTGGGAGTTTGGATCCGGCCCATAGGAGTTTGGAGGGAGGTAAGTTGCATTGTACATGCTTTTCATCCTATAAAGCTGTCTTTTATTTGTATGTTTTGCCAATTTCTATATTTACTGAATACACTGGCGAGAAGTAAAATTGATTTCTTTGCTTGTTTATAGGTGTTTGGAGGATTTGGGATCTTTGATCCGGCCCTTAGGGGTTTGGAGGGAGGTAAGTTGCATTGTACATGCTTTTCATCCTATCAAGCTGTCTTTTATTTGTATGTTTTGCCAATTTCTATATTTACTGAATGCACTGGCGAGAAGTACAATTGTGTTTTTTTTGCTGTTGGCCTATAGGTTTGGCGAGTTTGTTTTTGTGGGGAGAGGAGTTTTGTGGAGGGAGGTAAGTTATTTATATTTTTCTGTTTAATATTAGATCTGTCTCTCTCTCTCAAAATCTCTCTCTATCTCTCTCTATATATATATATATATATATAGAGAGAGAGAGATTGATTATGAGTTTGAGTTTGATTCTGACTTTGATTGAGTTTGAGATTGAGTTTGAGATTGAGATTGAGTTTGAGATTGAGTTTGAGATTGAGTTTGAGATTGAGTTTGAGATTGAGTTTGAGATTGAGTTTGAGATTGAGTTTGAGATTGATTGAGTTGTAGATTGAGTTTCAGTGAGATTTCTACACATATTTGCAATACACATAGGTGTTCCAAACTGCTTCTTCAATGGGGCTTGACAAGAACTTTTTTTTAGCCTAGAACAGCAGGACCATGTAGTTCCTACTACCTCTGGTACAGAGGATGGCTTCAGGATAGGTACCATGCCCATGAATATGTGCAGAATATAATGCAGATAGGATATTAGTGGCCTCAGACATGGTCCACTCCCCACACATGATAGAAGCACACAGTAAATAGCCGCATGCCTTGTATATATGCAAACTGTAACTGACCCTTCCACATTGTTTATGAAAGTATTGATCTAGCGTGTTTCATCAGCGCCTCTCAGGTCCAGAGTGAGAGGTGCTGTACACCCCTCCCACTGCTGTCACAGGCTCTGTCCACTTAAGGTTGATTACTGCAGTTAGTTCCAACATTGATATCCAAGCAGAAATAGTGTTATAGGCGATCAGAATGGTGGACGAGCGTGGAGCAGGCAAACCCACTAAAACATTTCTTTCTTTCTCTTTCTTTTCTTTTCAGGTGGTGATGGAGGGAGAGGAGCAGAGGGTGGAGGAGTGGCAGGGAGTCCCGGGGCGTGGAGGTGGGGAAGAGGAAGGGAGGAGTGAGGAGGAGGTACTAGTGGAGGAGGGGGAGGTAGTGGAGGAGGAGGTAGTGGAGGAGGAGGTAGTGGAGGAGGGAGGAGAGGAGGAGGAAGGAGGAGGAAGGAGGGAGGAGAGGAGGAGGGAGGAGAGGAGGAGAAGGAGGGAGGAGAGGCGGAGAAGGAGGGAGGAGAGGAGAGGAAGGAGAAGGGAGGAGAGTAGAGGAAGGAGGGAGGAGAGGATAGGAGGAGGGAGAAGGGAGGAGAGGAGAGGAGGAGGAGGGAGAGAGGAGAGTAGAGGAAGGAGGGAGGAGAGGAGAGGAGGAGGAGGGAGAGAGGAGAGGAGAGGAAGGAGGGAGGAGAGGAGAGGAGGAGGAGGGAGAGAGGAGAGGAGAGGAGGGAGGGAGGAGAGGAGAGTAGGAGGAGGAAGGAGGAGGGAGAGTGGAGAGGGTCCTCATCCCCAGGCAGAAGAGCAAGAGGCTGGCGGCAGGTCCAGGGCCCACAATTATAGCCGGGAGGAAAACAGGGTCCTCCTGGAGGCCATCCGTGCCCGCCCCGTCATCACCTCGGGGGGTAGGGAAGTAAAGGCTGGGCCCCGTGCTACTGCTTGGCAGCAGGTGGTGGATCTGGTCAACGGTGTGGCGGGCCGTGGACGGAGTCTGCGGTCCATTAAGCACCGGTTTGACGACATCAGGGCCGCGGTGAGGAGGAAGATGGTGCAGGAGGCCGAGGGGCGGAGGGTCAAGTACCTTGCCCATGAAGGGATTGCAAGGGCCATGCTTGCACCCTCCGACGCAGCTGGAGCATCAGGCCCGGTGGAGCAGCAGGACCCAGCCTCCATGGCAGGTGAATATGACATACAGCAACATGCCACCACATGTGCATCACACACACTACACATGGCCATGACAATGACATGTCAGCTCCATGAAATAACAAGGGATAGATGGATGCATCGTTAAATTCATGAAGCTGACAAATCACTGTCATTCCTGGTCACCACAACAGTAATCAAGCAATAGAGCAGGTGTGTCCAAACGCGGTCCTGGTGGGCCACACACATGGCGGGATTTGATAACCCTGCTGCGCACAGGTGAGTCAATCGCTTCTTCATTCATCCTGATTGACTCACCAGTGCACAGAAAGGATATCTTCCAATCTGGGAAAGAGTTTGGACACCCCTGTAATACAGAGTCCATGTATTGGTGTGCCCGTTCAGCCTACGCAGTTACAGACAGCAGCCGTAATACAGATAGAGTTGTGAGCCGAGAACCATCCAGAACAGAAACCTAAGAATAGATAACAGCTAGTATAAGATAGCTAATCAGAGTTGCAAAGAGGAGAATCATCCATATTCAAGGCTAGATGTCAGATAATTAGAAATGAACACCTATCAATGAGCTAATCAACATACTAATGACATGTACCTTTCTTCTCTATCTCTCAGCATCCAGGAGGAGCTCTGGGTCCTGTGACCATAGCGAGGAGGCGGGGCCATCAGCCCCGTACCAGGATCCTCCAGCACAGGGGGAGGAGGAAAGGAGATCAGAGGGCTCGGAGTCAGAGGATGGGCTGGTCATTGACCTTGCGGGGTCACCTGCCCCAAGCCCTGGGCCTATGCCCATCCTCGAAAGGCTTGCTCTGGGGCCCTCATCCCCCCAAGGGACAGCACCTCCTTCCCCACAAAGTGTGCTGGCCTGGTCACCACTGGGCACATTCTCCCCACCGGCTCCAGCTGTGGACCTCCCCGCATCACCTCACCACGCCCACCCAGCGGTGTCGTCGCCGCAGAGCCAGGCTGTGCAGGTGGAGACACTGGCCGTCCTGAAGGAGCTGCTGGCCAGCAGCCAGAGGATTGAGGCCAACCAGCTCCGGATGGATGCCAGCATCTCTGCCCTAAGGTCACAGATGACCCACAGCCTGGCCAGGCTGTCCAGGGAGGTGAGGAGGCACCACATGACATCGGAGCACCTTCAGGTCAGGCTGCTCAGACAGGCCATGGTCCCCAGCCCAGCATCAACGGGGATCTCCCAATCCCCCAGCCAAGAGCAGCCTGGCCCCTCCTCTCCTCCCATGTGTCCGCCACCGCCCTGACCACCGCTGCCTGGCACCGCCCGCCCCCCCCGCCCTCCCCCCCCACCATCACCACCAGAGGGGAGACGGAGGATGGGCACAGGTGATGTGGGTCCTGGGCCCAAGCGGAGGAGGACATAGGGCCTCATTCAATTGCAATGTGGCCAATTGCTAAGGGATCAATTTGAGCACAGAGCATATTTTCTACAGATGTTTGTAGTTAGTGAACTTCTCTCCAAAAGCAAGGTCTTCACTAACTACAAACGTCTGTAAATAAATATATGCTCTGTGCTTATATAGAGCCCTTTTCAATCGGCCATATCGCAATTGAATGACGCCCATAGGGTCTTCAGACATGTTTTCGCCTTCTCAACAGCACTCCTCAGTGACCATCAATTGGTCACAGGTTAAACACAACACAAAGGGCCTCATTCAAATGTGATTTGGGCAATTGAATAGGGCTCTATATAAGCACATAGCATATTGGTTTTACAGGAGTTTTTAGTTAGTGAAGACCTGGCTTTTGCATAGAAGTTCCCTAACTAAAAACTTGCTTGCAAAAAGATGCTGTGTGCTTATATAGAGCCCTATTCAATTTGTTACATAGCAATTTAATGAGGCTGTTAATTAGTAGTGTGACCAATACATTGTCACTAAGGAGTGCTGTTGAGAAGAGATGCTGCAGGCCCTATGATGTTTTCAGGCCTTATTTTTTCGGTTTTGTCTTTGTTTTTATTTTTTTATTTTAGGTCCATGAAGGCATCTCCTACATCTGCAAGCATTGTGGAGGAATTATGAGGTGGAGGGTTTTCCCAGTGCCTCTCAGGTAGACATGCCTTCAATGGCAGCCCCCTTAACATGTAGCTCCCACAATCTTAAAGCTATCATATAGCCACATATCTCCAACATGATTGTTGGTAGCTTAAATGTAGACTAATACCGCTATGGCGGTGGACTTGCAAAGTCTCACAATGGCATGTTAATAACAGCCAGCATTAATATATGCACTAGTGACGCATGTGATCCTGACCTCAATAGCAGTCTGAGAACAGATCTTTGGGTCTGATGTAAGAAACAGTGAATCTGGCTGCTGACCTTTGTGTTCTCTCCATAATAATGGCTATTTGCCCATATTTGTGATTATCCACAGACCTAACTAATGGTTAGTAAAGCTTGCAGATGGGAATCAGGTGAGTTGGTATATTGGTACAGTATTTAGAACTGTACTGTACATACATCGTGATTCTAAATTGTTTTTGATCCTCCTCCGCATTTTTTGATTTGAACACTTCTTTCAGATTTTTGTTTGTTCAACACACTGTATGTGTGAAACTGGATTGGATTACACAGTCCAAAGGTTGAATCATCTGTTTAATTGAGCAGATCTAGTTACAAGTTGTATGTGCTATGCACATAAATGGTTTCTTCAGTTAAATGAAGAGATTTCTGGTTCCGGTTGCAGCATGTGACCCTGGTAGGTGCTATGCATCATGCTTATTCTAGACTATTAGATTGACCCCTGTAGGTTTCCCCTTTTTTCCAGCCTCTTGCTCTTCAAGGACCCGCCCACACCACACCCATGATATTAATGCAGTTTTGACCACTGCTGATTGTGGTCTGTGTATCAAATAAAGCTTTGTTATACTGTTATGTGAATGCACAATCTTGACCACTGCTGATTGTGGTCTGTGTATCAAATAAAGCTTTGTTATACTGTTATGTGAATGCACAATCTTGACCACTGCTGATTGTGGTCTGTGTATCAAATAAAGCTTTGTTATACTGTTATGTGAATGCACAATCTTGACCACTGCTGATTGTGGTCTGTGTATCAAATAAAGCTTTGTTATACTGTTATGTGAATGCACAATCTTGACCAATGCTGATTGTGGTCTGTGTAAAAAATAAAGCTTTGTTAGACCTTTCTGACTGCGTCCATGTGTTATGAATATGTTTGGTTCAGGGAAATCCACATGCATTACATTAGTGTCACATTCCTCTAAATGTAAACCGATGAGCCATAGTTAACATGCAATAGATCAATACATCTAAAACTGTTGAGGAGTCAGAATAGCTTGAGATATCATCTGATCCCAAATATCATATCTACTACTAATATAGGGTTAATACCCATGACAAGTCTGATTAGCGATACTGTGGAGTAGGAACATTCCCCTGAGGGCCTACAATGAATAGGACAGGTGACACTGGAGTGCTTTTCCAGTTCCTTCTCTAGTTGATTGGGATTAGTCTGACCTCTCTGATAAGACGTACCCCCCTACACTGGCCCGATGTAGGCTAGCTCACAGCTTCATTGAAGTGTGTGAATACAGTTAGTTGCCCAATAATGAACATGCATTGGCTAAATATCCTTTGGTTATCATATGTTGTAATGGTCATGCACATGCCAATCTGACAAACCATGCTGCAACATGCATAATATGATTAAAGCCACACTACCCAATTCAATATCAAGAGTAAAACATGAGTCAGGTCATATGAACCCTTTGCCACGCACATGAGCTCTATTGGGATCCCTTAAATCTCTATCTAATTGCATATACATCTAGCTCATCACATCTACATTAGAGAATACAAATAGTTGCCAAATCAGACCGCCACTTGGCATATATCAAGTACCAGGGGAATATTTCATTATATGTGGTTAAGTTCTTCAGTTGTGTCCGACTCTCCGTGACCCTATGGACTGCAGCACATTCAGCTAGGTCTCTGCCTTTGCTGTTCTCCAAAGTTTGAAGGCCAAAGAGATTGGAGTGGGTTGTCAGTTCCTTCTCAAGTGGATTGGACCTTGTCTGATCTCTCTGCTATGACCTGCCCACCTACAGTAGCTCCCAGCTTCATTCAGGTACACAAGCCCCTTCACACTACTTAGCAATGCTGAAGGGGACCAGGGTAACATGCACCACACATATCTACTCTGACCCATCAGGAAGGGCCGCAAGCTCTGGGATCGACAGCAAACTCACCGCCATCAGGCATAGTCTCTGCTACGCCCATCCTGGTGGGAGCCATGTGCCAGGTGTCTAGTTATTCCCATTTGGTGAACCTCGAAACTGTTCTGCTATTTATCACTTTACATGGGTGAGGGTTGCTAAGTGATGGTGGTGGTGAAGCAGCTTGTGTACCTGAATGAAGCTGTGAGCTACTGTAGGTGGGCAGGTCATAGCATAGAGATCAGACAAATCCCAATCCACTAGAGGAGGAACTGACAACCCACTCCAATCTCTTTGGCCTTCAAACTTTTGAGAACAGCACAGGCAGAGACCTAGCTGAATGTGCTGCAGTCCATAGGGTCACGGAGAGTCGGACACAACTGAAGAACTTAACCACATATAATGAAATATTCCCCTGGTACTTGATATATGCCAAGTGGCGGTCTGATTTGGCCACTATTTGTATTCTCTAATGTAGATGTGATGAGCGAGATGTGTATTCTATCGTTGATCAACCATATAGCGTGCATCGAATGTGCGCTGTCATCTACGCACCGACACATGTGCGCATCAACAACAGCAGGCCCGACAGGAGGCTAGCGGATCTAATGATTAGGATTAGGCTGTGGGGTGTAAGGGTTAGGATTAGGCTGCGGCTACAAGGGTTAGAAGGGTTTATGGCATTAGGTCATATCACTTGCGCCCTTTCATCGACTCCCAACAGTCCAAAATATTAGAACTGCGCAATGATGTGGGACCGCTCATGTCAGCTGCATGTTGTCAAAACACATTTGCTGTGCGCGCCAATATTGGGGTGACATATTCTATTATGGGGCTGTTTTAGAGGCTACAATGGAACCTATATGTGTGCTGACCAATCAAACATATGAGGAATATTAAACTAATTTGAAGTCTTGTTAATTTGTAGGCTGTAATGCTTGGGCCTCCATTTTAGGGTTACAGCAGTTCCATGCAGACTGCAAAAACCGTAACAAAATGGATACCTTTTACCTCCAAGCACGTACGGCCTTTAAAAACGAGCTGCGGGCTTGGAGGACAGCCCGCACGGGCTTGAATACGGAGCTACGGGCTTGGTCAGTGAAGTCCGTGGGACTTGTACAGATTTTAAAATCAAAGTACAATTTGGCGATGTGCAAGCTTGAGAATGTTTGGCTAGTAATCCTCATGCCCCCCCGTTATGTTCCCCATCATTTACAGTGCTTTGCAGTGCTGGATTGAATATATATTGGCTATTACAATGCTTGGTTTGCAGCCCTCCATCTCCAAACCCGTAAGGGTTTGAACAAGGACCAGCCCGCGGAACTACGGGACGTAAAGTAATCCGTAAATAATATATCTATATTAATCCTCGTGTCCCCCATTATGATGCCTAGCATTTACGGAGCTTTACAGTGCATTCTCGATTTTATATTTGCATTTTCAGTTTTCGGACTTTGCGGCCGGAAAACAAGATTTACGGGCGCTGGGAAAAAGCTTCCGGCCGTTTGCATGATATGCGGCCGGCCGGAAGGGGATATCCTTGCGGCGCCGTATAATTGAATTGCAAGGTAAAAGTAGCTCTACACGGGGCCGTAAGACGGCCGCAAGGAATCGCAGCTTTGCGGCCGTTTTACGGCCGATAATTGAATGAGGCCCTAAGAGAGGAAGACCGACAGAGACTTGCCAATAAAAGAAAAATGACTGCAAAATGACAATCTGAGTGTGCTGGACCTTTAGAGAAAAGAAAAAGTAAACAAAAACATGTCTGTGAAACATTGCCTAATGACCAAATGTTGCCTCATGACACCAATGTTGATACAAATGACATAAATGTTGATATACACACTGGTACTGATAGCTATGTTCAGGAAGCTCGGGATAGTCCTTTATTTACATCACTAACAGTAGACACTCATTATTGTGGATTAATGAAAGTGGTTTGTCAGTTTTGTGGGGCCTATCATTTTCTGAAGGAAAGACCAACTGATGGTGAGTTTATTAGTTGCTGTCAGAAATGAAAGGTAAGACTTCCACAAAGACACACATTTCCTGAATATTTCGAAAGTATAATGAGCGATCCAACATTTCTAAATTATACTAATTTAAAAAAAATATCAGGTCTTATAACATTATTCATTTACTTCAATGGGTGCTACATTAGCAGAAAATTCCCCAGGACATGGTCCTTACTGTTTTAGAGTTCAATGACAAATTTATCACCACACTTCACATTTACACCCACAAGAAGGGGAGCAAGGGAAATTGGCACAGTTATATGTCCTAGATACAATGGAAGCTGTTGAACAATGGATGACGCTTCCAGAAAATAAACAGTGTTTGTGCATAGTCTTTAAACAGCTGGATAAAATTATGACCAACCACCCATATAGTCAAGCATGCAAAAAAATAGCAGAGGTTGAAAAAGGAACATGCTCAAATACATCCATTGTCAATGCCAAGAGTAAATATGGTTTTGAAAAGAGATCGCAATACTGTTCAAAGACGGTATAATTTATCAACAGTAAATGAGGTTGCCATGGTCTTTAAAAATGAGGAAGGTGAACCCCCTTTTCAGCGGGATTTTAGAATATATCCAAGCAATGAAGATCAACCTTTTATAAATATAAATATATTAAGTTGTAATTTGGATCCAATTACATATTCCATTTTCTTTCCAAATGGTGAGCCAGGATGGGAACCTAAATTATAATTGCAAAGTTATCCCAATACTAAAATTTGTGTTAGAAACAATATTTCTATGCTGGAATATAAAGTGGCACAAACTGCTATTCGCAATCATTTGAATCCTATTTGATGTGGAGGAAAACTCAACAATGGATTATTAATTCATATCTACAAGTCTAAGCAAATAATCTAAATGTTATCAAATTTCAATAAAACAAGCTTCACATAGAACAATATTGTGGATTGATGGATTATGTCAATTGGCTACCAACAGAGAACTTCCAGCTGGAAGAGCAATCATGTTGCCATCCACTTTCCAAGGATCTCCTGGCAATATGCGAGAAAGATACAATGATGCCATGGCTATTGTGACAACATTTGGAAAACCGGATTTATTCATTACATTCACATGTAATCCACAATGGCCAGAGATCAAGGAAAATTTGAATCTTGGACAAAATACTTCTGACGGACCAGATTTAGTGGCAAGAGTATTCAAAATAAAACTCAATTCATTAATACATGATATAACTAAAGAACAGTTATTTGGAAAATGTCTGGCTTCTGTTTATCCCATTGAATTTCAAAAAAGAGGCCTGCCACATGCACACATACTTTTAATCCAGCAAGAAAAAGATGCATTGAATACTGCAGAGAGAGTGGATTCAGTAATTACTGCTGAACTGCTGAACTGCTTTCAGTAATTACTGCTGAACGCTTACTGCTAAAATAACACTTACTGCTGAAAAATATTCAAAACTTTATGACATTGTAACCCACTGAGTGATTCATGGTCCAAGGAGATATCAATCCAAATTCACCATATATGGAAAATTAAAAATGCACAAATGAATTCCAAAAACAATTTCAAATTCAGACTTATGCAAATTGTGATGGATATCCTTTGTAAAAAAGAAGAGAAGGACAAACTGCTATTATTTGTGGCCAGAAGGTCAATAATAGATTTGTAGCTACATACAATCCACATTTGCTGATTAGTAAGCTGTACATTTGACACATGGTCAATTTGTTTGCTTTACTGCAGGGAATTAAAGAAATGCTCTAGCACAAAATGAACATAGAGCAACAACACTTACTGTTTGGTTTCAATTAAATTGTCAGGACACTGAGGCCAGACAATTTTTATACATTGAGATTCCATATTGCTATGTATTCATATATGGCCAATGGCGACAACGAAAAAAACATACTCATAAAATGATCCCAAGAACTTATATAATCAGTCCAAGAGACATTGAACATGTCAGTTTAAGATTACTTCTTTTACATGTTCCCAGTGCACAAAGTTATGAGAATGTACGCACAGTAAATAGCATAGTTTATGATACTTTCCAATTAGCTGCAAGACATCAAAACTTCATAGCAGATGATACCGAATGGGAGAGGTGTTTGGAAGAAGCAGCACTATGTCAAATGCCAAAACAAATGAGAGTACAAAATTGCATTCATTTGCATCTTTTGCAATGTACCTGATGCCTTAGCTTTGTGGGTAACATTTAAATTAAATATGTGTGAAGACTTCTTGAAATGTTACAATGAGCCCATTACACTATTAAGAGCATTAATGGAAGTTCAAGAAATATTTCTGGCTCATGTATTAAATTGTGCAAGTTTTAATTTGCCTGATCCAGGACTTATAGATGAAATAAATTTTGATGACTATGACACTGAGCTTCAGCAACAAAAAACTCAAGAAAAACTTGCAACTTTAAATACATTACAATTGCAACCATTTAACGCTGTCTCAAATGCAACAGATGATGAAATGGTCAAAGACCGTTATTTCTGTCTAGATGGCCCTGGTGGATCAGGAAAAATGTATCTGTATAATTGTTTGATGAGTTACATTCGAGCACAGGGTCAAATAGCAATACCATTTGCAACAACTGGAATTGCAGCACTTTTGTTAGAATGTGACAGAACTGTGCATAGTGGATTTAAACTGCCAGTTCCCATTTTAGAAACATTAGTGTCGGATATTCAAATGAATTCATTACAAGCCAAAAAATAAAAAAAATAAAAATTGATTATAATAGATGAGGCTACAATGATGTTATGTCATGCCCTGCAATGTATCGTCGAAACATGGATAAAGAATAAAGACTCTGGCGCTCATCGAGTGTCTCACAATGCTCTTTTTATATATATATATATATATATATATATATATATATATATATATATATATATTTTTTTTTTTTTTTAATAATAATTAATTCATTAATTCATTAATATACTTTACCTTTTTCTAATTAATATATGCAGCAATCAATATCCTGAAGAGATAACAATCTATTTTCCTGAAGCATACAATGTACATTTGCACTGTTGCTGATCTGACGTGTAAGTATCAGCAATGTGTCAAGTGTGCAGTATAAATAGGCTGCGCGTTCCGACAGACTCCTGTTTTAGGGACATAGCAACATTTTTGAGTAACATAATTAGTTGATTAAAGTTCCTCTTTACGGTTATGTACAGTTCTAACAACGACCTTCCCTTTGTCTCCACTGAATAAAGCTGTCATATTATTATTAATATCCCTTGCTTCTCCTCTTAGGTCTTTACTATATAAGGAAACAGAAAATACAGACGTACATCAAACACAGAATATGCTGATATGACAGTTAACAAAAACTAGACACTGTGTAGAGAACGACAATGTTTACTTCCTACAAATCTTACACTAGCCAGAACTGCATCAATCATCGGGGCCTAATATTGCACATTCATACAAATAGAAAGCATAAACATTAAAGCATTGCCAAATGTAATTGTTCAGCAAAATATTCCAACTTCAAGGGAAATCCTAGCGATAGACATTATTGATATTCTTTTCTAGTTTTTTTTTTTTCAGTCTTGATAGAAGTAAATAAATAAAATGTGTCATGTCAGAAGTCACTTTAAAATGTTTTATTACATTTTAGTGAGTAGACATTACATTTTTTTTTGCATAAAGAGTGCTGCAAGGATTAAAATGCTCTTATAAACCTTGTAAAAATTTGTGTAAAAAACTAAGCACAACGACTTTTTTAGGTGTATCACCTTCAGTTACTAAAGTGTAGCTGGTTTTGTCACCGCCCATAATTCGATTAGCACTGAACTGATCAGAACAAGGTCCTGGCTTTGTTCCAAAAGCAGTTTGCACAGGGATTAAAATAAACACCAGCAGCATTTGTTTCTATGGAATTAAAACCTGCTGTCATTTTTATAACCTACTATTTTAAATGAACATTCAAATCCCTTTAAAGTTAGTTTTAATAAGGTGTGCATCAATTCCATCAATTCCTATGCCATTCTACTCATTGAAGTGTCTCTCAAAAGAAGCTATGTTCCAAAGAATGGTATTGGGAATCTCATCTTAATCATGACAAAGCTCTCAAAAGTTAATATAGATCTTAGTGTGAGTAGCCAAGCTAGACCATTAATACAGCTGCAAATTAATATTGTCATATCATTCATAGGTTCTAGTATGATGAACACAGGTCAGAATTTTCAGGATGTGCACAGCTGAATCGGTCACTGACTTTATATTGAACTTCATGTCAATTTTAGGGGGCATTTAGATGTCTGTATTAAGATTTAATACATATATTAAAATCTTATTAAGATATGCAGATCAACAGCCTTATTAAATTGCGATACAGTAAATTTAAAAGGGCTCTATTTAAGCACACAGCATATTTTATTTACGGAAGTAGTTAGTGAAGAACTTGCTTTTGGATAGAAGTTCACTAACTAAAACTTATGTGAAAAAAATATGCTGTGTGCTTAATTAGAGCCCTTTTAAATTTACTGAATCGCAATTTAATAAGGTTGCAAATGTATTACTCTTCTTTCTCTTTAAAGTACAACAATATATTGAGATTAATTGGAGGAGCTGATCAGATTAAGATACATCCACTAAACAATGCTTTGGCACCTCTGACGCAAAGCAAGATATGATGAAAAGTATAGCCTACACCATGTGAAGCAGCTTATTCTATAGGGCCCTAAAGTCATTAAAGGTAAAGAAAATTTGAACTTTTGGGAAGACACACTATCCATCAGAACATGTTTCCATGTATCATTTCTGAAGGAATTGCTTGGGTATTGCACTTTTAACTCTTAATAATAATTGGTATACACAAACACTTGTAGTTAAGCACTGCCATTAAAACACTGGGTATGCTGTATGATCTACAGTTCCACATGATGGTAATAAATAAAGTGCAACCAGTAAAAACAATTGTTTATTCATATATGGATTATGAATAGCCTTTGTGTTTGCATGTTTTACAATTTCGGCAAAACTCTGTTAAGGACAACATATTTATTATAATAAATTGGCATACAAGCACATTTAAGTCCTATATGTTCTTTGCCAAAGATGGTGCTTCTGCAGATGAAGCAGATGCAAAGCACTGGGGCCCATTAAAGGGTAGGGCTCATGGGCAGAAGCCTGGAAAGGAATTGGAAGTAACACCCATTCATTCCCCAGATCTTCTACTGATCTTTGTCCTCCTACCTGACATACTGTTGGAGAAAATGTATGTGTTTGTATCATGGTTGAAAAGTGACAATGAATAGCACTTTAATAGATAGTTCCCATTAAAGTGCTTTTCCTGCTCCTTTGGCCAGTTATTTGGAAACACAAAAGCTACCCATTTCCACTTGAAATTGCCCTAAGAAGCCCCAAAACATCACTAAAGTGCAGGGAATAAAGACAACTTGCAAGGAATGAGAAAACAATTATATTGTTAGGAGAGTATGCATGTGAAATGGATTCACATATAATAGTTGTGGTAATTTACGAATGTTGGTCACACAATGTTAAAAGTTTCTGGCTTGCACATGCGCAATGAGCACCAATGGCACTCATTGCAAGGCCCGGGAAAATTTGCTGCAATGAGCACCAAAGGCGCTCATTGCAGGTGCGAGGGCCGCAAGACTTTGAAAACGGTTGGCAATGAGCTCCAAAGGTACTCATTGCCAGGCATACAATGAGCACGAGGTACACAACACTTTGAAAAATTACGACTTTAAGGTCCGCCTTTTTTTCAACCTGAACCAGTTGAAAAAACGCCAATTTTGAATTACTTCAAAATGTAACTCACAACCTCACACACAGCACAGGGGAAAACGCAGGGAGCCTGTGAGTGAGATTGAAGGCTAATTTGAGCTTTAATTGCCATTTTCAAGAGATCAAAAATCTGCTAAGCGAAGAAAGAAATGGCGTCTGTAAACTCATAATTGTTTGAAAAAAGGCTCAAAACGTGGCCGAAGGCAGTAACATTTAGCCATTCATCTCGAGCTCCGTAAGACTTTGAAAAAAGAACATATGGGGCTCAGCCCGAGGCACGCAAGACTAAAAAAGCATAGATATGCGCTCAAGGGGAGCCACGCAAGACTTGAGAGAAGAGAAACACACAGGGGAGAGAGACAGGGGAGAGAGTGGAAAGAGACTCAGGGGTGAGAGAGGGGGGGGGGAAGAAACACAGAGGAAAAAAACACAGGGCAGGGAGAAGGGGGAGGGGAAAACAGATAGATGGAAGGGAGAGGGGGAGACAGGCACAGGGGATAGAGAGTGGGGAGAGGCTTGCAATGACACCAAAGGCGCTCATAGCGGACCTCGCAATGTGTGCTGAAGGCGTTCAGCGCTGGGCTCGCGATGAGCACCGAAGGCGCTCAGCATGAGGCACGAAAGTGGCGGGTTGGACGAAGTCTGCAATGAGTGATCATTACAGGTCTCACGATGAGCGTCAAAGACGCTCATCGCGAGGCCCATAAAGTAGAGAGGAGGAGAAGCTCACAATGAGCTCCAAAGGTGCTCATTGTGGGTCTCATGATCAGCATCATTGTGAGGCATGAAAGTGGTGGGTTGGCCGAGGCCTGTAATGAGCTCATTGCTGGGCTCGTGATGAGCGCCAAAGAAGCTCTGGTGAACTCCACGCCCATGAGAGTTAGGGCAGTGCTGGAAAATAATGGTGGCCACGCAAAATATTGACACTTTGAGCCCAATTTGGACATTTCCACATTTCTCACTTTTATTGCCAACGGTTTAGACATTAATGGTTGTGTGTTTATTTTGAGGGCACAGCAAATGTATACAGGCTGCACACTTACTATTTTACATTGTAGCAGAGTGTCATTTCTTCAGTGTTGTCACATGAAAAGTTATAATAAAATATTTTCAAAAATGTGATTTCCCTCACCTCTCTCTCTCACTACCCCTTATCTCTCTCACTCACACCATCTCTCTCAGATCCCCTTTTTCTCTTCCAGTCCCCCGTTCTTTCTCTCTCTCCATCTCTCTCTCCATCCTCTCTCTTTCTATCCCTCCTCTCTCTCTCTCCCTCTCCTCTTTCTCCCTCTCCTCTTTCTCTCATCTCATCTCTTGCTCCATCCTCTCTCTCCCTCTCCTCTCTCTCTTCTCTCTCTCTGTTTATCCTCTCACTATTCATTCTCTCTCACTCTCTCTCCCCTTCTGTCTTTCACTCCCTCCTCTCTCTCTCTCTGTCTCTCTCACTCCTTTCCCTCTCTCTCCTCTCTCTCCTCCTCTTCCTCTCTCTCCTCTCTCTCCTCCTCCCTCTCTTTCCTCCCTCACACCTTCTGTCTCCCTCTCTTTCTCTCCCTCCCTCTCTCCCGGTCACTCCAACCTTCTGTCTCCCACTCTGTCTCACACTCGTCTCTCTCTCCTCTCACTCTTTCTGTCTCACACACACACACTCTCTCTCTTTCACCCTGTCTCCATCTTTCTCGACCATCCCTCTCTCCCTCTCTCTTCCCCCTTCTTCTCCTTCTCTCCCTCTCCCTCCCCCTCTCCTTCTATTCTTCCCCTTCTCTCTCTATCTCTTCTTCTCCTCTCATTCTCCCTCTCTCTCTTCCCCTCCTCTCTCTCTCCCTCATCTCTCTCTCTCTCTACCTCCCCTCTCTCTCTCTCTCTCTCTCTCTCTCACACTATCTCTCCCTCATCTTTCTCTCCTTCCTTTTTACTCCCCTCTCTCCTCTCACTCTTTCTGTCTCACACAGTCACACACACTCTCTCTCTCCTCTAATGCACACACACTCTCTTTTTCACCATCTCTCCCTCTTTCTCGACCCTCCTCTCTCACCCTCTTCTCTTTCTCTCACACTCTCTCCCTCCCTCTTTCTCTTCCTCCTCTCTCTCTCTCCCTCCCTCTCCTTCTATTCTCCTCCTTCTCTCTCTCTTCTTCTTCTCTCACTCTCCCTCTCTCTCTCCCTCCTCACTCTCTCTCCCCCTCCTCTCTCTCTCCGGTCTCTCCCTCCTCTCTCCTCCTCCTTTCACTAACTCTCCTTTTCTCTATCCCCCCTCCCTTCACTCTTTTTCTCCTTCTCTCTGTCTTTCTTACCCTCCCTTCACTCTCTCTGCCCCTTCTTTTACTCCACCCCACTTCCCTATCTATATGCAAGTGGCGGAGCTAGGATGAGGACAGGCTCAATCTCTCTCTCTCTATCTCTCTCTCTCTCTCTCTCTCTCTCTCTGTATATATATATATATATATATATATATATATATATATATATATTAGTACAAATAAGGAATAGTACATTAGTGATTCCATTTGAATGTCTAAAAATAAGTTGAGGAAAACTTATTTCCTGCTCAACTTTTTCAGAAATACAGTATATGCACTGCAGTCTGAGGCCACATAGTGCACCATCACTCTGTCAATCCAAACCATTTTAAACATGGATCCTTTTAAGCATATGCTTACTGTATTTCACAGTTTTAGGCATAGCAATGGATGGATTTTTCACAAACCAGGTCACTCAACCACATACAGTACTGTTTCACGGTTACTGCCGATCCTCAGTATGGTGTGAATGCCTGGTTTGTATGGTGATTGTTGTAGAGAGTAGTTCTCTACAGCAATTGTTTCACATATGGTGGGCTAAGAGTAATAGAAGCCCTCCACCGTACCAAGCACAAATAAGGAATAGTAGATTAGTGATTCCATTTGCAGAGATGAAGGTGTGGCTTGGCATCCTCTTCCAGAAGAGGCCAGTCTTATTCACATTAAATATCAGATTAGGAGGGTGACTGCCGCTCTCCACAATTGCCCTTAATTTAGCCGGAAAGGCCTCTGCAGCCTCTGTGTCACGCCGCTTGATTTTGATATTACAGAGGTTGGTCCTCTTCTTGAAGCGGTCAAACCTACCCCTACTGGCTGCTATGCTCTCAGTCTTATCTGGTATTTGGGCCTAGATATGGCTGTAGATATATATATATATATATAAATATATAAATATATATACAGTGATAACTTGGTTCTCATCCTTAATCCATTCCAGACAGCAGGATGAGTTTCAAACAAGTTGAAATAATCCATTCCTGACCCCAGATTTTTCCCATTTTAGTTTGACTGATGGTCTTGTTTTTGGATACAAATCCTTAAAACTAAACAGACATAAAGAAAAAACAATAATTACATCAGATAACATAGAATTTAACTTCAATTTAACTGTACTGTACTGAGAGGAATGGGATGGTGGTGATGTAGAGGAGAAGAAGTAGGAGAAAGGTTATTGCTTAGAACTTTCGTTCTTATAGGCACAGGCTGCACTTTGGTTCTTTTACGCACAGGATGCACATTGGCAATTACAGATACAGGATGCAAATTGGCACTTACAGACACAGGCTGTACATTGACACTTACAGGCACATGATGAACATTGGCACTTACAGGCACAGGATACAGATTGGCACTTAGAGGCACAGGCATGCTGACCATTGGCACTTACAGGCACATGATGCAGATTGGCACATACAGACACAGGCTGTGCATTGACACTTACAGGCAAAGGATACAGATTGGCTTTTACAGACAAGGGATACAGATTGGCTTTTACAGGCAGAGGATACAGATTGGCACTTACAGGTACAGACACGCTGCACATTGGCATTGTCTAAAACAACAGTACAGCGAACCCTGTTGCATATGGGGCTCCAAAGCAAACGGCTGGTTACTTCACCCATGCTGGCAACCGTTAATTGTCAGAAAAGGCTTCAATTTGCATGACAGTGCCAAAATCAGACCTCTTGATGAGTCATGTTTTCTGCTCCATCGACTGGATGGACATTGGGGTGTCAGCAGCGAGACCTCAGGAAACAAACACTCTGCAACCTTTTTTGGAATGTTTTCTTGGCATTGTCTGGGTCCACTCACACTTCTGGAAGGCACTCTCAAACGATTGGGTTAACTTTTGATCATTGCAGATCAAATGCGCCCATACACGTTGACTATCTTCCCTGGAGCAGATGGGATTTTCCAGCAGGACAATGCAGCATGTCATATGGCTAGGGAGTGGTTGGAGAAGCACGACAAAGGCTTCCAGGTACTTCCCTGGCCTCCAAATTGCCTGAATTTGAAACCATAGAGCACCTGTGGGACCACCTTTATCACCATGTTCGCTGTATGGATTCTCCACCCTGCACTCTTCAGCCGTTGTTGGATGCACTGCAGTCTGCATAGCTCCAGATACCCTTGCCAATCTTCCAGCATCTTATTGACTCACTACAATACCATCTAGCTGGTTGTCATAATAATGTGATTCAACTGTGTAATTAGAGAGGGATCTCTAGATTTAGAACTTAATTCTAGGACCCCAAGAGGAGCACCAACCTAAAACAGTTTCCCCTTTCTTTGTCGCCCATATATATTTGTTAAAATAAAATATTCATATACACTCAGAGTAAATCCCAATCATAAATCATGTAATAGACATAGAAGCAGCATAAGTGATTCTGAAGGTTGAAGATAGATATGATTAATTAGTTATTCGCTGAGGTAGCTGAGGTACATAGTGCTACCTAGAGAGGCTCTGAACTAGGAAATGGACATTTATATAGGAGAAGAGAAGATATACAGTAGTTACTCGTTTTACAGATCATGCTGCCTGTCTGTCAATTCATTATTGGTCTCCCTCCTGCATGGTCTGCAATTTCCTGTCTCATATTTCATTTATGAGCTGGATTTATTTTATTAAGCTGGATAGGTTCTTCGACACTATGCTGTTTGTTTTCTTTGTATTAATTTGACTTCAGCTTCATTAAACGAGGAAACAAGGAGGGACCTGTCATTGTACAGGTCTTTACCATCAAGTCATGACAACCACAGTGCCTTGCAAAAGTATTTACCCCCCTTGGCATTTTTTGAGTTTTGTTGCCTCACAACCTGGAATTAACATGGATTGTTTGAGGATTTAGATCATTTAATTTACAGAACATGTCCACAACTTTGAAGATGTTTTTTTTTTTTTTTTTTTTTGTGAAGCAAGCAACAAATAGGACAAAATAACAGAAAAAGTAAATGTGCATAACTATTCACCACCCTAAAGTCAATACTTTGTAGAGCCAACTTTTGCGGCAATCACAGCTTCATGTCGCTTTGAAGAAGTCTCTATGAGATTGCCACATCTTACAACTGGGATCTTTGCCCATTCCTCCTTGCAAAACTGCTCCAGCTCTTTCAAGTTTGATGGTTTGCGCTTGTGAACCGCAATCTTTAAGTCCGACCAGAGATTTTTTATTGGATTAAGGTCTGGACTTTGACTAGGTCATTCCAACACATTTACATGTTTCCCCTTAAACCACTCAAGTGTTGCTTTAGCAGTGTGTTTGGGATCATTGTCCTGCTGGAAATCATGCACAGAGTAGTACAGATTTTGCTCAAGAATATCCCTGTATTTAGCACCATCCACCTTTCCCTCAACTCTGACCAGTTTCCCAGTCCTGGCTGCTGAAAAACATCCCCACAGCATGATGCGGCCACCACCATGTTTCACTTTGGGTGATGTGATGTGTTGGGTTTGCGCCAAACATATCGTTTTCTTTGATGGCTGAAAAGTTAAATTTTAGTCTCATCAGACCAGAGCACCTTCCTCCATACATTTTGGGAGTCTCCAACATGCCTTTTTGTAAACGCAAAACGTGCCATTTTGTTTTTTGCTGAAAGTAATGGCTTTCTTCTGGCCACTCTGCCATAAAGTCCAACTCTATGGAGCGTATGGCTTATAGTCGTCCTATGTACAGATACTCCAGTCTCTGCTGTGCAACTCTGCAGCTCCTCCAGAGTTTCCTTAGGTCTCTGTGCTGCCTCTCTGATTAATGCGCTCCTTGCCCGGTCCGTGATTTTTATTGGGCGTCCGTCTCTTGGCAGGTTTGCTGTTGTTTCATGTTCTTTCCATTTGGTTCTGATAGATTTGATGGTGCTCCAGGGGATCATCAAAGATTTGGATATTTTTTTATAATCTAACCCTGACTTGTACTTCTCAACAACATTATCCCTTACTTGTTTGGAGAGTTCCTTGGTCTTCACGGCAGTGATTAGTTAGTGGTGCTTCTTGCTTAGGTATTGCAGCCTCTGGGACCTTTCAAAAAAGGTGTGTATATTTAATTACAGATCATGTGACACTTAGATTGCACACAGGTGGACAATTTTCTGTTTTCTATTTCTAAAAAATAGTTTATGTATATTTTTTCTCATTTCACTTCACCAACTTAGATGATTGTGTTCTGATCCATCGCATGAAATTCAGATTAACAAAACATTGAACTGAAGGTTGTAATGTAACAAAATAGGTAAAAAGTCAAGGGGGGTGAATACTTAAGGCACTGTATATCACTTGATCTCCGAATGGTGACAATGATTATTAGAATACATACAATCCCATTTTTATAGAAATATCAATATAACAGAATTCAAAAGAGTGAAGAATGTACTGTGATAATTTTGTTATTTTTTAGTTGTTCAGTTTAGTCCAACTCTCTGTGACCCCACGGCCCCCATCTTGAGTGACCCTACATCCTATACCTCATTGCTTCAATGAAGTCCCTTCACCACTACACGGTAGTGATCCAGAAGGGGACTGTGAGAATAGACCACTTCAATTGCTCTTTCTCTTTTCTCCTCAATACATGTGTTTAATGCATGTGAATGTGATTGGTCTATAATATTGTGAAATTATTTGCCAGGAATTACGTTATGTTGGCATAGTAAATTATGTTTGAAAATAATGTACAGTTTGTGAACTTGAAGAAAACACAATTGCAATTGTTATATAAACATTTTATCACAAATCTCTATGTTACAGAATATAATTTCTAGATCCAGTACTTGTCTCCACCTACTGGCTGCAATGATGATTAAAAATAGACATTATGAGAAGTGGATTCCATGGGGTCTCCCTTTCATGGCAATACTGCTCCATAATATGCAACCTTATTTACTCATTCTGAATGGCTTTGTTTTGTTTAATGCAAAAGCTTTGCTTTTGTAATTGTGGTAGTTCAATAAATGTCTCCAAATTATTCCAGCTTTTAATGGTAGATATATCTCTATGAACCAGTGCTATACACATTGTACTTTATTTCCCTAGTATCAGCAATAGTGTATCCCTTCTGTAGAATATGTTTGTATAGGTTCAGTATGAACATACTAAGAGCCACATTCAATTGAGCCCGCAAATGTTTTCACACCCGTAAACAGCAAATGTAGGAGAAAATTCTATATGTGCTAGAGAGGGCACGCAAGGGGGTTAAACACCTATTCATAGTACTGTAAATACAAATAAAAAATCACTACTGCACTGAAAATAACGGAGAAAGCGATGAAAGACATAAGAATTAATTGCACAACAGTCTCAAGCCCGCAAATCTGCAAGAAAGATTTATTTTGTATGTTTCATTTCGGGGTTAAATCGATCTTGTGTATCAATGAGTTAATACATATCAGGCCACCCATGTGAACCAGAACAGTATCAGCATTCATTTTCATAATTCTTTATTTTGAGGGTTTGCGAGTCTGATTGCATATGCAGTAATTATTAGAAATGGGAGGTTACGGGCTTGCTTAATTGATCATGTTCCCGCCCTGAACTGCTCCGGACCAGTGCATGGTTTATGGCTTTGGCATTGGGCCCACAACTTGCGGGCTTGAGCAATTGAATAGCATCGCAATCAGAAGGGAACGGGAGCCCGCAACACACTTGCAGACATTCGGCTGTATACGAACGAGTTGCAGGCTTCGAATTGGATATGGCCGTATGTGTATAAATTGCTAAAATGCATACAATTTGTACAAGCTGTTGTACTGATATATCCATAAAATAATAACAAATGGTGTATCTGTTTTCAAGAATATGTGCATCACTCTTTGGATTATTGAATTTTGAGATATTTGAAATAACAGGCGTATATAAGGAACAGGAACCAGTTATGGGGGAACAAGGAGACAAGAAACCTCACTACTTCACTACTGGAGAACAAATATGGCCATTAGTGTCCTATCAATCACTCTGCTGTGTAATTTTTTTCATCCTTTCTAATAGGCTTTTTGGCATTTTTTGCTACATTACTATCCCACTCTCTTCTAACCTATTTAATACCTACTTAATATCGAACCTATCCAGTATCCAACTAATTTAGGGCCTCATTCTAATGATGGCCGTGGGAGCTGCGTGGCCGCAAGGGGTGGCCACAAGCTACTTCCCTATTCTAATCCCCTGCGGCTGATAGCTCCGACCGTCTTGCGGCCGGCGGCCTGATTTCCCATGCGGCCACCGCTGCCGCAGCTTACTGCAGGGTAGGCCACTTGGCTGCAAGAGACTTGGCCGCATGAAACCCCACGACCCTATTCAAATGCTCTGATAACCCCTCCGCCAACCTCCGCAAAACAATAAAAAACAGCCGAAGCTTACTTCCACCCTGGAGCCGTTGCAAGGGCTGTGAAGCACTTGTGGCTGCTCCAATTAAGCCCCCCACTGGTTGCAAGGGTTTGATCGAGACCCCTGCATGGTGCACAAATTTACCCCTTTATGGCTCTACAAAGTATTTAATGCAGTGTCCTACCATTAACCCTATAATGCAGGGGTCCGAACAGGACCCCTGTAGGGTGCACGCATTAACCCTATAATGCAGGGGTCCCCATTGGGACCCCTGAAATGTGTACACATTAACCCTTGCTGCAGGGGTCTGAACGGAACGACTGTAGGCTACCCACATTAACCACTTGCTGCAAGGGTCCCAATAGGGAACCCTGCAGGCTCCCCACATTAATCCCTTGCCTTGCTGCAGGGGTCCCGATTGTGACCGATCAGGAACCCCTCAGCATCTACGGTATTTTAAATTTCCTGCCCCGGGCTTGAATTTAAGATTCAAGCCCAGGGAATTGCAGGGTAACTCCCTCAGTAACCCCCTCAGTCCAATAGGGGTCTATATAGACCCATATAGGACACTATTAACCCCTAGGTTAACCCTACAAGTGCCATGCGGGTCCTCCAGGACCCTCATGACAAAGTCTAAGCACCACACTACACCATTAGCCCTAACTATACCCCATCAACCCATACTAAACCCTATGTAACTCTAACTGGGTTTATTTAACCCCTTCTCAACCTATTTAACACTAATTGGGCATATCTAACCTTAACTGGGATGATTTAACCGCTTCTAGACCTATTTAACCCTAACTAGACCTAATAACCCTAACTGGGCCTATTTAACTCCTCGATACCGATTTAACCCTAACTGGACCTATTTAACCCCTCTAGACCTATTTAACCCCATAAGCCTCCATCTCATCCCTTCACTTAAGCCTCTCTTTAACCCATTTATTCCCATAGGGTCCATGAAGACCCTCATGGGACAATTAGAGCCCTAATATTAACCCCATAAGTGCCATGAGGGTCCTCCAGGACCCTCATGACACTGAGCACAACCAGTACATTACATTATTCCCCCCTTAATAAACCACTAAATCTAAACTAACCCCCCTCTACCCTAACCTATTAACCTCTACATAATACTACCTACCTAACCCTCTATTAAACCCACCACCACACTAATTACTCAAAATAATATAAGCTAAGTTACAAAAAAAAACTAAAAACTATTACCAATAAAATAAAAGGACATTACAAACCCTCCAACTACATAAAATAAAAAAAGAACATTACAATCCCCCCACTACAAAAAAATTAAAAAAAGAACATTACAACCCCCCACACTACACAAATAAAAAAAAAAAAATTACACACCTAAGTGGATTTTACTTTTTGCAAGTAAAGGCTGATAAATTTCACTAATTGTGCCCAGGCAAGAGGGGTGTGGTTTGACTGTGTTAAACTAGTATAAAGGTTTGTGAGCTGTTTGGGGCTGTTTGCAAGTGGATTTTACTTTTTGCAAGTAAAGGCTGATAAATTGCAGATTGAACTAATTGCGCCCAGATGAGAGGGGTGTAGTTTGACTGTGTTAAACTAGTATAAAGGTTGGTGAGCTGTTTGGGGCTGTTTGCAAGTGGATTTTACTTTTTGAAAGTAAAGGCTGATAAATTGCAGAGTGCACTAATTATGCCCAGGTGAGAAGGCAGAAGTTTACATAGACAGGAGAAGGGGCGAACTTGTGAGCTTGCGAACACTTCTAGTATAAGTGCAATTCTAGTAAAAGTGTAGGGCCCTCATTCAATTGCAATTTGGCCAATTGAATAGGGGTCTAAATAAGCACATAACATATTTTTTTAAAGAAGTTTTTAGTTAGTTAACATCTATCCAAAAGCAAGGTTTTCAATAACTAAAAACTTATTTTAAAAATATATGTTATGTGCTTATTTAGAGCCCTATTCAATTGGCCAAATCGCAATTGAATGAGGGCCTAGGAGTTTAAATAAAAGGAGGGAGTTGCAGTTCTAGTAAAAGTGTAGGAGTTTAAATAAAAGGAGGGAGTTCAAAGAAAAGGGGGCAGATTTATAGTGCAAAGGGGGAAGAATAAAAAAATATATATGTATACATATATTTATATTTTTTTTAAAAGCTTCATACAAATATATTATTTTATATTCTTTATTTTTCCCACTGAATTTTTGTAGACAATAATAATAATTATGAGCCAGTCCAGTGGCAACCTCACTCAGTGTACATCCTGTCATGTGTATGCAATACTGGAACAGAGGATCCAGGGTCCATACCTCTGTGAGAAGTGTGAGCATGTTGCCTCTCTGGAAGCTCAAATTGGAGAACTGGAGACGCTCATTGCGAGGCTCTCCTGTCGTGTACTTTTGGTCCTCTGAGAGAGATATATATTTCTATGTATATGTAGTTAAGTAATAATTAATGATTTACTCAATCAATTAATTAATTAATAATTTATGATTTATTCAATAAATTAATATACTTTCATTATTTATAATTGATATATGCAGCGAGCAATAGGCTGAAGGGCTAACAATCTTTTTGTATTTTGCGTCTGCATAGAATTCACATTTTGAGTGTTAGTGCCCTGCTTATAAAGTGTATTGAATGTTTGAAGTGTGCATTCTAAATAGGCTGCGTGCGCGAGGTAAAGCGGTTGGTTTATTGGGTAAAGCGGCATTGTATAGTCGTAATGTTATTAATGTGATACGCGTCTCGTGAGCATTTTACGGCTTTTTTAATAGTGTATATTGTAGGTTGTAGTGTGTTGTGTAAAATGCTACGCGGTCCGGGGTTGTGTAGCCTAGTTTACAATTTTTTGGGCGGCCATTTTTTTTCTTGCTTAGGCGATTTTCGTGTGGCGAAAATCGTCTAAATCAAGTTAAATTTGCGTTCCACCTCGCTCACAGACGTCCTGGCTTTGGCCCCATGCGGTCTGTGATGTTTTTGTAATTTTTTTTGCGTCACGTATTTTCTAAGTCCCGCGTCACATATTTTTTTTTTAGAAGTCCTACGTCTCGTATTTTAACAACTCGCCTCGATTTGCGAGGCTCGCATCGGCTAAGTGCTACGGTTTAACGGCTCGCATCGCTTTTCGAGGCTCACAGCGATGAGCGCCTTCGGCGCTCGTCGGCTAAGTGCTACGCGTCTCGCAAAGTGTGACGACGTCTCGCAGTTTGACAACTATTATATGTGATTGTATCAAATGTTGACATTTGAGATTGAATTAAAAAAAATACAATTTTAAGGGGCCAACAAAAACTCTTAATTTTAAAAGGGCAGATTCTAACGGTCTAAGGACAGGAATACAAAGTATAGACTGGGACAGGGAACTGATAGGTAAAAATACTGAACATAAATGGACAACATTTAAAATCGGTACTAAATATACATACACATCGGCATATACCTTGTGGCAATAAAGGTATAAGGAGTAAATTACATCCAATGTGGATAAATGATTTAAAGATCAAGATATGGAGTAAAAAACAGGCATTTAAATTATACAAACAAAAATGGACAGAGACTGCTTCACGGGAGTACAAGGAAATCAACAAGGCTTGCAAAAGGGCTATTAGACTGGCTAAAATAGAAAATTAAAAATGAATTGCAAAAGAGAGTAAGACTAACCCTAAAATATTTTTTAAGTATATTAATGGGAAGAAGGTGAGGAAGGAAGCTATAGGAACATTAGAATGTGACACAGGCCATCTGAAAATTAGTGACCAGGAAAAGGCAGATGAGCTTAATAGGTTATTTTCTTCGGTATACACAAGTAAGGTACCAGTGGTTGGGACACTGCAACATAATGGGGTTACACTACCTTTGCCGAATAATTGGTTAATGCAGAAAGTAATCCTAAAGAGGTTGGAAAAAATAAATGTTAATAAAGCCCCGGGTCCTGATGGAATACATCCAAGAGTACTGAGGGAACTGGATTCTGTAATAGCCAAACCATTATATTTCATTTTTCAAGATTCACTCAACATAGGGTCTCTACCAGATGACTGGAGAAAAGCAGATGTGATAACTATATTTAAAAGGGAGAAAGAGCAAATCCGGGGAATTATACACCATTGGGCATTACCTCTGTAGTGGGGAAGCCTTTAGAAGGGTTAATAAGGGATAATATACAAGAATATGTCAATTTGAACAGGATTATAAGTGGTAGTCAACATGATTTTATGAGGGATAGGTCATGTCAAAGAAATCTAATTAGTTTCTATTAGGAGGTTAGTAGGAACCTGGATCAAGGCAACTCAGTGGATGTAGTCTTTTTGGATTTTGCAAAGGCTTTTGATACAGTGCCACATAGGAGGCTATTGAGCAAATTTAAGGGGATACAGGAATTGCAGTAAATATCTGCTCATGGATTGAGAGCTGGCTAAAAGACAGGAAGAAAAGGGTTGTTGTCAATGGAACATACTCATATTGGACTAATGTGGTAAGTGGGGTTCCTCAGGGTTTAGTATTAGGTCCTCTCCTTTTTAATATATTTATTAATGACTTAGATGTGGGAATAGAAAGTAGTGTCTCCATTTTCACTGATGACACAAAGTTGTGCAAGGTAATTAAGTCAGATAATGATGTGCTTTCCACCAAAAGGGATTTAAATAAAATTGAAGAATGGGCATCTAAATGGCAGATGAGACTTAATAAGAATAAATGCAAAGTTATGCATCTGGGAAGGAAAACTAGCCAGGCAATGTATTATCTTAATGGAGCAAATATAGGGTTATCAGACATTGAAATGGATTTGGGAGTGCTTGTGGATAACCACCTAGGTAACAGTGCTCAAAGCCAGGCAGCAGCTGCAAAGGCAAATAAAATATTAGCATGTATTAAGAAGGGTATAGAAGCAAAGGAAGCAAATATAATTCTGCCACTATACAAATCTCTAGTATGCCCTCATTTGGAATATGAAGTGCAATTTTGGGCACCACTTCATGAAAAGGACATTTTAGAGTTGGAAAAGGTACAAATGAGGGCAACAAAACTAATAAGGGGAATGGAGGGGCTAAGTTACGAAGAAAGACTAACCAAATTAAACATATTTTCTCTAGAAAAAAGGCGTCTAAGAGGAGATATGATTACCTTATATAAATACATCCAGGGTCAGTATAAATATTTGTCAAGGGAGCTTTTTGTGCCAAGAGGTTTTCAACTGACAAGAGGACATCCTTCGAGGTTAGAAGTAAAAAGATTCCTCATTAAAGAAAGAAAAGGGTTCTTCACAGTAAGGGTGGTTAATATGTGGAATTCTCTACCAGAGGAGGTGGTGACAGCAGATTTGATAGACAATTTTAAAAGGGGACTGGATTAATTTCTAATTATATAGGGAATTCAGGGTTATCCTGGATAATTAGAGAGAGAGTACTGATCCAGGGAGAAATCCGATCACCAGTATGTGGGGTCAGGAAGGAATTAATTTTCTTTTACCTTTGAGACGATTGGCTAAGTTTCACTTGGGTTTTTTTTCTGTTCGCCTTCCTCTGGATCAATTAATAATAAAAAAAAAAAAAAAAAATAGTTGATTAATAATTAACAATTTATTAACAACTAATTAATTAATAATTAATTCACATATTGCAGATCAGAGGAGATCTTAAAAGGTTGAACTTGATGAACTGAAAGTCTTTTTTCAACCTTAATTACTATGTAACTATGTAACCTACAAAGAAAATACATACACATATATACATTTCATCACAGTACATTAATTAATACATTACAAATATACCCCATAACTACATACTATTAACGCCTAACTACCATACATTACCCCATATATAAAACATTACCCCTATCTATGAAACATCATCCCCTATCTACCAAACATTAACCCCTAACTGCAATACATTAAACCCTAACTACAATACATTACCCCTATCTATTAAACATTGCCCCTATCTATTATACATTACCCCCTATCTACAATACATTAAACCCTATCGATTAAACATACCCATTATCTATTAAACATTAACCTCTATCTGCAGTATTAAACATTACCCCCATGTATTAAACATCACCCCCTATCTACAATACATCAAACGCGATCTACAATACATTAAAAAGCCTATATCTAACCTAAAATAGAATAAATAAGACCACTTATCTTGCTCAGATGTCCCTTCAGCAGATCACATCCCCTAGGAAAAAAAGAAACAGTAATTTAGTCACAAATAAACACAAGCTAAAAAAATACACGTTCTAAATATTAAACTTACCTTTCCACTATGTCCCCGTCCTTCTTGTCTTCCCCTGGAAAAAAGAAACATCACAGTAGTACACACATTCACATACACAAAACATAAAAAACGAAACATTATAAATATTAAACTTACCTTGTCGAGATTTCCCCTTCCTCCTCCTCTTCTGCCCCGGAAGAGCCCTTGAGAAAAAAATGCAGCTCTAAAAAAAATGTTTTTTAAATAATGGCGCTCCTCCCTGGAGGAGCTTCACAACACTAATGAGGCCTCTAGCGCTTCTTCCGGTAAAAAAAAAATGGAATGGCGCCTTCTGATTGGCTGAAATGGCTGTCAAACAAATGTCAGCCACTCAGAAGGCGCCAATGTGTGAGCAAATCAGAATGGGATACACCCCTATATCCCATTCTAAATGGCCGATGGACCTATCAATCTTTTGTAAACAAATGAGAAGACACTATTGCCTTCAGCCAATCACAATGGGATACACCCCACGGGTTGATTGGCTGAAGGCATCTGCACCTTCTTATTGGCTGCAGTCTGATTGACAGTGACAACAGCCAATCAGAAGGCGTAGATGCTTGTAGCCAGTCATGATGGGATACACCCCCACGGGGTGCATCTCTTTCTGATTGTCCGAAGGGAATAGCACCTTCTGATTGGCTGTTGTCACTGTCAATCAGATTGCAGCCAATCAGAAGGCTCAGGTGCCTTGTGTATGTGTATGTGTGTACTAATGTGTTTTTATTACAGGGGCTGAGTCGGAGAAGACAAAAAGTAGGACGGGGACATGGTGGAAAGGTAAGTTTAATATTTAGAATGTGTATTTCTTTAGGTTGTGTTTATTTGTGACTAAATTCTTGTTTTTTTTTTCCTAGGGCGTGCGACTTGCTGAAGGGACATCTGAGCAAGGTAAGTGGTCTTATTTATTCGATTTTAGGTTAGATGTAGGCTTTTTAATGTATTGTAGATAGGGTTTGATGTATTGTGATTGGCCATAGGAAGGGGTGTGCTGTGGCCCCTTTCCTTTGAATAGCAAAGTAGCTAATGGGCCGCAGCACCCAGTAAGGGATTGCAGCGTTGAGGCCATTTTGCAGCCATCATTAGAATGAGGCCACTACAGTGCCAAAAATTCCTTTGGATTGTTTAAATATGATAGCCTCAGTATCAAACTAAATAACAATACTGAAAGGTTAAAAAAAAATAAAAAATATCAAAATTATTTCCAAACTTGCTAAATCTATAAAAGGTTTAAGACGAATCACAGTATACAAATCACAAAAGACATAAGTTAATCAGAGTGAGAAACATCCAATTTAGAAGAGCAGTTGGATGTAGAACATATAGAGAATGCAAGTTCTGGTCGCAAATGGGTAGGCCCTTTAATTAGATTTTACCAGGATATAATCTTTGACAGATTTTTTAGGCAGGGAGCGAAGTCTAAGACAAAAATCAGGCAGCGGTTTCAGAACCAATAGAAATCAGCTTTCTAACAACAGAGATACTAGATAACCAAAAAGTGGTTATCAACAAATGTATCTAATTTTAAACTGGGTGCTGCACGTAGATCCCTATTGTAAAAAGGTCTCTCCTTGTTCCTACTTCCATATCTGATTTATTTACAAATATGAATACTTGCATTACACTGGTTTTATAAAAATAAAAGTGGAGAAAATGGTTATGAATCTTGGAGTAGGTATGGAGGATATAAAAACTTTTATGGAACTTTTCTGAATGAAAAAAATATTTGGAGACACAAAGTAAATTCACTCCACAGCTTAAAGATGTTGCTAATATAAGTGTCTTTGTACATCAAGTCACTTTGGAATTAGAAACATTTTATGAATAAAATCAACACAAAATATGCAATCTAAATAAGGCAGAAAAAGAAGCATTGTTTAAATGACGTTCTTGAATTGAATAAGATGACAAGAGAGGTAATTATTACGGAAAATAATATGTGCAATCGGATTATCAAGGATAAAGAAATGTATGAAATAATCCAAAATGTTTCCACATTTGAATACAGGAAAGCATTAAAATGTAACTTAGATGATGTAATAATACATATGTATATCTACTAGCCAAAAATCCAACCATTGCAACTTTTAATGCACTACCAAAGGTCCATCAAAATATGCTTCCCTATGCTGGGTAAACCAATCAAAGAACCTTTGTAAACATTTTAAATACAAACATTATTTGATTAAAATTCACCTATGAGATCCTGAATCCAAATTAATTTTTTTAGACCTAATTTTAAAGAAAGATTCTTTAGGCAACAGCATATGAAAGATCCTTAATCATAAGCGGACAAACCTGCTGAATATACTGGACAAAAAATTGAAGAAGAAGAACTCACCCAATAAATACGAGAAAGATGAACAATTGATTTGATGCATTCTAACATTCGGCTAAAATGTAAAATTATTGTAATAAACATCAGATGTTTGAGTGAAGTCCTGACCTATGTATTTATCACTTATCATAAACGGCAAAATCTGGGTGATATGTTGGTTCAAATATTCTTTGAAACAAATGCCACACGGTTAACTTGGTTGGGGCCTTCGAATTGCTTTTGCTGCTGCAACCATTGCATATCATGTAAGTATATTACATCCGCAAAATCCTTTATTCATTCAAGTACTTGAGAAACGTTTGTAATCAGAATGTTTTGTAATTGTAGTACAGTAGGGGTAATATACATCATAAAATGAGTTTTAAATAAATCTGTTGGAAAAACCACAAGGCAAATATGCAGGAGGATCTGGAAACATCTGTTCAATTGTAAATTATCACGACATCCGTGTAGCCAGACACATGAAGTTCTATCACAACAAAGATGCCACCCTAATAACAAATGATTAAGCTACTTAAAAAGAGTGCAAATAGATTTATCAGCTCCATGCACAGACACCAAGGGGATTAAATGAGGGCTTCTCCTTTGGTGCCTTCTTTTAATAATGTATATAGTTTTATTTGTTTAACTCCTCTCTAGGTTTATTCATCATACATCACATACTTATAAATTGGGTCACAAGTCTGAGTTGATTAAAATGATTACACAATAATATTAATTAACTAGCGACTTGCCCGCCAAAAAATGACGGCAATGAGATGTGTATGTTTGGAAAGTTGTTTAGTTCTTAAAATACATCTGGAATTGTAAGGTAGCTAATGTTGTTTTGTGTGTACTACTGAAATATATAATACAAACTAGCGACTTGCCCGTCAAAAAATGACGGCAATGTGATGTATATGTTTGTCAAGTTGTTTAGTTATTAACATATATTTTTGACCCTTGTAAGTATTTTAATATGAACGTGTATTTTTGTAAAATGTTGATGTAATGGTTTTTTAAAATGTAATTAGTATCTGAAGAATTGTTAACTTTAATATACATTGAATGAATAGGAAAGCAAAAAGTAAAAACCCTTCTTTAAACGTCGCGAATTTTAACATGAAGTTTAAACTATATGTAAGCAATAACCATCAAAGTATATATTTTTAAACTTGAACTTTATTTTTTATGTAAGTTTAGAAGTTAACAAAACATTGGTATAATTTTGAACATTATAAACAGGAACATAGTGAATACATTTTGTAACCTAATTTTTTATTAAAAGTATTAACATTTGAATGTAAAAACAATTGACATTTAAATTAATCAGTATTAAAATTCAATTTCTATCACAATAATTGTTAACTTGAATATACATTGAATGTAGAGGAAGGCATACTGTAAAACTCTTCTTAAAACGTACGTAATTAAAGTAATTTATTACTGAGCACATAAACTGGCGATAAACATTAATGTAGGTAGTAATCTTAAGATAACAGACAATATTTACATTGTGACTTAAAAGGTGCTTGACCTCTTAACATTCACTTTGTAATCTGTTGAATGAAATAACTTGAAAATATATTTTTTAAACTTGTAACATTAGAAACATTAACATAGTGACTTAACATTTTAACATAATTTTTACTAACAATGCAAGGCAAGTATTTTGTGAGGCAAATCATTCATAAACATGACTTCCATTAATTATGACTGAATTAAACAACCAATTGTTATGTATTTTGCAATGCTTTAAAAAAATCTTGGCATCGTTAATTTGTATCCTTCAAAGTTATAGTACTTCATAGTAGACAATGTTTTTATTAAAAATATGTCCATCTTCTAATAAATCACCTTGACTTTCATTGTTTTCAATGTAAACTTTAATAGCCTGTGGATTTTTGCACCGTGACAACGCAACGTACAATTGACCATGTGCAAAAACTGGTTCTTCCAAGAAAATACCCACAGATTTGAAAGTTTGACCTTGTGATTTATTAATGGTCATGGCAAATGCCATAATAATGGGAAATTGTCTTCTTTGAAGTATAAAAGGGAGACTACTTTCACTTGGTGCTAAATCTATTCTTGGTATGAAAACTCTCTCTCCTTTATGGGTCCCAGTTAAAATTTCAGCATCTATAAAATGGTCCTTTAATTGTTGAACAATTAATCTTGTGCCATTGCATAGGCCTTTTTTGGGGTTCATATTTCGCAGTAACATGATAATTGCACCTTTCTTTAGCTGCAAAATATGTGGTGGCATTCCAGAAGGAGTTAAAGAGTTTATGAATTCAGTCGAAAAGTTAGCCTGACTTTCATTGTCATCAGCAAGTACAGAATCAGCACTGTGATAATTTCTTTGTGGTGCATACATTTTTTTTAAGATTTCATTATTGAGGATTAATGCATCTTTATTTTTACACGTCAGTATGACTTGGTTGGCAAGCTCGGAATATTCTTCGTTATTTATGCTCCCTTCAAATATAGCCGATATAATATCTTGTTGACAAATCATATGAGGTGGGATCTCTACAGTGTTGTCAGTTAAATGTAGTATTTTTTCTGTTCTGCCTTCTCCAATTTTAATAAGCCAATCATTGAAATCAGTTTGGCCTTCTGATCTCATATTTTGTTGCAGTTGAAGATGGGTAAAATGTTTCCATACTATACTTGACTTTATACATGTTTCGATAATGTCAGTTCGATTTCCATGTACAACGACAGGTAATGTTTGTCTGAAATCGCCACCCAACAACATTACCTTTCCACCAAATGGAAAAGTATTCTCCATGACTTCACGAAGCAAACGGTCAATACATTGGAGGGCATAGCATGACATCATTGTGGCCTCATCTATTATAATTAATTTACATTTCTTCAATTTCTTTGCTTGTAAGGATGTCATGCGAATATCTGACACAGAATTTTCTAAAATAGGCACTGGCAGTTTAAATCCACTATGAACAGTTCTTCCACCTTCTAATAAAAGTGCAGCAATTCCAGTAGTGGCAAACGCCATTGCTATTTTTCCTTGTGCTCGTACTGAACTCATTAATAAATTGTACAAATATGTTTTTCCTGATCCGCCAGGTCCATCAAGATAGAAATAACGCTCTGTCACCATGTCATCATCTATAGCATTTTTAATGGCATGAAATGCTTGCAATTGTAGTGTATTTAAAGTTGCAAGTCTTTCTTCTGTTCTTTCTGCTTGTAGTTGAATGTCATAGTCTTCAAAGTTAATGTCATCTATAAGACCTGGATCAGGCAAATTAAAACTTGCACAACTTAATCCATGAGTTAAAAAGACTTCTTGGATTTCCATTAACGCTTTTAAGTGTGCAATGGGTTCATTGTATCGTCGCATAAAGTCTTCAGCCATATTACTTTTAAAAGTCTCCCACAAAGCTAATGCATTTGGAGCATTTGAGAAGATACAAATAAAAGCAAATTGTTCTCTCATCTGTCGTGGCATTTGACATTGTGCTGCTTCTTCTAAACATCTTTCCCACTCTGTATCATCAGCGAGTAAGTTTCTATGTCTTGCAGCTAAATGGAAGGATTCATATACAATGTCATTAACAGTTCTTAAGTGTTCAAAACTTTGTGCTCCAGGAACATTTAAAAGTAATATCCGTAAGCAAAAACGTTCCACATCTCTTGGACTGACTGTGTAAATTCTTGGAATAATTTTATTGCCTCTGGTTTTTCTTGGTCTCCATAATCCATTCACAAAAACATAGTGATATGGAATTTCAATATATAAGTATTGTGTTGCTTCAGCATCAGTGGAATTTAATGCAAACCATGCAGTTAGTGTAGTGTGACGATCTTCACTTTGGGCCAATGCATTCATTTCATTTCCAGCATGGAAATAGACTAAATGTCGTTGTGGCAAATGTACTGCTAACCTATATACTGCATGTGATCTATCATGCATTTCAAATTTTAAAAGCCGCCACATAGCTTCTGGCGCACTGACATAGCGAACATCTACATGAGATGCAAGTTCATCATGTACTAACTCACTACTTTCAGGGTTGTCTGCACTTTTGACGACTACAGTAGCTGCATCGTAACCTTTGTAAATATATTTGTAGACATATTTAATGGATTTGATGGAAGTGCAGGCTTCTACGTTGATGTGGGCATTGTACTTCATGAGTAAATGTGGATTGTAGGGTACTACATATCTATTGTCCACTTTTTTTCCACGAATAATGGCACTATCTCCTTCTCTTCTTTTATAAAGTGGATATCCATCACAATTGGCATAGGTTTTGTCTCTATAATCTTTTGGAAATTCTTTGGAACATTTATTATTTTCCATACATGGTGATTGTGGATTAAGGTCACCACAGGGTCCATGAATCATGCGATGAGTAACAATCTCATATAGTCTACCATATAGTTCTGGATCTGGTAGTTCAGCAACAATGACTGCATCCACTTTGTCTGAAGTATCTAATTTATCTTTTTCTTGAAGTATTATTAGAAGATGTGCATGTGGAAGGCCTCTTTTTTGAAATTCAATGGTATATACATAAGCAAGACATTTGCCAAATAACTGATTTATAGTGAAGTCACGTATTAATTCATTTAATTTAATCTTAAAAACTCTGGCTACTAAATCTGGTCGATCTGAAGCAGTTTGTCCAAGAAGTAGATTTAGTGTAATTTCTGGCCATTGTGGATTACATGTAAATGTCACAAATAGATCGGGTTTGCCAAATTTTGTCACAATAGCCATAGCATCATTGTATCTTTCTCTCATATTCCGAGGAGATCCTTGAAAGGAAGATGGTAAAATGATGGCTTTGCCAGCTGTCATGTCTCTGCTTGTAGCCACGTCAGCAACATAGTCCATGAGTCCAGAATATTGTTCTACACGGAGTTTATCTTGTTGATATTTGATAAAGTTTAAATTATTTGCCTCAACTTGCAAATATGAATCAATAATCCATTGTTGTGTTAGTTTCCCACCACATAAAATTGGATTAAATACATTGCGAATGGCAATTTGAGCTACTTTAAATTCAAGCATAGAAACATTATTTCGGATTCTGGCTTTAGCATTTGGGTAACTGGGAAGAGTTAATTTTGGTTGCCAACCTGCTTCTCCGTGTGGGAAAAAGATGGGATATGTCATTGGATCTAAATTTGGACTTAAGATACTCATATTAATAAACGGTTGGTCCTCATTTCTAGGATATATTCGAATGTCTCTTTGAAATGGTGGTTCTCCTTCATCATTCTGAAACACCATTGCAACCTCATTTGTTGTTGGCAAGTTATAACGACGTTTATCAGTATGTCTGTCTCTTTTAAGCACCATATTAACCTTCGGCATTGGTAATTGATGTGTTTGTGAATGAAGTAGTTGTTCATTTTCTACTTCTGCCATTTTTTTATAAGCTTTACTGTAGGGATTGTTGTCCATAATGTTATTTAGCTCTATGAAAACAGTGGGTAAGCATTTTTTATTTTCTTCCATCTGCATACGTTGGTCAACAGCTTCCATTGTATCTAGGACATATAGTTGAGCGAATTTTCTTTTATTTCCTTCCTCTGGATGTAAATGGGAAGTGCGATGATAAATTTGTCCTTGGACTTTAAAACAGTAAGGACCATGTCCTGGTACATTAGCAGCTAATGTTGCCCCCATGGATGCAAAGGATATAGCACTATTGTAGGATCTTATGTTTGTCTTAAAATTTTTGTAGTTTGGAAAAGTAGGTTCAGTCATAATATTTTGTAAATAAATTGGAAATTCTTTCCTTTCTGGAAGTTTGAACTTGCCTTTTTGACAACAACTAATAAATTGTCCATCTCTGGGTCTCTCCTGTTTAAAATAATAAGCCTCACAAAACTGACATTGAGTAGTCATGTCCCCACAACTATGAACCTCTACTGCTAAAGACTTGAGTAGAGGACAATTTGCAAAGCATATAGGATTTTGACTTTCATATTCATCAGGTGAAATGTCATATAATGTTTCAACAACAGGTTGTAAATGTTTTGTTTTTTTCGTTGCTTTTCTTGGTATATGTTGTATTGTTTGAGGTAAAATGTCATGTAATGTTTCATGAAACGGTTCTAAATGCTTTGTTTTCTTTGTTGCTTTTTTTGGTATCTCTTGTATTTTTTCTGGTAAAATGTCATCTGATGTTTGAGCAACAGGTTGTAAATGCTTTATTTTCTTTTTTTTTTTTTTTGACATATCTTTAATTTCTGCAAGTGACAGTCTTTTGCTTGCAATTCTTTTGCGTTCTTTTTCTCGTCGAATTTCCTTCTTCTCCGGTGTCTGCTGGCTGTCTGCTCTCTGTCGTCGTTCTCTAGCTTGGCGTCTTTTCTTTTCTTGTTTACTCTCGTTATCAGCCATGTTAATCTGTAAAAATAAAATAATGTACCATTAGTTTATTTTGAGATGTTAAGTTGTTTTTCATGACAAATAGTTATCAATAGTGTGTTAACATTTTATACTTAATCAATTTCAATGCGGTCAATTGAATAAAAGTCTAAATAAGGCCATCAGATAATTATTTAAAGACATTTTTATTTCTTAAACATGTATCCAAAAGCAAGTGTTTCAGTAACTAAAAAGGTATTTTCAATAAGATGTTATGTGCTTATTTACAGCACTATTCAATTTGTCAAATGGCAATTAAATTAGGGTTTAGGACTGGAATGTTACAATGACAAATTGTATAGATTCTGTGTCTTTAGACTTTTTTGGACTATGCCAATTTATTCTTTAAGTTTACATTGAAGTTTGTATTTAGTGTTAAAGATTATTGGCCCTAAAAGACAAATAAGAGATAGATGATAGATATTACTTTTTATACTGTACCTTGGTTGAAGTTTGATTTCAAGCAAAATTCTTTGTTGGTCCTGTGTTGAAAGCCTTCATCCGATGGTCTGGTCCTGTGTTGAAAGTCCTCGTCCAATCGTCTGGTCCTCTGTTGAAAGTCCTCGTCCGATGGTGTAGTCCTCTGTTGAAAGTCCTCGTCCAATGGTCTGGTCCTCTGTTGAAAGTCCTCGTCCGCTGGTGTGGTCCTCAGTTGAAACTCCTGTTCCGATGTTCTTGACGCAGTATCTGATATAAAATAAAAATGAAAATGTAATTTTATTTGAATGTATTTGTATGAACTAAAAAATGACATTATTTCTTTGTTTTTCTACAATCCCGTTTGGTGTCCACCACTTTTGGTATGCTTATTTAGGCCTTTTTCTAAGGCTTATAGATTGTTAAACATAAAATAAGTATCTAAATGTACTTTGGTATGTGTTTGTGTGAGTTTTCATACAATCCTGTTTGGTGCGCACCACTGTTGGTATGCTTATTAATGTTGTTTTGTAATGCTTATAGGTTGTTAAACATAAAATAAGAATGTAAATGTAGTTTGCTATGTGTTTGTGTGAGTTTTCATACAATCCTGTTTGATGCGCACCGCTAATGGTATGCTTATTAATGTTGTTTTGTAATGCTAATAGGTTGTTAAACATAAAAAAAGAATCTAAATGTAGTTTGCTATGTGTTTGTGTGAGTTTTCATACAATCCTGTGTGGTGCGCACCACTGTTGGTATGCTTATTTAGGCTTCTTTCTAAGGCTTATAGGTTGTTAAACATTAAATAAGAATCTAAATGTAGTTTGCTATGTGTTTGTGTGAGTTTTCATACAATCCTGTTTGATGCGCACCACTGTTGGTATGCTTATTAATGTAGTTTTGTAATGCTAATAGGTTGTTAAACATAAAATAAGAATCTAAATGTAGTTTGCTATGTGTTTGTGTGAGTTTTCATACAATCCTTTTGGTGGGCACCAATGTTGGTATGCTTATTTAGGCTTCTTTCTAAGGCTTATAGGTTGTTAAACATTAAAATAAGAACTTAAATGTAGTTTGCTATGTGTTTGTGTGAGTTTTCGTACAATCCTGTTTGATGGGCACCACTTTTGTTATACTTATGTAGTGTTTTTTCTAATGGTTATAGGTTGTTAAACAAAAAGAATATAAATTTAGTTTGCTATGTGTTTGTTACAATCCTGTTTTGTGTGTACCAGTTTGTGTGTACCATATGTTGGATACTTTGGCCCTCATTCAATTGCAGTTTGGCCAATTCAATAGGGTTCTAAATGTGCTTATTTGGAGCCCTATTGAATTGTCCAAAATATCAATTGAATGAGGGCCTTTGTTTGCTGGATTTGTTATATTGTGAGGGCCTCATTGAATTTGGTTTTTCAATAGGGCTCTATATAAGCACAGAGCATATTTTTGAACAGAAGTTTTTAGTTAAATTGAGCCAAATGTGCTTATATAGAGCCCTATTGAAATGGGCAAATCACATTTGAATGAGGCCCTCGGCCATTAAACATATTTAAGTCCTGAATGAATTGCGTTTTGACCAATTGAATAGGGCTCTATATAAGCACATAAAATATTTTTTGACAGAAGTTTTTAGTTAGTGAAGACCTTGATTGTGGTTAGAAGTTCAGTAACTAAAAATGTCTGTCTAAAAAATCTATTATGTGCTTATATAAAGCCCTATTCAATTAGCCAACTCACAATTGAATAAGGCTCATGGTTCGGTTCTTTTTTATACTTAATACTGTACCTTGATTGAAGTGTGGAATGACAGAGGGTCCCCTCCTGCCAATCTTAATCCGCCGGTCTTCTTGTAGTGTCTGTTTGAAAAATAAAGTGAAATAGTGAATTATAGAATTTTTTATTTGTATTTAACAAACCATGGCCTTTTCAGCATTTAAAGTATTTTTGTATCTTACCTCTTCTTCTTTGTTGGTGTTCTTTAAAAGGGATTGTGCTTCACAGTGCACGGTGCAAATTGTTGAGAGACGCTGTTGATGCCGAGTCTGTTTGAATATTAAAAAAAGTAGAAAGATTGAGTTTTAGGTGATCTATTAAATTGCAGTAAATTAATTTCATTGAAATATACTTCTGTAATTAATTTGAATTAACATTATTTTTTGGTGTGGTTTACACACATATGTCACATACATGAAGCACATTTCCATAGTTGAAAGTAATTTTTTTGTGTGCGTGTGACATATCACTATACATGAATCATATTTTAATTGTTAAATTAACCTTATTTTTATTTTTGGCCAACATACATAAATGTGTGTGTGACATGTGACTATAGATGATACACATATATGTGCGTGTCACATATCAGTATACATGACTCATATTTTAATAGTATTTTAATAGTCCCAACTTATTTTTTTCTAATGTAATTTAAATGTAGTTGTTTAATTAGTTTGTTGCAGGGGCAATACACATAAATGTGCATGTGACATGTCACTATACATTATACGCATAAATGTGCGTGTGACATGTCACTATACATTATACACATAAATGTGCGTGTCACATGTCAGTATACATTATACGCATATATGTGCGTGTCAGTATACATAAACCTCTTTGTCTTCTTTAATTTTTTTTTTTGATGTCCTGTCTTGATAATAAAATAAGTAATATATTATAGCTTACCTCTCAGTTGTAATTTGCACAATGTAAAGTAGTAAATTAGGAAAGAATTATCTTCTCAAGTTTTAGCAGCAGTTATCTCAGAAGTCACTCTGTTCATCACCTGAGGAGAAATGTATTTTTCTCTGTGAAATAGACAGTATTTATAAACTTGTAGAACATTCTGGAAAGTTAGACCGTTAGAACGCAATACGCATGCGCTATTTGCGTTCCAGCTTACAATTTGCGTTCCATCCGCCATTTTGTGCGTAGTAGTGGTTAAAATGGTGTTTAATATGAGTGTGATCCGTTCCGCATAGTATGTGTTTCATTATTGCGAGTAAGTGTAGTGTAGTTACGTCTGGAGCCTCGTTTTCGTTTTGTTCGGCGGCCATTTTTTCTCTCGCTTAGCCGATTTTCGGTCGTTTAAACTCTTTGTTTTGACTTAAATGGACGTGTAAATGAACTTTTGGAGGTGCCGGATGCCCCCCCGTGCTGTAAGTAAGCTTTTTATGTGTTTGTTGTGTTTATTTCTTGTGTTTGTGATGTTTTGATGCGCGGCGGTTGGAATGGGTCTTTCGCAGCCGTATTTTTTTTCCGATGCGGCCGTATTTTGTTGCGATATTGCCGTATTTTTTTGCGATATACGCAGTTAGCTTTTACGTGTACGACGCAGTGTATTTGTTTCTAAGTCGTGCGTATGTGTGTTAAGAGCGTGTGAAGGGCCTTTTTTACTGTTTTTTTCTTAAGTCTTGCGTCTGTGTGTCTGGGTGTAAGCGGGTGTGAGGCGACTTTGAGGTTTTTTTTGTTATGAAGTTGTGTGTGTGTGTATGTGTGTTAACACAGCCGATGTTGGGATGCTCCCACCACCGCAAATGCGGACCCTCGCTTCGCGAGGATCCGCATTTGCGGGGACGTTGTTGGGTTTTTGTTGGCTGGGCGGTTGGGTTTATTCTGTTAAAAAGTCGTGTGTGTGTATGTGTGTGTTAACACAGCCGACGTTGAGCCTCCACCACCGCAAATGCGGGCCCTCGCTTCGCGAGGACCCGCATTTGCGGGGAACTGCGTCCCTCGCTTCGCGAGGGACGCAGTTCTTGCGGGCTCGCTACGCGAGCCCGCAAGCGTGAGCAACGACTCGTACGCTCACAACTATATATGTGACTAGCGACTTGCCCGTCAAAAAATGACGGCAATGTGATGTATATGTTTGTCAAGTTGTTTAGTTATTAACATATATTTTTGACCCTTGTAAGTATTTTAATATGAACGTGTATTTTTGTAAAATGTTGATGTAATGGTTTTTTAAAATGTAATTAGTATCTGAAGAATTGTTAACTTTAATATACATTGAATGAATAGGAAAGCAAAAAGTAAAAACCCTTCTTTAAACGTCGCGAATTTTAACATGAAGTTTAAACTATATGTAAGCAATAACCATCAAAGTATATATTTTTAAACTTGAACTTTATTTTTTATGTAAGTTTAGAAGTTGACAAAACATTGGTATAATTTTGAACATTATAAACAGGAACATAGTGAATACATTTTGTAACCTAATTTTTTATTAAAAGTATTAACATTTGAATGTAAAAACAATTGACATTTAAATTAATCAGTATTAAAATTCAATTTCTATCACAATAATTGTTAACTTGAATATACATTGAATGTAGAGGAAGGCATACAGTAAAACTCTTCTTAAAACGTACGTAATTAAAGTAATTTATTACTGAGCACATAAACTGGCGATAAACATTAATGTAGGTAGTAATCTTAAGATAACAGACAATATTTACATTGTGACTTAAAAGGTGCTTGACCTCTTAACATCCACTTTGTAATCTGTTGAATGAAATAACTTGAAAATATATTTTTTAAACTTGTAACATTAGAAACATTAACATAGTGACTTAACATTTTAACATAATTTTTACTAACAATGCAAGGCAAGTATTTTGTGAGGCAAATCATTCATAAACATGACTTCCATTAATTATGACTGAATGAAACAACCAATTGTTATGTATTTTGCAATGCTTTAAAAAAATCTTGGCATCTTTAATTTGTATCCTTCAAAGTTATAGTACTTCATAGTAGACAATGTTTTTAGTAAAAATACGTCCATCTTCTAATAAATCACCTTGACTTTCATTGTTTTCAATGTAAACTTTAATAGCCTGTGGATTTTTGCACCGTGACAACGCAACGTACAATTGACCATGTGCAAAAACTGGTTCTTCCAAGAAAATACCCACAGATTTGAAAGTTTGACCTTGTGATTTATTAATGGTCATGGCAAATGCCATAATAATGGGAAATTGTCTTCTTTGAAGTATAAAAGGGAGACTACTTTCACTTGGTGCTAAATCTATTCTTGGTATGAAAACTCTCTCTCCTTTATGGGTCCCAGTTAAAATTTCAGCATCTATAAAATGGTCCTTTAATTGTTGAACAATTAATCTTGTGCCATTGCATAGGCCTTTTTTGGGGTTCATATTTCGCAGTAACATGATAATTGCACCTTTCTTTAGCTGCAAAATATGTGGTGGCATTCCAGAAGGAGTTAAAGAGTTTATGAATTCAGTCGAAAAGTTAGCCTGACTTTCATTGTCATCAGCAAGTACAGAATCAGCACTGTGATAATTTCTTTGTGGTGCATAAATTTTTTTTAAGATTTCATTATTGAGGATTAATGCATCTTTATTTTTACACGTCAGTATGACTTGGTTGGCAAGCTCGGAATATTCTTCGTTATTTATGCTCCCTTCAAATATAGCCGATATAATATCTTGTTGACAAATCATATGAGGTGGGATCTCTACAGTGTCATCAGGTAAATGTAGTATTTTTTCTGTTCTGCCTTCTCCAATTTTAATAAGCCAATCATTGAAATCAGTTTGGCCTTCTGATCTCATATTTTGTTGCAGTTGAAGATGGGTAAAATGTTTCCATACTATACTTGACTTTATACATGTTTCGATAATGTCAGTTCGATTTCCATGTACAACGACAGGTAATGTTTGTCTGAAATCGCCACCCAACAACATTACCTTTCCACCAAATGGAAAAGTATTCTCCATGACTTCACGAAGCAAACGGTCAATACATTGGAGGGCATAGCATGACATCATTGTGGCCTCATCTATTATAATTAATTTACTATTTTTCCTTGGGCTCGTACTGAACTCATTAATAAATTGTACAAATATGTTTTTCCTGATCCGCCAGGTCCATCAAGATAGAAATAACGCTCTGTCAACATGTCATCATCTATAGCATTTTTAATGGCATGAAATGCTTGCAATTGTAGTGTATTTAAAGTTGCAAGTCTTTCTTCTGTTCTTTCTGCTTGTAGTTGAATGTCATAGTCTTCAAAGTTAATGTCATCTATAAGACCTGGATCAGGCAAATTAAAACTTGCACAACTTAATCCATGAGTTAAAAAGACTTCTTGGATTTCCATTAACGCTTTTAAGTGTGCAATGGGTTCATTGTATCGTCGCATAAAGTCTTCAGCCATATTACTTTTAAAAGTCTCCCACAAAGCTAATGCATTTGGAGCATTTGAGAAGATACAAATAAAAGCAAATTGTTCTCTCATCTGTCGTGGCATTTGACATTGTGCTGCTTCTTCTAAACATCTTTCCCACTCTGTATCATCAGCGAGTAAGTTTCTATGTCTTGCAGCTAAATGGAAGGATTCATATACAATGTCATTAACAGTTCTTAAGTGTTCAAAACTTTGTGCTCCAGGAACATTTAAAAGTAATATCCGTAAGCAAAAACGTTCCACATCTCTTGGACTGACTGTGTAAATTCTTGGAATAATTTTATTGCCTCTGGTTTTTCTTGGTCTCCATAATCCATTCACAAAAACATAGTGATATGGAATTTCAATATATAAGTATTGTGTTGCTTCAGCATCAGTGGAATTTAATGCAAACCATGCAGTTAGTGTAGTGTGACGATCTTCACTTTGGGCCAATGCATTCATTTCATTTCCAGCATGGAAATAGACTAAATGTCGTTGTGGCAAATGTACTGCTAACCTATATACTGCATGTGATCTATCATGCATTTCAAATTTTAAAAGCCGCCACATAGCTTCTGGCGCACTGACATAGCGAGCATCTACATGAGATGCAAGTTCATCATGTACTAACTCACTACTTTCAGGGTTGTCTGCACTTTTGACGACTACAGTAGCTGCATCGTAACCTTTGTAAATATATTTGTAGACATATTTAATGGATTTGATGGAAGTGCAGGCTTCTACGTTGATGTGGGCGTTGTACTTCATGAGTAAATGTGGATTGTAGGGTACTACATATCTATTGTCCACTTTTTTTCCACGAATAATGGCACTATCTCCTTCTCTTCTTTTATAAAGTGGATATCCATCACAATTGGCATAGGTTTTGTCTCTATAATCTTTTGGAAATTCTTTGGAACATTTATTATTTTCCATACATGGTGATTGTGGATTAAGGTCACCACAGGGTCCATGAATCATGCCATGAGTAACAATCTCATATAGTCTACCATATAGTTCTGGATCTGGTAGTTCAGCAACAATGACTGCATCCACTTTGTCTGAAGTATCTAATTTATCTTTTTCTTGAAGTATTATTAGAAGATGTGCATGTGGAAGGCCTCTTTTTTGAAATTCAATGGTATATACATAAGCAAGACATTTGCCAAATAACTGATTTATAGTGAAGTCACGTATTAATTCATTTAATTTAATCTTAAAAACTCTGGCTACTAAATCTGGTCGATCTGAAGCAGTTTGTCCAAGAAGTAGATTTAGTGTAATTTCTGGCCATTGTGGATTACATGTAAATGTCACAAATAGATCGGGTTTGCCAAATTTTGTCACAATAGCCATAGCATCATTGTATCTTTCTCTCATATTCCGAGGAGATCCTTGAAAGGAAGATGGTAAAATGATGGCTTTGCCAGCTGTCATGTCTCTGCTTGTAGCCACGTCAGCAACATAGTCCATGAGTCCAGAATATTGTTCTACACGGAGTTTATCTTGTTGATATTTGATAAAGTTTAAATTATTTGCCTCAACTTGCAAATATGAATCAATAATCCATTGTTGTGTTAGTTTCCCACCACATAAAATTGGATTAAATACATTGCGAATGGCAATTTGAGCTACTTTAAATTCAAGCATAGAAACATTATTTCGGATTCTGGATTTAGCATTTGGGTAACTGGGAAGAGTTAATTTTGGTTGCCAACCTGCTTCTCCGTGTGGGAAAAAGATGGGATATGTCATTGGATCTAAATTTGGACTTAAGATACTCATATTAATAAACGGTTGGTCCTCATTTCTAGGATATATTCGAATGTCTCTTTGAAATGGTGGTTCTCCTTCATCATTCTGAAACACCATTGCAACCTCATTTGTTGTTGGCAAGTTATAACGACGTTTATCAGTATGTCTGTCTCTTTTAAGCACCATATTAACCTTCGGCATTGGTAATTGATGTGTTTGTGAATGAAGTAGTTGTTCATTTTCTACTTCTGCCAATTTTTTATAAGCTTTACTGTAGGGATTGTTGTCCATAATGTTATTTAGCTCTATGAAAACAGTGGGTAAGCATTTTTTATTTTCTTCCATCTGCATACGTTGGTCAACAGCTTCCATTGTATCTAGGACATATAGTTGAGCGAATTTTCTTTTATTTCCTTCCTCTGGATGTAAATGGGAAGTGCGATGATAAATTTGTCCTTGGACTTTAAAACAGTAAGGACCATGTCCTGGTACATTAGCAGCTAATGTTGCCCCCATGGATGCAAAGGATATGGCACTATTGTAGGATCTTATGTTTGTCTTAAAATTTTTGTAGTTTGGAAAAGTAGGTTCAGTCATAATATTTTGTAAATAAATTGGAAATTCTTTCCTTTCTGGAAGTTTGAACTTGCCTTTTTGACAACAACTAATAAATTGTCCATCTCTGGGTCTCTCCTGTTTAAAATAATAAGCCTCACAAAACTGACATTGAGTAGTCATGTCCCCACAACTATGAACCTCTACTGCTAAAGACTTGAGTAGAGGACAATTTGCAAAGCATATAGGATTTTGACTTTCATATTCATCAGGTGAAATGTCATATAATGTTTCAACAACAGGTTGTAAATGTTTTGTTTTTTTCGTTGCTTTTCTTGGTATATGTTGTATTGTTTGAGGTAAAATGTCATGTAATGTTTCATGAAACGGTTCTAAATGCTTTGTTTTCTTTGTTGCTTTATTTGGTATCTCTTGTATTTTTTCTGGTAAAATGTCATCTGATGTTTGAGCAACAGGTTGTAAATGCTTTATTTTCTTTGTTTTTTTTTTGACATATCTTTAATTTCTGCAAGTGACAGTCTTTTGCTTGCAATTCTTTTGCGTTCTTTTTCTCGTCGAATTTCCTTCTTCTCCGGTGTCTGCTGGCTGTCTGCTCTCTGTCGTCGTTCTCTAGCTTGGCGTCTTTTCTTTTCTTGTTTACTCTCGTTATCAGCCATGTTAATCTGTAAAAATAAAATAATGTACCATTAGTTTATTTTGAGATGTTAAGTTGTTTTTCATGACAAATAGTTATCAATAGTGTGTTAACATTTTATACTTAATCAATTTCAATGCGGTCAATTGAATAAAAGTCTAAATAAGGCCATCAGATAATTATTTAAAGAAATTTTTATTTCTTAAACATGTATCCAAAAGCAAGTGTTTCAGTAACTAAAAAGGTATTTTCAATAAGATGTTATGTGCTTATTTACAGCACTATTCAATTTGTCAAATGGCAATTAAATTAGGGTTTAGGACTGGAATGTTACAATGACAAATTGTATAGATTCTGTGTCTTTAGACTTTTTTGGACTATGCCAATTTATTCTTTAAGTTTACATTGAAGTTTGTATTTAGTGTTAAAGATTATTGGCCCTAAAAGACAAATAAGAGATAGATGATAGATATTACTTTTTATACTGTACCTTGGTTGAAGTTTGATTTCAAGCAAAATTCTTTGTTGGTCCTGTGTTGAAAGCCTTCATCCGATGGTCTGGTCCTGTGTTGAAAGTCCTCGTCCAATCGTCTGGTCCTCTGTTGAAAGTCCTTGTCCGATGGTGTAGTCCTCTGTTGAAAGTCCTCGTCCAATGGTCTGGTCCTCTGTTGAAAGTCCTCGTCCGCTGGTGTGGTCCTCAGTTGAAACTCCTGTTCCGATGTTCTTGACGCAGTATCTGATATAAAATAAAAATGAAAATGTAATTTTATTTGAATGTATTTGTATGAACTAAAAAATGACATTATTTCTTTGTTTTTCTACAATCCCGTTTGGTGTCCACCACTTTTGGTATGCTTATTTAGGCCTTTTTCTAAGGCTTATAGATTGTTAAACATAAAATAAGTATCTAAATGTACTTTGGTATGTGTTTGTGTGAGTTTTCATACAATCCTGTTTGGTGCGCACCACTGTTGGTATGCTTATTAATGTTGTTTTGTAATGCTTATAGGTTGTTAAACATAAAATAAGAATGTAAATGTAGTTTGCTATGTGTTTGTGTGAATTTTCATACAATCCTGTTTGATGCGCACCGCTGATGGTATGCTTATTAATGTTGTTTTGTAATGCTAATAGGTTGTTAAACATAAAAAAAGAATCTAAATGTAGTTTGCTATGTGTTTGTGTGAGTTTTCATACAATCCTGTGTGGTGCGCACCACTGTTGGTATGCTTATTTAGGCTTCTTTCTAAGGCTTATAGGTTGTTAAACATTAAATAAGAATCTAAATGTAGTTTGCTATGTGTTTGTGTGAGTTTTCATACAATCCTGTTTGATGCGCACCACTGTTGGTATGCTTATTAATGTAGTTTTGTAATGCTAATAGGTTGTTAAACATAAAATAAGAATCTAAATGTAGTTTGCTATGTGTTTGTGTGAGTTTTCATACAATCCTGTTTGGTGGGCACCAATGTTGGTATGCTTATTTAGGCTTCTTTCTAAGGCTTATAGGTTGTTAAACATTAAAATAAGAACTTAAATGTAGTTTGCTATGTGTTTGTGTGAGTTTTCGTACAATCCTGTTTGATGGGCACCACTGTTGGTATGCTTATTAATGTAGTTTTGTAATGCTAATAGGTTGTTAAACATAAAATAAGAATCTAAATGTAGTTTGCTATGTGTTTGTGTGAGTTTTCATACAATCCTTTTGGTGGGCACCAATGTTGGTATGCTTATTTAGGCTTCTTTCTAAGGCTTATAGGTTGTTAAACATTAAAATAAGAACTTAAATGTAGTTTGCTATGTGTTTGTGTGAGTTTTCGTACAATCCTGTTTGATGGGCACCACTTTTGTTATACTTATGTAGTGTTTTTTCTAATGGTTATAGGTTGTTAAACAAAAAGAATATAAATTTAGTTTGCTATGTGTTTGTTACAATCCTGTTTTGTGTGTACCAGTTTGTGTGTACCATATGTTGCATACTTTGGCCCTCATTCAATTGCAGTTTGGCCAATTCAATAGGGTTCTAAATGTGCTTATTTGGAGCCCTATTGAATTGTCCAAAATATCAATTGAATGAGGGCCTTTGTTTGCTGGATTTGTTATATTGTGAGGGCCTCATTGAATTTGGTTTTTCAATAGGGCTCTATATAAGCACAGAGCATATTTTTGAACAGAAGTTTTTAGTTAAATTGAGCCAAATGTGCTTATATAGAGCCCTATTGAAATGGGCAAATCACATTTGAATGAGGCCCTCGGCCATTAAACATATTTAAGTCCTGAATGAATTGCGTTTTGACCAATTGAATAGGGGCCTCATTCTATTATTGGCCGTAAATCGGCCGTAAGGCTGCGATTCCTTGCGAGGGTTCAGTTAACTCGCGATTCTATTATACGGCCCCGCAAGGATCTCCTTTTACGGCCGGCCGCATATCTTGGAACCGGCCGTAATCTGTGAAATATAAAAACGCAAAAATAAATTCAAGCCTGCACTGTACAGCTCTGTAAATGCTAGGGATCATATTGGGGGACATGAGGATTAAAAGGAACCCACTCTCAAGCTTGCACATCTGCCCAAACCCGAGTTCAAATTAACTGTTTATTTTCCGGCTGCGGCGTGGGCGTGTCTGAAGTGCTCCAAGCACTCTGGACTTTTTACATGGATATTTTACGGATATTAAAAATGAAATATTTTACGGATTTGAGTACAGGATAATTATGTGCTATTTTTTCTAACACCTAAAATCCCTTTATAGTCTTCTCAAAGTGCAGGATGGCTTTATTTGAGCTATTTTATGTGCTTAATTGGTGCTAGCGAGACCTTTTTCCTGCAAGTAACTGCGGCTCGCTTTTAGCCTTGCAGAGAGGTTTCCCGGAGCAATTGAATTGCAAATCTCTTGCGGCCGTTTTAGATCAAAGGCTTTCCTCCGGCGCGTGCGGCCGCAAGAGATAGCAAGGCACCGGCCGCAAGCCTGCCGGAATCCCCGGCCGTAAGGGAATAGAATAGCTGAATAGCTTGCGGCCGGTCCTTGCGGCCCCGCAACGGCTGCGGCCGATAATAGAATGAGGCCCTAGGGCTCTATATAAGCACATAAAATATTTTTTGACAGAAGTTTTTAGTTAGTGAAGACCTTGATTGTGGTTAGAAGTTCAGTAACTAAAAATGTCTGTCTAAAAAATCTATTATGTGCTTATATAAAGCCCTATTCAATTAGCCAACTCACAATTGAATAAGGCTCATGGTTCGGTTCTTTTTTATACTTAATACTGTACCTTGATTGAAGTGTGGAATGACAGAGGGTCCCCTCCTGCCAATCTTAATCCGCCGGTCTTCTTGTAGTGTCTGTTTGAAAAATAAAGTGAAATAGTGAATTATAGAATTTTTTATTTGTATTTAACAAACCATGGCCTTTTCAGCATTTAAAGTATTTTTGTATCTTACCTCTTCTTCTTTGTTGGTGTTCTTTAAAAGGGATTGTGCTTCACAGTGCACGGTGCAAATTGTTGAGAGACGCTGTTGATGCCGAGTCTGTTTGAATATTAAAAAAAGTAGAAAGATTGAGTTTTAGGTGATCTATTAAATTGCAGTAAATTAATTTCATTGAAATATACTTCTGTAATTAATTTGAATTAACATTATTTTTTGGTGTGGTCTACACACATATGTCACATACATGAAGCACATTTCCATAGTTGAAAGTAATTTTTTTGTGTGCGTGTGACATATCACTATACATGAATCATATTTTAATTGTTAAATTAACCTTATTTTTATTTTTGGCCAACATACATAAATGTGTGTGTGACATGTGACTATAGATGATACACATATATGTGCGTGTCACATATCAGTATACATGACTCATATTTTAATAGTATTTTAATAGTCCCAACTTATTTTTTTCTAATGTAATTTAAATGTAGTTGTTTAATTAGTTTGTTGCAGGGGCAATACACATAAATGTGCATGTGACATGTCACTATACATTATACACATAAATGTGCGTGTCACATGTCACTATACATTATACGCATAAATGTGCGTGTCACTTGTCAGTATACATTATACGCATATATGTGCGTGTCAGTATACATAAACCTCTTTGTCTTCTTTAATTTTTTTTTTTGATGTCCTGTCTTGATAATAAAATAAGTAATATATTATAGCTTACCTCTCAGTTGTAATTTGCACAATGTAAAGTAGTAAATTAGGAAAGAATTATCTTCTCAAGTTTTAGCAGCAGTTATCTCAGAAGTCACTCTGTTCATCACCTGAGGAGAAATGTATTTTTCTCTGTGAAATAGACAGTATTTATAAACTTGTAGAACATTCTGGAAAGTTAGACCGTTAGAACGCAATACGCATGCGCTATTTGCGTTCCAGCTTACAATTTGCGTTCCATCCGCCATTTTGTGCGTAGTAGTGGTTAAAATGGTGTTTAATATGAGTGTGATCCGTTCCGCATAGTATGTGTTTCATTATTGCGAGTAAGTGTAGTGTAGTTACGTCTGGAGCCTCGTTTTCGTTTTGTTCGGCGGCCATTTTTTCTCTCGCTTAGCCGATTTTCGGTCGTTTAAACTCTTTGTTTTGACTTAAATGGACGTGTAAATGAACTTTTGGAGGTGCCGGATGCCCCCCCGTGCTGTAAGTAAGCTTTTTATGTGTTTGTTGTGTTTATTTCTTGTGTTTGTGATGTTTTGATGCGCGGCGGTTGGAATGGGTCTTTCGCAGCCGTATTTTTTTTCCGATGCGGCCGTATTTTGTTGCGATATTGCCGTATTTTTTTGCGATATACGCAGTTAGCTTTTACGTGTACGACGCAGTGTATTTGTTTCTAAGTCGTGCGTATGTGTGTTAAGAGCGTGTGAAGGGCCTTTTTTACTGTTTTTTTCTTAAGTCTTGCGTCTGTGTGTCTGGGTGTAAGCGGGTGTGAGGCGACTTTGAGGTTTTTTTTGTTATGAAGTTGTGTGTGTGTGTATGTGTGTTAACACAGCCGATGTTGGGATGCTCCCACCCCCGCAAATGCGGATCCTCGCGAAGCGAGGGTCCGCATTTGCGGGGACGTTGTTGGGTTTTTGTTGGCTGGGCGGTTGGGTTTATTCTGTTAAAAAGTCGTGTGTGTGTATGTGTGTGTTAACACAGCCGACGTTGAGCCTCCACCACCGCAAATGCGGGCCCTCGCTTCGCGAGGACCCGCATTTGCGGGGAACTGCGTCCCTCGCTTCGCGAGGGACGCAGTTCTTGCGGCCTCGCTACGCGAGCCCGCAAGCGTGAGCAACGACTCGTACGCTCACAACTATATATGTGACTAGCGACTTGCCCGTCAAAAAATGACGGCAATGTGATGTATATGTTTGTCAAGTTGTTTAGTTATTAACATATATTTTTGACCCTTGTAAGTATTTTAATATGAACGTGTATTTTTGTAAAATGTTGATGTAATGGTTTTTTAAAATGTAATTAGTATCTGAAGAATTGTTAACTTTAATATACATTGAATGAATAGGAAAGCAAAAAGTAAAAACCCTTCTTTAAACGTCGCGAATTTTAACATGAAGTTTAAACTATATGTAAGCAATAACCATCAAAGTATATATTTTTAAACTTGAACTTTATTTTTTATGTAAGTTTAGAAGTTGACAAAACATTGGTATAATTTTGAACATTATAAACAGGAACATAGTGAATACATTTTGTAACCTAATTTTTTATTAAAAGTATTAACATTTGAATGTAAAAACAATTGACATTTAAATTAATCAGTATTAAAATTCAATTTCTATCACAATAATTGTTAACTTGAATATACATTGAATGTAGAGGAAGGCATACAGTAAAACTCTTCTTAAAACGTACGTAATTAAAGTAATTTATTACTGAGCACATAAACTGGCGATAAACATTAATGTAGGTAGTAATCTTAAGATAACAGACAATATTTACATTGTGACTTAAAAGGTGCTTGACCTCTTAACATCCACTTTGTAATCTGTTGAATGAAATAACTTGAAAATATATTTTTTAAACTTGTAACATTAGAAACATTAACATAGTGACTTAACATTTTAACATAATTTTTACTAACAATGCAAGGCAAGTATTTTGTGAGGCAAATCATTCATAAACATGACTTCCATTAATTATGACTGAATGAAACAACCAATTGTTATGTATTTTGCAATGCTTTAAAAAAATCTTGGCATCTTTAATTTGTATCCTTCAAAGTTATAGTACTTCATAGTAGACAATGTTTTTAGTAAAAATACGTCCATCTTCTAATAAATCACCTTGACTTTCATTGTTTTCAATGTAAACTTTAATAGCCTGTGGATTTTTGCACCGTGACAACGCAACGTACAATTGACCATGTGCAAAAACTGGTTCTTCCAAGAAAATACCCACAGATTTGAAAGTTTGACCTTGTGATTTATTAATGGTCATGGCAAATGCCATAATAATGGGAAATTGTCTTCTTTGAAGTATAAAAGGGAGACTACTTTCACTTGGTGCTAAATCTATTCTTGGTATGAAAACTCTCTCTCCTTTATGGGTCCCAGTTAAAATTTCAGCATCTATAAAATGGTCCTTTAATTGTTGAACAATTAATCTTGTGCCATTGCATAGGCCTTTTTTGGGGTTCATATTTCGCAGTAACATGATAATTGCACCTTTCTTTAGCTGCAAAATATGTGGTGGCATTCCAGAAGGAGTTAAAGAGTTTATGAATTCAGTCGAAAAGTTAGCCTGACTTTCATTGTCATCAGCAAGTACAGAATCAGCACTGTGATAATTTCTTTGTGGTGCATAAATTTTTTTTAAGATTTCATTATTGAGGATTAATGCATCTTTATTTTTACACGTCAGTATGACTTGGTTGGCAAGCTCGGAATATTCTTCGTTATTTATGCTCCCTTCAAATATAGCCGATATAATATCTTGTTGACAAATCATATGAGGTGGGATCTCTACAGTGTCATCAGGTAAATGTAGTATTTTTTCTGTTCTGCCTTCTCCAATTTTAATAAGCCAATCATTGAAATCAGTTTGGCCTTCTGATCTCATATTTTGTTGCAGTTGAAGATGGGTAAAATGTTTCCATACTATACTTGACTTTATACATGTTTCGATAATGTCAGTTCGATTTCCATGTACAACGACAGGTAATGTTTGTCTGAAATCGCCACCCAACAACATTACCTTTCCACCAAATGGAAAAGTATTCTCCATGACTTCACGAAGCAAACGGTCAATACATTGGAGGGCATAGCATGACATCATTGTGGCCTCATCTATTATAATTAATTTACATTTCTTCAATTTCTTTGCTTGTAAGGATGTCATGCGAATATCTGACACAGAATTTTCTAAAATAGGCACTGGCAGTTTAAATCCACTATGAACAGTTCTTCCACCTTCTAATAAAAGTGCAGCAATTCCAGTAGTGGCAAACGCCATTGCTATTTTTCCTTGGGCTCGTACTGAACTCATTAATAAATTGTACAAATATGTTTTTCCTGATCCGCCAGGTCCATCAAGATAGAAATAACGCTCTGTCAACATGTCATCATCTATAGCATTTTTAATGGCATGAAATGCTTGCAATTGTAGTGTATTTAAAGTTGCAAGTCTTTCTTCTGTTCTTTCTGCTTGTAGTTGAATGTCATAGTCTTCAAAGTTAATGTCATCTATAAGACCTGGATCAGGCAAATTAAAACTTGCACAACTTAATCCATGAGTTAAAAAGACTTCTTGGATTTCCATTAACGCTTTTAAGTGTGCAATGGGTTCATTGTATCGTCGCATAAAGTCTTCAGCCATATTACTTTTAAAAGTCTCCCACAAAGCTAATGCATTTGGAGCATTTGAGAAGATACAAATAAAAGCAAATTGTTCTCTCATCTGTCGTGGCATTTGACATTGTGCTGCTTCTTCTAAACATCTTTCCCACTCTGTATCATCAGCGAGTAAGTTTCTATGTCTTGCAGCTAAATGGAAGGATTCATATACAATTTCATTAACAGTTCTTAAGTGTTCAAAACTTTGTGCTCCAGGAACATTTAAAAGTAATATCCGTAAGCAAAAACGTTCCACATCTCTTGGACTGACTGTGTAAATTCTTGGAATAATTTTATTGCCTCTGGTTTTTCTTGGTCTCCATAATCCATTCACAAAAACATAGTGATATGGAATTTCAATATATAAGTATTGTGTTGCTTCAGCATCAGTGGAATTTAATGCAAACCATGCAGTTAGTGTAGTGTGACGATCTTCACTTTGGGCCAATGCATTCATTTCATTTCCAGCATGGAAATAGACTAAATGTCGTTGTGGCAAATGTACTGCTAACCTATATACTGCATGTGATCTATCATGCATTTCAAATTTTAAAAGCCGCCACATAGCTTCTGGCGCACTGACATAGCGAGCATCTACATGAGATGCAAGTTCATCATGTACTAACTCACTACTTTCAGGGTTGTCTGCACTTTTGACGACTACAGTAGCTGCATCGTAACCTTTGTAAATATATTTGTAGACATATTTAATGGATTTGATGGAAGTGCAGGCTTCTACGTTGATGTGGGCGTTGTACTTCATGAGTAAATGTGGATTGTAGGGTACTACATATCTATTGTCCACTTTTTTTCCACGAATAATGGCACTATCTCCTTCTCTTCTTTTATAAAGTGGATATCCATCACAATTGGCATAGGTTTTGTCTCTATAATCTTTTGGAAATTCTTTGGAACATTTATTATTTTCCATACATGGTGATTGTGGATTAAGGTCACCACAGGGTCCATGAATCATGCCATGAGTAACAATCTCATATAGTCTACCATATAGTTCTGGATCTGGTAGTTCAGCAACAATGACTGCATCCACTTTGTCTGAAGTATCTAATTTATCTTTTTCTTGAAGTATTATTAGAAGATGTGCATGTGGAAGGCCTCTTTTTTGAAATTCAATGGTATATACATAAGCAAGACATTTGCCAAATAACTGATTTATAGTGAAGTCACGTATTAATTCATTTAATTTAATCTTAAAAACTCTGGCTACTAAATCTGGTCGATCTGAAGCAGTTTGTCCAAGAAGTAGATTTAGTGTAATTTCTGGCCATTGTGGATTACATGTAAATGTCACAAATAGATCGGGTTTGCCAAATTTTGTCACAATAGCCATAGCATCATTGTATCTTTCTCTCATATTCCGAGGAGATCCTTGAAAGGAAGATGGTAAAATGATGGCTTTGCCAGCTGTCATGTCTCTGCTTGTAGCCACGTCAGCAACATAGTCCATGAGTCCAGAATATTGTTCTACACTGAGTTTATCTTGTTGATATTTGATAAAGTTTAAATTATTTGCCTCAACTTGCAAATATGAATCAATAATCCATTGTTGTGTTAGTTTCCCACCACATAAAATTGGATTAAATACATTGCGAATGGCAATTTGAGCTACTTTAAATTCAAGCATAGAAACATTATTTCGGATTCTGGCTTTAGCATTTGGGTAACTGGGAAGAGTTAATTTTGGTTGCCAACCTGCTTCTCCGTGTGGGAAAAAGATGGGATATGTCATTGGATCTAAATTTGGACTTAAGATACTCATATTAATAAACGGTTGGTCCTCATTTCTAGGATATATTCGAATGTCTCTTTGAAATGGTGGTTCTCCTTCATCATTCTGAAACACCATTGCAACCTCATTTGTTGTTGGCAAGTTATAACGACGTTTATCAGTATGTCTGTCTCTTTTAAGCACCATATTAACCTTCGGCATTGGTAATTGATGTGTTTGTGAATGAAGTAGTTGTTCATTTTCTACTTCTGCCAATTTTTTATAAGCTTTACTGTAGGGATTGTTGTCCATAATGTTATTTAGCTCTATGAAAACAGTGGGTAAGCATTTTTTATTTTCTTCCATCTGCATACGTTGGTCAACAGCTTCCATTGTATCTAGGACATATAGTTGAGCGAATTTTCTTTTATTTCCTTCCTCTGGATGTAAATGGGAAGTGCGATGATAAATTTGTCCTTGGACTTTAAAACAGTAAGGACCATGTCCTGGTACATTAGCAGCTAATGTTGCCCCCATGGATGCAAAGGATATGGCACTATTGTAGGATCTTATGTTTGTCTTAAAATTTTTGTAGTTTGGAAAAGTAGGTTCAGTCATAATATTTTGTAAATAAATTGGAAATTCTTTCCTTTCTGGAAGTTTGAACTTGCCTTTTTGACAACAACTAATAAATTGTCCATCTCTGGGTCTCTCCTGTTTAAAATAATAAGCCTCACAAAACTGACATTGAGTAGTCATGTCCCCACAACTATGAACCTCTACTGCTAAAGACTTGAGTAGAGGACAATTTGCAAAGCATATAGGATTTTGACTTTCATATTCATCAGGTGAAATGTCATATAATGTTTCAACAACAGGTTCTAAATGTTTTGTTTTTTTCGTTGCTTTTCTTGGTATATGTTGTATTGTTTGAGGTAAAATGTCATGTAATGTTTCATGAAACGGTTCTAAATGCTTTGTTTTCTTTGTTGCTTTTTTTGGTATCTCTTGTATTTTTTCTGGTAAAATGTCATCTGATGTTTGAGCAACAGGTTGTAAATGCTTTATTTTCTTTGTTGTTTTTTTTGACATATCTTTAATTTCTGCAAGTGACAGTCTTTTGCTTGCAATTCTTTTGCGTTCTTTTTCTCGTCGAATTTCCTTCTTCTCCGGTGTCTGCTGGCTGTCTGCTCTCTGTCGTCGTTCTCTAGCTTGGCGTCTTTTCTTTTCTTGTTTACTCTCGTTATCAGCCATGTTAATCTGTAAAAATAAAATAATGTACCATTAGTTTATTTTGAGATGTTAAGTTGTTTTTCATGACAAATAGTTATCAATAGTGTGTTAACATTTTATACTTAATCAATTTCAATGCGGTCAATTGAATAAAAGTCTAAATAAGGCCATCAGATAATTATTTAAAGAAATTTTTATTTATTAAACATGTATCCAAAACCAAGTGTTTCAGTAACTAAAAAGGTATTTTCAAAAAGATGTTATGTCCTTATTTACAGCACTATTCAATTTGTCAAATGGCAATTAAATTAGGGTTTAGGACTGGAATGTTACAATGACAAATTGTATAGATTCTGTGTTTTTAGACTTTTTTGGACTATGCCAATTTATTCTTTAAGTTTACATTGAAGTTTGTATTTAGTGTTAAAGATTATTGGCCCTAAAAGACAAATAAGAGATAGATGATAGATATTACTTTTTATACTGTACCTTGGTTGAAGTTTGATTTCAAGCAAAATTCTTTGTTGGTCCTGTGTTGAAAGCCTTCGTCCGATGGTCTGGTCCTGTGTTGAAAGTCCTCGTCCGATGGTGTAGTCCTCTGTTGAAAGTCCTCGTCCTCTGGTGTGGTCCTCAGTTCCAACTCCTGTTCCGATGTTCTTGACGCAGTATCTGTTATAAAATAAAAAAGAAAATGTTATGTTATTTGAATGTCTTTGTATTAATGAAAAAATGGCATTATTTCTGTGTTTTTCTACAATCCTTTTTGGTGCGCCACAATTTTGGTATGCTTCTGTAGGCTATTTTCTAAGGCTTATAGGTGGTTAAACATTAAAGAAGAATATTAATTAATTTTTCTCTTTTTTTACTTGTTATACTGTACCTTGGTTGAAGTTTGATTTGAAGCAGAATCTTTGTTGGTCCTGTGTTGAAAGCCTTCGTCTGATGGTCTGGTCCTGTGTTGAAAGTCCTCGTCCAATCGTCTGGTCCTCTGTTGAAAGTCCTCGTCCGATGGTGTAGTCCTCTGTTGAAAGTCCTCGTCCAATGGTCTGGTCCTCTGTTGAAAGTCCTCGTCCGCTGGTCTGGTCCTCAGTTGAAACTCCTGGTCCGATGTTCTTGACGCAGTATCTGTTATAAAATAAAAATGAAAATGTAATTTTATTTGAATGTATTTGTATGAACTAAAAAATGACATTATTTCTTTGTTTTTCTACAATCCCGTTTGGTGTCCACCACTTTTGGTATGCTTATTTAGGCCTTTTTCTAAGGCTTATAGATTGTTAAACATAAAATAAGTATCTAAATGTACTTTGGTATGTGTTTGTGTGAGTTTTCATACAATCCTATTTGGTGCACACCACTGTTGCTATGCTTATTTAGGCTTCTTTCTAAGGCTTATAGGTTGTTAAACATAAAATAAGAATGTAAATGTAGTTTGCTATGTGTTTGTGTGAGTTTTCATACAATCCTGTGTGGTGCGCACCACTGTTGGTATGCTTATTAATGTTGTTTTGTAATGCTTATAGGTTGTTAAACATAAAATAAGAATGTAAATGTAGTTTGCTATGTGTTTGTGTGAGTTTTCATACAATCCTGTTTGATGCGCACCGCTGATGGTATGCTTATTAATGTAGTTTTGTAATGCTAATAGGTTGTTAAACATAAAATAAGAATCTAAATGTATTTTGCTATGTGTTTGTGTGAGTTTTCATACAATCCTTTTGGTGGGCACCAATGTTGGTATGCTTATTTAGGCTTCTTTCTAAGGCTTATAGGTTGTTAAAGATTAAAATAAGAATTTAAATGTAGTTTGCTATGTGTTTGTGTGAGTTTTCGTACAATCCTGTTTGATGGGCACCACTTTTGTTATACTTATGTAGTGTTTTTTCTAATGGTTATAGGTTGTTAAACAAAAATAATATAAATGTAGTTTGCTATGTGTTTGTTACAATCCTGTTTTGTGTGTAGCAGTTTGTGTGTACCATATGTTGCATACTTTGGCCCTCATTCAATTGCAGTTTGACCACTTCAATAGGGTTCTAAATGTGCTTATTTGGAGCCCTATTGAATTGTCCAAAATATCAATTGAATGAGGGCCTTTGTTTGCTGGATTTGTTATATTGTGAGGGCCTCATTGAATTTGGTTTTTCAATAGGGCTCTATATAAGCACAGAGCATATTTTTGAACAGAAGTTTGTAGTGAAATTGAGCCAAATGTGCTTATATAGAGCCCTATTGAAATGGGCAAATCACATTTGAATGAGGCCCTCGGCCATTAAACATATTAAGGTCCTGAATCAATTGCGTTTTAACCAATTGAATAGGGCTCTATATAAGCACATAAAATATTTTTTGACAGAAGTTTTTAGTTAGTGAAGACCTTGATTGTGGTTAGAAGTTCAGTAACTAAAAATGTCTGTCTAAAAAATCTGTTATGTGCTTATATAGAGCCCTATTCAATTGGCCAACTCGCAATTGAATGAGGCTCATGGTTCGGTTCTTTTTTATACTTAATACTTTACCTTGATTGAAGTGTCGAATGACAGAGGGTCCCCTCCTGCCAATCTTAATCCGCCGGTCTTCTTGTAGTGTCTGTTTGAAAAATAAAGTGAAATAGTGAATTATAGAATTTTTTATTTGTATTTAACAAAGCATGGCCTTTTCAGGATTTAAAGTATTTTTGTATCTTACCTCTTCTTCTTTGTTGGTGTTCTTTAAAAGGGATTGTGCTTCACAGTGTACGGTGCAAATTGTTGAGAGACGCTGTTGATGCAGAGTCTGTTTGAATATTAAAAAAAGTTGAAAGATTGAGTTTTAGGTGATCTATTAAATTGCAGTAAATTAATTTCATTGAAATATACTTCTGTAATTAATTTGAATTAACATTATTTTTTGGTGGGGTCTACACACATGTCACATACATGAAGCACATTTCCATAGTTGAAAGTAATTTTTTTGTGTGCGTGTGACATATCACTATACATGAATAATATTTTAATTGTTAAATTAACGTTATTTTTATTTTTGGCCAACATACATAAATGTGTGTGTGACATGTGACTATAGATGTCACATATCAGTATACATGACTCATATTTTAATTGCATTATACGCATAAATGTGCGTGTGACATGTCACTATACATTATACGCATAAATGTGCGTGTCACTTGTCAGTATACATTATACGCATAAATGTGCATGTGACATGTCACTATACATTATACACATAAATGTGCGTGTCACTTGTCAGTATACATTATACACATAAATGTGCGTGTCACTTGTCAGTATACATTATACGCATATATGTGCGTGTCACATGTCAGTATACATTATGCGCATATATGTGCGTGTCACTTGTCAGTATACATAAACCTCTTTGTCTTCTTTAATTTTTTTTTTTGATGTCCTGTCTTGAAAATAAGTAATATATTATAGCTTACCTCTCAGTTGTAATTTGCACAATGGAAAGTAGTAAATTAGGAAAGAATTATCTTCTCAAGTTTTAGCAGCAGTTATCTCCGAAGTCACTCTGTTCATCACCTGAGGAGAAATGTATTTTTCTCTGTCAAATAGACAGTATTTGTAAACTTGTAGAACATTCTGGAAAGTTAGACCGTTAGAACGTAATACGCATGCGCTATTTGCGTTCCAGCTTACAATTTGCGTTCCATCCGCCATTTTGTGCGTAGTAGTGGTTAAAATGGTGTTTAATATGAGTGTGATCCGTTCCGCATAGTATGTGTTTCATTATTGCGAGTAAGTGTAGTGTAGTTACGTCTGGAGCCTCGTTTTCGTTTTGTTCGGCGGCCATTTTTTCTCTCACTTAGCCGATTTTCGGTCGTTTAAACTCTTTGTTTTGACTTAAATGGACGTGTAAATGAACTTTTGGAGGTGCCGGATGCCCCCCCGTGCTGTAAGTAAGCTTTTTATGTGTTTGTTGTGTTTATTTCTTGTGTTTGTGATGTTTTGATGCGCGGCGGTTGGAATGGGTCTTTCGCGGCCGTATTTTTTTCGGATGCGGCCGTATTTTGTTGCGATGTTGCCGTATTTTTTTGCGATATACGCAGTTAGCTTTTACGTGTACGACGCAGTGTATTTGTTTCTAAGTCGTGCGTATGTGTGTTAAGAGCGTGTGAGGGGCCTTTTTTACTGTTTTTTTGTTAAGTCTTGCGTCTGTGTGTCTGGGTGTAAGCGGGTGTGAGGCGACTTTGAGTTTTTTTTTGTTATGAAGTTGTGTGTGTGTGTATGTGTGTTAACACAGCCGATGTTGGTATGCTCCCACCACCGCAAATGCGGACCCTCGCTTCGCGAGGATCCGCATTTGCGGGGACGTTGTTGGGTTTTTGTTGGCTGGGCGGTTGGGTTTATTCTGTTAAAAAAGTCGTGTGTGTGTATGTGTGTGTTAACACAGCCGACGTTGAGCCTCCACAACCGCAAATGCGGGCCCTCGCTTCGCATGGACCCGCATTTGCGGTGAACTGCGTCCCTCGCTTTGCGAGGGACGCAGTTCTTGCGGGCTCGCTACGCGAGCCCGCAAGCGTGAGCAACGACTCGTACGCTCACAACTATATATGTGATTAATAAATGAATATACTTTACCTATTTTGAAGCATTGTGTTGAAGAGATGTGAACCTTGTTTGATGTTGCTGCAGCATTAGTGGTGTGGAGGTGCTGTGTGAGCGTGATGAACGTGTGCAGTGTAATAGTGTTGCGTGCGCGAGCCGAAACCGTTAGTGTAGTTGTGTACTTCCGCATTAGCGTAAAATGGCGGGTAATGTGTGGTATGCGTCTTAGCGGATTATCCGTAAGTGTTTTCCGTGGTTATAGTGTTGTAGCCTCGTTTTCGTTTTGTTCGTCCGCCATTTTTTCTCTCGCTTAGAGAATTTTGTAGTGTCTAAACTCTTTGATTTTTAGTTAAGTGAAGGTGTAAGTAGTTTTTTGGAGGTCCTGGATGCTTCCTCTTGCTGTAGGTAAGCTTTTTATGTATGTGTTGTGTGTATTTATTGTATTTTTGCTTTTTTCCTGTCCGCGGGTTGCGTCCGATTTGTGCGATGTCGTAATGTGTGGTATGCGTCTTAGCGGATTATCCGTAAGTGTTTTTCGTGGTTAGAGTGCTGTAGCCTCCTTACCAGCAACTGAGGCCCTTGACCGCAGCCCTCGCTACGCAAGGGCTGCGGGCAAGGGCAGCGAGGGCCGCGGATCGCTGTGCAAGCCCGCAAGCGTGAGCAACAGCACGAACGCTCACAACTATATATGTGATAATTCATAAGCAACTTAATCTATCACAAACAAACATTCAACAGCACATAGATTTTATCCACTTATTTTAGTTCACGTAGGAGTAGGAATATTTCAGCTGAAGTATCTAAATTGATTTAGAGCACTTCGTAAATCCCCTTGAGGCAGGGAGTCCATAAGTGAGGTTGAAAGCTAATTTGCTATTCATTTGGCATCACTTGGCGGCCTGCCAATGACTTCCGAGGTACGTGCTTGTAAAACAATGACGGCAGTTAAACCTGTAACTTTTTTTTCAAGCAATAGCGATTTATTTTTGCAGGCTTGAAAAAAGTTACGGGTTTAACCACCGCCAAGCCTGCAAATGTTATCAAATCTGTAAACGCAAAATGAGAGACAGAGGGAGAGGGAGCCAAAGAGAGACAGGGGAGGGAGAAGGGGGAAAGAGACACAGGAGAGGGAGATAAGAGGGAAAAAAACACAGGACAGACGGGGGAAAAGAGACATGGGGAGGGGGGGAAAGAGACACTGGGGAGGGAGTAAGAGGAAAGGGACAGGGGTGGGAGGGGGGATCAAAACTATACAGGGTAGGGAGAGAGGGGGAAAGAGACACAGGGGTGAGAGAGTTTGTTTGAATCACATGCTGCCGCTTGCAATGAGCGGCAAAGCAGCTCATTGTGGGGCTTGCGATGAGCACCAAAGGCCCTCATCGCAAGGCTGGTAAGGTGCTGGTTTGCCGGGGCCTGCAATGAGTTGTAAAGCTGCTCATTGCGGAGATCACAATGAGTGACAAAGTGCTCATTGGGAGGCCCAGAAAGTAGAGGGGTGGGAGACCCGCGATGAGTGCTGAAGGCTCTCATTGCGAGGCACGCAAGTTAGAAGGGTAGGGAGAAATAAATAACTCTAAAACATACTGTAAAACTATTGACCCCAGTCCCACAACCACATGTTCCCAAGAGGCAGTCCTGATAGGAGTCTTTATGCAGCCAGCATAATGGCCAGCCCCAAAATCCTAATCATCCTGGGGGGGATCATATGAGTCCAAATGACTGGTGGTCAGAGGGGTCATGATAACATCATCCACCAGAGTGGTCTTGGTTGTAATCTGGAGGCACTAACTCATGGAGGCCAGTTAAGGGGCTCCCAAGAAATGCATTCATTATCGTATAATGAAAGCCCCATTTGTGACAAGAGGCATCACCTTCCACTGGATATCTCATTGAGAAGAATCTGAGATTTTTGGTGGCAGTCAGGCAAAAGGGGTGACCTCATATGTGGATGTTATTGATCATAAGTGTTTCAGTAATTAATTTGAGATCACATCTCCTTGCCAAAGTGCAGGTGATAGGTCTTCAAATGTTGTATTGTAAACCCTTGTAAAAATCTGTGTTCCCTTGCTTTTTAGGAAAGTAGAATAATATAACCACAATATATTTTGGTTGGTTATCTGACCTTGTTGGAGGAACCAAAACCTTGGGCACATTCAAGCTTGGAATCTTCAGGCAGAAGGTCACATGCTAGAAAGAGAATTAATCTCTCCACGAATGTCTGATGCCTTCTGGTTTTATTGTATTTGGGATGTCATGTTCCCTTAAATGTAAAGAATGTTCTAATTTTCTATGTTCTCTTAATTCTATTACTTCATTAGAAGTATTCTTGTTGTCTTTCCCCACAACTGAGAGCAGTTGTAGCACGTGACCATCATTTGTTTCTAGTTTTGTGGTTCTAGTATCAAGCTATTTAATGTATTTGTGAAGTTCATTAATAAGTCTAGCCATTTCAGTGTTAAAGGATTTCTTAATTATCCTCTGGCAGATAATCCAAGTCTTTGCGTAAATGCTCAATATTTTGTTCTATTGATTTGGGATTTTTTTCTGTGGCTCTCGTTGATATGGTAGTAGTAGGTATGTGAGCCATTGTTTTTTAGGGTGATTTTGTAGTTTGTGTGGAAAAATAGCATCGTAGATCAGCCTGTGGTGTGCTGTTGCCCCTAGTGAACAGTAGTAGTGTATGACAAAAACGTGTGCATGAAAAAATAGCAAAATAAACATTTAAACAGTTACCCTAAAGTTTGCTGAATTTCTTGCATTTGCAAACTGTTTTCTATCAATGTTGACACCACCTGAAAATCCCAGGGAAAATTAGCATATATAAAAACATTGTATCTTTTTGATTTGTGAATTGTGCTGCATCTTTCCTTTACATTTCTGTAACAAGGACTGTGTCCCTTCATTCACTGATTGTGAGACACTCACACATAGAGACACTCACACAGACACTCACACAGACACTCACAGAGACACTCACACTCAGAGACACATGCACTCAGAGACACATGCTCTCAGATAAACATGCACTCAGAGACACATGCACTCATACAGAGACACAACATGCACTCACACATACACTCACACAGAGACACATGCACTCACGCAGAGACCATGAACACAAGCTGTCGTCATCAAACTTTGCAGGTCATTGCATGACCATTAATCATGCATAAATGCTAACTTGCCTAAAAGACAGATTAGAATAGGAAGAAGCTGAAATGTTTGGTTTCAGTACAATTAGAATTTGTCAGAATTTTTCAAGGAGAGGGTGTATGTCCAAAGAACAACAGCTCAAGCATTTTTACTTGAATGTTGATTTATGGTCCTTTAAGGATCTTCAGTTTTGGGAATGTAGCAGCCCCTTCCAGCAGCATCTAGATGGCTGCATACAGCATTGCTGATTGGCTGCAAAACTGGCCATGCTCACATAGAAAGGGTTCATTTTTACAAAAACAAACCCTCAGGAGCCTAGCTCAGTTCTGAGAAGTAGGAGAACAGGTTACTAGTTGGTATCTTTACAAATCCAAATTAATTGAGGGGAGGCAGATACTAGCAGCCCTATTAAATTAGAAGCCCGTAGTGGCATTGGGAAGTTTGCAAGAGCTGCAAGCTTGAACTTTGGCTGCATTACATAGCTATTAAATTAGAACAGGCCGCGAGTTATGGGCTTGTGACGCAAACCTGTAAACCATTTTGAGAACGTTGGATGCACGGCCGTGAACATGATCAATTAATCAAGTTACGGCTTTATATGGAAACAATGGAAACAGAGATCGTCATCATTGCGTCATCACTAAAAAATGGAGGTTGGATTTCAAAGTCTTACAGGGTTTAATTACGAGTTGCGATCGGACCCACATTCCAGATATAATGCAATATTGATAAAGCCGTAAATATGATATACTATTACATGTGAGTTCCATGATATGTATTAACACATTGATTGCCGGGATCAATATAACACGGAAATTAAACATACAAAAAAGTATTTTTTGGGGCCGATTTGTGAGCTTGAGAATGTTGTGCTATTAATTCTACGAACTAACATCATGTTCCCTTTTAATAAAAGTACAGTAGTGTGTGTATATGTGCATTTAAAGTGCTACAGATTGGACTTTACCCCTCTAGCGGGTCCTCTCTAGTACCCGTTGGCCTTTGGGCTCCATTTGCGGGTTACAGGCTTGAACCCCAGTGAATTTGTTGCAATTTATTAGCATGATTGGAAACATAACAGTTACGGGCTTGACACATCAAAGGATTTGTTGGCGCGCATTTTAAATTTTCACGTCCCGTAGCCCTTCTTCAGTTCAGTGAAAAAGAAACTTCTAGAAAAACTTGATAGTATTTTGCTGAGGTTGCTTGTATACCAATTGAAAAGTAAATTATTTACTGTATCTCCTTGTGAAAGTTTTTATGATTATGATGGACCCCTTCCTTTAAAGGTTGAGATAAGTGTTAAATAATGCAATGAGGAGATGTCTCTGATAGTGGGCGACCCTTTATATTCTCAGTCTTTATCATTAAACCCTCTCTCAAACCCCTGACTTCGGATGTGAATACTGAGCAATTTCTGCAGGAGTGGTTGCTGAGTACTGGAGCTCCACTCAGGCAATACATTTCATCTCTACCACCTTGGTTTGCTCTAAAGACTAGAGCCTCCTGAGACCTCTGCAGGACCCTGTGCTGGCAAAATGCTGCAGCATCCAAATAGCAGCCCTGAAAGGACCCAGAGGAGATACAACAATTCCCTATAGTCAGTGGCGTAGCTAGAGCTTTTGCCACCCGGGCCTTCCCCCGATGTCTGATGTCTTCTGGTCTGTGTGTGAGTGTGTCTGTGTGTGCGCTTTTGCCGCCCAGAGCTGCCTGTCAAATTCATGGGCAGCTCTGGGCAGCAAAAGCGCACACACAGACACACACACACAGACACACACACTCTCAGACACACACACACTCACTCAAACAAACACTCACAGACTTACACACACTCACACACACACACAGACATTTAATCATTCACACACTCACACAAAAACACTCACACAGACACACACACTCTCACAGACACACGCACACACAAACACACGGACTCACACAGATACAAACGCGCGTTCGGCATCAGCAGCAACTGACGGCGTTCTCGCTGCAGCTCGTGGCGCCCCTGAGATGGTTGTGCCCGGGGCGGTCCGCCCCTGGCGCCCCTCCCTTCCTACGCCAGTGCCTATAGTACACTTATCTTTCCTGCTAGGGTAAGTCCCGGTATTAGACCCTGCAGTAATCGTGGGTCCAGTATAGCTTCTGTAGGTAAATGAGCAGCAAGGTAGGAGGTGTATGGATTACATGTTGTACTATTCTTCTTTTCAAGAATGTTACTAATGATTCTTTTTTTTTCTAGAAATACAAATTCCATTACACAATTATACAAATAGCAAAGATATACATATAAAGAAACAAAAACAGACAAGTTCAAAGTACAGGTAGCATATAAAGGTATACAAATGTAGGTATTTACATAACATTCCCCTTGAAAAGGTTTGTATTTATTTAGGTTGATGGATGGAGATAGTTATCCCAAACCGCTCAACTATTGCTTTTAGACAAACTAATGCCCAAAGCAAAGATATCTTTTTCCAATTCTGTTTTTTTCAAGCGTTAAAATTACTTTGTTCATTGTTGGAGTTATCTCCGATTTCCAGTGTTTAGCTATCAACCATTTAACCACTAGGAATACTTGAATGAAGAAGGCTTTTTCTTCCAACTTCCAACTGAGTTCCATAAGTTCCTGATATGTACACAGTCCCACCAAATATGTTTATAGAAGCCTTGTTGGTTACAAAATCTCCAGCATACTCCCAGGTCTGGGTCTTTATAAATCAGAGCTATTTTTGAAGGGACAAAATACCATCTCTGCACCACTTTAAAATAAATGTCTCTGTAGGATTGGTATTTAATAATTCTCTGAGAGAGATGAAATGCCTTAGACCAAGTTTCTAGTGTAATAGGATTATTTTGACAAAGGGAGGTCAAATTCTCTGCATAAGATTTCATCTTACCTGAGTCAAAAAGGTTCCCCAGTAAATGAATATTCCAGCTATTCCAGTCCTGGAGAAATGGGAGGTTAAGAACCTTACTCAGCCATAGCAATGTCATTTCAGGTGAGGGAGATATAGAAAAGTTACATTTTTTCTTCCACTTAAACCAGAATTCCAATCCGGATTTTACTACAGCGGGGGCTAATTTATTAATTTTACATGATGATTTGTCATACCAAAGTCATTCTGATAAAACCAAGTTACTGGACAGATCTTGTTCCATGTTTACCCAGCTGTTCTTATTTATTTTAGATGACCAATTTACACAGTGTGAAAGTCTTACAGCGTTATAATAGTCTTCAATACATGAGGCTGCAATACCGCCCTTTATAAAACTGTTTTCAATTTAATTCTGGGGGTTTTCCCATAATAAATAACAGAGTCAATTAAAGTTTGATGCTTTCTAATTATATAGATGGGAATGTTCAGTGGTAGACATCTAAAAAGATAGCTAATTTGAGGTAAGATTGACATTTTTATAGCTGCAAGCCTGCCTAACCAAGATAGCATATTAAGGGCCTCATTCTATTAGCGGCCGTAGGAGATGCGGGGCCGCAAGGACCGGCCGCAAGCTATTCGGCTATTCTATTCCCTTCCGGCCGGGGGTTCCGGCAGGCTTGCGGACGGTGCCTTGCTATCTCTTGCGGTCGCTCGCGCCGGAGCAAAGCCTTTGATCTAAAACGGCCGCAAGAGTTTCGGCCGTAAGAAATTCTTATTTGCAATTCAATTGCTCCGGGAACCCTCTCTGCAAGGCTAAAAACGAGCCGCAGCTTACTTGCAGGAAAGAGGTCCCGCTAGCACCAATTAAGCACATAAAATAGCTCAAATAAAGCCATCCTGCACTTTGAGAAGACTATAAAGGGATTTTAGGTGTTAGAAAAAATAGCACATAATTATCCTAGACTCAAATCCGTAAAAAAAAAAAATTTTAATATCCGTAAAATATCCATGTAAAAAGTCCAGAGTGCTTGGAGCACTTCAGACCCGCCCACGCCGCATCCGGAAAATAAACAGTTAATTTGAACTCGGGTTTGGGCTGATGTGCAAGCTTGAGAGTGGGTTACTTTTAATCCTCATGTCCCCCAATATGATCCCTAGCATTTCCAGAGCTGTACAGTGCAGGCTTGAATTTATTTTTGCGTTTTTAGATTTCACAGTTTACGGCCGGTTTCAAGATATGCGGCCGGCCGTAAGGGGAGATCCTTGCGGGGCCGTATAATAGAATCGCGAGTTAAAAGAGCCCCGCAAGGAATCGCAGCCTTACGGCCGATTTACGGCCGGTAATAGAATGAGGCCCTTAGTTTCCAGTTATCTAACTGGGTTTTTATTTTGTTATAAAGTTTTTTGAAATTTATTTGAATTGTTTCTTCCATTTTACTATTAAATTCTATTCCTAAATACGATATTTTAATAATTTCCCAGTTGATGTCCCAAATTTAATTCCGCAGCACTTCTGTTTTACACCAGTTTACTTTATAAAAGGAAATATTCCCAAATTTCTTTATTAACTCTTGAATGTGAATTAGGGATTTGCTGGGTTTAGTAATAGTTAGTATCACATCATCTGCATATAACATAATTTTGTATTCTATCTCACCGATATTAATGCCATGAATTTTATTGTTTCCTCTGATCGCCTCTGCAAGAGGCTCCATCATTAGGACAAAAATCAGTGGAGATAAGGGGCAACACTGTCGAGATCGGTTATTAATGGGTATAGAGGATGATCCTGAACCAATTCCAGAGATGAAGGCACTTGGGGAGTCATATAAGGCTCTGATTGACTTTTCACCAAAATCTTCAAACCCAAATTTTAATAAGACTTGATACATATAATCCCAGTGTAACCTATCAAAGGCTTTTTCTGCGTCTAGAGTAATAATTGTACAGGGTTTATGATTATCTTTACTATAAGTTATTAAATCAATCAGTCTTCTAATATTATCTGCCCCCTGACGATTTTGGAGGAACCCAGATTGATCCATATTTATCAATTTGGGCAAGCATTTATTCAGTCTAATAGCGAGTACTTTTGCATATAGTTTTATGTCAGTTTTCATTAATGATATTGGTCTGTAATTCATACAGTATCTAGAGTCTTTATTTTGCTTTGGGATGTTAATTATTGCTGCTTCTAGCATTTCTTTTGGAGCTTTACCCTTTGTTTTAATTTCATTAAATGTTTTCGCTGGTTGATTTATTAGTGATAATTTAAAGGCTTTGTAATAAAAATGTATAAATCCACCCGGTCCTGGTGCAGAGTCTAATTTCAAGTTATTAATTGCCTCCTCTATTTCTGAAACCTTTATATCACTGTTTAATAGCTCTAAATCTTCTTTATTGATTCTAGGGAGTGACAGTTGATCTAGAAATGTTTTTATTTCCTCTTTTCCAGGTTGTATAACTTCTTGATTGGTTTCCAGATTATATAAATTCCTGTAATAATTAAAGAAGGCCTTTTCAATATGACAAGGGTTAGTCAGTGTAGATGGTCCCTTATTAGTATCGATAATCAGTTCTTGAATTCTATTATATGATTTTTTTTTATTTAGTTTCCTTGCTAATAGTTTACTTGCTTTATTACCTAAGAAATATTTTCTTTGTTGGAGCTTCCCATAAGGAATTGTCCATATTTTTTTGTATTAATTTCTTTATATTCATTTTCACCCGTGATATATCCCCTTTGATATTGAATGTTGGGTTAAGTTTATTCTGTCTTTCCAGTTTGGCTAACTGAATATGTAAATCTCGGAATGAGGTGCCCTGTTGTACCCCTCTAGCAGCACTCCAAGAGGACAAAACCCCTCTTATATATGCTTTATGAGTATTCCATATTGTTGTACATTCGGTGACCGAATTTTCATTTGTTTCAAAAAAAGTTTCTATCTCTTTCTTTAATATAATTTGTTTGTCTGGTTTGTTAAATAAAGAAATGTCCATTCTCTTTTTGGGATTTTTTTTTTTAACCATCTGGTCGTTAAGTAATAATTCGATCCTTGCATGGTCCGACCAGTTAATTATATTAATCTTGGATGATATAACATCCGTAAGGGAGTTTGCATCTATCAGAAAATAGTCAATTCTAGAATAAGTTGCATGGCGGTGGGAGTAAAAAGTATAATCTCTCTCATTGCCATGCCACAACCGCCAGACATCATATAACTCATAGCGTAAGATAGACTCTTGAAAAAGTTTAGCTTTCCTTATATTATGATTACCAGAGCTTTTAAATTTAGAATCTTTTTTGTCCAAGGAGGCATCAAGAACCATGTTAAAGTCGCCACAGATGATTACTTTACCTATCCTAAGGTTTTTGACCTTTTTAAGTAGCTTATTTAGAAAGTGATTTTGTCTCTCATTAAGAGAATATATATTTACTATAGTATAATTTTGCTGGTTAATTTTACCTCCCCAAACAATAAATCTTCCTTCTAAATCTACTTCTCTAAAATATTCTTGGATGTTTACATTCTTACTAAACAAAATAGAAACTCCTCGAGATTTTTTAGTAAAGGTTGAATCTATTTTAGATGTAAAAAAAAGAGGTTGAGTTTGCGGTTTGGTTATTAACGGGCTGTCTCTTAATTTAACGTTTTGCTTTTGTTTGATTAGGTTCTTTATCTCTCATGATAATTGTTTATGTGGTTTCAGATTAGATTTTTTTTTTTTTTATATGAGAGGACCCAATAGTTATAGACTATAAACCTAAAATATAGGTCCACCATTTAGGGAATCTAACAGGCAATGCACAGAAAAGTATTCAGTTAATGAGATGAACTATAAAGGGAACCAAGAACCTTTTGGTATCAATAAGAGTATTAATTATTACCTTACTAGTAATTAGGCCTATAACTCCTTACATTTATCTTTCAAATATATTTATACCATGTGAAACTATAACACTCTTTAATCGAATTATTCAAATTATCCAATACAAAAACTTTTCCCCTGCTTCCGTTAAATAAATTCTATCCAGAAGCATTCAGCGCATAAACCTAGATATTTCTCCTCCAACCCTTTTTTTTTTTTTTTTTACTATAAACAGTACCCTTCTCTGAAATACTATCAAAATGTCCAAAAGGTCTTTGTTTAGATCTCTTTTCCACTACAGTCCTTTTCTTCTCCTCAAGATGTTCATTCGATAGTCTTCACGTTGTACTCTGCCGTAGTAGGAGGAGGATTCTAGCTGAGGTGTTAAAGCAAAGAATTGTAGTGGGTGGTCTTTGATGTTGTGGACCACTGTCGGTAGAAATAGTCTCTTTAACTGAGAACCTCTTTGCCCATAAACTTATGAGTAATACTTATCCAGCATTGATTTGCCGGTCGCAAAAATATACAGCTCCCAGACTCCACTGTGAGCACTCTGGGTATTAAACTCACAAAGATCCCCTTCAGAGATATATAACACCGTTGTTGTCAAAAAGGTGTCTTAAAGAGCCTTCACTTAGCTCTCTTTTTCCCCAGCGAGTTTTTACTTTTCTCAAAATGGCTTCCTTTGTTATTTAGACCCTTGGAATTCTTAGCAGGGGGTCATTGAATGGTGTGCTATGTCAGTCTACAAAAAAAGTATTTATTGAGTTGCATTGTGAATCTCTGAAGTTAATACATATCTCTTTGGGCTATAAGCCCTTTTTCTCATGTGACTATTTTGACACAGCTTTAATTTTCCTGATTCCAAGTCTCCAACCCGCGACTCAGCTGTAAACACTCAAAATACTGCTCTCACAAGAGACCACCTTCAAGGGAATACATCATAAGGGTTATATCAGGAATAAGAAAAAAATCAGATCCTTTTCTTAAATTCTCCTTTCCACTCAGATCTTAAAAACGTTTTAGGGTACTTTTCAGTGGCATTCAAACCCTTATGTCTCTCAGGAGGGGGTTACTGGCTGCTGTATTGCGTCAATGATCTTGTAAAAGATTATCTTTTATATTAAAGGCAACTGCATATAATGAGTGTCTCTATGGGCTATTAGCCCTGTTACCCAAATGCAAATGAATAGTGTTGTATCATAAGGGTTATATCAGGAATAGGAAAAGATTCAAATCCTTTTCTTAATTTCTCCTTTCCACTCAGATCTTAAAACCTTTTTAGGGTGCTTTTCAGTGGCATTCAAACCCTTATGTCTCTCAGGAGAGGGTTACTGGCTGCTGTCTTGCTTCAATGTTTTTGTAAAAGATGATCTTTTATATTAAAGGCAACTGGATATAATGAGTGTCTCTATGGGCTATTAGCCCTGTTACCCACATGCAAATGAATAGTGTTGTATCATAAGGGTTATATCAGGAATAAGAAAAGATTTAAATCATTTTCTTAATTTCTCCTTTCCACTCAGATCTTAAAAACTTTTTAGGGTACTTTTCAGTGGCATTCAAACCCTTATGTCTCTCAGGAGAGGGTTACTGGCTGCTGTATTGCATCAATGTTCTTGAAAAATATGATCTTTTATATTAAAGGCAACTATATATAATAGGTTTCTCTATGGGCTATTTACCCTGTTACCCAAATGTAAATAAATAGTGTTGTATCAACACAGCCTTACCGCCGGTAGCTCCATCTCTCCAGCTCCAGACTCTTCCTCACACATACCAGTTGTTACCTCTCAGTGTATTCCCCTTCGTGGGTGTACAGCTTTATTCTGTCTGGTCCAGAAAAGAAGGGGACGGCTAAGACCTGTGGCAAGCAAAATTTGGAGCAGTTCCCAGGTTTACCAGGCCATGATTCTCAGCAGCGCTGATGTCTCCCGCTTCTGAGGTGGTCCCTCCGCCAGCCAGCACTTCCTCAATATGTGGCACTTAATAGTCTGCACGGCCCCTCAGCAACTTGTTTCTGCCGCAAGCTGCGTCAGTGCTCCGGGTACTGCCGTTCTCTCCACATGGTGCGAGGGAGTGCGGTAGTGCTGTTCAGTGAGCTGCAGCGTTCCTACGGCGGGAAAAGCCCGGGTTAGCACGTTATCTAATGATTCTTGAATATCAATTCAGTACTTAGCAAAAAATGTCAAAATGTATCTGTAATTTATTTATTTATTTCACATTTGTACAGCTCTTTTATCCAAAGTGCTTTCAACTGTTAGATGGTTATCTATTATCTATATCTCAATGTCAAGATTGTACCAAAAATCGTATATATTATTATCACAATAAAATGGACATGGAAGTAATCAAAATTGCTGTGCAGGTAAGGTAAACGCTATCTATTTGCATACTATTTATGGAATGTGCAGGCTACCAGTTTAGTCTATTTCAAGAGTGTTCTGATGTCATGGCATTATGCTATACTAGTCAATTGCCCTTCACAAATGACAGGATAATATTACATGTTTCTCTTCTGTGTATCTACCCCCCTCTGCCTCCTCTGTGTCTATCCCCCCCATCTCCCTCCCCTGTGTCTCTTCCCCCTCTCCCTACCCTGTGCCTCTCCCCCCTCCCCTGTGTCTCTTTCCCCCTTCTCGTCCCCTGTGTTTCTTTGTTCCCCTCTCCCTCCCCAGTGTCTCTTCCCCCCTCCCTCCCCTGTGTCTCTTTCCCCCCTCTCCCTCCCCTGAGACTCTTTGCCCCCTCTCCCCCTCTCCCTCCCCTGTGTCTCTTTGCCTCCTTTCCCCCTCCCTCCCGAGTCTCTTCCCCCTCTCCCTCCCCTTTGTCTCTTTGCCCCCGCCCCCCACAGCATGCAATCTCTCTCTCTCCATCCACTCCTGTGTCCTCCATATCTCTTCTCCCCTCCTTCTCTCTCCTTCCCTATCCCTTGCAAGCAACTTGCAATTTTCAAGGCCCATTGCGAGCGTTGCACACAAACTTGAACTATGAAACAACTATATTAGTAATATATATATATATATATATATATATATATATATATATACACAGTATCTCACAAAAGTGAGTACACCCCTCACATTTTTGTAAATATTTTATTATATCTTTTCATGTGACAACACTGAAGAAATAACACTCTGCTACAATGTGAAGTAGTAAGTGTACAGCATGTATAACAGTGTAAATTTGCTGTCCCCTCAAAATAACTCAACACACAGCCATTAATGTCTATACCATTGGCAACAAAAGTGAGTAGACCCCTAAGTGGAAATGTCCAAATTGGACCCAAAGTGTCAATAATTTGAGTGGCCACCATTATTTTCCAGCACTGCTTTAACCCTCATGGGCATGGAGTTCACCAGCTTCACAGGTTGCCACTGGAGTCCTCTTTCCCTCCTCCATAATGACATCACGGCGCTGGTGGTTGTTAGAGACCTTGCACTCCACCTTCTGTCTCCAGCACTGGGGAGCTAAAGTTCATTGAGGGAACCATGAATGCCAACATGTACTGTGACATATGGAAGCAGAGCATGATCCCCTCCCTTCGCAGACTGGGCCGCAGGGCAGTATTCCAACATGATAATGACCTCAAACACACCTCCAAGACGACCACTGCCTTGCTAAGGAAGTTGAAGGTAAAAGTGATGGACTGGCCAAGCATGTCACCAGACCTAAACTCTATTGGGCATCTGTGGGGCATCCTCAAGTGGAAGGTTGGGGAGTGCAAGGTCTCTAACATCCATAAATCTGTGGTTGTGAAGGGAGGACTTATGAAATGCCATGTGGTGATGAAAAAGGTGTGTCTTTGGACATGTGCAAGGATGCTGCTTAGTGGCTGTGGGACACAATCTATAATGAAGGGTGTGTTGCTTCAGTGGCCATGGGCCAAATATGCATGGAAGGCTTATGGATCCGCATGATAATGGAAAAGGCGTGATCTTGGACATGGTCAAGGACAATGTTTAGTAGATGTGAGCCAAACATAAGCAATGTAGGGATAGGTGAAAGCAGATTTTTTTTTACCTTGGAGAAGGCTTTGTGTAGCAGGGTTGGAACCATGGCTCTCCAGCAATGTAATGCCCTCAGGGATACTGTAAATGGCCAAAATCTACAATGGAGGGCTTGGTGAAAGCTAAAAACATGAGGATGGATTCTTCTCTGAATTGGTCAGTGTCAGTTGGCGTGTGCTACTTGACTTCTTGTTAGCCTGTTTAGAGGGCTAGGGAGATTCAAAGAAGGGTACTGCCTAGTAGATATGGGCCAAGACTTGAAGCCCTGAAAATGAGTTATTGGACATGGGCAAGGAGGCTATGGGGCTATGGGCCAAACCCTGCAAAGAGGGCTTGGTGAAGGCCAAAAAGACAAGGAATTGCTGACAGACACCCTTCTGGGACAGACTCAAAAGTGAATTGCGGTGTTCCAGGAAGAGGCATGCCAGATGAGCTAATGAACGGTATGATTGCAGGCTACACCTGTTAATATACAAGGCATCTGGCTCCCACTAGGTACTTTAGCCAGTTTAACAAGAAAAAGCTGGGCTAATTAAAACTCCTTCTGGATTTAACTCTCACACTTCCTGGTATGATCTCTGCACCAGGAGTTAACTCTTACACCTATTCTATATACAGTACATAGACTAAATAGGAGGACCAATGCAGGAGATAGTGAATCAAAATTCAGTAAGAGTGAAGTGAGAAAGAGTCTAGTGAGTTTTAAAATAAAAATATAGAGAAAAAAAGATCTTCACCATTCATGTTCAAAAGATAAAACTTAAAATGCATGGTAGGGTAAGAGACATCTTACTTGATGAATGCTTTCGTAATGGATTTGGAAATCACGTTTCAAGGGAAGTAACCTCATATTAACCTGGCTGTGGGTTTTACAGTGGCATAATAAACATTTTTTTTATTTTACTTACCTTTGAAGTTGCTTTTCTGTGTGCAGGAAAATTATTGCACCTCTTACCTAGTGAATTGTTTGCAATAAATGCATAAGGCACAAATCACGGAGGGCAGTAAGTATATAAGTAAGTATATTCATTATTTTTCTACTTTCTTAAATTATATTCTTCCAAAAGATGGTCAAATCTTTTAAGGGTGCATAATCTCAGTCACATTCAATGCCTGTTCTACATGGAACTGTGGATTATTTAACCTTTTGTGTTACTCACTGCAGCACCTGGAGCTATTAGTTGTAAGCAGGTGTAATGTATTTACTTACATTTTTCACACATCAGATGTATTGTGTAATTACTTAATTTTCATTTGTTGTTTACATTATTCAATAGAAACAAAAACTTAAATTATTATATTATTATATGGAACTCCTTTTTTTTTTTAAATTACAAATATATTGTTGAAAAGACTATACTGTATATAAACTGTTGTTGTTTCTTTAACTGGAAGGAGAATTGTCACTATAGTGAACATAGTCTCATACACACATTTCCACTATTAATTGCTTTGGTATAATTAAGGCTTTGGTATAATTAAGTCTATATCCAAGGCATATATATGCAGAATTCAGCATAATATGTGAAAGTGATAGTAATTCAGGGTTTGTGCAAGAACCTTGCCCTATCTTCCTATCTGTTTCGCTCAGTCAGGTGATAGAAGATTGTATCTCTTGACAGGTTGTCATAACATATGTTCACATATCTTGACAGGTTGCCAAATATTTAATTTTCCTGGATTATGAATGCATCTGATAGAAGAGAATCAGTAGTGTATGAAAACATGTTTTGCATGAAAAAGTACCAAACTAATCATTAACAACTCAGATCCCTGCTAAAATTAGCATAACATTAATAATTAGTTTTGGTCAATAATAGGCAACCAATACATTTTGATACAATGTAAGAATCGGTGATGGCAGTTTGTGCAGGAAGGAATCATGGGATGTGTAGTCTCCTTGCAGAAGGAAACAGGAGGAGCCAGACACTGATCTGTAGATCTCTAAATTGAGCTGTTGCTGGCTTGAAGGTTAATAAAGGGTTTAAATCCATATCCAAATGCAGTGTTTATACTGGGAGGTTCACTGTGGGTGTGGAAAACAAGTTTTATTTTAAATAAAATGAGTTTGTATGTGTATAGTATGACCGAATGTAATGTGTGTTCCTGATATTGCGCTTTGAGATCGGATGTCACTTTATTACAGATAATCCCTGTGTTAGTATGTCTATGTGAGAATATGTGTGTCAGTATATATATATATATATATATATATATATATATATATATATATATATATATATATATATATTTATTTATGCTTTTTCAATGTGGGTGAACAGTAGTTTGCATTCACTGCAATTACACTTTTATACTTTCAGTTATCTTCTCTGTAACTCTAAGGGTTTTCTTGGCTCCTAGAGAAAGTGAGGTCAATTCCCAGCTAGGTTATAATTATTTTCTTTTAACTTGATTCTTAACAATTATTTTCTTGATCAATAAACCATCTACAGTTTCACAATAGAAAAAGATTAAAGTCCCTAAAGATACAATGACAGCCCAAGCTCTCCACATTATAGAATGCCAGACTGTCCACAGTATACTTATCCCTCAGTTCTATATACTATACAACCCCCAGGCTCTCCACAATATACAATTCCCTGTTCTCCGTACTCTACAATCCTTTGGCTCTCCATACTATACAATCCTCATGCTCTCCAGTTCTTCACACTATGCTATCCCTGGCTCTACACACAATCCAAACTATACAGTTTGTAGCTCTTTACACTATATAATCCCCAGACATTCCACATTAGTCATTCTACAGCCTCTCCACACTATACAATCCCCTGCCCTCCACACTACATAATCCCTGACTCTCCACACTACATAATCCCTGATTCTCTACACAACACAACCCCCTGCTCCACACACTATACAATCCCCAGGCTCTCCACACTATACAATCCCCAGGTCCCATATATTTCTTTATTAGTTCCAAGATGATTTTATGTACCTTTTTGGTTGGTTTCTGATCCCACCCTATCAATTATTTTTTCATTAATTGTTTTCCATGTGCGTAAATTATCTCTACACTAACCAAGCTCCTAGTCTTGCTATTGCATTGTTCTTTGAGAAGTTCAGTTGTGAAGATATCTGTAATGATATAGGAATCACAAGGTTGTGGAGACCAGCAGCCAAGGTCAGCAATAATCCAGTTCAGCAACTTGTAGGTGAAACAGGAATAAGCTTTATTGAAGTGATCAGGAACCACACAATAATCTGGCAAGGTACATTGACAGGAAGTGCCTTATATAGGCCAAGGACCAGACACCTGACCAGGCACAGCTGAAGAGACTTAGGCACTGATACAATTGTTAGCAGAGTCAAGGTTATCAGATCCCAATGTAATTCACAACAGGCAGGCTGGCGCAGTGGTAGGGAAGAGGTATAGCAGCCTGGGGACCAGGGTTCAAAACCCAGCACAGTCAATTCCTCACAATAAAAAAAAAAATTGTAAAATCATATATTCATGATGTTTCTATTCCTAGAGGATGTTTAAGATGCCTTTTCAACTGTAATTCTTCTTTTTTAGTTTGATTTCCAATTTCGTCCCATCTCCATAATCAAGATAGAGAGAACCACAGCAATTCCAAATATGGTACTTCAACTATTGATCTTCTGTCCACAACTTACTATATACTGTTAACATTTTCCCTTCAGGGCTCCTATAGGACCTCTGCCATGGGATAACAGTGTTTTTTAAACGGTTCATTTAAGTATAATAATGTTAAATCCACTCTCACACCTCTTACTCTCCCGCTCTTTCCTCTCAGTATTTACCTGGAGAAAAGAACATTTTATTTGTATAAGGCATTTGAATGTTTGGGCATCAATTAAGGGGCTATATCCCCAAAGTAAAAAAAACAATACAAAATGTTTTTGGACAAAGTAACAGTCCAAACCTAATTTAATATAATTAATAAAATATGTTTAAACATTATTCCTGTGCTTAGTATTATATTTAAATAAATAGAAATAGTGATGGATCCTTGAAGTATGGTTAAATATTAAATCAGAAAAGTTTTGGTAAATCCTAAACTTTACCCTTATTTCCTGATAATAAATTACATAAATAACAGGTTTACTTGAGACAGAGATAATCGATAGGTGCACTTACTGACTAGGGAAGTGATAGGTTATTAAAATATAACTTTTATTTTCATATAATGTAAAATAATTCTGCACCATATAAAAACTAAATATTACTGCTGTAGTTGGTATTGGTTATAGTGATAGGTTATTAAAATATAACTTTTATTTTCATATAATATAAAATAATTCTGCACCATATAAAAACGAAATATTACTGCTGTAGTTGGTATTGGTTAAATCATAGTGTTTTAGATCAAATATTTGATCAGTTGACATATCTCCAGGAGGCAGGGCATTTTACTTATAAGCCAGCGTCTTTCTGGTCAGCACCATCTTTTACAAAGTCGAGTAGAGAGAGATGCTGCATATTTTAAAAGTGCTTATTTTTTTATTTATCTAACAGCTTTTTGGATACTATTACTCCTAAAGCAATAGCACAGGGCAACCCAATGTTCATTTTTCTAATACTCCTTTAGACGATTTTTAGCTTATTCAGTCGTGGACATATGATTTCATTTCTATGGATTAGGATTTCTATGCAATACTATACAAACATTACTATATATTTCTAGATCTATTAGGAGAATCTACAGGATCGTTATCCTGTAAATATTTGCTCTAATACACTACAGCAGTAAAAAAAATGTTTTACTGCGCAGAATTATTTTATGTGGAAATAAAATATTAACCTTATCAGTTCTCTATTCAGTGAGTGCACCTATCAAAGATTATCCATGTATCTAGAAAAACTGGCATAAATATTAAATCAGCTCTGAGTTAAAAAAATTGCACAACCTTCCAGGAAAAAGCAGTCTGGTTATGGTACATCTTTGGAAACAGGATAAAAGTATATTGTCATGAGTAAACAAAAATGTCTAAAACTTAGAAAACAGAAAGGAGCTAGGCTTGTTGTTTTCTATGAGCTTGGTAATGAGCCTTTATACTTTGGAAAAATATTTAGCATTAAGCAATGCAGGGCTCCTGGGAAGTTTACCCCCTTGCATATAGTATTTTTCTCTTCCTCTCCTTACGTCAATACCTATATTGTATCACCTCATGAAACTAACCCTCAAACAGATGATTTCCTACCTTTTTCTACTATGTAAAAAAAATGTACAGAAACATAGTTTATGTTCCTCTTAGTCTAAATTAGGTTGAACAGATGACAATGTTTTCAATAGACAGTTCTCTGTGGAGTAATATGGATTGTGTATTATTGTAGCAGTTGATACTCTCACTGGTTGGGGACCTGAGGAGATGTGTTTAAGGCAGTGACAGGCAATCTATTTCACTTGAAGGGCTGCATACATAGCGCCTTTGGCATTATGTGCAAAGGTTTTTAGCAATTATATGTAGAAAACATGGTAAAATCACTGCGGGAGAGATGTAGATGTGGATTCATTGGTAATAGTGGTATAGATAATAAGGATTTCAGTTTGAAAGTGTAAGACAGAGCTATGTGCTAGTTGTGGAGAGATAAAATGTACTGTGAAACATGCTCTTGCATTGTAGAGAGAAAGGCTTAGGAAGTGTCTGAGAGGTGCATGAAATCCCAGGATGCCTATTGCCCAGCTCTGACCTATGGTCTGCATGTGACCCCTAGGCTGCTTGTTTTACATCACTACCATGTACCTTCTATGAAAACCAAGATCACTACCAATCCTGTCTTTACAGGGCCAGATTAAGACCTGTAGAGGCCCTAAGCACATTATTGAGTTTGGTGCCTCCATATATATCTAAATCAAAATATAAACAATAAGACATCTTTACAATGTATATCATTAATCTCTATTATTATTATTTTCTTATTGTATATATATATGCATGTAATTCGTTCATTTATTGTGAGAACCTCTTTTTGTGGAACCTGGATCAGCTGCACCATTTGCAGTTTTATACCATATGGTCCATGGTAAATCTGGCAATGGGAAATTTTTGTAGTGCCCCCTTCCATTGATGCCCTAAGCATGTGCTTATTTTGCTTAAAGGACCATTTACCTCACTATAAGTGTTCTTCATGGTGTGGATGAGCACAAGATTCTGTGTTAAAGTGATCTATTGTTTTTTTTTTTTATTACACTAAGAACAGCTAAAAAATTGAAGTCTTAGAATTATTTACAGGCCCACTGCTGACTGTTCTATGAGTAACAACATCTGCCGACAACGGCCATTTCAAGCTCCGTGAACAGAAAGATTTACGGTTTTATTTGCTTTTAGTAATAGGTACCTATTTCAAAAATTCAAAAAGTATTTCAACATGTTTTCAGGAGTACATTACAGTGGTGTGCTGCAAGTTGTGCTGTATTAACTGGCCCTTTAATGGTTAATCCAGCCCTGTGCCTTTACTTTTCTTACCATTGTGTTAAAGGAATCTGAATATTAGAGAAAAGGCAATGTTCCACACTAGGATACTGCTTCTTAATTGTGTATAGCTTCCAATGAAAATATAGAGCACATGATCAAACTAGCATGTACAAATATTAATTAGATGTAACAGCACATAGTTACATAGTAACTGAGGTTGAAAAAGACTTAGTCTATCATGTTCACCCTTTTTAGATCTCCTCTGATCTGCAATATGCAGATTCATTGTTTATCCATGCAGATAAACTTTGCTAATTGTCTCAAAAGGGGAAAAAATCATAAAATTCCTTCCTGACCCCAGATACTGGTGATTGGAATCCTCCCTGGATCAATCCTACCTCTCTAATTATCCAGGATAACCCTGAATGCCCTTATAATTTAAAAATATATCCAATCCTTTTTTAAAGTTATCTATCAAATCCGCTTTCACCGCCTCCTTTGGTAGAGAATTCCACACTTTAACCACCCTTACTTTGAAGAACCCTTTTCTTTCTTTAATCTCAAAGGATGTCCTCTTGTCAGTTAAAAACCTCTTGGCACAAAAGGCTCACTTGACAAATCTTTATACTGATTTTATATAAGGTAATCATATACCCTCTTAGATGCCTTTTTTTTGTGGAGAAAATAAGTTTAATTTGGTTAGTCTTTCTTCATATCTTAGCCCCTCCATTTCCCTTATTAGTTTTGTTGCCCTTCTCTGTAATGTCCTTTTTATGAAGTGGTGCCCAAAATTGTACTCCATATTCCAAATGAGGGCGTACTAGGGATTTGCATAGTGGGAGAATTAGATTTGCTTACCTGGCTTCTATACCCTTCTTAATACATGCTAATATTTTATTTGCCTTTGCAGCTGCTGCTTGGCATTGAGCATTGAGTACTGTTACCTAGGTGGTTGTCCCCAAGTACTCCCAAATTACTTTCAATATCTGATACCCCTAGATTTGCTACATTAAGATTATAAATTGCATGGCTATTTTTCCTTCCCAGATGCATATATTAAATGTTTTTGTATTAAATCTCATCTGCCAATTAGTCGCCCATTTCTCTAAGAAAGTACGTGATTATCTGATTTAATTACCTTGCACAACTTAGTGTCATCAGCAAAATGGAGACAATACTTTCCAATCCTACTTCTAAATCATTAATACAAAGTAGAGGACCTAATACTAAACCATGAGGCACCCAACTTACCACATTAGTCCAATCTGAGTATGTTCCATTTACAACAACGCTTTGCTTCCTGTCTTTTAGCCAGCTCTCAAACCATGATCAGATATTTACTGCAATTCCTGTATCCCTTAGTTTGCTCAATAGTCTCCCATGTGGCACTGTATCAAAAGCCTTTGCAAAATCCAAAAATACTACATCCACTGAGTTGCTCTGATCCAAGTTCCTACTAACCTCTTCATAGAAACTATTTAGGTTTGTTTGACATGACCTATCCCTCATAAATCCATGTTGATTCCTACGTATAATCATGTTTAAATAGAAATATTCTTGTATTCTATCTCTTATTTACCCTTCTAAAAGCTTTCCCACTACAGAAGTGAGACTTACAGGTCTATAATTTCCTGGATTTGCTCTTGCTTCCTTCTTAAATATAGGTATCATCACTGCCTTTCTCTAGACATTTGGTAGAGACCCTGTGTCGAGTGAATCTTGAAAAATTAGATATAATGGTTTGGCTATTACAGAACCCAGTTCCCTCAGTACCCTTGGATGTATTCTATCAGGACCTGGGGCTTTGTTAAAAAAACATTTCTTCACATACAGTGTGGGGGGGGGGGGGGGGAAGTATTTGATCCCCTGCTGATTTTGAACGTTTGTCCACTGACAAAGAAATGATCAGTCTATAATTTTAAAGGTAAGTGTATTTCAAAAGTGAGAGACTGAATAACAAAAAAAAACAAACAAGAAAAACGCATGTCAAAAAAGTTAGAAAATTGATTTGCAGGTCAGTGAGGGAAATAAGTATTTGATCCCCAATCAATCATCAAGATTTCTGGCTCCTAGGCGTCTAATTATACAGGTAATGAGCTGAGACCCACACAAGGCTGGAATGGGCTACAAAACCATCGCCAAGCAGCTTGGTGAAAAGGTGACAACAGTTGGTGCGATTACTCGCAAATGGAAGAAACACAAAATAACTGCCAGTCTCCCTCGGTCTGATGCTCCATGCAAGATCTCACCTCGTGGAGTTTCAGTGATCATGTGAAAGGTGAGGAATCAGCCCAGAACTACACAGGAGGATCTTGTTAATGATCTCAAGGCAGCTGGGACCATAGCCACCAAGAAAACAATTGGTAACACACTACGCTGTGAAGAACTGAAATCCTGCAGCGCCCGCAAAGTCTTCCTGCTCTAGAAAGCACATGTACAGGCCATCTGAAGCTTGCCAATGAACATCTAAATGATTCAGAGGAGAACTGGGTGAAAGTGGTGTGGTCAGATGAGACCAAAATCGAGCTCTTTGGCATCAACTCAACTCACCGTGTTTGGAGGAAGAAAAAAACTGTCTATAACCCCAAGAACACCATCCCCACTGTCAAACATGGAGGTGGAATCATTATGCTTTGGGGGTGTTTTTCTGCTAAGGGGACATGACAACTGCACCGCATCAAAGGGACGATGGACTGGGCCATGTACCGTCAAATCTTGGGTGAGAACCTTCTTCCCTCAGCCAGGACATTGAAAATGGGTCGTGGATGGGTATTCCAGCATGACAATGACCAAAAACACACAGCCAAGGCAACAAAGGAGTGGCTCAAAAAGAAGCACATTAAGGTCCTGGAGTGGCCAGTCTCCAGACCTTATTCCCATAGAAAAGCTCTGGAGGGAGCTAAAGGTTCGAGTTGCCAAACATCAGCCTTGAATCCTTAATGACATAGAGAGGATCTGCAAAGAGGAGTGGGACAAATTCCCTCCTAAGATGTGTGCAAACCTGGTGCCCAACTACAAAAAACATCTGACCTCTGTGATTGCCAACAAGGGTTTTGCCACCAAGTACTAAGTTTAAGGGGTCAAATACTTAGTTCCCTCATTGAGATGCAAGTCAATTTCTTTTTTTTTTTTTCTTTTGTTATTCTGTCTCTCACTGTTAAAATACACCTACTATTAAAATTATAGACTGGTCATTTCTTTGTCAGTGGACAAACGTTAAAAATCAGCAGGGGATCAAATCATTTTTTCTCCAACTGTATGTGGTAATAAAGAACAAGCAAATTATAGAATGAATCGTTTTTATGTCCATTTTGCAAGAGAATGTATGTAGTCGGTGTGATATTTCATTGTGCTATCTCATATAAATCTAGGACCTTTCCTTTTGGGAGGCTGCTAGCAGTGGAGGCAAGCGGCCATTAGATGGTGCTGCCAAGATTGTACTGAATTTCATCTGAAATGTAACTAAATTTCATAGCGTTAGGGTTAGGGTAAGGCTTATGGCAAGGGTTAAGGTAAGGGCAAGGGTTAGGGTTAAAGTTTAAAATGTTGACAGCGCAACCATCTAGCAATCCTTTGCTGCTCTGCTTTCAACACAAAACACATATATAATATATCAGTTTAGTTTTATTTTTAATGTAATGTGACTTGCAGGACTGTTTACAAATTACTTTTAATATAGAGACTTGGAAGTAACCTCTGCGGCAGTCACATGTGCTAGGAACTGTATGTGCTGGGTGCAGTTTCAGACGGGAGACATTTAGCAGCTGCACAAGGTGAGTGTGAATGAATGTGGTGTGTGTATAGGGGACAGAGAGGAGACAGCTTACTGCTAATAACAAGCAATGTAATGTAACTTGGAAATATGAACATCTCACAAACATGTACACAGATACCAGACGTGCACAGGACACACTCAACAGTCAGTGTCTTCTGCAAACAACATATATGTAGCACTGTAGCTACACTATCTATCTATCTATCTAGATACATACACACATATATACACACACACACACAGAATGGGAATGCAGAATTAATATAAAATTCATTTTAAATGATATATTAAACACTGCCACTGTAGTACAAAGCTTTCTATCATTTAAAAGAACATGTGTTATATGTTGGAAATATTTATTTGCATAACATTAATTTAGGAAGTGTCCAATATGTATGCAACATGTAACATGTTCTTTTCCCACAAAACTCAAATGTATTGCTAATATGCATGCCCTGCAATATGAGCTCACCATAATATCTTAAAAATATTATATTACTAGGCAGAGCCCAGTAATCATAGAGAGGAACTTCCTTACATACCTCTACACTACTCTGACCAAATTTTTTTTAAAATTAAAGGCAGTGACATTTTTAGCTATAGTTGAAGAGTGGGGAAAGCTTGTAAATACACATTTCAGATCTATCCCTCTTCACCTTCGCATTTCTTCGGCAGCACTGACGGCTGCAGTCACAGGAGCCATCCAGCAGAGGGCGCTGTCATGTTTGATGGAAGGCAAAGAACTATCCTCCCCTCCGACAGGGCGCAACTCGACAGCGCTGAGTCGACAGCGAGGCCATCGCTATCTTCGGCGTGGGCACTCGGCCCCCCAGGGCCCGGCGCGCCTCTCATAGCTCTTCTGTCAGCGAGCCTTATATGAAAATTGGCAGCGCCATCTGTCGGTTGGCGGCGGGATTGCAGCAAGTACATTTTGCGAAGTTGAAGAGGGAAAGGACCCACATTTTATGACACTAATATTTTTGCTTATCTTATAATCTATTAAAGGGCTCTTTATATGAACACTGTATTTTAGGAAAAAACTCATGTTTGTGAAGTAACAAACTAGCATTAGTAATTGTGTAGGTCAAGAATTTAAAACCATTTGTAGAAAAAAAAATCTCCATTTTGAGGACTTAGTCTATGAAAAGCTTTGTAGTCTGACTAGAGTACTCCCTGCTAGTTTGGAGCTTATTACTGAAGAGAAGGATGGGGTAATGTAGGACTACTGTAGTTCAAGAAAAACTGAAGGGTATGTTTACCTGATCTATCAGTGTGGGAGGTTTGAGCAGGATGAGAGATGTGAAGGAGAATTGACGTATAATTGGATATTTCAGAAGTTGACACTTGCCCCCTTCTTCCACACATGTTTAGGACCAAGCAGCTTGCAGCAATGAAGACAAATCACTGTCCTGTGGAAATGTAAAAACTCGACACAAGCTGTAGCAAAATGTAGATCTCCAGGGACTAGCGGATACATAAAAATAGTTTTTCTACTTAAAAGGTAGCTTTTAAGATTTTTTGTTAAATTGACCTTCAAATCATTGCACATTTTAGAGTTTAATACCTACCCCCTGCTCCCACACATTCACAGAAGAACGCAGCTTGAACCTATAACTGCAACCTTGCTCCTGTACAATGTAAAAGGTTACATGTCTTATACATGCAACCTTCACCAAGTATCATGGAGGACTCCCGGGTCCAGCATACATTTTTTTCTTAGCAAAACTAGCTACCGGTATATGACATCTTTTCTGCATGTTCATACTGTTAATAAAATGTTTCAAACATATATATATATATATATATATACATATATATATAATCACATAATAGTTGTCAAACTGCGTCTCGTCATCACACTTGGGACAAATCGCAGTTTGTCAACTCCGATATGCGCAACTCCCACGCATGCGCATTGCACGCCAGTGTGCAGTGAGAGACGAGGGGGGGAGAGACACACAGGGGAGGGAGAGATGGGGAAACAGGAAAGGGGGACACGAGGGAGAGAGACACGAGAGTCAGAGGAGGAGGGAGAGACACACAGGGGAGTGAGAGGAGGAGGGAGAGACAGGGGAGTGAGAGGAGGGGGGGAGAGAGACCGGAGTGAGAGGAGGGGGGGGGGGGAGAGAGACCGGAGTAAGAGTAGGGGGGGAGAGACACAGGAGGAGGAGACACACAGGGGTGGGAGAGGAAGGGGGAGACACACAGGGGTGGGAGAGGAAGGGGGAGACACACAGGGGTGGGAGAGGAAGGGGGAGACACACAGGGGTGGGAGAGGAAGGGGGAAACACAGGGGTGGGGGAGGAGGGGAGAGACACGGGTGGGGGAGGAGGGGAGAGACATGAGGGGGAGGGACAGGGGGGGAAAAGACACAGGGGTCAGTGGAAGAGACACGGGGGAGGGAGAGGGGGTAAAACCCCAGGGGGGAAAGGGCACAAAAGGAAGGGAGAGGAGGGGGGAGAGATTCGAAATGACCGCCAAAGGCGCTCATTGCGAGGCCCGTGATGAGCGCCAAAGGCGCTCATTGCGAGGCCCGTGATGAGCGCAAAAGACGCTCATTGTGAGGCTCGTAAAATAGAGGGGGAAGAGGCTCGCAATGAGCACCTCCTGTTAATTAGAGGGTGGGAGAGGCTCGCAATGAGCACCGATTGCGCTCATTGCGAGGCCCAGGATGAGCGCCGAAAGCGCTCATCGCGAGGTCAGTAGAGGGGTAGAGGCTCCCATTGTGTGGCAAACAGCATTGCCAGGCTTCAAATTTGATTGCCGTCATTTTTGACGGGCAAGTCGCTAGTATATATATATATCATACAATGGTCTTTTAAATTAACAACTGTTAAAAACTGTTTACTTAGGGGAAACTGGTGTAATTAGGATCTGCACAGTATGGATGCCACAAAGTCATTGACACACATTGTAACCTTATATTCAGGAACTGTAATGTAGATTGCCGAAGGCTGCAATATCTATTTGCTATTTAGAAATTGCAATGGCAGTCCCAGCAATGAATCTACCACAATGTTTGTAGGGATGTGTGTTTAAAATGTGTTTTGCTCTGTGCAATACACTTTTTCAGATATCACCAGCACAAAAATGTGTGCCAAACTGGTACTGAAATATCATATTTACAGTATTCTGTTTAGAAGAACCTGATAATGCAAAATAAATAGTTACAGCCTATTTGTAAACTATGATATTTAGTTTTGCTTTAATGATTATAGATATTCCTTAAACCTGGGAGAACGTGTAGATTCAGACTTCTCTTGAAAATTTCCAAATTTAGAACATTAGAACTCAGTGGCAGGGTAAGGCCCCATAAGATAACTGTCCTGTTCAAACTACAGACTGACTAGTAGTCTAGGATGAAATCATACAATTAGAGACATTTATTATTATTATTATTATTATTGTTTATTTGTAACATGCCAATATATTCCGTAACGCTATACATAAGTTGTGATCAAGGCAAAATAATATTAACACATTACAAAAGACTGAGGGTCCTGTCTTTGAGCTTAGAATCCAGTGTCCATAGTGCTTTCCCCAAAGCACAGGGGTTTGCTGTTTCTCCTGTTCAGGGTAGAATTGCCTGGTATTTCGGGGCTGGCTCACTCTTTTGAGTGGGACCAGACTGATATACTACAGGATATTTCTCCCTGTGAAGGGCACAAGTGAGCTAAAAGAGGTTGCTCTCAGAGTGGCGTATCATGGCCATAGAACTCACCTATTAAGGTTGGTTCGTTCTCTGATGAGCACCTTTGACTTTGTTTTTCCCAAAGCACATTGCAAGATTGAAAACTTGCAGACTGTTATAATATAATATATTAATATTTTCTCTAACAATACTTTTATGTTCCTGTCTTCCATGCTAATGTTGTTGTTTTGTGGTAAATAAACTACACAGATCCTTTAAGGGGCTCTACATTGTAACCATATATCTAAAGCTTTGTCAGAAACCTCCCTAATGGTTTTTCTGTCTACCTACCCTGACAAATGGGAACATTTCTGGGGGCAATTATCCAAGAATAGAGGTATTTGACCTGAAAATATGGATGTCTGGTCACTGTATTCTAGACTCAACAACCTTTGAAGGTTGCAATGTCGTTTCCCATGGGCAAAATAGTCATCCCAGTAACTGCATAACTAACCCATAATATTATTAAACTTGTTATTTTGGTGCTTATGTATAACTGTGTTTATTCTTTACTATATTTATCTTTTTTTAGACATGGCTATTTTTGCTTCAAGATGCTTACTGAACAGAACAAAAGTCAGATGGATCAGTCAAAGATGTTTTTCTCTTTATACCAGCAGCCATGGATTTAATGAGGTGAAGATAAAGGAGAAACTTGCACAGTTTTCAGGGGGATCCGTAAAACTCTCTAAAGGAGATAATGGCATTGCAGAGCTATGTATAAATAATCCCAATAGAATGAATGCATTCACAGGTAAAATTCTTTATGAAAGCTGGTTCTGTAAAAGAGTATACATCAAAGATTTTATTTTATTTTTGCTTAAGAGATTAAAGGGACATGGAAGGTTTTTAGATTTCACTAGGAATATACCTATGCAGCTTTTTACGTTTGTGTACTTTATTTTATTAAGAAACTATTAAATGTTTTTTCTGACTAAAATCTTACAATTTCTCCTAACTTGTTTCTCCCCTGTGTAGATCATGAAGACAGTGTACTTCTAAGTACAGGGGTTGCACTGTCTCATAGTAACAAATCAGTGGTAAAATGGTATTTGAGAGAGATCACTCATTGGCTAATTTGAAACACAGGACTTAACAGTCTGTGTATTCATGAGCTACTGAGGACAGACCCAAACATGTACAAATTGTAGGATTTTAGGAAGAAAACCCCCCAGAGCTTTTAAGCATGTTTTAATAAAAACAAGTACATAGAAGTAAATAGATTCATAGGTATATTATTTTCCCAGTGTAACACAGAGAACTTCTATGTGCATTTAATGCTTTAAAGTTTAGAAATATAACAAGGCAAAACTAAAAACTTCTACAAGTAAACATTCTTCCTTGATCTGAAATAAAGTAGGAAGAAAGCCTGTTAACTGTGTTAAAAAATGTGGTTTTAAATGTGGTAATAAGTCAGAACTTTGCAAATGTACAATAGATTCACAAGTCTTTCTCCCACAATGTCCCATACATATTTAAACTTGGACAAGAGTTGCCTAACACTTTAGTACATCTGGCATAATGTTTTAAACATTAATAATATAACTTATAGTTTAGAAAACTTAAATTTGACTGACATAGAAGGGAAATATGTCCTCCTATTGCCCTGATACAAAGATTTATATCTACTGAATGAAAATAGGTGAAGCATTGGTAAACTTGGATAATATCTCCATTCTTATGAGTTCCTACAATGCAGTATTGGACTACTCCAGATCTTGACAGCCAAATTAATGAGTGACTGGCTGACTCTTTATGCTAAATCAAAATGCTGTAAATGATACTGACATTGAGGATTGGAGTTTATGTACCCTGCGTAGATACTAAAATTTAACATCTCAAACAGATTTACACTATGTAGTTCACATACCCTAAAGCGTAACAGAAACATGTAAAATGGATAGAAATGTGAGCGCACTGTGAGTGATTTGCATGTCTGCCCAGATACCCTGGATGCTAGAGCTTTTCTTTCATAAAGTGTTCTAAAGAAAGCAGAGAAGAAAAAGTAATAAGCCAAAATCAGTGAGACATTTCATGATAAAGAAGAGGCAAAATGTTGCATCTCTGGTCTTATGAGGAATATGTAGACAACATTTACTTTTTCAAGTTTGCTATTTACATCTTGTGTGGGTCCTGGGTGCATCCAGCTTGTAATGAAAGGAGGAAGATCCTGGTTCATGTCACAATTTGGCTTCATAGTAAACTCAAATTTAAAGTCTTCTGAAATGTAAAATCTCCCACCGGTTATTATAAGTTTTGAAAAGCTAGATAGATCTTGTACATTCACAGTAAAGCACTTAACGTGCAAGCTGGTTAAATTTTTTACTTTCCACATGGATGATTAGCTTAAGCACTGAAAAAAAAATTAAACTTTTTATTCATCTTTGCAATGCAGTTGTTTTTGTACTAGAGTGATGCTGTATTGTTTTACAGGAACAATGATGATTGATCTAGAAGAACATATATGTGATCTGGAAAAATGGCACAATGGTAAAGGAATCATAGTTTATGGTGCTGAGAACAACTTCTGTTCCGGGTCTGACCTGAATGCTGTTAAAGCTATCTCCAATCCACAGGCAAGTGTGTTAGTACATCTAATTTTGTTGTATTTTCTGTATAGTTTTCACTTAACTTTATTATGTTTATTTTGCTTTATCGTTAGGATGGAATGATGATGTGCATGTTAATGCAGAACACGTTGACACGACTGCAGAGGTACTGATTGTTCACTGTACACTGTTACATAATTTGCATTAGTTCACGAGAATGTGGACTAATTTTAGTTTCATGCAAACTGCATTATTGCTCACTTACCAGGTCATTCTACAATTATTGGTATGGCAAAAGAGCTATTTGTTGATCTATACTGAGTCAGTTTTGTTTGCAGACCGCTGCTCTTGAGCATATGCAAGTGATAACCGTGCCATATAATTCCTGTCTTTTTCAGGTTACCTCTCATTAGTGTAGCATTAGTCCAAGGAAAAGCTCTCGGTGGAGGAGCTGAACTTTGCACAGCTTGTGATTTCAGGTATGCTATACATTTGTCATTTTTATTTTCTGTGCTTCTACTAAAACAATATACTGTACAAAAAACATGTAGTATTTTTCCCCTACAGTGACAATGGTCCATTGTTCATCACACATCAAAGTTTCACTGTTTAAGAAGTAAACTGTAAACTTGTGTGTAAATTAAACATTTACCAGTAAATCACCAAAACAAATTCTGACCAAATCAGCATCCTTACAATAACTTACATGCCCACAATATATGTCTGTAAAAATTATTGTAAAAACATTTGTACAAAAATAACTTACAATATAAAAAAAAATAGCAATGATATCTGTGTCAAAGTAGGAAAAGTATGACATCAGCAATGAGGAACACAGATGGTCTGTTCTCAATTGAGGCAATTGAGCTCATAAACAACAAAAATGTGCCACTGCTACCTTACAATTTTCATTTCACATTTGTCAAAACCTATCCCGCTTGTTTTCCCTAAGTTGAGTTCATGTTCTATTAACTGATTCGTTTCAAGAATAGTATCATAGCAAGTAAGAATTGCTTAATGCCTAAGGAAAGATTTAACTGTCACAACATGTTATTATAGTTTTCTTTATTGGACAAATTAAATTTACTCTCCTACCCTTAAAGGAGTATTACATGAAAGTGTTTAAAGGCATACTGCCTTTAAGATGGCAGTTTATTTTTCTTAATAGGACCACTGAACAATGGAAAAAAATGTATTGGAAAACTTTGTCTGACTAGGCATAATTTATCAGCAAAAAAGTCCTACAGCTATTTTTTAATTAGAAAAAATAATGTGATGCCTCTGAAGGACCCTGGGGGGATACATGATGCATTGGTAGAAGCTGGATGTGTGAGAGCAGCATTTACATTTCTATAGAGCTATGGTTGCATTGAATGATGCAAGGGGTCTGCTTCTGGGCCAGTGAGGAGGGAGGGATGTGGTGTCAGTATCAGTTTATTTCTCTTTTCAAACAAATGCTTTTGACTTTGCCTGTTCCTCCCTCCCCTCCCTCATCCATCCATCCAATGATAGCTGCAAATGCACAAAGAATGATTAAGCATATTATTATTTAAAAAAAACAAACATGTTTTTCAAACTTTTTATTTTTATTGTATGTACCTCTACTTGCATCACTGAAGCACTATGCTCCTCTTTTGCCACTGAGTCACTCTCTGGGGCTTCTATGTAAATCATGGGGTTATGTGTTCATTCACACTGTTCCTCCAGGCTCTCTAAGTGAGCCCAGAAGTGGCTTTGTGCACAGCCATGCACACACCCACATTCAAAGGTGGAAACTTCCTGGGAGCGAGGGCTACTAAAAATTGTACTGCTGGCTGCTAAATATTTTTCCAAAGTAGAATGTATCTCTGAAGAGAGAGGTAGATGTGGAGCGATAGAGACATTTGTGCAGGGCAGTGATGGATAATCCATTTCACCTGAAGAGCCTCACTGCTTTAAACATTTTTATTTTACCCAAACTAAATGGTAATTTTTTTAGGGATGGTATCAATTAATAACAGAGTTATAGATACTTAGGAGATGGGGCTAGTGAGGATGTCCACGGAAGTAGCTGGGTTACAGTTACAGGGGGAACAGGAACAGGAGGCAGGCCAGTTCTGAGTTGACAGATTTGCCATATTGAGTGAAACTGTTGGGGATGTCCATTCAGGAATGGCAATGCCAGATTGAGCTGTTCCCTCTAACAGCCGGGAGAACAGTTGTACTGGAGGAGAGGGAGAGCAGCATAGACAGAGCAACAGGTTTTGGTGGTAGGGGACTCTATTATTTGGAAGTTAGGCAGGGTGATTTGTCACCCAGATCCCAGCAATCGAACTTGCTGTCTCCTGGGTGCTCGGGTTCAGCATGTTGTGGATAAAATATTGGGAGGGGCTGGAAATGAACCTGCAGTCTTGGTACATATTGTATCAAGACAAAGTACCGTATATACTCAAGTATAAGCCAAGTTTTTCAGCCCTTTTTTCAAGGCTGAAAAGGGCCCCCTCGGCTTATACTCGAGCCACTCTCCCCCTGTGTCTCTCTGCCCCCCCCCCCCAGTGTCTCTCTAACCCTCCCCGTGTCTCTCTAACCCTCCCTGTGTCTCTCTAACCCTCCCCGTGTCTCTCTAACCCTCCCTGTGTCTCTCTAACCCTCCCCGTGTCTCTCTAACCCTCCCCGTGTCTCTCTAACCCCCCCGTGTCTCTCTTTCCCTCCCTCCTCCTCATTCCAAACCCCCTCCTCACTTTACCCCTCTAAATATCTCCCCCTCTCACTTTCCCCTCACTTACCTCCATCTGCTCCTCCGCTCCTCCACGCTCTTTCATGCGTCGGGACCCTGCATATGCTAATGACGTGACGTCACATGCGCGCCACGTCATTAGCATTGGCCGGGACAAGACGCAGGAAGGAGCGCGGAGGAGCAGATGGAGGTGAGGGGAAAGGGAGAGTGGGAGGTATTTAGAGGGGTAAAGTGAGGAGGGGGTTTTAGGATGAGGATGGGGGGTTTAGGATGGTGGGGTTTAGGATGAGGATAAAGGGGCTAAGGATGAGGAGGGGGCTGAGGATGAGGAGGGGGGCTGAGGATGAGGAGGGGGGCTGAGGATGAGGAGGGGGGCTGAGGATGAGGAGGGGGGCTGAGGATGAGGAGGGGGGCTGAGGATGAGGAGGGGGGCTGAGGATGAGGAGGGAGGCTGAGGATGAGGAGGGGGGCTGAAGATGAGGAGCGGGGCTGAAGATGAGGAGCGGGGCTGAGGATTAGGATGGAGGATTAGGAGGGAGGATTAGGAGGGAGGATGAGGAGGGTGGGATGAGGAGGGTGGGATGAGGAGGGTGGGATGAGGAGGGGGGGTTGAGGATGAGGAGAAAGGGTTGAGGATGAGGATGGGGGGTTGAGGATAAGGATGGGGGGGTTGAGGATGAGGAGAAAGGGTTGAGGATGAGGATGGGGGGTTGAGGATGAGGATGGGGGGTTGAGGATAAGGATGGGGGGGTTGAGGATGAGGAGGTTGGATGAGGAGTGGGGTTGAGGAGTGGGGTTGAGGAGGGTGATAAGGGAGGCGGGAAGAGACACAGGGAAGGGAGAGGGGGGAAGAGACACAGGGAAGGGAAAGGGGAGAAGAGACACGGGAGAGAGAGGGGGGACACAAGAAAAGGGCACACAAGAGGGGGACACAGAGGGCACAAGGGGGATACAGGGGGCAGCACATTTCCCACCCTCGGCTTATACTCGAGTCACTCATTTTTCCCAGTATTTTGTGGTAAAATGGGTGCCTCGGCTTATACTCGGGTTGGCTTATACTCGAGTATATACTGCAAGTAGAAGATGGAGTGTCCTAAAGAATGATTTTAAAGAACTAGGGAATAAGCTTAAAGCAAGGACCTCCATGGTAGTATTTTCCGAGATACTACCAGTGCCACATGCTAGCCCAGGGAGACAGAAGGAGCTAATGCGTGGTTAAAAAAGTGGTGTGGTACATCAGGTTTTAGGTTTTTAGAGCTCTGGGCTGACGTCTCACTTGGGTACAATCTCTATAACAGTGATGGATTGCACCTTAATGACGAGGGAGCTGCTGTGCTAGGGGGAAGGATGGTAGAATGGTTGGGGGAGTTTTTAAATTAGTAGGGGGGAGACTAGATAGAAGTATTGGTGTAGAGAGGGAAAAGGGTTACAATAGACAATAGGGAGGTATTACTAGGTGACTCAAATACAGGGGCAAGCACTTCACAACGGCAGAGCCATAGTAACATAAAGTGTATGCTTGCTAATGCAAGAAGTTTTCCTTGGAAAATGGGCGAGCTAGAATTATTAGCGGTACAAGAATGATGGGACTTAAAAGGCATTACTGAAACATGGTGGGATGAATCTCATGACTGGACAGTTAATTGGGGTGGTTATAACTTATTTAGGAAAGATAGAGTAAATGGTAGAAGAGGAGGAGGAGGGATTTGTCTGTATGTTAAGCATGGTTTTAAACCTGTAGTCAGAGAAGATGCTTATAGTGGAACTAGCGACAATATAGAATCTTTGTGGGTTCAGTTAAATAGTGGAGGAGCTAATTCTAAACGCATATTGGTAGGAATATGCTATAAACCCCCAAATATAATTGAGGGTGATGAACTGCAACTATTGCTGCAGATAGATAATGCAGCTAAGCATGGGCAAGTTCTAATAATGGGACATTTTAACTACCCTAAAATAAACTGGGTGAATGAGACCAGCAGTTCAGCTAAGAGGAGCAGGTTCTTGAGTACACTCAGGGATCATTATCTGGCCCAGGTTATACAAGAACTTACTAGAAGGGAGGCTATCTTGGATTTAGTCATCAAAAATAATATTGATATAATATAAACTGTTAAAATAGGGGAACCCTTAGGGAACAGTGATCACAACACAGTCTCATTTGAGATTGAATACAAAAAATAGAGTTGTAAGGGGCCAACAAAACACTCTAAATTTTAAAAGGGCTAACTTTAATGGGCTAAGGGCAGCAATACAACAAATAGACTGGGATAAAGAACTTACAGGGAAATATACTGAAAATAAATGGACAACATTCAAATCCTTACTAAATATACATCCACATCGGCATATGCCATGTGGAAATAAAATTAATAGGAGCAAATCACACCATGTGGCTTAACAATGACTTAAAGATTATAAGGGGAAAAAAAACATGCTTTTAAATTATACAAGGAGGGAACAGAGGCAGTTTTATGTGAAGATAAGGAACTCAACAAGGCTTGCAAAAGGGCTATTAGACTGGCAAAATAGAAAATTAGAAGTCAGTTGCAAAGGAAAGTAAGACTAACCCTAAAATATTTTTTAAATAAGGCGAGGAAGGAAGTTACAGGGACATTACAATGTGACACAGGCCGTCTGAAAAATAGTGACCAGAAAAAGGCAGATAAGCTAAATAGGTTATTTTCTTTGGTATATACAGGAGAGGCACCAGTAGTTGGGACACTGCAACAACATAGGGCTACACTACCATCACTAAATAATTGGTTAACGCAGATAGAAATCCAAATGAGGTTGGAAAAAATAAATGTTAATAAAGCCCCAGGTCCTGATGGAAAACATCCACGGGTACTGAGGGAACTGAGTTCTGTAATAGCCAAACCATTATATACAAATTTTTTCAAGACTCACTCACCACAGGGTCGCTACCAGATAACTGTCTAAAAGCAGAGGTGATACCTATATTTAAGAAAGGAGCAGTAGCAAATCCAGGGAATTATAGACCTGTAAGCCTCACATCTGTTGTTGGGGAGCGTTTAGAAGGGTTAATAAGGGACAGTATACAAGAATATGTCTGTTTGAACACGATCATAAGTAGGAGTCAACACGGATTTATGAAAGATAGGTCATGTCAGACCAATCTAATTAGTTTCTATGAAGAGGCAAGTAGGAACTTGGATCAGGGCAACTCAGTGGATGTAGTATTTTTGGATTTTGCAAAGGCTTTTGATACAGTGCCACATGGGAGACTATTGAGCAAACTAAGGGATGCAGTAAATATCTGCTCATGGATCCAGAGCTGGCTTAAAGACATGAAGCAAAGGGTTGTTGTAAATGGAAAACTCTCAGATTGGACTAATGTGGTAAGTGGGGTTCCTCAAGGTTCAGTATTAGGTCCTCTCCCTTTTAACATATTTATTAATTTATTAACGTCAGAAGTAGGACTCAAAAGTATTGTCTCCATTTTTCTGATGAAACTAAGTTGTGCAAGGTAATTAAATCAAATAATGATGTACTTCATTCCCTCCAAAGGAATTTGCATAAATTAGTGAAATGGGCAGCTAAATGGCAGATGAGATTTAATAAAAATAAATGTAAGGTTATACATTTGGGAAGGAAAAATAGCCATGCAATTTATAATCTTAATGGAGCAAATCTAGGGGGTATCTGATATTGAAAGGGATTTGGGAGTACTTGTGGACAACCACCTAGGTAACAGTGCTCGATGCCAAGCAATGACTGCAAAGGCAAGTAAAATATTAGCATGTTTCAAGAAGGGTATAGAAGCAAGGGAAGCAAATATAATTATCCCACTATACAAATCTCTAGTATGTCCTCATTTGGAATATGGAGTACAATTTTGGGTACCACTTCATAAAAAGGATTTCTTTTAGAGCTGGAAAAAGTACAGAGAAGGACAACAAAACTAATAAGGGGAATGGAGAGGCTAAGTTATGAAGAAAGGCTAACCAAATTAAACTTATTTTCCCTAGAAAAAATGTGTCTATGAAGGGATATGATTACCTTATTTAAATACATCCAGGGTCAATATAAGGCTTTGTCAAGTGAACTTTTTATGCCAAGATATTTTCAACTGACAAGAGGACATCCATTGAGGTTAGAGGAAAAAAGATTTCACCTTAAAGAAAGAAAAAGGTTCTTTACAGTTAGGGTGGTTAATATGTGGAATTCTCTAGCAAAGGAGGTGGTGACAGCGAATTCGATAGATAACTTTAAAAAGGGGTTAGATATATTTTTGAATAAAGAGGGCATTCAAGGTTATCTTACATAAGTAGCGAAGGAATATTGATCCAGGGAGAAATTTGATCGCCAGTAGTTGGGGTCAGGAAGGAATTTGTTTTTTTCCCCCTTATGAGACAATTGGCAAAGTTTCAATGTTTTTTTTTTTTTCTGTTTGCCTTCCTCCGGATCAAGCAATTATTAAGAAATAGTCCACATGTTAAAAGGCTCAAAAGAGATCTAAAAAGATTGATGGACTAACAGTCTTTACTCAACCTCAAAAATACTATGGCCCTCATTCAATTGCAATTTGGCCAATTGAATAGGGCTCTAAATAAGCACATAACATATATTTTTTAAAGAAGTTTTTAGTTAGTAAGCATCTATCCAAAAGCAAGGTTTTCACTAACTAAAAACTTATTTAAAAAAATATGCTATGTGCTTATTTAGACCCCTATTCAATTGGCCAAATCGCAATTGAATGAGGCCCTATGTATTTAGGAGCACAATTGTGTATTGTTTCCTAACCTTAGAGAGATACTGTATAATCTAAATATAATCTAAAAGACTGGGCATGCTCAGACCCCAGCGAGTAACTAGGCTAATAAGGTAAGTGGTCCTTTCTCTCTTCCCTTACGCAAAACATTGGCAGTTGCAGTGCCTCCACCAACTGCTAGATGGCGATGCCGATTTTCGGAATACTGCTGCACATTGCATATAAGGCACGCCGACAGAAGAGGTCTTGAGCTATGAGACAAGCGCAACACAAAATCCTAAGCATCCTAAAAACATGCAAAGAACTGCAGGCATCTCTTGCCTTAGCTAAGCTAAGAGTGCATGACTCCACAATTAGAAAGAAACTGGGTGAAAAATGGGCTTCACTGGAGAATAGCAAGGCAGAAACCATTACTAAACAAGAAGAACACACAGGCCTCTCAATTTGCTGAATAACACCCAGATGATCCCCAAGCCTTTTGGGAGAAGGTTTTATGGACAGAAGGCAAAAGTGGAACTTTTTGGATAACATGGGTCACATTTTGACTAGTGTGAAGCAAATACAGCATTTCACAGTAAGCACATCATACAAAATAGTCAAACATGGTGGTGGCAATGCCTCAGTAGCAACCTGTCAATTGAAGAAAGCTTTGTCACAGACCCCGTTTTCAGTTTGGATAGACGGCTTGGCTTCAGTCACTCCATTGTATCGTAATCTGCTTTATCCCATTGTGTGCCATATAACCTAAATGCATCTCTGATGTGCAGGATGTTTATAGGTATTCCTATTGTTCTCAGGTGCCAGCCATCAAGCTACTGCTAGACCCCATGTGGGATCATCTACTGAAATAGTCTGCCACACCCTCTCATTGTTACATTGTGTACACCCCCTCTGTATCTAACTGCTATAAATATTGCTTACTATTCAAAAATAAATCAGTTCACTTATGAGACATATAGAAATTGTAGGTCTCTTATATTGCTCCTGGTGGCTGCAATACTGAACCTATCACTACCACAGGAAGGTTACTGAGACTCCTGGAAGTGCTGATGCCTGATGGAGAGATTCTGACTGATACATAGAATGAATTATAGAAAGTGTCAACCAATTAAGTGTAAGGAGGGAATTACTTTTTCACACAATGGATATGGATGTTATCTAAATAAGCAAAAAAAAACACATTCAGTGGGACAAATGTGCAATAATAGCGTGAATCAGGATGGGAGGATTACTTTCATATTACTGTATATAATCATTGTATATAATCATTGTTTAGCCTAATCCATGTCTGGATTAGGAAATATTAGGACTGTCACAGCTAATTTAGCACATACAGTGGATATAAAAAGTCTACACACCCCTGTTAAAATGTCAGGTTTCTGTGCTGTAAAAAAAATGAGACAAAAATAAATAATTTCAGAACTTTTTCCACCTTCAATGTGACCTATAAACTGTACAATTCAATTTAAAAACAAACTAAAATCTTTTAGGTAGAGGGAAGAAAAAATATAAAAATAAAATAATATGGTTGCATAAGTATGCACACCCTTAAACTAATACTTTATTGAAGCACCTTTTGATTTTATTACAGCACTCAGTCTTTTTGGGTATGAGTCTATCAGCATGGCACATTTTGACTTGGCAAGATTTGCCCACTTTTCTTTGCAAAAACACTCCAAATCTGTCAGATTGCGAGGGCATCTCCTGTGCACAGCCCTCTTCAGATCCCCCCACAGATTTTCAATCGGATTCAGGTCTGGGCCATTCCAAAACTTTAATCTTCTTCTGGTGAAGCCATTCCTTTGTTGATTTGGATGTATGCTTTGGGTCGTTGTCATGCTGAAAGATGAAGTTCCTATTCATGTCCAGCATTCTAGCAGAAGCCTGAAGCTTTTGTGCCAATATTGACTGGTATTTGGAACTGTTCATAATTCTCTCTATCTTAACTAAGGCCCCAGTTCCAGCTGAAGCCCCAAAGCATGATGCTGCCACCACCATGCTTCACTGTGGGTATGGTGTTCTTTTGGTGATGATGCAGTGTTGTTTTTGCGCCAAACATATCTTTTGAAATTATGGCCAAAAAGTTCAACCTTGGTTTCATCAGACCATAACACCTTTTCCCACATGCATTTGGGAGACTTCAGATGTGTTTTTGCAAAATGTAGCCTGGCTTGGATGTTTTTCTTTGTAAGAAAAGGCTTTCGTCTTGCCTCTCTACCCCATAGCCCAGACATATGAAGAAGATGGGAGATTGTTGTCACATGTACCACACAGCCAGTACTTGCCAGATATTCCTGCAGCTCCTTTAATATTGCTGTAGGTCTCTTGGTAGCCTCCCAGACCAGTTTTCAGCTTCATCAATTTTGGAGGGAGCTCCAGTTCTTGGTAATGTTACTGTTGTGCCATATTTTCTCCACTTGATGATGACTGTCTTCACTGTGTTCCATGATATATCTAATGCCTTGGAAATTCTTTTGTACCCTTCTCCTGACTGATACCTTTTAACAATGAGATCCCTCTGATGCTTTGGAAGCTCACTGTGGGCCATGGCTTTTGCTGTGGGATGTGACTAAGAACATTTCAGGAAAGACCATCTAGAACAGCTGAACTTTATTTGGGGTTAATCAGAGGCACTTTAAATGATGGCAGGTGTATGCTGACCCCTATTTAACACGATTTGGAATGTGATTGCTTAATTCTGAACACAGCTACATCCCCAGTTATAGGAGGGTGTGCAGACCTATGCAACCATATTATTTTTCTTTTCTTTTTTTCTTCCCTCCACCTAAAAGATTTCAGTTTGTTTTTCAATTGAGTGGTTGTACAGTTTATAGGTCACATTAAAAGTGGAAAAAGTTGTGAAATTATTTCTTTGTCTCATTTTTTTACAGCACAGAAACCTGACATTTTAACAGGGGTGTGTAGACTTTTTATATCCACTGTACCTAGTAGCTGATTCTGATTGGATTACAGCACACAGGACACATTTAAAAAGCCGGCTGCCTGAAATGTTGCTGACCAAATGTAAATTAACTAAAATATTCAGTTTTTTATAAATTATACATTACGTCAGTTTTCAAAAAGAAACTGTACTCATTAGTATGTATATTTAAGAAACAAATTGAAAGTCAGATTGTAATTCTTGTAGTGAAAAGTGAGAAATGTTCATTTCTATTAAAGGTTGAATGCAAGAATAGTTTACTATATACATAACTTTAATCTACAGCATAAGTCATACATGGCAGTGTCAAGGGCTCTAAAAGGCAAATCTAAAAAATAATATACTGTAAGCAATGATATTGTAGTCAGTATGGTGCATTAGAATTTTTTTAAATATTTTTGTTTCAGTGACTTAACTAGATTTCCAGTACAAAAGGAAATGCTTGTTAAGTTAAAAACTATTTTATCAATATACAGAGAGAAATATTGAGTAATCAATTAAAATGTGGGTTACCCTTTTTTGTCTGTGTGTGAATGTGACATTTAGAATGTTTGTGTATATATATATATATATATATATATATATATATATATATATATATATATATATATTTATTTATTTATTTAATATTTAGATTAAGGATATTACCCAGAAATGTGGGTAATTGTATTGGTGTAACAAAATGCAAGCACAATTCTCAATGAAGACATTCATTCCTTCAATACAATATTTCTTTGTTTACTACTCTTGCTGTCTGTCCAGCCTCTCTTGTTTAATTATTCTAGCCAGTTTCGTTGCACAATAGTTACCAAGGCAGCCGTAGGCACATTTTTTCACAGCTCTTTGTAAAAACTTTAATTTAGAAGGTTAATATATTAATTGCTGTACAAATCTTGCATACACAAACGAGTTTCGTGTCTGTCTCACAAAAGCACAACATGATAGCAGAAAATAAGAGCACATTTCATCTAGAACACAAAATGGCAGCTAGTGTTTTGCGAAAAAGAAACAGATTGATGCAGTTAGTCTTGGATAATGAACTAGGACAGAGGTCATGAAGAGCAACAGTGGCATGTCTAGAATTTGTGTTATTCAATTAAAAATACCACTTAAGTCAATTTGTTGTTTGACTTATTATTTAAGGCATATTAAAGTGAGGTGGATTATGAATGTATCCTGTAGAGGAGCACCATAACGCACCTAGCAAAAATGTTTGCATGAACAAAAAAAACAAAAAAACCCTCAGGATTTAGCTAGGCTTCTCAGAATACGATTTTTTAAACATGTACCCAGTCCATGTGAGCATGCTCAGATATGCAGCCAGCATAGATGACTATAACACTGGGTCCTTAAAGGGCCATAAATCGATATTCAAGTAAAAATGCTTAAGCGCTTACGCGGTTGTTCTTTAGACATACACCCTCTCCTTGATAAATTCTGCCAAATTATAATTGTACCGAAACCAAACATTTCAGCTTCTTCTTCCTATTCTAATTTGTCTTTTAGGAACATGAGCATTTATGCTTGATTTATGGTCCTGCAATGACCTGCAAGAGCCAGCCATGGTCTCTGTGCATGTGTCTCTGTGAGTGAGTGCATGCAATTTACTGGGGCTGGGGGAGCTAAAAGGGCAATCAACTGAGGCTGGGAGAGATCACAGGGGTAATTTGCTGGGGGAGGTAATGGGGTAAATCACTGGGGCTGTGGGGGTTACAGGGGCAATTCACTGAGGCTGGGGGAAGTTTCACCTGCGATGTAGGTAAAACAATCAGTGAATGAAGAGACACAGACCTTGTTCTGGGTATTACAGAAATCTAAAGGTGCACAATTGCCTTTAAAGAGCATGAACAACTGGCTATCAGTTCTAGAATTTTTTTTCTAAGTCATCCCCGAAGTATTGAGAGTGGCTTTAATATTTATTTAAAATTAAATATGCATGACAATTGTATTTATAAACAACCGTCCGTAAGCTCAGAAATCTTTAAATGCAAATATATATTCAAGACGGCACTGTAATGCTCTGTAAATGCTAGGGATCATAATGGGGGACATGAGGATTAATAGCAACCCCCTCTCAAGCTTGCACATCAGCCCAAATCCGAGATTTAATTAACTGTTTATTTTACGGCCGCAGCGTGGGCGGGTCTGAGGTGCTCAAAGCCCTCTGGACTTTTTCCATGGATATTTGACATAAATAAAAATAAAAAATATTTACGGATTTGAGTGTAGGGGAATGTTGTGCTATGAATGCTAACACCTACAATCACTTTATAGTCTCCTCAGAGTGCAGGATGGCTTTATAATATGCTTAATTGTGTGCCTGCGGGACCTTTTTGCTGCAAGTAAGCTGCGGCTCAGTTTTAGCCTTGCAGAGAGGGTTCCCGGAGCAATTGAATAGCAACCGGGATTTGCTTTTTGCGGAAACTCTTGCGGGCGTTTAAGATCAAAGGCTTTCCTCCGGCGCGTGCAGCCGCAAGGGATAACAAGGTGCCGGCCGCAAGCCTGCCGGAGTCCCCGGCCGGAAGGGAATAGAATAGGTAAATAGCTTGCGGCCGGTCCTTGCGGCCCCGCATCTCCTACGGCCGATAATAGAATGAGGGCCAATGTATATAGACAATACATTATTACTTTCGTTCATAGTCCATGTGATTTCCTAATATGTATTAGCCCCTTGATATCTGGGTTGTGTGTTACCTTGGATGTTGTATAATGAAACTGACATAATAAAATATCATGTTTTAATGACTAATATGTTTATATTGGAACATTCATAATTTTCTATTGTTTTTTGGTGCTATACTGTCTTTTTAACTGCTGCTATGGCACTCCACAATGGTTTTTATGAGTGGTCTTTGATACCCATCAATTTTCCTTCAGATATTTGATGTTATAGGACTGCCCTATTTTGCATGTGATCAGTAAAGTGTTATCAGCATAGGGTTTTGGTGTAAAAGTCTAACGGAGCAATTCATAATATTTCGGCAGTGCAAAACTTAATGGAAAAGTTTGCCATTATTTTCAGCTCAGGCTGCCACATTCACTTATAGCAGTTCTCTCGCAATGTTTCCAGGATGGGTGATTAACATAGCTAGGAAGATTTACTTTGCTCTTAAACATGGTGTAATCTGTGGTATAGGGAATTAGCATGGGTGCCACAGTCTGCTTGTTTTGGTTCAGTGGTGGAAAATGTGTGCCCCAGTGTCATGATGTACTTAGATCCATTAACCCACATTTATCAAGCATTATGAGCTGCATATTATCCTTAACACATGTTTAAATATCCCAGAAATGATTTACTTGTTGCTGAGGTGACATCATATCTTCAATTATTAAATCATTTGGAGACTTGAATTCCTTACATATACTTTTGTAGAATTAATAAAATAACACCTTTTTCCTCATACAGGATGCATTTACATTTAAAATATATAGGCTTGCAGGTTATCTCAACATGCAATCAGCTAATATGGAAGACCAGAAAAACGGCATGCATATATTCTTTAATAAAAAAGAAAAAGCCCTTACTTTACAATGTGTAGTTCTTGAGAAACCCCCAGGGAAGTTCTTGTTAGGCTTATTTCCATTGGGATTGGCCATAACACTTCCTGTTTAGACAAGCAGACCATTTACTACATTGGTTAGACCAGAGAGCTCAGCAAACACAGTTATAAATATTCATTCAGAGTTTTAAATATATTTATCCATTCAGCTTATGGTACAGACAGTTTGTTTCACAGGATTTCAAGTGCAGGCACGCTTTACTTTAATGAGGACATGCATCAATAATCCCTCACACACACAAATCATAGTTTTTCAAAAACTAAAGACTCTGCATTGTGTGTATGTATATAAACAGATGTTCTATATATTTACTGTACGGTGGAGGGCTTCTGTTGCCCACCATAAAATTAAATGATTGTTGTGGTAAACTACCTCCTTATGAAATCTACTACACTGATGAGGGGCAGTAACCTTGAAACAGTGTTGTCTGTGAGTAGGTTTCCTGGCTTGTGTATAATCCATCCTGGGCTTTGCTTTAAGCTGTGTAATACAGCAGGCATATGCTTAAAAAAGGAGCCATGTTTTAAATAATATTTAAAGAGCAACACTTTTGTAGGCACATTTGCATGTTCCTGCCCAGGTTCCCAGAATGCACTGTAATAACTAATTCTCAGAATTCTGAGCAGGAAACAAGTTTAAAGTTGATTTAGACATTCAAATGTGAGCACAAATGTACTATTTACTGTACGGTGGGGGGCTTTTATCGCTTTTGGCCACTATAAATTAAATGATTGTTGTGGTATATATTTTGCATCCTAAATGATTTTCCCCTATCAAGTTTAGTTAATCAAAAGACCATACAGAACAAGTCTGACCAGAATGGTAATTATTTGAATCCACTCATAATGAATTCCAAGTGTTATTTCCGTTGAAAATATACCCTGAATGATATTTTGGGATGCTTACTGAATAGTTATAATAATATTATTGGTGCCTAAACTTCACATTTTTTTTAACCTTTTTGTTTTTCAGGCTAATGACAGAAACCAGTGAAATAAGATTTGTTCACAAACACATGGGACTAGTTCCAGGCTGGGGTGGAGCAGCGATATTAGTTCACCTCATTGGATATAAAAATGCTCTTCAACTACTCAGCAGTGCACTCAAAGTTCAGCCTGAATATGCATTAAGCATAGGTTTGGCTGATGATAGTCTATCTTCTGTTACCGGTAGATCATTAGAGGAAGCCCACAATTGGATAGCTCAATTTACTAATGGTCCAACAGAAGTCATTAGAGCTGTGAAAAAAGTAGTAATTTCAGGACGAGAGCAAAAGCTTGAAGATGCCTTAAGGACAGAGAAAGATATATTTGGAACGGTATGGGGTGGGCCCGCTAATCTACAGGCTTTGGCAAAAGGAACAAAACACAAATAGATTGTATTACCATAAATGGAACTTGGGTGAGACCACATTACAAATATAATACTTGGTAATGACAGCAATTAAGATAATGTGATTTTGAATAAAAAATACTTCATTGAAAATAAAATGGCAAATCATATTGTACAGAAATCCATAACTATTTTGGTGTTCAATTCAACTATAACACTCGGGTCAAATATTCTTGCTGGTAAAATGTAGTCTTTATTAAATTACAAATCTTGTAACAAAAACAAGACAACTTGAGGAGGAAAGATTCTAGATACAGACTAGACAGCAAAGCTTCAGAAGAGGTGTAAAAATGTTCAACAAAACAATATTAGCTCTTTATACATATGCTTCAGGGAGGTCGACCTAAGAAATTAGCCAGTTGCCTATTAGACCACACAGTTATTTAAAATTTACAACTACATCTCATTAAATTACACATTTACCCAACTCCTGGACGTTTACATTTTGTTTTCCACATTCTTCTTGCAATCAACCCCATGCAGAATAAGTTGTAATAGGCTTGAAGTGCTTCAGTTGTGAAGGGTGAGGACTATTAATTTACTTAGTAGCCCTCTAGCACTGAAGGAGTAAATTCAACAATCACACAGTGACAACATTTCAGGATACATGCTAAGCTACACAGTGACAGTAATAAGTCAATTTCTACAACATTGTAGAAATATATTGTTAAAATGAACTGAGCATTCAGTTACAGTAAGTTTAGCATGGAATCCATTTAGAGCTCAACCATTATTAACTTAGCATTAAGTGAGGGGGTATTTCAAAGTTAAAATACAGTCATTCTTCATAAGGAACTGGGAAGAGTGGTTACAAAGCAACATACATACATACATGAAAGACAACTAAAAACTGAGTGGATCTAGGAGTTGTAACTCCACTGGAGCTGAAGAGGTCTGAAATAAATTATGCATGGAGAAAGAGACAGAAGACGTATTCCTCAACAATATCCCACAATACTTCAGTATGGAGAGGGTGTGGGGAAATAAGCTCATATGAAATTTGCATACATATGTAAAATTAATAAATAGTGCAAGTACATGTGTATAGAGTAACAGGGAACTTCTTAAAATGTGCAGTATGTTAATATGTATAACAAAAGGTTAAGTGTAAGGCCCAGTGCTTTCTATGCTAGTCCTCGGTGAATCCCAGCTACTCCATAATCTAGTTGTAACCCTGTTTATATACAAGTGAGGCAACTGCATTCAACAGGTAACATCCGCTAACTGCCTCACCTGTAAACAAAAAGGATTCAGGGATGGGCAATAATTGGTAGGTTATTTCTAGGAGCCAGTGAATGACCATTCATAGAAATACTGGAAAATGAGTAGAAGCCAAGTGTAAATATTTGAGGAGCCAATGGGATTATTTCTAAATTCTGGAATATCTGTAAAACACATATAAACATACCAGAACATATAAGAAGTATAACAGCCATTGCACTTCTAATGATGCAATGTGTACTGTATGGTTTATTACCACTGAGGTTATATACCCTAAAATGCATTTCAGACCAGTTCAGCCCTCATAGGTTATGCCAACTCAGTGTTAATGCTTTATTTATAAATAGATCATCCAGGGCATTATACTTCATGTTATGGTCATTATTTCCTTTTTTTCCCCCCAACAAACAGCTATCTAGGTCTAAATCAGATTGGACAATGAACTATTACAAGCACACTGTTTTCCTTCTATTGTGGTAAAACACTTAGACCTCTGTCACTGTGCACTGTCCATCAGGTCTTCTGGATCTCACACTGGTACTTTGTGCTCCACCAACTGCTGCTGCTATGCGATCTGGAGCTGCCTGGGTAGGGCTTATTATTGAATGTCTATGTTGCCCAAGAAGTGAATTCTGCTCAGGCTCATTTCCTGGTTCACTGCTGGCATCGGACTCGGGTTCCTCCAGTGTGTCATCAGGAGTTGGCACCCTGCCTCCAGTCTGTGGCAGCCCCTCCTCACCTTCTCCTATGTTATTTCTTCCAGTCACATTATCTCCAATCTGCAGCTGGGCAAAAGAGTTCTCAAGTAGAGTGCTTCCATCAGAACTTGGAAGAACTGGACTTGTAGGCTGGCCACTGAGGGATATATGTGGCCTAGCAGGTAACACAGCAGTGGGCAGGCCTGATGAAGCTCCAAGTGCTGCCAAGTTATCGGCTCCATCAGCTGAGCTCTCTCGTGTTGGATTTACAATAGCTGCATCGCAGTCTAAACGTAAACCTGCAACACCCTTCTTTGGTATGTCTAAAATGTCCCGTTTGATTTTTCTACGCCTTCCGTGTTCATTACGCCTGTATTGTACCATGTTCTCCAAATCTGCCACATAAAGAAATCCAGCAATCAGCATCTCTGTGTTCTTTTTGCCTTTTGTGAAGGCATCTTCTAGCTCCCTGCTGGTCCTCTCATCATACTGCCACCATCCATTTCTGCCCTCATAGTACCAGGCATACTCTCCATTCCCTCTGCTTGCCGATTTCAGTTCCTCCGGAGAAAGTAATGTGGGCTTATCCAGGAAGTCCTCAGGAATCTCTTGTCTGCAGAGAGCACAGCGCCTCCCAAGCCATGAGGCTCCCTTCACACACAGGTAGCAGAAGATGTGCTTACATGGAAGACTAACAGGGTGCACACAGGTCTGCAGGCAGATAGCACATTCAGGGACTGGCAGGGACGGAGCGCCACTAGAACAAGACTCGCCCAGCTTCTTATTCGTGGGCAGCATATTTGTAGAGTGGCTAACTTCTCCACAACCAGCCATCCTGCAGAGAAATTAAAAAGACAGTTCTTTAAATTAAAAGGACATCATCATTTAAGAAAACCATGTTAAATAATTTGCTACATCCCTACATCACTCAGACTAAACTCAATGCTGTACTGTGTTTGCATGGAAATTATTTACACATTAAAAAGGGGAAAGTCCTTTAACAGAAAACATGGTTTTAATATAAAACCACACACACACAGACAAGGAATAGTTCCAATCTCTACGGGGCAATTGTAATCGCCCTTTACTCCATGTTTGCAGGGAGACAGTTTAGTTTGACTGTGTCACTGGCTATCTGATACGTTGTTTTGTGTAAAATATTTTTATGGCAGTCTTATGTACCCTCAAACATTCAAAAGTATAAAAAGGTAACATATACAACTTCCAGATCTTGTGCAATTGAAACAAAACAGTAGGTAGAATTTCCAGTTTAAGATATAGGCACCTAGAACACAAGAATTTAATAAGCGATTAGAAAGCCAAAATATGTAGGTGCTCATGTTTGGGACTATGCTATGTATAAGCATACAAAGTAAAAGAACAAAGCAATATTATTAGATACATTCTATTTATTCAGCTTTGCATCTGTTTCTAAGGTTCTCCTGCCTATTAAAAAGGTTGGTAAACTATAAAGCCACTAGTGACTTGCCCGTTAAAAATTACGGTAATAAAATTTGAAGCCTGGCAATGCGGTTTGCCACACAATGTAAGGTTTTGCCCCCTCTGAGCACCTTTGGCGCTCATTGCGAGCCCATCAGTGAGTGGCTTTGCCTCTGCAACCTGTAACTTTTGTGCTTGGGAATGCCATGTGTCTCTTTCCACCATCTGCCCCCGGTCCTTCTCCCCTGTGTCTCTGCTGAATCTTGGCGTGGCACACGTTGACTGCCATTGGTTTGATTTTCAAAGCCCTGCGTGCCTGGCGTTGTTCGTGTAAGTGTTACTGGTTTCTGCATCGTGTATTTTCTAAGTCCCGCGTGCCTGGAGTTTGGGTGTGTTCATGGCTTCGGCCTCGTTTTGATCCTGTTTGAGAAATTTTACTATACTTCGGCCGCCATTTTTGTCTTCGCTTAGCCGTTTTTCGATCGATGAAAAATATGGCTCAAATGAGCGTGCAACCTCACTCACAGGCTTCATGGCTCTCCCACTGTGCTGTGTGCGTTAGTAATTTTTTAAATTTTTTTATTATCTGGCTGTTTTGGGGGGTCTTTTGAGTTACGCTGCTGAGAACTTTTCGGATGTTAAAATCGTAAACTATCGTGCCTCGCGATCATCTCTAAAGTGCTACGCGTTTTGTCTGTGATCGCAGCCATTGACATAAGTGCCTTTTGTGCTCACGTGTAGGCTGTTTTAAAGTCTTGCGGGGCTCATTGTAGCCCCTGTCATTTGTAAAGTCTTGCGAGTGAGCCCTGCAAGGAGCACCTTTGGCGCTCCTTGCAGCCTATGTCGTGAGAGCCTTGCGATGAGCGCCATGCGCAAGGGCGTAATTTTTAACATTGCGTGACAACAACTATTATGTGATACATACATAAAGAATGAACTGTACCAAGGCTCATCCATACCCCTGATGTATAGTTCCTCCATACTAAGTGGAAAATAGAAAAGGGTAAACAGATCTCCATTGAAAGAGACTAGAGACAGTGTCCAAACTAAGACCCAATGTGGGCCTCCAATGCTGTGTATGCAGCCCTTACTAGCCAAAACTGAACTGTAGGTCTCTGGATTTGATAGATATTTCTGGGGCAGCTTGCAGTACAGAACAAGGCGGCACAGCTTATATCTCCCCTTTACCTCTTTATATCTCTCTCTTAGCATTCTCACCAAATTACCCCAATTTTCTTCCAAATAATTTTATATTACACACTCATAGTTACAAACCAAGTAAAAGAAATTTGGTGCTATGTTAAGTTTTACGTTCACAGAAGTGTGGCAACCCTACTACGTATAGTTAAATGAACAGATATTGTCACTTTTGTAAACAAAAAACGACAGATAATTCACTAAATTAGCGTTATGTAACGTGTAACATTAATTTATATTCTCATTTGAAGTTTGTTTATAAAACATGTATACTTTGCCGCTCATTGCAGGCCTTGGCAACCCACAACTTTCGTGCTTCATAATGATCAACTTAGACGCTCATTGCGAGCCTCTCCCCCTGTGTCTGTTTCCCCCTCCCCATCCTCTCCCTGCCCTGTGTCTTGTTTTTCTCTACCCCCCCCCCCCCACTGTGTCTCTTTTTCTCCGTCTCACAGCCCTGTATTTCTTTCCCCCCTCTCCCCCCACCTGTGTCTTTCTCCTCTGTCACTCCCCAAGTTTTGCGTGGCTCGCGAGGAGTGCCGTTTCTTGCGTTGTTAAGTGTTACTGGCTTCGGGCTCGTTTTCATCCGGTTACGTTTTTTGGGGCACCATTTTTTTTCCCCCTCGCTTTTTTTATTTATTTTTTGTCGTTTTTCGTTGGTCTTTCGAGTTACCTGGTTGAAACAATTTTGGCCATTAAAAAGTCATAAATGCCTAAATAAAGTAAATATCTCCTCTAAAAACAATGAGAAGAAAAGTAAAAATGCTCATGGCAAAATATAAGCAAATTACCCAAGTATGATGTACAAACCTCTTGAGCAAAATGTGAAATACATACAGAATATGCAGTCATATCACATATATAGTTGTCATAACTGTGAGTTTGTCGGTCACACTATGATAAAAAGTTATGAGTTTGCGCTCATCGCGAGGACTGCAAGTTAGAGGGGGGTAGCGGCTCCAAGCAGCTTTGGAGTTACGGGCTTGATAAAATAATGGGCGCCATTTTTTTCAAGCCCTTAATTCGGAAGTCGTTGGGAGGATGCCAAAAGACGCCAATTGAATAGCAAATTAGCTTGCAACCTCACTCATGGTGGAAAGACACACAGGGGAGGAAGGGAGTGGGGGGGGGGGTGGAAAGACACACAGGGGAGGGAGGGAGTATGGGGGAAAAGACACACAGGGGAGGGAGGGAGTATGGGGGAAAAGACACACAGGGGAGGGAGGGAGTATGGGGGAAAAGACACACAGGGGAGGGAGGGAGTATGGGGGAAAAGACACACAGGGGAGGGAGGGAGTATGGGGGAAAAGACACACAGGGGAGGGAGGGAGTATGGGGGAAAAGACACACAGGGGAGGGAGGGAGTATGGGGGAAAAGACACACAGGGGAGGGAGGGAGTATGGGGGAAAAGACACACAGGGGAGGGAGGGAGTATGGGGGGAAAGACACACAGGGGAGGGAGGGAGTGGGGGGGAAAGACACACAGGGGAGGGAGGGTGTGGGGGGGAAAGACACACAGGGGAGGGAGGGAGGGTGTGGGGGGAAAGACACACAGGGGAGGGAGGGAGGGTGTGGGGGGGAAAGACACAGGGGAGGGAGGGAGGGTGTGGGGGGGAAAGACACACAGGGCAGGGAGGGAATGTGGGGGAAGACACACAGGGGAGGGAGGGAATGTGGGGGAAGACACACAGGGGAGGGAGGGAATGGGGGGGAAAGACACACAGGGGAGGGAGGGAGTGGGAGGGAAGACACACAGGGGAGGGAGGGAGTGGGAGGGAAGACACACAGGGGAGGGAGGGAGTGGGAGGGAAGACACACAGGGGAGGGAGGGAGTGGGAGGGAAGACACACAGGGGAGGGAGGGAGTGGGAGGGAAGACACACAGGGGAGGGACGTAGTGGGGGGAAAGACACACAGGGGAGGGAGGGAGTGGGGGGAAAGACACACAGGGGAGGGAGGGAGTGGGGGGAAAGACACACAGGGGAGGGAGGGAGTGGGGGGAAAGACACACAGGGGAGGGAGGGAGTGGGGGGAAAGACACAGGGGTGAGAGCATTTATCTGTAATGCTTGCAAAGTTATGGGCTTGTGCAAGCGCATGCCGCAGCCTGCAATGAGGGCCGAAGTCGCTCATCGCAAGGCCTGTAAAGTAGAGGGGGAGAGAAACTTGCAATTAGTGCTGATGGCGCTCATTGTGAAGCCTGCGATGGCCGCCAAAGGCGCTCATCGTGAGGACTGCAAGTTAGAGAGGGGGAGAACCTTGCATTGTGTGGCAAGCAACAGCATTGCGAGGCTTCAAATTTTTTTGCTGTCATTTTTGCTGGGCAAGTCGCTAGTCTGAATATAATAGTATGCAAATCAGTTAGGTCTAGGTACGTTATTATATCACACACCTTCTTTATTATATCAGGGTAAATTGAATAAATAAGGTGTGTAACATGGCTGATCTTTAGAAGTGATAACCACTGAATAGTACATTTAATAAAACATCATCATAGGACTTGTTCTGAAGTCTGACAAAGGATATTTACCTGAACCCATATATGACTTGACTATTGTGGGATCAAATTTACTCTGCTTTTAACTGATAGACGTACCATATCTGGCACTAAGAAACAGTTGGGTTTTAACAATTGTTATTATCTTATGAATATATAAAAAAAGTTTATGTTAAGGAATGTTCACCCTGCATAGTTACTAATTGCACTGTACCATATGTAAAGTAGCACAGATTTTCTGGATATCTATTATATGCAGACCACACTCTGCACTATATACTCATAGGTAGGTCACATTGTGATTATTATTATTTTTTCTTCATTATTTGTTCCTTGTTATTTTTGTACTATATCCTATCCAGTTTTCTATCTTGTTTTTAGGATAGTGTAAAGGTTGACTAGGGCTGTTCCTATTTAGATCTGGGGTAAGCTGGTAGAGCTATCCTTCAGGACGGAGGCACCCATTGAGTTCCTAGCCAGCACATGTATAGGGCCTATATTCCATGAGTATTATTATCCTTTATTTATAACACGCCAACATATTCCACAGCGCAATACAGGGGTTAGGTACAAGTATAAACAATACCCCACAATGAAAAACAAATGGGAAACCCTGTTATTGAGCTTTCAATCAGATATACACAGCGCTTTCCCTAATGCACCTAACAAGATTGAAAACTTACATTCTAAAGGGATCACCAGCAGGCATATTATTTTTGAGTGCCATCACATATATAGTTGGCAGTGTATGTAACGTTTGCGATGTTGGTCACGCAGTCGTGCCGTCACACATGCAAGCCTCGCAAAGTGAGGCGCTCATAGCAGTCAGCGGCGCCATCACAGGACAGCCTCGCAAGTGCGTAACTCTCTTCCACGGTCGGTCACATTATACACACGCAGCCGCATCTCTCTCTGCCAGTCGCATCACACACACGCAGCCGCGTCTCTCTCTGCCAGTCGCATCACACACACCCAGGCGCGTCTCTCTCTGCCAGTCGCATCACACACACCCAGGCGCGTCTCTCTCTGCCAGTCGCATCACACACACCCAGGCGCGTCTCTCTCTGCCAGTCGCATCACACACACCCAGGCGCGTCTCTCTCTGCCAGTCGCATCACACACACCCAGGCGCGTCTCTCTCTGCCAGTCGCATCACACACACCCAGGCGCGTCTCTCTCTGCCAGTCGCATCACACACACCCAGGCGCGTCTCTCTCTGCCAGTCGCATCACACACACCCAGGCGCGTCTCTCTCTGCCAGTCGCATCACACACACCCAGGCGCGTCTCTCTCTGCCAGTCGCATCACACACACCCAGGCGCGTCTCTCTCTGCCAGTCGCATCACACACACCCAGGCGCGTCTCTCTCTGCCAGTCGCATCACACACACCCAGGCGCGTCTCTCTCTGCCAGTCGCATCACACACACCCAGGCGCGTCTCTCTCTGCCAGTCGCATCACACACACCCAGGCGCGTCTCTCTCTGCCAGTCGCATCACACACACCCAGGCGCGTCTCTCTCTGCCAGTCACAATATATACACACAGCCGCGTCTCTCTCTGCCAGTCACAATATATACACACAGCCGCGTCTGTCTCTGCCAGTCACAATATATACACACAGCCGCGTCTGTCTCTGCCAGTCACAATATATACACACAGCCGCGTCTGTCTCTGCCAGTCACAATATATACACACAGCCGTGTCTCTCTCTGCCAGTCACATAATACACACACAGCCGTGTCTCTCTCTGCCAGTCACAATATATACACACAGCCGCGTCTCTCTCTGCCAGTCACATTATACACACACAGCCGCGTCTCTCTCTGCCAGTCACATTACATACACACAGCCGCGTCTCTCTCTGCCAGTCACAGAATACACACACAGCCATGTCTCTCTCTGCCAGTCACATTATACACACACAGCCGTGTCTCTCTCTGCCAGTCACAGAATACACACACAGCCGTGTCTCTCTCTGCCAGTCACATTATACACACACAGCCGTGTCTCTCTCTGCCAGTCACAATATATACACACAGCCGCGTCTATCTCTGCCAGTCACATTATACACACACAGCCGCGTCTCTCTCTGCCAGTCACATTACATACACACAGCCGCGTCTCTCTCTGCCAGTCACAGAATACACACACAGCCATGTCTCTCTCTGCCAGTCACATTATACACACACAGCCGTGTCTCTCTCTGCCAGTCACAGAATACACACACAGCCGTGTCTCTCTCTGCCAGTCACAGAATACACACACAGGCGTGTCTCTCTCTCTGCCAGTCACATTATATACACACAGCCGTGTCTCTCTCTGCCAGTCACATAATACACACACAGCCGTGTCTCTCTCTGCCAGTCACATAATACACACACAGCCGTGTCTCTCTCTGCCAGTCACAATATATACACACACAGCCATGTCTCTCTCTGCCAGTCACAATATATACACACAGCCGTGTCTCTCTCTGCCAGTCACAATATATACACACAGCCGTGTCTCTCTCTGCCAGTCACAATATATACACACAGCCGTGTCTCTCTCTGCCAGTCACAGAATACACACACAGCCGTGTCTATCTCTCTGCCAGTCACATTATATACACACAGCCGTGTCTCTCTCTGCCAGTCCCATAATACACACACAGCCGTGTCTCTCTCTGCCAGTCACAATATATACACACAGCCGCGTCTCTCTCTGCCAGTCACAATATATACACACAGCCATGTCTCTCTCTGCCAGTCACAATATATACACACAGCCGTGTCTCTCTCTGCCAGTCACATTATACACACACAGCCGTGTCTCTCTCTGCCAGTCACATTATACACACACAGCCGTGTCTCTCTCTGCCAGTCACAATATACACACACAGCCGTGTCTCTCTCTGCCAGTCACAATATACACACACAGCCGTGTCTCTCTCTGCCAGTCACATAATACACACACAGCCGTGTCTCTCTCTGCCAGTCACATAATACACACACAGCCGTGTCTCTCTCTGCCAGTCACAGAATACACACACAGCCGTGTCTCTCTCTGCCAGTCACAGAATACACACACAGCCGTGTCTCTCTCTGCCAGTCACAATATATACACACACAGCCGTGTCTCTCTCTGCCAGTCACAATATATACACACACAGCCGTGTCTCTCTCTGCCAGTCACAATATATACACACAGCCGCGTCTCTCTCTGCCAGTCACAATATATACACACAGCCGTGTCTCTCTCTGCCAGTCACAATATATACACACAGCCGTGTCTCTCTCTGCCAGTCACATTATACACACACAGCCGTGTCTCTCTCTGCCAGTCACAATATACACACACAGCCGTGTCTCTCTCTGCCAGTCACAATATACACACACAGCCGTGTCTCTCTCTGCCAGTCACATAATACACACACAGCCGTGTCTCTCTCTGCCAGTCACAGAATACACACACAGCCGTGTCTCTCTCTGCCAGTCACAGAATACACACACAGCCGTGTCTCTCTCTGCCAGTCACAGAATACACACACAGCCGTGTCTCTCTCTGCCAGTCACAATATATACACACACAGCCGTGTCTCTCTCTGCCAGTCACAATATATACACACACAGCCGTGTCTCTCTCTGCCAGTCACAATATATACACACACAGCCGTGTCTCTCTCTGCCAGTCACAATATATACACACAGCCGTGTCTCTCTCTGCCAGTCACATAATACACACACAGCCGTGTCTCTCTCTGCCAGTCACAGAATACACACACAGCCGTGTCTCTCTCTGCCAGTCACAGAATACACACACAGCCGTGTCTCTCTCTGCCAGTCACAATATATACACACAGCCGTGTCTCTCTCTGCAAGTCACATTATACACACCCAGCCATGTCGAGCCCCACCAGCTCGTGTCAGATTACACATACTTATTAATATTAGTTGCTGTCACTGACAAACATTTATATCTGTATGTAGTCACGTTACATTTCTATCACACTATATATAGCGCGTCACAGTCATATTTCAGACACCTAATATCGGTAATGGCTGTGACTGTCACCTCACACACAAGCTCGTGTCTGTCACATCACATAGCTCTCACTGATTAATGTAACTACCATATTACAGAACCCTGTCAAAGCGCCACTCACCAGCTCTCTCTGCCTTCCTTTCTTTCTCGCCGTCCGTTTGTTGCTGCTGTAAAATTGGGGCCCCGGCGGAACCTTCCGGCGTCACACGTCATGTGACATGGACATGACGTCAGCACGCACAGCTGCAGGGTCAGAGTGACATATTTTTCGAGGCGTCACAGTCACGGAACTAGCTGAGTCGGACCAGAGCTACCAAATGGAAATCACGTTAGGCTGAACCATCAATAGTAGTTATATTATGCCTCAATTTTCGCTCGTGATGCGTAAAAATGATTTGCGGTGGCAGATTCCCTTAACAAAAATGGCTGTTTGTGACGTTAGTTCTGACCAATCGTAAGGCAGAGTCTTTGGCTTCGCCATGTTTATTAATTAGCCCGAAAACACTGGACATGTTTCCCAAACTCCATCGTAGTTTAGTGTGCTGGTTAGACGGGGTGCTGATATTTCAGCTATAAATTATGTATTGTTTCGGTAATACGTGTTCACGTTGTGTATCGCGAGAGCTGAGTAATTGATGCGCTCAGTTTGGTTGGTGAGTTCTTATAGGCCCCGTGCTCTTGGGTTTCTATTGGTTGGGCAGCAGCTGTTGATGTGCAACAACTGGACTTTGGTTGGATGTGACAAGCCCCCACACAGTCTGCACAGCCATGGGCGGGGTATATTCGCCACAGGTTCTTCAGCATTTGTCCAGCTCCTACGCTCCTGAGCATAGCAACAACAGGGGGTGGTGATGATAAGTATTCTGTAGATGTAGTATTGCTTTCCTTCATTCTCCTTGAAAGTAAAATTACACATTACTTCATGCATGCAAATACAAATCTTAAAGGGACAGGGAGCTACCATGTTGTATCATGGATTTAAAAGAGAAACATAATAATTGAGGTTGAAAATGGTTTTTACGTGATCAACCTTTTTACTTATCTATTTATCCTTGTAAGAGGTAATTGGGAGTTTTCCTGTTGCATGCCTGCTAATGCACAGCAGAGAGTAGGTGGCTCACAGAGACTTCGTTCAATTCTTAGGGTACTGGCAGATGATAAGCTTTACAGGACCTATCGTGTTATTTGTACGCACGGGAAGCGCTCCCCTGACGTTCCGATCTAGCTGTGTCTATTCTAAGTGCCCGGTAAGTGGTTAGGGGTTTTCGTGTTAGGGTTAGGCCCAGTAAGTGGTGTAGGGGGTTAGGAAGTTAGGGTTATTGGGTTGTGGTGTACTAGCAAGCACACCCGGCACCCGGAGGCTTCCCGTGCGTACCTATAACAGGATAGATCTGCTTTACAAAATAAAGTAGTTGTACGCTTTGCATGCAGCACCTTAATCCTAACCCCCAAAACCAACACTCTCCCTAAGAACAGATTGAAGTCTGGGCGAGCAACCGTCACACCATATACTGTCTGCTTCACACCACTGCTGGCGGGGACAAACCAGGAAATATCTGTTATTTTTTCCAAGGATTATTATTTGTAAGTGTTTTGTTTATTAAAGTTTTTTGCTCATTCAAACTAACGATGTGTGGCGAGAATTGTGGTATAACATGAAGTATTTGATTTGGTTCATATTGTCCAACAATAGAGGTGCTCAGGCAGAGAACAAACTATCTTTAATAGGTAGTTGTATGGATTTGGCCACCCACTCCGAGAGCAGCTTCTTTTAGCTCACTTGTGTCCTTCATTGTTGGTATTGCTTATGCAAATGACCCTTAGGGCTTTTTCCAGGACTGGGTCACTCTTTTTAATGAGACCAGACCGATGTACTACAGGATATTTCTCCCTGTGAAGGCCACAAGTGAGCTAAAAGAAGTTGCTCTCAGAGTGGGTTATCATGTCCATAGAACTACCTAATTAAGTATAGTTAGTTAACTGCTTGAGCACCTCTATTGTTGTTATTGCTCATATTGTCTTATGTCTTAAAGATGCATTTCTTTTATTGTAATTATGTAAATCTTGGATAAGATAGTGGAAGGTAGACTAGTTGTAATAAGGTGTAAAGCAGATCATTTAATTAAAGTGTACAGTCATGGTTTTCTCACTCTGAAGAGAGTTCCATATAAACTATTTTTGGCCCTTGACTGAAGTTGTTTAATCATCACTGAAGTACTTGAACATCTGTGCTCTACACTTTAACAATAGAATACTTGCTAAGGGCTGTATAACATTAGATACATTCAATGTTCACTGTTCTTGTAGAAGAACTACACTCGATAATGGACAACATTTGCTGTGGGACATGTGTATTGTACTTTGTGAAAGGACAATGTATGAGGTTGAGTATCATGCTCTTTGCCAGAGTGTGGTTTCTATCATATTACATACCACATATAATAGTCGTTGTCACAGTTTGCGAGCTCGCAAGAACTGCGTCCTTCGCTTTGCAAGGGACGCAGTTCGGGCCGCAAATGTGGACCCTCGCAAGGGGCCGCATTTGCGGAAGGTGGAGGCTCCAACTTCGGCTGCAATGACCCGAAGGCTCATTGCAGGCCGCATTCGCGAGAGTCTGCATTTGCGGAGGTGGAGGCTCTATGGTGCCTCACTCGCGGTTAAAAACCCAGAGAAACAAGACTTTGAAAAAAAACACATTACATACACACGAAAAAACATGGCTGCCGGAAAAAAAAAGAAAACAAGGCTACACGACCCAAAACCCGCAAATAACAGTCAGGCGCGTAGGACTTTTGACAAGCACGTACAAGGTACAAAAATGCAAAATTACGATGTCGCAAAAATACGAACTTAACGGCCGAACCGCGCACATCTAACAACATGAAAAAGACACAAAATAAAAAATAAAAATAAAATAACATTACACACAGCAAGGGGGGACAGCCAGGACGTCTGGGAGTCAGGTTGCACGCAAATTTACAGAGTTCAGCCACTCAAAAATCCCCTAAGCAAGAGAAAAAATGGCCGCCGAAACAAACGAAAACGAGGCTACACGACCCCTAAACTCGCAAAACATCTCCAGGCACATACGACTTCTACACTAACCTGTACGAGCTACAAAATACACTATTAGCAAGGACACAAAATCATCCACACACGCGTACCACATACAAAATCGCCACCATTTTACAACAGTAACTTACAAAATGCGGAATAACACGGCTAAACAAACGGTTTGCCCTCACGCACGCAGCCTATTTACACATTACTCACTTCGCACATTCCTGACAATTACACCTCAGCTCAATAACAGTGCAAATCTACATTGTATGCTGCAGGAACAGCAAAACAGATTGTTAGCTCTTCAGCACATTGCTTGCTGCATATATTAATTACAATTAAGTAAAGTATATTAATTTATAATTGTAATAATTAATTATCATTAAAAAATACATTTACAGAAAAAAAAAAAAACACCACAAGATCGCAATAAACGACAAAGGCCTTCACCGCGCGCCTCACAAGGAGCGCCAACGTTGCTCAAAGGACACAAAGTACACCAGGGGAGAGGCTCGCAATGAGCGCCAAAAAGAGATCAGCGCGGACCTTACAATGAGCGCAAAAGCGGCTCTGATAAAAAATACACCAACCCAGAGGCTCGCTTACTCACACAACCAAAACACTTAGTTTCTCTGGCAAAAAGCATTACCTGCCTTACAATTTTATTGCCTCATCATTTTTGACGGGTAAGTTGCTAGTTATAACATAATCATGAATCTCAGTGATATTCTTTGAGTGATACCATAACTGAAATACCACACTGTCAAACATAACAAATGCTTGCTCTAGCTGGTATACTATATAAAATACGATGCTGCCCAATTTAATTTGTTTTAAGGACTACTGACGTTCTCCAAACTGCTCATCAGATCCAGATAAAAATGTAAAAACAAAGTAAAAATGCATTTTTTTTCCCACTATATGCCTTTTAACCCATATATCTTTGTATTTATATAGGCTTCTGATACCCATTATAGCTGTGTCCTGAATAATAATGAACCAGTGTGAGTAGCAAATGTAGCCAATAGGCTGCAAACTACATGGTTCATCGGGGTCCATGGAGCCGTCTGTGACTAACCATTCTGTCAGTTAGAGCTTCCAAACATGTTCAGAACAGAAGTGATGTCACTACTAGACATTCCCCAGAGACTGATTTAAGGAGGCACAGAGCTTCAACTGTTTTGCCTTACAGCATGCTGTGTTTTGCCTATAGACTTACCTTGCTGTAAATCTGTCTGCCTATGTCCTACACAGCAACCTTTGCTTCAGGTAATAAGAAAAAGCAATTGAAATGTATTGAACAGATTGAAATATGATAGTATGAGAATTTACAGAGTTCTACGTATATAGGGCTATTTGAGGGTCTTTACATGCCAAACACAATGAGACTGTACTCCGAGATACAGAGATAAGTTGTGTCAGACACAAGCAGACCTAGAAGAACAAGATGGGACAATATGAAGGTATGTTATAGGCAGTGGGCAATTATCCATGCCAGAAAGCTCTTTGTGCATTTTGCATCTAGTTTCTTATGAAGCAGAAAGTACACACAACATATATAACTAGCTACTTGCCCGTCAAAAATTACGGGAATAAAATGTTAAGCCTGGCAATGCTGTTTACCACCCAATGTGAGCCCCTTGCTGAGCGCCTGTGGCACTCATTGCGAGTCTTTCCCCCTGTCTACTTCCTCCTTTGTGTCTCATTTCACCCCTCCTCTCCCTCCCTTGTGTCTCATTTTCCCTCTCCTCCCTCCCTTGTGTCTCACTTCCCCCCTCCTCCCTACCTTGTGTCTCATTTCCCCCCTCTCTCTCCCTTTTGTCTCATTTCCCCCACCCGTTTCCCTCCCCTGTGTCTCTCTCCATCCCCCCTGTGTCTCCTCCTCCCTGCCTTTGTCTCCTCCCACCCCTCTCCCTCTCTTGTGTCTCCTTCCTCTCTCCCTCCCTTGTGTCTCCTTCCCCTGTGTCTTCTTTACCCCCTCTCCCTCTCCTGTGCGTCCTTTCCCCCAGTGTCTCCTTTCCCCCCTCTGCCTCCCCTGTGTCTCATTTGCCCCCCTCATCCTCCCTTGTGTCTCCTTCCCCCTAATCTCCCTCCCTTGTGTCTCCTTCCCCCTTCTCTCACCCCCTTGTGTCTCCTTCCCCCATCCTCTCCCTCCCCTGTGTCTCGTGCCTGGATGGAACCCTGCCAGCAGTGCCCCCCTCCTCTGTGGCTCCCGTCCTCCGTCCGGAACTACATTCTGGATTAAGCTGCACATGTGCGTCCTTCACGGCTTGATCCAGAAAGTAGTTCTGGCCGGAGGATGGGACCTGCAGAGGAGAAGAGCTGCAGAGGAGAAGACGAAGTGCAGCGCTACTGTCAGGGTTGCATCCAGGTACGTGGCTGGCAGGAACTAGGAACTGGGGGTGATGCGACCCCTGGGGCCTCTGGCGCTCATCACGAGACTTGCATTGAGTGCCTTCGGTGCTCGTTGCAGTCCCAGTTGGGTGTTAGTAACGCCCGGGCCTTCAGCGCTTATTGCAGCCTAAGTCCCATGTGCCTCAACTGTTTGCCTCGCTTCGCGAGGCTCGCAGTTGCAGCCCTCGTTATGCGAGGGCCGCAAGGGTGACCATTATCGCAAACATGCCCCACACTGACAACTATATATGTGAATCGTCTCATTCACAGAATAGAAATGTTTATAAATCAGTATAAAAGGCCACTCTGTGCTCATAAATGCTGAGATCTTACTAAATGCATGCATACTTTTTAACCATGCATTGTGATCTATCAAAATTCAGGAATGCAGGAGGAGGCTAGGATAGTGGATGAAAAAGTACAAGTGATTTATTTATTGTATAACGCACAGCAACAACCTAGGGGTAGTATAATGATTGTCTAATTGAGATGCTCTGATGTCAAATATTTATACCCCACAATGCTGACAAATATGGTCATGTCAGGAATTTGGTTAATTATAAGTTTTTAGTAATAGAAATAGAAAATGCTAAATATGTTTTGATCCTGTAACTAGCAATAGCTATAGTGTAAAAAAGGTCATCAAGCCCCCTAGGAAATGAGAACTGGGCCTTGCAGACTAGGGAATTATATATCGACCATCAGCTTATTGATTTCTGAGATACAAAGTCGAGAGAAAATGCTGGAGCAAAATGTCTGCAACACACATTATAGCCAATGTTTGTTGGTTCGTTTGGATAAGAACATGACATACTTCTGCTTCTAGTGTCATCCCACCACACTGGGGCAATTGCAAGCCGAGATGTGTGATATATTTTAAGACCCTGCCTCAGTAGGGAACAGCACTTCCATACACCAGCTTGCAGTATTACCTGGCAGTTTACACCTTTTCTCCCCATACACCATTTCTTGTACTCCTGAATGTGAATGCACACAGCACGGTGTTTCAGAGACTTGTTAAGCCCCTAAACCTTTCTCACTGTTGAGAAGTTCCCAGGAGACAGAAGTGTTACCATTTATTTCACATACAGCATAACACCCACACATAACATTATATTAATACTAGTAACTTGCCCGTCAACAATGACGGGAAGAAAATTGTATGGCTGGCAATAATTTTGATCCTGTGAGCACCTTTGGCAATCATTGTGAGCCTTTTCCCTCTGTGTGTGTGCTGAATGTTTGCCTGGCGCTCGGTGACTGCCGTTGGTTTTATTTTTAATGTCCCGCGTGCCTGGCGTTCCTGTAAGTGTTAGTGTGTTCGGTGTGGTGTATTTTCTAAGTCCCGCGTGCCTGGCGTGGTTCGTTGTGTTACAGTCTTCTGTGTCGTGTATTTTGTAAGTTCTTCGAGCCTGGCATTGCTGAGCCTTGTTTTCATGCTGTTTCAGAAATTTTACGTTTTTCGTCCTCTATTTTTCTCCTCGCTTAGCCGTGTTTCGAGTGACGAAAAAAGCTAAATATGGGTCTAATTCCCTTTCAACCTCACTCCCAGGCTTTCTGTCTCTCCCCCTGTGCTGTGTGTGAGTGTGGTATAATGCTTTGTACATGATGATTTTTTGTGGTTTTTATAGTTACACGCTTGCACAACTGCTGTGGCACTGGTGAGCCTCGCTTTGAGAGGCTCACCTATGAACTGCGCCGCTGGCTGCACGATCTGCTACTTCAATTGGACTTGGTAAGAACTTGGTTCAAACCTATCCAGCAGAATCGGGCAGTCCTTGTACCCCTATGATAGCAGAAGATGGGCCATACACAGGAACCACGCCCAGGAGATTGTTTCCACAGACAAGGATATCAGGAACACCATATAATCCCTTAGAATTAGGATTAATTCACAGACTGACACTTACACTTGTTTATGTAAGAACAGACAACAACTGTCATACCTTTATTAATGGTCACATTTTATATACTTTTCTGGCACAAAGTTTGGTCAATCACAGTAAGCTTAGGTACATCGAAGAGGAACCAATTAACATAAAAGGCTGCCCCAGTTCACTGGTAAACCCTGTACTGCTGTGGTTAGGCCCTTTCCATATGCCTCTAACTGGGCGAGGCTCAGTCCCCTAAAGCTAGGGACTAGTTCTTCCTCCTCCAGGTCAAGCCACAGTACCAAGGCCGCTTTGCTAATTTTAACATCCATGAGGCCAGAATTCTCCCCACAATCCATGCCACCCTCTCCCCAGACCTCTTGACAATTTTTATGGTGCTCTGATGGCAAGTCCACTGTTGTCCAAAAGTCTAAACAGTTTCCCTCTGAGTTGTCAAAACCCCTCTAGGGATGCTTCATCCAGTAGGGCCAGATAGCCTGCTTCCAATTCTAATTCCTGCCGGATCAATGGCATCAGTGAAAAGCCTTATCTAACCATTGGGCCACCCCCAGAGAGTTACAACGTCTCTTGAGCACATCCATTGTACACTGTGCTGTGCCCACCCCACAATTCAGAGGGCCATATGCCAGCTCCCAAAGTGCCTCTTTCCCTCCTACTGACAAATAGAGCTCCACACTAGGTATTACAACATCTCCCATCCAGGTTGCATACTGGTCCTCTAACTGGGGATAAGAATTCCCTTTTCACAGGAGCAGGGAAAGAGTCATTGAATACCCCTCTCCTCTCCCGCCATCCCAGGACAGTGCTCTGCTGATCCATTCTTAAACGTGAAAGCATTCCTCAGGTCTCCGCTCCATTATGTCCTTGTGTTGCCATCCTACTGTATTCCACAGAGGTCCTACGACTGCCAGCCAATTGTCACGATCTGCTACTTCAATTGGACTTGGTGAGAACCTGGTTCAAACCTATCCAGCAGAATTGTGCGGTCCTTGTACTCCTCTTGTAGCAGAAGATGGACCAAACATAGGTACCACGCCGAGGAGCTTGCTTCCACAGACCATATGATCCCTTAGAATTAGGATTAAGAGAGAGAGAGAGAGATAGCACATAGAAAAACAGCTCAGAGACAGACCGCAAAGAGTGAGAGAACATGCCACACAAAACAGCAAGCGGCATAATCCCCACATTACACAAATCATAAAGAGACACAGCACAGAAAAAGAGATAGCACACAGACAGTACAGAGAGAGACAGACGTAAAAGAGTGAGAAAGAGCGCACCACAGAACACAGCAAGCGGCATAACCACCACCATTACACAACTAAGAGAGAGACAGCAAAAAAGAGACAAAGTGACACATAACGCAGCAAACGGCATAACTGCCCCTATTACACACCTCCGATAAAGACAGCAAAGAAGTGACATACTGTAACAGCCACCATTACATGCCTCAGAGACATAAATAGCACTGACAGACAGCACAGCGAAACAGCAAAGAGAGAGAACGCACAACACACCAAGCACCGCCACATGTCACATACCACAGTAAGTGGCCACTACACACCTCAGAGAGAGAGACAGCACAGAGAGAGAATCCGTCCCACAACACAGCAAGTGGCACAACAGCTACCATTACAAACCTCAGATTCGGTCAGCACAGAGAGAGACTGCATACTCGCCACATAACAGAGAGAGAGAGACACAACAGACAATTCAAGATAACATTCTATGATACCATCATTTATGATGGGCAAGTTACTAGTTAATAATATACTAGCGACTTGCCCGTCAAAAATGACAGGGCAATAAAATTTGAAGCCATGGCAATGCTGTTTGCCAAACAATAAAAAGCTTTTGCTCCTCTGAGGACCTTCAGCGCTAAATGCGAGCCTCTCCTCTCGTGTACTTTTGCTCCTCTGAGCATCTTCGGTGCTCATTGTGAGCCTCTCCCCTCGTGTCCTTCAAGTTTAATGCTTTGCAACGATCATGTTCCACGCTCATCGCAAAGATAGATATAAGTACAGTGTTAAATATACAATTTTTTTAGTGCAGTGTAAATATAAAAATGTTTTCAGGTCTCAGAGCATAATAAAGTGATTTAAAGATGTAAATGCTTTGAGAGTGCTATCGTGGGCAGCCAATGAGCAGTAATCCAGATATATAAGTGCAGTGTAAAAAGTAAAAAAAAAATGAATGCAGTGGTAAGTATACATTTTTATTTTCCATTACTAATTAATACTTCTTAAATTAATGTACGTTGGGCAGCGGAGCTTGCATCCAACTGAGTAGGACGTGTTTGGCTGGAGCTCCGTATATCCAATTGTTTTTTTGGCCTTTATTTTAGCCCTATGCGTCCAAAATTCCATCTGGGACCAACAGGGGAAGTGATCCTGATCCCCCGCGGGACCCCCTGTAAGAGAAGACTGGAACATAGCAACAACTTGCGCCCACAGCCACGGCAATGCCAAGACCTGCACACCCAGTCGGGGAGTATCCCTCTTGTGATGAACCTTTCATCCTGGGCTGCACGGAGCTGCACAGAAGCACCAGGGACGGCGAGTGCCAACAGCAGAGGGGGCGGCTGGTGGGAAGGAGCAAAAGCCCGCAAAACGATGTCCGCCATCTTGTGCCACCCCGAGGTAGGCCTGAAGCCTTTGCCAGCGCTGCCACGCAGCAGCTTTACGCCATATGAGAATCCTATTGAGGGGGCTGCCAGTACCAGAGGTGCCCAGAAAAGCTACTAGGTTGCAGACAGTATTGGTAGACTGGGGTAGAGAGACCCGCGAATGGGCAGCCGCCATTTTAAGTGGACCTACTGTGGGAGCCTGCAACACTACCTCATACCACAGATCTCCTCACGGTGCAACCAAGGGGGAACTGTTTGTGCTGGGGGTTACCTCTAGCAACCTGGGACTACACAGCTGGAGACTATAAAAAAGTACCCATCACACAACAACACACGTTAATATTGCCACAAGACCTTCCTAGGAGGCCAAACTGAGCTATAATCAACAGTATTTCTTAAACATTGGATATAGGGTTACTTTCCCAAGGCCCTGCGCCTCAAGAGAGACATAGAGAATCCTCAGGACTGTCAGTTTATTACAGAAGTGTTGCAGAATATGTTCTTATATCTGCTATACAATCACTGGGATAGCTACCCAGTTACTAATACTTTTTTGTAATTATTTTTCTTATTTTTAATTTTTTTACACAAGCCAAATATAAAGCTATAACAAAAAACAACTAACCCCCAAAAAAGGGAAAGGGTTCATCTGCCTCGCCCACTGGGGATAAGAATTCCCTTTTCACAGGAGCAGGGAAAGAGTCATTGAATACCCCTCTCCTCTCCCGCCATCCCAGGACAGTGCTCTGCTGATCCATTCTTAAACGTGAAAGCATTCCTCAGGTCTCCGCTCCATTATGTCCTTGTGTTGCCATCCTACTGTATTCCACAGAGGTCCTACGACTGCCAGCCAATTGTCACGATCTGCTACTTCAATTGGACTTGGTGAGAACCTGGTTCAAACCTATCCAGCAGAATTGTGCGGTCCTTGTACTCCTCTTGTAGCAGAAGATGGACCAAACATAGGTACCACGCCGAGGAGCTTGCTTCCACAGACCATATGATCCCTTAGAATTAGGATTAAGAGAGAGAGAGAGATAGCACATAGAAAAACAGCTCAGAGACAGACCGCAAAGAGTGAGAGAACATGCCACACAAAACAGCAAGCGGCATAATCCCCACATTACACAAATCATAAAGAGACACAGCACAGAAAAAGAGATAGCACACAGACAGTACAGAGAGAGACAGACGTAAAAGAGTGAGAAAGAGCGCACCACAGAACACAGCAAGCGGCATAACCACCACCATTACACAACTAAGAGAGAGACAGCAAAAAAGAGACAAAGTGACACATAACGCAGCAAACGGCATAACAGTAGAGAGACCCGCGAATGGGCAGCCGCCATTTTAAGTGGACCTACTGTGGGAGCCTGCAACACTACCTCATACCACAGATCTCCTCACGGTGCAACCAAGGGGGAACTGTTTGTGCTGGGGGTTACCTCTAGCAACCTGGGACTACACAGCTGGAGACTATAAAAAAGTACCCATCACACAACAACACACGTTAATATTGCCACAAGACCTTCCTAGGAGGCCAAACTGAGCTATAATCAACAGTATTTCTTAAACATTGGATATAGGGTTACTTTCCCAAGGCCCTGCGCCTCAAGAGAGACATAGAGAATCCTCAGGACTGTCAGTTTATTACAGAAGTGTTGCAGAATATGTTCTTATATCTGCTATACAATCACTGGGATAGCTACCCAGTTACTAATACTTTTTTGTAATTATTTTTCTTATTTTTAATTTTTTTACACAAGCCAAATATAAAGCTATAACAAAAAACAACTAACCCCCAAAAAAGGGAAAGGGTTCATCTGCCTCGCCCAAATTTATAACTTCAAGGACTGTGCTGGGGAGCTTGAATAGCTAGTTTCAAAGGACAGTGGCAGACCCACTCATCCCATATTGCAGATTGAAACCACTGCCAGAGTGACAAAGACTTAATAAACCTGCTTCTAGCTGTGGCCATATAATTGGTGTATAATATCTGACAACCTTGCCTCACCCTGCCACCGTGTGGACATTCTGGATATTAACAACTGCTATTTTGCAGATTAAAAACTTTGGCCCGCTGGGGTTACCCTAGCCTATTCCAGCCAGAGCTGCTAAGTTAACACTTACACTTTGGTTGATTACCACTTTAACTGCAATCCGTGGGTTCTCACAGAAACTTTGGTTACTAGGAGCCTGACTTTTATGATTTCTAAAACCGTGCTTCATACGCAGGTACATCAACCATTCTCACCGCTCAAAAGACTCTCCATGGGGCCCAGACTAGCATCATAGCCGCTAATAGTCTTCCCTTTCGTGAAAGGAACTGAGTTCACATGCAAGTTGAGCTAAAGTATTATTGTTCATAAACTATCTATGTCTGCTCTTCAGAAATAAAAGTCAAGCAAGGTGCTGACGGTCTCCTTGTCCAAGAAAGTCGCCAATTCCAATCATGATGAAAGGCAAGCAGGGCCCCTTGGCGAATGGCATTCTGGAACATTTCCTGCCAAAGGCCGCTAAGCCAAAGTCCCCGATAGACTCTGCCTCTGACCACTCAGACTTTTCAGATCAAGAAGATAACCCTAAAGGATCTTGTCAACATATCGGCATTTCAGCCAGATCAGTGGCCACGATTGAACATCTACTAGCTAAGGAAGGACTGAAAGGATTTGGGGCAATGAACCCATTAGCTGGAAGTTGGTAGATGCTCAAGAACGAGAGAGGTCTTCAATCAACCAAAAACACTTTTCACATCATGGAACTTACAGAAAAGATAGAAGACTTAGAAAATCGGTCTCGCCGACATAACGTCAGGATCGGTGGCATACCAAGAGCTGTTCAAGACTTAACGTACCTGAAAGAGACTTTTGCTGCTATTCTTCCAGACCAGGCGGAAAGTAGAAAGTTGAATGGGCCCACAGAGCTCTTGGAGGTATGAGAAATACTGAAGTTCCTAAGGATGTCATGGTGAGGAATCGACTCTACTGGGTTTTAAACCCTGGTCCCCAGGCTGCTGAACCTCTTCCCTACCACTGCGCCAGCCTGCCTTTGTGAATTTCCTTGAGATCTGATAAACCTTGACTCTGCTAGCAATAGTATCAGTGACTAGTCTCTTCAGCTGTGTCTGGTCAGGTGTCTGGTCCTTGGCCTATATAAGGCACTTCCTGTCTATGTACCTTGCCAGATTATTGTGGTTCCTGTTCCCTTCAATAAAGCTTGTTCCTGTTTCACCTACAAGTTGCTGAATTGGATCATTGCTGACCTAGGCTGCTGGTCTCCAAAACCTTGTGATTTCTATATCATTACAGTCATTGTGAGATTTCTAAGACAGCAATCCAGGGACCTTTTGCTTTCAGAGAACAGAAAGCTTAAGACGATCAAGGGCCCTGACAATTCCAACTTACAGCTCTTCCCTGACCTATCTCCCAACATGCTTGGCAGATGGAGTTTAAAAAAACCTGCTTTGGCTATTCTCCAGCAACACAAAATCCAATATCGATGGAACTTCCCTTTTGCCATCACTTTCAACTATCAGGGTACAGCACATACCCCCGGCACATTGGAGGACTGTCTTGCCGTACTACAGCGATTGCAAAAACAATGGCAGGGGAGCAGGACCGTCCTCCCCCGCCCATTCCCAAGATACAATGACTTTAGTTACATCACAGTCCCAGAACAAGCAGTCTTTGCCACCTAGAGGTCCCAGAGACTCTACTACTGGCCGTAAAGGGCAGAGTATTTGCAGTTCTCTTCACAAGGGGGACTCCCGACTTGCTACTGATCCCACACCTACCATAAGATTTGACTAAATTAAGACATAAGACAAAAGTTTGACTTCAGCTTCTGCTAGTTATGCCCTTAGTTTTATGTACAGTAGATTTCTGTTTTTTGGAATCAGACATAGGTTTCTTAGTTAATGGTTAAAAATGTTAGATTGTTCACTTGTCTGTTATTTACTGGTTATAGTGAGAGAGAAATGCTAATCTTTTTGCTGCTGCTATGCAGCTGCCTGATATGTAAAGCTCCTTCGAATGCTTTAAAGCTACCGCTTAACAATATCATTGCTTTAGGCGACTACTTATAGTATGTGCCCCTAAGAGAAGCAACACTAATGCCTTATATCTCTGTTTTACCCCTAATCTATGCTGTAAACAAGACGACAGCTTGCGTTTTCAGACTTCTCCTACAGTACGGTGTCTGGATCTTCGGGCTTTCCTTCGCCTGGACTCCTCCCTAGGGTTTAAAAAGGGAAAGAAAGCTCTTAATGGATAACATGTCACACACGGTTCCTAACCTAGAATAAGTACATCCTACTATACTTTTATAACTCACAATGTGAAAATGTTTAACCCCCTTCAAAAGGTGGAAGGCCTTTTCATTTTATAAAAAAATGTAAGCCCTCAGTCATATTCATGCAGGAAACTCACTTTTCACACGAGAAAAGACCAACCTTTCTACATAAAGACTACCCCATATATTTTCTGACCACAGGGCGCCTGTATTAAACTTGCTTCTCTGCATAAAAAATCCCTTAAGCAAAAAGAGACAGACTTGACAGCCACCCTCAGTAGTTTGGAGAAGATCAATCAACAGAATCTGTCTAATAAATTACGTAAACAAATTGACAAGATTACACTAGAGCTAGATGGGGTGCTCTCTCACTACACCGAAAGAGCTATCAGGAAGACAAAGCATCTATATTATTGGAAGGCTAACAAGACAGATAGGATGCTGGCTAGGAGACTAAAGGCCAAAGAAATTCAGTCTAGAGTTACTCAGATCAGAATGCCCACTGGTAAGATTACATTTTGGCCCAAAGGTTATTCAAAAGTAATTTCAGTTCATCAACAGATATACTCATCTCAGACTAAACCTGGGGAGTCGGACCTTCATTGCTTTCTGGGGTCATTTAATCTCCCCTGAATAATGGAGCAACAATTATCTAGCTTGAATTTAGACTTTTACCAAGAGGAGGAGAAGGAAACCATCCAGAGTCTTAAGATGGGCAAGTCCCCGGGGTCGGATGGTTTCACAAACCTATATTATAAGAAATTTGAATCTTTACTCACACTTCACGTCTCTATTCAATGCAATTCTGATGGAGGAACATATGTCTCCTTATCTTTCTCTCCCCTATCCTGCTCTATCTCTTTTTCTCCCTTCTCTCTCTTTCCCTCCTCCTCTCTCTCCCTCCTCTCTCTCAACACTCCTTTTCTCTCTCTCTCCCTCCGCTCTCTCTCTTCATCACACTCCCCCTTGCCCCCCCTTACCTGCATGCTGCTCATCATGTCCCCAGACTGATGCATCCTCCTTCAGACTGGTCCTCCTCTCCCCTGAAGGCAGATTAGGACAGCAGGAGGCTGTGAGGTACAGGGGAGAGAGAGCACAGTGTCGACAGGCAGAATAGGACAGCAGGGTGTCTGTGAGGCACGGGGAGATGATGGAGCCGACAGGCAGAGTAGTACAGAAAGGGGCAGAGATAGAGCAGGATATGGGAGAGAAAGATAATGAGAGAATGATTCTCAGTACAACCCAATGAGGTGAGGACTCGAGGCGGAGGAGGCTTGACTCTGGATTGTGGCTGGAATGAAGGTAAATACTTTAATAGACAAATCCAAAGCTACTTAACCAAAGTGCATACTCAGGTCTTAATAGTGGGACACTAAGAGGCGACTCTAAACGGGGCTCCCAAATTTTCTAGAATTGAGGAATCTTTCTAAAATGGAAGGGGGAGAGTAAAGGAAGGGGATAGGAAAGAGGAAGAGTGTAGAGTGTGAGAGAGAGGAGATAGGAGAGGTAGGGACAGATAAAGAGAAAGAAGATTGAAAAGGGTTCACTATATATATATATATATATATATATATACAGTGCCTTGCAAAAGTATTCACCCCCTTGGTATTTTTCGTGTTTTGTTGCCTCACAATCTGCAATTAAAATGGATTGTTTGAGGATTTGCATAATTTCATTTACAGAACATGCCCACAACTTTAAGATGTTTTTTTTATTTTTTAACAGAATAGGTAAAAGGTTAAGGGGGTGAATACTTTTGCAAGGCACTGTACATAAACAGTCAAAAAACACAATGTATAACACTATATCATGCCGTTATTTTTTTTTTTTTGATACTTGCAAAAGTATTCACCAACAGTGAAACATGGTGGTGGCAGCATCATGCTGTGGGGTTGTTTTTCAGCAGCCGGGACTGGGAAACTGGTTAGAGTTGAGGGAAAGATGGATGGTGCTAAATACAGGGATATTCTTGAGCAAAACCTGTACCACTCTGTGTGTGATTTGAGGCTAGTACTGAAGTCCACCTTCCAGCAGGACAATGACCTCAAACACACTGCTAAAGAAAAACTTGAATGGTTTAAGGGGAAACATGTAAATGTGTGGCAATGGCCTAGTGAAAGCCCAGACCTCAATCCAATACAAAATCTGTGGTCAGATTAAAGGTTGTTGTTCACAAGCGCAAACCATCTACCTTGAAGGAGCTGGAGCAGTTTTGCAAGGAGGAATGGGCAACAATCCCAGTGGTAAGATGTGGCAAGCTAATAGAGACTTATCCAAAGTGACTTGGAGCTGTGATTGCTGCAAAAGGTGGCTCTACAAAGAATTGACTTTAGGGGGGGGGAATTGTTATGCACAAATAGGAAGACAAGACATCTCCATTCTGATTGGCTTCAACGTTGTTCCCCAATAACATTTACAGTTATAATGCAAGAGAGAGGACTAAAAGCAATATAAACAAATAGGGATATAACAATCTCAAGCTTAAAGGACAACTGTACTGTACTGTATTTGTGCTGTGCATGAAAAACAGTATGCAGTTTAAAATAAGTAAAACTATTTAAAAATGTTCCTAACTTTTAATCTGTCAGTTTTCCCCTCAAGCAGAGATGCATTTCTCCTCCTATCTGTGTCTATCAGGGGCTTAGCCAGCTATGTGGTGGAAGCTTGGAAGTAGACTGAGCTGATGTCACTGGTCCTGTTCATAACATCATTGGCTCCACCCAGTGGCAATGCATGGACCATCATAGTCCCACTCCTTTTCCTGAGCATGCTCAGTGTGAAGCGGAACCTACACTGGTCAGACTTTATTTTTAGTCCTGCACACACAGGAAGAGCTGTCAACGCCCCACAGGTAGAAGAAGATATACAGCCTAGTTTGAGGAGAAAACACAGCTTAAAAGTTAAGAAAATTGTTAGCTTTTATTAATTTTAAACTGCGTTTTGTTTTTAATAGCATAGGCACAGCAAACAAATATATAAGTGTTACTTGCAAATGCACTACAGTTGTTCTGTAAGGACAAACCCAGTAGATATTGCTTGTTCTGGTTAGGTTTATTGAGACTTAACTGAATATTTTATTTTCTATTCTTAATTTTAAATGTTTTTTTTATTTATTACAATAAGAGTTAATACAGGCGTGGGGCAAAAGGTGAGACTCTAATTGGGGCTAGTGATGGAGAGGCAATGATATCCATCTTTGTATGGCAACGTACTGGTTACATATTTGTGAGACTATACAAGGTGAGGAAATAGAGTTGTACATATTTCAGAGAGCTGCATACAGCATTCCTCCACTTGTATTAAAATCTGAAATCTGCAGTATCAGTAATATCAACATTGAATCTATCTCATTAATTCCCGACTGTGGGATGAGGGGCGTGACTGGAAAGGAGTAGTGCAGACGAGTGAGACGTCTGCAGGGGAGACAGGGAGAGCCGGCAGCTGAATGGTGTCTCAGTGAAAATACTGCCTAAAATGGTGAGATAGCATACAGAAACGAATGGCTGGGTGGAATTGGATGGACTGTGCCTGAGACTTTACACCGACTGCAAACCTGAATTGATACTACAGTTGAGAGCGGACCCGCAATATGAAGGTTAGAGCTCTAATGAGAGACGCGGGAAAGAATTGCTGAAGTAGCATGTGGGCAATTCAGTATATAAATAGTATGCTATAGGAGATATTATACAAGGCATTAAATACAAGCTAATGATTCTCTGACTTTATATCCATTGGAAATTTGAACCGACCCGCTATATAGAGGTGAGAGCTCCAGAGGAGAGACGCGGGAAAGAGTCACAGAAACAGCTTGTGGGAGAGTCAGCATACAAACACCATGATATTTTGGACAATTATACAAGGCAGCAAAGTTAAGCAAAGAGCTAGAGAGATTCCGGCCAAGAATTGATCTGCTGCATAGAGTTGAGAGTTTTAGAGGAGAGACGCGGGAAAATGGCATAAAAGTATTGTGTTGGAGAAGCCAGTATATAAACAGCTTGCCATCTTGGACAAATATACAAGGCAATAAAGACAAACTAATAGCCAGTGAGACTCCGGCTAGGAATCAACCTAATGTATAGAGGTGAGAGCACTCTAGAAGCAGCGGGTGGGAGTGCCAGCATATAAACAGCACGACATTTTGGATAATATACAAGGCAATAAATACAAGCTAATAGCAGGAGAGACGCTGACGCATTAAAATCACCTACGTGATTAACCCGATCTGATACAGTAGTCGGGAGTGGTCCTGAAGTACAGGAGCTGCAGTTGTAGCATCTAGGAGCGGTATTGGAAACCCGACCTGAAGGTTTAATTATACAAGGCAGCAAAGATAAGATAAAGCTATAGAGACCAGGGCCAGGAATTGACCCGCTGCCTAGAGGCGAGAGCTCAAGAGGAGAGACAAAGGAAAGAGGCATAAAACTAGCATGTGGGAGAGCCAGCATATAAACAGCACGCTATCTTGGATAAAGATAAAGGGCAATAAAGACAAGCTAATAGCCACAGAGACCAGGGCCAGGAATCAACCCTATGCATAGAGGTGAGAGCTTTACAGAAGCAGTGGGTGAGAGAGCCAGCATATAAATAACACAATATTGTGGATAATACACATGGCAATAAACATAAGGTAATAGCAAGAGAGATACTGTTGCATTTCACCCACGTGAGTAACCCGATATGATGCAGTAGTCGGGAGTGGCCCTGGAGTACAGGAGCTGCAGATGTAGCAGCTAGGAGCGGTATTGAGAATTTGACCTGAAGGCCCAGCTGGGAATCGGTCTGCAGTATAGAGGTGAGAGCTCAGAGGAGAGACGGGAAAGAGGCAGCCTGTGTGGTATAAACAGCATGCTATCTTGGATAGATACACAAGGCAGCAAAGACAGGCTAATAGCTAGAGAGACCCCGGCCAGGAACTGACCCGCAGTGAGAGCTCCAGAGGCGAGACGCAGGAAAAAGTCTCAAGCAACCTGGGGGAGAATCAGCATATAAACAACACTCTATTTTGGATAAATACACAAGGCAGCAAAAAAAAACTAAGAGCTAGAGAGACCCTGGCCAGGAATTGACCCACTGTAAAAGAGGCAAGAGCTGCAGAGGAGAGATGTGGGAAAGAGGCACAGAAGTAGCGTGTGGGTGAACCAACATATAAACAGTACGATATCTTGGATAAATACACAAGAAATAGCCGGAGAGACCCTGGACAGGAACGCACCCACAATATAGAAGTGAGAGCTATACAGAAGCAGCGTATGGGAGAGTAAGATACTTTGGATAATATACAAGGCAGTAAACATAAGCTAATAGCAGGACAGACAACAAGGAACTAAATATAAGTTAACTAGCGACTTGCCCGTCAAAAAATGACGGTCAATAAAATGTTAATGCTGTGAAAATTGTTTGCTCATAGTACACAATGTTTTTTGTATAAACGCATCCATCTTCCAATAAATGACCTTGACTTTGGTTTTCTTCAACATGCACTATAATTTCCTCTAGATTCGTGCACCTTGAAAAAGCAACATAGAGTTGTCCATGTGCAAAAACTGGTTCTTTTAAAAAAATACCAACAGACTTAAAAGTTTGTCCTTGGGATTTATTGATGGTCATGGCAAATGCCATGATAACTGGAAATTGTCTCCTTTGAAGGACAAAAGGCAAACCACTCTCACTTGGAGCTAAATCAATTCTTGGTATAAAAACTTGTTCACCTTTGTGGGTCCCAGTTATAATTTCTGCATGTATAAAATGATCTTTTAACTCATGCACATTTAATCTGGTCCCATTACAAAGTCCTTTTTTTGGATTCATATTTCTCAATAACATGACAATTGCCCTTTTTTTCAATTGTAAAATATGTGGTGGCATTCCAGATGGTGTTAAAGAATTAATAAATTAGATACTAAAATTCGATTCACTGTCTTTGTCATCAGCCAGAACTGAATCTGCACTGTAATAATTATTTTGTGGTCCATTGATGTATTTTAAAATTTCGTTATTTACATTCAAGGCATCTATATTTTTTGATGTTAATATCACTTTGTTTGCAATGTCTGAGTAATCCTCATTATTAAGAGTCTTTAGAAATATGGCTGATATGAATGATTCGTTGCAAACCATTTCTGATGGAATTTCAATGGTATCATTTGGTAAATCATGTATTTGTAGATGTTTTCCTTCTCTGATTTTAATGAGCCAATCATTGAATTAATTTTGGCCTTCAGATCTCATATTTAATTACAATTTCAGATGTGTAAATATTTTCCACAGTTTACTTGTCTTGATACATGTTTCAATGATCTCCGTTCTATCTCCCTGTGGCACAACAGGTAATGTTTGCCTAAAATCTCCTCCTAACAGCATCACCTTTCCACCAAATGACAACTTATTATCCATCACTTCTTTTAAGAATCTATCAATACATTGCAGAGCATGACATGACATCATTGTAGCCTCGTCTATGATAATTAGTTTTGTATTTTAGTTTTTTTTTGCTTGTAAAGAATTCAGTCGAACATCTGACACTGATGTTTCCAAAATGGGAAATGGCAGCTTAAATCCACTATGCACAGTTCTACCACCGTCTAACAAAAGTGCAGCAATTCCAGTTGTTGCAAATGGCATAGCTATCTGACCCTGTGCTCAAATGTAACTCATCAAACAATTGTACAGAAAAGTTTTTCCTGATCCACCCGGGCCGTCTAGATAGAAATACCGGTCTTTGACCATTTCATCATCTGTAGCATTTGTGATGGCATAAAATGCTTGTAACTGTAAAGTATTTAAAGTTGCCAGTTTTTCTTCAGTTTTTTGTTTTTGTAGCTCAGTGTCATAATCATCAAAGTTGATGTCATCTATAAGTCCCGGATCAGGCAAATTAAAACTTGCACAATTTAATCCATGAGCAAACAATATTTCTTGTATTTCCATCAAGGTTTTTAACAGTGCTATTGGTTCATTGTAACGTTTCAAGAAGTCTTCGGACATATGTAATTTAAATGTTTCCCCAAAGTAAATGCATCAGGTACATTGCAAAAGATGCAAATGAATGCAAATTGTTGTCTCCTTTGCTTTGGCATTTGACATAGTGCTGCTTCTTCCAGACACCTCTCCCATTCTGTATCATCATGCTATCTAAACGATAGCATGTGACCGACCGATCATGCATCTCAAACTTCAGAAGCCGTCACATTGCTTCAGGAGCACTCACATAGCGAGCACCTAAATAATTTGATAGTTCGTCATGCAAAATTGGATTTTCGTTTTCGTTTGAAGCACCATGCACAACAACAGTTGCTGCGTCATATCCTTTGTATATATATTTATACACATACTTGATTGATTTAATAGAAGTGAAAGCTTCCACATTGATGTATGCATTGTACTTGATGAGCAAATGTGGATTGTATGGAACAACAAATCTATTATCAACCTTTTGCCCACGGATAATAGCTGTTTGTCCTTGTGTTCTTTTATACAAAGGGTATCCATCACAATTTGCATAAGTTTGCATTTGAAATTGTTTTGGAAATTCTTTAGTACATTTTTTATTTTCCATACATGGTGAATTAGGATTCATCTCTCCACATGGGCCATGAATCATTCTGTGTGTAACAATCTCCCAAAGTTTGTTATATTTTTCTTGCTCTGGCAATTCAGCCAAAATTACTGAATCCACTCTCTCTGCAGTATTCAACTTATCTTTTTCCTGCAGTATTAAAAGTATGTGAGCATGTGACAGTCCTCTTTTTTGAAATTCAATGGTATTAACAAAAGCCACACATTGTCCAAATAAGTGTGCTTTAGTGATATCATGTATTAATGAATTGAGTTTGATTTTGAATACTCTTGCCACTAAATCTGGTCGGTCAGAAGTAGTTTGTCCCAGATGCAAATTTTCCTTGATCTCTGGCCATTGAGGATTACATGTGAATGTAATAAATAAATCTGGTTTTCACATTTTGTGACAATAGCCATGGCATCATTATATCTTTCTCGCATATTGCGAGGAGATCCTTGGAAACTGGATGGCAAAATAATTGCTCTTCCAGCTGGAATGTCTCTGTTGGAAGCCAATTCCACAACATAATCCATCAATCCACAATACTGTTCTTATCGTAACTTATTTTGTTGAAATTTAATGAAATTTAGATTATTGGCTTCAACTTGTAGATATGAATCAATAATCCATTGTTTAGTGAGTTTGCCCCCACTTAAAATTGGATTAAAAGAATCCCGAATAGCAGTTTGTGCTACTTTATATTCCAGCATCGAAATATTGCATCTAACACGAACTTTACTATTTGGATAACTGTGCAATTGTAATTGTGGTTTCCATCCAGGTTCCCCATTTGGAAAGAAAATAGGATATGTCATTGGATCTAAATTACAACTAAATATATTTAGATACAAAATAGGAAAAGTAGGTGGCTCTAGGTATAAAAAGATTCTGGGATGGAAACTCTTGGTGCTCCTTGAGGATATAAATGATTTAATGACAGTGAGGAAAGAGGGATAAAACAAGTATCCTTTAGAGTTGAAGTGCACACCCTCTGCCCAAATGACAATATAGATGGTTGGTCTATGTAATTGTAAGACGCCTAAGCTCCAAAACTACACGGGTGTCGCCTATGCGTCATTGACTTCTGTAGATGTCTTTTAGATACACATAATATATAGTTATTGTTGTAGTCATATTAATGCCCAAGAGGAGAAAGTGGCATATTACTCTACAGTTTGCCATAGACATGGGGAAAAAAATAAATATATATATGGTGATTACTATTGAATATTATATTAATATATTTTATTCTCCAACATATACAAACTGATATTCTCAATATAATAATATAAGAAGTATATTATATCCTTCTATGTAATATATTTATTGAATCATATGTTTATATAATGAATGTAAATCACATCAACTCAATTGTTTCCCCTTTTGTTCCTTTTCCTTTTTTCTTTCAGGTTATTAAATGAGGAACATAGAGGAGAGTTTTATATTTCCATTATACCATATTATATCAAGTTCGTAATATGTAGTAATTTATCAATAATGTATGGATATCCTTTATAGTTAAATAGACACCCTAAATAAATGGTGTAAAGGTAAACCCATCATTTAGGCCCCACGGTTTTTTGGTCTTAAGTGTAAAAATCCAGTAGGCCTCCTTTTTTAGTAATTCTCTATCAATGTTACCTCTTCTAATGTTATGTTTACCACCGTCAATGGCTATAAAAGATATTTAAATAAATATATTTATGTTGATAAATGGTTCTTCATTGCGTGGATATATTCTAATATCCCGCTGAAAAGGTGGTTCACCATCTTCATTTTTAAACACCATGGCAACCTCATTTACTGTTGGTAAATTATATTGTCTTTGATCAGTGTTGCGATCTCTTTTTAACACCATATTTACTCTTGGCGTTGGCAATTGATGTCTTTGAGCATGTTCCTGTTGTTCTTTTTCAAGTTGTGCTAATTGTTTGTATGCTTGACTGTATGGGTTTTTAGCCATAATTTTATCCAGCTGTTCAAAGACTATGCGCAAACACTGTTTATTTTCTGGAAGCGTCATTCTTTGTTCCACAGCTTCCATTGTATCTAAGACATATAACTGTGCAATTTCCTTTGCTCTCCTTCTTGTGGGTGTAAATGTGAAGTTCGGTGGTAAATTTGACTTTGAACTCTAAAACAGTAAGGACCATGTCCTGGTACATTTTCTGCTAATGTGGCACCCATTGAAGCAAATGAAATTGCACTGTAATAAGACCTTATGTTTTTTTTTTAATTATTATAATTTGGAAATGTTGGATCGCTCATGATACTTTCTAAATAATCTGGAAATGGGTGTCTTAGTGGAAGACTTACCTTTCCTTTTTGACAGCAACTAATGAAATCTCCGTCAGTAGGTCTTTCCTTTAGAAAATGATAGGCCCCACAAAACTGACAAACAACATTAAGTAATCCACAATAATGAGTGTCTACTTATAGTGCTCTACTAAACACATTGTCATGCACTTTCTCAACATAGAGATCAGAACAACTTTCTATATCTACATTGATGTCATGTGTCTCCACATTGGAGTCAGTAGGCAATATAGTTTCATTGGGCAATGGTTCACAGACATGTTTTTGTTTACTTTTTCTTTTCTTGGAAACCCCAGCACACTCACTTGCTGCTTTCTTACTCATTTTACTTTTATTTAAAAGTCTCTGTCGATCTTCTTCTCTCAAGCGTTGGGAAGTTTCCGGTGACTGTGCATCTCTCCACCTTTGCTTACTTTCCCTTGCCAATCTTCTTTTGCGTTCAATTTTGTCTTCTACATTATCCGCCATTTTAATCTGTAATTGTAAATAGAGATGTAATTATTCTTTTTTTTTTCTGTACATATTGTTTTTACCTGTTTCCAATGTTACATTAAATTGGATGAATGAACGAATCCACCATTTTAAATTCTTTTACTTTTTTACAATGAAATAAATTAAACCATTTCAATACTTTTTTATTGACATATATTAAATAGCAAAGGACTGCACATATATATATTTTTCAAAGGTAATTATGAATTAATTACTAAAGTAATATGAATGTGAACAATGGGATAAATGTAGAACCTTCAAAGTTACTTATATTCTCATAAAGAAGCTGAAACATAAATAGCTATTAACAAAGTATACATGTATTGTAACAGACTCTTCAATTTTTTTAAATCTTGTACTTTTTTACAATGAACTAAATTAAACTATTTCAATCCTTTTTTATTAACATATATTAAATAGCAAAGGGCTGCTCATATATATATATATTTCTAACGTAATTATTAGTCCTTCAATTCCATTCATTCTTGATTGACTTCACTGCATACATTTAATTACTTTTTTTCGCAAGTCTTCTAACCTTCTTTTTTTTTTTTATATTATTATTAATTTTTATTCTCTTTCCAAATTTACATAAGTGCATGTTAAAAATTGTTCTTATATTATAACATGTATTTTTTTAACTGATGACTAATTATTAATGAATGAAAATATTATTATACGTTAATTAATCAATAAGTGCTATCCATTTTACCAAAATGTAATGTAGCCTTTTTTGTTCCATCACTTCAGAATTAAATTTGATACCTGTGAAGGTGATCTTTATGGTGTTCAAAGGCTGCAAACGTCACTCTGTGTGTTGATTCAGTTGCAGATCCGATGAAACTGTGAAATAAGAATGAAATCCTTTTTAATATTTTGCTTCATCCGTATCATTCAATCAGCAGCAACAGACATATATTTGGATAGATTCAAAACCTAAAAGCATATTCCTGAATGTATTGCTGTAGTAATATAATTAAATTCTATACCTGTCAAGATTATCCTTATGATGTTCTATGCCTCCAAACGACACTGTCTGTGTTCATTCAGCTGCAGGTCCGCTGAAAGTGTGCAAAAATATTAAATTAATGTATAATATTTTGCTTCATCCCTATCAATCAGCATGAACACAGATGGGGTTAACATATTCTGCTGATAAAGGGGTTAACATATTTTGCTGACATATTCACGAGATATAGCCTAACCATAATATCACATTCCTGTCCTTGGAACGGTTTTGCGACCTTACTAAAACACAAAACATTTCTAGTTTTTCTAAGAAACAGAAACACCTAATTATCTGTCCTTGCAACATGAACTGTAAATCGCCTCTAATATCTGCCTTCTTTTGCAAGTATATAACCTATGCTATGATGTGGCAACAAACGGAATTAGTACTAAGAATGATTTTGTGTGTGTTACATCCAGTACGGTTCCCCAGAATTCTGATTGGGGCCTGTGTTTTCCAAACTATTAATTAGGAAGCCCCAACAAACTGGTATCAGACGAGTGGGATACAGATATCGTAGTACGATGGTGTAGGTGAGTAGAGTGAATTGTGTCTATTTGCACCTTCCTTTGCTCTCACTCTCGTCGTCCTTTGTAAACTGTATACAATAAATAAGTTGGGCACACTCCCTGCGGTAGGGAGAATTAAGAATTAAGTCTTGGGTAGACTGTAGGTACTACATGAGGTAGGGAGACTCTCTAAGGAAGAGAATGTAAAGCCTTGGAAGGCTAAACTTAGGCCTCTGGAAGGCCATATATATATATCAAGGATATATATATATATATATATATATATATATATATATATATTATTCCTAAAGTGGGAATAGAAAGGATAACATTTATATAAATATATACTTGACGGCTTGGTTACCAGTGCCCCAAATCCGCTTTTGCTTGCTCATGAATTTTGCTATATTGCTGTGCTGTTTAAGATTAGAAATGTTTGTTATTCTGTGTAAGAATCAGGAAGTAAGGTCTCTGGAGACTGTGTCTAGGGGCAACCCGTTAACTCGAGAATATCTGTCGGAATTGTCGGAGCTATTTCAGCTCAGTACAGCCGATCCTGTTCCGTGATAGCAAATAAGGTTACGTTGTCTATTGAGACAACCACCTAAAGTTTTTTTAGAAGGATAGTTGGAAATGGGTACTTCCCAGTCTAAACAATACCCACCTCCGAACCCGGGAGAATGATGCAAAGCTGTCATATGTAATTATATACACAGAGCAATATCAGGTCCCGTGAAAGAGCAAAAGAGATAAGGGATAATAAAAGAAATAGGAACACAAAAATATAAAGGAACTTTTTCTTTACATACATTTATATAATATTCTGATTGCTTTTGTTTATAAAGTAGATGGATTGTCTTGTGTTTTGCTGCAAATAAATTTGTGAGTGTTTGCTGTACTTTTCTTTGCAATACAATTGAGAAATGCAGGTTAGAGAATTTTCCTCTGTGTCTTTAAGGCTGTAGAGATCGTGTCCACCACTGAGATATATTTCTAAAGTTGGCATATATAAATAAAAAAAGGGAAATCTTTTTTCCAGAAATATGTAACAGTGGAGGATTTATGGTCTATCATGTTTTTTGTTTATAAGTGTAAGACAATGTGTTTTTTTCTATTTTAAAGCTTGCTAACACTTATCTCCTCGTCCCGAAAAAAAAAAAAAAAAGCTATGAATTTCTGTGACAGGAATTTCCCCACCCAGCAGAAAATTCTTAAGGTTGTATTTAGTTTGGATAAGAAAACTGTCATGTGTATGGAATGTTGTTGTTGAACTTTTTAAGGTGGATTCCAGTATTTGTAGTTATATGTTTGTGGAGAGGTCTCAGGAAGCAGAGTGTTAGTTGGGAACTATTGTAAGTTAAGTACGGAACTGAAGGGAAATAGTTCCTAGAAATGTTTTAGTAAGTGATTTGAAAGGGAGATTTTGTATGTGAATTGATCCAAAATGGAGTTTGTTTTTGAATAGATTGCAAATAGTAAATACAGAAAGAGAAAACAGGCAGCCCTCATTATTATAGAGAAATTGTGGTTTATCCCTGTGATTTCAATTTAATTTTGTAAAAAGGGATTTTTTTTCTAACCGTAGGTGACCAACTAGTTATGAAAGCCCTTAACCCCCGAATTAATCCTTCTCCATATATGATGTATCTAAAGTGAATGTGTCAAGGACACCATGACTCAGACTGACATCAGACTTGTTATACAGACTTTTAGACTCTGATACAGAGTCAGGATGGAATTGGGCTAACGTCCCTTCCATTATGTAACAATGACTTTAGATTTGTCTAGGATTTAAGGGCAATTAATTACTTAGTCATCCCAATTGCCCCGATTGTCCCTGATATCACCGCACTCATTACGGCCATTCCCCATGACGCCACTATATTTATTATTATTAATTTATCAAACGCATTATTTTCGGTCCCATTGCACTTTGAGACACAACTACATATGGCTTTCATTTTTGATGGGCGCCAATTAACATGGACCCGTCTTCCCCTAAGTCTACGTGGATTCACCAGCTGCTTACTCACTGGTGCTCCAACATACCTTGCGGTCATGGACCCGTGTCATGGTTCCGTCCTGCTGCAGTACGTCAATGACTTACTGTTGTGTAGTCCTACCGGGGAAGCCAATAGACAGGATTCACTCAGTTTGCTACAGCACCTAGCAGCTAAAGGTCACAAGGTAACTAAAAACAAAAATACAAATGGGGGCAACACATGTTGATGATTAATTATTGCAGGCAATGGATCCCTGAATGCTCACACTATGACTCCATGTTACGTACGGCTACTAAGGGGGACAGCCCAAAACATATTCAGTGGACTCCAGGCATGACTGAAGCTTATGTGACCTTAAAAGTTAGCATTATGCAGGCCCCCGCTTTAGGACTACCTGATTATTGTAAACCATTCCACCTGTATATGAGGGACAATTGTAAAACCATGGCCGCTGTCTGTGCCCAAGGTCACGGAGGTAGTATGTGTCCCGTTGTATTATTTTCTAAAGTAGTCCCTACTCCGGTCCAGGGATGCCGCCGTGACTCTGTGCATGGGCTGCTTGAGCTGTTGCCGTACAGAAAGCACCCCCCCTTCCCCCCCCCCCCCCCGCTCAAGAGCAGGGACAGAGAGAACAGAAGCCGCAGCATCAACCCCCCCCCCTCCTGCATCCAGTAGTACACACTGAAAACGAAACTAGTAAAAACTGATAACACATAGCAAGTACAAAGAATCGCAATGATTTTATATCTAGAGGTAATGCTTTAGCTGACCGGGTAGCAAACAGTTGCAACTGTCATTTTGCATCAGAAACTTAAAATCACACTGCCAGACATACATACAAAGATGTATACAGTGCCTACAGAATAACTCTACAGTATCTAACAAAGCATTACATGATCATTTGCCTCCACCCACAGCTCCATTCACCCATTTAAAATTGATTTCACTCATATCCCAAAGACAGGATCAAAGCAATTGTACCTGTTGGTGATAGTAGACCAGTTCTCACGGTGGCCTGAGGCCTTTGTAACACAAAGAGAAGATGCTAAGACGGTAGTTAAAATATTAACTACCGAGATAATACTGAGATATGGATGCCCATTGAAAATTAACTCTGATTTAGGGACCAGCCTTTATTAGTGCGGTAATTAAGGAACTGGTACAATGGCTACAGATAACCTGGAAATTCCATATCCCTTACCATCCTCAGAGTTCAAGCATAGGGGAAAGAATGAACCGCACTATTAAGGAGAAACTTACAAAGGCCACTGCATGTACATGGGTGAACTGGCAGAAATACTTATCTGCCATTCTAGCAGAAATTAGGATGACTCCTAATAAGTCTACTAAGTTGTCCCCTTTTGAGATTCTAATGGGAAGACCATTTCCAACTCCTTGGGTAAAAGGCCCACTTGTAATTATGTCTGGTGATCTTGATCTTATAAGAGAACAATATGTGCAACAATTGATTGATAAATTGAATGGCATCTATGGTGATGTGTCTTCTCGCTTTCCTTTACCCTCACAGGAAGCAACACATCCGTTCCAACCAGGTGACCTCGTCTGTGTCCTACAACTGAACAGAGCAAAGAAGGGAGGCTTCCCATTCGGACCACCGACTACAGTTGTAGCAGTAACCAGGACTGCAGTCCTCACTGACTCACAGGACATCTGGATCCATGCATTACGTCTGAAGCTGTGTCCAAAGAGGGGTGAAGCAGCTGACAAAGTCCCTGTGAAAGCGATTGAAGATAGCGATAATAAAAATGTCAAACCTACTCCTGCATCCACAGAATGCATGCAAGAACTTTCTCCTGTTGATGTTCCACCTTATGCCACCTTCTCCAGCCACGGATGTATACTTTATCTGTGGCAGGAACGCCTATCGATGGCTGCCCCCTAATTGGGTGGGCAGTTGTTATTTAGGTCAAGTAATCCCATATATATACACAACCCCAACACTTCCACAAGGCCGCATCAGGAACATGAGGCATATAGAGCAGAAGAGCGGGTGGAAAATATTCCTACACACTCTAAGTATAACCTTCCCACATGCAGGCGTATGGAAGCTACAGGTAGAACTATCCATCCTATCTATACTAGTACAGAAGGCCTTGAATAGTTCTGCTAAAGCAATTGAGAAACTAAACCAGGAGCAGGTGCAAATTTAGAATGGTCGCTTTGCAGAATAGAATGGCAATTAATTACTTAGTCATCCCAATTGCCCCGATTGTCCCTGATATCACCGCACTCATTACGGCTATTCCCCATGACGCCACTATATTTATTATTATTAATTTATCAAACGCATTATTTTCGGTCCCATTGCACTTTGAGACACAACTACATATGGCTTTCATTTTTGATGGGCGCCAATTAACATGGACCCGTCTTCCCCTAAGTCTATGTGGATTCACCAGCTGCTTACTCACTGGTGCTCCAACATACCTTGCGGTCATGGACCCGTGTCATGGTTCCGTCCTGCTGCAGTACGTCAATGACTTACTGTTGTGTAGTCCTACCGGGGAAGCCAATAGACAGGATTCACTCAGTTTGCTACAGCACCTAGCAGCTAAAGGTCACAAGGTAACTAAAAACAAAAATACAAATGGGGGCAACACATGTTGATGATTAATTATTGCAGGCAATGGATCCCTGAATGCTCACACTATGACTCCATGTTACGTACGGCTGCTAAGGGGGACAGCCCAAAACATATTCAGTGGACTCCAGGCATGACTGAAGCTTATGTGACCTTAAAAGTTAGCATTATGCAGGCCCCCGCTTTAGGACTACCTGATTATTGTAAACCATTCCACCTGTATATGAGGGACAATTGTAAAACCATGGCCGCGGTCTGTGCCCAAGATCACGGAGGTAGTATGTGTCCCGTTGTATTATTTTCTAAAGTAGTCCCTACTCCGGTCCAGGGATGCCGCCGTGACTCCGTGCATGGGCTGCTTGAGCTGTTGCCGTACAGAAAGCACCCCCCCTCCCCCCCCCGCTCAAGAGCAGGGACAGAGAGAACAGAAGCCGCAGCATCAACCCCCCCCCCCCTGCATCCAGTAGTACACACTGAAAACGAAACTAGTAAAAACTGATAACACATAGCAAGTACAAAGAATCGCAATGATTTTATATCTAGAGGTAATGCTTTAGCTGACCGGGTAGCAAACAGTTGCAACTGTCATTTTGCATCAGAAACTTAAAATCACACTGCCAGACATACATACAAAGATGTATACAGTGCCTACAGAATAACTCTACAGTATCTAACAAAGCATTACATGATCATTTGCCTCCACCCACAGCTCCATTCACCCATTTAAAATTGATTTCACTCATATCCCAAAGACAGGATCAAAGCAATTGTACCTGTTGGTGATAGTAGACCAGTTCTCACGGTGGCCTGAGGCCTTTGTAACACAAAGAGAAGATGCTAAGACGGTAGTTAAAATATTAACTACCGAAATAATACTGAGATATGGATGCCCATTGAAAATTAACTCTGATAAAGGACCAGCCTTTATTAGTGCGGTAATTAAGGAACTGGTACAATGGCTACAGATAACCTGGAAATTCCATATCCCTTACCATCCTCAGAGTTCAAGCATAGGGGAAAGAATGAACCGCACTATTAAGGAGAAACTTACAAAGGCCACTGCAGGTACATGGGTGAACTGGCAGAAATACTTATCTGCCATTCTAGCAGAAATTAGGATGACTCCTAATAAGTCTACTAAGTTGTCCCCTTTTGAGATTCTAATGGGAAGACCATTTCCAACTCCTTGGGTAAAAGGCCCACTAGTAATTATGTCTGGTGATCTTGATCTTATAAGAGAACAATATGTGCAACAATTGATTGATAAATTGAATGGCATCTATGGTGATGTGTCTTCTCGCTTTCCTTTACCCTCACAGGAAGCAACACATCCGTTCCAACCAGGTGACCTCGTCTGTGTCCTACAACTGAACAGAGCAAAGAAGGGAGGCTTCCCATTCGGACCACCGACTACAGTTGTAGCAGTAACCAGGACTGCAGTCCTCACTGACTCACAGGACATCTGGATCCATGCATCACGTCTGAAGCTGTGTCCAAAGAGGGGTGAAGCAGGTGACAAAGTCCCTGTGAAAGCGATTGAAGATAGCGATAATAAAAATGTCAAACCTACTCCTGCATCCACAGAATGCATGCAAGAACTTTCTCCTGTTGATGTTCCACCTTATGCCACCTTCTCCAGCCACGGATGTATACTTTATCTGTGGCAGGAACGCCTATCGATGGCTGCCCCCTAATTGGGTGGGCAGTTGTTATTTAGGTCAAGTAATCCCATATATATACACAACCCCAACACTTCCACAAGGCCGCATCAGGAACATGAGGCATATAGAGCAGAAGAGCGGGTGGAAAATATTCCTACACACCCTAAGTATAACCTTCCCACATGCAGGCATATGGAAGCTACAGGTAGAACTATCCATCCTTTCTATACTAGTACAGAAGGCCTTGAATAGTTCTGCTAAAGCAATTGAGTAACTAAACCAGGAGCAGGTGCAAATTTAGAATGGTTGCTTTGCAGAATAGAATGGCTTTAGATTATATTTTAGCTTCCAAAGACGGTGTGTGTGCTTTAATAGGTAAAGAATATTGTTCTTATATTGATGATAATTCTGTTTACTCTGTGTCATTACGTCCCTTGTATTCCTTTGTGTTTTTATTACATGCTGCAAGGCTTTATTCCTAAGAATTTTCAGCTAAATACTGTGACTTAATACCACCTGGTCACAGGTATATCTCATGCACTGATACCCTTGAGGGTCTATCACCTTCCAGTGTCTCAGTTCGCTTCCTATCATATATATACACCACTGCTTACATCCCAAATAAACATCACGTTGTGATCTAATAGGGGAATGAAGGGGATAACATATTCTGCTGATGAAGGGGTTAACATATTTTGCTGACATATTCACGAGATATAGCCTAAACATAATATCCCATTCCTGTCCTTGGAACGATTTTGCGACCTTACTAAAACCCAAAACATTTCTAGTTGTTCTAAGAAACAGAAAACACCTGATTATCTGTCCTTGCAACTGACTAACATGAACTGTAAATCGCCTCTAATATCCGCCTTCTTTTGCAAGTATATAACCTATGCTATGACGTGGCAATAAACGGAATTAATACCGAGAATGATTTTGTGTGTGTTACATCCAGTACGGTTCCCCAGAATTCTGATTGGGGCCTGTGTTTTCCAAACCGCCAACTACTGATTAGGAAGCACCAACAAACCTTAATAATGTAACTGTCATCAATTACAACTATGAAGATTTATAAATGTTTTTTGCCCCCAAGCACATAATTGAATGATATACCTGTAAAGGTGCTGTTGAAAGGCTGCAAAGGTCACTGTCTGTGTTGATTCAGCTGCAGCGTCACTGAAAGTGTTCAAAAGAAATTAAATTATTGTTAGTATTTTAATTAATCCCAATTAGTCAATCCACTTCATCACATTTTTTTTCTTTGACCTTTTTTTATTGTTAGTCTTTACAGAAGAATCAATTAATGTCCATTAATATTAAATTAATGTCTTTTTAAAAAGAACGTAAAGATGTAAGCATGACTATATTCCTTAATTATTTTTTTTGCGGGGGGGTATTTTATAATGAATATATTACAAATGAATTACTAAAATAATGTACATTAATAATTAATGAATCGATGTGTTCCTTTTTTTTATGAACATTATTAAACGTTAACCTTTTTTGGTATTAATCATTACTAATGAGTAATTAATTAATTACAGTACATTATCAATAATTTTTTTAATTCTTTCAAACAGGTAAGCACGATATTATTTGTAAATTAAATACATTTCAATTTCTTGTTTCCTCTCATTTTTTTTATTATTTAAAAATTAATTAAATAATTAATCATTAATAATTATTAATGTAATTTACCTTTTTTAATGTAATATTCATGAAGCAGTATCCTGAAGAGCTAAAAGTGTGCCTTATATATAGGCTTTGTGCGGTAGGTAGGTGAATTATGGGAGGGGACTTCAATATGGTATTTGATCCAACAATAGATAGAATAGCTATAAATAAAGGAAAAGGGATTCCTGATACTTTAATGAGAACTGCAAAACAACTCTCCCTTGAAATTCTTAAAAATGGTCTATACAATGTATGGAGATCTTATAATCCGGAAGTAAAAGACTATACATATTTTTCTGGAAGACACCATTGTTATACACGGATAGACCATTTTTTGACAGATACTAAAACATTGGAAAAGGTTAATGCCATTAAAATAGGAGATATTATTTGGTCAGATCATGGAGCAATTAGTCTAATATTGGAAGACTGTTGAAATCAGAAAAAAATTCAAATAAATTAAGAAAAGAAATTGAAATTGGTAGCTTCTTTGACTTAAATAAAAAATATGTTATCTTAGATACAACTATTTGGTGTACACATAAAGCTTTTATTAGGGGATTATGTATTGCTAGAAGTGATATCTTAATAAGAACAAATGAAAACAGAGGAAAAACACTGAGAGAATTATATATAGAAGTAAATGTTCTGCAAAACAAGAACAAAAAAAACCTATATCCTAATACTATATTACAAATCAAGGAAGTTAATAAACAAATACATAAAATCCATCAGGAACAATTAGATATAGCCATTCTCAGGTCTCAAGAAGACAATTATATTATGGGAAATAAGACAAGAAAACATCTCCTCAATAAAATTTGAAAACAGCGGGTTAAACAAAGAATAATAAGTATTAGAGATATAAATAATAGGAAACAAAATCATCAGAGGGAAATCGATAAGGTTTTTTAGACATACTATCAATCTTTATATAACCTTGAATCAAGCGAGAGCTTTCCAAGACCCTCTAAAGAAGGGATTGAGAAATTTTTAGGGCAAATTAAACTACCTAGAATAACTAAGGAGCAATTAATAGAATTAAACAAAGAGATTACATTGAAGAAAGTAGAACAAGTTATTACAGATTTAAAAGTTAATAAAGCTCCTGGTTTAGATGGATTTAATGGGAACTATTACAAGCCATTTCTTAAGGAACTAAGTCCTACTCTCTGTAATATGTTTAAGGAAATTAAAAAAACTGGGAAGCTTCCATCTGAAATGACAGAAGCTAATATTGTTAATATTCCCAAACCAGGTAAAGACCCAGAAAATTTTAAAAACTATAGGCCAATTTCCCTATTAAATATAGATACGAAAATGTATGCCAAGATTTCAGCTAATAGGCTTAAAAAGTATGTCTCTAACCTAGTCAGTTATGATCAAGTTGGTTTTATTCCAAAAAGACAAGACTCAGAGAATACAAGAAGATTAATTAATCTATTATGGCATGCTAAAGCTAAGGATATACCCTTGTTAACTATCTCAATGAACGGCGAAAAAGAGTTCAATAGGGTAAATTGGCTATATATTGAGGCAGTCTTAGAAAAAATTGATTTAGAGGAATTTGGCAATAAAGCAATTATGTCACTTTATAGAAATTCTAGAGAGAAGGTGACGGGTATTGATTATGAAACTGAGAAATGTAATATTTATAATGGGACGAGACAAGGATGTCCCCTGTCCCCGTTAATATTTGTATTGACCCTAGAACCGCTGGCAGAATTAATACGAACATCAGAAGCCATTGCTGGGTTAACAATTGGAGGAAATCAACATAAGGTATTAATGCTCGCTGATGATATGATACTTACTTTGACAGACCCTGTCAGGTCCCTGCCTGTAGTTTGGGACAAGATAGGGGAATTTAGTAAGATTTCCTATTTCAAAATCAATGAGATGAAATCGGATACATTGATTTTTGGACTTGGAAAGAAAGACAATGACTACTTAAAAAAAATGCAGACTGAATTGGAATAGTAAGGGCATCTGCCATTTGGGGATACGTTTTACAGCATCAATCGGGTCTACTTTGAAAAATAATATGGAGATAGTTTTTATGAAGATCAGACAGGATATTTCAGAGTGGAAACAATTGAACAATTGTCCTGGTCTGGCAGAATTGCGTTGATAAAAATGGTGATTGTTCCTAAAATAACATATATATGGAGATGTATTCCACAAATGGCACCAATGTATTTGATTAATAATATGCAAAGTTTTTTGAATAAATATATTAATAACAACAAGAAACCACGGTTGAAATTAAATATTACAAAGAGATCGGTGGATAAGAGAGGAATAGCTACGCCCTCTCTACCAGATATACATAAGGCCATTATGATAAACCATTTACTTGGATGGAATATAGCATCTAAAAAGTTAAAATGGCATAAATTAGAAGAGGATCTTTAAGGGACCTTCCCCCGGAAATACTTTTATGGCTCTCTAAATTAGATATTAGAAAATTAGATACTCTATTTGGGGGGATTTGCTCTTTATTACAATTTTGGTACAATAACAGGAATGTATGGGAACTATCTAAATATCCTTCACCAGCTGCCCCAATTAGTCTCCTCCATTACAATAATAAAAGTATAGTTCACCAAAAATTAAAAAAAGTGGGAATAACAAAAATAGGTGAAATATTTGATAATAGTATATGTTTATCCCACTCGAGGTTATTACAAAAATATCAGAATATAGATATTAATTTGCTTGAGTACATGTCCATTATAAAGGAATTGAGATCTCAAGGTTACTGTCTGAATAAATTCAGAGATTATTCAATACTGGAGCTTATTATAGTAAGAGGTCCAAGAACCCACACTATTTCTAAATGTAATAATATATAAAAAAACAGAGAAGAAAGTATGACAACAAATAGAATGACTAAATGGGAACAAGATTTAGATTGTATATGGACAAAAGAAATCTGGTTTAGAGCATGCTCTTTAGTAAAAAAGAACACTTTATGTATTTCATATAGAGAACTATATTTTAAAAGAATACAGAGGTGGCATATGGTATCCACGAATATGAATAGAATTAGTAATATAAATTCAGAAAAGTGTTGGCGAGGATGCGATGATAGGGGTTCCCATTTACATATTTGGTGGGAATGCCCACAGATACAACAATATTGGAATAGTTGCATAGAACAGATCGAAGTAATAGCAAGTATAAAGATACCTATGAGTCCAGCAATATTGCTATTTCACATGTTTGAGAACCAAAATTTGCAACAGCAGAGATGGTTCATTTCCCATATTTTATTAGTTAGTAAATGGCATATAGTTAAAAGGTGAAACTCTAAGGAAACCCCCAAATGGTCTGATATTGAGAGGACAGTAGATAGGGATAGGGAGATGGAAAAAGGAATGATACAATATAATAAGAAAGAAGAAAAATTAACTAAAAAATGGTTAAAATTGAATAAGAAAAAAACCTAAGGTTACATCCCTGCTCTCTTTACTTTAATATCGTTATAACTATAGCTTATCTCTCCTATGCTGTATTAGATATATGGATTCCTCATATTAAGATCTTTAGGAGATAGTTAAAATAGAGCAAATATTAATTGGTTGGAGTGGTTGAATGACTGTTTTGGTATAAATTGGATAATGTATTACCGCATATATATTGTATGTATTGTATGTTGTGATTTTATGTCAAACATTTTTACCCACTTAGGTATGAAATAAAAGTATTTATATGGGGAAAAAAACATTACAATCTATCATTTTGACTCACAAGTGTTGGTATACAAGAGTTTGTGTGTACTATCAAGTCTTTGTTTCACTGTGATTGAGTCCAAGGGTCAAACATTTTATGAAAGGTGCTTAGTGTACTTCTGACTTTGGCATGTGAAAAAACATTTATTTTATTAAATACATTTTTGACATGTCCCATGAACATTTTTATGACAATCACCTAACTTTTATAGGGGCTTGGAGCACCTCATATTAATAAGCAGGCTCTACTTTGTCAAACATGAGGTTACATGTCCCTATTCTTGGAAAGGGCTGGGGTAAGTTAAGGGCTCTTTTAGAGACTCTTGTCCTTTCCCAGGTAACAATAAGGAAGTCCCTGTTGATTCATATGTGCTATGGCTCCCCTCGTGAAAGACGTAAATTTGTTCTAGGGTCTGGTATGTATCATTTAAGTAAGAAGATCCAAGAGTGTAATTGTGTATATATTTGTGTACACATTTCTTTGGAATAGTACATGCATATTCCCAGACTAGTTGTAGATTGGGGAGGGTTAACCAGCAGTCTTAAAAGGCAACCTGTAGACTGTAACCTTTCCAGCGGGTGTTAAAATGGAATTAAGGGTGAGAGGATGACTCTAACAGAGACTTTCCCCAGCCAGATGTATTTGAAATATTAGACCTATATAAGGAAACAGAATTCCCCTCTTTCATGTGAGGGACCCCATGTCTCTAAATAAAAGCCATTCCACTAGACTCCGATGCCATAGGAGCATTAAATGGTGTGAGGGGGGGGGGGGGGGGGGCTATAAGTTAGAACCCAAATTCCTCCTCAGCCATGAAAGAGGGGCATAGACTGCAATGTTCCTAAAAACGTATCTTGTTTCTACACAACTAGATACAGTGCCTTGCATAATGTATTTGCTTGTCAACATTTTATATTTTTATAACCAGGAATTGAAATTTATATGAATAGGCTATTTAAAATATTCTTTAGTGACAAGCTAATTAAACAAAAATATTTGGTGGTGTAAGTATTACCAATGATTGTTAGAACCATCTTTGGCTGTATTTACACCTGGGGTAAGTATCTTGAAACATGCTTCCTGGCAAAATTATTCAGGACTGTTAAGTTGTTTTCTGTCAATAATTTTGAAAAATATCTAGATTTTTTTCACTTCAGAATCATGTACTATTTTATGTTGATCAGTGACCTAATATTTCCATTTAATTACTTGCTTGTAACACTACTTCTGCAAGGCACTGTAAGAAAATACGTGAGTGGGAGAGGGCTCTAAATCAGCCAATCATATGAGGCATCCTGATTCTCTCAATGTCAGATTATTGTAGTAAAAAATGGCAACCACCTGACCATCCAGACACCAGCATAAAAATTAGGATTGGAGGAAAACTCTAAAGCAGCACGTATTTCCCACCCATCTATTAAAAGGCACATGTGACCCCTCATTATAAAGAGAGTATTGTCCTTTTTCATATGAGAGATCTCATTCTAATCTACTTGCCAGGTGCCCACAAAACTGTGATCACATGACACCAACTACATAGCTATTGATGTTAGGGGGATACAAAAAAATAAATATTTTTTTATTTGTTGCATGTACCCTCTGACTATGTGGGCATGGCAATAGGATTTTAGAAAGGGGTTGCTTTCAGATTCAATTTCCAACTGTAATTTCTCAGTTGCATTTACCACCAGGACTGAGCAGCCGTTTCTGCAGAGATTCAACCAAAGACACTGAGCTTGATACCATCCATTCTGCAGATTCACTATCCGAATGTCATTTCTCAGTTCCATTTACCACCTGGACTGAGTAGCCATTTCTTCAGAGATTCGAGCAAAGACACTGAGCCTGATCCCATCCATCCTGCAGATTCAATCTCCAAATGTCCTTTCTCAGTTTAATTTATCACTTGGACTGAGCAGCCATTTCTGCAGAGATACAACCAAAGACATTGAGCCTGATACCATCCATTCTGCAGATTCACTCTCGGAATGTGATTTCTCAGTTGGAATGAGTAGCCATTTCTTCAGAGGTTCGAGCAAAGACACTGAGCCTGATCCCATCTATTCTGCAGATTCACTCTCCAAATGTCCTTTCTCAGTTCAATTTACCACCTGGACTGAGTAGCCATTTCTTCAATGATTTAACCAAAGACACTCTGCAGATTCACTCTCCGAATGTCATTTCTCAGTTGCATTACCACCTGGACTGAGTAGCCATTGCTGCATAGATATAACCAAAGACACTGAGCCCTATGCCATCCATTCTACAGGTTCACTCTCCGAATGTCATTTCTCAGTTGCATTACCACCTGGACTGAGCAGCCATTTCTGCAGAGATACAACCAAAGACATTGAGCCTGATACCATCCATTCGGCAGATTCACTCTCTGAATGTCATTTCTCAGTTGCATTACCACCTGGACTGAGTAGCCATTTCTGCAGAGATACAACCAAAGACATTGAGACTGATCCCATCCATTTTGCAGATTCACTCTCTGAATGTCATTTCTCAGTTGCATTTACCACCTGGACTGAGCAGCCATTTCTGCAGAGATACAACCAAATACATTGAGCCTGATACCATCCATTCTGCAGATTCACTCTCTGAATGTCATTTCTCAGTTGCATTTACCACCTGGACTGAGTAGCCATTTATTCAGGGATTCAACCAAAGACACTGAGCTTGATACCATCCATTCTGCAGATTCACTCTCCGAATGTCATTTCTCAGTTGCATTACCACCTGGACTGAGCAGCCATTGCTGCAGAGATACAACCAAAGACACTGAACCCTATGCCATCCATTCTACAGATTCACTCTCCGAATGTCATTTCTCAGTTGCATTACCACCTGGACTGAGCAGCCATTTCTGCAGAGATACAACCAAAGACATTGAGCCTGATACCACCCATTCTGCAGATTCACTCTCCAAATGTAATTTATCAGTTGTATTTACCATCAGGACTTTGTTTTACATTGTTTTTATTTTTTACTTTGTATTTAACCTCTGTACAGAGCTATAGAATATGTTGGTGCTTTACAAAAACCTGTAATAATAATAATAATAATAATAATAATAATAATAATAGATGATAGCCATGGTTGAGGTACTAATACCCCTTGTTTGAAATAGAGAATGCCCTTTTTCAAAAACATTTTTTAATGGCAATAAAGTTGTCAGATGATTACATAGTTAAGGGGGATAACCTAAGAGCAAAACTTAGTTCAAAGTAACAAATATGATGCCAAATGTAGAACCACAATATTTCTGATGGTGAGGATTATACAATAAAAATATCAGGAACCAGATGCACATTCCTTTTTATTAAAGCAACACAGGTAGTTAGCAAAAAGGCAAAACTTTGGTATATGTAGCCTTAAAGCAACACTTAATTCAGCACAATTCGGAGCACATCATTGTAAAGATCTCCTAAAACCATGTTGAAATACTTTTAAAATTTTTGAAATATGTAAAAAAAAATGTTTTTAATATTTCTTTATTAGAAGGTTCACAAAATATAAAACATATTGATCAGCAATTCTGTCAGTCAATTTATGCAGGTTCACATAGCAACAAATTAACAAATGATTAACTGACTACACCTTCTTATTTTACATTTTTAGTTATGAAATATCATGTATAATAACTTACAATTTCTATCATAGTAGAACATAGTACACAGTAAAATTAACAACAAATGAGAATGTAAGAGAAAGAAAAGTAGAGATAACACATAAGAACAGACATTGGAATGGATATTTAAACCATAGTACTGTTAATAAATATATAAACTTATAAACCATATAAGCTAAGATAGCTAAAATGGCATCCACCAAGTTTGCCCATTACAGTCCTCACTAAGATACCACACTGTTCATCACATGACATTTACCTTGGTAGTGCAGCCGAAGAAACTCCAGGGCTCCTTACTCCATGCCCCCTCATGCCTTCGTTGAATTTGGATGTTATATCAGAGGAACACTTAATGAGGACGCTACCCAAGGTTCCCAGATTGCCAGAAACTGGGGGAGACTATCCAGGATAATGTGGGTTAATCTCTCATTGATAAAGAGGTAATTGATCTTCTTGACTACCTCCTGAAAGTTTAGTGTCAATTTTTTCCATCTGCTAGCTATGTGTATTTTGGAAGCCAGTGCCATTAATTTAAATAGTTTATTTTGAGATTGAGAGAGATTCTTGATGTGTACCCCCAACAGGCATGACTCCATTGAGGGCGAGACCACCTTTTGAAAAAGTGTGAAGGCTAATTGAGCTAATTGTTTCCATGTTTTCTGTATAGTTGGACATGACCACCAAATGTGGATGTGGTCCCCCACTTGTTGGCAGCCCCTAAAGCATTTATTGCTCTCGTGTGGCTTAAACTTCTGCAATTTATCGGGCGTACAGTAGGCTCTGTGCAATGCTTTAACAGCCGTCTCTAGCAGAACTGCATTGAGGGAACCTCTGGAGCGGTTGGAGCAAGATTCTGTCCATTTGTCCCAATCCCATTCTACCCCCAGCTCCTTTTCCCATTGTTTCATAAATTTAGTTTTCTGGCTGCTGGTGAAGTCCCGAAAGATGCCATATAGCGAACCAAAAACCCCTTTCATGAGAGGGAGGCTACATCAGCCAGACATCCAGGAGGACCTAGGGGGTCCTAATTCTCTCAGAGTCTTGCTGGCCCAACTTCTAATTTTCAAATAATTATACATTTCCGTGGCTGGTAGATCGTGGGTCGTACAGAATTGGTCGTAGGTCAACAGTCTATCGTTTTGTACCCAGTTCCCTACCGGTCAAGGTTTCTAGAGGTCCACCAAAATTTGGAGATGGAGTTCGTGTCTTTTAGGATTTGTGGAAAGGACGTGACAAACCCGAGCTAAGTCGACACCTGGAGTTGGCCCACCCCCAAGACTGAAGAGTTAGGGAGATCCTAGGGTTGTGATGCGTATTAAAGGGAGTTAATTCCTTAGGGATCCAGATCAACCCATCCCAGCTGTGCAGAAGTATCTGCTGATTTTCTAGGAATACCCAGGATGGCTGGTGGGTAACAGATTGTAACCTGGGCAGATGGGCCAATTGAGCTGCCTTAAGGTAGAACCTCAGGTTGGGACACGCTAGTCCGCCTCTACTTTTATGTCTAAACATTACCTGTCTGGAGATACAAGGACATTATTGCCCCAGATAAACCGAAACATGCTGTTCTGGAATTTATCCAGTTCCATGAGTGTTATTGGTATGGGAAGTGTGCTAAATAGGTATAGCAGTTTAGGCAGGACACTCATTTTTACTGCAGCTATACGGCCTGTCCATGAGATATGAAAATTTGCCCACTTCTGCATGTCTTCAGTCAAGGACTTAAACAAGGGGGGAAAATTTGCCCCTTATAAGTCGGCAAAATTGGAAGTGATCTTTACTCCCAGGTATTTTATATACTGAGTAGGCCAGCTGAAATTATATTCCGATTTAATCTCATCTATCTGAATTTGCGACATACCCATCACTAGAGCTTCCGTTTTATCCACATTTAAATTAAGTCCTGAGACTTTGCTAAACTCCTTAATAGCTGACATGAGAGCTGGAATAGAGCTAGAGGGGCTGGACAGGGTGCATAATAAATCATCCACAAAAAGTGAGCATTAAAGGTGCTGGTGTCCTACACTAATCCCCTGAATGCCTGTATTAGCTCTAGTTGCTTGCGCTAATGGCTCCATGGCAAGTGCGAATAACAGTGGTGAAAGTGGGCACCCTTGACTAGTCCCTCTTTGAATTTGGATATTCGCTTTATGTACTCCTGGTAACTTTAGATGAGCTATTGGGGAGTCATAGTAGCTTCTAAGCAACGTCCCCTAAATCCGAACTTGTCTAGTGTTTTATACATATATGACCATTCAACTGTGTCAAACGCCTTCTCTATGTCTAAAGCTAAAAGGCATAATGGGATGTTAGATTTCTTTGCTAGGTGCTGAATTTTTAAGACCTTCCTGACGTTGTCCCTGGCCTCCCTAAAGGGGATGAATCCTGCTTGATCCTTGTGAATTAAATCTGGCAAGAATTTAGAGATACGGTTGGCCATGATTTTGGCCAGAATTTTTACGTCTCCATTGATCAAGGAAATAGGGCGATAGTTTTTGGCCTCTAGATTATCCCTGCCCTCCTTTGGAAAGACCAGCAGAGCAGCCTCATTCAATTCGGGGGCCATGGACTCCCCATTTAAAATTGCGTTAAATAAGGGCGTTAAATAGGGAGTAAGCAGGGGTTCAATTTTTTTGTAAAACAAATTAGTGAAGCCATCTGGCCCCGGGGATTTGACCAGCTTAAGACCCAAAATGGCTGATTTAACTTCCTCTAGGGACACATCCGAGTTCAGTGTTTCTAAGTGGTAGTCCGGAACACTGGGGAGGTCTTGCGACCGTAGAAAGGAGTCAATATCTGATTCACTTCTATGGGACTGGGAGGAGTATATTGTTTGGTAAAAGTCCTGAAACGTTTTCTGGATGTCATTAGGGCTACAGGAAATTTGACCATCTGACCTTCTAATATGGGAGATTCTATGTTGGGAAAATGTATTATTTAGTCTTCTAGCAAGCATTGTATCAGGCTTATTTGCCTTCCAATAATATAGGCGTTGCATCTTCCTCTTCGCCCTTTCAGTATGGTACGATAGTATGCCATCTAGTTCAAGCCTTGTCTTGTCAACTAACCTGCGTCCCTTACGGGAAGGGTTTTGTTGATTTACCTCTTCCAGCCTCTTTAGTGTCCTTGTAAGGTCTGCCTCCTTTTGCCTAAGGTTTTTTCTTAGGGTTGAGGCCAGCTTAATGGCCGTTCCTCTAATAAATGCCTTATGGGCAACCCAGAGCCAGCCGGCTCCAGTTTCAGGAGAGACATTAGTCTAAAAAAATAGCTTTATGTCCTTTGCAATTACTTCTGCACTACTCGGATTAGTCAATAGAAACTTGTCTATTCTCCAGGTGTAGGGAGTTGTAAATTTGGCACCAACTCCATCTCCATGAGTACCAAGGCATGGTCTGACCAGGGGCAGGGTACAATCTCAGTTCTCAAAATTGAGTCATATAGGGGGGAGCCAACAAAGATAGCATCAATCCTAGAGTATGTCAAATGGGTTGGGGAATAGAATGTATATTCTCTCTTAGCCGGTGCATACCCCTCCAGGCATCGACCAGCCCCAGGCTATCAAGCAAGAACTCAATCTGTTTGGTTCTGCTGGAGAATCTGTTCTTAGCGGGCTTCCCTGACCTATCCAGAGTCGAGTCCAAGGTAAGGTTTAGATCTCCCCCAACTATCAGCCTTCCCAAGTCTTGGAATTCAATTGTTTTCAACAAACCAATTAAAGTCGTGTAGGGCGAGGTAGTGGGAGAGTATAGGGAAACTAAAGTCGTTCTGACCCCCCGATAGTACCAGTCACCATTACATAGATACCCTCTTTGTCAACAAAGTTACTTTCTACCTAAAAAAGGAATTTTTTTATGTAGGAGGATTGCACATCCAGCTCTCTTAGTAGGGAGGGTGGCCAGGAAATTGGTGGGGAAATCCATGTGTAGGAATTTGGGTTTGTTATTACGAGAGAAGTGGGTTTCCTGCATAAGAATGACTGCAGGTTTATGTTTTTTATAGAATGCAAAAGCCTTCCGCCTCTTAAAAGGGGAATTGAAACCCTTCACATTATGGTTATTAGAGTGTAGTTAGACAGAGCCATTGAAAACTCAGTGTGGGCCCCAGGTGTATGAGTCTTTACCTGAGAGGTGATCTCGTAGGAGGGAGAGCAAGGAGGAGCCCCGGACGGCAACAGCTGCACTATCAGTTGGTCTGCGGCTGATAATCCAATGTTCCTGCTATCTAGTGGGAAGAGAAAAATACAAAGAAAGAAAGTCAGTTGTGCTTCAGCGAGGTATATCCGTTTAGTTAGACTACAGGGTGATACCAAGTTAACCATTAGCTCTTTTCTTGTGATGTAACTATGGAAAACCAAAATTAAGTGTTTTAAGCATTTAGTCTAGAAAGTAACCTTCATCAATTTCTCCAAATGGTAAAGAGAAATCTAATCCACATAAAGTGGGGAACATAATAACCTGGCAATCTATAACAGTAATAACAGATTAGGTCTTAAATTATTCTTTTAATACAAATCAAAGCCCTTAATATGGGTCTATGGGCCCTTAACAGAAAACTTAGCCTTTATCGGAGTTCTATCAGAGTCCCCTGAAGGAGAGGCCAGTTGACCTTTGCAGCAGGGCCAACATTGTCCGTGCGGGTCTTGTGCTTATTTTGTAAGCCATTGGCACTGTCCAGTAAGCTGCTTGGTTCCCTGGAGATGGAGGCTTGTTTGCCCTGGATCTGGGCTGTCACCTGCGTCCACTGCCTTCTAGGGATGGGCGGAAGAGGTTGCTCCTGCCCCAATTCCAAGCACTGTAAGCGCTTCAGCACTGACAATCAGTCTTCTGGTGTGTGGGTGGTGTAGGTTGCACCTTGAAATGTGAAGGTGAGGGCGAATGGAAAATTCCAGCGGTATTGAATCTTGTGCTGGAGAAGAATAGCAATAGCTGGTTTCATCAGTCTCCGTTTGTGAATAATCTCTGGGGACAGGTCAGCATTGAACTGTATGGGCGACTCGTCAGGCCCCTTCACCGTGTGCAGCTTCCTGGTTGCATATAGTAGTAGATCCCTCGCCTGCTGCCTCAGGAATCTGACTATGACATCTTTAGGGGTATCCGGGATCCTCGTACCTCCTAGAGCTCTATGAACTTGTTCAATTTCCCACATAGTTTCAGACTGCTTGGGAAGAATCGCCTCCACGGTATCTTTCAGGTAGTTTTGTAGGTCTTGAATGGCCCTTGGGATACCTCTGACGCGGATGTTGTGATGGCGAGACCGGTTTTCCAGGTCCTCTAACTTGTCTGCAAGATCGGTTATATGGGACGTGTTCTGCTTTATAGAGGACCGGTCTCTTTCCTGGGCCTCCACTCCTGGTCAGTCATTTCTTCCAGGAGATGAGTGCGCTGTCCCAGGTCTTTCAGGTCCTGCCTGAGGGGTTCAATCACCTTTGCCAATAGCCGCTCAATCGTGGCCACTGACCTGGCCGAGAGATCCACATGTTGGTGAGGGAGCCTCAGGGAGGGGTGACCACACCTATTGTCCCTCTATGTGTATTGTGTGGCCAACTATGGGGGATGTGGATTGCCATGCTGCCAATAAGATACTTTTACTAACTTTTGAACCCCTGGTCTGATTCATGCCATTTTTTTATATGTTGTTCCCCTGGATGAGAGCTATTGAACGGTGCTGGACTTAAAGGTGTACCCCCTGTTTTTGGGGTACATCCAGAATGTGGTTAAAATTGTGTCTGTTTTAATTGTGTTACCTGTTATCTGAGGGGAGGAGACGTGGGGGTTGAACCATGTATCTAATTGGCTGTGATAATTATGTGGGTGTAGCCCTTCAGAGGGACCATTGCATAAAAGGAGATCCCCTGTCATTAAAGAATAGTTCTACTTGACCCTTCAAAACGTAGTCTCATCTCGTTCTTGGAGGGGATTGCTCAATCATACTGGGGATTATTATGCTTTTGCATACTCCCTTGAGCTGTAACTACTGAATCCTTGTTCCTGATGTAATCTCCTTGGAGGAGAGGTCTTCCCCACACGATCCTGGATGCTGGAGATTCATACAGGGTGGAAGGAAGACGGTGCGGCTCCAGTTAAGCTACGGCGATTGTGGCTGTGGTGGTGTCCGGTGCGGTGCGTGCTTGTAGGCCTCGACGCAAGCTAGGACGCGTCTATCAACGGAGGTACCCGGTCGGGGTGCCAGTAGATCCGTTACAGTGCTCCTGTATATCCTTCGCTGAGGATGAGAGTTTGGGTTTCGGCATCTCCAGGCGTTCAGATAAAGGAAACCGCTGAAAGTCCGCCGAGGATTCGGCCCAGTTCAATATGCAGTGAGAGGCTGTTAAGGGCTCCAGTGAGTCAGATTGCGTCATATGTTAGGCTCTGTAGGTGTAGTGACGACCTCTGCTGGCTGTGTTGCCAGGGCCGCTCCACCTTTTGCTCATAGGCCATGTTGAAGGCTTAGCCCTTAGTCAAGAATTTTGGAGACAAGCCGACCCTGTGCCTGCCTATGTAGGCAAAATGCTCTCGTATAGATATTGCAAAGAGTCTCACCTTTGTTTTAAGGCCTGTTGAATTAGGGTGGCACGACAGTTAGCATATAGAATGGGTCAGTTTGTAACACCCCTCTATGATGGTTGACAGTGTTGCAACCAGCAGTATATTATTAATGTGTTGCCAGGTTGTTTCTGTGGTACTCCACAGGTCCACCGGGTGGGGGTAGAGATGTAGAAATGCAGCAGTGCAGGCTGCTCAACCTTGTCTTTATATTTGCCTATAAAGAGGCAGATCACTCTTGTCCTCCTAAGGAGCTGTTTATATGCAATTAGTTGAGGTAAAATAGGAGAGTTGTTTATTGAAACATATGGAAACAGTCTCAGATGTAAGGGAAGCAGGGATAATTTCTCCCTCAGGTATTTGTATACACTGGTGTCCCAAGCCCTTGAAAGGGTATCTGTTAAAAGACAATTATTGAGAAGCAAAAGCTGGATGGGCTATATTAGAGAAGTGTCCAGGCATTTGTCCAGGATGGGAGTATCAGAAAGTTAGTTGGGCCTTAGCTTAAGCTTATTCCCCCTCTGTGATGGAAGGTACCTGCAGGCCCACGTGTAAGGGCACCTAAGATGGCAAAAAAAGAGTTAACCCTTCACAAATTCATCTGTGCAGAGAATTAAATGATGGAATCAGCTAAATAGAAAAGTTGTCAGTTAATGCATTTGCTGCATTCAGGGAAAACTCCTATAAATCCTTTTCTTCACAGTGCCTTCACCACTCTTTCGGCATATGTGATTAATCATGGAACAGGCAGTAGGTAGGATACAGTGTGTTTGTAAACAGACCTAATACTTTAGATTTTTTAGGTGTTATTAGTGTAACTTAAAAAAATATATAATTTTAACATACAATCTGGTGCTCTTTCACACCATGAAGAGCACTTACAGTGAAATAAATAGCCCTTTAAGTCCAAACATTGCTACTTGCCACAACCTGCCTCAACGTGCATGTGTCAGTGGGTATTTCCATACACAAACAAGTTCATACAGGAGCAGGAGCTAGAACTCATGCACAGTTAGGTACTGTAACAAGAGCTAATGCAGGATTAGGAACAAGAGCAGGATTATGTAAAGGAAGTGGACCAATGAAGCCGATAGTCGGGCACTGAAGCAGATGTGGCAGACAAACAATGTTGTCTTGAATCATTTCTATCTTCCACCAGTCTGCCTCTGCTATGAGACTCTGTCCTGGACGTGGGGTGGAGCTGGCCTGCACATGCAAGGCAGATTATAGATCACCCCTGGTGAGAACGTATAATGTTGTCTGGTAGGCCATTGTTCTAAGGTGACAGTTCAGTATGTATGTGAGCTCTCAAACACCGGGCTCATGCCACAGAAACACATATTCATTATAAATACATAAATCACACCTTTACAAACTCTCTCCCAGTAATCTTGTACCTGTCCAAGTTAACCTCAGTATGAGGCTACATGGCTTTTTTAGGCCACCAAGTTGTTCCAATGAAACTAAAGGATGACGCAAAGCTCTTGCTTCTATGAGTGCAGTGTCACATTGTTTTATACAGTTGCAGAAGCATTTGCAGATTTTCTGGGTTTGTCTCATTCATTTTTATTTGTATATTGGGTCACATATGCATGTTTTTTTTAAAATAGTATTGGCTTAAGTTGTAACAATGAGCTCTGACCTTGTTGCAATCTTTCACACATATGTAACTCTGTAACACTGTGTGCTCTTAGTATGTCTTTGTACATAGTACACACATCTTACAAACCGTTGACCCAAACACAGACCAAGTTATATGCTACCCACAATAATAGTCCCATATAACCTGTTGGATAAAAACAGGACACAGCATCTGTTTGTAAACACAATGACAGATAACCATAAACCATAAATAAATAAACATACAATTGATGGGAGGACCCAGGCCAGAGACAGTACACTCTATGCCCTGAATCCACATCAAGGGCCTGCTGTAATAGTACATCCGTACCACCATAGGATAGTGACTCACCCACTTCACCACTGGCCTGGCGACTCACCATCCACCACAGCGAGACCACAAGATACCTCCTGCGCTCCTGCACCCATAAACACCATGGCCTGTTGAATACCTTCCTTGAAAATCAACATCATGAACATGAGTACAGCTGTAAGAGATAAATATCCGTGTACATATAAGAAAGCCATATCTGTTAACCCTAGAATTTGTAAACCTAGAAAGGATTTAAAGGGGTTAAATATTGTTTCAGATTTTGGATAATGTTTAGCAAGTTTAAGAAGTTACGTAGTCCTGTGACCATGTGCAAGATTTTAGATTAAGATTGTGTATATAGATAGTAACTCCAGAAAAACGGGAAGGGAAAGGAACAATATATGCTAGTTAGGTGGGAGAAGAGGAAAAAATGACAATAAAGACTGGTGTAACCATAGAGCTTGTATGAACATAGGTATAAAATCTGTAAGAGTGTAAAATTACCAGACCACCTCAGGCCATTGCTGTGTGTGCGTCTCCCTACTTAAGCTTAAAAATAAAGCGAAACTCAGAGACGTCGGACTTCATCTCCTGCCTGATTCTTTTGCGAATGAGAGACATGTTGGTAACAAGTTTTCCCTAACACAGCCTTATTAATATCAACCCCAACCGAAATGAACAAACAAACTACATTTACACCGTATTCATTATTATTATTACTAGCGACTTGCCTGTCAAAAATGACGGGGCAATAAAATGTAAAGCCATGGGAGTTAAGTAATAATGAATGATTTATTCAATAAATTAATATACTTTAATTATTTATAGTTCATATATGCAGCGAGCAATAGGCTGAAGAGCTAACAATCTGTTTGTATTTTCCATCTGCATAGAGTATACATTTTGAGTGTTGGTGCCCTGCTTATAAGGTGTAATGAATGTTTGAACTGTGCATTCTAAATAAGCTGCGAGTTCGGGTTAAATTCGCATTCCACCTCAGTCCCAGTCGTCCTGGCTGTTGCCCCGTGCTATCTGTGATGTTTTTGTAATTTTTTGGAGTGTATTAAGTGTGTTTTTATTGTTTTTTTATTGTTGTCGTTCGGCCGTTAATATAGTAGTTTTTTGCGTCTCGTATTTTTTTTTCTAAGTCTCACGTCTTGTATTATTTTTTCTAAGTCCCGCGTTTGTCAACCGCTTGCACGCCAAGACAAGCCCGCGTTTAGGAAGTGTTTTTCGGCTAAGTCCCGCGTGTTTCATTGCCTCTTCGTGTTTGTGCTGATACTTGTAGTGCGATGTAGTGGCTTAACGGCTCACCTCACTACGCAAGGCTTGCAGGCAATGAGCACCTTTGGTGCTCATCGCCCAAGTTCTACGTGTTAATGGCTCGCCTCGCTTTGCGAGGCTTGCAGAGATGAGCGCCTTTGGCGCTCATCGGCTATGTGCTCAAAAAAAAAAACAAATCCCAACTTCCTATAAAACTAACCAAAGGTTTGTTTTTTTATCCTTAATCTGGCTTTATCCAACTTCACCAGGTGCTTTTGCCTCCCTCCAACATTTACATTGTATCATTTCAGACCTTATCATGACTATATCTGGATAAAACTGCAACCAAGCCTGGATGTCCCTTTGCATCTTACAAACCAGTTGTGTGATAGGTGTGATGCCCAAAACATTAACTAGTAACTAACTACATGCTCATCCTCCTGGGACCAAAGCATAACCCTGTAACCCATCCAGCCCATCTCCAACTTATCCTGAGAAATGCCTAGCTGTGGGCCGTCACCAGCAACTGAGGCGTAGCGCCAGGGCCAGTAGCTATACCAACTGCACATGACCCACAATTGCCGTACATAACCTGGGAAAGAACCAAGAACCATTAGATGTGGATGTGTTTAGTCTTACATACAATTAAGATATTCCAATTCCCATGTTTCAATAATAGTGGGTACCAACTATGATTTCTGATAACCTCCAAATGCTGCAGACCAATTTCAACAGTTTGTAGAATTGGAAGCATGAGAGAACTGCTCCAATACACGTAAAAGTACGACCCAAGCCGAGAAATTCTTCACACAATCCCAGGGTCAGCAATCAATATTCACTTAGCAATACCCGCTTCTTCTCCATACAGTCATGATCACCATGGATCCACACATCCAAGTATTTGAGGCCATCTGCACCATGTCTGTTTCCGCAACCAATTCTCCCGCTCTGAAAGACTCAAGAAGGCAAGAGAGAAGGTTGTACAGAAAAAAGAAAGCCCAGTATTTACTGGTACACACCTCCCCCATATCCCTGATAATCTCAACAAGTGGGAAAAATTATAGGCCACCAGCCAAACCTTGGTTAAACTCTTTACCATTTGTTTAACCACCAAATGCTTAATCAGGTCCATAAACCCGGCTCATTTAAAGTAAAAGCCAAAGCTGCCACCTGACGCCCCAACAAAGAGTAAGAAACTGTTTACACTATAAAGGAAACACAAAAGGACCACCATTCGTGTTTGCTCCAACCACCAGCTCGGATAGCTCATGCCAATCATCCACAAGCATCTCATATGACAGCCACATAGACAGAGTCAGAGATTGCATCACCAACAATGCTACCTCCCTGTCCCAAATTCCCATAGATGCACCTGGAAGTCTATATGAGAGAAGGCATCAGAGATACCGTTCAATTTCCCAGAACATGTTTTGTTCTGCACAAAACCTTTACACACAAACAACTCCAAGCCAAATGCCTCAACAGGCATACTACTGTTGGGGATGAAGTGATAAGGAATTTATCATTTGCACTATGGCCATATTATCTGACATGAAAACTATGTTCCTATCCTTTAAGTAGTCTTCCCACCAGAACAATAAAATAACTATGGAACCTTTCAAAGAAAGCTCAAATCTTTGTTGATCACGCCCAAACCATAGGACATGGTTCCACACACCAATGGCCGTTTAAGAAGGCCACAAATCCATATGCTCCCGATGCGACCATATATGGCTCATGATCAACACTGGTGAATCTCCTAGGGTGATTGAGTGCTTTCCCTTAAAATAAGGTAAGAAAGCAAGCCGAACTCTCACGTCTTCCCTTACAGGAGACATTATCCTAAAAAAATGATGAGCGATGCGAATACCTGCTGTTGCTAAAATAATCTCCCACAAAATATCCTTCCCATGAGAATGAATCGACAGGCAAAGTTCAGTTTGCCCAATATTGATTGCATCTGCTTAAATATAACTTTATAGCAGCTCTAAAAGTAGTGTACATATTATTTTCTCTCCATGTAATACCCTTAATGGTCCAGCAGAGTGTTCTGTTCTGTTCTTGTTTTGTAATTCTGTACATAAGTCAGTTAACTTATCTGCTGGCCAACAACCGTTCATCTTCCCCACTCGAGGAACATGGTGAATGTTTTGAAATTGGAGTATGATATTGAACACTCCATCAGGAGAATTTCCCTTCAAAATGACATGCCAAGAGATGATTACTCTTAGAGTGGAGCAGCAAGAGCTGAAAGGCAGGCTCCATGTCCATCTAGGCCATAAGAGCCCCTGCAGCCACCCGACAAACTAGTAATTTGGCCATATCAAATGATGCATATAGCACAATTACAACATTTCTACAAATTCCTGCCACTCATTTACCTCTTAGATAAGTTGGCACATAGATTTTCTTATTCACATAGTACCAAATTGAATTATCTAAAGCACCCCTCTGTCCTTTGCCTTTGAAGGGAGATGGAGCCAAAATTGTCCCATATACATACTCCTTTCCATTTCGTACAGGAATGATTGTTATGAGTGACTGTGAATAGCCCACAGCCAATGAATCAGCAGTAGGTACTCTAAATAATTCGCCAGGAACCCAAACTAACCCCCAACTGGGTTATTATCCCACCTAATGTGTCATCTCCAACACAAATATTGTGCTGTCCAAGTAGAGCCTTGAGCCCACTTAAAAAGGCATGGTCGTATAAATGAACACTGCCTTTTTTCACTGGCCCACTTGAACCGTGGCACCCTTAGATTGCAAACCCACGAGGTTTGTTACTTGAACCATCTCACCTGGAGCTGTATCAACCTGTGGTGTCCTTGTGAGCATGACAGGGTCAGCCGACTCCGTCACATTACAACTGCTTCCTTGGCAGGACTCCACTAAAGCAAGACCCATTAAAGCAAGTAGGACAATTACTGTCCTGCCTCTACAAGTTAAGTCTGCACCCTTGCCAGTGATTGGTGTCAACAACCTTATGATGTGATGTCTGATCTTTTCATCCATAACTCCATCTGGACAACCTTATGCTAACTTCACTAGTCTGCCAGATCCTCTCGCCTGATTACCAATGCCAGCGGTAAGACCCTTACTGGCCACTGATGCTTCTGCCACTCAAAACTCTACCCCTTTTTCACTAAGTGAATCCAGCACCCACCATTACTTAGGCTGCGGCATGCTAGCCTGGGTAAGGGAACTAGGGGCTTTTACCTGGGAAGCTAACAGGGGAGAGGCCTCTAACTTGATGTCGCCGTTCTGGACCAGACTATACTTCCTCATTGATCCTGTCATCCTCCTGCATCATGTCTTGCTGTATTTGCAACCTATTCTCTCTAAGGGTTGGTTGCCTAACTTTAATTTGTATACAGCTCTCTTCCCAGGGCCAGAGACTTAGCTAGCTGGCTGTTTATTAGACAATATTCCTTGGGGGACATGTCCCTTTAAGGAGCTGTTCCTGGTTTTGGGCTTATCAGTATTTTTATTAAAGTAAGTGGTGCTTGTTGCAGATACATATGGGATTTGGCAGGAGGGATTGCCTCTTAAACAGCAGGGATCACTGAATGGGAATGGAGAGATGTCATAGAGAAACAATGAAAAGGAAAGAAAACGAAAACAGAGAAAAAAGGAAAACAAAAAGGGGAAGAAAATAAAGAAAAAGAGGGTAGCAGCAGCAAAAAAGACAAACAGAGGGGCAGGGATATCCCTACCTCACTCGTGGCTAGCTAGGGGCACAATGGCTGACAGGCACAAGGAAAGCCTTTAAAAGGCTGCACCCCCAGCTTGCTACTTCCTTCTTCATCTCCCTGATCCTGCCGGGTCAAGGGGCTCTTCCCCACATCCCAGGACCTGGTTGCTGTACGTAAGACATAATTTTTCTTTTTTTGCATTGCTCAGTCATTTCCGACTCTCCCCGACCTCATGGACTGTTACTGGAGTGGGTTGCCAGTTCCTTCTCCAGTGGGCCACAGCATACAGCTCCTGGTATTCCTAGGTGGTTTCCCATCCCAGTGCTGACCAGGCCAAACCCTGCTTGGCTTCAGGGTGATGAGACTTCTTGCTTTCCTGACTTGGAATTGAACCCAGGTTAATAGCGGGAGAAGCACTGAGTCCTAACCACTGCACCACCAGGGAAGACTAAATGTAAAAGGCATCATACAGTCGTGTCTGACTCTCTGTGACCTCATGGACAACACACCAGGGTTATTCAGTTGGTTTTCATGACTCAAGAAACAGGAGTGGGTTGCCAATTCCTTCTCCAGTGGGCCACAGAATACAGCTCCTGGTATTCCTAGGCAGTCTCCCATCAAAGTGTGACCTCGTGGTTCTCTGGCTGGATTTGAAACCAGAATGCTTTGGTGAAAGCACCTGCATCCTAACCACTGTCCCACCAGGAAAATACTTCGCATTAACCAGTTCAAACTGCAGTAGCCTCTCAAAGATAGTGGCTTACAGCATCTCTTAAATAAATATATATATATATATATATATATATATATATATATATATATATATATATATATATATACATATATATATATATATATATATATATTGCATCAAATTATTTATCTTTAACTTTTACATTTGACTCACATAATCAATTAATAGTTAGTAAGAATAATTTCATTTAATTAGTTTATCATACCGGTGCTGTATATGTACACAAAATGTTGAGTTATCCTATCTTTTTCTTTTGAAACAAATTAACTAGTATTTCTATCTGAATTCATATATTTGATCCATACTCTCAATAATTTTTTTGCAGCCTTATTGTCCAAAAAATATTTGACCACTAGAGTGTGCTCAGGGACACTTTAGTTTCTAAACATTTCATATTCATCATAAATAAGAATAACGTGCCCCTGTTTGCTTTGTAATAAATCAGCATATGATACTTTAAGTTGGGATATTTTAGTTCTACATATTTTACAATTACTTTCTGTAATTATGATTTTTAACCAGTTAGAACATTTATCAGTTATCACAAATCTGAAAGGGATGTTTAAGTCTGAACATTTGTATAGCTTAAACTAAACTACTGATGCAGGAAGCATAGACAAATGTGTGACTCCTACACCTGGCTTTTAACTTTCCCATAAATATTGATGTCAAGACTCTTAACTTCATAGGGGAGAAAGGTAAACAAACAGATACCTCTAAGACAGGTACATGCCAACAACTTTGAAGATGTTGGTTTCTTTTTATTGAGAAGCAAACAACAAATAGGACAAAATAACAGAAAAAGTCAATGTGCATAACTATTCACCCCCCTCAAGCCACCTTTTGCGTCAATCACAGCTCCATCGGTATGGATAAGTCTCTATGAGCTTGCCACATCTTACCACTGGGATTTTTCCCATTCCTCCTTGCAAAACGGCTCCAGCTCCTTCAAGTTGGATGGTTTGCGCTTGTGAACAGCAATCTTTAAGTCTGACCACAGACTTTCTATTGGATTGAGATCTGGGCTTTGACTAGGCCATTCCAAGACATGTAAATGTTTCCCCTTAAACCACTCAAGTGTTGCTTTAGCAGTGTTTTGGGGGTCATTGTCCTGCTGGAAGGTGAACCTCCGTCGTAGCCTCAAATCATGCACAGAGTGGTACAGGTTTTGCTCAAGAATATCCCTGTATTTAGCACCATCCATCTTTCCCTCAACTCTGACCAGTTTCCCAGTCTCGGCTGGTGAAAAACATCACAGCATTATGCTGCCACTATTATGTTTCACTGTGGGGATGGTGTTCTTTGGGTGATGTGATGTGTTGAGTTTGCTCCAGACATAGCGTTTTCTTTGATGGTCTAAAAGTAAAATTTTAGTCTCATCAGACCAGAGCACCTTCCTCCATACATTTTGGGAGTCTCGCACATGCCTTTTTGCAAACTCAAAATCTACCATTTAGTTTTTTGCTGAAAGTAATGGATTTCTTCTGGCCACTCTGCCATAAAACCTGTATGGCTTATTGTCATCCTATTTACAGATACTCCAGTCTCTGCTGTGGAATTCTGCAGCTCCTCCAGGGTTACCTTTGGTCTCTGTGCTGCCTCTCTGATTAATGCCCTCCATGCCCTGTCCATGAGTTTTGGTGGGTGGCCGTCTCTTGGCAGGTTTGCTGTTGTTCCATGTTCTTTCCATTTGGTTATGATAGATTTGATGGTGCTCCTGGGGATCATTAAAGATTTGGATATTTTTTAATCACCTAACCCTGACTTGTACTTCTCAACAACATTGTCCCTTACTTGTTTGGAGAGATCCTTGGTCTTCATGGCAGTGTTTGGTTAGTGGTGCCTCTTGATTAGGTGTTTCTGCCTCTGGGGCCTTTCAAAAAAGGTGTGTATATGTAATGACAGATCATGTGACACTTAAATTGCACACAGGTGGACATCACACAAGTTAAAAAATATTTGAAGAATTCCAAAAATTCTTTGAAAGTACAGATAACATAGGCTATTTCTAGTAATTGTAAAGCTATAAGTCATATGAATATAAGGGTAGGAGAAATAGAGACACTACACAAGGAACACTTGGACATAAAAAAATCATTAGAGGAAGAAGTAAAAACTCTCAGAATAAGACAAAACCAAATTGAAGACCATTCACGGAGAAATAATTTGAGAAGTGGCATCCCAGAAACGGTGACAGCAAGCGATTTACAATCATATGTTACCTCATTTCTGTTATCAGTCACAAAACCAGAAATTCCAGGAGATGATAAAACAGAGTTCACAGAATTCCACTCCCTGTGGATTTCTTACAAAGAAACTTAGAGAGATGTACTAGTGAGATTACATTTCTTTACCTATAAAGAAGAAGTCATTAGAGCATTTTTAGATAAGAAATATTTTGAAGTACCATATGTGAAATTGTCTATTTTTTCCAGACTTCTCTAAAAATACTGAATAAAAGAACAAAAATAATTGTTTATAGGAATGACCCCAATAATTAGAGCAAATGTTTAATAGACAGTAGTCTACTGTCAGAAGAATGTTAAAACAGAGATAGATCATTTTCCCATTTAGAATTATTTTGGAGGGCGAATATTATTGGATTTAGTTAAACTATTATAATATTTTGTATTTATTACACGATTGGTAGATTAGTTAATAAGTAGAATATTATAAATTGGTATGTACACAAAAAATAATTATTAAATTGATAAAGACTAAATAATGGAGAAGTTTACACTTCATCCCCTCTTAACCCTTTTTTTTTTTTCTCCTTCACATAACACAAATAATTTAAGGTAGACAGGATATACGGTAACTATAAAAATTAAGCTTCATTATTAGGATAGAATAGTTTCAATCTGACTAATTTTGGAGAAAATAAGACAGACTGTGTCATTTTAGGCCTGTTAAAGGAAATGTTAGACATTTTTAATCTCTTTGATTTTTGTTATTTTGTGTTTTTTTATGTTTTAAATGTGGATGGAGATGGCAACTATTGATGAAAGAGGGCAAAGTTGAATAGAAAAAATAGAACATATGAGTCTTAAAATAATCTCTCAAAATGTAAAAGGACTGGAAAATAGACAGAGATCCAAGCTTGCCCAATAAAACTTTTCCGTTATGATAAACTCTAAATATAAAGTCTAGAGGAGTTTCAATTTAGTTCAATAGAAATGTAAGTTTAACAGAAGAATACAGAGAGATAGAGGGGGTAGATATATTCTCTGGATGGGATCATTAAATGGAGAGACATCACATATATAGTTGTGAGCATACGAGTTGTTGCTAACGCTTGCGAGGCGAGGGAAGCGAGGGTCGCAGTTGCTGGCAAGGAGCGCCAAAGGCGCTCCTTGCCAGCAATTCGGCACTCCTTGCCAGCAACTGCGACCCTCGCAAACTTTACGTCGTAACAAAATACAAGACACGTTATGACCCATTACGACCTTGCAAAAAACGTCCGCAACACGCGCACATCAAAAATCAAACAAATACACACAACAAATACATAAAAAGCTTACCTACAGCAAGAGGGAGCATCCAAGACCTCGAAAACTAAAGTTACACCTCAATTTAACTGAAATTAAAGCAGTTTAGACAATAAAAAATTCTCTAAGCAAGAGAAGAAATGGCCGCCGAAAAAAACAAAAAAACTAAAACGAGGCTACAGCAGTCTAAAGACGCAAAACACCACCAAACACCTACAGATTTGCCGAAAAACACCTACGAGATTAGAAAACAAGGACGCAACCCGCACAACACCAAAAACATTACAAACACAACAAATACAAACAACAAACGCATAAAAAGATTACTCACAGCAAGGGGGGGGTACCGAGGACCGAGTTTAGAGACCCGAAAATCACCTAAGCGAGACAAAAAATAGCCGCCGAACAAAATGAAAACGAGGCTAAAGGTCCCTAAACATGCAAAACACTACCATTAACACGCAAAACACCACCAAACACCTACGGATATTCCGAAAAAGCCCACCAAACAGCTACGAATATTCCAAAAAACTCGCACGACATAGAAAACTAATATCACGAAAAACTTGCACCACATAGAAAATGAACGACGCTACATCAGCCACATTATATACACCACACACCCTTAGCTCACTTACAATTTCATTGCCGTCATTTTTTGATGGGCAATATTCTAGTATACTATAATTAATTGATATTTCCCGATAATATAAGACAGAACGCATTCTTAAATAAAATGTTAAAACATATATTTAAGATTAAAATAAGCTCTTGTGGGGACCTAAATATGTGCCATGACATTGAACTTGATAGAAATTCTACTATATACAGCCTTATTAAATTGCGATTTAGCCAATTGAATGGGACTCTATATAAGCTCAGAGCATATTTTTTTTACAGAAGTTTTTAGTTAGAGAACTTCTATCCAAAAGCAAGGTTTTCACTAACTAAAAACTTCTGTAAAAAATATGCTCTGTGCTTATATAGAGTCCTTTTCTTTTGGCCAAATTACAATTTAAGGCTGTAAATCTTTACAAATTTCTCAAGCCAGAAGAAAAAGTCTGCTCAAATGGATCTTTATGACATCAAGTTTCTCCAGACTAGACTATTTTCAGTTAATTCAGGTACAATAGAGATACGGGGGGTGGGGGGGAGTATTTGATCCCCTGCTGATTTTGAACATTAGTCCACTGACAAAGAAATGATCAGTCTATCATTTTAATGGTAGGTGTATTTTAACAGTGAGAAACAAAATAACAAAACAAAAAAATCCAGAAAAACGCATGTCAGAAAAGTTATAAATTGTTTGCAGGTCAATGAGGGAAATAAGTATTTGACCCCTTTGACTTAGTAAAACCCTTGTTTGGCAATCACACAGGTCAGATGTTTCTTGTAGTTGGCCACCAGATTTGTACACATCTCAGGAGGGATTTTGTCCCACTCCTCTTTGCAGATCCTTTCCAAGTCATTAAGGTTTTGAGGCTGATGTTTGGCAACTCGAACCTTCAGCTCCCTCCACAGATTTTCTATGGGATTAAGTTCTGGAGACCGGCTAGGCCACTCCAGGACCTTAATGTGCTTCTTCTTGAGCCACTCCTTTATTGCCGTGGCTGAGTGTTTTGGGTCATTGTCATGCTGGAATACCAATCCACGACCCATTTTCAATACCCTGGCAGAGGGCACCCAATATTTTGACAGTACATGGCCCGTCCATCGTCCCTTTGATGCGGTGCAGTTGTCCTGTCCCCTTAGCAGAAAACACCCTCAAAGCATGTTTCCTAAATTTTGGTCTCATCTGACCACAACACATTCACCCAGTTCTCCTACAAATCATTCAGATGTCGATTGGCAAACTTGTGCTTTCTTGAGCAGGGGGACCTGCAGGATTTCAGTTCTTCACAGCGTAGTGTGTTACCAATTGTTTTCTTGGTGACTATGGTCCCAGCTGCCTTGAGATCATTAACAAGATCCCCCTGTGTAGTTCTGGGCTGATTCCTCACCATTCTCATGATCTTTGAAACTCCACAAGGTGAGATCTTGCATGGAGCACCAGACCGTGGGAGACTGGCAGTTATTTTGTGTTTCTTCCATTTGCTAATAATAACACCAATTGTTGTTACCTTCTCACCAAGCTGCTTGGCGATGGTCTTGTAGCCCATTCCAGCCTGTGTAGGTCTACAGTCTTGTCCCTGACATCCTTGGACAGCTCTTTGATCTTGGCCATTGTGGAGAGTTTGGAAACTGATTGATTGCTTTTGTGGACAGGTGTATTTTATACAGGTAACGAGCTGAGATTAGGAGCACTCCCTTTAAAAGAGTGCTCCTAATCTCAGCTTGTTACCTGTATGAAAGACACCTGTGAGCCAGAAATCTTGCTGATTGATAGGGGATCAAATACTTATTTCCCTCACTGACCTGCAAATCAATTTATAACTTTTTTGACATGCGTTTTTCTTGTTTGTTTTTTTCTGTCATTCTGTCTCTCACTGTTAAAATACACCTACCATTAAAATCATGCAAGTGGGTGAGGAACAAAAACTAAATAACAATTTGCTAAAGAAACCTGAAAAAAGCTGAATCAGAAATTGATTTTTTTACAAGCTCTAAATAAAGTTCAACCCGCACCTTAAAAATTATCAAGTTTCTGCCAAACATATTACAAGTACTAAATAGGTCTTGCAAGGGCTTTTTCAAACATTGTATAGCTGTAGCAGCAATTAATCATACAATATAGTACTTTAAATGTATGGGAAGACATGTAAACACATTAGAATTAATTCCAGAACAGTCTCAAACCCACAAATATCTAATTTTATATGTTTTTTTCTGTATAAAATGTATCCCTGGTGTCAAGGCGTTAATACATATCATTAAACTCACATGGACTAAAACAGATGATCTAATGCATTTTATAGAGTGCTAGATTGCTTGATTGTGAGCCTGACAAATATTACTTATTGGTACTAATTAATTTATAGCTCCGATTGCAGATTATGTGTAATCTCCATGTTATACTGACGTCATGATGACGGTCTCATTTACTATTGGCTGCTTCTAAAAAAGTAAGATACGCTTGCTTGCTTAAATATTGTCAGATCATATGACCCCCCCTCCCCCCCCAAAATTCTACTTAAAAAAGCAGGGTTTACGTGTTTAGACTCAAGGAGGTAAATTGCGAGCTTGAGTCAATAGAATACATCTAAATATTTATAGAGAAAAAAACACCTGCAGGCAAAATTATGAGTTAGAGGTATATGCTGGCTTCTAATAGAATAGGGGCCTCATTCAATTGCTACTTTTTGGAGATCCGGGCCCGCAAGTGGGGATACCAAGTTACTTAGCTGATCACTTGCTTTCTACTTGCTGGTCCTGATCTGCTTACATGCTGCACGCTACTTTCCATTGCGATTCTTCAAGTGACAAGTTACTTCCCTCAAAGCCTTTGATCTTTCATGGCAGCAAGAGTTGCGGCCAAAAAAAAACAAATCGCTATTCAATTGCTCCTATTGCCCCTCCGGTCAAGCCTTTAAATGGCCCAAAGCATACCAGAGCTTACTGGTAGCAAAGAGATTGAGTAAGGGCTAGTAAAGCGCTTACTTATACTCCCCATTGGTCCTAACCACCCCCCACACTCCTAAATTAAACCTCCATGATGCAGGGTCCCCACATTAACCCCATGATGCGAAGGTCCGATCTGGACCCCTGCAGCATTTAACATTTTCAAATTCCCCACAATGGGACCTTAAAGGGCCCACGACACACAAATGATTAACCCCATGCCGTAGGGGCACGGTAAGTACCCCTATGCCAACTAACTTTAACCCCCCCCCCCATGCTGCGGGTACCCACATTAACCTTTGAAGCGAGGACCCCCGCTGCATTAAAAAAATTAAATGTCCTGCTGCGGGACCTTAAAGGGCGACTGTAAGTTCCCCTGCAGCACCTAAAATTAACCCGCCACCAATGCTGGTGGTCCAAGCATCTGCCTCTTCTGATTGGGTGTTGTAACTGTCAATCAAAATTCAGCCAATCAGGAGACACAGATGCTTGGAGTCAATGAGAATGGGATACACTTAACAGTTACATCAGCTAATCAGAATATCATATAGGGGTGTATCCCATTTTGATTGGCTCACACCTTTGTGCCTTCTGTTTGGCTGAAATATGTTTGACAGCATTTTCAGCCAATCAGAAGGCGCCATTTCTAAATTTTAGTGGAGCATGCGCAAGTACCCTCATTTGCGGCGGGCAGCTCCTCGAGTGAAGAGCTCCATTAGTTTTTTTAATTTTTTAGACCGTCTGGGTTTTTTTGATGGGACCTGTCTGTGGAGACTTCAAGGAGGACCAGGGCAGCGCTGGATGGGCATTTTGGACATGTAAGGGCCTATTTAGAATTTATTATAATACATGTTGTATGTATTTATGTATTCATTGTACTGTTTCTTTTATTTTAGGTGTGACCGGACCTGTGTACATTTATGGAGGGCCCTGTCTGGGACGAAGCAGAGAAGACCATAATCGCTGGAGAGGCATTTGGGCAAGGTAAGTGGTCTAATTTACCCTATTCTAGTTTTTAGGAAAAGGGGTTGTTTTTGTGTGTAATTTAGGGTTTTTATTCAATGTGATTTAGGGATTTTTATTCAATGTAATGTAGTGTATTTTTTTTATGTAATTTAGTTTGTTATTTTATGTGAATTGGTTTTATTTTCAGTAATGCAGCTTTTTTATTTTTTGTAATGTAGTTTGTTATTTTCAGTAATTCTTTTTTATTTTCTGTAATGTAGTGTTTATTTTTTTGGTGTAATTAGTGTTTTTTATTTTTTGTAATTAGTGCGGTGCTCGGAGGAGTATCCAGAATGTGACACAAAATGTGATGTATGTGGATGTTCCAAAGCCCCATCCATTGAAAACACACTGACACAGTGAGAACGGTATAACAAAACTTTATTTCATACACAGAACACAATCAGAAATGGACAAGGCTGTGCATTGGGGTGCTCATGATGCGTGTGAGGGGGGTATTCCCCACAATGGTCTTGCTGCTGATGGGCCAACTCCTGTGATATCCCGGGCCCTCGGCTTCCTCCACCACCACCTGCATTGGTGATTGTGGTTCCTCCTCCTGTGGAGCCACCGCCTGGGTCTATATGCCGGGGTACTTCTACTGGGTAATGAAATGAGAGGACAATAGTATTTGAGTATTGATTCTCTAAACAATTGTTTGCTGTGTTTTTCCATATCCCTGACATCATGGTCACTTGTAATTGGCTGTGGTGCTTGTTTTATGAAGATAAACATTGAGCTGTATCATGCGCATTGTGGATCATGGCTTGGCTCATATCAATATATGTAATACTGGTGCAGTGTACCATTTGCAGTACATTAGAACACATGCTCATCTGAATCTGCTGTGCAGTGTGTGAGACTGACCAATCTGGGACCGATTTTCAGCAATGGTTGTTAACATGCATCTGAGGCATGGTCCAGGTTAGGCTAGTACATGACACGCACATGCAGTCCTTCGGAGTCTGTATCTGGATATGCTGCAGTGTGCAAACCCATACATGTACTCTCTTTTGGATGTAAAATCAATGTTGATCTACAGCTATACCTCGTTTAATGCTGGGGATAGGTTCCAAGCATTCCAAGCAGTAGGAGTGTTAAGCAATACAGCTCTGATCGGTTCAGTTTAACATGGGGAAGATAGGGATAAGGGACTCATGACAAAAAATACACAATTGCAATTGAAATTTAAACTGTTTTGTTTTATATGAACTTTGAACAAACAGCAAACATAACACTAACACAAACTGTATTGGCAACTGCTATTTAGAATCCATTTTAACTGCAGGTATTGGACAGACATTTCATTGATAACAATTATGATAATAATATGTTTGCTTCCTGGATGTACATGGATATTGCTGCCCCATATATCTGTAGTGATAACCAGAGATCTTGCAGTGCTATGTTAGTTATGTATGTATGCAGGGTTCGTGTGTGCATATGATGGTGTGATGGTGTATATTATACTCACATTGCAGGGTTTCCTGAAAGCTAGTGTCCAGCTGTCCTGAAAAGCCCACTACTGCTGCTGGCTCCATCCGCTCCTATCAACAGTATGTGATGTTGGCTGGTGGGCCACCACCGGTTGCACTTGCTGCTCTGGCTTCAGCTGCCATCATCTTCTTCACCTTCCTCCAGCAGTCATCATATCTACACCTGTACCTTCCCTCCTTGACCTGCCTCCTCCTCTCCCTCTCTCCATACCTCTACCTCTCCTCCTCTCCTCACTCTCCTCCTCTCCTAATTCTCCCCCTCTACTCCTCCAGTGTTTCCCTCTCTCTCCTCTCTCTCCTCTTCCTCCAGTGTTTCTCTCTCTATATCTCTTTGTCTCTCTCTCTCTCTCTCTCTCTTTATCTCTCTCTCTATTTCTCACTTGCTCTCTCTATCTCTTAGTCGCTCTCACTCGTTCTCTCTATCTCTCAGTCACTCTCACTCGCTGTTTCTAGCACTCTCTGTCTCTCTCTCTAGCACTCTCTGTCTCTTTCTCAGTGCATCTCTCTCTAAGGGTATCTCTCTCAATCTCTCAGTCTATCTCTCTCTCAGTCTCTGTCTTTGTCTCTCTTTGTCTCTCTCTATCTATATCGCTCTCAAAAAACCACCAATGCCTAGATCTGTGTGTTGACTTTCTCAGCATTTTTCACGTCCGTTTAAACCCGTTTCCGCAGCGTATTTTGGCGTTCTCTACTCCTCCAGTGTTTCCCTCTCTCTCCTCACTCTCCTCTTCCTCCAGTGTTTCTCTATATCTCTCTGTCTCTATCTCTCTCTCTCTCTCTTTCTCTCTATTTCTCACTTGCTCTCTCTCTATCTCTCAGTCGCTGTCTCTAGCACTCTGTGTCTTTCTCCCTAGCACTCTCTGTCTCTCAGTGTATGTCTCTCTCAGCGTATCTCTTTCTATCTCTCAGTCTATCTCTCTCTCAGACTCTGTCTTTGTCTCTCTCTCTCTTTGTCTCTCTCTCTCACTATCTAGATCTCTCTCAAAAACCCACCAATGCCTAGACCTGTGTGTTGACTTTCTCAGCTACAGCACAGTCAAGGACTTACGTTTTTCACGGCCATTTAAACCCGTTTCCGCAGCGTATTTTGGCGTTCTCTACTCCTCCGGTGTTTCCCTCTCTCTCCTCACTCTCCTCTTCCTCCAGTGTTTCTCTCTCTCTATCTCTCTGTCTCTATCTCTCTCTCTATTTCTCACTTGCTCTCTCTATCTCTCAGTCGCTCTCACTCGCTCTCTCTCTCTCTCTCTCTCTCTCTATTTCTCACTTGCTCTCTCTATCTCTCAGTCACTCTCACTCGCTCTCTCTATCTCTATCTCTCAGTCGCTGTCTCTAGCACTCTCTGTCTCTTTCTCAACACACTGACACAGTGAGAACGGTATAACAAAACTTTATTTCATACACAGACCACAATCAGAAATGGACAAGGCTGTGCATTGTGCTCATGATGCGTGTGAGGGGGGTATTCCCCACAATGGTCTTGCTGCTGATGGGCCAACTCCTGTGACTTCCCGGGCCCTCGGCTTCCTCCACCACCACCTGCATTGGTGATTGTGGTTCCTCCTCCTGTGGAGCCACCGCCTGGGTCTATGCACCGGGGTACTTCTCCTGGGTACTGAAATGAGAGGACAATAGTATTTGAGTATTGATTCTCTAAACAATTGTTTGCTGTGTTTTCCATATCCCTGACATCATGGTCACTTGTAATTGGCTGTGGTGCTTGTTTTATGAAGATAAACATTGAGCTGTATCATGAGCATTGTGGATCATGGCTTGGCTCATATCAATATATGTAATACTGGTGCAGTGTACCATTTGCAGTACATTAGAACACATGCTCATCTGAATCTGCTGTGCAGTGTGTGAGACTGACCAATCTGGGACCGATTTTCAGCAATGGTTGTTAACATGCTTCTGAGGCATGGTCCAGGTTAGACTAGTACATGACACGCACATGCAGTCCTTCAGAGTCTGTATCTGGATATGCTGCAGTGTGCAAACCCATACATGTACTCTCTTTTGGATGTAAAATCAATGTTGATCTGCAGCTATACCTCATTTAACGCTGGGGATAGGTTCCAAGCATTCCAAGCAGTAGGAGTGTTAAGCAATACAGCTCTAATCAGTTCAGTTTAACATGGGGAAGATAGGGATAAGGGACTCATGACAAAAAATACACAATTGCAATTGAAATTGAAACTGTTTTGTTTTATATGAACTTTGAACAAACAGCAAACATAACACTAACACAAACTGTATTGGCAACTGCTATTTAGAATCCATTTTTAACTGCAGGTATTGGACAGACATTTCATTGATAACAATTATGATAATAATATGTTTGCTTCCTGGATGTACATGGATATTGCTGCCCCATATATCTGTAGTGATAACCAGAGATCTTGCAGTGCTATGTCAGTAATGTATGTATGCGGGGTTCATGTGTGTGCATATGATGGTGTGATGGTGTATATTATACTCACATTGCAGGGTTTCCTGAAAGCTAGTGTCCAGCTGTCCTGAAAAGCCCACTACTGCTGCTGGCTCCATCCGCTCCTATCAACAGTATGTGATGTTGGCTGGTGGGCCACCACCGGTTGCACTTGCTGCTCTGGCCTCAGCTGCCATCATCTTCTTCAACTTCCTCCAGCAGTCATCCTATCTACACCTGTACCTTCCCTCCTTGACCTGCCTCCTCCTCTCCCTCTCTCCATACCTCTACCTCTCCTCCTCTCCTCACTCTCCTCCTCTCCTAATTCTCCCCCTCTACTCCTCCAGTGTTTCCCTCTCTCTCCTCTCTCTCCTCTTCCTCCAGTGTTTCTCTCTCTATATCTCTTTGTCTCTCTCTCTCTCTCTCTTTATCTCTCTCTCTATTTCTCACTTGCTCTCTCTATCTCTTAGTCGCTCTCACTCGTTCTCTCTATCTCTCAGTCACTCTCACTCGCTGTTTCTAGCACTCTCTGTCTCTCTCTCTAGCACTCTCTGTCTCTTTCTCAGTGCATCTCTCTCTAAGGGTATCTCTCTCAATCTCTCAGTCTATCTCTCTCTCAGTCTCTGTCTTTGTCTCTCTTTGTCTCTCTCTATCTATATCGCTCTCAAAAACCCACCAATGCCTAGATCTGTGTGTTGACTTTCTCAGCATTTTTCACGTCCGTTTAAACCCGTTTCCGCAGCGTATTTTGGCGTTCTCTACTCCTCCAGTGTTTCCCTCTCTCTCCTCACTCTCCTCTTCCTCCAGTGTTTCTCTATATCTCTCTGTCTCTATCTCTCTCTCTCTCTCTTTCTCTCTATTTCTCACTTGCTCTCTCTCTATCTCTCAGTCGCTGTCTCTAGCACTCTGTGTCTTTCTCCCTAGCACTCTCTGTCTCTCAGTGTATGTCTCTCTCAGCGTATCTCTTTCTATCTCTCAGTCTATCTCTCTCTCAGACTCTGTCTTTGTCTCTCTCTCTCTTTGTCTCTCTCTCTCACTATCTAGATCTCTCTCAAAAACCCACCAATGCCTAGACCTGTGTGTTGACTTTCTCAGCTACAGCACAGTCAAGGACTTACGTTTTTCACGGCCATTTAAACCCGTTTCCGCAGCGTATTTTGGTGTTCTCTACTCCTCCGGTGTTTCCCTCTCTCTCCTCACTCTCCTCTTCCTCCAGTGTTTCTCTCTCTCTATCTCTCTGTCTCTATCTCTCTCTCTATTTCTCACTTACTCTCTCTATCTCTCAGTCGCTCTCACTCGCTCTCTCTCTCTCTCTCTCTATTTCTCACTTGCTCTCTCTATCTCTCAGTCACTCTCACTCGCTCTCTCTATCTCTCAGTCGCTGTCTCTAGCACTCTCTGTCTCTTTCTCAACACACTGACACAGTGAGAACGGTATAACAAAACTTTATTTCATACACAGACCACAATCAGAAATGGACAAGGCTGTGCATTGTGCTCATGATGCGTGTGAGGGGGGTATTCCCCACAATGGTCTTGCTGCTGATGGGCCAACTCCTGTGACTTCCCGGGCCCTCGGCTTCCTCCACCACCACCTGCATTGGTGATTGTGGTTCCTCCTCCTGTGGAGCCACCGCCTGGGTCTATGCACCGGGGTACTTCTCCTGGGTACTGAAATGAGAGGACAATAGTATTTGAGTATTGATTCTCTAAACAATTGTTTGCTGTGTTTTCCATATCCCTGACATCATGGTCACTTGTAATTGGCTGTGGTGCTTGTTTTATGAAGATAAACATTGAGCTGTATCATGAGCATTGTGGATCATGGCTTGGCTCATATCAATATATGTAATACTGGTGCAGTGTACCATTTGCAGTACATTAGAACACATGCTCATCTGAATCTGCTGTGCAGTGTGTGAGACTGACCAATCTGGGACCGATTTTCAGCAATGGTTGTTAACATGCTTCTGAGGCATGGTCCAGGTTAGACTAGTACATGACACGCACATGCAGTCCTTCAGAGTCTGTATCTGGATATGCTGCAGTGTGCAAACCCATACATGTACTCTCTTTTGGATGTAAAATCAATGTTGATCTGCAGCTATACCTCATTTAACGCTGGGGATAGGTTCCAAGCATTCCAAGCAGTAGGAGTGTTAAGCAATACAGCTCTAATCAGTTCAGTTTAACATGGGGAAGATAGGGATAAGGGACTCATGACAAAAAATACACAATTGCAATTGAAATTGAAACTGTTTTGTTTTATATGAACTTTGAACAAACAGCAAACATAACACTAACACAAACTGTATTGGCAACTGCTATTTAGAATCCATTTTTAACTGCAGGTATTGGACAGACATTTCATTGATAACAATTATGATAATAATATGTTTGCTTCCTGGATGTACATGGATATTGCTGCCCCATATATCTGTAGTGATAACCAGAGATCTTGCAGTGCTATGTCAGTAATGTATGTATGCGGGGTTCATGTGTGTGCATATGATGGTGTGATGGTGTATATTATACTCACATTGCAGGGTTTCCTGAAAGCTAGTGTCCAGCTGTCCTGAAAAGCCCACTACTGCTGCTGACTCCATCCGCTCCTATCAACAGTATGTGATGTTGGCTGGTGGGCCACCACCGGTTGCACTTGCTGCTCTGGCCTCAGCTGCCATCATCTTCTTCACCTTCCTCCAGCAGTCATCATATCAGTGTTTCACAGACTTCACAACACTGTTTGCAACCCCAATTGATGCAACAGCTGCAGCAACCTCATTCCAGGCACATGTCTTCTCACTAGCCCTCACATCCCTCCCACCATGTATGATGCTATTTCGGGCAAGGATTTCCCTGAAGAGGATTTCTGTCTCCTCTGGGCTATAATTGTGGGCCCTCAGCTTTGGCACAACCTCTTGCCCTCCCAATTGTGCCTGGGGTTCCAGACCTCCCTGTTCTCTCCCAGGGGCCTGCCCCTCATCCCCACTACCTCCCCCATGGGATCATGCCCCTGACCCTCTGCTCCTACACCTTGTGTGCCTACTTCTAGGGGCACGTCCCTCTCCCCCTCATGCTCTTCTACACCTCTACCTTTTTCTCCTTGACCTGCTTCCTCCTCTCCCTCTCTCCATACCTCTATCTCTCCTCCTCTCCTCACTCTCCTCCTCTCCTAATTCTCCCCCTCTACTCCTCCAGTGTTTACCTCTCTCTCCTCTCTCTCCTCTTCCTCCAGTGTTTCTCTCTCTATATCTCTCTGTCTCTCACTCTCTCTCTCTTTATCTCTCTCTCTTTTTCTCACTTGCTCTCTCTATCTCTTAGTCGCTCTCACTCGTTCTCTCTATCTCTATCTCTCAGTCGCTCTCACTCGCTGTTTCTAGCACTCTCTGTCTCTCTCTCTAGCACTCTCTGTCTCTTTCTCAGTGCATCTCTCTCTAAGGGTATCTCTCTCAATCTCTCAGTCTATCTCTCTCTCAGTCTCTGTCTTTGTCTCTCTTTGTCTCTCTCTATCTATATCGCTCTCAAAAACCCACCAATGCCTAGATCTGTGTGTTGACTTTCTCAGCATTTTTCACGTCCGTTTAAACCCGTTTCCGCAGCGTATTTTGGCGTTCTCTACTCCTCCAGTGTTTCCCTCTCTCTCCTCACTCTCCTCTTCCTCCAGTGTTTCTCTATATCTCTCTGTCTCTATCTCTCTCTCTCTCTCTTTCTCTCTATTTCTCACTTGCTCTCTCTCTATCTCTCAGTCGCTGTCTCTAGCACTCTGTGTCTTTCTCCCTAGCACTCTCTGTCTCTCAGTGTATGTCTCTCTCAGCGTATCTCTTTCTATCTCTCAGTCTATCTCTCTCTCAGACTCTGTCTTTGTCTCTCTCTCTCTTTGTCTCTCTCTCTCACTATCTAGATCTCTCTCAAAAACCCACCAATGCCTAGACCTGTGTGTTGACTTTCTCAGCTACAGCACAGTCAAGGACTTACGTTTTTCACGGCCATTTAAACCCGTTTCCGCAGCGTATTTTGGCGTTCTCTACTCCTCCGGTGTTTCCCTCTCTCTCCTCACTCTCCTCTTCCTCCAGTGTTTCTCTCTCTCTATCTATATCTCTCTGTCTCTCTCTCTCTCTCTCTCTCTTTCTCTCTATTTCTCACTTGCTCTCTCTCTATCTCTCAGTCGCTGTCTCTAGCACTCTGTGTCTTTCTCCCTAGCACTCTCTGTCTCTCAGTGTATGTCTCTCTCAGCGTATCTCTTTCTATCTCTCAGTCTATCTCTCTCTCAGACTCTGTCTTTCTCTCTCTGACTCTCTGTCTCTCTCTCTCACTATCTAGATCTCTCTCAAAAACCCACCAATGCCTAGACCTGTGTGTTGACTTTCTCAGCTACAGCACAGTCAAGGACTTACGTTTTTCACGGCCATTTAAACCCGTTTCCGCAGCGTTTTTTGGCGTTCTCTACTCCTCCGGTGTTTCCCTCTCTCTCCTCACTCTCCTCTTCCTCCAGTGTTTCTCTCTCTCTATCTCTATCTCTCTGTCTCTATCTCTCTCTCTATTTCTCACTTGCTCTCTCTATCTCTCAGTCGCTCTCACTCGCTCTTTCTAGCTCTCTCTCTCTATTTCTCACTTGCTCTATCTCTCAGTCACTCTTACTCGCTCTCTCTATCTCTATCTCTCAGTCGCTGTCTCTAGCACTCTCTGTCTCTCTCTCTAGCACTCTCTGTCTCTTTCTCAGTATATCTCTCTCTTAGCGTATCTCTCTCTATCTCTCAGTTTATCTGTCTTTGTCTCTCTCTCTGTCTCTCTCTCACTATCTATATCTCTCTCAAAAACGCCCAATGCCTGCACCTGTGTGTTGACTTTCTCAGCTACAGCACAGTCAAGGACTTATGTTTTTTGCAGCCGTTTAAACCCGTTTCCGCAGCGTATATTGGCGTTCTCCGGTTCCTATTGGTTAATTGACCTGTGCCGCAAATGACGGCCTTGCTTGATTTTGGGACGCTTCATCGGATCAGATACTCGGAAGCATTAGATGTGAAACCAGGGTTTACGGTCTCAATTGAATAGCACCAGAATTGTAGACTGCAACAGGCCCTATATACCGCAAGATGTGGCCTTCGATTTGAATGACGCTCTTTGTCGATAAAGCTTTTTGAAATTTTCAAAAATAATTTATATCACTTAGGAAACAAAATAGGCAAATTTTTGGGCAAATAAAATAAGGAAAAAATTACACCAAAGCAGAATTGAAAAACTAAAAAATATTGATGGAACAATTTACAACGAACCAGATGAAATAGGTAAGATTTTTTTTACAATTACTATAAAGATCTTTATAATCTTGAAGAAAAGGACATATTTCTCAAACCTACTAGGTATGAACTACAAACTTTTTTAAATTCTATAAACCTTCCTAAAATTCCTGAAGAACAGTTGGAAAATCTTAATAGAGGTATTACTTATAAAGAAATTGAAATTTATATTTATCTATAAAGAATCTCAAAGAATTCTAAGGTGTTAACCAATCGTTTGATCCCTTTAATTCCGTAGTTGATTAATCCATAGCAGACAGGATTTGTTAAGTCCCGACAAGGAGGGGATAATATAAGAACATTGATAGATATTCTCTCCATAGGGAGGAGTGATGGGGGCCCCAGTTTGGCTCTGTCGATAGATGCAGAGAAAGCCTTCGACAGAGTCAGCTGGGACTTCCTTAAGATTGCCTTGGAATGTTATGGACTAGAGGAATTTGCTTCTAAAGCAATTATGGCTCTTTATATTAACCCTACAGCTAAGATTAGTGGGCCTAATTATGAAACATCTTTTTTCCCCATAAAAAAATGGAACTAGGCAGGGCTGTCTCTTGTCTCCCATATTATTTAATCTTTATGTGGAGCCTCTTCTATTGAAAATAAGAGAAGCAAAGGATATTGAGGGAGTAAAAGTCGGTCTTAAAGAGTATAAAATTGCAATATATGCAGATGATCTGATAGTTATTTTGAAGAACCCTATCCAATCTTTGGGACCTCTTGATATCATCTTTAAAGAATTTGGAAGACTCTCTTATTATAAGGTCAACCATGAGAAATCAGATATTATATGGAGGGATCTCTCCTTTGAAGAAATTACAAGTTGAAAAAGCTCATTTAATTTTAAATGGAACTCTAATAAAATAAGTCATCTGGGTATAGACCTATCATTCAAGGTTAATAAGATTTTGAAATCTAATCTAGAAAAGATATGGAAACAGATTCAGAAAATCCTCTTAGAGTGGAAAGATGTAAAATTTGCATGGTCAGCTAGAATCGCAATTAGTAAGATGATATTGATCCCTAAAATCACTTATATCCTTAGAACAATTCCGGAAGTTCCGCCAAAATATTGGATTGTTAAACTGCAAAGAGGTATAGATGCATTTATTTTGGGTGGTAAAAGAACTAGAATCCCTCTTTCAATTACCAAAAGACCCATGCTTAAGGGTGGATTGGCATCACCCTCTATAAGAGATTTATATAATGCTATTGCCCTCTCTCAAATTATGATATGGAGTACTCCTGCCATTAATCCAGGTTGGAAGTCCTTAGAATACGATATATTAAAAATAGACACTCCTAATACATTGCTGTGGATTGATGGGTTAAATGATGTCAAGAGTGAACGGCTACCCAGAGGAGTAAGAACATTGTTAAAATTCTGGGTGACAAATAGAGATAAATTGAACCTTTCGAGATATCCTTCGTTAGGTGCCCCTATAGAGTGTCTCTTATCACCGTTCAATGTTGACTTAATAGGTGGATGGAAATTGCAGGGAATATCCCTTATAGATGATCTCTACGCATCTGGTGTCCAACTATTATGGTCTAACTTGAAACAAAAATATAAACTTAAGAACAACCAATGGTTGGCATTTAGATCCTTACAATCCTTGGTGAAAGCAAAGGGATATGGTAAAAAGATTAGCTATTCGATTACTGACTTTGAAAGTATGCTATATCAGAAGGCGTTACCGCATAGAATTTCAAGATGTCATAAGATTCTAACGCCACAGGATAAAGTAAATCCAACGAAAGGTATGTTAGAGTGGCAGAAAGATCTACATATATTAATGGACGGAGATAAATGGGAGGAGGCTCTAAAAATCGTAAAAATCTCTTCCTGCTCTAGTAACTATATTGAATTATATTTCAAGTTGATCAATAGATGGTATTGGACACCAGATGCGATTAATAAATTTGCACAGAACAAAGGGAATACATGTTGGAAGGGCTGTGGTATAAACAGTGATTCACTCCATGCTTGGTGGAACTGTACAAAAATAAAGCCTTTTTGGAGAGCTTGTACATATCTGATTGAGGATATATGTGAGGTAGAGGTTCCTTTTGTTCCAGAGCTGCTCCTATTACATATAAACATAAGGGAGACTTTTCCAAAAGTCTACCTCCTGGTCTCTCATATTCTTTTGGTTATTAAAATGTATATTGTGAAATATTGGAAATCAGAGTCCTCCCCATCTCTTCAAGAAATTATAAATTGTGTTATAAGAAATAGAAAGTTTGAAGTCCAAGGAGAGAGCTTAGTCAAGCGAACTGGAAGAAAAGGACTAGACAGATGGTCTGTTTGGGATAGTTATTGTAATAGAAAGGTTAATATATGAGAAATTATGTTTGATAATTGGTTACCATTGGTGTTACATGCTTTTGCTGTTAAATCAGATTTTCTCTTTCCCTTTGCTTTTCTCCGTCTCTCTTTCTCCCTTCCTTTTCTTTTCTCTTCTCTGCTCCTATTGGAGTGGGGGGAGGGAGGGGAGGGGGAGGGAGGGGGGAGGGGAAGGGAGGGGGGAGGGGAAGGGAAGAGGAAAGAGATTTTGTTTTACTGTTTTCTATTTTCCTTCTTCACCCGAGTCTCCCCAGAAGCACATGATTTCTGTGCTAAACTATTAATTATATTAACTATATTGAGAGTAGTGCCGGTTCCTTTGTATGCTTGGTGGAGGTATCAAGTTAAGTGAACTTGCTACTAGGGAACTGCCTTCCCATCAGGAGTACAATATAGTACATAAAAATTGGTATTCGAAGAGATGGGAGGGAGGAGATTTTAACAGTGTATTTATACATATGCAATTGCTAAACTGTTGAATTACTGATACCTCTGGAATGTATGATTGTTTTGTTTTGTTATGTTTTTGATGTTTGTTAAAGAAAAACGAGAAAAAATAAAGTAAAAAAAAAAAAAAATATATAAAGAATCTCAAGGTCGATAATGCTCCAGGATCTGACGAATTTCCTAATCAGTACTACCAACTATTTGCACCTTTTTTGATAAAGCATTTAAAAAATGCTTTAGACTCAATTAAAGGAAAATGATCCACAACTTCTGAAATGTTGGAAGCTTAAATAATCACAATACCTAAAATAGGAAAAGATTTGTCTAATTGTAAGAACTATTGATATAGTTCATTGTGTAAAACTAACATTAAACTCTACTCTAAAATGCTAGCTTCCAGGCTGAATCTGTTGATGTCTGACTTTATCAATTTAGATCAAATAGGGTTTATTAAGAATAGACAAACTTTGAACAAGGATGACGACAGCTGAGGGCGGTACCGGAAATGGACAGTCCACAGGCGCGAAAATGAGCCTGTGGTAGAAGAGCCAGGAGAGTCAGGAAGTCATGCACAGAAGCGCTGTAAGGATACCAGTCCACCCGACATGCCAAACGGCTTATGCTGGCCGCGCCTGAACCACACATGGAAGCGTACTGTCTGTAAAGCTGAAGCACATACATAAGAAAAGTCTGCCGATCATATGGGGGACGGAGCCTAAGGGTGAGTGTGGCTGACACAAGCCAGGGGAGACAGAAAGAGGCAAATAGAGATGACTCTACACCAAGAGGGATCTGACTGAAACACCAAAACGCTACTGGCAGGACCAGGCTGTGAAAGAAGCTGAGAAGGTATGTCAGTATAATTACAACGGGACATACAGACTGGGGAAAACATTAAGCCACAGCGTTATTATAAATACAGACCCTTTATAAACTGCAAAAAATCAAGATGTATAAGATATTTTATGGGATGAAGGAAAGAGATATATGATACAGTAATAAGAAATATATCTCCCATAAAAAGTAACAGAAGCATATAATCTGATGCTATTAATAGAAATGCAGCGTTTTGTCACTCTCTGCCATGCAAAGTAATTCCCCTGTCTGAAAGATGGGATAAAAGCTAATTCTCTTACAAACAGAGACGGAGGACATAGTCTGGACACCATCATTAGAAGAGCAGCCACACTCCCAGATCTTTTTTGCTATGAAAAGATATCAGTTATAATTTCCCTGTAAAGACAGAGGCTAAAAGCTGGAAAAAATACAAAGAACATAAAATTATTCTTTCTTATGTGATTGGAAAGAACTTTATAAGGGGAAGTATACTGGAGTACAAATATACAGCAACAAAATACAATACGCCACATATATACATAAATTGAGAAAGGAAGACTTATAAAGTTATAAAGAAGAACACTTGTCTCTAACTACCCCAGAACGAGATATGGGTCATAGAGCCCAAGAATATCAGACAGTTATATATATATGATTAAATAGAACACCTAGGGGGGAGGAAGATTGATATAACAATATGAGAAAACGAATATTAATCTTTTAAAAATCATTTGAGAGTTAAATTACAAGGGGATGAAGAGCAGGTATACAGGCCAAGCGATATATCTATGTGAAAAGGACTAATTTAAAGAACACTGACCATAGATCATTGTTTGGAACAATCTGAAATAAGTGGCCAAGGGAAGCAACTCCCTGACCTAAGAAGGGATACAAAGCCCAGGAAGTACACCAAGGTACTAGACCATTGATAAATCAAGATAATAGACATAAGGTATAGAAAAAGGAAGAACAAAATGGCGAATAGAAAAAATACAGCATCTTCTAAGCCTAAAAGTAAGGGGGGAAAAAATCAAACCCCTGACTTGCAATTTTTCTCCCCAAAAAACAAATGAACTCCCCTAGAAACACCTCAAGCAGAATCTTCAATACTGGAACAAAATATAAATAAATCTTCTGGACTATCCTCACAGTCATCAATAGAAGGGGGTGAAGAATCCCATGAAGAACTCCTGACATATACCAAAATGAAGGACTTGTTAAATGATTTCCAAATAAAAATTACATCAGAGCTAACAAAACAGATGGCGGATAATACAAAAATAATTCAAGAAAACTCCACAAGAATAAATGAAAATGAGTTGAAATGTGATAAGTTAATATCCGACAATATTATTCTCTTAAATTCCATACAAAACCTGGAAAATAGAATAGAAGATCTTACCAATAAAATCATTTATATGGAGAATAGATCAAAGAAGAAGAATTTGAGAATAAGAGGAATTGAAGAAAAAATACCAGATAAAGAGCTGAAGAAATTCGTAGAGGAAATGTTAAGCAAACTAATCCCCCAATTTCCCAAGGAAGACTCAAAAATTCAAATGGTATATAGAATTCCTCTACCTAAGGGCTCGAACAAAGCATTACCAAGGGACGTTATTGTCAAAATCCATTTTTACCATTTAAAGACGCCATATTACAAGCTATCTATCAAAAAAAAACTTTAAATTTTCCCTATGAAAAATTAAAATTCTTCCAAGATTTGTCATCACAGACATTAATAAAAAGGAAAGAATACTCATCTATAACATCTAGTCTGAGAAGAGAAGGAATTATATACAGATGGAAATTTCCTCACGGCATCGCAATATTAAAAGATGCAAGTTGGTATAAAGTGGATTCATTAAAAGAAGGACAATCCCTATTACATAAGTGGAATATAGAAATGGACTTGCCAATAAACAAAGAAACAATTCCAAAACTGTCACCTAAAAAAGCTGAATGGACTCTTAAGAACTGATTCCAACTTCTATTGGTTGTTAAAGACACAAATTATATGCATTTTTTTTTCTCACGCATCTCAATATTGAAAGATGCAAGTTGGTATAGAGTGGATTTATTGAATAATAACAAATAATGAAGTGCACTGGTAGAACAAAGGAACCACAAAATATTTCCAGATTTGAGAGGAATATGAGTTTCTAATCACTAGAAAGATCACAATTAGAAGGCATATAAATTTTAAGAAATATAGTCTTAGTTTTGAATCACATATTAAAAAAACCACAACAGCAAATAATTTTTAGGGTAAGAAGGATTTATAATAATAGCACAACAGCCCTTTATAGATAGGTGGGGGAAAAGAGAGAAAAGAAAAGAAGGAGGATATAAGATCAACGACACAATCTATATGTAAATTTCTTCACAGTATCCCAATAATGAAAGTTGCAAGTTGATATAGAGTGGATTTATAGAAAAATAATAAATAATGAAGTGCACTGGTAGAATAATGGAATTACAATATACGTCTGGATCTGAGAGGAATATGAGTCTCTAAACACTAGTAAAGTCACAAATAGAAATTATATACAATTTAAGAAAATATGGTACTAGCTTTGAATCACATATCGTATAATCACAATAGGAAATACACTTTTTAGGGGAAGAAAGATTTATAACAATAGCACAATTGCACTTTATAGATATGAGGGGGAAAAAAAGAGAGAAAAGAAAAGAAGGAGGATATAAGACCCACAAAGGTCATTGTGTATATAGAATGAATTTTTTAACAATAATATTTGGAATTTAGCTATTAAATATTGATTTTTTTTTTTTTTTTTTTATAAAATAATCATGTTATGTTTACAAAGCTTAATGGCAAGATTAAGAAAAAAGTCAGCGAAACAAGGAAATAATCTAAATAGAAATATATAGAAGAATGATTAAGATGATGGAATGACAAAACTATCTCTCTTCCACTGAGTTTAAGTTTAGTAATATGAAGATTGTTATGATTCTATTGTTTTTATGTTTATAAGACAATTTATATTTTGATATTGGTGGAGAATATAATTGCGGTGTATGAAAATTATGTATTGGTATAGCATGACTTCATGACCAATTTCTGACATTTTATCTCCTAACATTTCCTAATATTGGCATAAATGCCCTAAAACCAAGATGGACATAAAGTCAAGTCCAATTCAGAGTTTGTTTGTTAGTTGTATGAATCAGAGTATGTTTGGATCTCCCAAAAACAATAGTAGGTTGAAAAGAAAATGGTAAAAGGATATGAAAAAAGAATACATAGGGAGAAAACCCCAATGTTTAAAAATATTATCTATAACAAAGGAAAAACTAGATATAGAACAAAAAAAAAATCAAGAGAAGCAGAAAGAAGAAATATTGAAGCCTAAATGATCAAGATATTATCCCATAATGTAAATGGATTAAATTCCCCTTCCAAAAGGAATACGGCCTTTAAAGAATATAGAAAAATGAAAGCAGATATACTGCTTTTACAGGAAACACATTGGAATAAAGAGGTATTGGAATATATGGGAAATAAAAAATACAATTTTAGAGCAGATTCTACATTTAATAAAAAATCTAGAGGTGTATCCATACTATTTAGCCATGAGCTAAAAATAATAGAGGAGACCAGAAATATATACTCCTTAGGGAGATAAGGGGTAAGGAACAATTATAATTACGAAACTAAATAATGAAATAAATAAGGTTTTGCAAAGCCAGGCAGACTCTATGTTGTGGAGATTCCAACAGACCCACTTCCTATTGGCGAAAAAAACAAGTAAATACTTAGCGCAAAAACTTAAGAAGCAAACCAATCAAAGAAAGATATTAAGTCTTAAGGGACCAGATAATAAAATCTATACTCACCCAGATAAAATAGGAGAAATCATTACAGAATTTTATAAATCACTATATAATATAGAAAACAAGTCAAACTCAAATAGAGATGAAATAAATACATTTTTGGATAAAACAATTCTTCCTACCATTGATACTGAGGACTGCAATTATCTACATAAAGATATAACCCTTGAGGAAATAGATGAAGTAATAAAAAAGGCTAAAGGCTAACAAAGCCCCAGGACCTGATGGGTTCGACCATTTATTTTATAAGTTCCTTGGGAAGGAAATTAGAACAGGTCTTTTAGATATGTTTAATGAAATTAAAAACTCAGGGAAAATAGAAGAGGAAATGGTTGAGGCAAAAATCATAAACATTATAAAACCAGGGAAAAACCCAGAAGAAATTACAAGCTACAGACCAATTTCTCTTATAAATATAGATTTAAAAATATATGCAAAAATAATAGCCAATAGGCTTAATAAAATATTGCCTAAACTAATACATATGGACCAATCTGGTTTTGTCCAAGGACGACAGGCATCAGATAAAACTAGAAGGTTAGTAGACCTGATTTTTTAAGCGAAAAAAACAGGAGTTCCCACCCTGATCCTGTTTCTAGATGCAGAAAAAGCATTTGACAGGGTCAGCTGGGAATTCCTAGAAGCAGTGTTACAAAAGGTCGGACTGACCAACTTTGTATCTAAAACAATTAAAGCCCTATATGTAAAATCATCGGCATATATAACAGGCCCAAATTTTCAATCAGAGAAATTTAGAATTTCTAATGGGACTCGCCAAGGATGTCCTCCATTATTATTTCTACTCTTTTTAGAACCAGTGGCTTCAAGAATTAGATGCCACAATAAAATCAGAGGCATAAAAATAGGATTAATAGAATATAAAGTTATGTTATTCGCCGATGATATTATAATTACTATAACAGACCCAGTCGAATCATGCAATAATCTGATGGAACTACTGACTGAATTTGGGAAAGTGTCATATTTCAAAATAAATCAATTAAAGTCTGATATAATCCATAATGGTTTACATTTGGACAATATAAATAAATTAAAGAATAGTTACACCTTTAACTGGCATCAAAGAAGTATAGTACATCTAGGTATAAGATTTAAGTTTCATAATGATAAAATAATAGAAGACAATATACCAGATCTAATAAAAGAAATCAGACTATTACTCTATGAATGGCGAAATATAAGACTTTCATGGTCAGGCCGAATATCTACCGTTAAAATGAGTATAATCCCTAAATTAACATACTTATTTAGATGTATTCTGGAAATAGTACCAGTTTATATTATTAAAAACATTCAAACAACAATAGACAGCTTCATTTACTTAAATAAAAAAGTAAGAGTAAAAAAGGTAATAGCAAATAAAAACTTTGAACTTGGCGGAATTGGAACCCCAGACATTAAAGATGTTTGTGAAAATATCACTATATCCCACATAATCAATATGAATATCAAAAATAGGAATACATGCTGGATGAACATAGAAGAAGATCTTGTGGGCTCTTCTTCAATTAGATCATTATTAGAAAAATATAAAGATGGAAAAGATAAATGGGGTAATCTACCAAAAGGAATAAGATCATTGACAAAATTCTGGGGTAAAAACAAAGATAAATTAGGACTATTCCATTTTCCATCCTTATCAGCTCCAATTGACATCTTGGAGAACGGATGCAATAATAAAGTTATAGAACATCTAAAGAAAGCCGGACTTAAAAATGTTATAGATCTATATGGCCAAGGCTCCCTATTAAAATACATAGAATTTCTGAGGAAATATTCTATGGAGAAGATATCTTGGTTAAATTATAAAGGTATGGCAGAAGTACTAAAAAGCAAGGGTTATCCTCTGATAAATGTAGACAAACCGTATGAACTAGAGATACTTCTAAGTAAGGGTCATGTGACCCATCTCATCTCAAAGATCAATCAAATAAGGAAAAAAGGTCTGAATTATATAAAATCTGAGAAGGTAAAGGAATGGGAAAATGAATTTAAGCTAAATTGTGAAGACCACGATTGGATAAGAGCCTTAAGATTAATTAAAAAATCTTCGATACATAGTTCCCTTAAAGAAATATATTTTAAGCTAACTTAAAAGTGGTATCTAGTTCCGGCCACAATTAATAAATTTCATCATATGTCCTCCCCACTATGTTGGAAAGACTGTGGCCAAATTGGCACATCAGCCCATATGTGGTGGGAATGTATAAAAATCCAACATTTCTGGAAAGAATGTTGTAGTCACTTAACAACAATGCTAAAAATTGACTGCCCGTGCTCCCCAGAAGTAATTCTACTTCATCTACAGATAGATGAAACTTTTCCCAAGCTTAACCTATTGATATCACATATTCTATTAACTATTAAACATTTATTAGTGAAATACTGGAAAAAGCCCACAATTCCATCTTGGAGTGAAGTCTTGAATAAAATTAACTACAACAAAGAATTGATGAAGTCTAATTATACTCATGGCTCTAGAGATAAAAATAAAATTAACTGGACTATCTGGGAAAAATATATGCAGTATAGAAGAAAATCTAAAAAAAAGGAAATATTTTTAAGGGACAATAGTTATAGGAGTATGTAGAATCCTTTTGTATCCCTCATTTTTCTTATTTCTCTTATCTTTCCTTTCTCTCATCCTCATTGTTGATTGATAATGAGGATGAGAGAGATGACGAGGAGAGAAGAACAAATAGATATACTATTGGGAGTAAGAATGAAAGTTTGTATATGTGGCAAATGTAATGGTTAGTGTATGTCTTATCTTTTACGAAAAGAAGAAGAATGATAAAAGAAGATAAGGAGAGAAGGGAGAGTACTCTTATTACTAATATATAACTATACTACTTAAAAAAAGAAGGTAAAAACTTTCAGTTTGGTACGGTTTTATTACTGTTTCCTCTATCTCCTATCTCAGTGATATTGAATATGAATCGATTTTGTATGTATTTTGTAATGTCTAATATTTATGTTTTTTTCTTAAAAACAATAAAAAAAAATAAAAAAAAAGAATAGACAAACTTCAAACAATCCAAGGAGATTTATTGATATTTTAGAATATTTGAATATTTTAAAAAAATCCCTTTGGTGGCCCTGTAGTTGGACGCTGAAAAGGCCTTTGACAGAGACAACTGGGAATATATGGAAATGGTATTTTAGAAGATTTGGTTTGTAGTGATTTGGCTCTCAAGCTCTCAAAGCTCTTTACGTTGACCCTACTGCATTTGTTAGTGAAATGAGATTTAAAACTGAAAAACTTAAAATTCTAAATGGGACACGTCAAGCTTGCCCTCTTCTTCCTCTTAATTTATGCATTAGTTATTTAGCCTTTAGTAGAAAGTATTAGACAAACTGAGAATATAAAATGTATAACGATTATGTAACATACTAATAAAACAGTGTTGTATTGATTACTATAACACACCCAGAAATGTCATGAATTTCCCTACATGAAAAACTAGATTACTTTAGCAAGATATCTTATTACAAAATTAATATAGAAAAATAGAAGTAATGTTGTTAAATGTAAGACAAGAAAAACATGGAATTTTAAAAACTCATTTTCGATATGACTGGGTTCATAATAAGATTATATATTTGGGTAAAATATTTACTTCTTAATTAGAAAAAATAATACTAAATAATTATGAACAATTATGCCAACACATTGGGAAAATGTAAAACTCTCTTGGTCAGGTAGAATTGCAGTAATTAGGATGACAATATTAACCGCAATTACATATTTGATGAGGTCTATACCATTAGATGTTCCTAAACGTATGTTGAAAAAAAATTCAAAGGCTATTAGATCATTTTATATATATTTATATATATATATATATATATATATATATATATATATATATATATATATATATATTGATAAGAAATCTCAAATTAACATCACTATATTGAAAAGACAATTTTCTAAAGGGGAATGGCTATACCATATATATTTGATTATTATGATGCTGTTAGATTAGCAGAAATTTTAAAATGGACATATAGGAAGCACCCTACTAAATGGTGGTATATGGAAAAATCATTACCTCAAAAAATAGATCTGGAAAATAGCCTCTGGTATACCCCAAATCAGATTAGAATTGAAAATCTACCGAAAGTAATTCTATCAGGCATGAAAGCTTGGTTTAAGATTAATGAAAATTAATACAATCCGATCATTTTTACCTTAAATAATGTGATACAAGGATATAAATGGGAATGGGGAAAATGGGGAATTGTATATTTGAAAGACTTATATGAAAATGGGAAGATTAAACAATTTAAATATATAAGTAGAGAATTTAATAATCCGGACTCAAAATGGTTAAAATATAACACTTTGATTAGAATAGTAGATTCTTTGGGATATGGTTTAAATCAAGTTCAGACATTATCTAAATTTGAATTGATGTGTGTTGATAAAAAGCAACATTTTCTATATCTGATTGTTATAATCTGCTAAAATCCCATGGTCAAATAGAGAAAACCTCGGACATCAGGAGATGGGAAGAAGATTTTAAACTGGAGTGGCAAAACTCAGATTGGTTTAAAGCATGTGAACTAACTTCTAAGACATCGACCTGAACTACATATAGAGAGACTTATTTTAAATTAGTACAAAGATGGGACAGAGTACCAGTGTTTTTAGCAAAATATTCCTGAATAAATTCTCCAAAAAATGTTGGAGAGTATGTGATGCTAGAGGTTCACGTAAAAATTTGGTGTGAATATCCTAAGATTCAAAACCTATGGTCCTTTTGCATTATTCAGATTTCAAGTATTATTAAATGTTCAATTGCAATGTCGCCTGGATTAATTTTGTTCCACCAAAAGGTTTAAAATGCTTGTCAAAATGTTTGATTGTAAAAATGTTATTGATGGTTCAATGGTTGATTACTTAATATTGCAAGAAAGATAAAATCCTGTTGTGGGGTGAGATATCAACTATAATAGATAGAAATGGGCCGACACACCCAATAGAAATAAAGGGCCCTATTAAATTCCAGCCTCGTAAATAAGAGGCTTCTACTTAAGCCCTACGTACTGCAAAGTTTCTCTAACTTACAATGCTATTAAATTAGCCCTGCTGCGAGCAACGTATGAGCTACGCAGCAGGGCCGTACGTATCTACACTGCGTAAATGTACATGAGGAGTGACAGCCTGCGAGATGATATCGCAGGCTCCCACTCCTCATCAAGTGCTGCGGGGGTCCTAAAAGGGACCTCCGCGGCAGTCCCCCACATAAGCATTGCCGTGGGGGGTACTCCAAACCCCCCCCAGGCACCTAAAATGAACCCCCCCTCAATGCGGGGGTCCCTGTCGGGACCCCCGAAGTGTCCTCACATGAACACCTTGCTGCAGGGGTCCATAGGAACCCCCGCAGCCCCCACACATTAACCCCTTGCAGCGGGGGTCCCCGATCGGCACTGATCAGGCCCCCGCTGCATTTAAAACTTTTAAATTCCCCGCCGCGGCTCCTTAAAGGGGCCGCGGCACACTATTAGCCAATCCCGGCCGCGGCACTTAAAATTAACCCCCCTCTATGCTGGGGGTCCCCATCGGGACCCCCGAAGTGTCCCCACATAAACCCATTGCAGGGGGGGTCCCCGATCTGCATAGATCAGGCCCCCCGCTGCATTTAAAACTTTTAAATTCCCCGCCGCGGCTCCTTAAAGGGACCGCGGCACACTATTAGCCAATCCCGGCCGCGGCACTTAAAATTAACCCCCCTCTATGCTGGGGGTCCCCATCGGGACCCCCGAAGTGTCCCCATATAAACCCCCTGCAGCGGGGGGCCCCGATCGGCACCGATCGTGACCCTGCTGCAATTCAATTTTAAATTTCCCGCCTCGCGGGTCCTCAAAGGACCGTAAAGGTCCTGAAAGGACTCGCACTAAAAATAATAACCCCAGGCAACTATAATTACCCCATTAACTCATGATGGTCAATCCAGACCACCATAAGACCTAAATTAACCCATTAACTCATGATGGTCAATCCAGACCACCATAAGGCCTAAATTAACCCATTAACTCATGATGGTCAATCCAGACCAGCATAAGGCCTAAATTAACCCATTAACTCATGATGGTCAATCCAGACCACCATAAGACCTAAATTAACCCATTAACTCATGATGGTCAATCCAGACCACCATAAGGCCTAAATTAACCCATTAACTCATGATGGTCAATCCAGACCAGCATAAGGCCTAAATTAACCCATTAACTCATGATGGTCAATCCAGACCACCATAAGACCTAAATTAACCCATTAACTCATGGTGGTCAATCCAGACCACCATAAGGCCTAAATTAACCCATTAACTCATGATGGTCAATCCAGACCAGCATAAGGCCTAAATTAACCCATTAACTCATGATGGTCAATACAGACCAGCATAAGGCTCTATTTAACCCCATCAGTCCCATAAGGGTATATTATTACCATTATGGGCCTGTTACAACCCAACATTAACCACATAAGTGCCATGATGGTCCTCAAGGACCATCATGACACTAACTACAAACACTACACTATAACCCCCAATAAACCATTTAATCTAAACTAACCCCCCTCTACACTAATCTATTAACACTTACACTACCTACCTACACTACCTACCCCCTAATAAACCTCCCCAACACTCTAATTACAAAAAACAAAAAACCTACAGTACAAAAAACAAAAAAACCTACAGTACAGAAAACAAAAAAAAATTACACACCTGAAAAGGAAAGACAGATAAACACAATACAATAATACATATAATACATTACATACATTACATACAATACATGACATTACATATAATATATTAAATATAATATATTAAATATAATATATTACATATAATACATTACATACATTACATACAATACATGACATTACATATAATATATTAAATATAATATATTAAATATAATATATTACATATAGTCCTAATCAAATACCCCCTATCTATCTAACATACAATCTATTTAATTTAAAATAAATCCTAACTATATCAAATACATCCCCCTATCTATCTAATATACAAAAAATCCTAACTACATACACAGACCCTTATTCTAAAATAAAATAAAATAATTACAGTCCTAACTACATACACAGACCCTAATTCTAAGCTAAAATCAATAAATTAAGACCACTTACCTTTAAGATGTTGCTTCAGATCACTAACCTATGGGTCAAACAAAAAAAAAAATTAGTACAAAACATTAACATCAAATAAATAAACATTATATACATTCTACATATTCAACTCACCTTTACAGCATGTCCAGTCACTGTTAAGCTCTTCCGGCGCGGCCCTGTTAAAAAAAAAAAACACAATACATGAATACATGAATACAATATATAAACAATAAATAAAATACACAAATAAACATCTAAATATACATTTAACTTACCTCCCCGCGATGTCCCCGGCCTTCTCTCCTTCAGCCCCGGCTGGGCCGCGGAACCATCCGCGCTCTAAAAAAAAAAAAGAAAAAAAACTAACGGAGGTCTGCACTGGCAGACCTCCCCGACGCTACTGAACCTCCCGGAGTCGTTTCCGGGAGGAAATTGGCATTGGCGGCTTGTGATTGGCTGAAAAAGCTGTCAGCCAATCAAAAGTCGTCAATGTAGGAGCCAATCAGGATGCGCAGATGTCTTCTACCAATCACTCCGTGGGGGTGTATCCCATAGTGATTGGCTGAAGGCATCTGAGCGTTGTGATTGGTTCCCATAAAGATAGACAAGTGTTTTAGCCAATCAGGGTGGGATATTGGGGTGTATCCCATCCTGATTGGCTCACACATTGACGACTTTTGATTGGCTGAAATTGATAGACAGCTTTTTCAGCCAATCACAAGCCGCCAATGCCAATTTCCTCCCGGAAACGACTCCGGGAGGTTCAGTAGCGTCGGGGAGGTCTGCCAGTGCAGACCTCCGTTAGTTTTTTTTCTTTTTTTTTTTAGAGCGCGAATGGTTCCGCGGCCCAGCCGGGGCTGAAGGAGAGAAGGCCGGGGACATCGCGGGTAGGTAAGTGAAATGTATATTTAGATGTTTATTTGTGTATTTTATTTATTGTTTATATATTGTATTCATGTATTCATGTATTGTGTTTTTTTTTTTTAACAGGGCCGCGCCGGAAGAGCTTAACAGTGACTGGACATGCTGTAAAGGTGAGTTGAATATGTAGAATGTATATAATGTTTATTTATTTGATGTTAATGTTTTGTACTAATTTTTTTTTTTGTTTGACCCATAGGTTAGTGATCTGAAGCAACATCTTAAAGGTAAGTGGTCTTAATTTATTGATTTTAGCTTAGAATTAGGGTCTGTGTATGTAGTTAGGACTGTAATTATTTTATTTTAGTTTAGAATAAGGGTCTGTGTATGTAGTTAGGATTTTTTGTATATTAGATAGATAGGGGGATGTATTTGATATAGTTAGGATTTATTTTAAATTAAATAGATTGTATGTTAGATAGATAGGGGGTATTTGATTAGGACTATATGTAATGTATTATATGTAATATATTATATTTAATATATTATATTTAATATATTATATGTAATGTCATGTATTGTATGTAATGTATGTAATGTATTATATGTAATATATTATATTTAATATATTATATTTAATATATTATATGTAATGTCATGTATTGTATGTAATGTATGTAATGTATTATATGTAATATATTATATTTAATATATTATATTTAATATATTATATGTAATGTCATGTATTGTATGTAATGTATGTAATGTATTATATGTATTATTGTATTGTGTTTATCTGTCTTTCCTTTTCAGGTGTGTAATTTTTTTTTGTTTTCTGTACTGTAGGTTTTTTTGTTTTTTGTACTGTAGGTTTTTTGTTTTTTGTAATTAGAGTGTTGGGGAGGTTTATTAGGGGGTAGGTAGTGTAGGTAGGTAGTGTAAGTGTTAATAGATTAGTGTAGAGGGGGGTTAGTTTAGATTAAATGGTTTATTGGGGGTTATAGTGTAGTGTTTGTAGTTAGTGTCATGATGGTCCTTGAGGACCATCATGGCACTTATGTGGTTAATGTTGGGTTGTAACAGGCCCATAATGGTAATAATATACCCTTATGGGACTGATGGGGTTAAATAGAGCCTTATGCTGGTCTGGATTGACCATCATGAGTTAATGGGTTAATTTAGGCCTTATGGTGGTCTGGATTGACCACCATGAGTTAATGGGTTAATTTAGGTCTTATGGTGGTCTGAATTGACCATCATGAGTTAATGGGTTAATTTAGGTCTTATGGTGGTCTGGATTGACCATCATGAGTTAATGGGTTAATTTAGGCCTTATGCTGGTCTGGATTGACCATCATGAGTTAATGGGTTAATTTAGGCCTTATGGTGGTCTGGATTGACCATCATGAGTTAATGGGGTAATTATAGTTGCCTGGGGTTATTATTTTTAGTGCGAGTCCTTTCAGGACCTTTACGGTCCTTTGAGGACCCGCGAGGCGGGAAATTTAAAATTGAATTGCAGCAGGGTCACGATCGGTGCCGATCGGGGCCCCCCGCTGCAGGGGGTTTATATGGGGACACTTCGGGGGTCCCGATGGGGACCCCCAGCATAGAGGGGGGTTAATTTTAAGTGCCGCGGCCGGGATTGGCTAATAGTGTGCCGCGGTCCCTTTAAGGAGCCGCGGCGGGGAATTTAAAAGTTTTAAATGCAGCGGGGGGCCTGATCTATGCAGATCGGGGACCCCCGCTGCAATGGGTTTATGTGGGGACACTTCGGGGGTCCCGATGGGGACCCCCAGCATAGAGGGGGGTTAATTTTAAGTGCCGCGGCCGGGATTGGCTAATAGTGTGCCGCGGTCCCTTTAAGGAGCCGCGGCGGGGAATTTAAAAGTTTTAAATGCAGCGGGGGGCCTGATCTATGCAGATCGGGGACCCCCGCTGCAAGGGGTTAATGTGGGGGTGCTGCAGGGGTCCTGATAGAGACCCCTGCAGCATGGGGATGTGTATAGGGTGCAGGGGGGAGCCTCACGCTGCTGTCTCGGGCTGTTCCGAGGCAGCACGTAGAGGCTTTCGGATCCCTTGCGTGGACTTTTTGTCCACGTAGGGATTCTTACGATATGCGAGACTCGTGCATAGATTTAAGGCTACGTAGCTCTCTCGGAGCCTATTCTCGGCCATTTTCTCGCAGTCATATCGTAAAGCAGGCTGCGAGAGATTCGGTTCTCGCAAACAGCAGGAAAACTGCCTTTTGCGAGCACCGAGAGAACTACGAGGGAGAATTTAATAGGGCCCAAAGTTTCCTTAAAATGGAAGATGTGAGAACAATATACAAGTTAATAGAAAGGTTTTCCAACTCCACCTCATATACAAGGTATTGTTTTTGTAAATTATTACAAAATTTTGTAGTCATTTTGTATTTTTATTTTTTATTGTAAATGTTAATTATCTAAAAAAAAAAAAAGAATAAATTATTTTTTCAACATTCAAACCTAAAGGTTAAGTTTAAGTGCCCTTATTCAATTTAGATTTCAAGAGATCCCAAGGCCGTAAGTGAAATCGCAAGCTAGTTTGCTATTCAATTGGCGTCTTTTTGTGGGCACGGAACGGCTTCCAAGTTACGGGCTTGAAAAAATGGCGATGGTTAACCTTTCAACTTACAGCCTCCAGAAGCCTTTCATCTTTCGCAAGGCTAAAACTGCAAATCGCTATTCAATTGCTCAATTTCCTCAAGCCCACAAATGTTTTCACACCCATAAACGACAAATGAAGGAGAAAATCCCACGAGTGTTAGAGAGGACCCGCAAGGGGGTTAAACACCTATTCGTAGCACTGTAAATGCAAATAAAAAATCAATACTGCACTGTAAATAATGGGGAAAGCGATGATAGACATTATATTTAATTGTACAACAGTTTCAAGTTCTCAAATCGTCAGGAAATAAAACGTATTTTTATGTGTCATTTCGGGGTATCAATGAGTTAATACATAGCAGGCCACCTATATGGACTAGAACAGTATTGGCATTCTTTTTCATAATTCTTTATTTTGGGGATTTGCGAGTCTGATCGCAAATCGGACCCCTGAACCTAATTGATTGACATGTAATCTCCATGTTTTACTGCAGTAATAATGACAGTCTCATTTTCTACTGGCTGATCTGAAATTGGAGGTTACAGGCATGCTGAATTGATCATGTTCCCGCCCTGAAGTGCTCTGAACCAGTGCATGGTTTATGGTTTTGGCTTGGGGCCCGTAACTAGCCGTGAGCAATTGAATAGCATCTCAATCGGAGACCAACGGGAGCCCACAACACACCCACAGACATTCATCTGTCTGCGATCGAGTTGCAGGCTTCTAATTGAATGAGGCCCTAGGTCTTCAATGTACGAATCCACTTGGACTCCTTTTTCAGTTATACTTTGTCCACAGAACCACACCTTCAATTTACATATATTTTTTAATTGCCCAGTATTTTCAAGTGTTTGGAATTTTTTCCATGTACCTCTTTAAAATGTTTTGATATATTAAACAATGTGTTTTCGGATTCTTTCCCTAACACATGTAAATAATATCTATATCTATACATCTTATAGTTTGATCTATTTTATATTCCATCTTAATTTAGTCACTGTCTATATTTAAATCACAATTCATTGATTAAGTGACTTTTTCTTTATTCCACGTCTACATGCTTTACATAAGCCATATGCATAAAATTCTTTCAGAATGTCTATTTTTTTCTTTTCCTAGATTCACTAGGTGCTAAGGTAGATTTCAGATTAGGTCCCTTTTAAATACTACCAGCGGGTAATTAGATAAAGATGTTACTAACACAGGGTCTTTTTTAAGAATATGCCAAAGTTTCAGCAGGATCTTTTTAATCTGCTTCACCTGTACATTACAGTTTTCAATAAATTGTATAAATAATTCTTCCTTTTTTTATCAATGCATTTTTATCCTAATTTTTATGTGCTAGGAGGGGGTTTCTCTCCAGCTTCCTGGCTTCACTTTATAATCTTGAATCTTTGCTTTATATTATATTTCCTGAACTGAAGATGCCCACTCTTGTGCAAAATTGTACAAAATTAGTAGTAGTTCTGACAGATTCTAATCCTCTACTATGTTTAATACTGGTGTATAAAGAATTGACAACATATGTAGCAAACACATCATTTTCTGCCCATTTCATTTCATCTATCAACTTTAAAACCTCTTTTGGAAAAAAGAATAGTGTAAACATATTGTAAGAGATTACCTGTTATAGAAACTATACCTGAGATTATGGGTCTCCCCAGTGGATTCTTCATATTCTTATGTATGTTTTGGTAGAAAATATAAATATATTCAAATGTATATGTTCATCCTGTGCCCTCTTACATTTGAAATAAAAAAATGTAATGGAGTGTGTAGACAGTTATTTATATGCATAATACTTTTCTATATCAATCAACACAATTTCTCCCCCATTATCAGCTGGTTTGCTCACTATCCCATTGTCATCTTTAATTTTCTTAATACACTTTTCTTCTTAACTCAGTTTATAATATCTGAAAAGCATCTATAAAGTTCCTGTACATGGTTAAATAAAGTTAATGAGGTGGTACTGTGATATCTGTGGAGAAAACAGGAGTAAAATGTGATAGCGTTAATGGTTGACTAAGAGGGCTTATAGTGTACGTTTTCAGGATGTCATAATCTTTTCATCCTGCAAGGTATGAAATAACGACAAAAAAAGTCTCCCATAATATACCGTACGTTTCTGTGTATGAGACAGTTATATTTAACGGCACATTCTGTCATGATTTTCACTGATTTCCATTCCAGCTCAATATCCTTGTGATCACATCACTTATTACTCAGTCGCAATGTGCAATTGCATTTTTCCGGTTTAACACAGGATCACAAAGATATTGAGCTGGAATGGAATTCAGTGAAAAACATGACAGGAAGTGCCCTTAAATATATGTGTAACACAATAAAAACTTATAAAATACACATTTTTAAGCTCACAAGCAGTGTAATGCACTCTAATTGGAATAAACATTTCTAATCCGTGTGTCTTTTCTCCTGCCTTAAAACATCGCCATCTTGTGGCCAGATGCAGTATTACAGTGTGATACACATCCGAATTAGCTTATCAGCTTGTGTGTGACATGTGTGTGACATGGGTGTCATGCTTGTGTGCATATAAATGTGTATTTTATTGGTTTTTATTGTGTTACACATATAGTTAAGGCACGTTCTGTCACGATTTTCACTGATTTACATTCTTGCTCAATATCTTTGTTATCCTGTTTTAAACCAGAAAAATGCAATTGCACACTTGTGACTGAAAGGTTAATAATATTAAAAGCTAATAATAATTATACAATTTCAACAATTGTTATTGTCTCAATCATCTATCTTGCAAAGATACAATGCCACCTTGTGGATATTACTCTCCATGCCATTATGTTGTGATCGTCAGATTCCATTATTATTCTACTCCTGAAACCTTTTCTAGAGGTAATTACAAAGCTCATGCATACTCAAAAAAAAAAGAAGCACCGGATCAGAAGTAAATGAAGAAAAAAGTTCCACACCTCAATTAAAATAGAATGTGCATTAAACCTCATTGACTCTTTTATACGTGTTAACAGACTTTATCTAAAAGTAGAATCAAACTATATATAAAAATTATCTTTACTCTTTTAATACTTTTAACCTCACATGGTATTAATGTTGTAAATTTAGTTTTATTGAGAGATTTTCAGTTTATTATTTTAAAGATTACTTATTATTAAACATCAGAAAGAACAAAGGGAAACTAATTTAGAGTCAAGTTAAGTTAACTATGTGTCGATTATTTAAAACTGTTTTAAAGGTTATTATGCTGCTTGTCTTAAAAATGTTATGTTATATTTTTGTCCGCAAAATACCTTCTATTTGCTAATTGCTGATTGGTTGAACCACTCCTGTATCCAATTATGGGATACAATTCAGTTCATCATAAATTATTGCTCTCCGCTGAACTGTTATTCTTAAATCATTATCTTAAAACACATGCTAAAATAAGTTACAGAGTAATTTAAATGTAATGCAAGCAAACATCTGCATTTGTGCTCTGACTGAATTTAAGAACATAAATTCTATACCTGTGGCAGTTTGGCACTCACTCTCCTCTGCCAGAATCCACTTGTTCTTAGCTGCCTTTCCTCTGTCTGCATAAGTATCTATCTATCTATCTATCTATCTATCTATCTATCTATCTATCTATCTATCTATCTATCTTTCTCTCTTCTCTCTCTCCCCTAGGACCACTTACTAAATATGCTGTCTAATTGTGCTGTATGAGAGCAGATTGCTGTCCAGATTTGTCACACATCCCACACGCCTCAGCTCAATATCATGGGGTTGATCGACTTCGGCCACTAAGTACTTTTGTTCTCTCAGAAGTAGATTCCTGCTTAAGCACAAAATGGAGGTGTTCTTCTATCACGTCTGACAAAACTGATCCTGATCCAACATCCAATGCGTCAGTTTGGAGAATGAAACTTCTTTTGAATTCTGGTGCCGCCAATAACGGTTCTTGTCGTAGAAATACCTTTACATTTCCTATGCGTTGCCTGCATCCAGGTTTCATTTCACTGCATCTGAAGCCTTCTTCAAATGATTTAGGGGAGCAGCAATCATGGCAAAATTAGGTATGAAGTGTTGGTAATAGCCAACAATCTCCAGGAAAGATCAAACTTGTTTCTTCCTAAGGGGTCTAACTAAGCCACGTCTGATAACACATCCCACAAATTTTGACTCTGCATGTCCCAGGTTGGCAAGATTAACCATTAGATGCACTTTACTTGGTGTATCTAAGACGCTGTGGAAATGAGGATCACAATCAGATGTGTATACTATTACGTCATCCAAATATGCAGACGCATATTCCATGGGGATACAATTGTACCTAATCTCAAACTGTACAGATGTCAACAATATCATATATCCTGTATTAGCCAAGATGGTAATCAAAATAGAAATTATTCATACAAAGTATAGAATATCAGATGGGAGCATATAAACAACTCATGTTATGATATATATTAGGTATAATCAATAATCAGACCTTGTAAATCTTTAAATAATACCTAATATTTAATTCTAATACCTAGAACAATAAATATTTTTTTTATATATATATATATATAGTTAACTGAATCCTCGACCATTCTATTTGGCTAAAAAGAACTTGTTTCTGAAATGTAGCAGAGTTTGGACTGGGACCCGCTACTTGTCCACTTACTCAGTGATAAGCTAACTACACTAACATACTATCAGCCTCATTAAATTACTCCTCGTTGATCCCTCAGCCCTCGCTAAAGCCCATGTAGAGCTGTTAGCGAGGGACGATTCCTCAAAATGTTCCTTGCAGCCAATTTAGCGAGATTACGGCCCAAAACAAACAAAAATAGCTCCAAGGAGAGCTACATAGAACACGCACACGTTAATCTATGGGGTGAACCTTGTCGCTCGCTAATATCCCAACAAGCACAAAAAGTGCCTGCTAGTGCTACGAAAGCCTATACGTGCTGCCTTGCAGCAGCCCGACCCCCCATTCTACTGCTTCCCCCTGCACCCTAATCACACCCCTATGCTGCAGGGTTCTCTATATGGACCCCATAGTTACCCCACATTAACCCTTGAAGCGGGGTTCACAGATCAAGACCCCAGCTGCATATAAAATATTCAAATTTCCCGCCGCAGGTCCTTAAAGGGCCCGCAGCACACTATTAGCCAATCCCAATTGCGGGAGTACAGTAAGTACCCCCGCGGCACCTAACATTAACCCCCCTCTATGCTGGAGGTCCCCATCAGAACCCCCGAAGTGTCCCCACATTAACCCCTTACAGCGGGGGTCCCCAATCGGCATCAATTGTGACACCCGCTGCATGGACCATTATAAATTTCCCACCTTGCGGGTCCTTAAAGGACCGTAAAGGTCCTGAAAGGACCTGCGCTATAAAAAATATTAACCCCTGTCTTGGGGGTACTATAAGAACCCTCCCAGGCACCTAAAAGTAACCCCATCACTCATGGGGCTCTATACACAGCCCCATGAGCCCCTAATGACCCCTTTAACTCATGGGGCTCTAAACAGAGCCCCATGAGCCCTTAATTAACCCTATTAGTCTCATAAGGGTCTATACAGACCCCAATAGAACACTTATTAACCCCCATAATAACACTATAAATGCCATGAGGGTCCTCCAGGACCCCCATGACACAAAGCCTAAACACTACACTATACTATTAACCCTAACTATAGCCCATTAACCCCTTAACCCTAACTATACCCTGTTAACCCTATCTGGACCCAATAACCCTAACTGGGCCTATCTAATCCTAACTGGGCCTATCTAACCCTATCTGGACCCAATAACCCTAACTGGGCCTATTTAACCCCATCAAGATCTATTTAACCCTAAATGTACCCGGTAAACCCTATCCTACCCTACACTATTAACCCCCTACACTACCTACCTACCACCCTAATAAAATCCCTATTACCCCACTAATTACAGATAAACAAAAAAAACACCTAATTACAGAAAATAATAAAACCTAGAATTACACAAAATAAAAAAGTACATTACACAAACTAAAAAAAGGACATTACCAAATAAAGAAAACCTACATTACAATTAGGAGCTCATGGGGCTCTGTATGGAGCCCCATGAGTGATGGGGTTAATTTTAGTAGCCCTGCTGCAAGCTCATACGTTTCTAGCCGCAGGTCTAATTTAATAGCGTCGGAAAACTGTCGGTTTCCAGCTCGCAGACCTAACGTTCAAACCTTGTTAAAACGTTTTTCTAACTTGATGGGGCTGTATACCATGTAACAGGACTGAACTAGGTATTTCATAAGGTATATGTCAACTGAGTTCCCCAACAAGACAACAATGACATTATGGATGATGTGGTGGCAAATGATCAAGATTCTGCATGGAGCAGAAATGTGAGACACATAGTTCTTGGGGTTATGTCTTGCTACCAGCATCTGCTAGATGTCCACAGAAAAAAAGCAGATGTCATTGGACCAGTTTGTGACCAAGGAAGCCAGGCTGGAGGAACAGACAGAAGCGTCAACAACTGCCACTTAAAGTGGACTGTTTTACTTTTGTTTCTACTGTTCTTTTAAAAAATATATAAACAAGGTTGTTTTTTTTACTTGTTCTTATGTTTGGAGTTCATTCAAAGTTCATATAAAGTTCAACTGTTTCAAAATGTGGTGTCTTTTTTTTCAATGAGTTCCCCTATTCCTATCTTCTGTATGTCAGTGACCCTGTTTAGTTCTGTTTCGCTTAACAATCCTATTGCCATGGCATGAGTTTGTAAGGTATTGCACAGCTGGTGCCTTGGTATGCTTCAGCCATGACATATATAAACATGCAACATAGAAAAATCTGGGGGGATTTGCTCCCCATCTTCCCCCGTACCTACACCCATGAAGTGTTCCATGATGTGTATGTATATTATGTAAAGTACAATTACATGGCTTCCATAAGAAAATGCTTCGTGTTCTCAGAAGCTTCTGTGAATGTTCATAGTGATCCAAATCCTTCCATCTAAACTCACTTAGCTTCAATTAGAGATAGCAACTAGAACACTGAAGAAGCCACCAATAATTGACCCATCCAGGGACATTCTAATCAAATCTCATCACAAATAATAGTTGTCAAACTATGAATTCTCTTAACGCTTGCGAGCCTCGCGTAGCAAAGCGAGCCGTTGAAGCACAGAAGTCTTCCGAGCTCGGAGCACTTAGCCAATGAGCACCGAAGGCGCTCATCGCCTGCGAGGCTCGTGCAGCGAAGAGAAGCAGATGAGGCATTGAAACTCATGGCCAAAGGCGCTCATCGTTTGCGAGCCTCGCAAAGCGAGGGGAGCAGTTGAGGCATTGAAACATGCAGGACTTAGGCAGAAAGGAGCGTCGAAGGCCGTTGAGGCATTAAAAACGAGGGACTCCAAGCAGTAAGAAGCGTGGGATCGCCTTAGGCTGCAAGCAGTTAAGGAACACAGGACTTAGAAAAAAAAATTGCGATTCGCAAGACATTACGAGTTTGGAAAAAAACAAAGTCAATGGCTGAACCCCGTAAATCGAAAAACAAGAAAAACACAAAAATTGCAAAATAAATCACAAAAAAAAGCATCACACACAGCACGGGGGGACAGCCAGGACACCTGGGAGTGAGGTTGCATGCTGATTTAAGCCGAATTTGCAGAGTTTTGGCACTTGAAAATCGGCTAAGTGAGAAAAGAAATGGAGGCCGAAAAAAAATGAAAACGAGGCTACACGACCCTGAACTGTGCAAAACACAGCCAGACGCATACCACTTTTACCCAGGAACGTCCAAGGTACAAAATACACTATTACAAAGGACGGAAAATCCTCGCGTGCTGCATAACACATAGAAAATCAACGGTATTTTACAACACTAACTTGCAGCTAATAACATTATGAACATAAAATGTCGCTTAACCCGACTACACCAACGGTTTTCCCTCGCGCACGCAACCTATTTACACTGCACAATTGGCACATTGATGACACTTTCTCCTCAGGGCAGCAAGAGTCCAACTGTACATTGTATGCTGCAGGAAGAGAACAACAGATTGTTAGCTCTTCAGGCTATTGATTGCTGGATATATTAATTAGAAATAGGTAAAGTATATTAATCTATTAAGTAACTAATTAATTAAATATTATTTAAAAAATATATATATATATATCTGTCTATGCTATGAGCGCCAAAAATGATTGTTGCAAAGCACAAAACTGGAAGGACACAAGGGGAGAGGCTTGCAATGAGCACCAACGGTGCTCAGAGGAGCAAAATTACGCAAGGAGAGACGCTCGCAATGAGCGCCGAAGGTACTCAGAGTAGAAAAAGCTTTACATTGTGTGGCAAACAGCATTGCCATGCCTTCAAATTTTATTGCACCGTCATTTATGATGGGCAAGTTGCTTGTTGATATATAATTAGAGAAAAGTAATGGAGGCAATGAGGTTATTTATTTAAAATGTTATTGCCTGTTGCTTAAGTTATGTTTCTTTTGTATTTATGCTATTGTAATATTGTAAGGTCATGCCACATCTTGTATTGTCTTTGTATTGCCTCTTGTGAAAGTGGTTTTAATTCACTACACAAAAAGAAGACTTGCTGTTAAAAATTATAGGGCATGCCAATGACAAATTTTGAATTCACTTTAAGCTTTAGTTCAAACTGTCATGATGATAATTTTAAGCTTGTTTTCCTTAAATGAAATCAGCTTTTAGAAACAGCCACTGTCTATATTGACAGATGCTTTGTGCATTTGAGGAATCCATATACCGTATATAGGTTGGAAGAGACACAGGGAAGGGAAAGGGGAGAAGAGACACAGAGAGAGAGGGGGACACAGAGGGCACAAGAGGGACACAGGGGGCAGCACATTTTCCACCCTCGGCTTATACTCGAGTCACTCATTTTACCCAGTATTTTGTGGTACAATGGGTGCCTTGGCTTGTACTCGGGACGGCTTATACTCGAGTATATACAGTAGTTTTATTATTTAATCCTCTAAATTAAAACTCACTGTTATAGAGATCAGCAATTCCCCAAAACCAACCATAGAAAATACTGGAAGTGTAAAGTTATAGACAAGGGCTTGCAATAACAAATCATTGCAAAACAGTCATTTTAGGCCAACTGACAAATATAAAATGTTGAGCTTTGATCTCTTCACACTATGAGAATAAGAGATAGCTACTTTACATTCTGACTTAATATAGAAAGAATTAAGAAAGATAAGGATATACTTGAAGAGAGAGAGAGTTGATCTTATCTTCTATAATATATGCAAGTATTTCATTTGTCCATAACACCTAAATATCCGTCTTGTGCCCAGAGAGGAAGAAACATCTGTGCTGGGTTTATATTGTATATCCAAAAATCACATCTGCCCACAATCTCTAAACACATATTTTAGCTGCTGTATAATGTATTTTCATATAGTTTCATCAAACTTGACATCCACCGAAAATGTGTTATTTTGTTGAAAATATGGTCAAACCCATTATATATCAGTTTAAAGAATCGCTGAGCTCTTTAACAAATATAATCAAATTAATCTCCTCTATAGTTTGAATAAAGCAAGTAAGTTGTGTTTTTTTTTTTGCTGGTTATTATGATTGAATAATTAAATACTAAGGGACTCATTAATTTGCAAGTTGTGCAATGCAATAGGGCACTATATAAGCAGATAGCATGTTTTTTTGTAATTAATTTTTTGTTGAAAACCTTAGTTTTGGATAGATGTTCATTAACTAAAAAATGATGTCCAAATAATATGCTATGTCCTTATATAGAGCCCTATTCAATTTTGCAATTTGCAATTGAATGAGGCCCTAAACAAATATAGGTTAATTAATTAATTAATCATTAACTGTCATCAATACAAAACAATAAGGCCATCATCAAATCATATACCTGTGAAATTGATGTTTTTTGAGAAAAAATACTTGAGAATTCACTCTCTGTCTTCAGTCAGGTGCAGAGATGAGTAATCTGTGAAATTACATGAAAATATTTTTTAATGTTTGTATTCAATGAATTTGTGAGTGAATGAAACTATGATGTTTAATTGGCATAGATGCAAAACAGAAATGCATAATCATCAATATTTTCATAAATGTAATCATTATAAAATTTTAACTGTAGCACATGTCAGAATGTAAGAAAGTGCTTTAAATATTTAAGTGCTTTGAAGGTCCTATCCATGTTAGGCAATTATAAGCACTCCAGATATGTAAGTGCTTTGTAAAATGTACATATTTTTGGAACTATTATAAAAAAAAGTTATATTTTTATTATTATTAATTATTAGTTCCAAAAGAAATGTACATGAATGAGCAGTAAGGCAGATATATAAGTGCAGGATGTTTTTAATCTTATTGCAGTATAAAATATATATTTTTTGTAATGATCACCAATTATTAATTAATTAAAATATTAATATACCTTAATTAATCAATAACTGTCATCAATAAAAAAAAAAGACTTACCATATATACTCAATTATAAGCTGACCCGAGTATAAGCGGAGGCACCTATTTTACCACAAAATACTGGGAAAACTTGAGTGACTCGAGTATAAGCCAAGGGTGGGAAATTTGCAGCCACCTGTGTCCCTCTTGTGCCCTCTTGTGTTCCCTCTGTGCCCAATTCTTATGTCCCCCCTCTCTCTCCCCTGTGTCTCCTTTCCCCTCTCCCTCCCCTGTGTCTCGTCCCCTCCTCTCCCTCCCCTGTGTCTCTTCCCCCTTCCCTCCCCTGTGTCTCTTCCCCCCCTCCCTCCCCGGTGTCTCTTCCTCCCTCTCCCTCCCATGTGTCTCTTCCCCCTCCCTCCCCTGTGTCTCTCCCCCCACCCTCCCCTGTATCTCTTTCCCCCCTTCTCCCTCGTGCCTCTTTCCCTCCCCCTCCCTTATCATCCTCCTCATCCTCCCTCCTCAACCCCCCTCCTCATCCTCCCTCCTCATCCTCCCTCCTCATCCTCCCTTCACAACACCCCTCCTCAACCCCCCTCCACAATCCCCCTTATCATCCTTCCTCCTCATCCTCAACCCCCCTCCTCAACACTCCTCATCCTCAACCCCTCTCCTCAACCCCCCTCCTCATTCTCCCTCCTCATCCTCTCCCCTCAACCCCCTCCTCATCTTCCCTCCTTAACCCCCCTCTTCAACCCCATCCTCATCCTCCCTTTTCATCCTTAACCCCCCTCCTCAACCACCCTCCTCATCCCGAACTCCCCTCCTCAACCCCCCTCCTCATCCTCAACTCCCCTCCTCAACCCCCTCCTCATCCTCAACCCCCCTCCTCATCTTCCCTCCTCAACCCTCCTACTCATCCTCCCTCCTCAACCCCCTCCTCATCCTCAAGCCCTCTCCTCATCCTCAAGCCCCCTCCTCCTCCTCTCTCCTCAACCATCCTCCTCATCCTCCCTCCTCATCAATTTACCCCTCTCTAATTACATCCCCCTCTCCCTTTCCCCTCTGTTACCTTCCATCAGCTGCTCCTACGCTCCTCAGCTGATCTTCTGTATGTGACGGGACCCGGCCAATGTTAGTGAAGTGACGCGCATGTGACGTCACGTTATTAGCATATGCCGGGTCCCGACACACACAAACAAGGAGGTTGCAACCCAAGGAGGTTGCACCAGGAGCGGTCAGCCCCCTGCGCCCCTCCCTTCCTAAGCCAGTGCTTAAGGGGGCATAGAGGGATGATAATGAGGGAATATATTTTGTGAGACAAATCTGAATGATGTGTAAATTGTGTTTGGGGAAAACAGACAATACAGAGGATAGCATGGGAGCCGCATGAGCAGCCTCAAAGGCTGCAAACTAGCAATGACTTAAAGTAATTTGTTAATGTATTCCAAGTGTGTTCCTCCATATGCTATGATCAGTAAGAGAGTAACTCATGGTTGTGTTTAACCACACATCAACTGTTCTCATTGTAATATTTTGGCCACAGTGATGTCTGGTCTCACGTGCAAATATATAGATGTGGGTTTGATTCCTTGGCATAGATCTGAGTGTACAAACACGAATATCAGAACTGCTGACAAGTGAACATAATGGAAGAATGCTTCAGTTTAGGAAACAAATTAAAGACATTTAATGATAAGTTTATATGTATTATGCTGAATTTTGGTTATTTCTGCTGCTGAGACCACTGCAGAGTAGAGATGTCGCGAATAGTTCGCCGGCGGACTGTTCCCGGCGAACATAGCTTGTACGCGTTCGCGACGAACTGCGAACATATACGATGTTCGATCCGCCCCCTATACTTTATCATTGAGCAAACTTTGACCCTGCAACTCATAGTCAGCAAACACATTCCAGCCAATCAGCATCATACCCTGCCTTCCAGACCCTTTAACCTCATGGACAGCAGCCATTTTGGAATCATAACTAACTTGCAGTCTTACTGAGAGGAGGCTGAGTGTAGGTGATACTGCATCAATAGGGAAAACCATAGCTAGGCTACTGTACACAGTGTGCAATACAGTCCTGAAGGACTCTTTTGATCTCTGCTGCAAGGACACACCTGTGTCTCTTCCCCCCCTTATCATCATCCTCTTCTCACCTTAGCACCCAACCCTAACACCCCTCACACTTATCCATAACATCCATCAACCTAACACCTAACCCTAATACCCCTCACACTTATCCCTAAGACCTAACACCCATCACACTTATTCCTAACATGCCTCACCCTAACAGCCCTTACACTTATCCTTAACACCCCTCACCCTAACACCTAAATCTAATACCCCCTCACACTTATCCCTAACACCCCTTACCCTAACACCTAACCCTAACATCCCTTACCCTAACACCCATCACACTTATCCCTAACACCCCTTATACTAACATCTAACCCTAACACCCCTCATACTTATCCCTAACACCCCTCACCCTAACACCCCTCACACTTATCCCTAACACCCCTTACCCTAACCCAAACACCCCTCAAACTTATCCCTAACACCTAACCATAACATCCCTCACCCTAACACCCCCCACACTTATCCCTAACACCCCTCACCCTAACACCTAACCCTAACACCCCTCACACTTATCCCTAACACCCCTCACCCTAACCCTAACACCCCTCACACTTATCCCTAACATCCCTCACCCTAACTCTAACACCCCTCACACTTATCCCTAACACCCCTTACCCTAACCCTAACACCCCTCACACTTATCCCTAACACCTAACCCTAACATCCCTCACCCTAACACCCATCGCACTTATCCCTAACACCCCTCACCCTAACACCTAACCCTAACACCCCTCACACCTATCCCTAACACCCCTCACCCTAACCCTAACACCCCTCACACTTATCCCTAACACCCCTTACCCTAACCCTAACACCCCTTGCACTTATCCCTAACACCTAACCCTAACATCCCTCACCCTAATACCCATCGCACTTATCCCTAACACCCCTCACCCTAACACCTAACCCTAACACCCCTCACACTTATCCCTAACACCCCTTACCCTAACCCTAACACCCCTCACACTTATCCCTAACACCTAACCCTAACTTCCCTCACCCTAACACCCCCCACATTTATCTCTTAACACCCCTTACCCTAACCCTAACACCCCTCACACTTATCCATAACACCCATCAACCTAACACCTAACCCTAACATTCTCACACTTATCCCTAAGACCTAACATCCCTCACCTATGGATTGGGCCCAAGAACCAGAGGTACCAGTGCCCAATGGCTATCGAACTCCAATGCATCAGGCTGCAAAAAATGTAGATGCCCTTGTCCTATTGAAGGACAGCTTTCAAGCCTCAACTAGACCTTGGCCAGACTCTGGGACCTGTGTGCCCAATGAAATAGAGGATAATAAGGTAGGGTTTTTTGCCTCTCACAGCCGTATTTAATTCCCTCCAATGTGTAAAACTTTAGCCCGCAAGACTTACGGCTATTAAATTGACCCCGTAAAGCAAACCGCTAATGACTTGACGGTTAAGGGTGAAAAAACCCTACAATATATCAAAATCTGAATTGTTCTATCAAGCCTGTAACTGTTACATTCGAAAATCGCTGTTAAATTGCTACGAATCCACTGCCGATCAACACCGTAAATGAAGCAAAAAAGCCAATGGGTACTAGAGTCCTATCCATAGCACTGTAAATGCAAATATAAACTCATTACTGTACTCATAATTAAAGGGAAAGTGATGTTAGGTATTAAAATGAATAGCACAACATTCTCAAGCTTGCAAATCTGCAATATAAAATACTTTATTTTCTATTTAATTTCTATTTAATTTCCCGTCAATCAATGTGTTGATACATATAATGGAACTTGCATGAACTAGAATATCATATTTACTGATTTATCAATATTGCATTATTTCTGGAATGAGCATCCAATCGAAACTTGTATTTGAAAACCGTAAGGCTTTGAAATCTAACCTTCATTTTTTAGTGACGTAATGATGATGATCTCATTTGCCATTTTCTCCATCTAAACCGTAACTACAGGTTTGACTAATTGATCATGTTCAGGGCCCGCACATGCAACATGCGTAAGAATGGTTTAAGGGTTCACAACTATGGCCCTTAACTCGTGGCATGGTTGTGCCGATGCCGCTACGGGCTTCGAATTTAATGGGGCTGTTAGTTTAGTTAGATTTTGCTTACATTCAGGTAGTGTGTTAATCTCCAAATACTGCTATCTTATACTGTTAGAGAATTATATACAGTGCACACCATCAACATAAATGTACAAAGCCACATTTGATATATTTGAAATAGATTTATATTTTAGCAAACAGTGAATGGCAGAATCTGTTAATGTTTCATTTTCAAATATTTCATTTAACAGTGCCCTAAAAGGTTTAATTATGGCCACTATACCAAGGACAGATTCATATCTGCTTCATCCAGCCATACTGGGAGATATCATGTCTGTTCCCTGCAATTGACAAATAGCAGGAAGTAATGGAACAAACACACATGATTAGTGTCAGTGTTGATTAGTCGCAGACAACATGTCCTATGCACTATTAACATTAGTTCCATTTCAGGAGTTCATTTTTTGGTCATGCCCATCCCTAAAGTTATGTTAGTGTTATTAGTTTTTCGAAAGAATTAGGCATTCGGTTTAGGATTAATTTGTATAAAACTGATAATATTTCTGTATGATGTTGTAACTTTGCTGATTGTGCTTCTTTACATTTATAAATGTTTCTATAATTTTTCTATAATTATTGTTTAAAAAAAATCTTTCTACTTTAAATTAAATTATCATGTTTAAGGGGCTATCATTTGGCAACGCTATCTCTCTCTGTGATTCTCCCATCTTGGAGGCAACTAGTCAAATCATTCTGTGGTGTGGCTCCAGATATAATATGTACTCCAGCTACCTTGATCAAACATGCTCACTATACCATGTGAGCATTTCCTAAGCAACAGCTGTATCTTATTGGTTTCGCTATTGGGTAAAACCAGGGTGTTTACTGTATAAAAGCACCTAACATATTATAAAGATTTATTTGCAATACTCTTCTTTGCCTGTGTCTTTTTTAACCTCCATGGCACCTAAAATTCACTTGTTACCATGGGGATTCCTACAACCCCCTCCCCCCACCACCACCACACCCATAATCTAAACAATAACTATGGGGGTTCTTATGGACTCTATAGCACCTAACACTATCCCCCAAATTAAGGATGGGTCCCTATGGACCCCCATGGTATACTATACTATTAGCATGAGGATCTCCATGGACCACCATGATACCCACATTAACCCCTATACCATGGATGGTCCATATGGATCCCCATGTTATACTATACTATTGCCATGGAGTTCTTATGAACCCTCATGGTACCTAACATTACCCTTATACCATAGGGGTCCCTATCTACCTTCATGGTATAGTATACTATTTCCATGGGGTCCCCATTGCCCCCCATGATACTTAGAATTAACCCCCGTATGTGTCCATCATATGTATCCATCCTATTTCATCCAATCAACCTCCAATCTAAGAAATTGCAATGCAGAGATTCAAATACATGCATTCTGATTGGTTAGACACTTGATTAATCAGAAATGGGTGGGAGAAATTCAAATACTGGAGTCTGATTGGATAAAACAGATTGAAACATATTTGAGACAATCAGAAGCCCTAAAAATAGTAAATACGGTGAGGGGGCAGTTAGTCAACAGGGGAGCTTCTTTTGTATTTGGCATTGTAATTTAGTTGATTAGAATGCTCAGTTAACCATTTCTTCTTTTGTAGTTTAGGATGTGTAGACTCAATTTTAGTTTAATCGGGTCATGTAAAATATTTGTTTATGGACATTTTTTTCTTGTATTAGGTTTTTACGGAGTCGTTCATTTTTATGTGACATGTAAGTGCTTTTTTTCCACTTTCAAGTTTTATTAGAAAAGAATAAATGCTTTGAACTACAGCAATATTTATATTAATTGAATATGATAGAAAAAAGAATAAGTATTTGTAAGAAAAAAATATTTTTTATAAAAGATTACTCAGTTTAAGGTATTGTCTTTATAGTGATATATAAATATCTCTTCTACTTTTTTTGTCTTTTTTTTAACTAAGTTATTTAAGGTAACAGTATACAAATTTACTTTAACCAGTGTATATGTAAAATATATAAAAATAGGGTAAGAGAATCAAAATAAAAGAACTAAAATAACTAAATTAAAAAAAAAAGAGTAACATCAACAACAAACGTATTAATAGTAACAGAAAATATTTTATCTTCTTCTCCATTATAAATTATTTTCTCAGTTTGTAAGCTTTATTTGAGATAGAAATTAAGGTTTTAAGGTTTGCATCTCCTTTTATCTCATGGACTGTTACCAAGGGTGGGATCACAGGCTTCCAATTCCATCCTAATATCCTTTTATAAAATAATAGGAGAGTGAGCTGTTGTAAGCCACGGTTCCCAAATCTTATAAAAAGATGTCATGGAGTCTTCTAATATATGTGTGATTCAGTTATTGATGAGTATGTCATTCATTTATTTTCACAACCATTATATTTAGTGAATCAGATTTCCATTGCTTAGCTATGTGGCTTTTTGTAGCCATCATGAACAATTGGATAAATTTGCTGTGGGCATTGGTAAGACCTGGGATTAGTGTACCTAAAAGACATATTCCCATTTCTGTGGTAAAATCCAGATCTAGGGTCTGATTGATTAGTTGTAGTACTGATCTCAAGTGTTGGGTACCTTTGAGCAATACCAAACCTGAGTGGAAAAAAAGTTCCTCTTTCCAGGTATCTAGGAATTTAGTTTTGAAGGAGCCAAATAAATCCTATGAAGCATCTTGAGACAAGTATCTAATATGCTGTAAGTTAGTGAATTTTTTGATAAAGAAGTCCAGGACTCCGTCCAGGTATCTGGGTCCAAGACCTGGAGGGGCGACAGGGCGAAACATAGCCACTCCCCCTTTTTCAAACCACACCCATTTGTATAACTACTCCCCCTGATGTCATAATGACCTTTATAAGCCCCGCCCAATGACCTTATGCTTATAAAGCCCATTGAAATACATGATCTGCAATGCAGAAATGTCAAGAAGTAAAGTAACAATGTGTTAAATTCATTGGTATACAATATAGATTGAAAAAACTCATGTGACAAGACTACAGCAATATCATAATTGCACCTATACGTATTAACAGAAAAATTAAAGGAGTGACACCTACCATTAGTCGGCTCTTCTTCTCAGGGTATTCACGTTCATTAAGTTGACCAATGAGTAGAAACAAATCTGCAGCCACATAGGGTTTGCACCTGGGGTTGAAAGAAAACAAGCAAATCAATCATAGCATTCAAGAACAAAACCATACTTAAAAAACATTAAACGACCAAGTGGAACCATATAGGCCCCAAACATACCTTAGAAGACCAAGTGTGACCATATAGGCCTCAAACATACCTTAGAAGACCAAGTGTGACTATATAGGCCTCAAACATACCTTAGTAGACCAAGTGTGACCATATAGGCCTCAAACATACCTTAGAAGACCAAGTGTGACCATAGGCCCCAAACATACATTAGATGACCAAGTGGAACTATATAGGCCCCAAACATACATTAGAAGACCAAGTGGAACTATATAGGCCCCAAACATACCTTAGAAGACCAAGTGTGACTATATAGGCCCCAAACATACCTTAGAAGACCAAGTGTGACTATATAAGCCCCAAACATACCTTAGAAGACCAAGTGTGACCATATAGGCATCAAACATACCTTAGAAGACCAAGTGTGACCATATAGGCATCAAACATACCTTAGAAGACCAAGTGTGACCATATAGGCCTCAAACATACCTTAGTAGACCAAGTGTGACCATATAGGCCTCAAACATACCTTAGAAGACCAAGTGTGACCATAGGCCCCAAACATACATTAGATGACCAAGTGGAACTATATAGGCCCCAAACATACATTAGAAGACCAAGTGGAACTATATAGGCCCCAAACATACCTTAGAAGACCAAGTGTGACTATATAGGCCCCAAACATACCTTAGAAGACCAAGTGTGACTATATAAGCCCCAAACATACCTTAGAAGACCAAGTGTGACCATATAGGCATCAAACATACCTTAGAAGACCAAGTGTGACCATATAGGCATCAAACATACCTTAGAAGACCAAGTGTGACCATATAGGCATCAAACATACCTTAGAAGACCAAGTGTGACCATAGGCCCCAAACATACATTAGAAGACCAAGTGGAACTATATAGGCCCCAAACATACCTTAGAAGACCAAGTGTGACCATAGGCCCCAAACATACCTTAGAAGACCAATCAGCACTGTATAGGCCCAAACCAGTGGATCTTGGGATTCAAGAAAACAACAACATGTAACTTCTGTTTAGACAACACAATAATCAATGTCAAACAAACACGTTGAATTAGCATATGGATAACCATATGAGCAGTAACGCCACGCCAAGGCTTCAACAATTGTTACTGACCATTCACACACCTTTCATAGCTCCTTCAATATGCACACCCACACACCATTCATACTTTACTTACCACTAGTTATTTTTGGTACTGAGGTGGTGCCATTTCTGAGAACTTTACGTACCCTTGAAGGTGCCTCCAATTCCTTCAAACCAATGCATTTAACCGCTACAGGGCCATGGTGCTTTTTAATTACTTTTTTGATCCTCTTCAATGTGGAGAAGCATCTTTCTGGTTCTTTAGTAGTCTTCGTTGTTGTAAGCAGGATTCCTTATAGCTTCACTCACTCTGTTAAATTATGTAGATTAAATTGATGCTAAAGTTGCTGCAGAGCAACAGCACTTGTACAGACATGGAATTCTTGCTTCCCGTACACAAGTGACAGCTACCCTTGGAAGTGCCTCCAATTCCTTCAAACCACGCCAAGGCTTGTTACTGACCATGCACACACCTTTCATAGCTCCTTCCATATGCACACCGTTCATACTTTACTTACCACTAGTTATGTTTGGTAGTGTGAGGTGGTGCTGCTTAACGCAGTTTATCTTTGCACACCTTGGGGGTATGCATTCTTCTTTGCTTCAATCACTTGTATTTTAATTTTGCACGGCGATCTTTAAAAGAAGAAAACTTCTCAATGTTTTTTTCATTGAAGTCTGGGATATCGGAAATCAGTTGCTTTTCCATTGAGAGCATCGCCAATGCATTCAACCGCTCCAGGGACATGGTGCTTCTTAAAAAGGTTTTTATCCTCTTCAATGTGGAGAAGCATCTTTCTGATTCTGCAGTGGTCATCGGTGTTGTAATCAGGATTCTTAATAATTTTACAGTCTCTGTGAAATCATTCTGCAGATTAAATTGATGGAAAAGTTTGTGCAGAGCAACAGCACTTGTACAAGTGTGAAAATCTGTCTTCCCATACAGAAGTGACAGCTCAGTGCGTAATTGTTCCTTCTTCAGTATTGGATATGCTTGCACGGTGTCTTCCAGAGCTTGGGTTGGAAAGCAAGTGTCATGGGTTTTATACAAGTCACTTTGAACAAGTTTGGCACTGACTAGGTGATTTGAAAATGAAAAACGTTCTTTTGCATGAACCACCACTATGTCACATACCTCTCTTGAAAGTTGTCTCAAGGTTGAGATCTCCGCACTCCGTCTGTTGACTGTTAGATCGCTCGGCAAACTTGCTTCTATCTCTTCCACAGAATTACGGATTTTCTGGATGCTGGCGACAGTCTTCTGTGACTTTTTTGATATAAACAGTATCCGTGTCTCGCTTCTGAAGCTGACTATAGAGGATGTCTACATGTGGCATTATTAAATGAAATAATTTAAGGAAGTAAAGGAACTCCCTGTCTTCCAGCATTCCAATGAAACCTGCGGCTTCCCGTATAGATGTTGGATCAAAGTTTAGACATGCTTCAATTGTCTGGAAACACTCAAGTAGCGCATCTCTGTTCTCGTAGATCATGTTCACGGTCCTAACGTTGAAGTTCCATCGTGTTGGTGCACCTCTTGGAAGTCTTCTACCAACTACCTCATCCAGAACTCCAGTCCTTTTTGGAGAGCGTGAAAAAAAAGATGGTATGCCGCCTATGTTGGAAAAAAAAACTCGAACTCTTCCAATCCTTGAAACTGCTTTCTCCATTGTTAGGTTCAGTTGGTGAGCATAGCAATGGACGTAGTGTGCGTTCGGGTACACGTCTTTTATTTTTCTTTGAACTCCTCCTTGATCTCCACGCATCACACTGGCACCATCGTAGCTTTGAGCTATGAGTTTCTTCTTGTCTTCTGGCTCTGGGAGAACAGTATTCAGTGTTTCCAGCACAACAGCAGCAATCGAGTCTGCATCCGTTGATTTCATTTCCGTGAAGCCATCAAATCTTTCCACCACTTGATGCTTCGTGTCAATGTAGCGATAGACTACAACGCACTGTGTCCTAGCGGAAATATCGTTTGTTTCATCCGCTTGGATTGCCACAAACTGGGCTTCCTTAAGCTCTTGGTGAATCACTTCCTTAATAACTTCATGCATGCAGTCCAGTAGCTCATTCTGCACGGTTTTGGACGTGCCCTTAAACACAGTTGCAGTCTTCAAATGCTGTTCCATTGCCCTATCGATACTGCCAACCAAATCCACCAGGCCTCTAAACACTCCTGGATTTAGCGATGTTTCACTCTCGTCGTGTCCTCTTAATGCCAGTTCAAAAGCGCCACAAAAGCGAACACAATCAATTATCATGGAAAGGATGTACCGGTTCTTAGCCACTTCTTCGTTGTGTTTTTGAATGCTGACTTGGTATCCTTGGTCCAGTTGAACAGCAATGTTCGCCTGTCCAAGCATCTCAAACTTGATCCTGTTATCCAAGTGAGCTTTAGAACTTTTGTGTTTCGCCAATTTATCAGCTAGATGTTTGACGTCAGTCACTCCAGTTTTGGTCCAAGCAGCGTCACCACCAAATAGGATGCATGGGAAACAATATAAGGACTTCCTAGAAACGCTTCCAGAAAGCCAGTCGTTCTTCTTGTACCATTCAGTATTGAAATTACGGACATATTGCTTCCCTCTATCTCTTGCGATTTGCTGCAGATTTATCTCTGGTTGGTCAGCTCCTAACTGTTTTACTTCCACCTTCTCCTCATAGGTTAGGGTGCCGAAAGGCTTCACAAGTAGAGAGTCAATAGTATTCATTTCTGATACCAATAGAAGAAAGAGATCACGGTATATTAATTTCTATTATGTCACAAAATTACTTTAAAATAACAGTGTGTTGAATTCATTGGTATACATTACAGATTGCAAACCCTCATGTGACAAGACTACATCAACATCAAATTTGCACCTATACGCATGGACAGAACATTAAAAGCAATGATACTCACCTACAGTTGACTCTCCTTCTCGGGGTATTCACGTCCAGTAAGTCAACCAACGAGTCCAAACAAATCTGCTTTCACAGATAGTTTGCACCTGGGGGGTGATAGAAAACAACAAAAAAAAACATTAGAAATCTCAAGACCCAAACCGTAACTTTTAAAACCTTAAAATACCAAGTGTGACCATCTAGGCCCCAACCGCACCTTAAAAACCTTAAAAGTCCAAGTGTGACCATATACTCACCAATAGTTGACTCTCCTTCTCAGGGTATTCACGTCCAGTAAGTCAACCAACGAGTCCAAACAAATCTGATTCCACAGATAGTTTGCACCTGGGAAGTGATAGAAAAAAAAACAAAAAAACATTAGAACGTTTAAGACCCAAACCGTAACTTTTAAAACCTTAAAAGAGCAAGTGTGACCATATAGGCCCCAACCGCACCTTAAAAACCCTAAATAACAAATTGGGACCATATAGGCCCCAACGCACCTTAAAAACCTTAAATAACCAATTTTGACCATATAGGCCCCAACCGCACCTTAAAAACCCTAAATAACAAATTGGGACCATATAGGCCCCAACCGCACCTTAAAAACCCTAAATAACAAATTGGGACCATATAGGCCCCAACCGCACCTTAAAAACCCTAAATAACAAATTGGGACCATATAGGCCCCAACCGCACCTTAAAAACCTTAAATAACCAATTTTGACCATATAGGCCCCAACCGCACCTTAAAAACTTTAAATAACCAATTTTGACCATATAGGCCCCAACCGCACCTTAAAAACCCTAAATAACAAATTGGGACCATATAGGCCCCAACCGCACCTTAAAAACCCTAAATAACAAATTGGGACCATATAGGCCCCAACCGCATCTTAAAAACCCTAAATAACAAATTGGGACCATATAGGCCCCAACCGCACCTTAAAAACCCTAAATAACAAATTGGGACCATATAGGCACAAATTGTAAAAAAAAAAAAAAAATAATAATATATATATATATATATATATATATATATATTGATTGATAGATATATTGATTGATATATATATATATATTTATATATATATTTATATATATATATATATATATATATATATAAAAATTGATATCAATATATCACAATAAATAAATATATATATATATATATATATATATATATCAAATTGATATATCCAAATATATATATATACGCAGAAAAAATACACATAAATATACATAAACATATACATACAACAATATATATTAATTGATATTTATTATTTGATTAATTGATGTTCTTTATTACTTGTTATATTATATTGTTCATGCATTTCTATTACACATTATTTTTTATACATATTACAGTGCTATTTTTTGGCTATACATGTTACAGGATATTATCCTGTAACATGTATATCACATAAAATAGCCCTGTAATATGTATAATACATACAGGGTCTAACAAGTTCACACTAACCTTTTTTACCCTTACAGGCTTCCATACCTGCTTGCTGATTTGTTAATTTTTTAAAGACTCTCATTGGTTGAAATCGATGTCAATCAAAAATTTCAGCCAATCAGAGTCCTTCAAAAATTAGTATATATAGCAGACCGTGGGGAAAAAAACAATTAATCGCGGGAGGGGCTCCTTGTAGGAGGAGCTCTTTTAGTTTGTTGTTTTTTTTTTTTAGAGCGTCGTTTTTTTTTTGTGGAGGCCTCTTTCAATGGGCCAGAATGGATGGATGGACAATGGCTTCAATCAAGATTGGATTATTTGACCAGTGGCTTCAATCAACATTGGATTATTTTATTTGACCATTGGCTTCAATCAACATTGGATTATTTGACCATTGGCTTCAATCAACATTGGATTATTTGACCATTGGCTTCAATCAACATTGGATTATTTTATTTGACCATTGGCTTCAATCAACATTGGATTATTTGACATGGGCTTCAATCAACATTGGATTATTTATTTTTTATGACTATATCCAGAGGACAGAAGGCCAACGCTGGAGGGGTCAATTTGACAGGTAAGTATGTGCTGTTGTTTATTTTTTATTAATGTTTGTTTAAAGCTGTTTATTTTTGTATAATAATGTGTTACATACTGTGTTAATGTGTTTACTGTATTTTTTTTCCCTTCCCTTATTTTTATTTTATCTTTAAAAGTGACAGGCACATATACATGCCTGTTACTTCTAAAAATTGAATAAAAATGGGGGAGGGGGGGTAGGTATTTGGTTCAGGGTGGGGTCGGTCACGCTCAGGCGCCCATCGGTCGCCCATCGGACCGCGTAGGCCACGATCAGGGGTGGCACAGGCCTCATGGGGGTGAACATCCACCCCCATGTGGCCTGGTCAACCCCGCTCACCGCCCGAATACCCCGATCACCGTGATCGGGGTAATCGGGCGGTGCTAGCATAGGCCGCATCGGGGTGGTGTTGATCGGGCCTCGGGGGTGGCATAGGGTGGCGACATGGAGGTCATCAGGGGTGGCACAGGCCTCATCAAGGGGGTGATCCGATCACCCCCATGTGGACCTGTGCCACCCCGCTCACCACCCGACTACCCCGATCCCGTGATCGGGGTAATCCGGCGGTGGCATGATGGCATAGCATAGGGCAGGCCTGATCGGGGGTGGCACAGGCCACATGGGGGTGATGGCTGGGGGTGGCACTGGCACCAGGCATTGTAGGCCTAGGGTCGTCGGTGGTAGTTGGTGGGTGGCTGGGTAGGTGGCAGGCCAGGCAGGCATAGTGGGGGTCACTGTTCACCCCTAACTTTTATTAGGGGCTACTAGGGGTTTTGGTTTGGCCAGGGGCAGGGGCAGGGCAGGTGCCAGGCAGGTAGACTTACTGTGTTAGGCAGGCAGAGCAGATGTGAGTAGATTCAGCCAGGGAGGTCTCTCAGTCTCAGCGTGACCAGGGTCAGGAAACAGAAAGGGGGAAGGGACAGGCAACTGGTGGTTTTATTGACTGTATCAGTCAATCAAAATGATAACTCGAGGCCCTATTTGCTGGCGGGCGCTCAGGGCTAACGGTCTGGGTGGGTTTAGATTGATCACTAAGTAACTGGACAGCCTTCCATCATTGATTGGTCAATGATGGAAGACTGTCAGTTATTAATTGATACATTTATGACCGCCCATGCATATCGTCACTGTGATGGTGGGCGGCATGCATTAACGGTCAGGGGGCCAGGCCAGGACTCATTTGAGAGAAGAGAAGAGTCTAAAGGTTAGTGTACACAGTACTAGTGTAATTTGATCACACAGGGTGCAGGCAGGGGGCTATATAGATACACAGCATTAGTTAATGTAGCGCAAGGGTTATCTTAAAGTGACAGTGTCCCTTTACTAACTTTACTTCATTTTAATACTATTGAGACTTGAAATGATGATGTACACCTTATATTTAATTGTTTTTGGGTTATACTAATACATTGTTGTGTTTTTTTTATTGCAGGGTGAAGAAAATATTTGGGGGGGGCGTTTGCCCTGACGCCCCAATGGACGGGCCGCCCCTGGATTCCGCCAATTGAAAAGGGTTCTATATAAGCACATAGCATATTTTTTTACATAAGTTTTTAGTTAGTGAACTTCTATCCAAAGGCAAGTTCTTTACTAACTAAAAACTTCTGTAAAAAAAAGATGCTCTGTGCTTATATAGCCCTTTTCAATTGGCCGAATTGCAATTTAATAAGGCTGCAATATTTTAGGGTATCCCAAGGTACGTTATTAAATTATAAATAAAATGTTTTATCTGATAGAAGCTAAAGTGTTCTTTAAGTGGGAGATTAAATTTGTCTCTCAAAGTTTTGTAGGTTAATAATCCTTCACAGTTGTCTCTCAAAGTTTTATTTATTTTAATAATCCCTCACCTGAATTCCAAGAAAATATTTTCATGAGTAGTAGTGAAGCTCTTATCTAGGAGTCCCTGTGGTAATCGTGGATGGGGTAAAATGGGAGTTAGGGGAGAAAGGATATGTCTTCATTTGTGTTGATCTGCTGCACAATTCCATTTTTTTTGTAAATTTAGTTAGTGAGTTCGTGTTTGGGGTAGGGTAGCAGCAGAATTAGAAAGTCAGATAGGAGACATAAGAAAATCTTCCATTGACACCCAAGTTTGTTTGTGGTTCAATTAGTGAGCCAGGGGAACAAAAGTTAATTGGCCAGTTCTGTAGTAGCCAGTTCCTTGCTCACTGTGCCTTAGGGAGTTCAGCTGCAACTCACTGACGAGGCCCATAAAGGCCAAAACGCGTCTGGGGTTTGCTGTTTTTCCTGTTCAGGGTAGAATTGCCTGGTACTTCGGGGCTGGGTGACTCTTTTGAGTGGGACCAGACTGATATACTACAGGATATGTCTCCCTGTGAAGGGCACAAGTGAACTAAAAGAGGTTGCTCTCAGAGTGGCTTATCATGGCCATAGAACTCACCTATTAAGGTTGGTTCATTCTCTGGTGAGCACCTCTGACTTTGTTGTTTTGTATATGCAAATTACCTTTAGGGTTTAGTCTCCCTAAGGGTAATAGGGGACTCCGGACAAGGACCCCTTGCTCACTGTGCCTTAGGGAGTTCAGCTGCACCTCACTGACGAGGCCCATAAAGGCCGAAACGCGTCTGGGTTTTGCTGTTTCTCCTGTTCCGTGTAGAATTCCCTGGTATTTCGGGGCTGGGTCACTCTTTTGAGTGGGACCAGACTTATATACTGCAGGATATTTCTCCCTTTGAAGGGCACAAGTGAGCTAAAAGAGGTTGCTCTCAGAGTGGCTTATCATGGCTATAGAACTAACCTATTAAGGTTGGTTCGTTCTCTGATGAGCACCTCTGACTTTGTTGTTCAGTTCTGTAGTAGAGTTTAAAATTGGGGCAAGATAATACTCCTTTACCTTATTTGACGATGAATGGTTATCTGGCTATCCTGGGAGATTTGCTTCATGTATCTAGATCTTTAAAATTAATGTCAATATGACGTGTATGAAAAATGTTCAATTTTTATTGAACTGATATTCCCTGTCCACAAAATCTGAAATTTGTAACATTTTCTAAGTCTTCTCTTCTTTATATATAGAGGGGTAGTTAACTTGGTATAGATCTTTCCAGTGTGAAGTGATATTGACCCCTAAATATTTCATGCTTGTTTTTAGGGAGAAGGAAGAAGTTGTAGACAAACTGAAGGTTATGGTTATGTTTAAAGCTTCAGTCTTATCCACATTTCTGTTTTAGGCTTGAAAAGTGTCCAAAGTTGAATAATGTGTATAAAAGAATGGGGATAGAAATGAAAGGTTAGTTAAGCGTGCATAGTAAGTCACCTGCAAAAAGACAGCATTTGGAGTGTTGTGGACTTAACTTTATGCTCTGCATTTCAGGGTCAGTTCTGATAGTTTGAGCTAGGGGTTCAATGGCTAAAGCAAAAATGAAAGGTGGGAGGGGGTAACCCAGTCTATTTTCTCTTTCTATTACAAGTTAGTAATCCCTTGTCCTGGAAGTTTTAAATCAGCTTTTGGTGATCATTAATACGTCTGTATCATGTATACAAATGTTCCCTTAATCACAAATTGTGTTAGTGTTTCAAATAAATAGGGCCATTCTAAAGAGTTAAATGCTATATCTAAGACCAGACAACAAGCCAGAGATGTTTTGTTATGGATTATGTGGGAGATATCAATAATTATTCTAATGTTATCTCCAGCTTGTCTGTGAGGAATAAATCCAACCTGGTCCTTATGTATTAATTGTGGTATGAATAAGGCCATACTGCCAGCCATATGTTTTGCAGAAACATCTTTATATCTTCATTTAGTAAGGATATAGATCTGTAAGTTTTAACTTCTAAAGGATATTTGTTTTCTTTAGGGAAGACTGTTATATCTGCATAGTTAATCTTTGAAGGCATTGAGTTTTCTTCCAGAATGTGATTAAAGTGAAGAGTTAACTATGGGGATTGTAGAGCTATATTTTTTTGCAGTAAATATTGTTTAGGCCATCTGGGCCTGGGGAATCCCCAGCCTTTAGTTTATTTATGGTTTCTTTAACCTCTTCATTCATAATGCAGGGGTCTGAACGGGACTCCTGCAGAGTGCACACATTATCCCTATAATGCGGGGGTCACCATTGGGACCCCTGCAATGTACACACATTAACCCTTACTGAAGGGGTCCGATTGGGACCTCTGCAGGCTACCCACATTAACCACTTGCTGCAGGGGTCCCAATAGGGACCCCTGCAGGCTCCCCACATTAACCTCTTGCCTTGCTGCAGAGGGTCCCGATCGTGACCCCAGCAGCATCTATAGAATTTACATTTTCCACCGCGGGTCCGAGTCTGAGGGCTTGAATTCAAAGTTCAAGCCCGGGGAATTCTGGGGTTCGAATTTCCCGCCATGGGTTAAAATTAGGCCCATCACTCATGGGGGTCAATATAGACCCTGTGAGACTAAAATGAACCCAAACAGTCCAAAAGGGGTCTATATAGAACCCTATAGGACACTATTAACCCCTAGGTTAACCCTATAAGTGCAAAGAGGGTCCCCTATTAACCCATACTAAAACCTATTTAATCCTAACTGGCCCTATTTAACCCCTTCTAGACCTATATAACCCTAACTGGCCCTATTTAACTCTAACTGGGCCTATCTAACCCTAACCGGGCCTATTTTACCCTATCTGGACCTAATAACCCTAACTGGGCCTATTTAACGCCTTCTAGACCTATCTAACCCCATCTAGCCCTATGTAACCCCATCTTAGCCTATCTAACCTCATCACTTATGGGGGTCTAAACAGACCACCCTAAGCCCCCATCTAACCCCATCAGACTTGCGAGCTTGAGAATGTTGTGATATTAATTTTAATACCTAACATCACTTTCCCTTTCATTGAAAAGTGGTGTGAGTATATATTTGCATTTACAGTGCTGTGGATAGGACTTTAACCCCCTTGCTTGTCCTCTCTAGTATCCATTTGCTTTTTGGCTCCAATTGCGGGTTCTGGGATTGATTTATAGCAATTTAATAGCGATTTTCGAATGTAACAATTACGGTACGGGCTTGACAGATCAAAGGATTTGCAGTAGCAGAGTTCAAATTTCGATGTCCTGTAGGGTTTTTCCACCTGTAATCCGCAGATCGTTAGTTGATTGCTTTACAGGGCCAATTTAATAGCCGTAAGTCTTGCGGGCTACATTACCGGCTACGGTTTTTACACATTGAGGGAATTTATTAGCACTGATAGTCTACTAACTAATTAGGAAAGATAATTAAATAACCAGTCACTCTCAAGCACTATGGGCGATGGGTTCTTTTATTTAAACAAAATAGATTATTTAAATATATTAATACAAAGGTAAGATCAGCTTTAAATAGGCTAAGTTGTCAAAGTATAGGAAAAATTTAAAAAATATCTATAATAATTGTATGTCCACATGTAGTCTTTTCGTTATGTGGCTAAAGAGTAATGTAGTTAGTTTTGGATCAAAAATTATATAATGATAATATCGCATTATGAGATTCTGAAAGAAGGCAAATCTTAATCCATAAAAATATTTGGATTAAGTCAAACAAATCCTTTGAAGTAGTTGCCGAAACTTGAAAAGTCTTGGAGGAGGAGATCTGGTATGTTTAGGTATTCATTTGTTTTTTCTCATAGGTCTGAGTCTGTTTTGGTATACTCCTATAGATGAGTGCCAGAGATTAAGTTCAATTTTAGCAAGAGATCACAGCCCTCTTCTATAGTACAAATGGTATAGATGCGACAGGATGGGAAAAAGTAAAGCCCCATTTATATTTAATGCTGTGTTGTTTAAGAATAGATAAGATAGGGTTCATTGATCTTTTTTGATCTCTTGAACTGCTGATGATAGTTCAGACTTGAGTAGTTTTTTAAGTTATTCATATAAGAGGTCTGGATATGTTATTATGGGTATTGAAATGTCCTGATCTGTTTTTTGTTCTGAGTTTTCAGAAAAGCCTATGGAAGGGCTGCGAGAAAGTTGAGAGCCAGTAGGAACAATTTTATTTTTAGATAAGAAAAAGATGTGGAAGGATATGAGATAATAGAGACTAATGGGGTAAATGCAACCTGGTCTCAGGTGTATAATCACCAACCTACATCTAGTCCAGTGAATCCCTCTTTTTGTGGAGTTATGGCCATTGGTGTAGCACCTATCACTAGTAGTAGCAGGCCTCAGAAAGTGTTTTCCTCAAGCCTTGGGGTAAAAGGCCTTCCCAGCTTTCTAAACCGAATTAGTATACGGTTGCATATTCATATTGACAAATGTCTAGAATAATAATTTAGAAAGTTTGTAAGTTATTGGTATGACAAGTACAGGAGCAATGAATAAGCAAAAGAACAGGAGGGAGGAGACCAGTAGCAGTAGAGTCCAATAGCAAATGAACCAAAGGCAACAGGCAGAAGAATAGTTATAGAATTAAAGGGTCAGGGCAGGCTGAAGACAGAAGAGTAGGTCCAATAAATAAGCCAAAGTCAAGGAGCCAGATAACAGTAGTAACAGAGAGACAGGCCAAAGTCATAAAAATCCAACAATAGATAGAGCAAAACAACTGAGCACTCGTAGCTCTAGTATCTCCAGAAGAAGGCAGCAGAACCTAATCAGTAGCACATCATTCAGTTGAACAAGTCTCCAAATGGTGTTATGGGGAACAGCACTCATCCATAGCATCTTAAGCTCCCGGTGACTCACCGGGACACTTTAGTCAAAAAATGTACATCATGGATTTCAAACATGATCTTTTAAAGTTTTGAGAAGATTTTTTATTGTATGAAAAATAACTAGTCTATTGTCTATAGTATTGACATATTACATTAAAGTGAGACTGTATTGTTGTTTTCTCTGCCTCTACCCTTACATGTTACAGGAAACAGATATGCAGTGACCGTACAGATATCTGGACTGCAGCAAATGTGTAAATGTAAATCACATAAGCAAACACAAAGAACAATGTCTCTGTGTTTTCTCATTTACACCTCATCTCAAATCATTAGTAATATGTATTAAACACATTGTTTTTCATGCAATTCACTCTTACTTCAGTGCTAATTTTCTTAAATGTATTTATTTTGCATGGAAAAAAATGTAATGGATAAAACATGCTCTGTATTGCACAGTAGAACATTTTGAACTACAATGGCCATTTAAGTGTTGTTTCTCTCAAACTTCATGATTCCATGAGCCTCATTCAATTGCAAGGCCGCAACTCACGTTATACAGACCATATATCTGCGGGCTTGCTGCGGGCTTGAACTTTGCTTCAATTATGGAGCAATTCAATTAAACAAGACCGCAAGTTACGGGCCGAAACCAGAAACCATGCAATCGTATGTAGCATTTCAGAGCCTGATAATGATCAAGTAAGCAAGGCAGTAACTACCCATTTCGAAACAGCCAATAGAAAACGAGACTGTCATCATTACGGCAGTATAAGATGGAGGTTACATGTCAAACCCTCAAAATACAAAATAATAAAAATGAATACCAATACTGTTTCAGTCCATGTGGTTGGCCTGATATGTATTAACGTATTGATACCCAAGATCTATATAACCCCAAAATTAACCATAAAAATAAATGATTTTTTATTGGCGATTTACAAGCTTAAGACTATTGTGCAAATAATTCTTTCATCACTTTCCCCCTCATTTACAGCGCAGTATTGATTTTTTATTTGCATTTACAGTGCTGAGCACATGTCTTTAACCCCTTTGCGGGTCCCAACTAGTACTCGTAGGATTTTCTTCTACATTTGCCATTCATGGGTGTAAAGATTGCTTGCAGAATGGTAGCAATTGAATAACAATTTGCTATTTTAGAGAACCTAACTCTCGCGGACGTGAAAGATCAATGGCTTAGATGGGGCGTAAGTTACGGTTGTAACAACCACAGGGATTTTCAGCCCATAACCCATAGGTCGTTTGCAGATCGCAAAAAGACTCCAATTGAAGGGCAAATCAATTTACGGGCTACATTATTGGCTCCTGTAAGCTACAATTTCTCTTGAATGAGGCTCCATATGTTCTACATGCTTTTCAGCTGCAATCCTTTCATTTCTATGATATCCTGTATAAGTGTACAGATATAAACCAATTCCATATGACACCTAACAATAAGGGATTTCCTCTAGCAACACATCAGTTTCAGCCTTAAAATACATTTTGATTTGCTCTCTTCTTTTTGTCTCTTCTATTCTACTATGCTCCTCTGTAGACAAATTTAGTAATTTTGGGTTTAGGTGTAAGGTGGGTTCAATGTAATATTTTTTTATTTTAATGTTATTTGCAGTTACCAATATGCAGACTTTGAACTGAAATGTTTTTGAACAAAATTGAATAATGTGCTAAAACTTGTTGATCTGATTATGTATGCTAACCTATTTGAATTATCTTTAAACACTATGGGCCTCATTTAATTGAGAAATTGTAAGTTACTGGAGCCTGTGAAGACCATAAACAAATGATCTCCGGGTTATGGGCCGAAAATCGCTGCGGTTGTTACAACCGGAACTTAAGCCCCATCTATGCCTTTGATCTTTCACGTCCGCAAGAGTTACAATCGATAAAATTGCGAATCGATATTCAATTGCTACAATTCCTCAAGCCCGCAAATGTTTTCACATCCGTAAATGACAAATGTAGAAGAAAATCCTACGGATACCAGATGGGATACCAGGGGTTAATGATGTAGCACTGTAAATGCAAATAAAAAAACAATACTTCACTGTAAGTGAGGGGGAAAGCGATGAAAGACATCAGAATTAATTGCACAACAGTCTCAAGCTCCCAAATCGCCAATAAAAAATAATTTATTTTTATGTTTCATTTCGGGGAGTTAATACATATCAGTATTGGCATTCATTTTTTATTATTTTGTAATTTAAGGGTATGCAAGTCCAATCGCATATCAGATCTGTAAACGCTAATTGATTCATATGTAACCTCCATATTATACTGCCGTAATGCTGTCTCATTTTCTATTGGCTGTTTCTAAATGGGTAGTTACGGCCTTGCTTTATTGATCATGTTCACGCTCTGAAATGCTACATACAAATGCATGGTTTACAGTTTCGGCTTTTGGCCCATATCTTGCCGGCTTGTTCAATTGAGTTCAAGGCTGCAGCAAGCCCTCACACATACGGCTTGTATACCATGAGTTGCAGCCTTGCAATTGAATGAGGCTCTATATATACTTATCAATCTACTATTCCAGTTCCAAAATATTATTGTACATTAACTAAATAGTATAGTAAATAAATACTGTATTGGTCCGAATATAAGCTGCACCTTTTTTCCGATTTTTGAGTTACGGGTGCGGCTTATATTCACGACCGTAAAAAAAATCATTGCCGATTTGCGAACTTTGCTTGTAACGCGTGCGGCTTCTATTCGCAAACGCAAAATTTCGGTCGATTTGCGCGATTGAGAGTTAAGGGTGCCGATTTTCGTATTGAATAGCGATTTACGGTTTTAGTGATTCTAACATCCTGTAAAGCCTGTAACCTGCAAAAAAAGCTACAGTACTAATTAGAAAGCCTGTTTCTTGCAATGGTTGATCACTTTGAGAGTCTTTTTCTCTCCAATTTTACGGGTGCGGCTTATATTTGAGTACTATCTTTTTTCTATTTTTTCGCCTTGAACTTTACGGGTGCGGCTTATATGCGGGTGCGGCTTATATTCGGACCAATATGGTAGTACATCTGTGTTCACATTTGAATGTCTAAAACAAATAAAAAAATCTGTTTCCAGCTCAGAATTCATAGAAAAACAGTTATTACACAGCATTCTGGGAAGCTGAGCTGGGACATGCAAATGTTCCCACAGATGCCTAAGCTTATCCCTGCTGTATTACACAGCTTTTATGCAAAACCAAGGTTGGATTATACACAAGCTGGGACTCCTATCCACGTACAGCTGTTTAGAGCTTACTGGCTATCATCAGCATGGAGCGTGATCTCAGCTTATGTTGTGGACCTTACGAGTAGGTAGTTCATCACAACAATGATTTAATATATGGTGGGCAAAAGAGTGATAGAAGCCCTCCACTGTACAGTAGTACCGTACATAAATAGTACATCTGTGTTCACATTTGAATGTCTAAAGCAAGTTAAAAAAACTGTTTCCATCTCAACATAAATTATTTTAGGCGTCCAACGTAGTTTCAAAATAACGACATTTGTGCAGTCACAAATACATGCAAGCCATAAAAGCATTTTAGAGAAAATCTTCAGTTTGTCAGTTTATTCATTTTTTTAACATCTCTGTTATACTTACTGTTCAGTGCATGAGGGGAAATATACAAAGCATGGAAATCAGGATATTCACCATGTAATTCAACTGTCTGGTTCCTAGCAACAGGTGGTGTCAAATACTAAGCCAAACTTGTTCTCCACTGCAGTATATAAAAAAATGATAATGATTGCTCCAATCCATAAGATTGTACTCAAAGATTCAGTATGGAAATCTGCTAAAAGTAAGAATTTCTTTAAAAATGTTTTATGATTATGGTATGCATAGCTACTAATGGTATAATTTTCTTACATTCTTAATAAATACATATTTTTTTTATTCCCAAATTACAATCTTAAACTAGGCCAACTTCAAACTAAAGCCAAAATGTTTTGGGCTAGCAGACTCTTGATGGCACATTGTCATGGTCTTGGGATCATAATGGTTAATAAGCTTACTGTAAGCTTCACTTAGTGCATCCTTTAAGCTCCAAAGTGGTTTATTTATTGAAGTGCAAAGACTGATACATGTGGAAGTGTTTATCTTGTCATTTTATTTAAAAAGAATATGTGTTGATGTCTGTAACAAAACTTCATAATACATGAAATGTTCTTTATAACAAAAGTTTTCATTGTAACCAGTTCAATGTGAGCAAGAACACAGTTTGACCTTATGTTCTGGAATATCCCATTAACATATGTTCTGTGTTTTGGGATTCTAAACAATGTCATAACCATAAAAAAAGCTAGCTTTGCAAAGTGCCTGCCTAAATTATGGGCCTTATTTACTAAGTTGAGTTCAACAGGTTTTCATAGTCTATTTAGATCCATGAACTGTGAAGTATTTGATGTCACAATATAGGCAATCCATAGCTTACATTCCCCAACATTTGATAAGCTTTTCAGGGCCATCACTATATAAATATTTAAATATATATATTAAAGAGCATAACTAGAAAAGACAAAGCTAAAAAAAAGCTAGGCTTTAGTTAGAAAAGTAATAAATATTGATGCAACTGCTGGTCTCTGGAGGAATCCATGATACGTTGCTAAAGGTTATCTGTGTAAAAGGAGCAAGGTCTGCAGCTTGACTTGAAACTTCTTTTGAGGATGTGAGGGGTATGTGGTATGTTTCAAAGACTAAAATCTCCAATTATAAAAGTTAGTCTCTTCCACTTCCTCCACCCATTCTTCCTCTGCCCACCAAAAGCACATCTTCACAGACTTCAAAATAACAGAGCAAAACTGAACCTTCTACACACAAGCAGAATTTGTTAAAATTAGATTTTTTTGTAAAAGTTATATACCTTACAAACATTTCAAGTGTTCACTAAACTGCAGTGGTTCTTCAATGCCCTGATGGCGATTTTCTGTAGGGAAATTACCATGATGTTTTTCAGTTCGGGTCTTACTCTTCATGACCTTGTGGACTTTAGCAGGCCAGTTCTGTCTGCCAGCAATTGATTCTATGTGCTTGCAAGTTTATTTTCATTGCTTCCATAATACTGTTTATCCATCTTTTCCACTGCCGTCCCCACTTCCTTTAGTCTTCCATTTTTCCTAGAATCTAATCTTCTTTAGCAACTCCTGTCTTTTCATTATGTGGTCAGAGTATTTGTATTTTAGTCTTAATATCAGTCCTTCTAATGAGGAGTCTGATTTTATTTCTATGAGTATGGATTGGTTTGATCATATTGAAGTCCAAGGAACTCTCAATAATTTCCTCCAATATTACAATTCAAAAATGTCTATCCTCCAGAGTTCATCCTTCCTTATGGTCCAGGTTTCACATCTGTATTCTATTACTGAGACCTTTGTTGGTAATGTGATATATTTGCTCTTTAATGTCTTGAGTCGATTTGCTATATTTTTTCTCTTAAGAAGCAAATATCTTTTGATTTAATGCAGTTACTATCCATAGTAATATTTGCACCGAGGAAAATAAAATATGTCACTGTCTCCACGTTCTTCTAATGTATTTGCCAATTATTAATAGCACTGGTTAAGATAATCTTAGTCTTTCTGATGTTAAGCAGTAAACCAGTTTTTACACTTTCTTCTTTCACTGTCATCAAATCCTCTTCACTTTCAGCTATCAGAGTGGTATCATCTGCATATTTGAGTTTGTTGATTCTTTTCCCTGCAATTTTAATCCCAGGTTTTTATTCATCTAGCCCAGCATTGTGCATGAAGCATTCTGAGTATAAATTAAACAGATAGGTTGATAATATACAGCCTTGCCATACTCTTTCCCAATCTTAAACCAGTAATACTCAGTTTTAACTTATGCTTCCTGGTCCCTGTACAGATTCCTCAAGAAGGAAATAAGTTGACCTATTATTCCCATTTCTTTAACAACTTGTCACATTTTATTATGGTCAAAACAATCAAAGGCTTTAAAGTAGTCAATGAAGGAGAAGTATTATTTTTACTGATACTCCCTTGCTTTCTCCATTATCCAGCAGATGTTAGCAAATGAAATTCTGGTGCCTCTGTCTCTTCTGAATCCAGTTTATACATCTGGCATTTCTTGTTCCATAAATTGCTCTAACTTAGCTAGCAGGAATTTAATCATTACCTTGCTGGCATGTAAAGTGAGAGGAACTGTTCTATAATTTGAGCAATCTTTGGTGTTTCCCTTTTTTGGAGATAAGAATATAAACTGAACTTTTCAAATTCAATGGCCACTGCTGTGTTTTCCAAATGAAGATGGGGTACTGCATGCAACCCCTTGACAGTTATCTTGCAAGGTTTTAAACAATTCAGATGGGATACCATCACCTCCTGCAGCCTTGTTAGCAGTGATTTTTAGGGCCAATTTATCTTCTCTCTCCAGAATGTCAGGATCTAAGTCAGTGAACAAAGTGTAATAAATTTCAGAGATATTATGGTACTTCCTGTATATCTTCTGTATGTCCATACCATGGGCCTAATTCAATTGAGCCCTCAGGAGATGCGGGCATTCGTAAGGGAGCCTGTAAGTTATTTTGCTATTAAACTGGCGTCTTTTCGCGGGCTCCGACCGGATTACAGGCTCCGGCCTCCGATTCCTTGTGATGGTTAACATCGCAAGTTACAGCACGTCCAAGCCTTTGACTTTTCATGGCCGAAAAAGTTATGATCTTTAAAATCGCAAATCGCTTTTCAATTGCTCCGATTCCCCAAGCCCACAAATGTTTTCAGACCTGTAAATGACAAATGTAGAAGATTATCCAACAAGTACTAGAGAGGACCTACAAAAAGGTTAAAGACATATCCGTAGCACTGTAAAAGCAAATCAATAATCAATACTGCACCCTAAATAACGGGGAAAGTGATGAAGGACATTAAAATGAATTGCACAACAGTCCAAAGCTCACAAATCGGCAATAAGAAATATATTTATTTTATGTTTCATTTTCGGAGTTCTCCCAAAATTTGTTATACATTGTTTCAGTTGAACTACCTAGAATTATAACAATAAATGAAACTATTTAGAATTTCCAGGTGCTTCACACCAATCAATAATTATACAAACAAAAAAATAGGAAATTTATTAATACAGGAAAACCACACCACAAATATTAAAAAACATATTAGGCATCCTAATCACTTGCAACAATTGAGATAACAATTAAATTTGTATATAGACTCAAGAAATGTGCTAATACCAGTTCACTAGCATTTTTAACATATAACTCCTTATCCAATATATGTTTTGAGGGATCACAATATCCTCTATCTCTCAGCTTAAGTTCTAGAATATAAAAATGTCTAACAAAAATGTGATTTATCTAAATATAGCATAATATTATGCCAATGTGAAAATAATATTCATTATATTATGAAATATGTATTTTTCTATTAACTCTTTTTTTTCATCACTTAGAATTTATTTTGATATTATTGAGTTATAATAGTCACCAAGACCACTGTAAATGTATGTAACCACTATTGATCAGTTACAATAAATTACAATAAATCAACATTTAATTAACTGTGATAAATTATCACCAAAGCTGCTATCATTTTACAGTCATAATTTTTTCAACCTTCATTTAATTATTAAGTCATCAAGTCAGTAAAGGCTACTGTAAATCTATTTATTGTTAATTCATCATCACATTACAAAATAATTAAGAATTGCCATGTTGCGTGACTAATTATAGCTTCCCTTTTTAAATACTAAATATCACAATTTTATGGCGGTCCATTGAACTTGCTGTAGTAGTTTTTGCCGCTTTCAGCTTTCCTCACAGAAGTAATAGTAGAGGTTTTTTTCCCTAAAAGTGTAGCTATTTAGTCACTTCCTCGACACAGGAGCAATTTATCACATTTTATAATTATGTTTTGCCACAGATTAGGGTATGACATTTTTAACGTTGGTTATATTTGTGTTATATTTATATTCTGGGGAATTTACTTTGATTGGTGCATGGGGAACTATGAGCCCAATTCAACTGAGCAATTGCAAGTTACTGGAGTCCATAAGTGAGGCCGTAAGTTAATTTGCTATTCAATTGGCGTCTTTTTGCGGGCTCCAAACAGTTTACAGGTTACAGGCTTGAAAACCTTGCGTTGTTAAACCTGGAACTTACATCATCCTGTTGTCTTTGATCTTTCCAGTCCGCAAGAGTTACAATCGCAAAAAATCACTATTCCATTGCTACGATTCCCCAAGTCCACAAATGTTTTCACACCCGTAAATGGCAAATGGAGGAGAAAATCCTACGAGTACTAGAGTGGACCCACAAGGGGGTTTAACCCCTGTCCGCAGCACTATAAATGGAAATAAAAAATCAATACTGCACTGTTAATGATGGGGAAAGCGACAAAAGACATTAGAATTAATTGCACAACAGTCTCAAGCTCGCAAATCGGCAATAAAAAATAATATTTTTTTATGTGTCATTTCTGTGTTATATCGATCTTGGGAATCAATGAGTTAATACATATCAGGCCACCCATATGGACTAGAACAGTATTGGCATTCATTTTTTATCTTATTTTTTTTTTTACAATCTTTTTATTGAAGACGTTACAAATATTTTCAAACATGTATTCCCATCCTGTACATAATGTTATGTATGAGTTCCAGGGTTTTCCATTAACAATAAGCTAATACATTTGAACACTGTTTGTAATCTTCTTAGTTTTCGGAATTTTCAGTGCCAGATACTTAGGAGCATTGACTTCTACCTTTTTAACTATAACTTTCGCTGTTTACCATAGTCGGGGGAATACAATTATATTAAACAACAATTAAATGAATAAAAAGATTAACCAATATAAGAAACAAAAAGAAGAAATCTGAAAAAAGAAAGAAAAGAGTCTGACCTGGCCAATGCACTTTTGAGCGCAAGCTCCATCTCCAAGGACTTTGTCCACGACCCCACCAGCTCCTGCATCCCTTTATATGGACAGCTGTGTATTTCTGCAAAGGTTTCGATTCTACAGCTCTACACTGCTATGCTGTGTTGGGAGTCCAACCATGGAGACCAAATTGTCAAGAATAAGAGAAATGAATCCCTCATTTACCATAACATAGGGGTTCTCCAACTCTTGGCTATATGGTTTTTAACTGCCAAGCAAATTAATTCTAATTTGGATTCCAAGCAAGCAGATCTCCACTGAGGGTTGTATTGGTATAGAACTTGGGATATTAGATTGAGGGATTGCCTCTAAATTTGTTGTGCTGTCGGGCAGGTCCACCATGTGTGTAAGAAGTGTCCTGCTACGTGGCAGCCCCTAAAACATTTTTCAGTATTTATAGGGTTGATGGCATGCATTTTTGTGGGAGTCAAGTACATCCTGTGTAGGACCTTGATTGACACCACCAGCAAATTATAAGTTACAGAACCTCGAGTTAAGTGAGTAAAGGCTTCCTTCCACTAACTGGGCCATAGGCTCCCCCCTACATCCGGCTCCCACTTGTTTGGGCGTACCACTGGAATCATTAAAGTGCAAATATAGCATGCCTAAGATTCATTTTGTGAGTGGCAGATTTTTACAAATTGCTGAGAGTACAGTACAGAACCTTGCAAAGGTATTCACACCCTTCACTTTTTATCTATTTTGTTACATTACAGCCTTAAGTTCAATGTTTTGTTAATCTGAATTTTATGTGATGGATCAGAACACAATAGTGAAGTGAAATGAGAAAAATATACATAAAACAATTTTTTTAGAAATAGAAAACAGAAAATTGGCATGTGCGTATGTATTAACCCCCTGTGTTATGAAGCCCATAAAAGCTCTGGTGCAACCAATTACCTTCAGAAGTCACATAATTAGTGAAATGATGTCCACCTGTGTGCAATCTAAGTGTCACATGATCTGTCATTACATATACACACCTATTTTGAAAGGCCCCAGAGGCTGCAACACATAAGCAAGAGGCACCACTAACCAAACACTGCCATGAAGACCAAGGAACTCTCCAAACAAGTAAGGGACAATGTTGTTGAGAAGTACAACTCAGGGCTAGGTTATAAAAAAATATCCAAATCTTTGATGATCCCCAGGAGCACCATCAAATCTATCATAACCAAATGGAAAGAACATGGCACAACAGCAAACCCGCCAAGAGACAGCCGCCCACCAAAACTCACGGACCGTGCAAGGATGGCATTAATCAGAGAGGCAGCACAGAGACCTAAGGTTACCCTGGAGGCGCTGCATAGTTCCACAGCAGAGACTGGAGTATCTGTACATAGGACGACAATAAGCCGTACGCTCCATAGAGTTGGGCGTTATGGCAGAGTGGCCAGAAGAAAGCCATTACTTTCAGCAAAAAACAAAATGGCATGTTTTGAGTTTGCGAAAAAGCATGTGGGAGACTCCCAAAATGTAAGGAGGAAGGTGCTCTGGTCTGATGGGACTAAAATTGAACATCAAAGAAAACAATATGTCTGGCGCAAACCCAACACATCCCATGAACCAAAGAACACCATCCCCACAGTGAAACATGGTGGTGGCAGCATCATGCTGTGGGGATGTTTTTCAGCAGCCGGGACTGGAAAACTGGTCAGAGTTGAGGGAAAGATGGATGGTGCTACAGGGATATTCTTGAGCAAAACTTGTACCACTCTGTGCGTGATTTGAGGCTAGGACGGAGGTTCACTTTCCAGCAGGACAATGACCCCAAACACACTGCTAAAGCAACACTTGAGTGGTTTAAGGGGAAGCATGTAAATGTGTTGGAATGGCCTAGTCAAAGCCCAGACCCCAATCCAATAGAAAATCTGTGGTCAGACTTAAAGATTGCTGTTCACAAGCGCAAACCATGCAATTTGAAGGTGCTGGAGCAGTTTTGCAAGGAGGAATGGCCAAACATCCCAGTGGTAAGATGTGGCAAGCTCATAGAGACTTATCCAAAGTGACTTTGAGCTGTGATTGCCGCAAAAGGTGGCTCTACAAAGTATTGACTTTAGGGGGATGAATAGTTATGTACATTGACTTTTTCTGTGCATAATTTTTTTGGCTATATGCAGGGGTTTATTTGCCCAAATAAACCTAAACAGCTGATTGTGTATGCTTTCTAGGTCTTGTTATTAACTGGAATTTGTAAATTTCTAAATAAATAAATAATTTTTGGTAGGACATTCATTTTAACTCTAATGATACGTCCTGTCCATGACAGGTTAAACCTGGACCAATTATGTAGATCTACCTTCAATTCTGGAACAGTGGGGGAAAGTTTGCTCTATATAACTCCGAAATCTTCGTAGTTATCCTTACTCCAAGATATCTAATGCTTCCCTTAGGCCAAACAAAATTGTATTGGTTTTGTAGCTGGTCAATATCTGTCTGATTCATCCCTACATCTAATTCTTCTGTTTTGTCTATGTTGATTCTCAGTCCTGATATGGCGCTGAACGCATTTATATTTGTAAGCAAATTATGAATCAAATAGAGCGGATTGGTCAGGGTGCAAAGCAGATCATCTGCAAACAGAGAACACTTCATCTGCTGCAGCCCCACCGCAAGGCCCCCGATATCCGGGTTGGACCGGATGGCTTGAGCAAAGCGTTCCATGTGCAATGCAAATAGTAAGGGAGAGAGGGAGCAACCCTGCCGTGTACCTCTTTGAATTTTAATGGTAGTATCACTTGTCCCTGGGAGCCGGAGATTTGCTATAGGGAGGTGGTAGAGTGTCTTTATGAGGTTTATGAAATGCCCCCTAAAGCTAAATTTATCCAGGGTTGCATAAAGGTATGGCCATTCAACTGTGTTGAAAGCTTTTTCAATGTCTAATGCCATTATGCAGAGCGGAGGTCTAAATGCTTGCGCTAGGTGGAGAATATTAAATGTCCTCCTAATGTTATCTGCTGCTTGCCGATGTGCTGTAAAGCCTGTTTGATCTTTATGGACTAAATCAGGGAGATGTACTGATATTCTATCCGCCATTATCTTTGCAAGCAGCTTGATATCCCCGTTTATGAGGGAAATTGGGCGCTAATTTTTGGCTTCAAGGTTGTCTCTACCCTCTTCGGAAGGGGGTGTCATGATTTAATTGTTTAAGGGCTCATATTGTCAGTGGTTTTTGAGTATGTCCAAGGGAGCATGACATTGTTGCATGCGGATTATGTGTTATTGTGTGGTTATATGTTGCCTGTACATGGTTATTATGTATCCTAGGTATAATATATTATGAGGGAAAATGTTATATAGAACATATGTGGAATTGGTAAAAAAGCTCTGCATTGAAGTTAGCTGCAGATCATTGCACACTCAAACATGCAGACCTTGGGTCAAGACAGATGCATGTGCTTCAAGTGGTCCGAAGCAAACACTTGAGTTTAACATAAAGGTTTGTTCACTAGATATCTAATGAATGTGATCTCAAGAGCTTTGATAGCCCAAGGTTGCAAGCCAGATGGTCTGACATCACACACACACAAATGTACACAAGGGTGTGGTATTGGAGAGTATAAATATGTTGTTTTGTTCATTCAATAAAGGTTGAGAGATAGTTTTCACATAAACAAGGTGTGAGACTATTTCTGTGTGTTGTATCCTGACTTGGGGAGTGGTTTTTGCCATGGGCCACTAAGTAACCTGGATCCAGTATTCTCTGCCTGTACCTTTTGGGCCTTGACCTCTTCAGAAGCCATCTTTTGTGCCACAGAGAACAGGAACTACATGATTCTGCTGGGGTAGGTTTGAGCTAGGTTCATATCAAGCCCCCTAGAAGAAGCAGATCGTGACAAGGGGATATGAGATCTGTAATTTTTTTATAATATGAGTTTGTAAAGTCATCTGGTCCAGGGGATTTGCCTACCCTAAGACTTTTTATGACGTTTTGTATTTTGTCAATCGTGATATCTGAATTAAGGGTTTTTAAATTTTGGAACGTTAGACTAGGTTGATCGAATCTGTCTAGGTAGGATCTAATGACACTTGGATTATTCTGGGGTGGCGAGGTATATATGGTCTGATAGAATTTAGAGAAATTGTTTTGGATTTAATTTTGGCTCACCGTAACTGAGCCATTGGAGCTTTTTATTCTATCTTTGCCTGAGTAGATTTAGACTTAAGTTTCTTGGCAAGCAGAGAGTCCGGATGGTTTTCTTTAGTATAGAATAATTGTCTAGTGCCCTGGAGGCTTTCTCAGTTCTCTCAGAAGGTAAGTTATCCAATTCTCATCAGCATTTGTCAATTTTGTGGGCATACTAGGCTCTGTGGATTTTTGTGCTTTCTCTAGCAGTTCCTTTTCTTTTTGCTTACATTTTTTTTATGGGTCAATGTCAGTTTAATGCAGGCCCCTCGCATATATGCCTTATGGGCTAACCAAGTCCACCCTATACCCACGTCCGTATAGGGGTTCAGTTCAAAATACGTTTTCAACTGTTTTTCCAACTGTTCCATAATTGTGGGAGTAGACAGGAGACTGCCATTAAACCTCCATTTAAATGGAGGCCTATGGTTTGGTCCCAAGTTAAAGGTTATAATTACTGCTGCATGGTCCGACTATGGGCAGGGTACAATTTTAGCTTCCTTTGAGCTATCAAAAACAGATGGGTCCATTAAAATTGTGTCAATACGCAAATAGGATCTATGCGTGTGTGAGTAATAAGTGTACTCTCTCAACCTGGGGTGGTGACCCCTCCAGGCATCTATTAGATTCAGCTTTTGACGAAGCTTAGTAATTTGTTGCAGTTTATTTGAAAAACGCCCACTTGTAAGGCTATTAGGTCTGTCTAAATTATGGTCAAAAGCTAGATTACGATCCCTGCCTATTATCACTTTTCCGCTAGCTTGGCATTTTGTGGGAGCATATATGGATACTAATGTGACCAGGGCTTCCATAACCGTACCTTTTAAAATTATGTAGTGACCTTCTCTGTATATTTTTTTAGTTTCCAGCTTAAAGGGAAAGTTTTGGTGTATGAGGATCGATGTACCTATTCTTTTAGTTAGTTGGGTCGCTGGAAAAAAAAATAGGATATTCTTTGTGTAAGTATGTTGGAATATGATTATTCAAAAAGTGGGTCTCCTGCAAAAACAGTACAGAGGGCTTAAACTCTCTATAGTAAAGAAAGGCCTTTCTTCTTTTGAATTGAGAATTGAAGCCCTGTACGTTGTGTGTTAAAAAAGTATGATGGTATAGACCAGGCCTGCCTTGGCAGGGCAAACTCACCCTGCTGCGATGCTAGAGCTATTGGGGAAGGAGGGTGCGGTAAATGCCCAGGCCTTAGAGGCGAAGCGCCGCCCAGTCCTTTAAGTTGAAAGGAGAGATGTCTCCCGCCAGAACAGACCATTAAAAAAAAAAAAAACAGTTAACATAGTATACCTATCCTGCAAACAGTCAAGTAGGTTACCTTGATTCCCTTGGTAATAACAGAACCCCCTAAGCTACCTATCAAATGTGGCAAAGACTGGGAGTGAGGATGAGTCAACCATTCCTCCAACAGCCCCCAATAGGAGGGGTATAACCATGGTCTAGAATACTGTAGGGTCCTGGGAGGGGGGAAAGCCCCTCGGGGGTCATTAGGTACGCATTATAAAGGGTTGCACTATCTCTTTATTAATACAGGTTAAATAATTAATGCACTAGTAGTACTGCTATACCCTCTGCACCTTGTAGTACTCATTTTTTTGCGAAAAAATCGCCTATGTAAATGTTTTGTCATGTACAGATTATCTTTTTAAAATGTACTTGCTTTAATATTGGGCTCCTTCACTCCCTCTTGTACCTCTGCTACTGACCCCCCTACAGTTTAACATTAATTTTTTAACAATCTTAACATTAAGACAATGTTGTATTAAACAACGTTCTTGGGTTACATTCAGTCTCTTAGATTCATAAAGTGCTTGCCACAGTCTCAAGTAAGGTTCAAAGACTGCGTTAGCCTCGGATTTGGTGAACTTCCTTGGGAAGTTTGCCCTATCGATACATATCTAAAGGGAGAAGGCTTTCTTGCTCGCCTTTGCCTAGTTGGACGATTGGATGGGTTTTTATTCTGGGGTATGCCTGGTTCCTCCTCGGCTGCTAGGTGAAGGAGCTTGAGGTTAAAGGTGCCTGATTCTTTAGGCCCCTAAGGCTCTATGGGCCCTCTCCATTTCCCAGAACGACTCCTGTATGTCTGGGATCACATTAGCTATAGTCTCTCTTAAATATTGCCTAAGGTCTTGAATCGCTCTAGGAATACCTCTGATCCTTAAATTGTGCCATATAGAGCTGTTCTTGAGGTCCTCAAATTTAACTTCAAGGGCTAAGATGCTGCGCTTCTCTATGCTGCGTTTCCACTATCTGATCCATAGTGTCTTCAAGCAAGTGAGTCCTCTGGCCCAGCTCACCAATCTCTTTTTTTGAAGGCGTCTACTGTTTTAGATAAGTGTGCTTTCAGCATTTTCTCTATCATTCCCATAGATTCTGCAGAGAAATGCATATGCTGTTGCGGGGCCGCTTGGGGCTCCTCAGCATTTGGCTTATCAGACATTCCTGACTAGGATTCATGTGGTGGAGTATGACACAAGTCAGAAGGTCTGAAGTGATCAGTAATACATTTTGTTTGCGTGTTTCATTTGGATTTCCCCATTTTTATCTGTTCAATTCTAGGGAGTGTTGAAATTTGCTGATGCTATATATTAGCTCAGATAGATAATTGTGAGAGACTGTTGCTCATTGTATATCCACAAGATATGTCTTACATGTCTTACATATAGAGTGCTATCAGCTAGCTTGATCACATGCAGTATTCACAGCGTCAACTACATAGCCTTGATTAGCCTGTCCAGGCTGAAGTATGACACTGTTGAAGTTTGCTATTTGTTGCTGGGGTCTAATAAAAAGTTTCCTAGCCCCTCATATTCTCCCCATCCCTGGGGTTTTTATATTTTATTGCAGGTGCGTGGCTGGAATAGGGGTGTTTATTATGCTCCAGTCTTTGCAGAGTTGTGTCTCCCCTGGTGCTGACAAAATGGCCGCTGCCCTAGGTCTCTGGCGGGAAAAAGCCCCTGTAATGGCAGCCAAATCTCTCTCTTCCCCATCCTTGTCCGTCTCCTCCTCATCCCTTCCAACTGTCTCTCTCACCTGCCCTCCTCCAGCTGCCTGGTCCTGCTTACTCCTCACCTTCCGATCTGGTATGCAGGTTATGCTACTCACTCCTCCTTGCTGTCTGGAATCTATGTACTCAGCAGGTACTGCAGCGTTCGGATCTGTGCTGTTGGGTCAGTAATAAGACCAATTTTGGGGCAATAACCCTAATTTTTAGCCATATAGCTGGAGAGCTCTTTGTAGATGTGACTGCTGTCTGCAGATGCTGGCCACGCCCCCCTCTATTTTGTATTTTGATGGTTTGAGAGTCCCCTCGCATATCGGAACCCTCAGCCTAATTGATTGACATGAACCTCCATGTTTTACTGCGGTAATGATGGCGGTCTGATTTGCTAATGGCCGTTTCGAAATGGGTAGTTACGGCCTTGCTTAATTGATCATGTTCCGCTTTCAGCTTGTAAGCTTGCAGACATACGGTCTGTATACCGTGACTTGTGGCCTTGAAATTGAATGAGGCTCATGGAATTATGAATGTTCAATTGAATAACTCCGGAATCAGAGATGAACGGGAGCCAGCAGCACTCAGACATACGGCCTGTATCCCTCGGGATGCGGGCTTGCAATTATATCAGGCTCTATGTTTCCATAATGATCTCTCCCTTACCACATTAATGCACAATTCAGTTTAGATAATTTACAGAGTATAGGTTTGAATTACTTTTTGGCAGAGCCTTGTATATATATATATATATATATATATATATATATATATAAATTCTAGATGGGATGCTGTATACTGAAATTAATGCATTAAGCTCAATATTGAATGTCAGTTTTTTCATTTAGGCTATGACCATTTCTTAGTAGTCTACTGATATGATCTGTCACATCTTGTTTTTTGTTTTTTTCTGATTAGTTTGGAGTGGTATCATTTAATTGGGCTTTAAGCAGTTCGATACATCTATGTATATGGTGTTAACCACTTGGTATATAGAATGCAACAAGAGCTTGATGTGAGACCACTATTCCAACGATTAAAATATAGTGCCTTGCAAAATTATTCACCCCCCTTGGCATTTTTCATGTTTTGTTGCCTCACAATCTGGAATTAACATGGATTGTTTGAGGAATTGCATCATTTAATTTACAGAACATGCCCACAACTTTGAAGATGTTTTTTTTTTTTTTTACTGTGAATCAAACAACAAATAGGACAAAATAACAGAAAAAGTCAATGTGCATAACTATTCACCCCCCTGAAGTCAATACTTTGTAGAGCCACCTTTTGCGGCAATCACAGCTCCAAGTTGGATAAGTCTCTATGAACTTGCCATACCTTACCACTTTTGCCCATTCCTCCTTGCAAAACTGCTCCAGCTCCTTCAAGTTGGATGGTTTGCGCTTGTGAACAGCAATCTTTAAGTCTGACCACAGATTTTCTATTGGATTGATGTCTGGGCTTTGACTAGGCCATTCAAACAGATTTACATGTTCCCCTTAAACCACTCAAGTGTTGCTTTAGCTGTGTGTTTGGGGTCATTGTCCTGCTGGAAGGTGCACCTCCATCCTAGCATCAAATCATGCACAGAGTGGTACAGGTTTTGCTCAAGAATATCCCTGTATTTAGCACCATGCATCTTTCCCTCAACTCTGACCAGTTTCCCAGTCCCGGCTGCTGAAAAACATGTTCTTTGGATGATGTGATGTGTTGGGTTTGCGCCAGACATAGCTTTTTTTTTGATGGCCGACAAGTTCAATTTTAGTCCCATCAGACCAGAGCACCTTGTCTATACATTTTGGGAGTCTCCCACATGCCTTTTCACAAACTCAAAACGTGCCATTTTGTTTTTTGCTGAAAGTAACATCTTCCATAAAGCCACTCTTCCATAACGCCCAACTCTATGAAGCGTACGGCTTATTGTAGTCCTATGTACAGATACTCCAGTCTCTGCTTTGGAACTATGCAGCTCCTCCAGGATAACCTTAGGTCTCTGTGCTGCCTCTCTGATTAATGCCATCCTTGCCCGGTTCGTGAGTTTTGGTGGGCGGCTGTCTCTTGGCAGGTTTGCTGTTGTGCCATGTTCTTTCCATTTGGTTATGATAGATTTTATGGTGCTCCTGGGGATCATCAAATATTTGGATATTTTTTTATAACCTAGCCCTGAGTTGTACTTCTCAACAACATTGTCCCTTACTTGTTTGGAGAGTTCCTTGGTCTTCGTGGCAGTGTTTGGTTAGTGGTGCCTCTTGCTTAGGTGTTGCAGCCTCTGGGGCCTTTCAAAAAAGGTGTGTATATGTAATGACAGATCATGTGACACTTATATCGCACACAGGTGGACATCATTTCACTAATTATGTGACTTCTGAAGGTAATTGGTTGCACCAGAGCTTTTTATGGGCTCCATAACTCCATAACACTCTGTAATACATACGCACATGCCAATTTTATGTTTTCTATTTCTAAAAAAAAATGTATGTATATATTTTTCTCATTTCACATTTCAACTTAGACTATTGTGTTCTGATCCATCACATATAATTCAGATTAACAAAACATTGAAATTAAGGCTGTAATTGAACAGAATAGATAAAAAGTCAAGGGGTGAATACTTTTGCAAGGCACTGTTTTGAACATTAATCTTTTGGTGTTCAATTAGTTATTTATTCAAATTATTCTGACACCAAATGTAGCCTCAATAATGTATATTGTGTCTTCCGCCATTTTCACATCAATGATGTGGAATAATTTGATTGGAAGGAAGCCTGGGTATGTGTTGCTTACCTAAGATGCAGAGCATCTTCTGGTATTTCCACGTTAGTGATGTGGCATTAATTGATTGGAAGGAAACCTGGTAATGTGTTGCTTACTTGAGATACAGAACACTGCACACTAGCCAACAAGCAGTGATGCTGACGTCATCATAGGAGTGAATGCAGTTTATTTATTTAATTGAACGCTACATTGCGGGATTAGCATCACATTAATTTCCTGGTGATTGCCATTTCTTTGTTTTTAATTGTTTTTATTATATTTAAGCAACCCCATATATGTATATTCACTGGCACATGAAGGGAGATTGTCTGTACACTTTTTTTTATCTATTCTTGTCATTTCCCCATACTTACATGATCAAAATTGTTAGACTTTCCAATCTTATTGTAGGGACCCTAGTAAGGTTTGGATTATCTAACTAGTGGAGCCTTCCAGACGGGAGGTATCCTTTGAGGATGATAGGCCTTCAACATTACACTAGCATACTAGTTAATTTTTGTGTTCCAGAAGTATCAGTACATAAATGCTGATTTGATACAGGTGCCTTTTGATATCCCTATGATTTTGAACCAACAAGATCACAGCGTTACCTCTTATCCTATACTGAATAAGGAGTTATATCCTAAAAAATGCCAATGAGCTGATATTAGTACATTTCTAGATACAAATTTAATTGTGATCTCAATTGGGATGTCTAATATAATTTTTAACATGTACGGTGTGGTTTTCCTGTATTTATAAATTTCCTATTTTTTGTTTGTTGTTTGTAGAACTACCTGGAATTATTTGTATGAATCCAAACAGGCCATCAGTAGCTATAGAAAGAGCTCATAGATCCAACCAAAAAAGCTGAAGAACAACTTTCAATGTATAATTAAACAACTGAAGGCCAACCTCACTGAGGTGCACCCCATCCTAAGTAATATGTGGGAGCATCTGGTGTCTCAAAGTCCCTGTGACATATAACAAATGTCCCCAAAGCCTAATAAAAAAAAGAGGAAATTATTTTGTTTAACTTACCCCCCAAGTGAACTAATTCCCCACTGGGAGGGCCAAATAACGCAACAACTGATCCCACCACATGCCCCTTACAAAACCCCCTTGATATCAATGTCCACATGGAAACTCAGTTGCATGCCTCTATCCTGGACTACCACTGATCTTCTGGCCCAGTAAATAAGAGAATGACCTATAATCCATAACCAGAAAGGATTTCTTAAAAGGAAACCACATCAAACCAATAAATGAGGATGACCTTTGTACCACACTAGCTTCTAAACCAAAACTAGCTGCACCTATTCAAAATGAATGGATCCCACACTGTCCTGGGTCTAGATTAATGGATGAAATGCAGGATTTAAAGACCACCCAAAATTTAAATCTAGACAAACTAGACCCATCCATGTGAATAAAAAAGTACCCCCCACCCGGAAGAAGTAAACTGAGGTATTGAGGCACGCAGTTATAAGGGCTTCAAGGGGCTTCAATGGGGTATAAAACAACAACCTTACCTAACTGTTCTGTCTTGGATTTGTGCAACAATATTGACAAGTATGTCACATCTGACCACAATTACCCTACCACAGCCAATATTTATGGTGCCACTAATTCACTTATTTTAAAAGCCCCCAAAAAAGCAATGGAAAAAGCCATTTTGAACAGTACATATTCATATTCTGAATGACAGGAACTCTGTAAGGGGTTCATTTACTGCTGTAATAATGAATATGACACTGGTCTTCTCCTATCACAGGTTCTAGAGTGGCCACACCTACCTGAAGAACTAAGAAAGCCTTAGTAACATCCTCCAACCCTGTAGTTTAAAGCAAAATGCTATGTACGCGTAAGGGCAGTGTATGATATACCCTGTTCACATAATATTTCCAGGTTACCGGAGCCAAGGAATTCCAGATCAAGGATTCTATACCTGGTAGTTCATATCCCAAAGTGCATGTGGCATTGGTGTACATTGGAGATCTGCTGCCAGGGCTGCTTCTCAGAATCACTGCCACTGAAACAGTGAAAACATCAGCTATAACATTATGGGCCCCAGGTAAGTGAACTGCTCTACAATATATATTAAACTGCAGGCATGTCAGAACCAATCTCCTTAGCAACTTAACTACAGGTAATGAGGAAGTGGAAGTGGTATTAATTGCCTGCACAATCCCCAAGTTATCACATTGGAAGATCAAGTGAAGATTGTGCAGGCCTTGACCCTCTAAAAAGATGGATACGACAACTGGAAATAGCTCCAAAAAAGCAAGGTTCCTTAACAATTCCGTTCGCCATTCCACTGGCCATGGATCTGCACACCAGTGGCCCATAAAATACACCTAAATCCCTTTGAGCCAGCCTCATCTGTAAACAAATCAAACTCTAGTTTTGCAAGGATGCAAGCATAATGATCGTCTGGCCGTTAAAGTATGTGAAGAACAATAACCATCTTAAATCTTCCCTATATTCAACTGAAATTCTAATATGATGGTTGGGATGAGTAACTTTGGCCATGGCCAGCGACAAGACATAAGGCGACAAAACATAAGGCCCATAGGCATGATTCTGCATTCAAAATTGAGTTTACCCAATAATGACTGCATATCCTGTAATATGACTTTTGTAGAATTCATAAACTTTCAACTGAACCATTTAGATCCACCACTTGGTATCTGATGGTAACCTGCATTCCATCCCTTTTGTGTTGATTTATATACTCAAGAAATTAAGGACTTGGGTTTGGCCATCCGTTTTATCCCCGGTCAATGGCATTCCGAACTCAGCAGCCATTTTTGAGAAACACTCCAGCAAGTGTACACTATCCCTGGTACGCACTGGTCCCATAATGCATAGATCTACGAAAAACTGCCCATTGACATGACAGCACAAAAGGTGATAGGACGGCAGTAAGCAAAAAACAGATTCTATATCCAATTTTGCCAGTAATGCCCCTGGGCAAGCCCTTTTTACAAGATTAACGGCATGATAAAAAATGCATAATTCACTGATGCTAAGTCCTTCCAAATTTTGTTGTTAACTGATTCCCCCTTGAAGTAAGAAAGGTAATCAAGTGAAAATGGCCTGTTGCTTTCTTTGGCACTAAACCTAATGGGGAAACCTTTAAGGTGGGGATTGGTAACTTTACAAATGGGTCCGCCATTCTTCCCATGCTCACCTCACTTAGCAACTTTTCCAAAACCAAAACAGGGTTTTCTCTAGCCGACTTTATGTTAAGGGGGCATCTGAAAACGACCCAGCTAGAATAGAGAATAACAAAAAATCTGTGAAACTGATGTAAAGTAAATTAGCGTCAGCTGCCCGAACCTTAGCAAACTCCCTTAGTCATAGCAGCATGTTTTTTTCCAATACTGGCTGAAGTAGCATGTGATGATCCAGGGGTAGGGGCTATTACTGCCCAGGGCCACCTGCTATAGACTACAGGTTAACTACCCACAAGGAATGTTGGGTTCTTGGAAATCTCTGTACCAGCACCCTGATATCTGGCTTCTGTACCAGTCAGGGGCTCTCCATCAAGAATCAGCACATACAGGAGTCTCCGTAACCTTCCTGTGGTAGTGACGAGTACAAGTTACTTGCAGGGTGAAGATAGGATCAGTATCGCACCCAGGAGCAAATAAGAGAACATATCATTTCTATATATCTCAGAAGTGAACTGTTTTATTTTTGGAAAGTCAAACATTATTTATAGGAGATAGATACACAATAATGACAGGGAGTGGTAGACACAAGAGATTGACTCCTCATGGGGTCTAATATTCTGGCACACTAGTATCCCATCTGGCCTCTGTGAACAATAGGCCAACCTCTAATACACACATGTTGTCTCTAGCTGTCTAGCACATCAGAGATTAAATTAGCTTATCTGGAAACAATGGGACAAAACAGATTACAATAAAATCGCTGGTTCCTGTTTGTCTACAATGTCTCATTGTAGACCTTTTTTGTTTAACTATTTTGTTTCATGACCATTTAGTTACAATTTAAACATAACACAGAACACAGTAATATAACTTGGGGAATCACATATATAGTTGTGAGCATGCGAGGGCCGCAGTTGCTGTCAAGGAGTGCCAGTCTAAAGATGCAAAACATCACCAAACACCTACGTATTTGCCGAAAATCAACTACGAGATTAAAAAACAAGGACGCAACCCGCTCAACCCCAAAAACATTACAAACACAATAAATACAAACAGCAAACACATAAAAAGGTTACTCACAGCAAGGGGGGCATCGAGGACCTCTGCAAGTGAAGTTGCACCTCCATTTAAGCACAAACTTTGGAGTTTAGGGACCCGAAAATCACATAAGCAAGAGAAAAAATTACCACCGAACAAAATAAAAACGAGGCTAATAGTGATGTCGCAAACATAAAATTTTGGGTTCGTGAACCGCGGACGCAAATTTCATCAAATGTTCGCGAACAGGTAACCCGGGCGAACCGCCATAGACTTCAATGGGCAGGCAAATTTCAAAGCCCACAGGGACTCTTTCTGGCCACAATAGTGATGGGAAAGTTGTTTCAAGGGGACTAACACCTGGACTGTGGCATGCCGGAGGAGGATCCATGGCAAAACTCCCACGGAAAATTACATAGTTGATGCAGAGTCTGGTTTTAAGCCATAAAGGGCATAAATCACCTAGAATTCCTAAATTATTTGGAATAACATGCTTTAAAACATCAGGTATGATGTTGTATCGATCAGGTAGTGTAAGGGTTACACCCGCTTCACAGTAACAGACCAATCTCCCCGTTTAATGCACCGCAAACAACCGCAAACAGTCCCTTTGCACAACCGCAATCTCCCCATTTGCACAAGGTTGGATACCAAGCTAGCCATGTCCCGTTCCTTGTCCTCACTGATGTCATTGAAGGTCTCTTCCTCCACCCAGCCACCAAGGGTCCCCGAAAGGTGACAACAAGCCCCCTGGGACGCCTGCTGTGTTTGGTCTTCCCCCTCCTCAAAGCCGCCTTCCTTCTCAGACTCCTCTCTCTGCGTTGCCTCTGTCTGCATTATTATAAGGTGTGTACTGTTAAGTAGTACTATTCCTATCGGTTTAATCCCTGCTACGTCCACTATTAGGGGACGTGTATATGGCATTGATTTTTGGAACAGGGAGATGGAAAAAGTTGCTTGGTCAGACCTCCTACTTCGAATTTGGGGCACTGCACGTGCAATGTAATGTGCCACCAGATAGGAGTGGTGTATTAAGTTGTACTATTTATTCCTATCAGTTTGATACCTGTTAAGTCACCTATCAGGGGACGTGTATATGGCATGGATTTTTGGAAGCGGGAGATGGAAACAGATGCTTGGTCGGTCCTCCCACTTCAAATTTGGGGCACTGCGCGTGCAATCTAAGTTGCCACCATATAGGAGTGGTGTGTTCAGTTGTACTATTTATTCCTATCGGATTCAATAAAGCCAATAAACCTGGCCCGTTACTAGCCAGGAAACTACAAAACAAAACAACACAAAATAGGATACTTCAAATTAAGACCTCGAAGGGAGAAAAAACAACAAACCCAAATAAGATCCAGAAGATTTTTACAAAATTTTACAATACCCTTTATATGGCAAAGAAACACATAGATCTACACAAAATGAGGGGATTTCTTAATTCCTGTGATCTCCCCTTAATAGAAGAAAAGGACTTTAAATGCCAAAGTGACCCTAGAGGAAGTGAGAAAAGCAGTCCAGAACCTCAAACCTGGTAAGTCACCAGGCCCAGAAGGGTACACCAATTTATATTATAAAAACATTATAGACATATTAGGCCCGCACTTGGTCACTCTAACAGAGTTCTAGAAGGCAAGCAAACACCAGCAGATCTGAACAGGGCAGATATCGCTCTATTCCCTAAGGAGGGTCGAGATGCCCTAGAACCAAAAAACTACAGGCCAATATCATTACTAAACTGTGATACAAAGATGCTGTCAAAAATAATGGCGGATAGAATGTCATCCTTCTTGCCTAAGTTAATACATAATGACCAAGTAGGCTTTGTCTCCCACAGGCAAGCGGGAGACAACATTAGAAAAGTCATGAACCTACTGTACCACACCAAAGCCTCTAAAATTCAAGCCTGTCTTATGGCCTTTGACATTGAAAAGGCGTTTGATTCCCTGAAGTGAACTTACCTATACGCCACGCTTTAAAAATTTGGTATTAAAGGCCATTTCATAAATCTCATACACTCATTATACAAATCATCCAGGGCAAAGTTACAGATTCCGGGAGATGAGAGATCCTTAATTAAAATAAAAAGAGGAACAAGACAGGGGTGCCCCCTTTCTCCCCTTCTATTCGCAATAGCAATAGAACCCCTGGCTCAGACAATTAGGGCCAACGCTGGGATCACAGGCATAAAAATAGGCCATCACCATTTCAAAACTTGTCTATTTGCAGACGACCTGCTGTGTATGCTCTCAAACCCTACCCAATCGGTCCCAGAGTTGATTCGAACTATGGAGGAGTTTGGTCAGTTTTCTGGCCTTAAACTGAACATAGAGAAGACAGAAGCACTAGCGATTGACTTAACAGCAGTAGAGAAGCAGGGTCTCCAAGAGAAGTTTAATATTAAGTGGGATAAGAACCACATAAACTACCTGGGAATCCGACTAACCCCTAAGCTAGAGGACTTGTACAAAGCCAACCACTCCAAACTTTTAAAACAATAATTAATGACCTAAGTAAATGGACAAAGTATAGGTTGTCATGGCTATGGAGAATAAATAAGATAAAAATGAATGTCCTTCCTAGGTTGCTCTACATATTTCGAACACTCCCGATCCCGATTAAATAAAAAGAATTAGAAAATATTCAAAGGAAAATATTTCAGTTTATCTGGAACCACTCTCCTTCACGCATCACAAAGAAAATGATGTACCTTCATAAGTCAGAGGGGAGACTATCGTGTCCAAACTTAAAATATTACCACAAGGCAGCTCAGTTATCTTTCCTCCCAATAGCACATTCTATAGGGCATCAACCGGCCTGGGTGTATTTAAAGTACCACACTTTAAGGCCCTTAAACTGGGACAAGGTGGCTTGGCTATCAGAATTGCCTCAGAGCCTTAAAAACTCGCCAAACCCCCTAATCAGACACTCACTATCATACTGGAAATGGGCCAAGAAACACACAGGTTTGTTCCCTGGATCCACCCAAATTACCCCAATTCTTGACAACCCTCAGGCCCCGAAACACATGAGCACAACATCACAACACTGGTGGAGGTCAAGGAAACTAGATAGACTGGGAGACTGGTTAGTAAAGGGCCAGATGCTCACCTATGAGGAACTGAGGGACAAGCATGAGCTACCGCTGTCAGAACATTACAATTACTGTAGGCTGAGGCATTTCACACACTCCCTGACCCAGAAACAGGGGACACCGGTATTGAATTGGTTCTCCAAAATTTGTAAAGATAAACCTCTATCAAGGGGGATCATTGGGTCGCTTTACAAATATAAAACATTTGTTACTGGTTGAAGCGACACTGGGGGAAGGACCGGAGTGGGGGAGCCCTGGAGACCCATCAGAAGCAACCGGCGGCAAAATACTCCCAGGAAAGGAGAGGTCACTTACTGAAGCCTGCCCTAGGGTAACCCAAGGGTGATTGCCCAGGTTAGATATTGTAAATAATAAGCTAATACTGCTGGAGGGATGATAGCTAATAGGACTTTGGTGTTTCCTGCAGATATGCTCTTTACTATTGTCTGTTTTACCATGTTTTAGGTATCTCTTAAATTGCAATCACAGTAAAAAATAAGAAAAATTATTAACCTAAAAAGTAAAAATAAGATGGACTAGCCAGTTAACTTTCACAAAATGTCTTTATTGTAAATATGTATTTTTGCACAACTGTTATGCAAGACTGTTCAAAAATGCTTTATTTTTCATTACATGCTGTACGCCTTCTGACAATAAAATAATTTAAATGCAAAAATTAGGAATTGTTGCAGAGACCAGAAAATTTTATGTTAGTTTGCCAGGCAGAATGTGCCCTAAAACATTGCATCTTGAACCCTAGTTGGTGGCGGATAAGTCACGCAAGTCACCCGGCATTCAGGGATAAAATACAGCAGCGTGTGGACCATTATTAGCTCAAGGCAGCTCATCTATCAGGCCTTTTTTAATCGAATGCATCGCCCACTGTCAGTCCCTTCGGGATCCATCCCTCATTTATCTTAATAAAGGTGAGGTAATCTAGACTTTTTTGACCTAGGCGACTTCTCTTCTCAGTAACAAAACCTCCTGCTGCACTGAAGGTCCTTTCTGACAGGACACTTGAAGGGGGGCAGGACAGAAGTTCTATGGCAAATTGGGATAGCTCAGGCCACAGGGCAAGCGTGCACACCCAGTAGTCAAGGGGTTCATCGCTCCTTATAGTGTCGATATCTGCAGTTAAGGCGAGGTAGTCTGTTACCTGACGGTCGAGTCGTTCTCTGAGGGTGGACCCCGAAGGGCTGTGGCAATGCATAGGACTTAAAAAGCTCTGCATGTCCTCCATCAACAACACGTCTGTAAAGCGTCCTCTCCTTGCCAGCGTGGTGGTGGGAGGAGGAGGATTATGTTCACCTCTTCCGCTGTTAGATTGCGGTTGTGCTGTGACATCACCCTTAAACGCTGTGTAAAGCATACTTTTTAATTTATTTTGGAAGTGCTGCATCCTTTCCGACTTGTGGTAATTCGGTAAAATTTCAGGCGCTTTCTGCTTATACCGAGGGTCTAGTAGCGTGGACACCCAGTACAGGTCGTTCTCCTTCATCCTTTTTATACGAGGGTCCCTCAACAGGCACCACAGCATGAAAGACCCCATTTGCACAAGGTTGGATGCCGAGCTAGTCATGTCCCGTTCCTCGTCCTCAGTGATCTCACTGAAGGTATGTTCTTCCCCCCAGCCACGTCCAACACCATGAGTACCAGATAGGTGACAACGGGCCTGTTGTGGTTGGTCTTCCTCCTCCTCCTCAAAGCCACATTCCTCCTCTGACTCCTCTTCCTCACAATCCTCTTCCAGCGTTGCAGCAGGTCCAGCAAGCGATGCTGATAAGGCTGTTTCTGGTGGTGATGGTGACCACAACTCTTCCTCTTCACGCTCATCTACAGCCTGATCCAGCACTCTTCGCAGGGCACGCTCCAGGAAGAAAACAAATGGTATGATGTTGCTGCCCTCGGTGCAACTGACTAGGTTTGTCACCTCCTCAAAAGGACGCATAAGCCTACAGGCATTGCGCATGAGCGTTCAGTAACGTGGCAAAAAAATCCCCAGCTCGGCAGAGGCTGTCCTAGCAACCCGATCATACAAATACTCGTTAACGGCCGTTTCTTGTTGGAGCAGGCGGTCGAACATTAGGAGTGTTGAATTCCAACGTGTCGGGCTGTCTAAAATCAAGCGCCTCACTGGCATGTTGTTTCGCCGCTGGATATCTGTAAAGTGCGCCATGGCCGTGTAGGAACGCCTGAAATGGCCACGCACCTTCCTGGCCTGCTTCAGGACGTCCTGTAAGCCTGGGTGCTTATGCACAAAGCGTTGTACAATCAGATTACACACATGTGCCATGCACAGCACATGTGTCAACTTGCCCAAATTCAATGCCGCCAACAAATTTCTTCCGTTGTCACAAACCACTTTGCCTATCTCCAGTTGGTGCGGAGTCAGCCACTGATCCACCTGTGCGTTCAGGGCGGACAGGAGTGCTGGTCCGGTGTGGCTCTCTGCTTTCAGGGAAGTCAACCCCAACACGGCGTGACACTGCCGTATCCGGGATGTGGAATAGTACCTGTGGAGCTGGGGGGTGCCGTTGCTGTGGAGCAAGACATAGCAGCAGCAGAAGAGGACTCAGCCGAGGAGGTTGTGGAAGAGGATGGAGTAGGAGGAGTAGAGGAGGTGGCAGCAGGCCTGCCTGCAAGTCGTGGTGGTGTCACCAACTCCTCTGCAGAGCCACGTATTCCATGATTGGCAGCCGTCACCAGGTTTACCCAATGCGCAGTGTAGGTGATATACCTGCCCTGACCATGCTTTGCAGACCATGCTTTGCAGACCAGGTATCAGTGGTCAGATGGACCCTTGCCCCAACACTGTGCCATTACTTCCTTTTGCACAATCGAGTACAGGTTGGGGATTGCCTTTTGTGCAAAGAAATTTTGGCCGGGTGCCTTCCACTGCGGTGTCCCAATAGCTACAAATTTTTTGAACGCCTCAGACTCCACCAGCTTGTATGGTAAAAGCTGGCGGGCTAAGAGTTCAGACAAGCCAGCTGTCAGTTGCCGGGCAAGGGGGTGACTTTGTGACATTGGCTTCTTACGCTCAAACATGTCATTAACAGACACCTGACTGTGGGCAGGTGAGCAGGGACTGCTCAGGGCGAGACACGGAGTGGCGGATGGTTGAGAGGGGGCAAGCAGGGCAGCAGTGGTTGACGTGGCTGAATATGCTGGACCAGGAGGAGGATAGCGGCTTTGACTTTGTGTGCTGCTTGTACTCATGTGTTGATCCCATAGGCGTTTGTGATGTGACATCATGTGACTTCGCAAAGAAGTTGTACCTAGGTGGGTGTTGGACTTCCCACGACTCAGTTTCTTTTCGCACAGGTTGCAAATGGCATCACTGTTGTCACAGGCAGACACACCAAAAAATTGCCACACTGCTGAGCTCTGCAATGACGGCATTCTGGTGGTGGCAACAGCATGTGTTGACTGGCGTGCTATCTGGCTGACCACGGGTGCCTCCCCCTGCTTCAAACTCGTCTCCTCCTCCTCTCTGTCTCCCCATCTGAACTTTACTCCTGTTCTTCTTCTCTTATAGAGGGCACCCACGTGACATCCACGGACGCATCGTCATCATCAACCGTTTCACTTGTATCTGACAACTCAACAAAGGAGGCAGCACCGGGTACAACATCATCATCATCAGACTGTACGTCCATGTGTGTAATGCTGCCTGACTGGGACATATCCCTGTTATCTACATCCTCTGGCACTAATGTTTGCGCATCACTCATTTCTTCCAACGGGTGTGTAAATAACTCTGCTGACGTATCAAGTGAAGCGGCTGTGGTGCTAGTGTTGGTTGTGGCGGCAGGCGGGCGAGTTGCAACTGGAGAGGTGCCGGAAGTTAAGCTGGAGGAGGATTGTGCGTCTAGGTTCCGAGCGGAAGCTGTAGAAGATTGGGTGTCCTGTGTTATCCAGTCAACCATGTCCTCAGAACTTTTCAAGTTCAGGGTACGTTGCCTCTGAAAACTGGGCATTATTCTAGGGCCAAAGGGAATCACAGCACAACGACCACGACGGCCCCTGCGGGGTGGCCTGCCTCTGTCTGTCATTTTCTTTTCGATGAGTGATACTTTGCGTGCAAGCTAATGTGACACCACAAGTTGGCAGAGTAGGCGCTGTAGGCCTCACACAAACGCCTGTAGGCAGGCAACTGATATTCAATCGATTACAGTAAAAAAATGTTTCTTTTATTTCACTGTACACTAGGTTGCACCAGATATGAGTGTCACTGTGCACTGGCAAAAGTTGGCAGAGTAGGCGCTGTCTGCCTCACACACACACCTGTAGGCAGGCAACTGATATTCAATCAATTACAGTAAAAAAAGGGTTATTTTATTTCACTGTACACTAGGTTGCACCAGATATGAGTGTCACTGTACACTGGCAAAAGTTGGCAGAGTAGGCGCTGTAGGCCTCGCACACATGCCTGTAGGCAGGCAACTGATATTCAATCGATTACAGTAAAAAAAGTGTTGTTTTATGTCACAGTACACTACGGTTGCACCAGATATGAGTGTCACTGTGCACTGGCAAAAGTTGGCAGAGTAGGCGCTGTAGGCCTCACACACATGCCTGTAGGCAGGCAACTGATATTCAATGGATTACAGAAAAAAAAGTGTTGTTTTATGTCACTTTACACTACGGTTGCACCAGATATGACGTATCACTGTGCACTGGCAAAAGTTGGCAGAGTAGATGCAAGAGGCTTCACACACATGCCTGTAGGCAGGCAATTGCTATTCAATCTATTACAGTCAAAAAAGTGTTGTTTTATTTCACTGAGCACAATATAAGCTGTGAGCCTGACACAGGCAGGCAACTGAAATTAGATTAAAGCAAAAAAAGGGTTATTTTTTTTCAATGTATGGTACACCAACTATGACTGGTGAGACAGAGCAGAATATTAGCTTTGAGCCTGACACAGGCAGGCAACTGAAATTAGATTACAGGAAAAAAATGGTTGTTTTCAATGTATGGTACACCACCAGGTATGAGTAGTGAAAATAAGCACAATATAAGCAGTTAGGTGTTTGCCTGTCACACACACACGCTGGCAGGCAGGCATATGCAATTAGATTACACAGAAAAAAATTATAAAATAAAATAAATGATGTTCTAGCCATAAAAATGGCTTTTTGGGTTGCTGTCCTTGCAGCAGATATCAGATGAGTCCTTCAGGTCTGTAGTGGAAGCTAAATACACAGCCTGGCTATCTATTTCCCTATTAAATCTCCAGCAGCTACACTATATGTCCTCTCACAACGAATGCAGCTTCAGAATGATTCTAAAATGAATGCTGTCCTTCAGATGGAAGGCTCTGGAAGGGAGTGTATGCTGCTGATTACCTGGAATGTGTCTGCTGACTGTGAGGTGCAGGGTCAATGTTTCCTCAATGATAAAGAATAGGGGGCGGACCGAAAAGCGCATGTGTCCGCCATCCGATGTGAGCGGGAAAGAGCCAAAATTGCCGCGAATAGTCCGCAGGCGAACTGTCTGCGACATCTCTAGAGGCTAAAGGTCCCTAAACATGCAAAACACCATCATAAACACGCAAAACACCACCAAACAGCTACGGATATTCCGAAAAAGTCGCACGACATAGAAAACGAAGGATGCTAAATCAGCCACATAATATACACCAAACAACATTAGCTCACTTACAATTTCATTGCCGTAATTTTTTGACGGGCAATTCGCTAGTTACATATAATATACAGGATAAGGCAGAGACATATGCCATAATATGTGAAGCATGGTGGTACACTATGACACTATGTTTTGGGGCTATTCACCCCACCACCTACCTGCCAACAGTTTTTATTTGGCAATATAATCCCCCTACCCAGTTTCCAATGAGGCGGTATGTCCTCTATGGTGGCTCAATGCACCAGGATCCAGGCCTTAGAAAGGGGTCCATGACACAGCAACATCTGCCTTACACCTCCTGAGCAATGAAAAAGTGGGTGACCTAAACTACCTTCAGAGCATTCATGCCTGAATTTACACAATGTGCATCATTTGCACAAGCTCTCATTATAGGTAAAAAAACAACCACCCTTTTTTCCTTGATTTTGCCACGCCCCACACTGTTGGCCATAGGGGGCTAACTATTTTCAACCAACTTCCCATGTCTCGGTAGCCCAATTCATTACAGGTCACACTGCTAGCTTTTAACAGAACTTTCCATTGTACTGCCACCATGCAAGCCCCCCATTTGTTCTATGAATCCCTTTGATCTTGTCCAAGTAACAGAGGAGTGCAGAGCAACGCTCAAGCTGTTTTTCCTGTATAATACTAGCCTTGATAACATAAGCCTGGAGACAATGAGTAAAATGTTTTCAGGATATTTCTGTACCTGCACCATCTCTTCCTCTTTCTTTGAGTTCTCTTTTTTATCACCCTGCTTGAGCTTCAAGAATTGATTAAGTGGGAGCAAACTATAAACTCTCTCCGCTAGATTTTCTCTTTGAACTCAAGGTTGACGTGTTCGCCAATAAGGCCAATTGGACACAATGAAGGCTTTTGAAAGGCTGTGTTATCAACTTTAAGGACAGAAGATGCAGTGGAATTAGATGCTGTAATTAATTCTAAAACATACCAATGGGCTGTATGGGTTAAGATGCACCTACCCATGTCCTTTGTGCCCAAGTCTTCCTATTATGATTTTCAAACCTGGTTAAGAGACCTCTCAACCCTTCTTGAAAATCGCCAAAATGTAAATGATCAATGTCCCTTCCAAGAGGAGTCGAGTCCTGGGCAGAAGCACCTCTCTCGGCGACCTCCTTCTAATGTGAGGGGTTAATCTTAGACGCCATGGAGCTCCATAGGCTTAATATTATTGATGAAGGGATAGTGAGGCACAGGAGGATGGGACACTAACCTGACAGCATTCATTTTTATGTATAGTTATTCACACCCTGCCAAGATAATGACAAGGAAGGGTATAACTTTAATTGTAGTGAGTGCTGTTACTTAACACATAACAGTTCTTGGTAGGGTTTATCTAGTGCTATGATTGGTTCACTTTGTATGTAGGGTTTAGGCTCATTGTGATTGCTTTCCAAGAACATGTAATATTAGGCTCAATTCCTAACTGGAGCTATGTAATCTAAGAAACACACATAGAGCAGGGAACATCACAATACACATGTTGATGACACATTAGAATTTGTTACTGGCAGTATGTAATAGTTACGTTAGGGCTTTTGTAACCATTTTGACTCAGGAGTCATTGACAAATAAATGTATTTTTTCTTGAACTGCATCAGTTCTTTAAACATGAACATATATAAAAGGTAATACAATAGAGCCCTCATCACCTACAGGCAATCCGGTGGCCTTCAGATACTTCCCATGGGTCAACAAGGCTGATTTTTAGAGTGGGAGCGTATGCTTGTTGTGTAGTAAATCACTCTTTTTTGCTATTTAAAACAAATACCCTTACTACCTGTACCTTTATTACCAATTAATCTACCTCTACATCTCTCCCATAGCAATTTTTTATTGTTGCTATGTGTCAGCCCATATGTCCAAGTCCCAAAAAATCTGGGGTGTATAATTTAACTCTCGTCCCTGGACAGGAAGCAGAGGCGGATCGACTTCTGGGGCGGACCATTGCTGCAGTGCCCCCGGAAGATAATTAAAAACGTCCTCACAACCTGGAATTAACATGGATTGTTTGAGGATTTGCATCATTTAATTTACAGAACATGCCCACAACTTTGAAGATGTTTTTTTTTATTTTTTTTATTGTGAAGCAAACAACAGATAGGACGAAATAACAAAAAGGTCAATTTGCATAACTATTCACCCCCCTAAAGTCAATACTTTGTAGAGCCACCTTTTGTGGCAATCACAGCTCCAAGTCCCTTTGGATAAGTCTCTATGAGCTTGCCACATCTTACCACTGGGATTTTTGCCCATTCCTCCTTGCAAAACTGCTCCAGCTCCTTCAAGTTCGATGGTTTGTGCTTATGGACAGCAAATTTTAAGTCTGACCACAGATTTTCTACTGGATTGAGGTCTGGGCTTTGACTAGGTCATTCCAACACATTTACATGTTTCCTCTTAACCCACTCAAGTGTTGCTTTAGCAGTGCGCTTGGGGTCATTGTCCTGCTGGAAGGTGAGCCTCTGTCCTAGCCTCAAATCACGCACAGAGTGGTACAGGTTTTACTCAAGAATATCCCTGTATTTAGAACTATTGGGTGATGTGATGTGTTGGATTTTTGGGTTTGTGCCAGACAAAGCATTTTATTTGATGGCCAAAAAGTTCAATTTTAGCTTCATCAGACCAGAGCACCTTCCTCCATAAATTTTGAGAGTATCCCACATTCCTTTTTGCAAACTCAAAACGTGCCATTTTGATTTTTGCTGAAAGTAATGGCTTTCTTCTGGCCACTCTGCCTTAAAGCCCAACTCTTTGGTGCGTACGGCTTATTGTCATCCTATATACATATACTCCAGTCTCTGCTGTGGAACTCTGCAGTTCCTCCAGGGTTACCTTAGGTCTCTGTGCTGACTCTCTGATTAATGCCCTAATTGTCTGTGAGTTTTGGTGGGGGGCCGTCTCTTGGCAGGTTTGCTGTTGTGCCATGTTCTTTTCATTTGGTTATGATAGATTTGATGGTGCTCCTGGGGATCATCAAAGATTTGGATAGGTGTGTATATGGTATGACAGATCATGGGACACTTAGATTGCACACAGGTGGACATCATTTAACTAATTATGTGACTTCTGAAGGTAATTGGTTGCAACAGAGCTTTTTATGGGCTGAATACATACACACATGCCAATTTTCTGTTTTATATTTCTAAAAAATAGTTTTATGTATATTGTCATGATTTCAGTGTTTAAGGACTCATATTGCCAGTAATTATGAATATGGCCAAGGGAGCATGATATTGTTGCATTGGGATTATGTGTTACCGTGAGAGGTTATATGTTGCCTGTATATGGTTATTATGTATACTAGTTATTATATATTACTAGTGACTTGCCCATCAAAAAATTACGGCAATAAAATTGTAAGGCAGGTAATGCTGTTTGCCACACAATGTACGGATTTTAGTCCTCTGAGTACATTCAGCGCTGATTGTGAGCCTCGCGCTGAGCGCCTTTGGCGCTCATTGCGAGCCTCTCCCCTTGTGTACTTTTGCTGCTCTGAGCACCCTCGGCGCTCATTGTAAACCCTTGGCGCTCGTTGCGAGCCTCTCCCCTGCTCTTTTTTTTATATACATTTTTTTTTTTAAATAATTAATTAAATAATAAATTAATATACTTTACCTTTTTGTAATTAATATATCCAGCAATCAATATGCTGAAGAGCTAACAATCGCTTTTGTTTTTCCTGCAGCATACAATATACATTTGGACTGTTAAGTTAGTGTTGTAAAATGGCGGTGATTGTGTATGTATTATGCGGGTCTCAAGCATTTTCCGTCCTTCCTAATAGTGTATTTTGTACCTTGTACGTTCCTGGGTAAAAGTTGTATGTGCCTGGTGGTGTTTTGCGTGCTTAGGTGTCGTGCAGCCTCGTTTTTGTTTTTTTCGGCGGCCATTTTTTTCTTGCGTAGTCGATTTTCGAGCGTCGAAACTCTGCAAATCGAAATAAATGTGCGTGCAAACTCGCTCCCAGACATCCTGGCTGTCCCCCCGAGCTGTGTGTGATGTTTTTGTGTGGTTTTTTTTTGTTTTGTTTTTTGTTTTTCGATGTGCCTGGTTCGGCTGTTAACTTTGTATTTGTATTTCTACCTCGCAAGCGGCCCTCGCAAGCATTAGCAATAACCCGTATTGCTGAGAACTATATATGTGATAAGAGGAAACGTGTTATAGAATATATGTGGAATTGGTAAGAATTATCTGCACAAAAATTATCTGCAAGACATTGCATCTGTACAGATACAGGCCTTCAGTCAAGACAGATGCATGTACTTCAAGTAGTCCTAAGCAAAGACTTGAGATTAACATCAAGGCTGTTTCACTAGTCAGCTATAGATATCTGGTGAATTTGATCTCAAGAGGTTTTATATTAACCACACAAGGCAGATGTGTGACATCAGACATATACACAAATGTACACAAGGGTGTGGTATTGGAGACTATAAATATGTTCAGGGTACCCCAGATTGTGGTTTGTCTCCAGTGCCTCCCCTGCAGCTGCCCAAAGACACTGTTTGTGTACCTGTAACCCTGGAAAGGAGGGGCCACTGGCAAGGCTTATTGGGAGAGGGGTTGGCTACTGAACCACAATGGCTTGTGTCAGAACTGCCCATTAATCTGGCATGGAGGACACCAGAGAATGTCACTAGCCCATGTTGCAACACCAGCAACCAAGTTTATTCAGGAGAAAGCTCAGGCCTGACAAAGGGAAACGTGTGCTCTTCAATTTTACCTCTGGCACTGAGTACTGATCCAGAATTAGCAGGGCAGGTGGTCTCCCTAGCCTGGAAGGAGAGGGATTTGCTGGGTAAGGATCCTCCCAAGTTTATGCTGGACTTACTAGCTGGGATGTACTGTTTCTCCTGGACTACCCTGAAGGGTCCTCCACAGCAGTTGTCTTATAAGTCTCCCCAGGGGCTTGGGAAGGTCACTAGGCCACTGGGAAAGAGTGAGTATTCGCCTTGGACATGGGGAGGCAGGGTACCCAGAGAGCCACTGAGGCTATCACATGGATGGACTGTCACATCAAGAGCACCAGTAACCACCTGTATAGATGGAAAGTTATCTTACAGGATAAACTTCCCATGCTATACTTATAAGGAAAGGGGAAGGAATTGTCATGATTTCAGTGTTTAATTACTCATATTGCCAGTAATTATGAAAAGGGCCCATAGTTGCATTGGGATTATGTGTTATTGTGTGTGGTTATATGTTGCCAGTACATGGCTATTATGTATACCAGTTATTATATATTATAAAAGGAAAAATGTGTTATAGAATATATGTGGAATTGGTAAGAATGCTCTGCACAGAAAATATCTGCAGGACATTGCATCTGTACAGATACAGGCCTTCAGTCAAGATAGATGCATGTACCCCAAGTAGTCCTAAACAAACACTTGAGATTAGCATCAAGGCTGTTTCACTAGTCAGCTATAGATATCTTATGAATTTGATCTCAATAGTTGTTATATTAACCAAGGCTACAAGGCAGATGTGTGACATTAGACACATACACAAATGTACACAATGGTGTGGTATTGGAGAGTATAAATATGTTGTTTTGATCATTCAATATAGGTTCAGTTATAGTTTTCACATATCCACAGTGTGATACTATTTCTGTGTTTTGTATCCTGACTTGGGGAGTGGTCTTGCCATGGGCCACTAGTAACCCATATCCAGTATTCTCTGCCTGTATCTTTGGGCCTTGCCCTCTTGAGAAGCCATATTTTGTGCCACAGAGAACAAGAACTACACGATTCTGCAGGGATAGGATTGAACTAGGTTCATATCAAGCCCCCTTACAGAAGCAGATTGTGACATATTTATTGTTCTCATTTCAATTCACCAACTTAGACTATTGATTACTGACCCATCACATAAGATACAGGTTAACAAAACATTGAACTTAAGGCTATAATGTAACAAAATAGGCAAAAAGTCAAGGAGTGAATACTTTTGCAAGGCACTTAAGTTTAATCTTACTATTTTTTGTGTCCCCTATTCATTTAATCTGGGGGGTGCTTTGTTGTGACCGTTCAAGTGAAACAAGTTACCTGTTATTGAATCAGAGGCAGTGTTTTTCAAAAGAATATATTCTAAATATATAACTACACGTGGCTATATATATATATAAGTTCATGATAGGATATTTAATTTTTAAATACATACTTTAGGTTAATAAAAACATTCCTTTCTGTACTGCAAAATAATTTATAAACATGCCTCCTACTGTATGCATTGTCTGAGGAAAAAAAATTATAAAGCTAATTGGACTAGATCTGTAAAGAAAATGTAAACTGCACTATTATTATTTTATGTATTTCACAAAATGTGGTCCTACACTTTGAGTCAGTGATTTCCAAGCAGCACCTGGTAGATATTGGAGTGTATGTATGTATGTATGTAACCTGCATGGAGATATAACATTATGCAACTTGGATGGAGAAGAGAATCCATTACTTGTTGATTTGATTATGTGTATCCCTATAATTAAACACTTTTTCACCTAAATTGTGACCTGTCAGATGTGTCTTGTGGAGCAGTTTGGGAATTTGCTGTTTTACAGTGATAGTAATCTCTCAGGCCCTCATTCAATTGCAATTTAGCCAATTGAATAAAGCTCTAAATAAGGACATAACATACATTTTTTAAATAAGTTTTTAGTTAGTAAGCATCTATCCAAAAGCAAGGTTTTCACTAACTAAAAACTTCTTTAAAAAATATATGCTATGTGCTTATTTAGAGCCCTATTCAATTGGCCAAATTACAATTGAATGAGGGCCTCAGACTTTGTATCATGAGTTTAAAAGGTATGTCTGCATCACTCTGCTTCCATAAATGTTGTCATTTCTTTTCTTAGAAATGCATGAAAGAAAAGTAGGGACTTTGGTGTTCTTTATACCAGTAGAAGGTCACAGATAAATAAGGTTTTCATTGTTGGGTAGGTCTATTTTACATCTCTTTACTATATGAACCAATTTTCAATCAAACCAGGTGTCCCTTCTCAACAAATCATTAAATGAATGTTGTAGTAGATTAAAGTAAGATCAGATAACAGTTGTATTATTTTATGTCTTCTCTAATGAATGTATTTTAGTAAATTTCTGTCAACACGTCAGGATATCAATATGACATGATCGCAAGATGAATTAATCTGTTTAGTAATGCTTCAGAATTTAAATGGAATTCATAATGTAGCATCAAATATACATATTATTGTGCATAAATTAAGTATGTGTATACCTAAAACTTAGTTTCACATTATTCATAAAGGGCCTCATTCAAATGCGATTTGGCCTATTGAATAGGGCTCTATATAAGCACATAGCATATTTTATTTACAGAAGTTTTTAGTTAGTGAAGACCTTGCTTTTGGATAGATGTTCACTAACTAAGAGACACAGGGGAGCGAGAGGAGGGGGAAGAGACACAGGGGAGGGAGAGAGGGGGAGAGACACAGGGGAGATGGGGAAGGAGACACAGGGGAGGGAGAGGGAGGAAGAGACACAGGGGAGGGACGTGGCAGAAAGAGACACAGGGGAGGAAGAGGGGGTAGAAGAGACACAGGGGAGAGAGGGGGGGCATGGGAGGGGGAAGAGACACATGGGTGGGGAGAGGCCCGCAATGAGCACCAAAGGCGCTCATTGCGAGGCCCGCCTTGAGTGCCAAAGGCGCTAATCGCGAGGACTGCCATGAGTGACAATGTTATGGACTTGCGCATGCCTCGCCCTGCAATGAACGCCAAAGGCTCTCATTGTGAGGACCATGAAGTAGAGGGGGGGGAGAGGCTTGCAATGTGTGGCAAACAGCATTGCCAGACTTCAAATTTTATTGACGTCATTTTTGACGGGCAAGTCATCAGTATTTTTTTTGATCATAGGGCCTCATTAAATTTGCAGCAGTTATAGAGTGATTAACTTGAACAAGGCTATGTATTAACCCATTGATTGTCGAGATTGATATAACACGAAAATAACACATAAAAATAATACTTTTTCTTTGCAGATTTGCGAGCTTGAGGTTGTTGTGCAATTAATTCTAATGTCTTACATTGCTTTCCCCATATTTCAAAGTGCAATGCTGTGTTTTTATTTGCTTTTGCAGTGTTACGAAAAGGTATTTAACCCCCTTGCAAATCCTCTCTAATACTCGGAGGATTTTTGGCTACATTTGTCATTTACGGGTGTGAAAGTAATTGCGGGCTTGTGGAAGTGTAGTAATTTGATTTGCGATTTTAGTGATTGTAACGTTTGTTGACTTGAAAGATCAAAGGCTTAGCTGGGTCGTAGTTATGATTTTGGCAGCCCATAGGGATTTTCAGCCTGTAACCCGCAAATAGATTGCGGGTAGCGAAAAGAGGCCAATTTGATAGCAGTAACTTTTACGGGCTACAGTAACTACAATTTGGGCAATTTAATGAGGTCACAGTTTTTCACAATGCTACATTCTGCAGGTAATGATAGCTCAAGCTTATTAAATTCAAAAATGTATCAGGTATACAACGGTGGCTGAAAAAACATATATTGTAGTGTAAATCAAGGAGATACTAAAAGACAACTATATCAATAAGTATATTTATTATAGTGGCATCCCTTTTCAATATATATACAACATTATTGAAGTTGTATATATCTCTTTTTCCTCAATCCTCTTTGACAAGCAGATTACAAAACAAAACTTGTTATTTGTCCAGGTGATAACATAGCTGGAAAATAAACTAAACAATTTGCCCATGAAACTATCATTTATTTGCTGTTTATTAGCTCTTCTGCTCTGACAACTTAACCCTTTGGCTCCTGGCAGTGCCTGCAACATCTTTGCTGAGAAATGCTTTGAAGGTCCTACCAGACGCAGAAGGATTGCAGGTCTGGGCCGATGGAAGACTTTTTAACATGCAGACATATGCATGATAGATATAGCTGTAAAAATAAAAGCAAAGGGATAGAACATGCTGCCCTGCACAAAAAGCAATTATGTCTGGGACTCCAAGTCCGTCTGGAAACCATTCTGATGTTCAATACATTAAACAGCATTTATAGTTAAGCACGATAACATTTCCATCAAGAGCTTTCTCCAAGGTTTTACAGAAAGAACCACTACAAGCTCTTTATGGTTGCCAACTGCTATTCTAAAATGCATGTGGATATCATATTTCCTTTAATTTGTTCTCCATAAAAATGTTGCTAGGCAGGGCCTTGTGTTTTTTTGGGATGTTTGTAGTTGCTCAGTAACGTTAAATGGTATAATGGCTGATCAAATATACATATGAAGCCAATATTAAGCATTTAACAATAAATTCTAGACCATGTCTGACTCGTTATTTGACTGTATTTATTATTCACCTTCCCAAACTGATACACAATATGGACTTCTTCATAGAGATGTTAGAAATTGTCCTAACTCGATATTCAACCAATATAGTTTTGTAATGAAAACCAGTAACCAATATGGCATATTTGCATGCTCGACTGCTTTACTAACAGCCAGTTAATCAGTAACTTATAAAACAGACACCCACATTTGTCAGGAATTGAAGAAATACAATACTTAATGGAGAGAGTGCTAATAAATTATTATTCTATGTTTAAACATATTTTATAAAAGTGAGCAGCTTGGCTTCCAGGTTAATGTTGGATTTAGCGCATTAAACATCTGAGTGAACTCTCACCCTCCAGCATTGACTATATACAATATGATACGGGTTATGGGAGGCTGTAACAAATCATGGATAATACTGAGATCACTCTACTGTATCATGCCTCTAGAAATTGTTTTTGAGTGAAAATGAACAGACAGTAACTTGGAAGAGATCCAATCCTACAGCTGGCAAGGAGTGAGGTAACCATTATTTCACTACGTATGGCATTCATATATCCTCAGCAATGTGTACCTCTTGTAAATTATTTTTTTATGATATAACCACAGAATGTGTTAGAGGAAACTGGGTCATTGACGTCAGCATATAATTTGCCTTTAACTCTGAGAAACAGCTTCAAAAATATTTTACAAAAAGAAGGGAAAGTTGCTTGTCCGGGTGTCATTCATAATAATGATATATCTTCTATACTATTAATAATTAGATAAAAAATGTCTTAATCGTCTTTTATCGATGCACGGAAGCATACAAGCCTAAAGCATCCATGCTTTTCAGCAATATTATTATAATTCTTTTTTTTATTTTAATTCCGGGCTCCCATTTATCTCCTTTTAAACTTTATTTCCACAGAAAGGAGAGGAGACATGTGGAATGTTTTTTTGAAGCTTTGCTGTATGAGAAAAGTTCTTTCCGTTTGAAGGTTCAGTCAACTGGGGATGTGATCAATATAGCAGCATTAGAAGCCAGTCACATATGTGAGGCCTTCAATGTCCCATAACAGCACAAAAAGATTTTGACTTCATCTTCTGCACTATCCATTTTCTAGGCTTTGATTTCTCTCTCTGATTTTTTCTTTCCTTCCCCTCTCTGATTTCGCTCCTGCTTTTTCTGCCTTTGTTTTCTTGGTGCTTCTCCATCCTTTCGTCTTTGCTTAGTCTTTTTTGTTTCTTCTTTTTTCCCTTTTTGCCTAAAATAAAAAACAAAAAACATGTTATACAAATGCATTGCTGTAAATGTTCTACCTTGAATAAAGTATGAAACAAATAAATAAAATGAAAACGTAACGTTTTTCCTCATTAAAATACTTTAGAATAGCTAGAGGACAAGGTTTGTAGCCAAATGTGCCTTAGCCCTTTAATCTGGATTAGCTACAGTGACAGAAACACATCCAATGACTTTGGAAGTCTCTATGGAAGTCATCCAGATATTGAGTGTTTAACATTGTTCTCCTAATATTAGCTTAAAATCATACCGTTGTGAACATCCCTGACCCAAAACTGTAAATTTGAACCTGTTGAAATTAAATATTTATTTTTCAATCTCTGCGTCATTATTTTCTCTCGTTATAGGTCAACTAAGGATTTCAAAATATTGTATATTTCTGGTATTTTAATACCAAGTTCAAAATAATTGTAATATTAATTAGTATTAATCCTATATTAATTAGGTATTAATTCAAATGGAAATACTTCTATATTGAACAAACATGGAAGCAATTTATTATCATGAAATAAAAGAAAACATTTTCAAGACATTTATATTTTTCATCTAAAGCAAAAAAAAAATGTATTGGAAAGATCTTCCTTCCCCCAGATAGTTCTCTCTACCAGTCTGATAAATTGTTTTTATTTTGTCCCACCAGTTAGAAACAAGCCTCCGTTGTAATTCTGGGCCTGTTTGGATGACATCTGCATAACCATGGTTGAGTTACTGGATAATATGTCAGTTTGGAAACTTGCTTCCTTGAGGACCCTCATGACATTTTAGTTAGGGGATTAACCGAGAACACTATGGGGATTGGGTGGTAGTGGGGAAGAGAATCCCCAGGGATCACCTTCTGCTCGTTGGCGGAATCCCTGGGGTTCCCTTCAGTGTGGGATGGGGAATGTACTCTGAATTTGGAAAACCTGGGTATCACTGAGCTCATAGGGGTAGGGGTATCCATGAGCTCCCCTAAGTATGTGTACTGCTAGGATGTTGGGTGTACATTGTTACCCCTCAGTTGTGTCAGATATAAGAAATCAAGTCTAATATCTGACTCAGTTGAGGTATTATACAGTTTTTAGTATCAGAACTGAAGCTTAACTAGTTTTCAGAGACAATTTTCTGCCTCTACTGGTGTTCTGGAGTAAGTTTAGGGAGGAAAATAGTCCTTACACATAGTACGTTACTTGCATGAAGTGCAATTAAAAGCAATTGGGATGGCTTCAATGGAAAACTGAAAGTGTAAGGTCACAATCACAGTAGCTTGAAAATTCATCTCACCTCTGCCTATTTAGTGGTGCTTTTGCGCAGCACGGAAATTTTGGGGAATTGTGATTAATAGTTTACTAAATTGCAGTTCATTTTGCACTGTAAATGCCTGCGCAAAAAGGGTTCCATAGAAAGTATCATAATACTCCTACCATCTGATTATATTATAGATGTCGTTGGACTTTTAAAATTAAAACTTGACTGTGACCATGACTTTAAACACATTGAAATTCTAGATAGTTTTTCAAAGCTGCCAGTACAGGTGTTCCATTTTCCTGTTCTTGTGACTTATATGGGTCACAATATCTTAGGCCACACCTAAGATGCTAAATCGGCTTGAGCTGGTCCTGCCTATAGCCATTTTTCTATTACTTTGCATATGTGGCACAATTGTGTATGAAGCACACACAACTCTGGCAAACATGCCAGCAATGTTTAACAGTAAAAGATGTATGTACCATGATTCATGCTGTTTTCATTACGGTCTGGTTGTGAATTCTGCTTCCAATTATAAATAAAATGTCAAATATCTGTTAGCGTGTTTTTAGCATTTGGATGAGGTTTGGAGGAATGTAACAACAGTTAAGATTCCTTTACATAATTACTTGATTTTTTACAAACCTAAATATCAACGGTCAGCTGTTTTACACACTATTAATGTTGCACATCAGCATATATGGCACGTGTTGCAATGAGTGTAAACAGAGGCCTAGATCAGCTTCCTCTATGTGGCCTCGTATTTAAATGAATGACGCTTTGTTCAATAACATACACTGTATAGTTTTATTTGCTTCTCCCAACCTTAATTGCAGACTGAAGTCAGTATTGGAGAGGTAGAAGTGGGAGGCAGAATTACAAGAGTGAGTGGTCATGGAGTTTAGATGCTAATGTGCCAAGATGGCTGCACTCTTGTCAACATGCATCAGAGTGAATTAAAAGAACATGCAGTCATGCATTAAAAATATACTGTTTTCAAGAACTACACTTGAAAATGGGCACATTTTAGTTTTCATTTATCTACTACCTGAGATGGGAGGAGGCGTTAAAGTCATGGGAGGTGTCTCTCTAGATAATGGAAATGCAACAACTTCCAGTACCTTTATTACAACTTATGGAAAACTTAGGACACTTTCAGAGGCTATCAGAAGTAGCTTAGTACACAAAATGAAAGCCTTCCACAAAAAAATTATTATATATACACATTTTTAAAAAATTCTAAACTTTGACCCTTTTACAAACTACTCAGGTTTTATTACTCAAAGAACTTTATAGAAAAATGAGACACCAGTGGTCCTGTAAAGTAATTTGTATAGCTATAATTGTGTTTATAACTTATAAAAAATACATGATATATGTTTATAGAACTTCTTAATGTAACTCAGCAAAGCAATATACACCAAAGGTTCTATACAAAAACTATCACTTCATTTTTTTAGTTTACAAACATTTGCAAAAATTGCAGATTAAAAAAAAATATACTCTTTCTACCTGTTGTAACGAATAAGGTAATTTCTCAATCACTTGGTCGACATGACCCTTCAAGGTGGGTTAATCACACATTTGAGATCTGTAGTATTTAATTTATTACACTTGAGCTTTCAGAGTGTAAGTTTCATTTGAAACACTAGGAGGCACCCTTGCATAACAAACTCAGAAAAACTCGACCAAAAACATTTTTTTATAAGTATTTTGCAGATTCATAAAGTTACACTTTACATGCTTAGCTTGAAATTAAACATGATTATACTGTTTAAAACATGATTTTGTAAAGTGTGATCTTGGTGTGACTTTAAGTAAATAAAGTTAGTGGGAAATGCATTTTAATATAGAAATAAAATAGTAACACAATATATTGGTCTTTCTCTTTACAAAGAGCATACAAGTTATCTCGTTATCTCGTAGCTATATATTTCACAATTATAATATGCAGTTTAGATGTGTAATTTTAAAAAGATTTTAAATAGTTATATTAACTTTTTAGATGTGAATCTCTTACTAGCAGGGCCTACTGCACCAATATGTTTATATATATGATTACATATGTATGTGCTTGTATAATGCTGCACAATATGTTGGCATTTAATAAATAGACTATGAAAACAGTAATAATATTTGTAAGCATTTTTAAACTATATGGCAATTACATATCAACTAGGTCATATTTTACTTATACCCCCTTCAATATAAAATGATCTTACACAGTTAAGAGGCTCAACTAGGTAACACCTTCATTTAGAAGAAACATAAGCACGTTGCACACATTGCTTTTCGTGTATTTGTTCACTGCTTTAGCACTTTCTTAATGTTATTTATTTTGTGCAAATACACATTTATATTGGACACAACATGCTCCCTAACCTGCATGATAGCAATTAGGAACCACAAAGTCTTTTTAATTAAAAAATTATAGCAAATTGCCTGTTACTAAATTCATATTATCACAAATTACACAAGGCTCAGTGAGAGAAGTCCCAGCTGGAACTAGCTTAAATTTTTTTTGGCACATACATGTCAAACTAAAAACACGAGAATTCCTCATGAAATCTGGAGATGATTGTCAGAATATTTATGAATATATATGTGGATAGGTAGGTAGCTAGGTTAAAATGCACGTGCCTACACAATGCATTAATACATCCTTGTACAACTATATGAGTGCAATACTAATTTATATTTCTATCTTCCTATTTTAGGTCTCTGTGGATCATGGATCCCACATGATATGTATGTGGAGAAGATTAGGATCTTGGGGAGTAAAGTCTTAACAGTACAATCTCTAATTGCATATCATATAGAGAGTATGATTAGCCATCTATTGCAAGCTGTTTCTGTGGTTTTGACTCTGGATGGTATTGATTAGAGGTCATGCTTGATCTTCTTTAAAGTTTCTGAGAATCTTCAGAAGGGCGGAGACCTAACAAGAGTGGTTATTGATTAGAAGAGAGAATAGTCTGCAGTTAGCCAGGAATTTCAAGCATGGTATGCTGGACTAATGTTTACAGACTCACATGAAAACCGTCCTTTGAGAACTTAGCACCAAATGTATGCATTCTTATAATATTATATGAATTAGATTGAAAAGAATGCTTAAATCAAACAAAGAAGCAAATAAATAATAAAAAAGCTCAAATGAAAATGTGAGGAAAAATCTTTTCCTTACCCATGTATCTTAAAGGGCCAGTGCAAGCATCAGGTAAAGGTCTGTGAGTATCTAGTTTGCCACTTGTTAGTTCAAGAAATATGTATTTATAAATTAAAAAATAAAGCCATCTATAAATAAAATGGCTTAAAAATGAGCCATATCCTTTCTGAGCTGCTGCATCTGTCTCCACCTCCCTCCTGACAAATGGCTCAGATTATTTCTGTAGAAGTCAATAAAGTTACCTGGTAGCTGTTTTAAAAAATCAGACTTACGTACCTCTTTAATTTGATAGGACTGTAAATTAAACACTGTTTAAAAAATCAGACAGCACATAAAAAAACATCAGGTCACACAGGCACACAGCACTGTATTAGGGTAAGTCATAACTGAAAAATGAAACAGCTGCCAGGCGATTATAATGGCTTACACAAAAACAAAGTTGAGTCATGTGACAGGAGGGATGTGGAGACAGACCCAGCATACCAGGCAGGTAATATTTATTTAAATTTATTGTTTAATTTATAAATACATATTTATTGAGCTAATAAGTAATAAACGAAATACAGTCTTTTAGCCAATGTTTATACTGGCCCTTTAAGTTTCTCTCTATTACTCATTAATCCTATGTAAGTCATCTGGTCTCTATTTAAAGGTAGGTATCTGTAGATTATATCAAGCACATACTGTGTAGTTACATGTCCTATACTCTATTTGCAATTCACTTTTCATTTTGTTCGCTCATATTCTTCTCATTACAGGGAAGCAAAGGAAGTGAATGAAGAAGTTGGCCATCTTTAGGAGCATATACCCACAAGGAATATCTCTGTCTACCTGCTCCAAGATAATTTACTTTATAGAAGCCATCAACCCAGTTGCCTAAGGAGAATATGCTATGGGAATGTGAGTAGGTTTGTGAGCAGATACAATCATGAATCTGTTCACTCATAGTTTCTGTTGCATGGGTGAAACACATTCCTGACTATAATTCTTTACATGCTTTAAAACCTGGGAAAATGTGTATTTCTCTATTTTGAAACAGAGAATAACTAATAGTAAGCCCAGTCTACATTGGCTATAACGGCTAACTAGCAGTCAAGCAAAGCTTATCTGGTGAGAGATAACTCCATATCTAAACTTTCTATGAATAGTACATCATGGAAGGTAAATATAATATCACAGTAAATACATTTTTATAGGGAACACTGATCTATGTAAGTGTTAACAATGCCTTTTCACATATGAAATATTAATGCAGCTCTCTCTGTCTGGTAACATCCTTTTTTTAAGGGGAACATCCAAATTAAATTAAAAACATATGTTAAATCTTGATAATTTATTTTATTATTACTAACTACATTATTTTAATTTGCAATTTATCATTTCTATTCAATGACCAAATGATTTGGGTCATGTCTATTACTGCAAAATATTTAGGTTGCCTTTTTTTAATGGCATTTGGTAGTAGTCTTTCATACCCTCAAGGAGAAAAAAGTATATATACAGTATATTTGTTTAAATAGAAATGTTTTTTGATGAACTGCAATATTTATAGACTTATGTTTGTGTCAATGTAAACATTGGTTCCTTACATGTGGCACATCTTGGTTTATTCTAATGTATTGTGGAGCTTGAAGCAGTAAATTGGAATAAACATGGCACACACATATAGGATTGTATATGAGCATTGAAATTACTGATTGGGAACTGGCTACATCCCTCTTAGTAATACAGCTAGTCCTTGAAACTTGCTTCTACTATGTTTGTTCATATCGTACACGGCAAATATAATTACATTTTGCCATAAAACTAGCATCACTAATAGGGGGAAATGTTTGAATCCACAAGATATGTAGGAGGATTTGACTGAAAATGTCCCAAACAATCATTTTACAGTTCACTGAATTGAGTGTGCAATCATTCAGAACATGTCTTCTCTGTGTCAACATGGGTCATGTCCCAATGTATTCTATTACATATAATACTGTATAAGCTCTGTGTAACAATACACATCTATGTCCTTATGCAACTGGTAATTACTTATGTGCTGCTAATTACAACTTAATTTCACATATGCGATTGGTCATTACAATCTGCAATTATCCACTTGTATGTATATGATTATGGGCTATGCTTACATTTTGTTTTATTCTCCTGTAATAACAAATGCCTTAAAGGGCTATTGTAGTCAGAAAACACAAATAGAAATAATGAAGCTGGAGCTCCGCCTATCATTTGCAGGCTGTGTGCTACTAATTTACATACACTGTCACTAAACTGTGCAGAAAATAACTGTTACACAGTATGGATAATTTATGCAAACAAAGTAGAGGTGCTCATCTGAGAACGAAAAAATACCTCCAGTGGGTATTTTCTATAGGTCTGGTTACCTTCTCAGAGAGCAGCCTCTTTTAACTCACTTGTGCCCTTCACAGGGAGAAATATCCTGTAGTATATCAGTCTAGTCTCACTCAGAAGAGTGATTCAGCCCCGAAACACCAGGCAATTCTCCCTGAACAGGAGAAACAGCAAATTACAGACACGTTTCGGCCTCTGTGGGCCTCATCAGTGAAGTGCAGCTGTACTCCCTAAAGGACAGTGAGCAAGGAGTCCACCTCTGGTTCCCCCTATCACCCATAAGGTGAGGACAATTTATGCATATAGAGTAGAGGTGCTCATCTGAGAACAAAAAAAAACCTCAGTGTTTTTTTTTTATAGGTATGGTTTACCCACTCAGAGAGCAACCTATTTTAGCTCAGACCTATAAAAAAAAAACACTGAGGTATTTTTCGTTCTCAGATGAGCACCTCTACTCTATTTGCACAGTATTGATAATACAGTAGGAACTCCAGCCTAAATATATATATATTTATTTTAAAACAGCAATTTCCAGGTTTTCTCACAAGAGATCAAGTTTTACTGTTACAATACAATTGAATACATATTGAATATTATGATGATTAAAGGTACACTGAAAGATTGTTTTCTTTGTTGCATCAGGATAAATGATAATATCACACAGTGCTTTATCTTGTTTTCTCATTCAGAAGTTTAATGAGATCTATAGACAAATGTATGCACTCTGCATTTCCTGTTAGTTTCAATTAAGTTTAGATAGGCTTTGCTTAATGTTTTTAATGTAAAAAAAAATGTGTAATGTTTATTTTTAAATACTTGAAAAAAAATAATTATCTTTCGTGTCCTTTTAAAATCTGTTTTGCAGTTTTAGAGTTCCCTATAATGATAGCAGCAACTAACTTATTACTTACTTACTATCAGCCTTATTAAATTGCAATTCGGCCAATTGAATAGGGCTCTATATAAGCACAGAGCATATATTTTTTACAGAAGTTTTTAGTTAGTGAAGACCTTGCTTTTGGATAGAAGTTCACTAACTAAAAACTTCAGTAAAAAAAATATGCTATGTGCTTATATAGAGGCCTATCAAATTGGCCAAATTGCAATTTAATAAGGCTGTAAATGAATTACTGAATTTGTCACCCTTTACTACCAATACTCGAATACTTGCTGCTACAGATCTTGCCCTTTTGTAAAAAAAAAACAATTATAGTATTTTTAACAAAAGAAGCATTTGCACCTGTAGAGTACTATAACTAATATCAGCTACAAATTCTGAAATTGTTCATGAATTACATTGTAAAATGTCAAAATGTTTTATTTTTAGAGAAACTGCCTAAAATACACATAAGGACATTTAATTGCTGTGCCTGTATCTGCAGGATAATACTACATTTATTGTGCAATATCTGTATAATTAGTGGTATTTGATGTACTGAAAGCTGTAACCACGCAAGCAAATTGCAGGGATTCCACTGATGCTGCTCTTAGGCCAACAATGCCAACAACTATTATAAAAAATATATACAGTATAACTACCTGGCAACCATAATTTGTCTCTATAATAGTAAGGTACAAAGCTAAAACACTTATATTTATGTACATCCATTGATATTATGACAGGTAGGGTAAGGGATGATAAAGTGGGAAAGTCATTTGGGAATGTTTCCTCTGCAAAGAGAAAGGCTTCCCAGGGAACGCAAAGGCAACAGACGAAAGATACATAAACACTCTCACTATCAGAGACTATCATACACAAACATACATCATTAGACTGAATGTCAAAGAGATATATTCTCAGACACAAATACAACCTGTGCAACAAAGACTCAGCAACACTTTTAGACGCAGACACACAAACAAACACTGTTACACAGATATATTTGTTCATATACAAGCACATCTCCACACCCTTTACATTTGATATAATGTACAATACTGCACAAAGATATATTTGTTTGACAACTAAAAGCATAATTAAGTTATTATAAGTAATATAGCTAGATTTTAATTAGATTTTTTTTAGATATTTGATGCTTCTTCTTGGCCTTGGTGGAATCCATGATATTTAGGGGGAAGTTGTAAGTGTGCATGAAAGGGGTATTTACATTTCTGGAGAGATATGCTTGCATTTCCTGAAGCAAGGAGTCTGCTTCTGGGCCAGTGAGGGGGAACGGATGTGGTGTTAATTTAAATATTATGCAATTATGTTAACAAAGGATCTCTCCTTCCTTCCCAACCCTCTCTCCACTGATAGCTAAAACAGACATTCTCTTGATTCAGCTCTGAGGAAGTGATGTAACAAACACAAAATGGAATCCTGTGCTCTTAAAGAAGTCTTCAAACATTCAGATTTTCTCCAAATCTTTTTTATGTCCATGGCTTAAACAGCTGCTAATATTGTTAGTTTGGTACATACTTGACAAACTGCAGTGATCTTTTAAGAAATTGTTATTTCTTGGATTTTTAAAAGTAATTATTATTAATTCACAGGTATGCAGTGGCGTATTTGCACCTAGACCAACAAGGCCCTGGCTTACGTTTTCAGGAGGTCAAACCTGCTTCAATTTTCAGTGTAGTGTCATAGAATAGTGTGCATGCATACACAACCTTGTCTCAATGAAGAGACAGTTCTTTCTGTATTTTTACCTGACAGTGATACAGCATGCTGTATGTGTCTGTATGCAGTAATCCTACAATGTGGATACAGAAAGGGCAAAGAAGGAGTAGTAAATGGATAAAACCTAAATATGCCTCAGATGTACTGTCCGTTGAAAGACAACGTTTTTTATCTGCTACCTTTATTAACCGACAACACTGGATATGGTTTAGTTAAAGGAAACCATCAAAGGATCAAAATGGAAGCTATGGATCATGACACAATTTTAGCAACTGGTTGTTATAAAAACTGCATTCTACCACCAAGCCCTGCTTCTTTCTTTTCTTTCTGTAAGATAATAATATTTGCTAATTACTCCTTTGGGCCTACGCATGCTCATACTGACTCTAGCCTGTAGTTGAATTGACGGCTCAGAACAATGTCCAGCATTTAAATTACCATTCCATTCTATCAGTCTGATGAAATAATTATTGGTGTTTAGAACACACACATAAGATGACAAACTTGATGGAAGGATAAGAAATGATGAGTGACAGACTGAAAATACAAGCTTCATTATAAGTTTGATGTATGAAAACATTTTTTTACAAATAATGTTAAAGTAATAAAATATTTGTTACTATCTTTAGAATTAAATGATACCATATATGGCCATGGTTCTTTACCATGGTTTTAATAATACATCAAAAATAATGCTGCAGGAAAGAAAAGACTCTAGTCATGCAGGGAGTTGCCTACACTGAATATCTGACGGTTCCTAGAAGCCTTCAGCATATAATCCAGTGACTAGATTTCAAAATTACTTTGGCGGACTAAGTTAATATGGATCATAGCCTGCTCATTTTAGAGGAAAAACAGGGTTATGAGTTAAGACAAAAAAGAGCTTTGCTTTTCTTGTTTAGCAATGCCTGGCAAAAGCTGAGATATAAACATCTGTCATCTGCCATTCATTAATATTAATTATAAATGACCACTGGGTGGTGAATTCCAAGTCTAGCAGCTGTGATCTTTCCAAATCTGACCTCTTCTGAAACTGTGTAAAAAAAGTGTTATGGTCTATTCTAGTTGAAGCCAGGAAGTGCAGTGTGCAGAGAGTAACGTTTAGATTAGACACTTAAAGAAAACATTTAGCCTTGTAATAATAAAACGTGATAGAATTAGTGATATGAATTGCACATTTTAACATGTTCTTCTTAGATTTACTGTTATGCAATATATTTCAGAAATATTATGTGACAGAGTAACATTGCCATTTGTAGGAAGTGCCACATTTATTTTAGAAACTGCAAGTGAAAGTTTAAATCATAAAGAAGATGTACTAAAGCTTGAAAGAAAAATGTTACATGGTTTCAAGAGAATGAAATGCACTGCATTAGTAGCGCCATGACAAAAGCACTGTTGTGTATTACATAGTGCCACATTATTGTACTGCGTCTCTATTTTTAATTATATGAGATCATAAGTTAAAATCATAGCACAGGTAAAAGTAAAGGAGTGAATACTTTACCTAGCATACTAATTATTTGATGTTAAAATTGTGTAACTGTGGTTAGCAACATTTTTAGGCTAGATCCATGAGTGCTACAGGTAGGTTTCTTTTGGAGAAATAGTAAAACACACCTAGAAAACACCTCTACTCCTCCCTGTTCCCCTACTCTCATCCCCTTTCCCTATCCTCCTAGGTTACTATCTCCATTTCCTCTGCTACTTGTCTGCTTCTCCACATTCACATTGGTAGCATAGACTGATGTCTACCGAGTGCCTATATGTTGGTAACAGTCTTCAGTGGAATGGATGTTTGTCCAGAGCTATAACACTAACCCGGGATCTAGATCTTTATAACAACAATGTTTTAAAGGAGAACAGAAGGTATTATAATGTTTGTTCTGATACTGCATAACCATCTTGTTCTAACAGCACATAATGCCTATGTAGTGCTACGGGTTTAACAACTCATAATGTGAATCTTTGGTAGCAATTTTGTATTGTACAAATGTGAAAATATATACATGTGAGAAATTCACCTCACACATGCGTCTAAGTATTACTAGAACAGAGAACTCATTACAGCACATTTGGGATCAAATGCTGACCAGAGAACAAAACTTCTTGCAAGGTGCCCTTTTTCTTTTATCTTCCACTCTTGGTATTTCCATTCATGTTATAACCCCTTCAAACACATACTTTTTATTCACTCTTTTTTTCTGAACATTGGGGTTAATAATGCTGACCAACATGTAAAGAAGATTTACAACACTTCAGCATCAAAGAGATAATTAGTGTGTATTATAGGTTATGTGGATTAAAGGATATGAATTGCATGTCTTTGGGGCTCAGCATTGGTCCATGTAGATAAAACACAGCAACATTCCTGAGATATCGTGCCTGAAACCTCCTTTTTCCTAAACAAAAAGTTGATGACTAATGGGGAATGGGTATATCAGAACGCAAGCTGGTAAGGTAGATATGATCTAAATAGCAATGCTCTGCTGTTGTAAATCTTACTGTGTGAGCTACTGTTCTCTGCTACTGCCTGATATTCTGTTCCATGAATTTGTGAAACTGCCAGATGGTTGAGGGAAGCCTTCATCTCTTGTAATCACATCAGCAATTTAGCCTCAAGCTTCTATTACTTAACATTGTATCAGCAAACCAGATGCATATGGCAACTTTTATTGTCACACACTTTTATCCAATTATAATTCTTAATTTAGACCAAGTGTAAAAGCAAAGAAAAAGGAATAAAGAACTTAACTATGTGGGCTAATTTGAGCTAATACTTTTTAGTATTTTCTGTGAATAGTTTACTTACACAGTATCAATTTTAAAAAGTTATGATTATTGTATGAAGAAGGATTCCAGTGGGGCAAAAAACTCAATCAAGTTATATATATATATATATATATATATATGGTAATAATTGGTTACAAATTCATATTAAATTGTTCCTGTGTAGTTACACTAGAAATAAAACAGTGGGGAAAATAGCAGAGGATAAGGATAACATAATAACATATACAAAATAATCAAATGAGATATAAATATATAAGTTCATTGCTCAATTTTAAATGTATAGAAGGAGATAAATTACATTTACATTTTTTATAATTGGGAAACAACTAAATTTGTCTTCAAAGATGCAATATTTTGTTACATTTAACTGAATGGGGTAAATTTAACAGAGGAGTTAAAAGCTGTTTTGATAGGAACTATTTCTTTATCCCAACTTGTTTATAAGCACTTACTTGATAAATCTTACGTGATAAATATACCCCAGAGTATGAAATGGGTCTGATAAAGAATTAGAGGAAACTAACAGATAACTGTGCTGTCAGACATGAAGGGAAATGTCTAGTTGGGTCTAAAAGGGGTAATAGAGTTGGGACAATACAGCTAATATGTAATGTTTTATAGCATAGTTTAACAGTTTGAATCAAAGTAGTGGGTACTTCACTACTTATGTTAAGTAGGATGACTACCTTCACTATTGAGTATTAGAAATTACACATGTGGGAATGAATTTGCTGAACTCTATTAGCTTTTTAGTGGAAAGGTGTAAAGATTGCATGGCAAAGTTATGTTAATCACAGGAAATGGTAAAAGCAAAAAGCTTACATGTGAAAAAAAATATAGTGTAACTATGACCTGACCAGTAGCATGTCAGGACATAAAATGTAATCAAGGTACATTTGACACCCAAGGTTACTCTGCATCTGGTTCCTCTTTGAAAACAGGGAAGGTCTGAGATAAATACAACTTGGAAGTATGGAAACACTGTGGTGTCGGATTTCTTTAGGCCAATGACTAATACATTAATTGTCTATAGGAGTAGCATTATATTATTATATATTGAATCTTATCGTATTCTTGTCTGTATGTCTGTTTAGCTCTTCGTATATTAGCATAAATGTGCTGTTTTTATTAAAAATGCAATTTTTGATATCTCAAAAACTGATGTGATAGACAAAAACTGATGCCAGATTTGGAATCAGCACTCCACAATTACCTTTAAACCATTGGAAAACCTTATGCCAGAAAAATTGTGTTGACCAGTGTAATGTAGGAAACTTACTCTGCCACTTCAAAATTAAATTGTTGTCTCTTAACGAGTATGGAAAGCTAAATATACATTGTACTGGCTATTTTGTTCTAAAATTTGTAATTTCTGAATTAATCAGCTTTTGTCTGTGTATTCTTAGGCAAATGAGTGGCTATTGAATACTAATTGGCTGCTTTTGAGTGTCTCTGTGGTGGAAAAACCTTGAAATCCAAGGTTATCATGCTGTTAGATCCCCTCCCGCACCCTTCACCAACACCCTGAGCAACAGATTGAGCGGTACATTAGCATATAGGAGCCACACTTTTAATGGTAAATATGGCTCCCATGAGTTCATACTCCTGTAGAGCTGACTCGCAGATATGGGAGTTTTGAAATGCAAATTTCTTGAGCTATTCTATGGCTCAGGCACAAACAATCCCATAAAACATACTGACTTGCACCCAGTGGGTTTTGCCAAGAGCTCTCTTGCTCTAACGTGTGCTCAAAGCCTGCTCACAGGAAACTCCAAGTCTGAGTCTCAGTAGTCTCCATAGTAATGCCTCAGAATGGCACCCACTAACGTGAACGCACAACACTAGAACTAACATTGTCCTTTATCCCTATCTATCTACATAAACACCTTCCCATGGCAGGAAAGAGTTTACATAATAATAAAAACTAAAGCAGGGGATTTATGACCACTCTGTCTATGACATATTACCCCTAAAGTGCTGGGTATCACCTGGGATTTCCTCTTAATACCCCCTATGAACCTGGGTATATCAGTTTCCCCCCAACTAAACTATAACCATGGGGGTCTTTTTGGACATGGTACATAGACCTTAGGATATTAGAGACATTTTCAGCACTCAGAAAGCATTTGCCGAAGGTTAGATTTATGTGTATGATGACCTTCACACCTTCTTTTCTGAAGGAAGCTATGTCAGGAATGATTTACTGTGGAGGAAATGCCCTTTTTACTGTGGAGAAGAATGCCCAGTTTTTAATGCCGTTTAAGAATTACCTTATTTTTGCCCTTTTCATTTGCTTATATAGCTGCATTATAGCTGAATCCTAGTGAGCAAAACAATATACCAAAGAAAATGCTTTTATTACTTGTCTATAAAAATGTGAAACCAAAACCTCCTAAAAATAAGTAAAAAATGGGTAAAATATATATTTTACAAAACTGGGTGCTATATTTATCTCCACTATGTGTGCAACTGTGGGATGCCATTTCTTTCTTTTGAGCATCTTTTCTTTGAGTATTTGTCCCAAAATGAAAACATTTGTATCCGATAATGAACTGCTGCTTGACAAAACTTGACAAGGTCTACAAATATTCCGCTAGGTAGTCTGACTCGGGGCAATATAAATACTTTTACAATCAAATGTATTCTGAATTAAACATTTATTTTGCAACTTCCCCAGCACTCAATACTTTCACCTATAATGTGGAAAAGATAATGTTTTCCAAAATAACATTCAGAAATATTTATATGAAAAATATATCATGCAAAACAATAACGGAAGAGGAAAAATGAACAACAAAAACCATAAGAAGATATATGCTGACATAATAGCCCCTTAAACGCCCAATACTGACCCTGTAGTGTATGTTTAACATAAACATCAGGAAACAGTAATTAGTTCTGAGTTAATTTTGGAATCCAAAAGGCCTGGGGAACAATCACACAGTAAGGTCATTAACCAGACTGGTGTCTTTAACACACAAAACACACTCGTCTCAGCTCTGTTACTAAGATCTTCTGTCTCCTGTCTTTCCATTCTGTGTTTTTGACCCTGATTAGTGTTTTATACACCACATGGGATTATGTGTTTATTTATTTCACTGATTAACTTGTCCCCTCTCTCTGAACCATTCATATAATGTGGACAAGAACAATTACTATTCTAATTTGTTTTTATGTCTTGTTGAAATATCACATGACCATAATGGTAATAGTCAACATGGCTTACCTTTTAATATCCCCATACTTACAAGTCTTTTGCACTGCTAGAGTTTGTTTACTCTGTCATTTTTGATAAAGTAACCGGAAATATACCAGAACTCATTTAAATCCTTCATGAATAAACTGTGAGATTAGGGACTAATTTTCCTGTTGATTTTGTAAAATAAACATTTTGATTTTGATTTTTAAACTATGTTTGTAGTTTTCCCTTATATTAAATGCAGACATATGATTATATTTGAGTAAAAAAGCAGATTACGCAAACAAGAAATTTAAAAATGTAAGAAGTGTCACACCAAATAGCACCTATTCTGCACTTGCTATAATAGAGCTAATCTCTTCTGATACATTTTTAACACATGCAATAAAGGTAAGTGGAAACACCTTTCAATTCTTTTTTTTGTTGACACTACTTGATGGTATTGTGCTTTTTTTCTGTAGTTATTCTATAAACAAGGAAATGAGTGGCATTTGCTACAAAAATATTCTAAAAAATTTGATGTATGTCATATCCAAGGGGTATAATTATCTAAAATGACCAATATTTACTCATTTAGACAATGCTCTAACCGGTGCTTAAATTAAAATTGTGTACTTTAAATATACTTGATCGGATATATTGTACCAAAACAACATACAACTATGGAATATATTCATAAAATAAAGATATGTACCTCACACAAAAAACTATACCCAATAGTCCAAGCAAATTATTTAGAAGCCAGGAAGGAGTGTATATATACATATATATACGGTATGTAAAATACCCAAAAGTAACATTTTACAGGACTCCAATTCCATGGCTCCTAGACTTTTTCTAAAGAGCAGGTCTATGGGACTGGCATGTGTAGCAGTGATGGACATTTTGGATTTCATCCATTATTATGATTGGTCTCAAAATATAATATACCTCTAAACATTGTAAGTGCAAGAAAGGGACAACTATTTTTGAAAACAGTGCACTATTTGTTAGTGTTATTACTATTTATTAACAATGGCAGCAACTAGAGTGTGCAAAATACACACATATACCAATGTCCAGACATTATCCTGCAACATCTTTTTATCTTGGAATATTGGCAAAAACAACTGAAGAGGAGCAAGATAAAGAAAGTGGGACATGGCTGGCTTGGAAGTAGGGGGTATTGCCTTTAAATGTGGGACTGATTGTGAAAAAGAGAGACATTTTGGGGTCTGGGAGAGACAGAGGGAATTTATTTTAAACAAGTGACTGTCCCTTCAAAAGAGTGAAATCTTGGAGATACAGCCATAGGCAAATACTAACCTGATTAAATAAAACAAATTATACTGATTAAAGGAGTCCCATATTTCCAATATGCTCTTTTAAAGAACTAGACTTGATAATGTGAAAAAATACAGTCCTAAATGTATTTACTGAATTATTCAAATATTCCTTATTGTGTTCAGCCATTATCTTGTTGGTGCTGCTTAAAATTTAACAGCAAGAAGATGCACTGGATTAGATGTAGGTGAGTCATATTGAAAGCATCCAGCACCAGGGATTGACACTTTTCGACTGAAACAGTTTAATAGACCACTGTATGAAAGTTGTTTTAATGCATACTGCCCATGTAGGCAGTATGACAAATAATGGAAATTCAGCATATTATTAAAAAAATATATATATATAAAAAAAAAAACTAACCTTGATTATTTTTAAAACATGTTATTCCATGTGACTCCATTTGCATTTCTAATTAAGCACAGCATGTCCTTCTTTGCTTCTGAGTCACTCTAGGAGGGTTCTATATAAATGATGTGTTAGTGCACACTTTCCACCCATGTTCTGTGAGTGAGCCCAGACGCAGCTCTGTGTACACCTATCATTTACATAGTAGTCTCCTAGAGTAACTCGGCAGCAAAGGAGGACATTACTGCTTGATCAGAGCTGCAAATTGAGTCACATGGAAAAAAATAAAATATTTTAAAAGTAAGTGAGTTTAAGTATTTTTAATAATATGCTCAATTCACGTTCCTTGCCATACTGTCTAGAAAGGCAGTATGCCATAAAAAAAAACTTTCATTCAGTGGTCCATCAAATTATTCTCTACAATCAAGGTAAAGTATAGATTATATAAGCAGATTCATTACATAATATAAGCATATACATTAAAAACTATAGATTTTCAATTTCTCAAAATATTTGCTCATTATTAAGTGCAGTAATTCAAATATGCATACTTAAAATACTGGACTACAGTCATAGTAATCTTTCAGCCTGATCAATTTGTATTATTGTAACTGGGATATTACAGAAAACTGCTTCAATTACATAGCAAGCACATATGAAATATATTCCTGTTGTATTGTTTGGCATGTCCACAGCACAAGGTTAATATGAACAAGCCTCACTTAACGCCTATTTCTAAAAATATGTTCTAGGAACACTTAAAATTAGGGTAAAAAAGCATAATCTTATTTCTTAGAATGTTAGATATAATTACAGTTTATAGATGAGATTTTGGACAACCCAATAGATATTGTAGCTTAAGGCCGCTTCTTAAAATAGTTTTGAGTTTCTTTATTGAAAGAATAAATTATTGCTGAATACAGTGGATTAACTCAACATCTTCATTGAGCACATCATTAAACTTGATAGCAAGCCTGCTGCCTTTCTGTGTTACATCAGATTGTGTCTGTGATGACTGTGAGTGGGTAGATGAGAAGGGAATTTAACACTTAATATTTTAAGCCTCTTGGTATTATGTTACATTATATCCAGCTAAAGTAACATTTATTCAAATCTTGATGCATGGCTTTGAGAATTTTTCCTCAGCATATTTTTGAACTCCAATCAAAGTATGATAAAACACATTGAGTACAAGCCAACTGCATACTTATCAAATCCTCCTGCCCAGAACTTTCACAAACATTGCATGTAAACGCTCCTCTCCCACCCAACTCAACCACACATATACGCTAATATAACAATCCATTTTTCTGACAGCGGAGTGTATTAGGAATGAACAGCAAAATTCAGGGGGGTCTAAGCAGTTTCTAATTCAGTCTTGTTAATTGCCATGACTCAAACAAGTGGATCAGCACTAATCTCTTTTTTCTTAGAAATTAATATTTTCCATTTCAAATATTTGCAAGGTATGACATCTGCTAGAGTTTATTACCTTTTTCGCCCAGGACATTTCTTTCTCTGCACTATGCATTTTCTTGTTTCTGTTGTTGGCGGGCAGGGTGTACCCCGAGGTGAGGGGTGCTGCACTATGTCTCGGACTCTTGTTTCATTACCACGCTTGAAGTCACACGTTTTTCCCCTCTTTGTACATGGGCCCCATGGACTCCACTCACTGACTGCACAGTGCACTGGAGGAACAGAAAACAGCATCCTTGTCAGGCAGATATATTCAGAGCAATGTGACTATCATAATATAAATATGTTAGGTACATAGCATCTTAATATGTTACAGAATCCAAATACATTATTTAATGGAACAGTGAAAATAAGCCAGTACATACCAGGGGCCTCATTCAATTGTTATTTGGCCAATTGAATAGTGCTCTATATAAGCATATAGCATATTTTTTACAGAAGTTTTTAGTTAGTGAAGACCTAACTAAAAACGTCTGTAAAAAAATATGCTCTGTGCTTATATAGAGCCCTATTCAATTGACTGAATCACAATTTAATGAGGCCCCAGGATTCTAACCAAGTTCAAGTTAAAGGACCACTGTGGTCAGATGTTTTCTATATGGTATTTTGAATAACTATCCTTGATAATGGGCAAAATGTTATTTTAAAAAGTTAAAAAAATAAAAATGAATTTATATGCAATTCTTCTTCTACTGCAGGCTACCATTGCTTTACTGAGCATGCTTCTGGAAGTATTAGCCTCAGCAAGGTGTGTAAATTAACAAGCTTGTTCTAATGAGAGCACTGGTGGTAGTTAATGTCACATTTCTATTGTGCAGATATAGCTTTCTCTCTGCACTTAAAATTGACTCCTGTTTCAGGAATATATCACTGGGAGCTTAAATGGTAGACTCATCTGCAGCATAATTAATAAAAAAAAAGGTAAAAAGTAATACATTTAAGGCCGTATTTTGTATTACATGTTGCCGGTTTTTAAGTTAAATTCTTTAAAACAATATATTTTACATTTATGAGCACAGTGGTACTTTAATATTGGCTCCATTTTTTTTAGAATTTAAGGTCTGCAAAACAATGCAATTCAAAAAATTAGCAATGGGCTATAATGGTAGTGTTTACCTGGATAAAGTAGTAAAAATAATCCATTTCCATTTTGTTGCAAAACTGAGCTACTGGGTTACAAGGTTTTATATCTACATATAAAACTGTACTGTATGAGGTTAAATAAGAGGAAGGGGCACAAATTCCGGTCTTCTAGTGGCACATATTCAGATTTTATCTACATGGATAGTAAAATAAAATTAATAATTGTGGTGAACGCAACTAAGAACATCCTATAATTTTGATGCCAAGACTTAGCCTTTTATGAACTATTCTTTAATATAGTATAATGTACTACATCAGGCCTTGTGTTACACTTTAATTCAAACAGTACATATGTAATATGAGAGTAGACCAAAATGCAAGGTAATAGTCTTATTGGAAGCTTACTCTGCTTGCTTGTGCTAGTTGCAGAGCCACTACAGGTATATACATTTTGTCACTGTAGATAATTTATTCCCAAATATTTTGGATTTGCCAAGTCACAGTAACAGACATAAGTCAGGTCATGGATAGTACTTACGGACACTGCTGCACTCCATACTGTGGTTATTGTTCTCAAACCCATCTGGACAAGTGTCAAGGCACTTCCCATTGTGTAAGTAAAATCCACCTTTACATTTTGTGCAGAAATTTTTGTGGAAACATGTTTCACAGTCAGCTTTACATTCTAAAAATATAGAAAGGACAGTAGTCACCTTATTATTACTATTACAGTTTTTTGTAAAGCATCAACATATTCCGTAATGCTGTACAGGGGTTAAATACAAAGAAAAAATAAATACATTGCAGAAAGTAGAGGGCCCTCTGTCTACCTTAATAAATATGTGCTTTTCTCCAGAACTTATCTGCATTTTTTACAACACAGTCTTTATTATTTGTTCTCTATTCCTTAAAATTAGAATAGTTTGTGCCACCACATGTTTGGCATTTTGTAATGACTGTTTACTTATTTGTTTTATTTGCTTAGATATATTTTATAAAATGAATGGCATTTATATATGTGCTTTGAACATGATAATTAATTAATATGCCAGGAAACTGTAAATGAATGTCTCCATCAACAGAGGCCTTACCAGACAACTGCATTTGGGAAGTATGTAACAAACTTACAACATTAGCAGGCAAACTATGGGCACAAAGGTACCTATAGAGAAAATTCTAATTTTTGCATACTCTACTTGTGCCTGGGGACTTCCATATTGCATATCCACAATGCTTCCTGTTAGCTTAAAGCCTGATGAGTGCTCTACTAACCTTGTATCTATTCAGGAGAGAGGAATGATGTGTTGATTTATTGACTGATTCTCATAAGAGTTAGCATCTGACAATATCCCATTACCTTGCACATGCTCAGAGACAGACAGTCACGCTTAAACTAGCAAATCAAGCCTACCCAACTTTGTATCTAGTCTCTCATACCTTGAGCTGGAAAAATTGCTGCCATGCAGCTTTCATGAAAAAGCAGAATCTGGTAAAATTAAGATTTACTCTAAAGGCTTTATGCTCGTGGTTTACGTTGCATAATTCACAAACTTGTGGTGGCATGGCATATTTTCCCCACAACATTACAAAGTATTTTGAAAGAAAAATGTTATGTTATCGCTAAATGCTGTGCCTACCCGAATGCCTGACGGAAATGATACTTACTTGTACATTTATTTATTTCTGGAGATCTTATCCCATAGTATCCACTTGGGCAAGATGGAAGACAGACCCCAACTTGCTTCATGCCATTCCTTACAAGAGCAAAAAATAGCCTGGGTTTACATGACAGGCAGCCATTATAATCGGAACATGTGGCACACCCTCCTTGGCAACCTTGGCTGACATTAGGATGCACTGAGGAAAGGAAAACAAGTAGGGTGTTATTATTTTATGTAAAACAAGCATAATTCAGCAGCAAGGTTAATACATTAGAAGATCAAATTAATGATACAGATCTTTTATATCAATAAAACCGTGTATTTTTTTAAGCTCTGTCCCTTGCGTAGAATTGGTGTTACTCCACTTAAAAGCTTCGTTAACTGCTACTAAACAAATACTGGAAGTATATAAATACAACAGATCCATAAATAAATATTCTTTCTGTATCATACTCACTCCTATCCGTTATATTTTGCTCACCTATTTTTAAATGATGCTGCTTAATTGGTCAAATTCACATGTATAGTTCCAGAAGAGTAATTTACACTGTCCAACCTTTGGAAGTGATAATAAGTTCTTAATAGGGTATATTTATTAAGAGCAGATAGGAGCAGATAATAGTAAACAAAACATGAAATATCTCCACTTCTTATGTTTTCTGTGGGACCACTTTATCAAGGTTAAACTTTACCTGTGTTAAATACATTACCCATATAGAAAACAAAAGAGGTGGGTTTATTGAACTCCACATTTTAGCCCCACTTACCCCCATTTTGACAAATACCTTCATGTCTTTATTTCAAAGGTGCATGTGTACTAATTGTTAGAAAAAACTTTGCATTGTTAATACTTAGTACTTATCCAAAACAGTAACATGGGAATGAAGATCATCTAACACTTTACCCTTAAGTACGTCTGGTCAAATGCATCTATTATGAGCTTGTGTAATCTTTTTAACATCAACATGGTACATATGAAGGAATATATTGTTCTTCTCCAAATAATTTATGTTTAAATAATATGGACATTACCATTATCTCTTTTTCTTAAATTGTTCACTAAACATTTTTTATATCTGTTGGTTTTAATATCTGTCATTCAAAGATCGGCAGCGTTTTGCTTACCCCTCTGCTACTAAGTTACCTCTCATCAGTTTCATACTAAATTGTGTCCTACACAATGATAACAGAAGTTCATTTTTTTATCAGGTTATTTGCTTTTGTGGCCTTCAATTGACGTTTTGCAGTTAACATAAATGAAACAATGAAATATGAGGCCTTCCACTTTGATGATAACAATATCAATTGTGCTGATTGAGGTAAATTGAATGTCAAAAGATCTACCACTGCATACCTAGCATTATTTATAGATATGACTGCCTTCTGTCTTTTAAACACTCTAGAGATGTCCATCTACGTTGAATTGTAAAACTCTGATAACCAACGAGGAAGCCAATCTAGATAAACCTTGCTAGGTTTGGGGGAAGGGCTGTCTTGTCCTGAGTGAGTTGCTTCATCAGCCATCTCATACCCATCATATCATTCATATCATTCAAATTGTGAACATGAACTGGATAATCCATTGAGGAGAGGTTTGCTTTTCAGACACATGGACTTAAATGTTCTCTTCCTGACATGGGTGTAAGAACTGTGGGAAAGAAAAAGGGGATAAATCCCCCCCAGATTTTTAAATGTGTGTAAAGAAGCAGTGTGTTTTATTTTGATACTATATGCGGTACCCCCCCCCCCCCCCCAGATTTTCTTTGGCTCCTACACCCATGCTTCCTGTACTAATGAAAATCTACTTAGACCTTATGTAGACCTTTTAGTCATAGTTGGCTTCATTTTGCCATCTCCTGCAGTTATCAGTTTTTACTAAAACATATGTACTAAATGTGAAGGGCTGGAAAACTCTTGGAGAAATCAAATTATTCTCAGAATGTACAGGTTCTCAAAGAACTCTATAACACTTTACCCTTTTATATGAATACAATTATCACAGGTAATGTATATTAAATGAACCGTGAAGATTATTTTAAAAGTTCAAATATAAAACATTGCACTCATTGTGCTGAACACTACTAATAGGAAGTACACAATTTCAACTGTGATAACACTTATTGGGCCTTCTTGGTAAGGCTTGAGTAATGCTATCTAATTTGAACTATCTCAATTCCGTTAAGTAGTGCTTAGGAGAATGAGAGAGGTGGGAAGGGGTACAGCAGAGGACATTAATGAGGTAAAATGCTTTTTATACTTTATTTACGGGCTATATATTGGATATGCTGCTGTTGTATTTTTAATGTTAATTAATGGTGAACTGAAAAATACGTTTAACGTGAACATCGCTTACAATGGCCTTTAAGTAAACTAGAGACCTGTTTAATAATACAAAAATAATGCTAAACAATTAGTGTGGAGTATTAAAGTATTCAAGATCACACAATTGTATTAACTTAGAAACAGTGCAGCATTTTACCTTAATGCTTTCATATTGTGTTACAAATATATATAAGCTGCAGCTATAAATCAAATAAATTGGCTTATATTATAGATCCATTGCTGACCCTACAGATTAACCACAGTTGGTATATCACACAATGTGTAAATAGAGAATGACTTATCCACAGTCCTCCTCTTCATTAACAGAGTGATATATAACAGGAGAGCAATACAAATATATGAAATGTCATTCACAGGGTGCTGTTCAGTTACATGGATTTGTCTAGTATTATCTTAGCAGGCAATCCCCAAAATAAAATAAACATATCCTTCCTTCAAACATATTCCACATTGCTAGATCAGGAAAATCTTGGCTCTTCATGTTTCAGCTGAATTTAATGTAGCAAATCTGGTGAGTGAAACCCACTGCAGGCAAACATGTGGTTTACAGTTTTATTGATCTTATCCCAATTCATTTAAACAATACATATAAGTAAACTCCTCAATCTCATACTTAATAACTGACTAGAATATTTAATAGAATAAAATAAAAATATATTTATTAATTTCTTAACATAAACATCTGTATTAATCTCATTAAACACAAACATATTACATATGTCTAATTTTGCAAATATTCAACTTTAAATAAAAAATCTGACTCAAAGTGTGGCTGTGAAAGTTCATATTAGCACAATCTGTAAAAGGTTTCTTTGTGATATTGATTAGTAGCAAACACTAATTTTTTTTATATCCAGACACCATCGGCCACATTCAATAGCTACTTTTTAGAGATCCGGGCTCGCAAGTGGAGATCGCAAGTTACGTAGCAAACAAATGCCTTCCGTTTGCGATCTCCGATCGGGTTACGTGCTGCAAGCTGCGATCCATTGCGATTCTTAAAATCGCAAGTTACTTCCCTCCAAGCCTCTGATCTTTCACGGCTGCATGAGTTGTGGTCGCTAAAATCACAAATCGCTATTCAATTGCTCTGATTTCCCCTCTGTCAAGCCCGCAAATGGCAAAAATCGAACCACAGTTTACTGCTATCAAGGAGGTCTCGCACAGGACTTACTTACAAATTAGAGCTCTTTACAAGCAAATATTAAATGAATCCAGCACTGTGAATGATGGGGAACACGATGGGTGACATTAGAATTAAAAGCACAACATTCACAATCTCGCACATAGCCAAAATATAATACTTTATTTCATGTTTATTTTCCTTCATGAGCAAATATACACATTTCATAAATGTTACAACTTATTGAGGCTGATTATGTTTATTTGATTTAAGAGCTTACCAATTAATGAATTTCTCTTTTTTGTTGAAACAAGGATATATTTCTACAAGCTAGTAAATAAAATAAAAAAAAGTAGTTGTGATATCGTTGCTTGCACATGAAATCTTTCTGCTTTGAGACAGTTTTAGATTATTTAGTTAGTCAAATTCTCTAGTTATTATCAAATTAAAAATCCAGTAAAGAAAAAAAATGCTCTAAATTGGCTAGCCAAAAACATACTGAAGACCATGTTCAATGACAAAACGTGGCAGAAGTGGCAGAGAACAAGTTTCAATTCATATTTATGAATCACTACATAAACAAAAAGCTAAAATAGGTGTCTTTTGCCAACATATATGATTTATGAATCATGTCACAGGCATTATATCACTAGGTTAGGGATATATCACTATGTTAGGAATATTTTCTCTTTTTTATTTATTAATCTATATTTATAATTCACCCTCAGCATCACTAAGTTGTATCTTATAATTACCCTCAAACAAGAACACTTTCTATACATAAGTAGACATTATGTTTCATACTTTACCAATAATTATTCTATCTACCTAAGTAATTTAATGATTAATTTGAGGAGGAGATGTAAATGTTTAAACATGTATTTTAAATAAAGAAATGTTAGTCCAAATGGAAGACAAAATGATAATAATTGAATAATTGAATCTAAAAAAATAGAGCTTACTAAAGAATGTATGTTACTAATAGGTTCACATGTATTGTGGAAAGCTTGTGGTTACAAGCAAATTATACTTGGGTATTTCCAAAATGTTTGTCCATGGCTCATTAAAGTAAAAAAGAAAACCGTGATAAAATTGTAACCATGCATCATTCAAATTCTCAACATATTCCAGGCGTGATTGATGACACTAAAAAGATAACAGTTTGCAAAAGCATTGCTTGAGAATTTAGCAGAATCACAGATTTAATTTGAGTGAAACAATTTGACAATAACTGCAACTCAAAAAAAAGAAAGGAAAGTGAAAATTTCTAGAGTATCTCTATTGAATTTAAAAATAATATCAAGAATCATTGTATTTTACTCTGATAGTGTTACCAAATGATCTGGGGTAGCCACATCTAGTTTTTCTCGTAGTGGGACATCATTGATAATAGAAGAAAAGAAAATAAATTACGCTAAAGATGAAGAATGTGGTATTGTACAATATATTATCATATGTTTCTGAATTAATCCTACCATAAGTCGCCCTAATGCTCCATGTAATCACTGACTACATTGCTCAGTGATGCAAAAAGGGCAAAATAAGGGCATATGGAAGAATTTCTAAAAGTTTGCTCCTCACATGTAGGGCTTATGGCAATACAAAACAATGCTTGCCTCATGAATTGTTCATTGAAAGAAATTAGAGTCTATCTTTAGAACATGTCAAATTTAAAGTATGGAAAAGGTTTTAGCTAGTGTCATGGCTATAACTAGCTAGTAAATGGAGGGCTCAGGTGCAGCAAAATAATATGGTGCTCCCAATTAATTAATTAATTAATTAATATGGTGCCCCTCTGTTGCAACTTCTTTGTGCAAGGTAGGTTGCCTGTAGGGATGAATCGAAAAGGCAAAATATATATGTAGTTAGTCAGGTCATCCCTAGGGTGATCAAATCACGTTTCTATAAAAATAAATCTGTGCCTTTTTCTCCTAATAAATTAAGTCCCCTTTACTCCAAGCCTCTGTCAGTATCAGTTGTGGGCCCTGGCCCTTGGCGCCTGCTGCACCACCATTGCATATAGCAGATGCACTTGGTCAATGAACTTTGCTGAAGCTTATAGGTCACACCAGTGCTGAGCAAACAAACTAATAATGACAGAGGTGGTATAAATGTAACAAATAGAAATGGCATGATGAGCCAATGAACACAGTTGAGAATATCATCAATATATCTCCCTGATAGCATACTCTTACATAATTATGTTCTCTACTCTTGTTGGCATCAGCTATTTCTTGTTTGAGTCATTACTGTTTCACTTTTAGAAGGACATGAACAGTTCCTTGTTTTTAATATTAGAATAAAAATAATATTTGCATATTTAAAATTCATTGTATTAGCAAGTGCTTAAAAGTTCTGTTTTTACTCACTGAAACATTCCAAAAAGTCCTGGCAAAGGCCCACCCATTGCTTCTATAGTGTTTCTATAGTACCCAATGTACTAGCAAATAACAGAATGTGTCTCTGCAGCAGTTTTTTATTTACTTGTATATCAAATATTATAGACACATTGTTTGCATGAGCTTGTGGGATTGAACTTTTGCAGGGACTGTTTTTAATATTTCAGTGAGTAACAACAGAGCTTTTAGACATTTGAGAATGATGTTTAAATATGCAAACTCCTAGGTGATTTATTTTAATATCAGAAACAGGGAACCCTCCATGCTCCTTTAACATCTCTTGAATGGCTTTTTCTCCTCTATCTCCTCAGTGTGCCCTTTTTCTCTATTTCTTCTTCAATATTTCCAGGTTGCTCCCTTCTTTAATATACTGCTTTTCCAGATTTGCCATGCACATATTTTGTACTTTCTTTTCTATTTAACTTTCTCGCTCTCCTTCTTAAGCTTCCTTTTTTCCCCATAATCCCCTGCTCCCCACCTACCCATGTTACACTATGCAATCTGCGGGATGCACCTTCTGCTCTCTGTTTATTTTCAGTTAGTTGTGCCCAGGGCCTGGCACATTTCAATCAATGGGGTTGTATATCACTAGGGTAGAAGTAGCATTTTTCACTGAATCATCATAACTTTGCTCATCTAATACATTTGCTGCTGCTCCAATACATTGCATGCTGTTCTTACTCAAAATAAAATGGCAGCCAAATACACATTTTTCTTTTATTCATATTTTTTTAAACAAGGACAAATGAGTAAAAAAAACGATTATAAAAAGCACTGCAAGGTGATATTTATTCATTGTCAAAAGCAATATATGAGCAGTAAATCAAGGAAACAGGTGGGAGTCTAAATGTTTGACCTTTACTATGTTCTGGTACTACCAAAAATACCTTCAGTTGCAAGTTAGCCTCTACTGTAAATGTCTGTTATTGATATGAATAAAACAAGCTGCAATCATAGAGAATTATACATTAATATTACTAGAATGGAACATTTTCAGAATACCATTGGCAAGCTTTATTGGTATTACCAACCTGCCAAATAATGTAATGTTTTCAGTTATAATTATTCAGGGTAGTTTTTATCTTTTTATCTGTTTTATTATACAAATTTTTGGTCCTATCCTGTTTTTTGCGTGCCGCTGATCAAGCTTTGCTGCGTGCACATGCTCACGCTGTCGAAGGCGCTCATTGCACTGCGAGCTTCGCAAAGCGAGGTGACCAGTTGAGGCACGCGGGACTTAGGCTGCAATGAGTGCCGAAGGAATTAGCGAGGCGAGCAGTTGAGGCACGTGGGACTTACGATCCGTACGACTTAGGACCGGAACCCGTACATGCTCTGTGCTCCTTGCAAAATTACGACTTTGACGGCTGAACCACAAAACTGAAAAGACATGAAAAAAACAACAAATATGCCTCAAATTAACTTACACACACACACCACAGTGGGAGACGCACACAGTTTGAACACACACAAGCCTCACTAGTTTTACTACCTGTAAGGGGATAAAATACTGAGGAAGCTGCTGAGAGAGGAGAAACGCGTTTATCCTATCATCACAATATAACTGGGATTTTTGTACCTGACAACCACACTAGCTTGTGTGTACTACTTCTGCCATCATTTTATCATTACTTGTAATAGTGATTTTTTATTTCACATTTTTTTTAATTGTTTATGTGGAATAGTATTGTGTATAATAAAGTCCTTCTTTAATTCTATGGGACTTTGTATGATCTATTTCCATGAGTCCCCATTACTATTTACTTCATTACTTTTGTCCACATCTAAAAACAATAGTGGATGACCATACCACCAGAGATCGACAAGAACAATCTCACCAATGCTTTTATATACCTCATATTTTTTGAGGGTATTCAAGGTGAGAGTCCAATTATTTTAGTTGCACATATTGTGTATCCAATAGCTTACCTTTTGAATAATCTGCACTAGATAGTGGTGCGCTTTCTCCTACCCCCCGTTTTGTCGTTGATCAGTATACTTGATATGTTTGTGAACAGTATCAAACAAAGGAGAGCAGCCCTTACATATACATAGAAGAAACACTGAATAATATACGACCATTGTAGTCCATCAGAACCAAGACATTGGCAGGATCTGAAAAATCTGAGTGCGAGGCTACTATTTGGGAGCCCAAAAACTTCTCAAACCCTTTAATAAAAAAATACAACATATAATAAGCATATAATAGTGTTAAACGGCATCTTAATCCTTTGAGACAATCAGAATTTAAAATGTCAGTGATAAAAAATGGGCATATTTTTCTAATGGCAGCTCTCTGCCTCCTCAGACATGAAGCAGTGGCATGAAAACTATATAAATTCCATAGGCTGACATAGTTTGTTCTTTCATATTAAATAACAATTAAATGTCCTTTTTAACACTTTAACTCATATTGTCAAATTGAGAATGATATATGTAGTATATAGTAGATCTCCTTAGAAGAAGTGAAATTATATTGAAAGTTCTTACTTGAGTTATTTTAATTTCAAGAGAGCTTTTCAAAGTTCTCTCGTCCTCAAGACTTAAATAAATACTTGAATGGAAGCATTCCTTTTTGTGCTTAAAGGAAACAGGAGTTCTTAAAAACATCTGCCATTTCACCTTCGTTTAGGAGAACTCATGTCTGTTCCCAATCATCCAGAAAACAGAAATTATGGAGTTTAAGGTCTTTCTTATAATGCCCTGACCAAAATGTACAAAGCATGTCAAGCAGAATTATATTTGAGTTTTTACTGATTGAATGATGAATTTCCAGGTGACAACCACATTGGCGCAGTTCCTGGAGAAAGATAATATCCCACATAGGCTTCATTGATTTTTGAAATAAGAAACATCAAAGCACATTTTTTTTTGGCTCAGTCCTACAACTTAGGGAGCTAAGTCAAAGTAGTTACTGGAGAGCAAAAAATAAAATGTTTTGTAAAAAAAAAAGCCATGGAAACCACCCATATGCTTAAATATGATGATGGTATAGATTTTCTGAAAATCCTAATGTTTTATTTGGACGTTGTGTGGTCAAGGATTTGGTAGAAATATGTAAAATGTCATTATGTAATGTCTGCACAGACTCTGTTTAAATTGTCTGAGATTTATGAAGAACAGGTAGGACAGATTAACGCTTAGCCAACTGATTCCAAAACTACAGTGCCTTGCAAAAGTATTCACCCCTTGACTTTTTACCTATTGTTACATTACAGCCTTACGTTGAATGTTTTGTTAATCTAAATTTTATGTGACGGATCAGAACACAATAGTCTAAGTTGGTGAAGTGAAATGAGAAAAATATATACATAAAACTATTTTTTAGAAATAGAAAACAGAAAATTGGAATGTGCGTATGTATTCACCCCCTTTGTGATGAAGCCCATGAAAAACTCTGGTGCAACCAATTGCCTTCAGAAGTCACATAATTAGTGAAATTATGTCCACCTGTGTGCAATCTAAGTGTCACATGATCTGTCATTACATATACACACCTTTTTTGAAAGGCCCCAGAGGCTGCAACACCTAAGCAAGAGGCACCACTAACCAAACGCTGCCATGAAGACCAGGGAACTTTACAAACAAGTATGGGGCAATGTTGTTGATAAGAACAAGACAGGGTTAGGTAATAAAAAAATATATCCAAATCTTTGATGATCCCCAGGAGTACCATCACATCTATCATAACCAAATGGAAAGAACAAGAACATGCACAAAAGAAAACCTGTCAACAGACGTCCGCTCACCAAAACTCACGAACCGGGCAAGGAGGGCACTAATCAGACAGGCAGCACAGAGACCTAAGGTAACCCTGGAGGAGATGCAGAGTTCCACAGACTGGAGTATCTGTACATAGGATGACAATAAGCTGTACGCTCCATAGAGTTGGGCTTTATGGCAGAGTGGCCATGAAGAAAGCCATTACTTTCAGCAAAAAACAAAATGGCATGTTTTGAGTTTGCAAAAAGGCACGTGGGAGACTCCTAAAATGTATAGAGGAAGGTGCTCTGGTCTGATGAGACTAAAATTTAACTTTTCGGCCATCAAAGAAAATGCTGTGTCTGGCACAAACCCAACACATCACATCACCCAAAGAACACCATCCCTACAGTGAAACATGGTGGTGGCAGCATCATGCTGTGGGGAATGTTTTTCAGCAGCCGGGACTGGGAAACTGGTCAGAGTTGAGGGAAAGATGGATGGTGCTAAATACAGGGATATTCTTGAGCAAAACCTGTACCACTCTGTGTGTGATTTGAGGCTAGGACATAGGTTCACCTTCCAGGACAATGACCCCAAACACACTGCTAAGGCAACACTTGAGTGGTTTAAGGGGAAACATGTAAATGTGTTAGAATGGCCTAGCCAAAGCCCTGACCTCAATCCAATAAGAAATCTGTGGTCAGACTTAAAGATTGCTGTTCACAAGCTCAAACCATCCAGCTTGAAGGAGCTGGAGCAGTTTTGCAGGGAGGAATGGGCAAAAATCCCAGTGATAAGATGTAGCAAGCTCATAGAGACTTATCCATAGCGACTTGGAGCTGTGATTGACGCAAAAGGTGGCTCTACAAAGTATTGACTTTAGGGGGGTGAATAGTTATGCACATTTACTTTTTCTGTTATTTTGTCCTATTTGTTGCTTGTTTAACAGCAAAAAAAAATGTCTTCAGTTGTGGGCATGTTCTGTAAATTAAATGATGCAAATCCTCAAACAATCCATGTTAATTCCAGGCTGTGAGGCAACAAAACACGAAAAATGCCGAGCGGGGTGAATACTTTTGCAAGGCACTTTATGCATGTTAGATATTGCATTAATATATTATTGCATTGACACACCATGAAAAAAAGCATATTCTCCGTCCAGAGGTAAGCAATTTGAAGAATCTGACAATAGAAAAATAGTATTGTATTAGAATGGGAAATTAAACAGAGATTTGGAAACAAAAAGTCCCATCTAATCTACCCATGTTGTCTTCCTAAATGTTGGCTTAATTAACCCTCAGGATAACCTTTTGCTAATCCCAGCGATGCTTAAATTACAAAGAGTGCTAAAGTAATATGAGATGGATTTAATATTATTTTTATTTTTTGTGGTTACTATATTTTTTAGCATAATTCAGAGTTATTTAGTTATATTCATGGATGTGAGAGGTTTTTTTTCCGATGGGATCTTTCACACTAGTGAACAGGCTGTGCAGAATAGCATAGGAGGTAACGCTCACTAACAGGCATTTCTCTAACTGAATATAGCTTCAGTGTCTGTGTCTGTTTTCTTATAAGTCTGAGAGCTCTTTATTTTTGTGTCCATCTTATTTTCTGGCCGCCTCTACATACTAAGGTCTTGTTCTGTCCCTCTGCCTCTGCCTTTCTCTGTAAGTCTCTGACACATTGACTGTAGAGCGAACTGCTGGTCAGGAATCTCATTTTGCACATAGCAAGTGGCTCATAACAGAGATTGAGGAATATATTATTAAATACTATATTACTCTTTTTCTGTGTGTTAACGAATTTCCATATCCAACTCTCCATCCTATCATTATATCACCATGCAATCCTACATCTATATCACATAGTCTGTCATCCTCTTATAATATTGTCTCATTATTTACTGTTATATCATTTCCTTCTACCTCAGTCAGTCATGCCATTCTATGGTTTTCTCATAATATTGAAGAAACCTCACCATCTATCACATTATCATCAACTTACACCAATGCAACATCATCATGTTTTTGTAATTACCACAGAGAATATGACTCATGTATAAAAATATTTTGAAAGTGTGATTATGAACTTAGTTCTAGCAGTTTATCCCTTCCAACATATGTAGGAAAAAATACACACAACACCTCTTGTTTTATTTTCTTTAAGCGGCATAATATGCTTATTAGTGATGCATTATTCTAATTAGTAGAATGACTTGCAAATTTGTCTCTGTGATGGGTAAAATTAGTTTTATCATGCATTTCATTCAGTTAAATCCAGTCTTCCACACTAATCAAGCACAGTGTCATTAATTAACATACTGCAACACTAATAAACATATTGTGGATCTGGAAACAGATGTATATGTATAAATACATTTGTCTAAAAAAATGCTTAGTACAGATTATAGACAGCTTATAATGTTCATTAAAAAGAACATTTAACCCGACGCTCTACTTTAGTTTGAAGTAAATAGGAATAATAAATTATATCTACATAGACAATATCAGAGATTATTTCATTATACCTGCATGCCCTTTAACACATCTGTTAAGTATTGCTGGTGTGGAAAATAAATGTTGTCATCTTAGTGCAGAATAAAATGAGGCTGATAATCCTGGTGATGGACAATCAACTTTTTGGTCCACATTAATTTTACTATTCTCCCTTTCTGTCTTTCATTTTTTTTTCTTTCACTTCCCCATAGACTTTTTGCTGCCAAACATCTCATTTATCATTATTTTACACCTAACATGCACAATAGCATTGTAAATATGACACACTCTTAAGATTAGACTAGGTTTATTATCTCCTTGGGAATACATAATGTACACACATATAAAACACATGCTTTGCCATCTGTAACAACTTATATGCATGGATTTCAAGAGTCTATCACAAATACCAGAACTATAAGTTCAATGACTCGGTTAAAAGCATTTTGCAAACCCAATAAATGTGTTTAGTCTTATCAAGATATTAATTGTCTTGATAATTGATTTTAGTGTGTTATTAAGTTATTAATGCTACTTCTTCAACTCTGTTCTTCGACACCCAGTTCAAGAGGGAATGTGCGCAGTTAATCATTCTATCATCTGTGAGGTCCCCATGAACATTAAACACTTCACAACCATGTACAAACAGAGAATGGATTGAATCTGATATGTTCCAGAGCACACATATTTAAGAGTTCTGTTTTCTCCAAAATTCCAAGGTATTTTGGTGAATTGTTGCCTAGGTACAGAACATATTTTTTCTTATACACAGTTTTTATCACTATACTGCATCTAATGCCTTTTCGGAGATTTCAGTCAAAGCTTTATTAAAAAAACACATCTAATTCAAAGGGTAATGTCCACATTCTTTCTGTGTGATTTACCAACACGTTTTTCAGGCAGACCGTGAAGCATCACAAGCTAGAATAACAGTCTGCGGCATCTGCAATTATTGTTTCTAATGATAACAATGTTCAGCTCACATTACAGCACACTGCACTGTCTTTCTTCAGTCTTGATTTCACACTTTTTTTTTCCTATTCAGAGATTTAAGCCCTTATCCTCCAGCATGGGATATAGTGTTTGCTGTAACCAACATTAATAAAAGCTATCACTTAGGAGCCGCTACTTACACTTTGTTTAATCTCGATAGAAAGGGTTACTACAAATATTTATAAAACATCGCCTTTGAGACTGAGCATTGCAAAAATGGTCAAGTTCCCAAAGGCTGTGTTCTGTATGCTCCCACTGAGCAAAAAAAAGTGCATCATAATTCATCTTTGATATGTACTGAACAAAACATCTACTTAACATGGGGGAAATCTTCGAAATATCAAATTTAGCAGCACTTGACCACTTGACTCTCTTTTCTTAATGCATTAAACCTCAAGTTTTATTTTATTCCAGACATGTTTTTATTAATGTTTTTATTTATTATTATAAAGCATAGAATAGCCTTCTTTACCATCTCATTTTGTAAACTATTTATATGTTATAAATTCAAACAGATACTTACTATTGTTATCATCGTTTATTAGTGCCAACATATTCCGTAGCGCTATGCAACTTTATTATGTTCAAACAGAAATTGTTCTTAAATATTGTTGTTCTGTAGTAACCTTACCAATTATTTTTCTCTTTCCAAGTTATTAACATAAAAGTGAAAGTATCAAACACAATCCACAAGTTAGTTGAGCTTGATGTTTCTTTTGTTTTCCTAGCCACACCAACATTTGCAATAAACAAATCAATAGGGTAAGGACTACTTACCTTGCTCTGGCCATTGTACTAAACACTTGCAAATATTACATTGGAAGGATTCATGTACAGTTGTGCTCAAAATGTTGCATACCCTTGGGGAATTGGTAATATATGTACCATTTTTAAAGAAAACATGAGTGAGCAGGCAAAACACATTTCTTTTATTTCCTATGAGATTCAGATTCAACTGTAGGTTATAACAGAATGGCACAATCATAAAACAAAACATGGTAACAAAAAAAAACATGAAATTACCCTGTTCAAAAGTTTACATTCCCTTAGTTCTTAATCATGTGTATTGCCCCTTTTAGCATCAATGACAGCATGCAGTCTTTTGTAATAGTTTTCTATGAGGCCCCTAATTCTTGCAGGTGGTTTAGCTGCCCATTCATCTTGGCAAAATGCCTCCAGGTCATGCAACGTCTTTGGACGTCTTGCATGAACCGCACGTTTGAGATCTCCCCAGAGTGGCTCAATGATATTAAGGTCAGGAGACTGTGATGGCCACTCCAAAACCTTCACCTTTTTATGCTATAACCATTGGAGGGTCAACTTGTCCTTGTGCTTAGGGTTATTGTCATGCTGGAAAGTCCAAGAGTGTCCCATGCACAGCCTTCATGCAGAAGAATGCAAATTGTCTGCCAGTATTTTCTGATAACATGCTGCATTCATCTTGCCATCAATTTTCACAAGATTACCTGTGCCTTTAGAGCTCATACTCCCCCAAAGCATCATTGAGCCCCTACCATACTTCACAGTGGGGATGATATTCTTTTCACCATAAGCCTTGTTGACACCTCTCCATACATAGCGCATATGGTTGTGAACATAAATCTCTATTTTGATCTCGTCACTCCAAACTACAGTGTGCCAGAAGCTGTGAAGGTGTTGTCAGGCATATTGTAACCCAGCTTGTGGCATTGGCACAGTAAAGGCTTCTTTCTGGCAACTCGACCATGCAGCTCAATTTTGTTCAAGTATCGTCTTATTGTGCTCCTTGACACAACCACACCATCTTTTTTTCCAGAGCAGCATGTATTTCTCCTGATGTTACCTGTGGGTTTTTCTTTGTATTACAAACAATTCTTCTGGCAGTTGTGGCTGAAATCTTTCTTGGTCTACCTGACCTTGGCTTGGTATCAAGAGATCCCTGAATTTTCTGCTTCTTAATAAAAGATTGAACAGTACTGACTGGCATTTTCAAGGCTTTGGATATCTTTTTATATCCTTTTCCATCTCTATGAAGTTCCATTACCTTGTTACGCAGTTCTTTTGACAGTTCATTTCTGCTCCCCATGGCTCAGTATCTAGCCTGCTCAGTGCATCCACGTGGGAGCTAAAAAACTCATTGACTATTTATGCACAGACACTAATTGCAATTTAAAAAGCCACAGGTGTGGGAAATTAACCTTTAATTGCCATTTTAACCTGTGTGTGTGACCTTGTGTGTCTGTAACAAAGCCAAACATTAAAGGGAATGTACATTTTTTTCAGGGCCATTTGGGTGATTTCTGTAATCATTATGATTTAGAAAGGAGCCAAACAACTATGTGATAAAAAATGGCTTCGTATGATCACTATCCTTCAATAAAATACATTTAATTTGTATGATCAGTCATATTTTCAAAATAAATGCAAAAATGTCACGATTTCTGCCAGGATATGCAAACTTTTGAGCACAACTGTATGCTGAATAGTCAGGGTTTGAAAAAAAGACGTGAACATTAAGGTTTAACAATATAATCACACATATTCTGGAAAATGTAATGTAAACCTTTAAAAGAATCTATGAAACGTGGTTAGCTCCAACTTATTGTCTAAAGCGGTAAATAAAGAGTAAGGGCAATATTCAATTCGACGCCTGCAACTCGATCGCAGGTGGACGAATGTCTGCGAGTGAGTTGCGGGCTTCCGATGGTCTCCAATTGCGATGCTATTCAAGTGCTCAATTGCCCATAAATCATGCACTGGTTCGGAGCACTTCAGGGCGGGAACATGATCAATTCAGCAAGCCTTTAACCGCCCATTTCGAATTAGCCAATAGAAAATGAGACGGCAGTAAAACATGGAGGTTAAATGTCAATCATTTAGGTTTGGGGGTCCGATATGCGGACTTGTAAACCCGCAAAATAAAGAATTATGAAAAGTAATGCCAGTTCTAGTCCATATGGGTGACCTGATATGTATTGACTCACTGATATCCGAGATCGATTTAACCCCAAATGACACATCAAAATAGTTTTTATTTCCTGCAGATTTGCAAGCTTGAGACATTTGCGGGCTTGGGGAAATTGTGCAATTGAATAGCAATTTGAGAGTTTAGAATTGCAAAAGTAGGAGATCAAAGGCTTTTGGAGGTTGTAACTTACGAGTTTAACCATAGCAATATTTCCAAGCCCGTAACTCGGAAGCCGATCGGAGCCTGCAAAAAGACACCAATTGAATAGCAAAATAGCTTGCAACCTCACTTACAGGCTCCCGGATCTCCCGAAACCTCAATTGAATGTGGCTCTAAGAGAGGAGGAAAGTGCTTTCTTTGATATCACTGAAATACTCCTTGCAGACAGGTGAGAGGGGATTGGGGTCCTGAAACTGATTATGGACCTGGGATGACAGAAATGCTCGAGATAGCAACATATCTGTCTGGAGAAGTAATAAATGAGATACAATTGTAGAAAAGGAAATATTGTTTATTTTCTGATCTGATATTTTACTTCATTCCAATTTCTTTTTCTTTTCTCCCTCTCTCCATTATTTATTTTATTACTTTTCTTTAATGCTGTATGTCCCTTTATTACCCTCCTTGGCTGAAGTTTAATTATACACTATCATTTAAAACACTTTAATAGAAGATATAAAAAGTATACATAGAAGAAATAATTTAACATAGATATTTGCATTTTACTGGTTTGGAGACATTGTTATAGACATACTGTATTGTCATGGCTGAAGCATGCCAAGGCACCAGCTGTGCAATACCTTACAGACTGTTGCCCTCAGCCTTATAATATAGGCTTATTGTGCCAGGGTAAAGGGGCCCACTGAGATGGGTTAACATTGGGGATGTTGTGATTTATGTGTTATTCCTTGTTATGCCTGTTTAAAATTGCGTGGGTGCCACTGTGCCCAAACTGTGCTACCCATGTTTATAGTTGGTGTGTGCATATGAACATGATGGGACTGATGGGATTTATGTCTGTGTTGTGCTTTGGGGGGCTAGCACCTACAAGGGAAATATTGTATATGCCTACTATTTTATAGTAATGGACTAGTCCCTTATTAACAAGATTAGGGAGATAACTGACCCCCTATGAGTCACATGACACCAGTATTTCTCTCTATGTATCACAAGCCTCAGACTGGTGTCTCCAGGCCTTTTGTGTGTAATTTCCCCCTACCAAGAATACAGCAGTGGAAAGGGAAAATAATGGGTGATTGTCTTACAGGGCAGGCAGGGGTGATAATGTGAGCTAAAAGGTGATTGGATGTAACATTTGAATTAATTGGTCTATTGTTGCTAGAATGTGGTATAAATATGTCTGATGGTTTCAGTAATAAAGATGCTTAACTGGTTCACATAATTAATGTGTGAATTTTGTTATTGATGCTGGGAATTCTGTTTGCTGGAGTAAGTTCTTTTCAGAATTTAGAAAGATATTTATGTTACACAAGACCACAGACACCTCTCAGTCTAACCTAAGGGCTGAAAGTTCTTCCTGCTGTACAGAGGTAAAACGAACCGGTCACACCTGTGGGGAGAGATTGGGGCAATAGACTCTTATCATACCCCATTCAACATACAGGTTGTGACACATATATTCATACTTTATTAAACATATTGGTTTTTAGTTTTATATATCTCTTGTTGCAATTTCAAAATATGTTGTAAACCACAACACATGCTTTCTTCTAATAAAACTTGAAAGTGAAAAAAATAAGAGCCAGCCAGTTTAGTTAGGAAAAAGCCAAAACATTTTAGGAACCGGGTAATGGATAAAATAGAAATACAGTATATGCTTAGTCCCTTAAATGTTAATAGCCAGCAAATTTTAGAACCCATGGCTCCCAGGCCCAAATGATCTGTCAAGTTTTCTTGAAGAATCAAGAAAAAAACTGCAGCAGTTTGGAGAGGCTCTTGCTTCACAGCTAATGTGCTGTACTTTGTGGTCCAACTCTTCTCAGGTGAAATGTTTTTTACTAGTGAGGTAAGACCTCTCCAACCTCTGTCTTCACATGGAGGCATTTTATTAAAATGTGAGCAGGGTTTTCCAACCTAAAAAAGATGCTCCATAGAATACATTTGGAGAGCTATGAACTCATTAGTGAAAAACCTATCACTGTAGAGACTATCAACTTTGGACTCAGAACGATGTTCCCCAGAATATGAAGGACAAAAACGTCTGGAAACCTCTGTATTAGAGCATTTGACAAATATTATAAAAGAAATGCAAAAAGAGTGATTTGAAACTTGCATTCTTGCTTTCCACACACACATGGTAACACTACAACTTAACATGCCAACAGGTATGTTTGCCAATGCAGATTGAGGTTCTAAGGAAAAGTACTAATGATGAAATGTAATATTAGCATCACATCAAAATATTTTTTTTATGTTAAATAGCCACTACAATAGTCTAACACTTTATGGTATGCTGTAGTCTTCAGCAAGATAAAAATGTATTTTTTTAAGTCTTAATTGTATTTTTAAGTCTTAATTTCATTTTCACCAGAATCCAAAGTTTGTTTCAGAGTGCATGTCTGATGGCTAATCAATTAGAAAAATATTCTGATGAATCCAAGTTTGCTCTTATAATTTAGCACTAGTAACAACATTTTTTAAACAGAGACAGGAAAATAACAAAAGCTATAAAGGGTTTCATTCAGCCTAGGTCAATCATTTTAGGAAAGTGAAACTAGTGTTACAAGCTGATGTGCTGTTACTATGTAATATTCCAGGGTGCTGGCAAAGCCCTATTAAAAAGTAGAAAATACAGTTTTACAAGTGACATTTCTATAATAAGGTATTTTATTGTAGAAAGTAAACTGCAAAGTTGTTTATCTCCCTGGAGGCTTCGATGTAGAGTGTTGTTGAACTGTTGTGGCTTTTTAACTTCAGAATTCATTATAATGCAAGTTGCCTCTTGTACATGATCAGTGTCAAAAAAATGTAATATTCTTTTTATTTTTGGGGAAATAAATAAAAGTTACAGTTTAATATTTAGATTATTATTATTATTATTATTATTATTATTGTTTATTTGTAACGTGCTAACATACAGCCTTATTAAATTGCGATTCGGCAAATTTAAAAGGGCTCTATTTAAGCACATAGCATTTTTTTTGGGGGGGAGCCATCTCTTGCCCACCACTGTTGTAGAACAACTCATTGATCAAAGCATAACACATCTCTTCTGTTTGTGAGATGCCTGAGTGTCTGTAGATTATTATTAACATGGAAAGGAGACACACTTTGTGTTTCATAAGAGCCACATTTCTTATCATAGAGTTTTCTCACTATTTACTAATTACGCTATTTTTATATTATGGTATTGCAGATTTTTCCTTATAGATTATCAGACCATGCACCATTTTAGTTGTCCTCCATTAAATTGTTTCCATATTTTTAATATTCTTTGGAGATTTAGAGAAATAGCCTTCAGAACTGGACCAAGATATTGTTAACTAACCTCATGATCAATATGCATTCTCATAAAAACAGTGACTGTATAATACTGACTATTCCTGTTACACAGTTGGTAATATAATACATATAGCCCTATTAAATTCCCTCAACGTTGAAAACCATAGCCCCTAATATAGGGGGTAAGGGTGAGAAAAGGCTATGGGACATGGAAATGTGAACTGCGCGCCCGCAAATCCTTTGATCTGTCAAGCCTGTAACTGTTGCGTTTCCAATCACGCTAATAATTTGCAACAAATTCACTGGTGTTCAAGCCTGTAACCCGCAAATGAAGCCAAAAGGCCAACGGCTAACCGAGAGGACCCGCTAGTGGGTTAAAGCGCTATCCGTAGCACTGTAAATGCAAATATACACACCCTACAGTACTTCTAATAAAATGGAAAGTGATGTTAGATATTAGAATTAATAGTACAACATTCTCAGGCTTGCAAATCTGCAATATAAAATACTTTATTTCATGTTTAATTTCGGTGTTATATTTATCCCGGCAATCAATGTGTTAATAAATATACTGTAACCCGTGTAATAGAATATCATATTTACAGCTTTATCAATGATGACATTCAGTGACGTAATGATGACGATCAGTTACGTAATGATGATGATCTCTGTTACCATTGGCTCCATCTAAACCTGTAACTATGGGTTTGACTAACTGATCATGTTCACGACTGCTCATCCAATGTTCGACAAATGGTTTACAGATTTACGTCTCGAGCACATAACTCACGGCATGGTCTAATTTAATAGCTCTGTAACTCAGCCGAATTTCAAGCCCACAGCCCTTGTGGGCATGCCAAAGCCGCTATGGGCTTCAGATTTAATAAGGCTGCATGTATTTAGAGAGAATTACTTTAAGATTATTGAAAGGTGGTATTTAGTCCCTTCTAAAGTAGCATTAATGAGTAAAGATGCAAATTTGGGAGAATGTTGTAGACTTTGGGCCTCATTCAATTGCGATTTGGTCAATTGAATAGGGCTCTGTATAAGTACATAGCATATTTTTTTACAGAAGTTTTTAGTTAGTGAACTTCTATTCAAAAGCAAGGTCTTCACTAACTAAAAACTTCTGTAAAAAAAATATGCTCTGTGCTTACATAGAGGCCTATTCAATTGGCCAAATCGCAATTTAATGAGGCTATATGTAAACAACAAAGCTATCTTAAACATATTTGGTGGGAGTATACCCCTATTAGGAACTGATGGGGTCTATGTTTTGAAAATATCTAAGAATTGTAATAAAATTATTAATCCATCATGTGAAATTGCTTTGTTCCATATTTTTCCTGAGAATCTGAAGTTTGATGCGAAAGCTTTGATCTCTCAAGTAGCTTCAGTGGTCAAATGGTTAATTGCAAAAAATTGGAAACAAGTTAATGCTGCATTGTTAGATGAAATTATAAAAACATTGAGCAAGAATATAGAACTAAAAACAAGATATTGATAATCTGGGTATAAAGATCTTGGTTGCAAATAGGTGGATTAGCTGTGAAAAGCATTGTCATGTGGCTTCCTAATGTACAGAGAGACCTTTGTGCCTCATTATTCCCCTCTCGATTGAATATTAATTGAACTTTTGTTGCATATATGTATGCTGTACAATTTTATAATTGTGTATTTGTTTGTATGTATAAATTATTTGTAAAATAAAAAAATGCATCTATGTTGGTACTGTAGAAATAATGTATAATAATAATAAATGGTAATTTTGGTCCTTTGCAGCCTTTAGAGACATTTCCACTGTTAGTGTTTTATATTGCAGGCGCCTGGTCCACTCTTCGTGATGTTCATGCCCATGAATCTTTATATGTGTCTCTATTACTCTAGAGAGGAAAAGTAGAACTTGTTATATAAACAACAGATGAGATGAGAGCTGCTGTTCCTGGGCTGCCAGCTGCAGGAAATCATCATGTAAAGTTTTATGGTGATAGTACCTCAAGTAGCTGAGAAAAAACAGGGAATCTGAAGCTTACTCATCTCCAAAACTATTTTCACGCTTGTGTAGTTACAGTAAAAATTGAGCTACATATTTATTTGTAATACTTATTATTATTATTACCATTTTTGTAAATTCCAACATATTCTGCATGGCTATACAGGGGTTAAGTACAAAAAAATACAATATTAAACATATGGCAAAAAATGGAGGGCCCTATGTTTATGTTTAAAATCTTACTTACATGGTGCTTTTTTCAAAGCAACTTACAAGATTTAAAACTCGCATATTTACAATCGAAAGGAATTAATGAAACAAAATGAGAAGTAATTAAAAGGAAGAAACAAAGGCTTGGCAAGTGGTTGAAAAGAGAGTAGATGGTTAATTAGTGGTTATGTTTTGTTAGCTGTTACAAATGGAGGTGATAGTGCTAAACCTGAACTATAAATTAACACAAATCATAGGTGGGAGGGCATGTTATATGAATTCAGAGGCAACACAAGGTAAATGGAACTGGTAAAATGACAGCTGGAGAGTGATCATGCTGAGTGGATGCCATGAGGCCCAGTGACATTGGGCTGAGCTCCTGCAGAAGTGATTTTCTCAGTCCTGATGGTAAATGGACCTGGGACAATGTCAGTTGGAGAATGATTCTGCTGAGTGGATGCTATGAGGCCCAGTGGCATTGGCTGAGCTCCTGCAGAAGTGACTGATCAGATCTGATGGTAGATGGACATGGGGCAATGTCAGCTGGAGAATGATACTGCTGAGTGGATGCCATGAGGCCCAGTGACATTGGGCTGAGCTCCTGCAGAAGTGATTTTCTCAGTCCTGATGGTAAATGTACCTGGGACAATGTCAGTTGGAGAATGATTCTGCTGAGTGGATGCTATGAGGCCCAGTGGCATTGGCTGAGCTCCTGCAGAAGTGACTGATCAGTCCTGATGGTAGATGGACATGGGGCAATGTCAGCTGGAGAATGATACTGCTGAGTGGATGCTATGAGGCCCAGTGGCCTTGGCTGAAACTCTGCAGAAGTGCTCAGTCTAGATGGCAAATGGAACTACAAAAGAGTTGCATATAATGTAAAGGAGAAAGTAACCTTAATATATATATACATATATATATATATATATATATATATATATATATATATATATATATATATATATATATTGTATTTTTAGTATCCTTTGTTTTTTTCCCATACAGCCTGGCTCTGAACACTATGTGCCTGCTTCAATTGCAAGCCTGCAACGTGATGGTAATAGGCAGTATGTCTGCGTGTGTGATGCGTGCTCCCGTTCGGCTCCGATTGCAATGCTATTCAATTCCTCAAGCCCGCAAGTTACTGTCCCAAAGCTGGAACTATAAACCATGCACTGGTTCATAGCAGTTCAGGGTGGGAACATTATCAATTAAGCAAGCCCGTAACCTCGTAACCTCCCATTTCGAATCAGCCAATAGAAAATTAGACTGTCATTATTACAGCAGTAAAGGATGGAGGTTACATGTCAAGTCACAAACCAGCAAAATAAAGATTTATGAAAGTGAATGCCAATACTGTTCTAGTCCATATGGGTGGCCTGATATGTATTAATGAAACAAAAATACATTTAATTTTCTGTCGATTTGCGAGCTTGAGACTGTTGTGAAATTAATTCTAATGTCTATCGTTGCTTTCCCTGTTATTTACACTGCAGTATTGATATTTTATTTGCATTTACAATGCTACGAATAGGTGTTTAACCCCCTTGCGGGTCCTCTCTAGTACTTGTAGGATTTTTTCCTTCTTTTGCTTTTTACGGGTGTGAAAACATTTGCGGGCTTGGGGAAATTGATCAATTGAATAGCGATTTACAATTTTAGCCATCGTAACGCTTGCTAAAGTGAAAGATCAAAGGTTTCAGGAGGCTGTAAGTTACGGGTTTAACCATAGCCATTATTTCAAGGCTGTAACTCGTAACCTGTTTGGAGCCCGCAAAAAGACGCCAATTGAATAGCAAATTAACTTGCAACCTCACTTATGGACTACCGGATCGAGCAAGAGCTCAATTGAATCCGGCTCTATGCTTATCACAGGGACTGTACAGGTTTCTGGTGAGTCATTTATGGCATGGATATATCTTCCTAAGAATTCAGAAATATACACTATATTTACTGAACATTGGAGATTTTTTGTTTTTTATTATATTTTTTAAATAAAAGAAGTTACAATGGGGCCATGTTTTGCATGAGCCCTCCATTCACTCTGTCACTTGGTGTAGACACCTATAGTTAGAAGGAATATTGAGGAGTATTCTATGGAAATGTAGTGCAAGTGAACTTTTCAGTTGTAATTATTAAATTCAGAATAAACAACTAATGTATTCTTTAAAATATGAAAACTATTCTTCTGCTGCAAGCTATGTGACCATTTATGGTCATTGCTACTGACAATCATATAAATCTCTCCCTAATAAATTAGTCACATGTCTAAAGTTTGCAGAAAAAGTGTATAAATTAAAACACGTTGGATAGAATTTTCCTACATGATCATATATACATGTTTTATAGACATTTGAAGGGTTTTGTGATTCCTTGAGCTGTAAATCTGCTCCAAGTTCTTTCTTAGCATTTGAAAATCCAGTTGCATTAAAGGATCTACGCACATGGATTAGCTCTTTAATCCAAAATGTAAATCTTAGGAGAGGGCCTTTTTTTCAAGAAAATTCTTTGATATGATTTGGAGTTACGGCTACTGTAACAACAGTATTAATTATATATAGTATCTCACAAAATTGTTTGATCTACTGTTTACGTCCTTTAAAATGTTATATTGTTTAGAAATGTATCATCAAAGCTGAATTCAAATATCTTTTAGACTAGATAAAAAAAGGAGAATATGTGGTATGGTAAGGCACTCCAACTTGGATCTGTAGACGCCACGTCAACACACTGACTACTTCTGGAAAAGAGACCACATCAGTGGCAATTCATTCAAAGAGCTGAAACGAAAAATCTAGCCGCGCCGGGTCTGTATGGCGCCTTTCAAAATAAGAAAACAGGCACTCTGAAATGCTTGGGTAGAATTGAGTCTAATTAGACACTTGGTTAAAGTAGTGCTGGGCCTATGAATAAAAATTCATGACCCAATGTTTTAGACTATGTCCTGACTTTCACTCTATATATATTTGTGTATAGTATCCTTAATGATCTTACATATAATTACAAATTAAAAACACCTTACGTAAAGTGTGAGAAACGGTTTCAGTTTTCATTTGGATACATTTATCAAATAGGTTAAAAGTGGAGAAAAGTGGGAACATGGATACAAAAAGTGGGGATAAACTGAATTAACACAAATTAGTATATCTATAAACTTTTACCCTGATAAATATTGCATATAGAAAACAAAGGAAGCTGGGATATTTAACTCCACTATTTTTAATGAAAAATCTACCCTACTGAGTCTTAAGTGTCGCAGATATAAGTGGGTAATAGAATAAATGTTCTTAAAATAAACAATTTGTATGATCATTGGTTTACTTGTCTGTTTACTTTTCTATAAATATTCTTGTTCTCCCTTAAAAATGTGTGCTGGATTAAAAATAATTCATAAATACCTTGAATTGATAAAGACAGATAGACGTACAGGCAGGCTGACTGACCTAAAGATGTGGTATGGGAAAGACAGGCTATCAATCTTTAAGCCTGATTCTACTCATATCAAAGAACATAAATTCAGAAAAACAATAAGAACTGCTAGATTATTTACAAACCATACTGTGAATAATTTCCTATTTATTTTGTCAACTTGTAGCTTGAAAGATGACTCACCAAAAATGTCAGTGAACAAGTCCCAAATTAACATTATTAATTATCTTTCTGACATTTAGAAATACAACCGCTAATGATGAATTTCCTTCATAAGTTGACAAAGAGGATGAGGTAAACAAAAGATTAGTCCAACGAGTGAAACATTTCAGAGTTAAACCGAGATGCCAATAAACAAAGCATACTGTTTTGATATTTTTCTACTGAGAACAAAATTAAATTAGTGCATAGGGAAATACCGATTCGATAGTTTGAGCTGAAAAAAATATTGCACGTTTCCATGAGGAGGTTTTGATCCAATTAAGTACACATCGCAATGTTAACATCTATCAGTTTACTACCAGAGACATTAGTGAGTGGTCTGCCTCTGTAAAAAGTTATATATTTCATTATACTAATGGTCCCCGTGTTACAGACGAGATAAATTCCTGCAAATGTATTTAGGTCAGATTTGTATGTAACTCAGATCCCTGATGAATAATAATAAAAATGTTATCAATAATTTAATGGCTCATGTGTGGTAATAATAATACTGTGTAATGCTATAATAATATTAATACCCCTGTACTGTAATAATAAGTTACAGAAAAGATTGTGCTCTCTCTTTTAATTAAAACAAACAGAACATGAAAAAAAAACTGATATAAAAAGCCTTGGGAGCCCGTTCTTAAGTAGGGGTCATCTGTAAGTCGGGTCGTTTTTGACACTGGGATCTCCATTATTAGATGGATTCAATATCATGTGATTTATTAGTTTCCTTAGGCTTTAGTTGATAGATAAAACAAGATGTCTACCACATTGCACAATTACTATGATATAGAGGAGTGGTAGTCAATGCAATGGGCCATAGAGGACAGAGTTTCCTATTCCTTACATTGGATACTTTTTCCTGTGTTTTTCTATCTTGTTCTTACAAGAGGTCAGTGAAAATAAGGAAAACCAAGCTTTTTTAGTTCTTAATGAGCAATCAGATTTCCAATGTATAAAAGATGGATATAATTCAGCGTCAATATGTAGTGGTACCAGGACATGCTATGTTATTTATGTGTATACAGTGTTTACTGTTTTTTGCGCTTTAGAATTAAAAATACTTTAAAATATATATACTTATGAAGTTCCACAGGCAAATAAACACTTTCAGAACATATATTTACCCTTCTTTCATATGTTTGGGTTGGCTTTAATTATTATAAGTAACATAACTATCATTAATTATTTAATCAAGCATACGCTATTTTATAATGTTTCCTTAGATTCACAAAGCTTTAAAGATGTCACTTAAGACTATGCCATTGCAGTCTCAGCAGTAAATGTAAGCTATTTTCACCTGTTCAAATTAGGTATGAAGTTAAATATAATACAGATTATCACATGAAATAAATGCATCAGTGAATATCTAAATATGTGGGCTTTGTGTTATTTTCAGACTATTTTTGATACTACAAAATACTGTCGGCGTGTCTTCACTATGCTTCTTTTTCACTTGTTTTACATAACTATGTGATGGGTGCCTTATAGGTAACCAATACAATGCTTATATCTCAGATCTGTGTCATTTCAGAGTGGAAACCTACTGTTAGAGATGTACGGCGGAATTGGATGAAATCCTCCTTAGTTATAACATAGCTCACTGGTGGCATCATTGTTGCTTTGTTTTCCATGGTGCATGACTAAAAACTGTTTAATCCAAACATCCCTGTTATGCACATCACTAACCCTCATCAACAGCCAGTTACTAGCAAGTTCTTTGTCTAAATGGCTTATGTAACTACAAATGTGGCATGGGTTTTGCTTCATTGCTAACAGAATATATCAGAAATAAATGTTAGGACTTCTCCTTACTGTTTTTCCTAATAAAAACTTGAATATAATCTTTACTTAACCTTTCTGACATTGAAGTGGTTGGTTTGTCTGTTGAAGTGTGAATTGAAATGCTGATCTGTAAAGGATTTCTGCACAGTCTATTTAATGGAAACATTATCATTGTGCACATATATGTTTCATTTTGCTTTGTTATGTCTAGAATGTCCATACTAGACATATGATTTAATTTAGCAAACCTTTCTTGAGTTGTTTAGGATTTTGGGAAACAGCTTTGATAAGGAAAAAACTTAACTGGTATAATGTCAGTATAAAAATGCAAAATGTAGTAGATAGTCTAAGAGTATTACAGCTGAGTATGAGATTAAATATAGACGCACTGTCTGTAACATTGGGCATTTTTTAAACAACCTTTTTTAAACTTTTCAAACAAACAGGTTATAAAATATGAACCACTGAAATTGTCCCATTTTTCATTAAGCCTGAATCAAATATACAGAGATTACAGCCATAGATAAACTCTTCCTGAATATATATGCTATCAATTACTTTATATGCGTTGTTAACAACTAAAAAGCTTTCTTCTGTAAATATTACTTGTTAATTTATTAGTTTTACAGTGATTTAAAACTATGATATGAAACAATTATGTTTTTGTATATTACTAGTAAGTAAATGTCAATGCCTTTGCAAAGGTTATGCATGGAAAGCAATTTAGAAATGGCGTATCATAGGTTGTTTCCTATTTTGATCCATGTTATGTAAATCCACAACAAAATAAATGTTATATTAAATATATATATATAATACAGAGTTGGTACAGGTTTCATTCCACTACACATCTATAGCAAAGTAAATATTGTCTATAACAACGGTACTAAATTCATTTTTAAAAATCTGTTTGGGTTAAACTATGTGTAAAAGTGAAATCAAGATCCAGAGTCTATATTTTTTAGGTGTACACACAGAACTATTTTAATATTGTGGAAAAGGGCACTGGAAGTTAGTGATACCTAGAGAATGATACCTAGAGAAAGGATATTTTTAACAGTTTACATAAGGTTTTGAAGACTTTAAGCTAGATATATAGAAAATGTAATTATGATTTGTAAGTCCAGAGGATATGGGAGCAAGGTACTGACAGAGACCCTGGTTTCCTGCTGACTGCTCCTGTCTTATATCTTTACTTCTTACAACATTCTCAAACCGCATTCTTTGTAATAACAGAGACTACTTCATGGATTTACCACTAGAGGGTACTAAAATCCACAAAACTGAACATAGCATTTTCATAATCGCAGTGTGGATACTTGTAGAAAAGGGACAAATTGTCAATGTCACAGCAAATTTTAAAACACTATTTTTATTTTACAAAGTGCTTTCCAATATTATGCGTAGCACCCAGAATTATATAAGTATATGTTCTGTTTTGTAAGAGGTACAAACGGTTTTTGAGTGCTTAGCACAAGTAGCTTTCTCACTTCATCTACTTCAGCTTTTCTAGAAATGTATCTTTACACCCTACTCATCCTGGATATTTAGGGCCATATTCTATTACCTATTTGCCTTGAACTCATAAATTTGGCTTTGTGTGTTTTTTTTAAATAAATGTTGATATGCATTATATTGACTTAAGAATTAATTAGTGCCAATAAGTAATATTTGCCAATATGTAGCAATATTAAGAGTGATTTTAAGTGTGTATAAATTTACGAATTGGGCAATTGAATGGAGCCCATAGTTTCTATATGCATCTACTTTCATTCATTATAGGACATTTGTTAAAATATTGTATTAAATACATTCGTGATACTGGGTAGTAATATTCAGAGCAATCATGGCAATCTGAAATCCCCCCATATAAAACTAATGAGCAGTTTGTATAACATCGCTTATCAAATGAGAGTGTACATTTGATACTGTCTTCTGTATTAATCTGAATTATTATTTTTATGTTTCAGTTTATATGAAGTTGCTCTTTGTTCATACAGTGAGTTTTTAAGGCACTTTTTTGGTTTCTAACATAGTGTCACATCATATAAGTGTCAGCTTGCTTGATAAACAAAGCCTAATCTATACAATGTAATGTTCCAGCCTCACTCAGTATTTACTCTAAAACATCCGGAGAAAGTGACTTCTCCCAACATAACTTTCTTTTTCTAGATGATTCATAATGAAGAGCAGTTTATCACTGATTGATGAGCAGACCATTCCTTACCAACCCCATATGTTTCCTGGCACAGACATGCTGATATCATTAAAATGAAACAAAGTGAAGGAATTCAAAGAGTTTAAGGACTCTCCAAAGAGAGGGGAAAGTATATAATAAGTGGACAAGTGCTTCCTACCTGTTGATTGCTCTAGTTAATGGGGTACAATTATAAAACAGTGATAAAGGTGTGGATAAAAGGGCATATGTGGAGTTATTCTGAGAAAACATAAACTATATCTGCTTTCTTTTTTCTATGGTACTCATTGATCAAGTGAGATAAAAGTTGACCTCTTTTTAATAATTTCCCCCTATAGAAAGCATAGGAGGATACTTAATCCAGTATGTTTTAAATGTGCAGAACTGTAAATAAGCTGATTTTGTAAAATACAAATATTAAGATATTATTTCAGCCACTTTGGAGAACTGATCCTGAATATTAAGTTTTACTAAAGAAATAATAGAAACATTGTTATTGAACCAGTTATGGTAATAAAGTTCAAAATAAACATACAGTATAATTATTATTAATTAATAATATTGCACAAATATTTCAAATCCCCAGTTACCTATGACTGCAATTGGTTTCTAGTGCTAGGTACCCTGCAAATCTAAGCTTCTATCACTTACTCAAAGCACATTGCAGATACAAATGCTTAATAAGGAAAAGTCTGGTGATCTGATCATGGTTAAGAAAAGCTAAAAGAAACACGTTATCCTTTTTTGTGCTGGAGGGCACCTTTTGACTCATGCAGGCACTTTCCACCCTGCCTGTGCCATCTGTAAGCAGTTTTAGGGGAATATATTCAGGTCTCTTGCTGAGTTGCTGGTAGTTTGCTAAGCAGGTCAGGTTAACACATGTATCTTACATCCATTCTACACAATTATGGAAATTATTTACATGACACTACAAATCCAATTGTTATGTTCTTGCATTTTTGGTGGCAAACATGGATTTTGCATGAGTAAATTTTGTGCATTAACTTATTTTGGGGGTTTTGTTACAGGATTTTTGAAAACTTTTGCCTTGAAACTAATCTTTTGGACAAATTGGTCTAGCAATGCACTAGTTTGCAATCCATTGCTGGCCCCTTTTTGACAGTGAAGGGGTTAATAAATACTAAAGAACAAACTCAGAGTAACTACATCTGTGGTGGGATAGGTTAAACATCTTGCAGGTATGTGATCCTGCTTACAGCCAGGAAACTTCACAGGAATCCATGCAATGGTTTAGTTTGTAATTGGATTTACAAGGGAGGAGACTGGCATTCTAATTGCAAACTAATTACAAATAATTACTGAGATGTGTTAAGGAAATATAACCAACGCTTGCAGTGCTAATGCTGTTTGCATTGTGGTATCTTTATCCTGTTTGGTACAGACAGACAGGTCTTTAAATGGAGCAGACACTTTACTATGCAGGATTTATTGATAGTTGTGCTGTTGCATATTAGCATACTTAATCTGAGCCCCAGGCATCTGCCAAACTGTAGCCTGCAAAATTGATAATTTGTTATGGTCTTCTGTAAGAAATATTTATAGGGATAATAAGCTGGCTGTGGAGGAATACTTCTCCACTAATATGTGATCCTGACACAGAGAGGTGTGTGTGCATGTGTATATATACATATATAACACCCAGCTTTGTGCTGGGGCTGTCTGCCACTGGTGTGGTCTGTACTTAATCTGAGTTTAAATTGCATAGATCCATCGGTCAGAAGGTGAAACTGTATATGTTTCCTTATTAACTAACCCAGTCAAAACAACACAAAGAAAAACCCCATCTGTGTCTGATAAGAGGAGTACAGGGTTTCAAATAAAATACACATCCCAGCTATGGTACCTGCTCCTAGTACACCCATGAGCCAACTGTATATTAACATCTGACAAAATAGTATCACATATATCTGCTTATATATGGGAGGCTTTTCTGTATCACAAACCTAGACTAAGAGTTATTGCTTTAAAAAAGTAATTAATTGGGTAGTGGTATAAAAATAAAATTGTGTATTTATTTCAGCTAGGAATTGGTTCTGTATTTTACAAAAAGCAAACTTGAGTTGAGTGACATTAACCACTAATTTAATAAAATAATAATCTGTTGAATATATTGTACTTTTAAATAGTTCATAGACAGGCATATGTGCACATTAACAATGCGTAAATAGGATTATGCCCTATTATATCATATTGTGGGCTATGTTTTTTTCAGTAGTTACATTATTCCCCAGTGTAGATTGTTATTTGGCTATTTGTTAATACATCTATCCACTAACAGAATATACATTTAGAGTAAATTGTTTAAAACTGTGCATTTCCACTTGTGTGTTACCCTTTCTCAATTCTTCAGCATAATGCATTAAATGTACTAGTGGGTGAGGTGAGATGAGAAGGGCTGTGATATCAATTATTCCCAAAATAGGGCATAGTAAGTACAGGGATGCACTCTCAGACATTCGATATACTTAGTAAATCCCATTAATAGGTTGTATAATCAAGTAATCTGTCTTAATTACTTAAACAATATTTTTTTCTACAATTTGCCAAAGAGGATAACTCAAGAGAAAGTGATAACATAACTAGAACCTGTCACTCATTCCCAGCAATTCTGGTTTTATTGGGTCTGTGTTTTAAATAATGATTAAAAATGCATAGTAATACATTACATAAAATGCAATAAAAACATAATAATATATAAAAACTTATCAAAAGCTAATAATTAATTAAGATTAAAAAAAATAACTTTCAGCATTGAATCTGAGTGGAATGGATTAGTGTTTTTGTTATATACTTTAAATGCAGCATAGTATCAGAGTGGCTGATGATAGCACATGCCAATACAGTGATGCACCCAAGTGTAGGAGAGAAGCTCACACAAGCAGGTGAATCTTAGAAGGCACCAGCACTGACACTTACTTCTCCGATGTCGCCTCCCTCTGGGGACTTGCTGGCTGTCAATGTATTCCAAGAAGTTCAAAATGATAAAACACAAAGAAATCAGTCGCAATTGCATAGTAACCTTGTAATGCTTCCCCTATGTTCTTATGTCTGGGTTAGTCCTCCAATTCCTTCTTCACAGTGCTCTAAATATACAATCCACTTGTATTTCCAAAGGGATCTTGGCAAAAACAGGCAAGTAGTGCAGTGAAATTATAGGGTTACTCTGTGCATGTTGAGATACACAGAATACCTTGTGGCAGAGTCAGCAAGCAGGGTCCTGTGGGAGCCTGGTAATGATGCAGGTAGCATGTTGCATAGATGGAGCAATCTAAATTGACAGACCCCAAAAGAGAAATTATTGGGTAGTCAACCCCACTCCAGCACTCATATGGTGCTGGGGATCCACAGCTCAATTGTCACTTGCAGCAGTAAAAGGTGTCTCTAAGGCTCTCTCACCTCCTATATTACCAGGCACTTATACAGGACAACTATCCATCTGTGATCCAGCCTTCCAACTCTCCATCTGGGGGGCTACACCAGCAGATCTCCAAATGCAATGCATAACCTGACATCCAAAGCGTCCTATCTCCAGAGTGCCATCATCCAGTTTGCAGTCCTGCAAAGTGATGTGCTCACAAGTAACTGGGCATCAGAGAGGGGTGGGCTGTGTATTTATCCAGCTACAATATAGTTCAGCTGCGCGCAGGGGCTTCAGGCAGGGGGTCTAAGTTACTGTAAACCAACCCTGGCTCCCTCCAACACTGACTGCCTCTTACTCTCTCTGTAGCACTCTCTATAACTGCCTAGTCCTGTCATCACACTCTCCTGGCTTTACCAATGTCACTGATCTAACCTCCCCCTTCTCTGTCTCTTTCACCCCCTCCTCTTTTTAAAAGAAAGACGAAGATTAAGTGTGTAAAGTAAACTACAATGGGACGTGGGCAGTGCTATTGGGAAAGAAAAGTGCTAAAGGGAAGCCTCCAATCGTCAGTGTGCTGCTCTGGGTTGAATTATCCCATCTAGAGAGGCAGAGGGGTGGGAGAAATCCAAAAGCTGCTCAGTGATTGCAGAAAGTAATGAAAAATGTACCTCCACCACGAATATGTATAAAAATAACAGTGTGGTCATCTGACATTCTGAATGCACTGCAGTTTTGGTGTATGAAAGGTGGGGATAAGTACACCACATCATTATGGGCTGATATTAATCAAAAACAGTATTTATTATTTTTTTTGTTAAACTTGCCACTGATTTCATGTGAAATATGGACATTTAAAAGCTGTTCTTTCTTTAAAAATGAAGTGTAACTGGCTTAAGAACTGTCATCCTCAGTCCTGAATTTATTTTGAGTTAAAATACATCTTGAAGGATATGATACCTGTTAGTGGTAGATATTTCTGTCATATTAGTTAGATAGTCTAGAGTTCACTGGATTCTTCCTCATATATCCAGATAGCTAACACATTTTGGCATTAGAAAATATATCCCTGAACTGTAAGATAGCTCGTATCCTCTATGGGCCTCATTCAATTGCGATTTGGTTAATTGAATAGGGCTCTATATAAGCACATTTTTTTTTTTTACAGAAGTTTGTAGTTACTGAACTTCTACCCATAAGCAAGGTCTTTACAAACTAAAAACTTCTATAAAAAATATTCACTCTGTACTTATATAGAGCCCTATTCAATAGGCCAAATTGCAATTGAATGAGGCCCTATGTTAATAAGAGTACTCCAGTTTATCTTAAATCTCAGATATTATATTTGCCACTTTTTGTAAATCACTCTACTTTGGGATATTCTGCCACTTCATATATAAAAACTGTAGATATGAATACATTCACAATTAGCCAATGCCACTTTCTATTAATATTACACAATAAATAATAATACTATTTAGTACAGCTTCACCATGGGTGCAGTGCCTTTCAAGAAATGTATAAAAGCACAAATTTATGCACACTGCTGTATATTTCTGTAAAATAAAATGGTTTGTAAAAAAATATTTTGGGCATAGGACATTTTCCAACTTCTTTACTAGTTTGTAAAATATTTTCTGAGAGATAATACATAACAGAAAGTCTAATAATTATAACATTAAATATGAATGGCATGTGTATTTCAATTATTCTAGTACATTCATTGTATCTGTTATCCGAACATGAACATTAGATGTTATTTACTCCTGCTGGGCTCTAATTTATTGTAAGAAAGTATATATTAGTGAGTGATTAAATTCGTTTTGGATGGATCATGCCTTATTCTACATTGCTGTCCACACATAGGAGCCCGATTCTATTGCCCAATCCGTAAATGTATACACACTTAAAATCACTATTAATATTGCTACATATTCAGCAAATATTATTTATTGGCACTAATGAATTCTTAAGTCAATATAATGCATATAAACATTTGTAAAAAAACACCCAAAGACACATTTATGAGTTCAATGCATGTGCAAGTAGCTAATAGAATATGGCCCATACTATTGATAATAAAGAATCACAGAGAGATACAAAGCAAAACATATTACTAATACTAAAAGCTTTTAATATATTTACCTTTCCTGTACATGTATATTTATTTTTATTATGCTACTCATGTACACATCACTTCACAAGAGTAACAAACAGTCACATTCCAGGGTTCTAGTATATTATTCTAGTAACTGATATCTGTAGAACTCAGTCATATATAAAGTGTTTTATTGATGTTAAACTTTCAGTTGGGGAGTGTGGGAAAATAGATCTGTGTCCCAAACAAAATGGAAGCACTTTAAATTATAGCTCTTTTTTAGTCCAGTATATCCTAATCCATGTCACGGTAATGACACTCCCATGGGGCAGAAAACTGTCATGTACAATAATAATGGAATCCTATTGTCTTCCCACAAAGTAAACATAGGGAGATAGATGGGAAGGTAAGAAATTATAGGGGATTAATCTCACTTTCCATATGCTAATCCCTGTCTTCGCCTTGTATAATAGAAGACCCTCAGGTGTTAAATCTAAAACAGGGTGACAAAGGCATCTGCTAAACACACTGAAGAGTTTGTAAATTGCTATTCATAAAAAAAAAAACAGTACCTTAAAAAAACATATTAATTGTAAACATAATGTCATATTTTATCATATATGAAACAGTTTGGTGCAAAAAATGTGTATCCAGATTTGTTAAAGAGAAAAAAAAAATAATAGTTACACATTCTTTAAATTAATAATTTCTTATTAAGGCACATTATACAAAAATGTTAAATCAAATGCTGAGTTTAAAATACTTAAAAAAAATAATAGCAGTGTTATTTGCTAGTTAAGCAACTTATTTATTTATGTTCACTATACAAGACCTTTATTAATTGTTTTTTTGGGTACTTTTCTTCCAGATTCTTTTTAAATATAGCTTGCTTATTGTAGACCACATAATTGTATTTATTTATGAAATACTTTATCAGAGAAGTCTGTTTATAGTTTCTTTACTTGATATTAAGAATGTTGTGTAATATGTGTGGACAATGTCACGTGCTATATTTATATATCTTTTCACATTTGCCATTAACAGCAAGAAATTTGACCGCAAGGGAAATGACCCTTATTTTCTGAATGACAGAAAGGCAGATTACAAGTAAGCCATGGATAACCACTAATGCCATGTGTGCCTTGTATGACATAAGCAGTATAGTGACAACACAATAACAGTATGAATACCAACAGGTTACAAAAAACTGCTCAAGACAAGGCAATTTTTTTAAGTGTTATAACCCCCAGGCATCAACACACAACCCTTTTATTCATGTAGCAGTAGTTCCATATACTGCTAAGGTAAGGTTTTGCAAAATGATACATACAAACAATAACATAACCCGAAAATATAAATTATTGTTCATTTGTTGAATGAAATCTGACAACCATAAACACTTTACAGTTTTTTTATTAGTTTAGGATTAGTATGCTTTATAAAGACAGATTACCACCTCCATTGTACAAAACCAAAAAGTAAACCACTGGGAGAGACAGCAAAATGCTATGTTATAAACAACCTTATCGGCATGGCCAACATATATGCATGGATTCACTAAGAATGCCAGGATGGACGGTGTATTTATTGCCTGTCTTCTCTGTGGCCCTATTTCTAAGCTTACAAGATGCTTGTAAGTCTGTGAGTTTTCAATCTTGTTATGTGCTTTAGTGAAAACACTATATATATTTGATTTTCAGCTCAAAGACCCCATTCTTTTTTTTTCTTCATTGTGTTAATATTGTTTTGACTTGAACTTACTCCTGTATAGCGCTACAGAATATGTTGGTTCGTTATAAATAAAGGAAAAAAATAATAATAAGGGGTACTAAGCATCTCAAGTGCATCTCATGCCATCTCTTGATTTTCGTTGCATTATTTCCTATAGAAAAAACAGGCTTCTCATGATACATTATTTCAGGTGAGAAAGTGCTTAGCAAATTCCCTCACTTGTCTGCAACCAATGTCTTGGTTCACCTATTGCACATGTGCATCAAGATCAGAAATGAAATCTATCAGCTTCATTGATATAGGAGAACTGTATATTTGTGATAAGTTGAAATAAAAATGTTATATTTTTCTGTCTGTATAATTGCAATTTTAAGCCGGTTCTATCATCATAGAAGCTGTTAGATAAATATATTTTACATCCTTGCTTTATTAAACCAGATATGCAAAATATAAAACAATAATACCCTAATAATGGTTTATTACAATGGGTGGCAAATATACAGTTATAACATTCTGGCAAGAGACTTTTCTGTTAAATTGACTGTACTAGATAACTACTTCATATTGTGTTTACAGACATATGGTATTTGATGAAGATCATGGGTAGAGTTTTACATATAACACATTTAAACAAATATCATGAAGGCTTCAAGGGTCTTCAATGAGGCCAATGAGAATCAGATATGTAACACGCCTACATCGATGGATACATTTATTATGCATAAGTCATCTAGGCTGCCAGATGTTCCTGGCGTGGTGCGGCCCATAGAGTCGGACACAACTCAGTGACTAACTAAGCAACAACATCTACGTCTATACCTAGATAGTCAAATTTGAAGAGGCAGCAGCAACCAGACTGATCATTATCAATCTCTACAAATGGGGAAGTAAGAATATATAGATTAACTAAAATCTGCAGGGCCCACTATGGGGAAAACTCCACTGCAGTCTTCTCTACATTCCCCAGCATGCTCTTATATGAACTTTGCTTGATAACATGCAAGATGCTTTCATAAAATGTATAATCAATAAATATAGCTTTTCGTTTTCAACTATTGTATTCAAGGTTGCATTTTGTCTATGTTGCGGGGATGATTAGAAATGAGAGGCGCTAATAATATCTCAATTCAGTTCTGTTGAAAGATTAATATTTTACATACTTGAAAACAGAACTCAATCGATCAATAAGCACATTAGATGTCCACGATGAGCCATGATGCAAGCATACTTACCTAAATGCCAGATTTCCTATACAATTGCTTTTATGCTCATGGTTTATACAACCGTGAATGTATGATACATACTTCACAAACATGTGATATCTTTTCCAAAGTGCAGTGGTCCATTAATTACAAAAAGAGAAGCCTTTGAGACTGAAATCAGCAGAGAAATAGGCAATACCTTTCTGCTAGATAAACAAAACATATGATCAATTTCATTCTAGCTAAAAGTATGAGATACAAAAGATAAAATACACATTAGTAAGTAATTTAGACATTTTTGTAATCTCATTATTCCTCCGACTTTAGCTTTAAATTGTTTTTATATGAGACATTTTACAGACATTCAATAGACTTTCAATTTTTTGCCCTTGTTTAAACAATAGATCACCTGGCATTCATTACACATTTCCAAGCATGTTACAAAGCATTTCTATTTGTGCCAGGGACAAATCCTTTGCTTTGTTTATTTAAACTAACAACTAAAACATTGGTTCTCCCTTACGCCTCTGACAAAGCATTTTTTGGGGAAACGTGTGCAGCTACACACAGGTGACAGTGCCCATTTTGCATAGAAATAGATTGTTTTGTTGTGTGGATATCATAGTCTGGAGATTATGCCCCCCAAGGGGCAGACAGAGGAGCAATGTTTTGTAGTTTTCTATCAAAGACCTACACAACTGAGTCCTGATTACAATAACCCAAAATAGTCAGTTGAATTATCAGCTAAACATTGCACACAATCCCATTTGCAATGCATGGCTGATGTTTGAGCTTTCAGTTGAAGAGGAAATCTCTCTCCACCTGTAACAGTTTCAATCTGCTGCTTGGCTCAGTTGCTTTAGATATTATATCCATGAAAATACCATCTTTTATCATGTACAATTATTATATCATTCAAAAGATTAAAACATATCCGTAAAAGAATGGATTCCAATAGTAATGTGAGCAAGCTTATAAAACACATTACCCTAAAATCAGGGGTGGCGCTATCAGTGGTGTAGGTGGTGCAATGCACAAGGGCCCTCTTCTGAGGGGGCCCATGTCTGTGTTTTTTTTTTATTTATTATATTTTATTTTCTGTAAAATATTTCTGCTGAAGCTCCAAGTGGTGGCAGTGTGGAGCAGTTCAGCATGCTGGGGATGTGTATCAGGGAAGAGGTGCGAGAGAGCAAGGGCTGGATGACAGCAATGTACAGGATATGTATTCTGTGAGGTGGGTCCTGAAAGGGGTTGGGTGCTGTGTGAGAATGGATGCTGAGATGGATGGGTTCTATGTAGGGACAGATGGGTGCTGTGTGGAGGTGGATGTTGAGAGGGGCTAGGTGCTATGTGAAGATGGCTGCCACATAGAGATAGTTTATGTATGTATGTGTAAAATGTTTGTGAAATTGGTCTTGGGCGCGAAGCAGCTATGGGAAAGGGTCATGGGAAGGGGTGCAGTTATAGGAATGGTTCTTAGGAAGGGGGCTGTTATTTGAAGTGGTTTTGGGGAGGGGAACTGAATGAGTTATTACCTAGGGAGGCAGTGCAAAAAACATTTTTACCATTCCCACTTGGGGGCAGGGGAGCTTACATTTTTATTTTGCACCGGGACCCTCCATTCATTAGCTCGGCCACTGTCTAAAATACTGGGGAGGGATACAGCAGTGGCTATTAATGAGGTGAACTGTGTTTTTAAACTCTATTTTCTGGTTAAGGATTTGCTTTACTTCTATTTGTAAATATATTTCTTATGTTAATAAAAAGGGACCCTCCATTCATTAGCTCTGCCACTGCCTAAAATACTGGGGAGGGATACAGCAGTGGCTATTAATGAGGTAAACTGTGTTTTTAAACTCTATTTTCTGGTTAAAGATTTGCTTTACTTCTATTTGTAAATATATTTCTTATGTTAATAAAAAGTGTGTACACTGGCCATTTAAAAGCCATTACATTAAACATGTTTTTTTTCTCTGTCACAATTATTTGGGAAATTTCACAAGCCTTTTATATTTATATTGTCACATCTGATGGTGAATACATTTCTTTTCACAACTGTCATGGAACATGTACAATTTTAGTCACGTCTGATGCAAAGCAAATAAGTGGCCGGTGATTTAGTAAGTGGACCATATTTGAATCAACTATAATAGTTGTGGTAGTTACAAATTGTTGGTCACGCTATGTTAAAAGTTACGGCTTGTGCATGCACAATGAGCGCCAAAGGAGCTCATTGCGTGTCGCGCGATGAGCGCCGCAGGTGCTCATCGCGAGGCTTGCAGGACTTTGCTGCAATGACCCCCGAAGGCCCACAAGACTTTTAAAATGACCAATGACGGGGGCTGCAATGAGCTCCGAAGGCACTAATTGCAATTAGCCAGAGGAACGCAAGACTGTGAAACAGAAACGACATGAGCGACGAAGGCACTCACGACGATGCCTGCGATCCACACAGAAGGACGTAGGACACAGAAGGACGTAGCTGATGGCGAGGCACACAAGAAAAAGAAAAATTACAGCTTTAACGTCCGAAATTGTTTTCAAGCACATAACTCGGAAACCATCGGAACACTGCCAAAAGATGCCAATTAATTAAAAAATGTACTTACAACCTCACAAACAGGACTCAAGACTTGAGGTCTGTAAAGTAGACGCCGGGAGAGGCTTGCAATGAGAGCCGGAGGTGTTCATTCCAAGCCATGAAAGTGGCGGGTTGCCCGAGGCCAGCAATGAGCTGCGAAGCTCATCAAATTTTATTGCTGTTATTTTCGACGGGCAAGTCGCTAGTACATTAATGTTACTGAATTCCGTGACTGCTCTGATGATCTATTTGCAATCTATAGCAGCTCACCAGAACACAACTCGTCAGCACGCCATATTCATTTAATCTTACTAGTAATTCTAATTTATTCATTAATATAATTAATATTCTTCTTTACTATCACTGTCCTCTATTTTAATATCTAGTTAAAACAATTCCTTACAATTTTTCAGAAAATGAAGAGTTTGGTAAATAAGATGAAACTTATTAGGGATATATTTGTATTTTATTTTTGCATTGTTCATTTAAAATGTCATTTAAATTATGGTAAAAGCTTTTTCTAGGCTTCTTTATCTCATTATTCAATGTGGGTGGGGGGCATCAACGTGGTTGTTCTCCTAGACATCCAAGAAACATTGGCTCTGATTTGGAGTTGTCAGATATTCTGGTAATTGAGTAGGTGCAAAAACCTCTAAAATGTTGTGTTCTTTACACTTTGTACTTTTCACTGGCCCTAAATTGTTAAAGGGACGCTGTAACGCTCCAAGATATGATGTAGTTTACAGTAAGATAAACAGCAGTACAATTCTCTTCATTTAAAAAAAAAAGTTTTCTTAGTTAAATCTTCCTTGTAAAGTTGCCCTTTTGTATCATAATTATTTATCTCACAGCACATATTTGGTAACATAATACCATTACATTAATTGCAAATACATCAGGAAATTCCCCTGACTAATCCTAGGTAGCCTTTTTTATTTTGGTATTTCTTTTTTACCCAGGGCAGAATAATTACAAAGTTGTTCATAATGGGCCCACTCAGACTAGGACGATGTGCCCATAATGATACAAATTGATAAAGTGATAGAAGCTAGTATGCTCAGATCACATAGAAATGATTTAAAAAAAAAGTTTTTTATCTTACTCTGGACTTCATTACATTGGGTATCTTTGAGTATCTTTGTAAAAGTAGGATGACAATTTTTTTTTTTTAAATATCCTCACTTCCTATGTTTTCTGTGATAACAATTTATCAAACAAAGTTAACGTTTATCCCACTTGATAAATAGCTACTATAGAAAAAATAGAAAGTGGAAAAATTATATTTTTTAACTCCACTTAACTCCACTTATCCATGCCTATCTTCACTTATCGACAATTTTATACCTGCTTGTTAAATATACCCTGTTAAATTGAAATTGTTTTAATATTTATGTATATTAAACACATCTAACTAAATTAAAATAGTAGAGATAATAACAATAATATTATTACAGCCTATAGTTTTAATACACAATTATGCTACCATTTTGGCTTCTGCTGATCAAGCTTGAGTCTGTTCAATTGGAGTGGAGTAGCTAAAACTATCATTGCTTGCAATAAGACTAATGGGAACCTCATTTGTTTACAAGGACATACCACCTTGAAAAAGGAAAATGGAAACCTCACTATAAATAATAGTTGTGTATAAATGTTAAAACATAAATGTTATGTTTATTAATTTTGCTTTCTAAACCCATATTGCCTATCAAATTAATTATTAAAAAAATCCCATAGAAAAAAAGACTGGCCAAAGTAATCTAGTACATATGCACTGGTAGAAACATTAGTTCTGTCCTTATGAAACATCAGTTTACTGGTGTAATCTTGCCTCTATATTTCGATGACTTCCTTATTATCCCTGCTATGTAAAGTGAGTGTATTTGCTTTTGATGATCTCTTTCAGTGCTGCATTGCTCCCTGAGGCAATTTTGGAAACTATACACCCTTCTGGGTATTCCTCCCATGCAGAGGGCCTCAATCACAATTAGGTTTGGTCATTTTGTACTTATGCTAACGAATACTGCTGGAGAGAAAAGGAATTCCCTGCCATTTCTAAACATTTGCAACTCATTTAAGTTACGACACGTGATAGTGTTTGTATTGGTGCCAATATTAAAATAAATAAATAAATAAAATAAATGTCTCTTACTCAATAGCACACATCTGAAATTAAATTAGCCTAAACTAGTTCAACAATAATATATTGTTTGTTAAAAGTCTATTACAAACCGAAATCACTACTTTGTTTGTTTGGTGTTTTAAAAATATAGATTGCCAATAGAATTTGTGTTGGCGTATTCAAAGGGAAATTTGAGGCTAAGGTCCTGAGTCTGCATTTTCTTGTAGCATACATAAAAAAACATTGGGTAGGCCACGTATAATTCATGTTCAACTGTGGCAATGTCAATTTTGACATCATCCCATCCCCTCATGTGGTTCTGTTAGGATGCGATGATGTCATAAACACACAGAGAGCCTCTATAGAGATCCAACTGATTTAATCAGGAAGTTGAATCCTCTCAAGATATTTGTCCAATAAAAAGTATCACTTAATACTACAATATTACGTTTTTGATAGCAGGGCTGGGGAAACGGCCTGAGGGCTAAATGTGACTACTTTCCTAAGTCTATGTGGTCTGTTTTGGCCTAGCACATGCACTATTTTGTTACATCATCTCTATCTCTCATATTATAATATGCAACATTGGATTATTCGCCAACATGGGACAGCATCATTCCTAATGACCAGATTTATATACAACAAAAGGAGTTGCAATCCTTATTTCCACTGCTCATACAACCTCTGTATACTTTAAATTTGTAGTTGAAACAGCTTTTGATTATGTCTCTGACACAATGAGTTTACATCTCATTGGTATGTTTCAAAGGATGTTGAAAATTATGTTTATTGATGGGTGATATCAACTTGTAAAAATGTAGTGCTGGTTGCCAATAACTTGTATCACATTAGTATTTTAAAATGAAGGCATAAAATAATTAACTAATAATTTGATATGTATTTTTCCAAACATTTTGAAAGCATATATGAATCCTAAAAAAGATTATGCCATTCCTGTAACATGAAAGGAACAATGAGGAATGTGTATTTGCTACTATATAAGTACTTGTTATGGGGGTATAAACTGAGCTGGTAGTCATGATGCAACTTGTCGATGCATCTGTTTGGGTTTTCTTGTTGCCTCTTTTCACAACTTTTGTTGTTATTTTTAAGTTGAGTTTAATATTAAGCACATCTAACAAACACACATCTCTACTGGTAAAAAATGTTGTCACTCATGGACAACACACCACGCTGATCCACATGGTTTTCACAGCAGACAACTCCTGGTATTCCCAGGTGGTGACCCATCGAAGTACTGACCAGTGTGACCTCTTGGTTCCCTGGCTGGATTCAAACACAGGATGCTATGGTGAAAGCACCTTGCTTTTGAATAGAAGTTCACTAACTAAAAACTTCTGTAAAAAAATATGCTCTGTGCTTATATAGAGCACTATTCAATTAGCAAAATCACAATTGTATGAGGCCCTTTATGTATAAACTTAACAACAAATTGAGAAAATATAGGGCCTCATTCAATTGCGATTTGGCCAATTGAATAGGGCTCTATATAAGCACAGAGCATTTTTTTTACAGAAGTTTTTAGTTAGTGAACTTCTATCCAAAAGCAAGGTCTTCACTAACTAAAAACTTATGTAAAAATATATGCTATGTGCTTATATAAAGCCCTATTTAATTAGCCAAATCACAATTTGAATGAGGCCCATAGCCTGGTGAATATAAAAAAGCTAATTTCTCTAAAAAAATGCTGTCCATGCAATAGCAAAAATAAGACTGCATGGGGTGATCTGGAAAAAAAACAGACAATAATCTGTTTTACATTTTTCATAATACTATTTCATAAAATATGTGTGAGCAACAGAATGCAACTTGAAATCCATTGGTTTAAAATCACAATATTCTTATTGTTTATGTGCATTAAACACCATGTTGCTGTAAAATATCTTATGCATAATTTAACTCTTTCATAATAAAAGTATCTAGTCATAGGTAGAATTTATTTAATATTGGAAATTACCATTTTGTCCATTGCAGGTCACAATTAAGTAATTACCTGCAGTTTCCTCAGTCATTTTGTTTTGATTTACTTAAAGGGCCATTGCACATTGAAAAAAATATATTTTAAAATGTGAAGTCTGAATGAGATATTCATTAAACATAAAAAAAATCACACAGCAAGTTTTTGATTAGAAAAATAAATACATTTTGGTGACTTTGCAAGATCCATGATACATTGGTGGAAGTTGTGTGTGTCAATAAAAGGGTATTTACATTTCCAGAGAGCTGTAGATCCTTTAATGCAATGAGCCTACTTCAGGGCCAGTGAGAGGGAAGGGTGTGGTGTCAATGCTCTTGACTTCTGCCTATTCCCTCCTCAATTAGCCCACCCTTTGCTGATAACTACAAATTCATCACCTCCATCATACAGTTCTCAGTATATGTTATAACAAACACAAAATGGATTCCTGTACACATAAAGAGACTTAAAAAATGTGGATTTTCCCAAAAAATGTCTATGGATTGCACTATATAGAGCCAGGTAATCTAGTTACAAGACAACCAAGTTTTTTATTCTTTCACTTTGGGCGATGATGGGGTCTGATTCATCTTAAACATGCATCACAGCCCTTCATAGTATTCACTAAGCTCTATTTCCTAGTAACTGTGAATTGGATTGTGAGCTTTCAGAATTATTGCGATTGGGGTGTTATATGAACATTTTTTTCTAGTGTTAATGGTGTACTGTTTTTAAAACATTAAACATTATCACAATCACAGTTTTAAATAAAGCATTTTTCTGCTCTTGTCAACTCCAATGCAGCTATTCAATATCATGACATGAACCCTGTTCCTGTAATTTTAAATAATTTTTCAATTTATAATGTGAAATATAAAAAAGATAGGATCATATTTACATTTACATTTATTTTAAATGGCTCTTGCACATACTTAATATCAAACCAATCAATTGATATCACTATCAATAGAAGTAATAAGAATTGGTGGAAATTTACAGCCTTATTAAATTGCGATTCGGCCAATTGAATAGGGCTCTATATAAGCACATAGCATATTTTTGTACAGAAGTTCTTAGTTAGTGAACTTCTATCCAAAAGCAAGGTCTTCACTAACTAAAAACTTCTGTAAACAAAATATGCTCTGTGCTTATATAGAGCCCTATTCAATTGGCCAAATCCCAATTTAATAAGGCTGTTAATGAGCAAATCTTGGACCCCATTTAAATATGTACCAATGTTAGTGAATACAGTGGGTCTGCTGGGGTAAACTGTGATGATAAACTGCGTGCTATCTGTCATATTTATATACATTCATTCTTAGTGAATATCTCTCCTAGGACTGATGCATTTTAAATTTCATATTTAAGTATGAAGTTTCATATTTACAGTAAGTTTCTGAATAACTTGACTTGATAACATATACAATGTTTTTATATAGTTTAAAATATTAAAAGATTAGAGCCTTTACTTTACATCTATTTTATGCAATTGTGTTTTAATGATGACAACCATTTTGTCTTTGTAAAAGGATTAGAACCTCGGAGGAACGGGAGTTGTTGTTTCATATACAATTTGTATTCACATAACAAATAACCCCTTGACAACAGAATAAGATCCCACAGAATAATCTCTCCCTCCCAAGCTACAGACAGAGTAGCAGTCCAAGATGGTATCTTCCTTGACACAGAGTCATCTAAATATAAACATTTTCTTTAAAACGCTTTCATGTCCCTGTCTTGCATAGCATATGAATATTTTACCAAGCTACAGTGGTCATTTAACTACATTTCCACAGAGAGTTTGGTAGTTACAATGCAATATGACATAATACAACTTCTGACATGACAGTTATACACTGTTTTACAGGTTCAATATCTTCTAATAAAACACATACATTATGTTATACAGATAAAATAACTTTGTTTAGTTTGCTTAATTTACCACCTTGCACAGTAGGCAAACCACAAAGTTTACCTATATTGTTGGGGTCGCCTTGAATAAACCATAGGTTCATTTAGTCCTAATGCAGTGTCAGCCATAATGTAGCACATATTTGGTTATATTTCTTCAGTCCAAAGTGCTTCCATTCACATTTGCATATACTTCAACTGGACATATTGTGCCCATTTGCAAAATAGCCTCAGGAACAACTTTTTCTTTTATGTATAAGATGATTGCTGCAAGCTTTGGTTGTTAATGTGGGAAAATGATGGGCAGGAGAAATAAATCATGGACTGGACATGTGCACAACTTTGTCATAATATATTAAGCTATTAAATAAATGAGTCACTGAATAATAGTAAGCTTTGAAATAACAAGCAGACACAAATGGTACTATTCAACTGACATTTACGAAAATATTTGAAGTCCTTTAAATTCTGTTAATTTAAAGCAAATGTGCATTTTTTTAAAATTAGTAACAAATTCGGAAGAAGTCATTAAAAATGTGTTTTTATGAAAAAGGAAAATCTCCCAAGTGTGTCTGCATGTTACATAATTACAATCTGTTTGCAAATGGTGGCTAAAATGTTGTCATTGATGTTTGCAGAAGCACTTATAACTATCACCTCAATCCTCAGTTGCATATTCACCTAAACAAACCTCTACCTGCTGCTATGCTACATCTTTTTAATCTGTAATTAATCCTTTCTATATAACTATATAACTTGGTTTATGATAATATGTTCTGTTTTTCCAGTTAATTTTTATATAATGCTAATCAGTTCTTTCTTTAAATAAATGTATTTTTTCAGTAGATTGTATTTTAACATATATTACATTTGCTTGCATCTTTCTGGGTTTATTTATTTTATTTTATTATGTCACAGTCAAAGAACACAACATTTTACATATTTACAACACAGTTGTTGTATTTTATCTTATTTTTGTCTCTGTTGGGGGGTAGGTCCCCCACCTTCAAAATCACAACAGAAAATAGAACAAAACAAACGACTAGAGATTTTTAAATAAATTATATTCTGAGTTTTCTAGCTAATAACTTTTTACCAAAGTACCATATTTGATTTATTATTCACATGTTGCTTTGGCTATGCCTTTGTCCTAGTCTTTCAGTGAAAATGATTTCTTATTTTTTATTGGTACCATGTCAAATCACTGCTAAGTTTTAGACACATCATAAAAACTTTTTTTTTTCTTTCCTGATTTTTCAGCTAAAATGAATCTGTCACAGTGTTTAAAAAAGTATATTTATTGCATGAACACAAGAAGGGCAGTTAACACATGGGGTCCTCTATGCTGGTATAATGCCATGTTGCACATAAGTGATTGGCTAGATACACATGAACTACAGTAGAAATCTATCAAGCCTCAGTTCAGTGAACTCTCTAGTAACTCTATAGCATGCCGAGTCAAAGGTTTGGTGCTTCAGGCAATGGGGCAGATCAGTTTGAGAGTGTTACCAGTTTAGGCTCCTTTACTAACAAAGCCCAGGGAGGCATACAAAAAGAAGAAAAGCTAAAAGATGGAATTGAATCTGTCTGAACTATTATGTCCCTCTCCTAAATTAATGCAATATTTCTCGGGTTGTGTTTTTGTTTCTACCAGTTTTATGTTTTCTATCTGAATCGGGAGGCCTGTGCATATTATATTGCTCTGTTTGCCGCATTTGTCCTCTTTTTCCTTGGTTAAGCTTTTTAAGCATGTCCAGTTTTTTTTTTAGCCTGATTAAGGAAGCCCCAAGGACACTCTTTAGTAATAGTCTTGTCATGAATTCACAGTGTTTAGTAATTCCAGGAGGATAAATGGGTGTAATAACAGACCAGCACTAGGGATGAATTAGTCAAGGTTAATTCAGTATACAGTCCAGTCAACTTCACAGATGTCATGTCATAGAAGTGATAAGCTGGGGGTCCACCTGCTGACTGGTTATCATAGTTAATGTCTCTTTGGTCTTCATTCCAATTTCGTGGATGCCAAGAGCAGGATACAGAGCACAAGAGCCTATCTATACAATTTCAATCTAAGCCTAACGTTGCTGACACATTATGACAGTAGAAGCAGTAGAGAGAACTTTTATCCAATGCTCTATCCAATGTTCTACAACAATGTTTACTAGAAATTTCAACAGACTATCAAAAGCAACATAAAATATTTTGCGCAATTTTAACATAATTTGAAATTGTACAAAATAAACAAAAGCATGAACCAACAATTTAGAATTAAATAATCATTATATCATATTCACACACAGGAATAGACTAACTGAGCCTTTATATGGGAAGTGATGGGCTCTAATCACAACATTCTCGGTCAAATATAAAGTATTTGACATTTAGCATTTCACTGTAATTGCAACACTTCATGAGTTTAGGAAAAGTTTCTGATCTGATTTTAATATGCCATACTGCTTTGGCAATTAATGTGGGAGAGGAGGAGACATTGAGGATTGGCTCCTAAAAAAATGTGAAATAATGCCCATTGTTCTGTAACTAAATTGCCTAAAATGATTAATTTGGTTGAAAATGGAGACACACTACTTTATGTTTGACCATGTAAAAATGTCAAACATTCATGTCAGGACAGAAAGAGTAATCAGTGTTAGCCATCCTTGTTGTTGTGTCTTTGCCATTGTGACATATTTGCAGTAAGATAAGGTACATTTGTATTACAAGCTGTGCTTTACACATTTATATCCTCATACACAATGCTTTCAAACATCAATCTGTTCAGAGTAAATGTTGCTCAGAAATGTTTTGTTTGAATGAACTAAACTGGTTTACAAAGTTAAGTAGGTGCTCATCTGCTCCAGTTTACTTTAACATTATAGCATTGAAAAGCTTAAGACTTTGGGGGCATTCCAGGTCTTCGGCTCTTTAAACAGCAAATATTGTTCTACTGATAATTTTGTTAAAGGAAGAAGTCTGTGTGGAACTCTTCTTCTCTATAAACCTCTGGGGCTGTATATAGCCACTCTAATAATAATCGACAATATCTCTTTACATTTAAGCATAAACCCTTATCCATTTCTCACAACTATGCTTTTATGGCAAAACTTGTATAGTTATTCATTTTGTTTACTCTGTGTTTTTGTTTGTGAACTAATGCATTTTTTTTACTTTGTCTTTGTTAGGAACAGCTATAGACCTATTGTCCAGAAAGGTGCATAGGGGCATGTTTAAGCAGTCATGTCAACAAAACACTGATGCTCTGTTAATCTTGTTAAGTTGAAATTGATCTTAACAATACCAGTGAAATTTCACAGATAAAAGTCAGCAATTATTTTTAATTCTTTTTCATCCACTGCCTTGAGTTTTTTGGAAAACACCATAAGACATAAACCCTTCAGCATGTAAGAGAGCCTCTTGCCATCATTCTAGCTAGATTTACCTCCTGCTTGGACCAACTGGATAATGTTTCCTAAATCTAGGGATACATTTAATTTGTTCTCTGGGGCAAAACATCTGCCTGGAAACATAATTTACAAGATTAAGGACTAATAAAGCCTACCATGTGGCAGGCTTTGCTGAATGCTTGACACCTAGCCCCATTTTGCCCATAATTATTTCGCACCTAAGGTGGTGGCCCATCTCATGTGCAGTTAGGTGACAATAAATCAGTGGGATTTATAGATTCAAGAAATTTACACTCTGCTATCTGTTTGTAACATGGCTTCCAAATGTGTAGAAAGTCTGTTCAGTGTATATCCTGTTTCATTACAAAATATACACCAAAAGGGAAGAAGATATATCCATACATTTTGAAATACACCCGAGGTCTGGACTTCATATGTTTGTTTTGTATTCCTGAAAACATTACTTCACTTATATTCACATGGATTCCTTATAATGTAATGTATTTTTTACATAAATTAAATATTTATTGAAAGTACATATATTGCTGACCACCTAGCATGTATCTTTAACCATTATATAACATATTTTATAATTAACAACTGCTTGATTAGTACATTTTCATGCTTTCATTCAAAGTTTTATTTTAATAAAATTATATATATATTTGTCTTATGTGGAATTAATAATTTCTATTTTAGCAAGAACTCAATAATACATTCAGAAAACTCATCATTTTGTATGTGACCTGAGAAATCAGTTTAAAGGATATTACTTTTTTATAAATCATGACAATTAAAAAATGTGCTTACAGTAGCTTAAGTAGTTATTTTAAATAATAAAAAAAAATCTAAATGAGAAAATAGAATCTCTCAGTCTTGCTCTTTAATAACTTTTCTGGGCAAGTCTCTTGAATCTAAATTAATATTTGGAAAACATTAAATACTTTTCAGTTTTACTTATGTTTATGATTGTAACACTTATAATAAAGTCGTACCTATACTTTTAATATTTTTCTATTTATTATTTATACTGAATATTAGGATGCCTCACTGTGTCATTTAAAAAAAAATAAATGTATATTTTAAATTTAGTTATCAGCCTTATTAAATTGCGATTCGGCCAATTGAAAATGGCTCTATGTAAGCATATTTTTTTACAGAAGCTTTCAGTTAATAAGGCTGTAAAAATGTCTATGGCATAGAGGCTAATTCCATGTCATAATTTTCTAGTTTCGGTAGAGCTCCGGAAATTGTGCAATATGTTCTTTAAAAAATAAAAATACTTTATTAAACTTTTCAAAACAACAGTAGGGCAAACGGGTGTAAGCAAAAATGAAAGGAGATCAGTCAATCTCAAATGTAGTGCCCTTCATAGTTTTAATTGGGATGCAATTTCATAAAGAATTGGTGGTATTTATGAAAAGTAGGTAGCAAGAGAGGGAGTGCATATTAGTCTCACTTTTTATATACATGTAAATATATATTTACATTTACATACACACAAGATAGTTAAATTGTGAAATACATTTGTAAAATTGTAATAAAAATACATATGTAAAATTATATTTGCCATTTTTCCTAAACTCTATCCTTAATCAAAGAAAAATAAATGTAAATAATTGTTGTCAAAAAGTAAAAACATAATGGAGATAACAGCACATTTATGGTTACCAAGTTCTTTACTTTATATTTTGAATACTTATGTACAGAAGCCCTATATGATGATGCGTAATATAGGTATTTATTTTACTGATTTAAATTATTTATTTATTTACTTATTTCACATTTATATAGCACTGTTATCCTAAGTGCTTTCAATTGTTAGATGATTTATGATAACATAGTTTCCAGGTTTATGACAGCATTGGCTGAAGCATTAATTGCAATACAGATTTAAATATACAGATACAAGGGGAGTATGAGGCAATGTCCTGGACAACATTCTTGCATATAAGGTGCTTGTATGCAAAACTTTGTATAGCCTACATTAAAAAATTAACTATTCTATGTTTTATGTTATAGATACAGTACACTAAATATATAATATACAAGGGAAACTACCAGGACAGTTTGGTAATTAACTTTCAGTGACCCGGAGTCCAGCAGGGCACATGGTGCCTGACAGGGTGTAGCTTTTCACATTCTAGCACAGGATTGTGACTTTCTAACAACCATACAGGGGGTTGTAAACCAGCAGGACTCTGTCACAGTTGGTAATTAATGAGGTGCTAAAGCTGCCAAACCAGAGGATCCCAGACACAAAAAGCACAGCTCCAGTGGGTAAAGAACCACCACCTTCTCAAACAGCAGTATTATTAAATAAACAAACAGAAAAGAAAAGGTCTGAACTCCAGTCTATGAGATTCTGCATGGTTCCACCAGACCTCACTTGAGTGGTTTATAGCTTGTACCAAAGGAGACTCCTTGACTGTCTGTGCTGCAACACAATTACATTAGAATTCATGGATTGCTTGTGTAATGTAGTTGTGAAGAGTTGGAATCTGCACCAGTTCCTTAACAAACATTACTAAGGGAAAACACAGGAAATCTAGCCACTTGTAAAAATATCCAGTCTTCTTATTTAGTTTTCATTAGAAATCATACAATAAACATTTAAATGCAAAATCGTGACTTCTATGGAAGCACAAACCAGGGAGCTTAATAAATGCAGGCAGACATATCAAGATTACAATAAGGTAAACAAGAGTGGGAAAGCATTCCTTGTGGAGAGAGAACTCTACAAAGGTTAGTATGAAAGCACCCAGTCAAATAATACTGAAATTCCTCCATGTTTTTTTTTTTGTAAAAGTAATAAAAAAAATTGTGGCCTCAAAAGCATAATTCAAAAACAATACACATAACATTTAATCCAAGATGCGAGAAGAAAATGCAACAAATGTCAAATTTATATTGATACAGAGAATTTCCATAAAATATATAATTACATTTTTGGAGATGGTTTTAAAAATAAAGTGTTAAGTCAGAAATGTGGTATATGAAAAAATATATCTGTTGTTGTATTGTCTCATGAGCAAATAAAATGCAACATCACATTGTACTTAATACATTTATTAACATTAAAAAAATAAAATATTCATTGATGTATTCACAACAGCTGGACAGATTCACTAAGCATTGCAGGGGCTGCAGGCTCAATTTTCCCAGTAAAAAAAAGACATCACAGCATTTGCTTTCATGGATCCTGCAATATTTAGGGAATCTACTCCAATGTGATCTACCTTTAAATTAATTGTTGCTGCTGATACCTTTTAGATGACTAAACATATTTTTACAATAGAACACTGCCATTTTTTATTTTATTATACTAAAGGTATCACTAACTACATCTAGACAGAACATGTGTGATATCTGTAAACTGAAATTACCATAAATAAACAAATGAGCAATTTATACGACTGAGGGAACACAAAGCAGTAAGTAATTTAACATAGCAATATTTGTGGCCTAGTTATGGGTATATAATAACTGCAGATGACATTAGTTTGTCTGCAAGTTATTTAATGGTTATAGAATTGTGCTATCATCCTTTAAAGCCAGGGTTTATATCCCACGGAAGGCAATGTTGACATGTTCACTCCTATTGTATCTATTTCTCTTGTTGATGGGCTTGTCAACATCATGAAGTGGGCATTTCCTCCTGCAGTGCAAGAGCCCCCGTGTATATATCAGAATCCCAGATGAGATGTTAAGTACAGAGCTTGAAACCTCAGACCTGCCCAATGTGCTGTTTCGCAGTTATAAGGCTAATTAGTGCAGACAAACATAAATGAAAAAAATGACCCTGTGCCGAACAGTGGTTTCATTTGTATATATATTTATGTTATGCATGTACGTTCTGTATAGAGGCACTTTATGGTGAATAGGAACCAAAAAGTCCCATCTAGTCTAACTAGCTATCGGGAAAAAATTACATAATTATTCCTGAGTATGGCTTTATGTTTATCCCAAACTTGTTTGAAACCCTTTACTGTGGTATCTACCGTGTCCTCATTTATTAACTAGCACTTTCACATCTTCCACCTTCAAATTTCAAATCATTATCTCTTCTTCTTGCATTTCTCTCTGAATCTCCCCATTACTCATATAACTTGTTATTATTGAGTCCTTCAGTCGTCTCTGACTCTCAGTGACCATATGGACCACAGCCTGTCTGTATTTTTTGCTTAACCATATGGTTTTCTTGGCAAATATACTGGAGTGCATTGCCAGTTCCTTCTCCAGTGAACCACGACTTGTTTAACCTCTTCTATGTCCTGCCCATCTTTGGTTACCCTACATGGTATAGCTCACAGCTTCATTGAAGTATACAAGTCCCTTCAACCATGACAAGTTAGCAGTCCAGAAGGGGTCATATCATTTATTCCTTGAGATATATATATATATATATATATATATATATATATATATATATATATATGTGTGTGTGTGTGTGAGTGTGAATCTGTATATATATTAACTGGGAGCAGGCCAGCAATAAATTGACAATGCCCAGTGGTAAGGCTTGCAAGAAAAATGCAGGGTATAGTTGCAGAACCATTTCCTACAATAACCTCTAGAGGGAGTCAAATATAACAAAGTGTGCATAGATAGTACTTTCTGTAAGACACTCGTCTCTGACAGTATTTTCCAATGCTAATGCTATATTTTTTTTCAGATTTGTAAATATTATTAGAGATTTGGTGAATTATACCTAGTAGTTCCCCTTAGTGTGAGAATGATTCTTATGTGAGGAATTAGGAAACATTTATGGAATGCATATGAGGGATACAGGTGGTTATGGACGAGATACATTCCTGATAAAGTCTTTAGTTTGGATTTGTATGTAATTCGGGTTGCCTGATGAGTAATAATAATAATAATAATAATAATAACAATACTATAATGGCACATATGTGGTAATAATAATACAATGCAATACTATAATAATAATAATATCCCTGTACTGTAATAATAAGTTATAGAAACTATTGTGCTCTTTCTTTTAATGCAAATAAAAAGAACATAAAAACAAACTCATACAAAACACTTTGAAAGCCTTAAAGATTGTCTGCATGTCGGGTCATCTGTAACCTGGGAGACCCCCTGTATTTTTACTGTTATTATAATTATTATAAATAATATTCATAATAATAATAAAAATTGTGATAGCATAAGCTGTAGGACACAATAAAGAACACTACTCTTGTGAATTGTTAAATTGTATGCTTTTATACATACATATACAAAAGTCTTAAAAAGTGAAAATCAAATTAATTGTTTAAATGCAATTTCTCAGCTAGTCTTGATGATAGATAATTTATGGAGATCCAATCTCTTTCAAATTGTATCTGCTCTTCTAAGGGTCTAGTGAAACATTCACCATGCTTACCTGCCAAAGCATTAAACTATAAATATATTTTAAATAGCTATGAGTAAATTAAAAAGTTCCAGGTGAACTGCAATACTCTGACTTTTCAAAATTCTGACCATTAAGTCACACAGGCAAGAATATTCCTCTGCTGTCTCTTCAAGTTCGCACTACACATCATTATGACTCTCAGCTATTCAAGGCAGTTCCTTCCATTCCTACTGTATGCTTTTATGCTGGAAGTGCTTATTACCTTACATATCACTTCTCAGCTTATTTTGTTACATTGGAATGTCCATGAAGAGCTACACACATAAACATACATAAAACATACAATGCAGACATTCAGGGCAACTATGTGTAAGCCAACAGAAGCAGAATCAGACCATTGCTGCATTGCTCTTGAACCCTGGATTTTTGTATTTTCCATATTGGCAAAATTGTAAAATAGAGCCCAAAAATTTGGATCTTAGTGAAAAAAAGGAAAGAGATAATAATACCAAATAATAAAGAGACTTGAAGATAAGGTGGGGCACAATTATATCCTAGGACTGTAGATTTATTTTATGACAGTAAAATATGTACAATTAATAAATCAGAGAGATATTTAACTTGCTCAAAATACAAAACAGCTGCTGAAGATTGATGCTTCAGACCTGTTATTTGAATATTTTAACTAGTTAAACTTATTCCCCAGATTGTAACTAATAAATATGAGCAAAAATGTATGGAAGATTCAATTTTCATATTTCTTTTTATTACTATTATAAATAGTATTACAATTTATTGATTTTAATTAAAATGTATGTTTTTACCTGACGCTCCCAAATGTTTAACAAGCCCGTAATTTCCGATTGTGTGACAGCCCTAGGAACCAATAGGAAACCTAAAATGCTCAGATCTAGGAGCTAGTGGATGGAGATTATCAGAGAGAGAGAGAAGACCCCAGGGAGAGACGAGGGAGGACAGGAAACCCAGGCACAGTCAGGAGGGCAAGAGGCTGCGGCAAGGCATAGGGCCCATAATTATATCCCAAAGAAGATGAGAGCACTACATCATGCAGTCTGTGCCCTCTACAGTATCATTCATGGGTGAAGGAAATGATGCCTAGCCAGAAGGCACAGGCTTTGAGTGAGGTTGGTACAATTGTCTCTGCGTTGGGCTTTGAGGTCTGTCAAGCACAGGTATGATGACAGCCGGGCCAAAGACAAGAAGAAGATAACAGAGGAGGCCAGAGCAGCCTGAGCAACAGGTGGTGGGCCTCCAGCTAGCACTAACTATACTGAGATGGGAGAGGACATTGAGGGACTGGATTGAACCAGCGGCAGTTATGGGACTTCCAGGCCTGGTGGATTTGCATGAGGAGAGCGCCATGGAATGTGAATATCATATACACCATCATACTCTCACATGCACACACAAGTACACCACACACATGTGGCTAACACAAATAAAATAAATGCACAAATATAAAAGATATACAGTCAGGTCCATAAATATTGTGACATTGACACAATTCTAATCTTTTTGGCTCTATACACCACCACAATGGATTTGAAATGAAACAAACAACATGTGCTTTAACTGCAGACTTTCAGCTTTAATTTGAGGGTATTTACATCCAAGTCAGGTGAACGGTGTAGGAATTACAACAGTTTGTATATGTGCCTCCCACTTTTTAAGGGACCAAAAGTAATGGGACAGATTAACAGTCATAAATCAAACTTTCACTTTTTAATACTTGGTTGCAAATCCTGTGCAGTCAATTACAGCCTGAAGTCTGGAACGCATAGACATCACCAGACGCTGGGTTTCATCCCTGGTGATGCTCTGCCAGACCTCTATTGCAACTGTCTTCAGTTCCTGTTTGTTCTTGGGGCATTTTCCCTTCAGTTTTTTCTTCAGCAAGTGAAATGCATGCTCAATCGGATTCAGGTCAGGTGATTGACTTGGCCATTACACAATATTCCACTTATTTCCCTTAAAAAACTATTTGGTTGCTTTTGCAGTATGCTTCAGGTCATTGTCCATCTGCACTGTGAAGCGCCGTCCAATGAGTTCTGAAGCATTTGGCTGAATATGAGCAGATAATATTGCCGGAAAAACTTCAGAATTCATCCTGCTGCTTTTGTCAGCAGCCACATTATCAATAAATACAAGAGAACCAGTTCCATTGACAACCATACATGCCCACGCCATGACACTACCACCATCATGCTTCACTGATGAGGTGGTACGCTTTGGATCATGAGCAGTTCCTTTCCTTCTCCATACTCTTCTCTTCCCATCACTCTGGTACAAGTTGATCTTAGTCTCTGATCTCTCCATAGGATGTTGTTCCAGAACTGTGAAGGCTTTTATAGATGTTGTTTGGCAAACTCTAATCTGGCCCTCCTGTTTTTGAGGCTCACCAATGATTTACATCTTGTGGTGAACCCTCTGTATTCACTCTGGTGAAGTCTTCTCTTGATTGTTGACTTCGTCACACATACACCTACCTCCTGGAGAGTGTTCTTGATCTGGCCAACTGTTGTAAAGTGTGTTTTCTTCACCAGGGAAATAATTCTTCGGTCATCCATCACAGTTGTTTTCCGTGGTCTTCCGGGCCTTTTGGTGTTGCTGAGCTCACCAGTGCGTTCTTTCTTTTTAAGGATGTTCCAGACAGTTGATTTGGCCACACCTAATGTTTTTGCTATCTCTCTGATGGGTTTGTTTTGTTTTTTTCAGCCTAATGATGGCTTGCTTCACTGATAGTGACAGCTCTTTGGATCTCATATTGAGAGTTAACAGCAACAAATGCATATAACACATTTGAAATGAACTCTGGACCTTTTATCTGCTCTTTGTAAATGGGATAATGAGGGAATAACACACACCTGGCCATGAAACAGCTGAGCAGCCAATTGTCCCATTACTTTTGGTCCCTTAAAAAATGGGAGGCACATATACAAACTGTTGTAATTCCTACACCGTTCACCTGATATGGATGTAAATACCCTCAAATTAAAGCTGAAAGTCTGCAGTTACAGCACATCTTGTTCGTTTCATTTCAAATCCATTGTGGTGGTGTATAGAGCCAAAAAGATTAGAATTGTGTCGATGTCCCAATATTTATGGACCTCACTGTATGTAAGCTCCCTGGTTTTGACTAGGGATAGATGTACAATCAATCACTATGCAAATCCAGGAAGCAAACATGTCTATGTCATAAGTGTGCTGAATACAATGTGTCTCCAATACCGGCAGTTAACTCTTCTGATTCTGATTAGCAGTCACCAAATATATTCAGAGGGATTTAACATCCAGTAGAGAGGACATGTATGGGTGTGCCCACTGCAGCATATACAGATACAGACTCTGTAGGACTGCCTGTGCAGTATCATGTACTAGAGTTTCCTGGACCATGTTAAATATTGCTGAGAAATGGTCACAGATCGGTCAGTCTAACACTTCAGATTCAGCAGAGCATGTGTTCTCATGAGATGGCAGATCGCAGCAGGGTTACATAGTTTGTTACGAGCCATGGTCAGCAAAGCTCATTATACAGAGCAATCTTCATCTGTGTAATACATTCACTACAGCCAATTATGTCTGAAGTGACCCTGATGTCAGGTATACAGAAACACACAGCAAGCAGTTGTTCATATAATAATAATAACTCATACACTATTTGTCACTCTTTTCAGTACCCATGAGGACCAGGCCTACCATGGAGCAACAGGCAATGGATCCTGATTAAGGGGATGTCCCAGATCATCCTTGGCAGGGTTTAGAAAGGAACCACTAACTGGATCAGAGGGCCTGGGACCTCATCAGGAACCAGGTTATAGCGAGGTTCAGTATGAGAGCAGCCAGCCACTGTACGGCCCTTCTGAATCTATACCTGGGCCCTCCAATCGATCTGGCTACCGATCTCTGCCTCCACCTCCACTTTCACCTCCAACCATCTACTGGAGCCGGGAACAACCACCACCTCCACCTCCTATCATCTACTGGAGCCAGGAATAACCAGACCCAGGACCTCCCCACTCGTCCACCGCAACCTCCACCACCTCCACCTCCTCCTATTGAAATGCCTGGTATATCCCAGGACAGTTTTCTAATCCCTGCACAAGTGAATTTGGATGACGTGTTACAATTTATGCAGTAAGAAGAAAGATCATTCTGAAATATATTGGGTGACCTGTCAGACCTAACCGCTTTACTTACTGAAAGGATAGACAGGCATTCAGATAACCTCACTGCATTGTATAAAAGCAACATAATAATATATGTTGAGATCAGGAGGCACAATTTAAAGATGGAGAGGTACAAGGCGAAAATAAATTGTGACAGGGAGGCCCAGAAAGTGCTTATGGAAGTGCAAATCTGAACCTCAGCCTACACCATCCTTATTTCCCCACATACCTCTAACTCCAGCAGATACGATGATGGCTTTTGGCTTGTATCAATATAAATGGGTATGTGATGACAAGTCACGTCATCATTGCAATCATTTTTTTTTTCATATAACACCTGCATATCAATGAAATGTGATATCAGTGTGGCTAAACTATTGAATATAGATATAGTCATAATACTCCTGGCCAACTGATTGTGGTCACAGTGAAGCATTCCTTCTGAAATTACACAACTTTACTAATGAACATGGCAGGTGATTGTGGATGACAGATTCACTTTGGATAGTACTTCTTGTAGATGATGATCAGGTAAATTTGTTTATTGTTACAGTAATAGCATGAAACACTGTCTTGTAAATTCAGTTATTGCTAGATTTTTCCTTCTCTTTTTTTATAGATTTTGACCATCATTTTATATTTTCTTGTTGTTTTTCAGAGCACAATGTATGTGTCTAATTGAATTGGATTATATAATTCAGGCGTTATTGCACATGTTTAATTGAGCAGATGAAGACTGAATGTAAGTGCTATGCCCGTTACTGGTTACTTCTCTTAAATGGAGTGATGTCTGATGAGATTTCTATTCATCAGATTATGGTTCCTGTGGTGTACTGACCAAATGTGACTCTAGTAGATGCTAGGTATCATTATTATTATTATACAGTATTGTGTGTGTGCTCTGTGTATATAATAAAGTTGTGTTATACCGTTATCGCTATTTCCATGTGTTTGTAATGGTTAATGTTTAGGGACATCAACATACATAACATTTATGTAATGATCATATACTTGTACATCAATCATCTTTCTGTACACTTCCTTCATGCATTTGAGTACTGTAATCATATGTTTGCATGTCACTAATCTTAAGTTAATTGGGATGTTATGTTGTCATGGAAAGTGTTTACACTTTCTATGCTAAAAATTATGTGTATATCATAATTTTTCACATCATTTCACACACTGATGCACATAACACACACCTAAAATTGCCATCAAGTGTGCTATCCTTCTGAAATAATTATCCCTAATTACTGTCCAATACATTGTTATGTGAACATTCCAGCCCATAACAGTGACACAGGCGTGGTTTCCAATTGATCACATGTATTAATATTTTCAATAGGCGTTCAAGCACTATTTTATGTGTAATTATCACAATTTTTGATATCATGCTTGAACAACATTCTTAGTGATGTTTGTGAGTTAAAAAGTATACATTGTAGCACTGTTCAGTATCACCATTCCCCTGAAGGGTTGTTAACCAAATCACAGTTATTATTAATAACTAATTCAAACAAGAAACCTTGCTATTATTTCACATAAATATTATTGTTATACATCTGGCCACTTGGCGTGGGAATTTACAGGATGAGTGTACCCAAGATTGCACTTGATGGAGGTCAGTTTGCTGTTGCTCCACATGCCTCTCCACAGCCACATTGTGTGTTTGTTGACTTTCCTCAACAGCTTGAACACATTAGTTCAATCCTTGCCTCTAACAATGTGTTCCTTACATTCTCCCTGGGACAATGCAATGCCTGGCCTGTGCTATGTAACAATATACCCACGTAGAGCTAAGGTTCTGGTGTAGATAACATACCATTCCATGGATGTGGGTAGATGATCTGTGTCACCAATGTGCTGTGGTACTGATCAATGGTGTTTATGAGTATTATTTGGTGTGTTTCTATCCCTTCAATTGTCAGTGCATTAGAACACCTGTTGTTGTCCATTTGTGTTTTCAGATTGGTATTAACTTCTTGCATACTATGGTGTATGTTCCCCTGGTTCTTGATGTTGATGTATGTCATGTGGCATTGTAATATTGCCAATAGATAGATAGATATGATGACTCAAACATCAATTCATACAGTGAGGTCCATAAATATTGGGACCTCGACACAATTCTAATCTTTTTGGCTCTATACACCACCACAATGGATTTGAAATGAAACGAACAAGATGTGCTGTAACTGCAGACTTTAATTTGAGGGTATTTACATCCATATCAGGTGAACGGTGTAGGAATTACAACAGTTTGTATATGTGCCTCCCATTTTTTAAGGGACCAAAAGTAATGGGACAATTGGCTGCTCAGCTGTTTCATGGCCAGGTGTGTGTTATTCCCTCATTATCCCATTTACAAAGAGCAGATAAAAGGTCCAGAGTTCATTTCAAATGTGTTATATGCATTTGTTGCTGTTAACTCTCAATATGAGATCCAAAGAGCTGTCACTATCAGTGAAGCAAGCCATCATTAGGCTGAAAAAAACAAAACAAACCCATCAGAGAGATAGCAAAAACATTAGGTGTGGCCAAATCAACTGTCTGGAACATCCTTAAAAAGAAAGAACGCACTGGTGAGCTCAGCAACACCAAAAGGCCCGGAAGACCACGGAAAACAACTGTGATGGATGACCGAAGAATTATTTCCCTGGTGAAGAAAACACACTTTACAACAGTTGGCCAGATCAAGAACACTCTCCAGGAGGTAGGTGTATGTGTGACGAAGTCAACAATCAAGAGAAGACTTCACCAGAGTGAATACAGAGGGTTCACCACAAGATGTAAATCATTGGTGAGCCTCAAAAACAGGAGGGCCAGATTAGAGTTTGCCAAACAACATCTATAAAAGCCTTCACAGTTCTGGAACAACATCCTATGGAGAGATCAGAGACTAAGATCAACTTGTACCAGAGTGATGGGAAGAGAAGAGTATGGAGAAGGAAAGGAACTGCTCATGATCCAAAGCGTACCACCTCATCAGTGAAGCATGATGGTGGTAGTGTCATGGCGTGGGCATGTATGGTTGTCAATGGAACTGGTTCTCTTGTATTTATTGATAATGTGACTGCTGACAAAAGCAGCAGGATGAATTCTGAAGTTTTTCCGGCAATATTATCTGCTCATATTCAGCCAAATGCTTCAGAACTCATTGGACGGCGCTTCACAGTGCAGATGGACAATGACCTGAAGCATACTGCAAAAGCAACCAAATAGTTTTTTAAGGGAATTAAGTGGAATATTGTGTAATGGCCAAGTCAATCACCTGACCTGAATCCGATTGAGCATGCATTTCACTTGCTGAAGAAAAAACTGAAGGGAAAATGCCCCAAGAACAAACAGGAACTGAAGACAGTTGCAATAGAGGTCTGGCAGAGCATCACCAGGGATGAAACCCAGCGTCTGGTGATGTCTATGCGTTCCAGACTTCAGGCTGTAATTGACTGCACAGGATTTGCAACCAAGTATTAAAAAGTGAAAGTTTGATTTATGACTGTTAATCTGTCCCATTACTTTTGGTCCCTTAAAAAGTGGGAGGCACATATACAAACTGTTGTAATTCCTACACCGTTCACCTGACTTGGATGTAAATACCCTCAAATTAAAGCTGAAAGTCTGCAGTTAAAACACATGTTGTTTGTTTCATTTCAAATCCATTGTGGTGGTGTATAGAGCCAAAAAGATTAGAATTGTGTCGATGTCCCAATATTTATGGACCTGACTGTATGCTATGAATATAAATATATATTTAAATTCAACATATGAGCCTCTGTGAATGTTACAAATCATTTCTAGGGCAATTACATGTTTTGTCTTGCTATTTAGTTATGTACTGTGCCTTTAATTGCTTCATGCCTCTTTCAGCAACACTTTTTTTTATTACCATATGCATGACCAGTCCAAATCATGATACATTTTTTGGGGGGGCATATTTGTTCCTTGGAGATTGTTGTGCCACTAATACTAACATAATTCTATGCTTTATCATGCTTTTAAAGTACAGTGTAATTGCCGCTACAGCTTTAATAAATGTTTGAAAAAGTCTTTGAAAGACCTATTGCAGCGCGCATGGGACATCACGGCATTAGCATATACTGGGTGCCGGCACCCGGTATATGCTAATGATGCGGCGCGCATGTGACGTCACGGCATTAGCATATAATGGGGGGGCGGCACCCGGTATATGCTAATGACGTGGAGCGCATGTGACGTCGCGGCATTAGCATATAATGGGGGGGCCGGCACCCGGTATATGATAATGACGTGGCGCGCATGTGACATCACATGCGCGCCGGGTCAAGGAGCGGAGGCCGGAGCAGAAGCAGGTAAGTGAGGGGAGAGGGGGAGGTATTTAGGTTGAGGAGAGGGGTTGAGGGGGGTTTAGGTTGAGGAGGGGGGTTGAGGAGGGAGGTTGAGGAGGGGGGTTGAGGTTGAGGAGGGAGGTTAAGGTTTAGGAGGGAGGTTGAGGATGGGGTTGAGGATGGGGGGTTGAGGATGAGGATGGGGGGTTGAGGAGGGCGGATGAGGATGGGGGTTGAGGAGGGAGGATGAGGAGGGGGGTTGGGGAATAGGAGGGAGGTTTAGAAAGGGGGGTTGAGGTTGAGGAGGGAGGTTTAGGAGGGGGGTTGAGGAAGGGGAGGTTGAGGATGGGGTTTGAGGCGAGGGGGTTGAGGATGGGGGATTGAGGAGGGGGTTGAGGCGGGGGGGTTGAGGAGGGAGGATGAGGATGGGGGGTTTGAGGAGGGAGGATGAGGATGGGGGGTTGAGGAGGGAGGTTGAGGATGGGGGTTTGAGTAGGGAGGATGAGGAGGGAGGTTGAGGATGAGGAGGGAGGTTGAGGAGGGGGTTGAGGATGAGGGGGGAGGTTGAGGATGAGGAGGGGGGTTGAAGAGGGGGTTGAGGATGGGGGGGTTGAGTAGGGGGTTGAGGAGGGAGGATGAGGATGGGGGTTGAGGATGAGGAGGGAGGGTTGAGGAGGGAGGATGAAGATGGGGGGTTGAGGAGGGAGGTTGAGGAGGGAGGTTGAGGATGAGGAGGGAGGTTGAGGGGGTTGAGGATGAGGAGGGAGGTTGAGGATGAGGAGGGGGGGTGAGGATGGGGGGTTGAGGAGGGAGGTTGATGATGAGGAGGGAGGTTGAGGAGGGGGGTTGAGGATAGGGGGGTTGAGGATGGGGGGTTGAGGAGGGGGTTGAGGAGGAAGGATGAGGATGGGGGGGTTGTGGAGGGAGGTTGAGGATGAGGAGGAAGGTTGAGGATGAGGAGGGAGGTTGAGGAGGGTGGTTGAGGATGGGGGTTGAGGAGGGAGGATGAGGAGGGAGGTTGAGGATGAGGAGGGAGGTTGAGAAGGGGGTTGAGGATGAGGAGGGAGGTTGAGGATGAGGAGGGACGTTGAGGATGAGGAGGGATGTTGAGGAGGAGGAGGAGGGGTTGAGGAGGGGGGTTGAGGTTGAGGAGGGGGATTGAGGATGGGGGATTAAGGAGGGGGTTGAGGATGGGGGGTTGAGGAGGCAGGATGAGGATGGGGGTTGAGGAGGTGGGTTGAGGATGGGGGGTTGAGGAGGGAGGATGAGGAGGGAGGATGAGGAGGGAGGTTGAGGAGGGGGTTGAGGATGAGGAGGGGGTTGAGGATGAGGAGAGAGGTTGAGGATGAGGAGGGGGGTGAGGATGGGGGTGGTTGAGGATGGGGGAGTTGAGGATGAGGGGGTTGAGGAGCGAAGTTGAGGATGAGGAGGGAGGATGAGGATGAGGAGTGGGGTTGAAGAGGGAGGTTGAGGAGGGAGGTTGAGAATGAGGAGGGGGGTTGAGGAGGGTGATAAGGGAGGGGGGAAGAGACACAGGGAAGGGAGAGGTTAGAAGAGACACAGGGAAGGGAGAGGGGAGAAGAGACACGGGGAAGGGAGAGGGGAGAAGAGACACGGGAGAGAGAGGGGTACACAGAGGGCACAAGAGGGACACAGGGGGCAGCACATTTCCCACCCACTGCTTATACTAGAGTCACTCATTTTACCCAGTATTTTGTGGTAAAATAGGTGCCTCAGCTTATACTCGGGTCGGCTTATACTCGAGTATATACGGTATGTTTATTATTGAATTATATTTCTAATAGAAACCAAAAGGTTACATTATATATAACTCACTTCTACTGTACTAGAAATCACAAGATGTATAAAAATAAAATTCCATTACATAATTATTCATAACTTTTGTTGCACATCTCATGGTAAATGTTTGAAAGACAATTTAAGTTTTGCTGGGCATTAAAAACTTCCTCATCACCAATCACATTTTTGTACAATTTCAATTACTACCAATGCAAAGTGAAGTGGTAGGTGGACATTTAGGCCTCCATTCCATGTGGGCACGTAGCAGTGAGGAAAGTCTGTGGGAGATTTTTTTCTTTAGCACATATCCATGTTAGAAGGTGCTATGTACAGTATTGTCATATAAGAGTCTCTTTTGCTGCTAGGCCATTCTGTGCATGTACTGCTGTTTTTTTCCTCTCTCTGTCTTAGCCGTTTCCTGAGTAACAAACAGGTTAAAATACATATTTGCCTGCTGTGCTGCTATAGGCTAGTACGTTTTGGTGATGTAAGCATTCTGGGGGTGTGCAAATCAGAATTTCCCTCGGCTGAACATAAATCTGTAAGTAGACTGAACTTTTCAATATAATATATATGTTTCTGCTAATCTGTGGCTGTTTGTTAGGGAACATTTAAAACACAGGAGACTTCTATATAGCTTTGAGCACTTTTAGGCAGAAAATATAACTTTTAAGCATCTCTTAACAAAATAAAATACACAAAGGGTAAGAGATACATAGGGATATTACATTTCTAGTAAAATCCAGAAACATTTCATGTTCCTTTGTGAAATGTTGCTTTCACATGCAGGATACAGCACATTTTTTCAACTATATTTAAGTGAACATGCCAGTAAACTATTTGTTTCTGAAAACTGAATATAATCTAGTTAATTATGACTGTTACCAAATTTACTCACTTGTTCACGTGAAATGATAATAAAACTGTATAGATGCACCATACATGTGAGTCCACACTTCAAACAATTGATCATTACTCTCCAAAGTGCATGATCCAAGTTATTACATTTCTCTAAATACAAAAAAAAATGGTCATCATTCCTAATGGCCTAGAAACGTGGTTTATAACTCTAATCCTTTGATGGTGGGTTTATGGATATTCATTCTTGAATAAAGGTGGACCAATTATCAGTGCTCTATTTTGACCTGTACTCAAGAAGGGGTTAGTAAAACTGATCCGTGTGTCTGTCCAGAACCAAAGTTGAATGACATTGTTCCAGGCCGGCACCAACCTTGCCTATCCCTCATTTAAATATTCCTATATATTATTAATTATTACCTTTTTTTCACATGAACAAATATTAAGGAAATTATGTTTAAAAATCTTTGAAACTAGTACGTCCTGCCTCTCTCTGTCCACAAAACACTCAGTGATATGTTGGAGTCTTTGAAAGGCAAGTATGTCTCATGCAGCCATAACCTTGCAAATGTGTTGGTAAGACAGCCCCCGAGGGAATAATGCATAAAAGTCACTTTTTTCAGAACAAAAACCTTCAGTTCCAAAAAAAAGCAAAAATAACAAGAAGAAAAAAGCAAAGAAACAAAGACCATTCCAAATAATTTGTTAGCGGGTTTGCAAACTTTTCAAAACTTTCAAATGTTATTTAATTACAGTATTCCCCATCCCTAACAGAAAAGCCACAAAATAAAAAGAAACAGCTCTGAAACAGCTTTTTCTAAATTCTTGTTTAAAAATATTGTATAAACAATTGTGAATGACTGTAGCCTTGTTTCTCATATCTGCAAAGTTTTCAGATGGGTGCATACTTGCGAAAGAAAGTGCAATACTGTACACTATACTGTATGGAGTATACCAGACGCTGACTCTGCTTCTGCTTCTCTGACAGACTGCAAGCTTAGGAGTCCTTGGTTTTCCTGACCCATCACAATTTCTACAATGCAGAAAAAGTTGCAAGTCTTCTTGTTAAATGCTCAATCCTTCCCATTAGGTATGGAGATAAAAACAGAAGATCAAAGTTATCTTTACTCAGTGCTATGTTTTAGTGCTTGTAAAGTTATCCTCAAGTAATCTAGGAGGAAATGTATCAAGATGTATGTTATTTGTGGTACTGTTTAATGGACTTTAACAACTTTACAGTCACAATTTTTTTGTGCAATTGTTCTTCAGCAGGGTGCAGGTGCAATTAATTAAAAACAAACAATAAATTAGGAGACACTATACATAATTATTTTACAGACAATATTAATTTGATGTTAAGATATAGTCAAACTATGAAATAAAGGAAAAAATGAAAATACAGTCATATAACTAAAATAATATAAAACATACAATAAAATAGTACTATAAAAATGTAATCAGGAGAAAAAACAATGGCTATATTATTTTACAGACAATATTAGTGTTCAGTTGTATACAGACAAACTAAAACAGACTAAGAAATTAAAAATACAGCTAAATTCACAGTGGAAAAAATAGCAAGAATGTGCATATATTAAAATTATATAAAATATTATAAATTTGCAACATTAACATTATAAAAATATAGGTAAACAACAATCACATTTTAAATAGCCCACATTTGTCACTTTAGGGCTAAATATAATATCTTTGGAAAAATAAAAAATTCAGTGCCACAGAATTAAATCACTTTTACAGAGCAACCTCCTTCATAAAAAAGATTTTCCATTGCTGGAAACTTGTACTAAACCTGATCAGGTTCTTTCCAATGCAGGTGGACGTAGTGTAATTTACAAGTTGACTACACTAGTTGGCTCTGAGTAAAAATATATTACTGACCCAAAGAAAAGAGACCAGGTTTAATATAATGTGGAAAAGTTAAAAAAAAAATATTATTACTGTTCATTTTTGATTTAGAAACTAAGGGCCCTATCCAGTTCCCTAATTCATAAAGTTACACCACTAAAAAGTGGTCAGTAACATTATTTAGCTATTCAACTGACCCTTTTTTTTCATAATTGCTAGTGACCTATCCGTAATGACTACAAACATGTCAGACAAGCAAAATTACGGCAAGCTTCCCATTGATTTTTTGACATCTGTAAAATTACGATTGACTTTTTCAAAGTTTTACACTAAGTTACAATTCAAATGAGAATTTATTGATCACTCGCAAATTAAGTATCACTCGTAACTCGTAATGTTAGAGAAATTATTACGTGCACTGAACAGCACCCGAAAGTGGTTTTAAAAGCATTTCTGAGACCTGCAGCAGCAGTTAAAGAGAAGCATGCAAGTGTATTACAATTCAGTGTTTAACAGTCCCAGAGGAACAAATGTAACATTAGAAAATATTATTGTTTAATTAATATGTCAGAACCATTAATCATATTTGGAAAATTTTAAGAATTGCATATTGGGACAATACAATATTAACAAATAAGAGAGAAGCATAAAACGGTATTACATATTAATATGTAGGCACAAATGTACAATTTAAAAATATTATTGTTTTCTATTATGTTTGTGTCATTATACAATAGGAAAACATCATTTTAGCAGACTCTTTCTGTTTATGGGGCTTCAATTTTGGACCTCTAAAGCAAAGCTTGCTGATGTGGAGCCTGAGGGGCAGGAGCCTATACATATAATTTGTCTACCAAATTTATTTAGAATTCTTGGTTATAATTTTATATTTACATTAATATTCACCACCATTTACTTAAAATAAGAAACATATTTATCAATATTTATCAATGCATTTTTACAAAAACCTTTAGTTAAAGGTCTAAGGGCCCAAATCATGTATAAAGTGGTACTTGGATTAAAAAGTGAACATTTTTTGTGGACTTATTTGCATGGCCCTGCCCAGTTTCCCACAGTGAAATGCATTAACTATATTTCTTGGAATGCTGAGTAGACAATATGCTTTTAACTTATTTTTAGAAATTCAAATGGGAACACAAATATACTATTTATTTAATGTACTACATGCAATTGTATCTTTTTTTGTTAGATTACTGTTTTATCAGGGTATATCTACTTCTGTGCAGGTTTTTTTGTTTTCATGCACCATTATCTATATCTGTATCTATATTGTTCGTGGCCATTCTATTTCATGGACTCGTTGAATGTTGCATTATATAGTTTCAAATATGGAGGTGCATGAAATATTATGGGTTAATTTCAATCAAATGTAAATTTTATTGGCAAAATATCAGATTTTCAAGACAATAATATGCACATAATAAAATGTTTTAAACATATTATTTTTATTATGTGCGTATTATTGTTTTGAAAATCTGATATTTTTACCAATGTATACCTGCACTAGGTGTGCTCTCTCTCCCCTTCCCTTTTTGTTTATCTCTCTCATTTCATCAGGTATTCATTCAACTCCTACATATACTTCTGTCATGATTGCACTGTTTAAGGACTGATTTTGACTGTAATTATGAATATGGCCAAGGGAGCATGACATTGTTGCATTGGGATTATGTATTATTATGTGTGTTATATGTTGCCTGTTGCCTGTACATGGTTAGGGTTCAGTTATAGTTTTCACATATCCACAATGTGAGGCTGCTTCTGTGTTTTGTATCCTGACTTGGGGAGTGGTCTTGCCATGGGCCACTAGTATCTGTATCCAGTATTCTCTGCCAGTACTTTTGGGCCTTGCCCTCTTCAGAAGCCCACTTTTGTGCTACAGAGAACAGGAACTACACAATGCTGCTGGAGTAGGTTTGAACTAGGTTCATATCAAGCCCCCTTGAAGAAGCAGATCGTAGCAACTTCCTCAATAGTCAAGTAAAGAGAACCAATCTCATAAACCACAGTTTCTGAATACTTTTCCCCATTGTGAATGTATCATATTTATATGAAACTGAAGTGGTCCTAAACTTCTTTTGTATAGACAATAAATATATTAGATAGTTTGGATTTTTATATTTGTTTGTATTTTTATATGTTTGTATTTTTAACGTTTGATGTCAGTACAATTATTTTCTTCAATATATTAAATTCACTAGTGATAAAGCCAGGAGTGTAGGAGTCAAAATATTTTTTTTTTCTTTTTTGGGGGGGGGGGTTACAGCTTGTATACACAGGACATAAAATAACTTATAAATACATACACACAAACATAGAAAATCTGGATTAAGCCATTCAAAAAAAGTGATGAGGATGCTTGTCTGTCTAACTCGTATGATCCAAACAGAAATCTCCTCTGATTATACTGTTGTCGTCTGGTTTACTTTAAAAGTAGATATATTTTATTTGCCAGAAACCCTTCTTTGTTATCTTGATTGTATTGTCAACTGTAAGAAACTTTATTTGGCTACAGATTGAATTACTAGTTAAGCGAAAAGAAGGTAGCTGGGAGCATACATTCCACGCTTCACAGTCCAACACAATAGGTGATATAAATACTTTCATTTGTTTTACCATATACCATTCACTACTGCATATATTTATGCAAAGGAGTCCTAGCATTAATGCAATGGCACAGATGTTGTTTTCATGCTTCAACCCCACACTGTCCAAATGAATGGCGTTCAGTTATCACACACACATACACAAATCTTTGGCTGCAGAAATAGTAAAACAAAAAACAATATTTATTCATGAGGCACTTTGGCTGTGTGGTTGTAAAAATACATAATTCCCTGATGCTGAAGACGCTCAGACCTTGGCCTTGCGCCTTTCGGCACACACTAAAGCTTGTACATACATCCTACCACACACAATGTTGTGCCTCACTCCTTGTTTTTCTTCAGATAGTAAAACCACAATACTGCTGGCTTATTCCTGGATCAAGTTACTGAGTGTTCGTCATTTCGTATGTGTGTCTCAAATACTTGATGGGATAATGGCATGGGCTTCTTAACCCTTTCCTCTCAATGTTTTTGCTTTAGTTAGTCCTGCTGAATAAAATACTAAAATACATTTGTATAAAGTATCACCAAACAAAATCATGGTATTAATAGAATACATTCATTTTTTTAAATGCTTGAATGCATTATAATTATACAATGTCTTTTTTTACAGTTTGTTTACAATTTTCTTTTTTAGTTATTGAATTCGATTAAATAAATTGGATTAAAAGAAACATTCTAAATAAACAATTAAATCAACACCATACATGCTTCTCCTCTGAGCTATCACTCAGTTTCACCATATTTCAGTTGCAGTCTAACAGTGTAGTATAATGGTTGTAAATAGAATAAAGACGTTAGTAGTAATTGCTTTTCTGTAAAGCGACTACACTTACAAAGACATTGCTTCCTTCCATGTTTATCTATAGGAATAGTTAATATTTTTATTACATGAGTTAGTCATCCAATGTAGACAAGCTGAAGGACTATACAAATGGTAGAGAGGGAACTTGTTGCATTCACTCTTTTTGTAATCAGTCTCCTTCTGAAAAAAAAGTCAAGTGCTCTTCTCTTATACTGCCAGATCAATAGCCACCACAATGCTTCAAAAGGGATTAAAATATTTAGGTAGAGATATCTCCTATAATTCACATGGTTGATTTCATCCAGTTGCTAGAGATTATATATATATGATGTATATTCATGTTTTTCATTTCATTTTAGGCATATGTATTATTTTAGAATCTGCTTTATATATCCTGGCTCTTAGTTTTTAGAAACTGGCTTCCATATTTGGATAAAATGAGCATGGTGCATTATTTAATTATCCACAAGTATTATATTTTACTTACAATCTCCATCTATCGAAGCAAAACTTTGTTTGCAAAACTATAGCTGAGATCAAGGATACAGTTTATGGTAAAGTTAACAATATATGCATGCAACACCCTTTATGTTTATATTTTGTTCTTGAGAAAAGTTGTTGTTGTTGGTGGTGGAGGGAGGTGGATAAATCTTCATATATCTTACCCAGAGTATGTTTCCTTTTTTTCTTGGACTTGACACCTGATAGGGACCTCCTATCAATTCTTCTCTTTACTAGTACTCCAATATTGCTATTTCTAAGACAATCATTGGGGTTTTTACATTAAAAAACATTCCTAATATATAGGGATGGGATTCTCACTGAAAGAAGAAAGAGCTAAGAAATACTATTTAGCTTATTTGTGTAGCAAATACAATACAAATGCATTTAATAAAAATCCTAAGCTTTTTTGCTTACTTTTTTTGGAACATTGCATTCAAAATTCTTAGAGCAGCTCCAGCCTGTTATGTTTCCCCATGCTTCAACATTTCAGCTGCCGGGGTTTGCTGTTTCTTTTTGGTAAACTGAAAATGCACATTGCTCGCTTGTCTTAGCAAATTGGTAGCTGCTAGATACTCTCCAACATTCAATATATTTGTACACCAACATCCAAAATATAGCCATAATTATGTAGATAATACAAATTAATATGTATTATACATTTGGCTTTAAGTGTCTATCTATCTATCTATCTATCTATCTATCTATCTATCTATCTATCTATCTATCTATCTATTGTTATACAAGCACCTGCTATAAGAGTTTTCATTTATTTGACAAAGGAGATTTTATACTTATTTATCCATGACCATAGATTGCTCATGGGAATCTAAATAATTTTATTACCTGTACAGCTAATATTCAGCATTGTGGGTTCCAATGCTGCATATTTTATATTTAAATTAAATTATAAAAATAATATTTACCTATTAATATACTACATACAGTGATAAATATAACATCTAGCAGCATATGTTGAATGTTAATAGAGAAATATTGGTAATTTCATTTTATTTAAATATAAAATATATTGCAAGTTCAGAGTTTAAACATGCAATGCTGAATATCAGTATCACATGTAGTAAAAAGAAGGGTTAGGTTTTAGTAAATTCTGAGAACTTGGGTTTTCATGGTACATGCCTATTTGTGATAAGCTAACTATAGCAGGGGAGAAGAAAAAATGAATGCAGGCTATACCAGTAGTGTTGGCACAGAGACACATTATTAAATTGCTAAACAATTAGCAGCTATGAAATCCAAGAAAAAAATAAATAAATTTGGATGACGCGGAGGCTGCGCAGGCACCCTGGGCCAGCGGAGCCTGCAGGCGTCAGGCCAATCACCCATGTTTGCCTGCTAGTCAGTTGGAGGGGTCCTCCGTCGGGAAAGGACGGAGATCTGCAGGACTGTTGGCGGATGTTAGGGCTAAGGCTTTATGCCAAGCGGTCTGCTGGGTACAGGACAGGCTGGGTATACCCATGCCTTCTGTGGAGGTCCCCCAGCACATTGCTCAGGCCCAGCCTGCGGTGGCTAGCGACCTGGGCAATACTGGAAGGGCTAACGGGTTAATTCCCCATCTCACACTGACAGAGCCAGTAGATCCCTGTCCAGTAGATGGTATGTCCAGGAGGGTTACAGGACAAGACATGCAGGGACCTATACCCCCCACGCCAGAAAGGGCCGGTCCCACGGGCGGTGAGGGCGAAGGCCTAGAACCCCGGCCACCGCCCATCACTTTGCCCAAAGGGTAACGCCTGTGCCACAGGGCAAAGAACACCCCGTTACCACCCTGTAAAGGGGGCGCAGGGGGTAATAGAAAAGTCGGGAGCTCCAAAAAAGCTCCTACAGCTCATCACTATGCCGACTTTGCGTCCCCTCTAGTTCATATACTAACAGCGCTTCTTGTGCTTTACAGGGACGCAGTAACCGGGTGGAGCTGGGCATGGCGACAACGCAGGGATACCCTGTCTGTGGCCTCTACTCCGAGGCTTCTGGAAGCAGGTGAGCTTACATTGGTTGGCCAACTAGAAGATCCGGGAAAAAGGGAACACACAAGTACAGGGTTTCTAGGATCCCTCAAGTTTCTGTTAACCGCACATAACATTAGAGTGAGTGATCAGGAGATAGGGGTGTGGATCGGTGGGCTAGCTAAGAGCGCATGGGCCGAATAGTCCCCTAGTGGAGGTTCTGGCCAAGTAGCTTCGGCCGACTTAGTGCCGTTCGGCTCACCTCCAGCACATACGTTCCCTTCCCCCACCCGCTAGTACCAGTACTGGGTTCGCCGATGGTGCCATGAGACCTATCGTGCTGTGTTCCTTAGACAATTTGGGGGCACACCTGTCCCTAGAAGTCAAAGAAAAGATCTGTAGGAGAGAGTTTGTGGAGCTGTTCTCTCTACTTCCCATGTCCAGACAATGGGACGCGACGGATAGGGTGTCACGGGATGGGGAGGATCGCCGCAAGTCTTTTAGGTCGCTGCCTAGAGCGTTCGACACTTGGCTCCAGGCCTTTTCCATCATGGCCTGCGTTTTGTGCGAGCGACATCCCGAACAAAGTCCGGGACTGTTTGTCTACGTAGATGAAATACGGAATGCGCACAAGACATACGGGGGCATGGCTTGGTGGCGGTATGATGAGGAGTTCCGCCAGTATCTAGCATCCAGGCAATCAATGGCATGGAGTGACAAAGCGGTGGCATACACAAATGCGGGTCATGTCGCCCTTTCGGAGCACGACCTGTGGAGCCAAGGGCCCCAACCCCGCAGTCTCCACTCGCCACATTTTGCAGGTGAATGTCGCTTGCAACAGCGGGCGTCTCGAGACCTTATCATTTCTTCAAGGTTAAGGACGCGATGCGGGAAGACGCAAGGATATGGTTGGCTTTCCTCGCCGAGTTTAATGGAACTGCGCTTATGCAAACAAAGAATACTACTAGCTCTGAGTTGAAGTTGTACACGGATTCGTTCGGATCAGTTGGGTGCGGCGCATATTTCCAAGGGAGATGGGGCGCCACCGCATGGCCCAGGGAGTGGGTAGCAGCGGATCTCACAAGGAACTTGGCGTTCCTCGAGCTATTGCCCATAGTGGCGGCAGTTTACATATGGGGTTCAGAGTTTCGAGACCACCGCGTGTTATTCTACACAGATAACATGCGGTGGTACAGGCAGTGAATAGCATATGGCAACATCACTCCCAGTAGTACGGCTAATTCGTCACTTGGTATTATGCTGCTTACGCTTGAATATATGGTTTCCGGCCAGCACGTGCCAGGATCCGAAAACGGGATTGCTGACTCCCTTTCTCGATTTCAGGAAGGGCGGTTCAGGGAGTTGGCCCCGAGGGCGAGTGTGCAGAGTGATACCATCCCCGGGGTGATTTGGGAGCCCCACAACATGGGCAGCGTACAGGAGAGTCTGGTTAAAGTGGAATTATTTGGTTACGGTGGCCGGAAGGGCTACATCGGAGGAAAAGACACTGGGGATTCTACTTTGGTTCTTGTTACGATTTGTCGAGGAAGACGAGTCAAAAACCGTAGTTGGGAGACAGGTCACAGCTCTGGCTTTTATGTTTAAGCTGGCGTGGCAGAGGGACCTTACCAAGGAGTTCATAGTATGCAAGGTGGTACGTGGTATGTTTAACGGTGATCGCAGACCGAATGGTAGGCGGACGATTTCCTTTTCCTTGTTACTGCGATTGGCACAGACGTTGGTGGTAACTTGCAGGACCCAATTTGAATCTCTGCTTTTCCGCATGGCTTTTTCCCTGGCTTTGTTTGGAGCGTTTCGGATAGGGGAGTTAGTCGCAAATAGCAGACACGGTTCTGGGGGTATGCAGTTAGTGGATACCGGTCTGAAGGAAGACTCGGTCATAATATGGTTGTGGAGGTCCAAAATGGACCAGTCTGGGAGAGGTAGAGAGGTGGTACTGCACAGAGTTGGCACAGAGTGTTGCCCCTATAGGTGCGTGGCAAAGTACCTTGACCAGCGGTGTTCGCTGTTGATTCATGCTGATGGTATGGCCTTATCTCGGTATCAATTTGAGAAAGTGTTAAAGGGTGCATTACATCGTTTGGGCTTGGATAAGTAGGAATTCGGTACGCACTCCTTCCGAATTGGGGCTGCCACGGAGGCAGCGAGTTTAGGATTGCCTGACACTGCAGTGAAGTGTATCTGTAGATGGGAATCAGACTGGTTTAGGTCCTATGTACAGCCCAGAGCAGTGGTCTAACAGATGTTCTTTTCTGCTTCCAGGAGAAAATAAGCAACTCTGGATTGTGGGCCATTCGTACGTGTACCTGGTGCACAGGTTAGCTGCAGTTACCGAAAACAAGGCACAACTGGGCTTTCCTGTCACGGACTTGCATGTGCGATGGTTTGGGATTCAAGGCTGCAGTGTTCTCAAGTGGACGGACTATTGGACTCGTACGCACAGCGTTTTGGACAACCCAATCTTTTACTTTTACACGCTGGGGGGAACGATCTTGGGACAGTCCCCATGCGTAGGATGCTGAGGGTCATGAAGCGGGACGTTGAAGGTTGTGTTAAGAAGTTTCCTGGCCTGTTTATCATATGGTCCGAAATGATCAAGAGGCGTTCCTGGAGAAACACTCAGGATCCCGTTGGGCTGGATCGATCTCGGCAAAAAATCAACCAGCAATTGTCAAGCTTCGTAAGGAAGTTAGGCTTTGTCGCCATTCGCTACAAGGACTTTGAACTGGTCGGTGCAGACAAGTTTTTCGGGAAGGACAAGGTACACCTAACCAAAATCGGCTTAGAGCTGCTCATGTTAGAATTTAGGGAGAGCATTGTGTGGGCCTTAGCGCTACTGGACAGCAAGGGGGATCGCAGACTCAGGAGGGGTCCCTCTCTTGCTCTGTGGTGGGAGATGAGTTGCCCAGGCCCACTGGCCTAAAGGGGCATTGCCCTACCTCACGGAGTGTGCTTAGTGTAAGCATTGTGGGCCTTGTGCAGGGTCCAAGGTGTGAGGTCACTGTCCGTGGCCAGGCTCCTCCCCCTTGTTTAGATGTAAATATACATACAGTATTTTGTGTTATTGTTAAATTGGTTAAGTAAATAAAGCTGTGGCCCGTTGTTTTCTCCCACTCGGTTGTTGTGTCCATTCATTTTATGGATCGTGCATGGATCAAGTGAAAATCTCAAACTTTGCTATCTTTGCTGATGTCATGGGAGCATATTTTGACTAGCAGTGTTAGGAACAAAAACATTAAGAACTGTAAGCATGCCTGGGAAGCGCATACAACTTTGTTCATGTAGATAGCATGGGTAGGCCTATTAGCTTTTATCTATCATCAAATGTATGTTATAGTTCTCTGTTTAGATTAAATTATCATATTTAAGAATATCTTGTAATCTCACATTTTTGATGCACTTTATGGATATATATATATATATATATATATATATATATATTACTATGTTGGTCAAGAACTGACCATTGAATTACTCCTGAAAAAACAGGAGAAAATCACATATATAGTTCTCAGCAATAAAGGTCGTTGCTAACGCTTGTGGGCTCACGAGGGCCGCAGTTGCTGGCAAGGAGCGCCAAAGAAAAAATGGTAGCTGAAAAAAACGAAAACGAAGCTACACAACCCCTAAAGCCGCAAAACACTGCCAAGCACATACAACTTTTGCAAAACCTGTACGAGGTACAACATACACCATTAGCAAGGAAGCTAAATCATCCACAACCGCGTACCACATACACATTCACCGCCATTTTAAAACACTAACTTACAGAATGCGGAAGTACGCAGCTACACAAACGGTTTCCCCTCGCGCACGCAGCCTATTTACACTACGCACTGCACACATTGCTGACACTTACACCTCAGCTCAACAACACTGCAAATCTACATTGTAAGCTGCAGGAACATCGAAACTGATTGTTAGCTCTTCAGCACATTGCTTGCTGCATATATTAATTACAAATAGGTAAAGTATATTAATTTATGATTTAATAATTAATTAATTAGCATAAAAAAAGATATATACAGAAAACAAAAAAAAAAACACCACAGTATCTCAAAAAACCACAAAGACCTTCACTGCGCGCATCACAAGGAGCGCCAACGGTGCTCATAGGACACAAAGTACACCAGAGGAGAGCCTTGCAATAAGCACCAAAAGGAGATCAGTGCGGACCTTGCAATAAGTGTCAAAAGGAGATCAGCGCGGACCTTACAATAGGCGCATAAGCGCCTCTAATAACAAAAAATACACCAACCCAGAGGTCATTTTTTGACGTGCATGTCGCTAGTATTAATATATATTTGAGTGCATATAAATCGTTGTAGGATCATAGATTCAAATGTGCTGTTGTTTGGATTGGTCTTGCAGCTTTTCATATTATATTAAAAAGCGATGTTTTGTGCAAAGCAAAGTTATGGCAGTTCTTAGCTAATGTTAATTTTGTTTAGACCTTCCTATTACTTTAGCTAACTAGAAGGGTGAAATAATGATTAATTTTTGTATATTTTGTTTGATGTACTGATGAAATATGCCTTTACAAAAAAATGGAAACACGTATATAATTTAAAATTTTCTCTTTAGGTTCCCCACAAAGTGTTTTAAAAAAACAACAACTTAAAAACGTATATTTAAAATGGTTGTTGTTTAGTTGTACAGTCAGGTCCGACTGTCTTTGAACCTACGGACCTCAGCACGATGGGTACATATGTCAGTCACTGCCCCTCTGAGCTCAATTAAGTTAATTTTGATTGCTTTGATGATCTCATCTATCCATCTCTGCCACTGTCATCCCCTTCTTTGTGTGCCTTCTTTCTTTCCCAGCATCAGAGTCTTCTCTAGGGAAATCTGCCATCTCATGATATGATTAAAATATTTGAGCTTCAGCCTCATAATCATACCTTCTAGTTAACATTTTGGCTTAATTTCCTGAAGTACAGATTTATTTAATCCTCTTGCAGTCCAATGGATTCTAAGCAGTTTTTGACAACACCACAATTCAAAGGTGTCAATTTTACGGCACTCAGCTTTCTTTATGGTCCAGCTCTTACATACAAGAATGCAATAACTTTCCTCCCCAGAAGCAACCATATTTTAATTTCACAACTACAGTCAACATTTAAAGAAATCTTGGGTCCCAGAAAAATAAAATCTGTCACTGCCTCCATTTCTTTTTCATCTATTTGCCAGGGACTGAGATTGTTGCTTTCTATGATCTTTGTCTTTTTAATGTTGAGCAGCTCCTCACTTTCAGCCAGAGTAGTATCATCCATGCACCTGAGATTGTTGACATTTCTTCCAGCAATATTGATTCTGGCTTTGGATCTATTCAGCCAGGCCTTACGCATAATGTACTCTGCATAGAAGTTGAATAAATAAGGTGACAATACAGTATACAACCATGTCGCATACCTTTTCCGATCTTGAACCATTCTGTTGTCCCATGTTCTGACAGTGCCTTCTTGGTCTACATACAAATTCTTCAGGAGGAGGATGAGATGATCTAGTACTTCCATCTCTTTAAGAACTTGCCACATTTTATTGTGATCCACACAGTCAAAGGCTTTAGAATAGTCTATGAAGCAGAAGTAAATGTTTTTTTGGAACTCCCTTGATTTTTCTATTATCCATCGCACATTGGCAATTTGATCGCTTGTGCCTCTTCCTCTGCAGAACCCGGCTTGCACATCTGGTAGTTCCCACTCCATATATTGTTGGCGTTGAGCTTGTATCATTTTTAGCATTGCTGGCATGTGAAATGAGTGCAATTGTTCTATAATCAGAGCACTTCTGTCTTTTTGGGTTAGGATGTAGACTGATGTTTTCCAGTCATTGGCAAAAGGCAAGCAACACTCTCACAGCATCTTCTTGTAGAATTTTAAATAGTTCCGTTGAAATTCCATCAACTCCTGCAGCCTTGTTATCAGCAAGACATCCTAGAGCCCATCTCACTTTACTCTACAAGATGTCTGACTCCAGTTCATTGGGTAGACTATTGAGGCTATCAATGCTGTTAAGATCCTTTCTATATAGATCTTCTGTGCATTTCTGCCATTTCTTGTTTATCATCTGCTTCTGTCATACTGTTTTTGTCTTTTATCACGCCCACTTTGACATGAAAGGATCCTTTGACATTCCCAATTGTCTTGAAAAGATCTGTTGCCTTCCCATTCTGTTTTCTTCTTCTATCTCTTTACACTGTAGAAAGTCTCCTTGTCTCTTTTTGCTATTGTCTGGAATTCTGCATTTCAGTAGGCCAATTTTTTTCCTGTCTCCCCAACTTTTCACTTTCCTTCTTTCTTGGGCTACTTTCAAAGCTTTATCAGACAGCCAATTTACCTTCTAAGTTTTCTTTCTTTTGGGGATATTCTTTGTTGCTGTATCCTAGATAATGTTGCAAACTTCGGTCCAAAGTTCTTCAGGCATTCTTTCTTCCATGTCTAGTTCCTTAAATCTATTCTTCACTTCCACTGTATTTTCACAAAGGATATTATTAATTTCATATCTGCTTGGTATTACGATTTTTCCTCTTTTCTTTAGTTTAATTCTGAACTTTTCAATCCAAAGTTTATGGTCTGAGCTGAAGTCAGCTCCAGGTCTTGTTTTTGCTGATTGTATAGAGCTCCTCCATCTTTGGCTACAAAGTATATAGTCATTCTGATTTCTATATTGTCCTCTGGTGATGTCTATGCGTAGAATTGTCTATGAGGCTGCTGGAAGAGTGTGTTTGGTATGACCAGAGAATTATCTTGAAAGAAATCAACTCATCTTCCATCTGCTTCATTTTCTACTCCAATGTCAAACTTGCCAGTTATTCCAGGTGTCCTTTGATTCCCTACGTTAGCATTGCAATCTCTTTTAATGATAGTAACATCTTTTCATGGTGTTATATCTATGAGGCGTTGAATATCTGGAGAACTTCAGCCTCTTCAGTATACATGGTTGGTGCATAGACTTTGATCACTGTGATGTTAAATTGCTTGCCTTGAATTTATATTGAAATCAATCTGTCATTTATTGGGTTGTAACCGAGTACTGCTTTGGCCACTGTTTGATTGACTTTGAGAGCTACTCAATTTCCACTGTGGGATTCTTAACCACAGTAGTAGATCTGGTGGTTGTCTGATATAAACATTTTGTGGGGAAATTTAGAAATTAAAAGGGCACACTTTTTGCATTTTTTGTAAAGGTATTCTGATCTCATCCATACATCAAACAAGATATACAGAAATGTGTCCTTAGCTAATCCTTTAGTCAACCCAGCTGTTAGTTGGAAGCCACCGCTTTCTCCATTGCGCTTCCAGATGAAGTGGTGTTGCAAAGTGAGGACATGATAGTAGCAATAACTGTATCAATGGCTCTATGTGTTTCCCCCACTATAGTGTATCTTCTGAGGGCAATGTTTTGTTTTATTTTGAACCATTCTGTTATGATTATTCCCTGCAGGATCAATTTTACCCCATCTCCTGGTTTAGCTTTTTTTTGTTGTTCAACCATATTTAATATATTTTGCTATTAACATATAACATTTATATTTTGCTATTAAAATACAATACTGCATCAGGTTGTTTGTCAAAGATTCATACATTAAGACACTAGGAAACCATAAGATTATGGATAAATATGAGTGATCCTGGGCAGATTATAGAGTCTCTGTAAACACTAACAGGGTATACTAAAGTAAGATTAACTCCAATAAGGCTTTCATCCCCATGGCTTAAACTGCTTCTAATGTATTACGTTTTTTACATGTCACTCGCCAATGACACTCCCACCTCCCTGGCAGCCTATAAATTATTTTCACTTACTTCTTCCCTCGTCTTCTCACAATGGACAGATTCCCCAACTCACCGTGATGGACACTAACTTGAACTTATTTTTACCAATCTCTACACAACCTCAAACCTTGTCATCTCCCTCTATCTAACCACGACCTCCTAACCTGCAACCTCACCATACCTTCCTCTCACTGTCCTTCCAAACCGTGGCCTCCATTACCCACAGAAATCTGCAAGCACTTGAGCCACAACATCTTCCCATTGTGATACAACCCCTTCTCATCCCCCTCACCGACCTCACCTGCTCTGACACTACCACCTCACAGTACAACTCTTACTTACACCCTTGACACTCTTGTCTCCATAACAACATGCAGATGCTCTTGCTCACATCCACACCCATGGCACAATACACAAATATGATATATCCAGATGTACTCCCACGCTGCTAGTCAATTATGGAGGAAATCTTGCAAACATTCTCCACTTCAAGTTTATTTTGTGCTACTTCTTCTCTGCCCTCAACCTTACCAAACAGTACTATTTCTCATCATTAACATCCAAACTGTCCTCCAACCACAAAAGTTTGTTCAGAACATTCAATACTCTCCTTTGCCCACCCCCACCTCCCACCCCACAAATTCTCCTTTCAACATGGCTCACACACTACCTCCTCTCAACAAACTGCCAGTCACCCTCCCCAATCCCACCTCCACTATGGACTCCTTTGACCTTGTAACAGAGGATGAAGTCTCCAGTCTACTGTCAACCTCTTGCCTTACAAGCTGTCCACTGGATCCTATTCTATCACAGTTTATCTGACCCCTCTCTACCACACTTATCCCAGCTCTCACAATTCTATTCAACCTTTCTTTAACGCTGACAAGTTCCCATCATCTTTAAAACATGCCATATTTACATCCATTCTCAAGAAACATGCATCTGACTCTGCTGCAGTATATAGCTATCAACCTATCGATCTACTGGGCTTCAAAAATGCTCGAATGTCATGTCTTTATTCGCCTTACCCAACTCCATTCTTGACACCTTCCAATTCGGCTTTCGACCCCAACGCTCCACAGAGACTGCTCTCACAAAAATCACTAATGACTTGCTCACTACCAAGTCAAAAGGTCACTTCTCTATTCTAATTCTCCTGGATCTCTCTGCTGCATTTCCCACAGCTGACCACCCTCAACTAATCCAATTTCGCTACTCCTTTGGAATCTGAGATACTGCTTTCTCATGTTTCACATGATACCTACAAGATCGAACATTTAGTTCCTTATTCCTTCTCTGGCACCTCTTCTTCTCCTCACCCTTTGTCTGCTGGAGTACCCCAAGATTCAGACCTAGGCCCCCTCTTATTCTCCATCAATACATCCTCACTTTTTACCCTAATAAAATCTTTTGGATTTTAGTATGATCTCTATGCAGATGACACTCAAATCTAACTCTCAGCACCTGATCTTTCGTCCTCTCTTCTAATATGTGTTTCCAACTGCCTCTCAAGCAAATCCTCCTGGTTGTCTGCCATTTCAAACTCAACATGTCTAAGATCAAACTCCTAATCTTCCCACCATCTACTACAACATCAATTCCTCACATCTTTTTCAACCTCAACAATGCTATCATTACTCCCACCTCACAGGCCTGTTGTCTTGGGGTTCTATCAGACTCTTCCCTCTCTTTCATTCCGCAGATATAGTCACTAACAAAACATTGTCTTTTCAATTTCCAAAAACATTTCCAAAATATGTCACTACCTTACACAAGACACAACTAAGATTCTAAAACATTCTCTCATCATATCTCGTCTTGACTACTGCAACTCACTTCTAGCGGGCCTACCCACCACCCGTCTATCCCCCACTTCAATCCATAATTAATGCTTCCCGCTAGACTCATCTATCATACTAAACAGTTTCTTCTTCACCTCTCTGTCAGTCACTCCACTGGCTTCCCATAGCTTACAGAATAAAATTTAAAATCATGACCCTAACTTACAAAGCCCTCAACAACAGTGCACCACCTTATATCTCTGCAAATATTCCCCCACCCGCCATCTTCGCTCGGCTAATGACCTTCTTCTTTTTTCCTCTCTCATCACCGCCTCTCACTCCCGTCTTCAGGACTTTTCTCGTGCTGCCATAATTCTCTGGAACTTCTTGCCTCACTTCACTAGACAGTAAGTCTGCGAGTTTTCAATTTACCCATCAGATTGATGAATGAAAAATAGAGTTTTTGGACCACAACATTTTCTGCGGAGGGTAATAAGGTAATTACAAAAAAGTATAAAACCAGTAGCAGGGAACACATTATTATACGCAGACAGTAATCATAATAAATTGGTCATCAATTACATGGCAAGAGGATTATATTGTCCAGACAGATTACTTAAAAAAAAAACTAGAGATAAAAGGACATAAGTAATTGGATTTACATAAAGCCAAAAATATGATTCTTTCTATAAACAGTTTGAATTTAGCACACATTAAAGAGAAACAAGAAATGAAAAAAAATATTTCTATCAAATATAAGTTCACAGTTTTTACATGCTTCCAATCTTATGAAATACATTTTTAAAATGCCTTGGGGAGTCCTCAAACAAGGCCTTGTAATACAAAACTTCAAGAAATCTCCAATTAATTTTTAAGAGACCAAAAAATAAACCATCTCCAAACAGAATTAAAAAAGTTCTTAAAGGTAAAAAACAGGTGCTCTTTCTGATACTTTCAAACGTAACAAGCAAAGATGTACCTGCTGTAATTATATCAGAGATGGGATAAAACAAATAGTAGCAACCTCCACAGATGAAACACATACTCTCAGGTCTTATACTGCTTGTAACTCCACATATATCATCTACCTGTTATAATGTAGTCGTGGTCTTTATGTGGGACGCACAACCAGAAGTTTGAAAGTTGATTTCAATGAACATAAAATAAACACATTGAAGGTCTTAAAGAACTTTCGTGTTCCTATGCACTTTAACATATATAATTACAAAGACATTTCTCAAATCTCTAATAAAAGTCTAGAAACAATCCATACTAAAATCAATAATTATGATAAATCATAGCTCATTTGTAAAAGAAAGCTAATTGGATTAAAAAAAATAGCAATCTAATCCCCACAAGGGCTTCATACAGGGGCCAGTTGCAATCAGTTATAACGTTTTCTAATCTATACATGTTTAGTCTCTTTTGTATATTTTATATGGTATTATCTATGCATCAATGCATTTACTACCCACCAGGGACACATTCAATTAAATTGTTATCACAGTTGGACATAAATCTTGCTTTAGTACTTTATATATATGTACATTTTCACAGATTAGACAGATTTTTTTCTTTATCGTAATATTATTATCTATTACACAATAACATAATACTCATTCAAACATTCACACAGACACTCATACATAAAAATAAAATTAAGGATTTTTAACATAACAATAAAATCTGGTTCTAAATAGTAAAGATACAGTGACATCGCAGGAATGGATTTACAAACACAATAAAACATATAGTTCACTAAATGGATATCAAAACTTTTGATTAGTTACCGTATATACTCGAGTATAAGCCGACCCGAGTATAAGCCGAGGCACCTATTTTACCACAAAATACTGGGTAAAATGAGTGACTCGAGTATAAGCCGAGGGTGGGAAATGTGCTGCCCCCTGTGTCCCTTTTGTGCCTTCTGTGTCCCCCTCTCTCTCCCATGTCTCTTCTCCCCTCTCCCTTCCCTGTGTCTCTTCCCCCCTCTCCCTTCCCTGTGTCTCCTTCCCCTCTCCCTTCCCTGTGTTTCTTCCCCCCTCATCATTCTCAACCTCCCTCCTCAACCCCACTCCTCATCCTCAACCTCCCTCCTCATCATCCCTCCTCATCCTCAACCCCCTCCTCAACCTCAACCCCCCTCCTCATCCTCAACCCCCTCCTCAACCCCCCTCCTCATCCTCAACCCCCTCCTCAACCTCAACCCCCCCATCCTCAACCCCCTCCTCAACCTCCCTGCTCAACCTTAACTGCCCTCCTCATCCTCATCCCCCTCCTCAACCTCCCTCCTCATCCTCAACCTCCCTCCTCATCCTCAACCTCCCTCCTCACCCTCAACCCCCTCCTCAACCTCCCTCCTCAACCTCCCTCCTCAACCTCAAACCCCCATCCTCAACCCTCCCATCCTCAACCTCCCTCCTCAACCACCCCATCCTCAACCCCCATATCCTTTACCCTCCCCATCCTCATCCTCCCTCCTCATCCTTCTGCCTCATCCTCAACCCCCCTCCTCAACCTCCCTCCTCAACCTCAACCCCCCCATCCTCAACCTCCCTCCTCAACCTCAACCCCCCATCCTCAACCCCCTCCTCAACCTCAACCCCCCCATCCTCAACCCCCCTCCTCAACCCCCCTCCTCAACCTCCCTCCTCATCCTCCCTCCTCATCCTCCCTCCTCATCCTCAACCTCCCTCCTCAACCCCCCTCCTCATCCTCAACCTCCCCCCCTCATCCTCAGCCCCCCTCCTCATCCTCAGCCCCCTCCTCATCCTCAGGCACTTCCTCATCCTCAGCCCTCCTCCTCATCCTCAGCCCCTTTTCTCATCCTCAACCCCCTCCTCAACCTCCCTCCTCAACCTCAACCCCCCATCCTCAACCCCCTTCTCAACCTCAATCCCCCCATCCTCAACCCCCTCCTAAACCTCCCCCCTCAACCTCCCTCCTCATCGTCAACCCCCCATAATTCTAATCCCCCCCCTCCTCATTCTAAACCCCCCCTCTCCCCTCACTTACCTGCTCCGGCCTCCGCTCCTTCCGGGTCTTGATTTGGCGTGCATGTGATGTCACATGCGCTCCACATCAAGACCCGGAAGGAGCGGAGGCCGGAGCAGGTAAGTGAGGGGACAGGGGAGGGGGGTATCTAGAGGGGTAGTATGAGGGGGGATTAGAATGAGGGGTTGTTGAGGATGAGGAGAGGTGACAAGTGGCCCTTGGCAAGACCACTCCCCAAGTCAGGATACAACACACAGAAATAGTCTCACAACTTGTATATGTGAAAACAATCTCTCAACCTTTATTGAATGATCAGAACAACATATTTATACTGTCCAATACCACACCCTTGTGTACATTTGTGTATGTGTGATGTCAGCCCATCTGTCTTGCAACCTTGGGCTATCAAAGCTCTTCAGATCGAATTCACCAGATATCTATAGCTGCCTAGTGAAAAAACCTTCATGTTTAACTCAAGTGTTTGCTTAGGAGTACTTGAAGTACATACATCTGTCTTGACCCAAGGTCTGTATGTGTGAGTGTGCAATGAACTGCAGCTAACCTCTATGCAGAGCATTTTTACCAATTCCACATATGTTCTATATAACATTTTCCCTCTTATAATATATTATAACTAGGATACATAATAACCATGTACAGGCAACATAAAACCACACAATAACACATAATCCCAATGCAACAATGTCATGCTCCCTTGGCCATATTCATAAATTACTGTCAATATGATTTCTTAAACAATTAAATCATGACACCCACCTGCCCCTTTTTTTTATATTTTGGGATTTAAAAACAATCTGCTATTAAATCAAGAGGTTTCTAAACTAGGGAAGGGCATCAATCTATTAGATTCATTGCATTTAGACCAAAATCTTATGCAGTCTTGTACCACAAGAGACTCTATAATCTTTTTCCCTCTATTAGTGTCTTCCAAAAATAACAGTTTATCTAATTTATCTAGAGAGCCTGTATGTTTTTCTATGTGGATCCACTGAGACTGCAGGTCCTGATCTGCCCATTTTATTACATGCAAAAGTAAAATAGCTTCTGAATACCTTTTTAAGATTGGGTAGGATATTCCACACTCCTTAAAATTTCTGGCCATAATCATCCTTTTTACTCTTATTCTTTGAGATTTATTAATAAAGAGATCTATGAGCGATTTAAATTTATTGATAATATATTTTGGAACAACTAGTGGAATGCATCGCAGGAGGTAGTTAAACCTAGGAAGTATAGACATTTTACATGCTATAATGCGGCCTGACCAGGATTAAGTTAAATTTCTCCAAGTCTTCGTAATTTCTGAAAGATTACTATATAGTTTTGAAAAGTTTATTTTAAATATTTGTTTCACATCATTGGTTAAGATAAATGCGTAATGTCCTTATTTTGCCATTTATAACAATATTGTTTTTTAAAATTGTCCAAAACTGTAACTTGTAAATTCATAACCAATATTTCTGATTTATCTATGTATAATTTGTAATTAGAAACAGCACTATATCTGTCAATTAATTCATGAAGGGATGGCAATGACAAGTTTGGCTCAGTGATATTAATCACAATGTCATCTGCGTATAAAGTGATTTTGTATTCCTTATTAGTCACTTTGATATCCTGTATATCCTGGGCTTTTCTAATGGCTTCGGCCAATATTTCGATAGACAAAACAAATATTATTGGGGACACCCTTGCCTAGTGCCAATTGATATACCAAATTCGGACGATCGAAATCCTTGGCGCTCGACAGAGGCGGATGGGTTCATATAAAGGGCTTTAATGGCTCTTGAGCCAAATTCCCCTAGGCCATACTTCGCTAAAGCATGGTCTATGAAATCCCATCTGACCTTGTTGAAGGCCTTCTTGGCGTCCAGAGATAGAAACATAACAGGGATTTCCTTTTTTTTCGTGTAATCTATAAGATTCAGCAGTCTTCTAATATTATCTGGGTCCTGACGGCCTGCTATAAATTCTGTTTGATCTTCCAGGATAAGAGTTTCAATCACACTATTTAGTCTGGTTGCTAATATTTTAGCGTATATCTTAATGTCAGTGTTTAAAAGGGAGATGGGTCTGTAATTTTTACAGTCCAATAAATCTTAATTTTGTTTCATAATGGATATTATGGATTCTTCCGCATCTGCCCTATTAGGGTTTAATTTATTATTTATTTCCAGCTCGTTAGGTTGAATATATCATTTTCTAAAAGGAGTGCCTCTTTTTTTCTTTCTTTGGGCATGCCATTTGATCAAAATGCCTCTTATGTAGGCCTTGTGTGTTAGCCAAATTGTGGATTTCAAGGGTACTGGCTCCACATTTGCTTCAAAGAATTTTAATAATTCCTCCCTTAACTTATCTTTATTATTATCCTCCTCTATTAATGAGCAGTCTAATTTCCATTTCAGTTTTATTATTCTTAAATTGTAAGTTTTAATTTTAATTTTGATCAAAGCATGATCCGACCATATGATAGGGCCTATTTCAATTTCTAATTTAAATCTGTCAGGATATAATCTATTTTAGCGTATGACTCATGCCTATTAGAATAAAACGTATAATCTTTTTGGGTTGGATGGAGTGTTCTCCAAGAATCATAGGAACTAAAATGTATTATGGCCTTATTAAAGTTTTTAGCTTTGTTCTCTAAACGGGAATCGGCTATCAAGCCTTTTACCCTTCCAAATGTTAGCCCCTTTCTAGCAATGAGGTATAAATAAGATATCTCTTGCAAGTTCTACTAACTATTAAGGAGATTTAACCCCCTTATAAAGCGACAAATAAACACCAATCAAAAGGAGAACGGGAATATCTCCATCTGTACAATCAGCAGATTTAATAGTTACTTTTCCCCTTGCACCGGATCGGGCCAGTTTATCTGTTCTTTTGGTCTCTCATCTTAAAGTAATAGCCATTTTTTAACAGCTCCTTGCCCTCCTGTAGGGTCTTAACCACCTGCGTTTGAGAACCTCTTCTTAATATAAGTCTAGTGGGGAATCCCCATTTATAAGAGATATTGTTATCTCTCAGACTGTTGGTAATTTGACTAAAGTCGTTTCTTCTAGCTAAAGTTTCTCCTGATAAATCAGGAAACATTTTTAGATTCTCGTAGGGTGTATTGACATTTTTCATCTCAAATGAGCGTTTCATAATACTGTCTTTTATGGCACAATTATGTATTTTTACTATTATGTCACGTGGTAAATCCCCCTTAAGATTTCTCGCTAAGGGGAGTCTATGTAATCTTTTAATTAGAAGCTCTGTATGATGTTCCAATCTATTAAACTGACTAAAAACTTAGTTACATGTTAATAAATCTTTTGTTTCAATCTTTTCAGAGATCCCTCTTATTCTAATATTATTGTGCCTAGACATGTCTTCAAGTTTAGTGTTATGTATTTTCAAACTCTGGATTTCATTAGTTAAATGTTTTATTTAAATGTTTTATTTGTAGCTGTAAAGCCTGATGTTCTTTAAGAATGACCGTTTTGTTATTCTGTTGAATTTCTGTTTTCTGAGCTTTTATTTCTCTAACATTTTTAGCTATTTCTTGAGATAGTTCTTCTTTTATTGAAACTTAATTAATTAGGTCTTCATGTTAGCTAAAGTTAAGTTACCCTCTTTTGTCTTAGTATTTCTTAAGTTATCCCCTTGAGTTAACCTTTCTTCTTGGTCCTCTTAGGACACTGTATAATCTAGAACCTGAGATTTTTCAATATCTGTCTGTTTAATCCCATTAGACATTGTTCTTCCCGAGGGAGAGAAAAAAGTCGCAGGAGATTTGGGTACAATTTTTTTTCCTTGTTTCTTACTTTTGGCGCCCTGGCTTTCTTTGCCCTTCATTTTGTCAAGGGAGAAAAAAAAGAAAAAAAAAGAGAGAATTACACTCTATTATACTAATGATTCTGTGATGGAAGTTAATTATACTTTATTTTCTAATATTCTAGCTATGATGGCAAATTTGATTTTCCAAAAAAGAAATGGAAATTCAAACCAGATATCTAAAAAGCACAAATACTATTACAACAATCAGTGATTGAACCCTGTATTCCCTCATAACCCTCTGTGCTCCACAGTTTCTTCCACTAGTTTCTTCTAGGGTTCATATATAAGTAGATACCAGAGCTTTGTTTATATACTTAAAGGTCTGTTTCTTCAATCTAACTTGTTTAACCTAATCATTATACACCTTAGAAATTTGTAATATTTGTCTAATAACCAGAAAGTCCATATTAATATCTTTCCAAACAAGACCTAAAATATCCTTTTAATATATATATTTATCTGAGAACGTGAGTAGCTATGGCAGAGCATGAATAACTGCCTCTAGGTTCTAATATCTATGTACAGTCCTACTTCCTTATAGGTACGTTCTCAGTTCGCCAAAGGGTTACCACAATTTTTACAGTTTATACTGCCCATGGCATCCACAGAGAACAATTGTTTGCTGTACCACTTCTTCTGCCAATGATCTGTCCATGGCTCCTTATGAAAAATTGATAGGGAAGTTTTTCTCTTTCAGTTGCCTTTAACTGCTGCAAACAAATGAATATCAGCTCCTTATCTTCTGTAATATATATACATAAGCATTGACTCCTTATAGGGTGCAGCAAACAAATGAATATCTGCTCCTTATTCTCCGTTATGTATATATATATATATATATATATATATATATATATATATATAAAAGCATTGACTCCTTATAGGAAGCTTCCTATGATCAGCCGAGGAAGTTCCTTTATTTACTCAGTCCATTAGATCCTTATAAGTCCCAAGTATGTATGCTGTTACGGATAGTATTGTAATCTCTTTAAATGGTATATGAGTACATAAACAACTGGTAGGTGTGTACACCTCCACTTCATTTGTGTAAGCTGGATCCTTAGCACCTTATAAGATGCTTCCTATGTACAGCAAAGAGAAAGGTGTTACTCAATCCTTAGCTCCTTATAGGGCCATGAGTAAATAATAAACAAAAAATAAATAGAAAAGTAATGCTCCTCAAACAGCCTGTGGCTGTAATAGTCTCAAACAGCCTGTGGCTGTAAGTATCTGGATCACTGCTTCACTTATATCAGTATGGTTATTGAGACCTTATAGATGTCTCCTGTGTTTAACAAAAACACCAGGCTTCCTCTATATAGTAAACACCCATAAAACATTTGCACCCTTTGAAGGGTCTAAGGCATAATTTATAACCAAAGTTCCAGCCTTGTAAAGCCTAAACATACAGTCAATTGGATGGGGGTGTCTTATCTTTAGTTTAATCACAGTCTGCCTCAGAAATGTCTCTTGTGGGGAAGAAAGAGGTTTTATTTCGGGGTATATTACCCCATCAAGATTTTCAACCTGCTCTGCAGAATTGCTCTTCCAGCCACAATGTGGAGGGAGCAGTATCTGCCGCCTCACCCGTTTGCTCATATATTCCACCTCCTACTCCCCTGTGCGTCCCGGAACTGTTCACACATGGGCACCGAAAGTGGGGCTATCTTGTGGACAGTTGATCTGCTTCTCAGCCGCACATCCAATCTCGTTGTGCACACGCCCAGCTATCCAGTAACTACCACACAGCCTTGCTATATGGAGCTATGCTTCAGTGAGGTCCGTTTGGTGCCACCATCTTGCCTTGTTAGCGAGCTCAGCTAACCATTTCCTGGGCGTGGCTCATCCTTCTCCCCCAAGCCATTCCCCACTCACTAATATTTACTTTTTTTAATACAATAAGAATATTTTAAATCACTATAATTAATTATTAGATACAGTATGGAAGTATTACTATTGTAAACCTTTATTTGTAATGGCCATACACAAGTTAAGTGAAAAACAATTATAATACATTGTAGAAGAATGGAGAGCCCTGTCATTGAGCTTAAAATCAATCATAAATAGTGCTTTCCCTAAAGCACCTAACAAGATATAAAATAATTTATGCATTTATGGGGCAGCATAGCCAAACGACCCCTTTGTCCACACTCTTCAGCCCTGGACTACCAAGTACATCCAATAAAATCCTGTTGCATGAAGCCTTCAACCCTCTTCAATTAGCCCCCAGACAATAGCTTCTTCTATCTAGCTTGAAGATCCTTGTTCTTCATCTTGGAAAAAACAATCCAAAATAAACCCCACTGCTCTATGAAAGAAGAAATACTTAAACCTAACAGAAATCCTCCTCAGATGAACTTCCGCTTCGAATGACACATTTTGACATCGCCTCCGACTTTAGAACATACTTTCTAGGCCTCTGATTGATTGAAATAGGGGCCATTCAATGTAAAGAAATTAACATTTTTACAATCTGATTGGTTAATATTAATCAATCAAAGAAGTCTCCTGCCCGTAACCTGATTGGTTGTTAGACAAACAATAAGGTATTAGTATTTTCATGACATTGCCTTTCTCTGATTGGTTATTGTATGAATAGAGGAGATACATTCCCTTCTCTGATTTGCATTAATTTTATTGTACATTCTCCATGTTCAATTTTTTTTGTAAATGAACCACTTCCCTGACTCAATGCTGCAAGGAACGGTACAAATACAACAATAGTGAGTTGCTTTTCATGCATTTTTTAGCCTATAGCAAGTGCTCACGTCACGTGTCCTTACAAGCACACATTGAGTTTTAGCAAGCATATAATTGGAGTATAGGCAAAATAAAAATTACACATAGATAAGAGAGAAAGCTCTAGGCAGTGATCGCTCGCTAAGGATTGCATACTAGGGCATTTTATGGTCAGCATGTAATTGCTATTTTGTTTTCCATGTGAAAATCACACATAAAAAGTAGCTGTAGTTGTGTAATTGATGCCATAGATACTGTAGAAATATCCCTATTTGTTGCTACGTTTTATATGTATTATTTGCATCTAGACATTTTTATATATCTAATTATATAAATTAAGGAATTATCACGATCATTATTTTAATTTCCACCTCTTAGCCCATGAGTGGCCTCCTGCCATGCCACAAAGAATATCCCTGTGGGTGAAAATAGCAAGCTGTGAATCTCCATATTATCTTTTATGCATACGGTATGTTCAACAGTTTCCTATGGGTCCATGATATCACGTGGTGCAGCTTCTAGTTCATGAGATAGCACCACATGATCTCAAGAAAAAATACTAATTTTATATAATCCAGCAATAGGGCTTTCATTATGCAAGCTCCGGCTTATACCTTTACTTCCAGATTGCCAAGCACCTTAAATGAAGATCCCTGGCTGCTTAGGTTCCCTGTAATTCAACAGGCTTCTCCTCATCTTCCTCCTCTGAATTCTCTTCCATGATTACCACTCTTATCCCCCAATATGATCCTGCTCACCCCTTAATCCCCCCTGGACCCCCTTTTATGCCCTTGTAAACTCTTTTTGATCTCCCACACTATTCCCCCCCTGGTGCTTGCGATCAACCTTCTCACCACAAAGTCTTATTGATGTGCAGTGGCTGCAATCTTTCTGCAGTATCTGGCAGGGAGTCCCAGTGATGTCATGTGTGGAGGGATCAAAGTGGGGATGTGGGGAGGGTGTCAAGTGGTGTCATGGGGTTGATCAAAGCGGTATTGTGGGGGGGGGGGAAATGTGATCCATTGAAGTGGGGAGCAAGGGGGACAATGGGCGATCAGAGAGGTGATAAGAGGAGGGGTGATAAAAATGGAAGGGGGTATTGTGGAGTAGAGAGGGGATCAGAGGGAGAATAGGGGTATCACAATGTCAGAGGAGGGTTATGGGATGTGGGGTCAGGGAAGAAAGATAGGGGATTACAGAAAGGAGAGTGTAAAAAGGCTTTATGTAATTCAAGTGAAGTTGGCAAAAATGAAATTTGATAACAACAAAATTGTTTATTTTTAGATTATAACTAATACAAAAATTAACTTCTGTTTGCAAATCAATTGAGTATATATCCAAATGATTTGCAAACAGAAAATAATTATATTTCCAAATGTTTTATATTTTTAGAGTATTTTGCAGTATACTTAACATACAAAAATAATGCAGAACGTTTTGAAAGATTCCCCTAAGTTTAATCCATTTAGCAACAATTATACAATAATAAATACATATATAATTGTATGTTATAACATTAGTTCACTCTGAACTGTGTGAGGTTCATCTTCTACTAAAGACGAGTTGGCTTTATAGGACAGTTTAATGTTTTTTCTGGTAAATGAGGGTAAACCTTTTCCGTTATAACATATAATGCAGATTTAAATTCTAGCATGTTCTGCCAATTCATTTATCTGTGAATGAAGCTCAGCCGAATATTATGTTCATGTTTTTTAAGTTATGCCCAATCAAGCAGACTGTAAACTCCCTTAAAGTCTTTAAAGCCAGTAAATGCAAACAGTGCAGTGCCTGAGGCTTTATATTACAGTATTTCATTAGGAATGACCCATGCGACGATTCCTTTTTTTCTTGGGCCCATATGGAATCCACTCACTTCAGGAAATAATTTAGTAACATATGCAGATTTTCTCTAAAACATAACATCTTTGAGAGTAACAGAAAAAAATATCACAGGAAGTATTTAAAATGATAAGTGAATATTTCTTTTCTTTTTCTTAAAGAAAAGGATTTCTGTTTGAACCTTTAGTTGTGCTGTCATCTGAAACTTACGTACTGAAGCAGAGTTCTTTCATGGCAACAACTGTAAATTCAGAGTAAAATGCAAGGTGATTTGTTTGTGTGTTATTGTAGAAGTAAAAAAAAAACCTCACAAAAGGCAAACCTGCCATTGATTTTATCCAGTTTTATCCATACCCCGTGTGTCATTCTCTCAAGTAGGTCTATGATAGAGGAAAAATGCTACTGTATTTTCTGTGCTATTACAGATGTTAAACATTGTTGATTTTTGGGAATATAAATTTAAAATTTATACATTTTTATTCCCAAAGAAAAATGCATTAAGCAGAAGATCTTTTTTTTTGTCAAATCAGTCAGAAATAACTTAGTTGAAAGGTGCCTTACCCAATCACTACAAAATATATTTCACTTTCCTCTATAAATATATATTTATTTATATCATAGGTGTAGTGTGGCATGTGTAGTGTGTTGTGCAGTTTTAGCAATAATATAGATTATCAGCCTTATTAAATTGTGATACAGCAAATTGAATAGGGCTCTATATAAGCACAGAGCATATTTTTTTACAGAGGTTTTTAGCTAGTGAACTTCTATCCAAAAGCAAGGTCTTCACTAACTAAAAACTTGTGTAAAAAAAAAATATGCTATGTGCTTATATAGAGTCCTTTTCAATTGGCCGAATCACAATTTAATAAGGTTGTATGTCAGCTACCTTGGGGTAGTTGTGAATACACCCACAAGTTATTCTAACCAATCCCCATGGGACATATTCAAGCCCTTCCTAGTCAGACATTGCCTACCATCTAGTTTATATCTGTGCCCATTTTGCTTAAACATGAAAAAAAAAAAAAATCTGAACGCAGCATATTATAAATAATAATGCTTACTTATTTTTAAAATGTTTTTTTTTTTTTTCCCTTTAACTCCATTTGCAGCTTTGACCAAGCACTACATTTCTCCTTTAATACTGGGCCCCTCTAGGCGGGTTATATGTAAATTGTAGGGGTGTGTATATATGGCTGCGCACAGAGCTACTTCTATGCTCACTCACAGGAGGAACAGATTGCAATAACCCATGCCCCAATAATTTAAATAGAATCCTCTTAGAGTGATTCATCAGCCAAGGAGGAATGTAGTGCTTGATCAGATGCTGCAAATGGTATATAAAAAAAAAAAAGTGAAATATGTAAGTTTAAGTTTTTTTCATAACATACTCAATTCTCATTCTTTCACATATTGAGTGCAGTGGTCTTTATATCTGTAACACTCCCAGATATGGGCAGGGACAAAGAAAAAAACTATCTTTGCCAAGGTCTCAAGTAAAGATCTTATCAGTGTATCATGCTAATGTGCCATACTGGAGACACAGACTTAACACTTATGAGCTGCCTCTTTGTCGATTGATTTTTCTGGGTATATAGTATGTCTCTATTTTTAATAGCTGGATTAAAGAATATATATGTGTGTGTAACTTCAGCATAGAAGTGGTGACCCTAGACTATGTTGTCTTATAATATCACACACTGGAAGTGTGTAACCAGCAATCAACATGATAAGTAAAATTGGTCCATGTGGAACTCTACATGGTGTCTCATAGGTATGTACAGTATTGCTGGGGATACTCATTATCTTCAATGTTAAATGGTGCAGATAGATCATAAAGGATTTGTATTGAGCACACAGCTCTGCATTCTAGCTTTAGTTGGAAAAATATGGGAAAAATCTTAGAAACTTAATGATTGATGTCTACAAAATAAAGTGAATGCAATATTATATTTTTCATTATTAGTAAATTAAAAGTAAGCGCTACCATTCATTTTAGCAAAATTCAATTTAAAATTTTCTGAGCACTAACATTTGCATTCATTTTGAGAATCAATAACATTTGACTGCATTTTTCAGTGACATAACCTGTTGTGTCTTTGTTAATCTGCATACGTGTAGATGGAAAAAAACATTTTATGAACTTAAGTACTTAACAGTCACAATTCTAGTATTTATATGGAAGCAATCAATGATTGTGAATAGAAGCTAACATGACACTTGATAAAAAGCATATTTATGCTGTAAAATATAAATTGTATAACCATTTGTTTATTAATACTTTTCTACATAGTTAAAATGCAATATAACATTGATGTGATTCATGGCAATCATTCTCATTAATATAGACATAGATTGATGTATATTTGAACCTTTCTACTTATTTTTCCAGAGTTAACTTATGCAACAATGGAATGATTTGCACAAAAAATTATAGCTGAATTCTGGTAAATAAAGTACATTAAAATATAATATATTTTGATTTTGAGACATACCTCTGCCTTAAATGCATTAAAATTATATAGACACATACATTTGAAATTGCACTTTCACTCAACAGGTTAGATTGACCAGCATTTGAATCATGGTTATGCTTTTGGTATGTTTATATGTTATATGCAATTTAAATCAATATAACTTGATTTGCAGTTTTCAGTTTACTGGTGAGTATGTGCCAAAAATATTGTATAGTATACATTTTCAACCATTAGCACACCCAGTCATTTGGATGTAGTATTAGCTGTTGATTTACATTGCGATATAATGCTTTGGACACATTTACTTAATATTTTCTGGGATTCATAAGCAATGGTGATGATAAATGACAGCAAACTTCCCAATAGTTCAGGGAAAATTCATTAATTGAATACATTTATAAAAATGTGGCCAGCTTTTTCCAACTTTATTTTACTCCTATAGTTTATTTTTGTTTTTTTATAAGTAAGCATTAATTATAAAATTATATATACTGCTATATTATATTTAAGAATTATATAATATGGATTTTTCTTCTCTATAACCTTCTGTATTATTTATGTAATATGGTCAAAAATATAAGCTATATGTCAATCATGTATATGCAATGTTTAATAACTTATATAATATGTCATATTTAAAAAAAAAGATAGTTATAAAGAGGATTGCTAGCTTGACGTTAAACCAAAAATAAATTACACTAACTGAGCACTAAATTGGAACTGAGATGAATAGAAAGGGTTGAATGCCTGGTAAACTCTGCTGTTTGCCTGTCAAGTCAAGGTGATGATACATTAGTAGTGTTTTTGTTTGCTTGTGGTTGAATAAAGAAGCCCTTCTTGGCCCTTGAGAATAGGATCACTTTGGTCAGGGCTATCTTGTTTTGATCCTTTAGCACTGAAATGGTCCTGAGGCAGTTCAAGGTCACCTGGGTCAGTGGAATATAGTTTCAGTTCATTGTATTTTAAAGTAATAGATTTACCTAGGATTTTTTGTGATAGAGAGTGTGATACTAGTCTGTAACATACTGTGGTATTCACAGAATACCATGGGAAAGATGGTCATAGACAATATCAGTAAATCAAGTACAATATGATTGTTGAACCCTGACCCTCAGGGAATCTAGATATGTAGATAAGTTCATGTATAAAGGATCAAAGCAAACAGTACTTTCCAGATGCAAATAAATCAACATGCCCTTTGATGTAAGCAACAACTGCATTCAAGGTTGGTTCATGTGATATGTTTAGGTGAGTGAAACTGAGCTTACCCATGTGTTGAGCTGACCATATGGACTGGCATGACATTAACTTAATATTTATGTCACAACTTCCCTGTCATAAAGTAATTAAATAATGGTAGTACTGTGAAATATTTTCTGTTGACATGGATGAGAGAAACCCATCAACTTGCCATTGGAAAGGAGAGAGTCCAATATACATTGTCTATAATCAATCACTAGAAACATGGCTCTGCAAGATACTGAACATCTGGGTAAAACTAATGATTCCTAAATATGAAGTTCTTATACTAATCAATACATTTATATTTAAAATGTGCAGCATGATGCCTGATGTACTCTTGCAATGATCTGTTATGAGATTATCAAAAGCATTCCTTTTATCTGATAAACAAAAACTCACTTACAGAAACTGAAGAAGATTTTTGCTATCACTCTACAGCATCTTTAAAACAGCGCTCAGTGTTTTTTCAAGATTAAGGAAAGTAACACATGTGTATCCAGGAGCCTACCCGTTGTGGATGCTTTGAATTCTTCAAACTGAATGATTGCTTTTTGCTTACCTTTGATTTCTTATTGTAACAGTTGTTTCAAGGTATTTTAAAATAGTGTTGGTTTTGAGAAAAACACTTCATTTCCTTGTGAACATTGCATTGACCCTAATGATGCACTATAAAAGGAACCATCTAAACTGGTATCAGGTGTTTCATATAAAGAAATAAATGTAAAAGTATTTGCATGACTTACACATAATAAATCTAGTTAAGAGAGCATGCAATGTTATCTCTTTTACTACGAGTTTTGTTCTCTCTTTTCTTCAAGCTGTTTATTCAACTCTCTCACATTCACTCCTGCAAGTTCCTAAATTATTGACTGTGTGACTCCAGAAGTTGCCAATGCAGATGTCCAAGATTTTTTTTTTATTCAAACCTACTGGATTAGATTTGATGCAATGTGGATAGGAACTAATAAATGTCCCACATCCAAGGAGCAACAGCTGGACCAAAACCTGTTTTTGCCTACCTTTGTAATCTGTAATAATGGGTAGAGACATAAGCCAACATCCTATATCAAAATACAGTATGATGGTCAATATTAACCTGCAGCTCTAATATTTATTAGGAAACAAATATTTCAAAGAAGAAGCTGCTGATGGACCTCATGGAATAGATTCAAGAACCTATTTCCTGCACCAACTCCTCCCATAAATGTATGCTTTATCAAGTAGAGAGATTAACAGAAAATGCCAGCCACATACCAGTGCATAGGTGTCCTTCCAATAACAGAAGTCCCACTGGAAAGTAACAGAAGTCCCACTGGAAAGTAGGAAATTTGCTTAAGAATGAAAAGGGATGGGATAACCTGCCAATAGTCACTCCTATGTGCTAGGTCCTAAGCAGGTATATCTCATGCTTCCTTATAGTGATACCCATGCTCACTATGGCCCTCATTCAACTGTGATTTGGCCAATTGAATAGGGCTCTAAATAAGCACACAGCATATTTTTTTTAAAGAAATTTTTAGTTAGTGAAAACCTTGCTTTTGGATAGATGCTTACTACCTAAAAACTTCTTTAAAAAATATATGTTATGTGCTTGTTTAGAGCCCTATTCAATTGGCCAAATTGCAATTGAATGAGGCCCTGTGTATGACTTCACTCTACACAGTTTATACAAAATGTCTGCTGCACAGGCATAAGTGAGAATCATCTGGCATTATTTGTTTTTAAAGCCGGTTCAAGAATCCATGGTTAATATGACTAAATACCATACAAGAAAGAGTAGAAAGAACCAGTTTTATTTTTGCTGCACTCGTGATTCCAAGTGTATTTTTATATTGAACTTTTATTAATTATATTAAAACAAATTTGAACCAAAATTGTGTTTTTATTATTTCACAATTAAAAGAAAAATTCAACACATGAAGACTATCTTTTAAAACAAATAAGGTTATATTCAAAAGAGTTAAAGAAGGGAAAAGTATCCTTTCACATTTTCACTAGTTCTCTTTAATAGCCTCAATATTTAAAAGATTATATACCAAATTGTTCAACAAAAATATTTGTTAAAACACTATTCCTGGTCCTAATATTAGAAATTTAACTCTTGCTCTATATTAGTCCTATTTCTTTGTAATTTTCTAGTGATTAAATGAATTCCATGACAATAATATTTTTTAAGCTCTCTCTTATCACTCTGATCAAATCAACAGAACTCTTAAAATTAATTATTGAGGACTCTTGGCTGTTAATTGTTTTCTAAATTAAATTAAAGTATTTTCAGAAGGAACATAGCAAGTTATCTAAAACCAATGTTCTCCCTTGGGAGCCTTAGTATTCTCTGACATGCTTCAAACAAATCTTTCTCAACGAGTTGAACAATTTTGTATATTATCTTTTTAATACTGAGGTTATTAATACCCTCCAGTTGGTATGATTATGTCAGTATTTAGAATGTTAAAGCAGTGCATAAAACATACTGACAATCATACCGCCCTTTCCCCCTTATCATCATCTCTTTCCCCCCTTCCCCTTCTCCTCCTCCCTTCTCCTCCTCCCCCTTCTCCTCCTCCTCACTTCCCCCTCTCCAATCACCTCCCTTTCCCCCTTCCCCTCCTCCTTTTCCTTTTATCCTTCTCCTCCCTCCTTATCATCCTACTCCCTCCTTACCCCCTTATCATCCTCCTCCCCTTATCATCCACCCACTCCTTCCCCTTATCCTCCTCCCTTCCCTCCTTTCCCCCTAATCATCCTCCTCCTCCTTCTCCCTTATCATCATCTTCCCCCCTCTCTTCCGTTACCCCTTATCCTCCCTTTCCTCCCTTATCCTCCTCCTCCCCTTATCCTCCTCCTCTCTTCCTCCTTTATCATCACCCCCCTTCCCCCTTATCATCCTCCTCACTTCCCCCCTTATCCTGCTAATGATGTGACGTAACAAGCGCGTCACGTCATTAGCATATAGCGGTCACTTCACTGCCAGAAGACAGGCTGCGTGGGGAGAGATGAGCAGGCAGCTCATCTGATTACAAGTAAGGAGAGTAATGAGAGAGGGAAAAGTGAGGAGGATGATCAGGGGGAAGTGAGGAGCAGGATCCTAAGGGGGGAAGGAGGAGGAGGATCATAAGGGGGAAGAAGGAGGATGATAACAGAAAAGGAAGAGGAGGATGATCAGGGGGAAGGAGGGATGAGGAAAAGGAATGGTGAGCTGAGGGGGCCCAGGCAAGCGTGACTCGGGGTTACTGATTTAGATACTTAAAATTAACGCTGAGTCACGCTAGGAGGTTAAAGAGGACTAGTGAAATTGTGAAAGGATATTTTTCCCTTTCCTTCACTCTTTTGAATATAACCTTATTTTTTTTTTAAGACATATTCTTCATGTGTGGAATTTGTATGTTTTTGTGAAATAATAAAAATACAGCTCTGGTTCAAATTTTTTTGGGATTAATAAAAGTTAAATTTAAAGAATACACTTGGAATCACAAGTGCAGAAAAAAATAAAACTGTGGCTCTTTCTACAAATGTCTAGCGTAATATCACCACTGTAACAGAATGCTTATGCATTCTGCTAGAACATCTATCACCCAAAATATATAGCAACCAAAATTATTTAAATGGAAAAATGTAAATATACAAGCATGTTTACTAACAATCCCCTCAATTGTAGCATAAATTGCCTTATACATTTTTCCACAATCTGTACTATAGGCTAAAAATACGATATATATATATATATATATATATATATATATATTAATCTAAAACAATAATAATTTTTATGGGCGCATGTATAAGAGTAGAGAAAGTACATTTTGTATCTATCTGCTACATAGAGATGGGGTCTATTAAAATTGATGCAACCTAAGAGTGTGATATTCTGGGTCTTCACTTTTTTTTACTGCCTACTCTACTATACTACTACTATAATAATATGCTATGTAGGGCTGAGGGGTTAGACCTACTACTTTATTATTAATCAACTAAATCACTAAAGATTAATATAATATATTTAAGAAGCAACAAAAATAGTGGTATATTTGTAATGAATGGCTACTAATAGTAGAGTTGTTTACTGAGAATTGTTCAAGAGCACATGTAGTGTTAGGCAATATTTAAAGAAGCTTATTGGATATTATTATGCATTAAGATGGAAATCCTTAATACAATTACTCCAGAACAATAAAATAATAAGGAACTTGAGAACGTGCACAGAAGGGCTGCCACTTGAAAGGAGTGTAGATACATAAGAAAAAGGTTCTTTAAGTTGGGATTGTTTACACGAAAGAAGAGGCTCCTAAGAGGGATATAATTACTATTTACAAATATGTTCAAGGCCAATGAAAGAAAATTTCAAAGGAATTTCCAAGAACAGTTCAAGTGACATGAGGTCAGGGGTTGGGGGGAAATAGATCTAAATATCAGTAAAAGAAAGCTTTCTTTGCAAAATAAAATGTTGGACTAATGCAGACAAAGACAATTATTACACGTATCCAGATACAATTAAAATATATTTATACTGATTCACATGCAGGAATTATCCTCCAAAAATGCTAGACATTAATATTGAAAACAAAATCTTTAAGATGATATTCCAGTAATTTGAAATCAATGGTGTATACTCACCCAGAGTATATTGTATGTCTTTTTTATTAATTCAAAAAATAATAATTTTCATATTCATTGCATGTGACAATTACGAAAGTAAGCGAACATGAGAATTTATTTTGAAACAATTGTTTATCTCCATAAGTCTATGGCACGATTCTGCATATTTTGAATGTTGTAGCAGGATTCCTAATAAGTTTTAAGAAATAAATATTATATTCTTCATATGGTAGAGCACAGTATTCTCATAACTGAGCCCCTTGAATAGGGTAGCCATTGTTGCAGAAGGCATGCTCTATAAATCCAGTGGTTATATAAGTGGTAGCGGGTACTGGTGAATATGCACTTGTCAGTGGCCATTTCAGATGGGACAATATGAAAAAATATTTTCTTTCATGGCAGCTATTCTCAAACACATTAAGAAGGTGGGGGTTAACAGAATATAATTTCTTTAAAAAAATATCTATACCCAGGAATGTACCACTCGTGATTGAGAGAGGGATTGACATTGTTTCTTTGCTTAACATTCAAGCATAGTGCTACTCCCAGGGCCAGATTTACATCTGAAATGCCCATGTGCAAAGCTTGCTCAGAGCCTTTAGCCACATAAACATATTTGTTTTAGTATTAATATTTTATCAATAACTTCACAAATGCAAATTAAGTTCTGTAGGCATATTATGTATGTGCTATTAAATATATATGTAGCTGGATTGTGTTTATAGATAGATAGATAGATAGATAGATAGCTGACAAAATATCTAAAATTAAGGAGTTTATATCAAACCAGTTAGTTTTATTTGGGGGTATAGTATTTATTTTTGATCATCTTTTTTAATTTTAGGCTAAGATAATATTAAACAGGACACTGATCTTGTACAAGATTACAGAGGGCATTACAGCGCCATCATAATATCAACATCAGTTAGTAACAAGCATAAGACCAATAAGCTGTTGAACCTTCCAGGATGTTTTTTTTTATTTCTAAGAAATGCAGTATATATCTGGGGCCAGTTCTTAGGCAAAACAGATCAACTTCTTCTGAAAAAGAAATCAAACACAGGCACTAGGGGCCATATTCAATTGAGGTTTTGGGAGATCCGGTAGCCTGTAAGTGAGGTCGCAAGTTAATCTGCTATTCGATTGGCATCTTTTTGCGGGCTCCGAACGGCCTTGAAAAAATGGCATTGATTAAACTTGTAACTTACAGCCTCCCGAAACCTTTTATCTCTCAAGGCCGCAAGATTTCTGATTGCTAATCGCTAATCGCTATTCAAATAAAAAAAAAATGTTTTTGCAGTATTTGATATTTGGGAGTTGTTGTGCGTGTAATTGTATTGCATTCCATTGCTTTCCCCGTGTTTCAAAGTGCATTGGTGTCTTTATATTGTCATTTGCAGTGTACCAACTAGTCTGTAAACCCTTTGTGAGTCCTATTTGGAACATGTAAGCTTTGGACTGCCAATAGGATTATTATATTAGCTTATGATGCCCATATAAGATTGGATTTTATTTGTACAAAAGTTCTGACACTTTGAACACACAGCAAACATAACACTAACACAAACTGCATTCCTGATAGCCAGTGTCCAGCTGTTCTGGAAGGCCCACTACTGCTACTGGCTCCAAAGACTCCTTGAAGTGATGTTTAGTGGTGTCCACCACCAGTCCCACGGGCTGCTCTGGCTTCCGCTGCCATCATCTTCTTCGCCTTCATCCGGCAGTCATCATATATATGTTTAACAGACCGAACATCACGATTTGCAACCCCTAATGAAGCCACAGCTGCAGTCATCTCACTCCAGGCACATGCCTTATCTTGCCAGGCCTCACATCCCTACCACCATGGATGATGCTACGGGGGGCTTGGACTTCACTGAGGAGGGTTTCTGTCTCCTCTTGGCTATAATTGTGGGCCCTCTGCTTTGGCACAACCTGTTGTCCTGCCATCTGTGCCTGGGGTTCCTGGTCTCCCTGCTCTCTCCCTGGTGCCGGCCCCTTATCCTCACTATCCCCCCGCCCCCCGGTATCAGGCCCCTGACCCTCTGCTCTTACACCTTGTATGTCTACATCTGGGGGTACATCCCTCCCCCAGTCGTGCTCTCCTCCACCTGTACCTCCCCTCCCTGACCTGCTGCCTCCTCGCCCTCTCTCCATACCTCTATCTCTCCTCCTCTCTCTCCTCATCTGGTTTCCCCATCTCCTCACTCTCCTCTTCACTCTCTATCTCTCTCTCTAGCACTCTCTATCTCTCTAATACTCTCTATTTCTCTCTCTAGCACTCTCTCTCTCTCTCTAACACTCTATTTCTCTCTCTGGCACTCTCTCTCTCTCTCTCTCTCTCTCTAACACTCTCTATTTCTCTCTCTGGCACTCTCACTTGCTCTCTCTAACACTCTATCTCTCTCCCTAACACTCTCTATCTCTCTTTCTAGCACTATCTATCTCTCTAACACTCTCTATTTCTCTCTCTGACACTCTCACTCACTCTCTTTAACACTCTCTTTTTCTCTCTCTGGCACTCTCCCTCTCCCTCTCTAACACTCTCTACAGTATCTCTCTCTAACACTCTCTATCTCTCTCTCAGTCTCTTTCTATCTCTCTCTTTATCTCTCTCAAAAACCCACCAATGCCTAGACCTGTGTGTTGACTTTCTCAGCTGAAGCACAGTCAAATAATTAAGATTTTTGCAGTCTTTTAATCCGGTTCCCACGGCGTTGATTGGCGTCTTCCGCTTCCTATTGGATACCCGGAAGTGTTACTGGTGAAAACAGGATTTACAGGTTTGAGGCTTCGGCTCGTAACTCGTGTCGTTGCTCAATTGAATAGCATCGCATTCAGAGACGAACGGGAGCCCACAACACACCCGCAGACATTTGTCCGTCTGCAATTGAGTTCCGGGCTTGGAATTGAATGTGGGGCCGGCCCCTCATCCTCACTACATTTAGGTGCCATAGGGGTCCTTTTAGGATCTCTGTGGTATGGGGTTCATTTTTAGGTGCCATGGGAGTCGCAATAGACCTCCATGGCTATACATATTAGGGATCAGGTGTGAGAAAATAAGTAGCAGTGCTCGGTTGTTTGGTTTAATTACTACAGCTTGATACTTACCTTGTTTCTTTTTTGGATTTAATTGTTGCTGACCTTTGACTTTTTTTGCATTATCCCAACTTCTGGCTTTCTGACCTTGGCTCTGTCTCTGGACACTCACTACTTGCTTGTGGCTCTGACCTCATTCTTGTCTCCTCTTTTAAACCTTATAGCCTGACATGATAATGGACCATTATTTGACCATGCCTTTTGCTTCTGACCCTTTTGTGCTAAGACAATGTCAACTATTGGAAACCTAAACTACTGTGGCCTTACAGAAATTTATAGTTACCTGTCAGCATCTAGCCAACTCTGAATCACTCATAGCTTCCCTTGTAACATGCCTTCTTCAAATTGCCTTGGTGTTCTCTGGAAAACCACCCTCTACCTCATTGACACCTCTTCCTTGGTCCCCCTCCCCCCCATAATATTTAACTTGACTACTGTACCTTATTTCTTTTTGGTGTTTCAGACCAGGCATTCACTCCATTCCAATAATATTTAAACAGTGCTGCAGCAATTTAGCTCCTCTCTCATACTTGCAAGCTTCATCAGTTACATGGATTCAGGACTCAACAGAAGCCTCATTTTTTTCTAATTTACAATAGCTTTTTTTTAAAATGTCTCTGTTTATATCATAATTGCTCTTTCCCACACTAACACACTTTGTCCAACTGCAATAGCTTCTTCATACCACAGTTACTTTTTCAAATCATTGACACTTGCCTATAAGCATCTAGTTTACTTTCCTTCACCATATCTTTCCACACTTATTTTCCCTATGTCATGTGCCTCTTCCAATGTGCCAAATCCAAAAAGGCAAGTTCAAGTTCTTGCAGGTTTCTGTGGGTTCTTGTGACGGGGTTGAAGATGGGCAGTGAGTCGAAGGTGTGGTGAGGTTGCAGGTTAGGAGGTAATGGTCAGAGTTGAAGGAGTGGGGAGATGACAAGGTTAGAGATTGGTAAAATAAGGTCAAGGGAGTATCCATCACAGTTAGTTGGGGATTCTGTCCATTGTGAGAGGCCAAGGGTAAGTGAAAGGAATTTAGCGGCTGGCAGGGAAATGGGAGTGGCAATGATGAATTTGCCTGTATCGAGAGTAGGAACAATGTAGGAGGATGGTCAAGGCAGGTGATAGATCACAGTAACACATAGAGAGATGGGTGAAAAGAGGCGTTTAGTGTGAAGTTCAAAAGACGAGAACTGGAAGGAGGGAACAACAGGGAGTATGAAGTGAAATGTGCAGTTAGAGGAAAGTAATACACCCACACCATAACCTTGTTTGTTCCCAGGTCTAAGTGTGTGACTGAAGTGAAAGCCACCATGTGACAGTGCTACACGAGAGGCAGTGTCTGATGGAGAGAGCCAAGTTTCAGTGAGAGCCAGTAGATTGAGGGAATTGGAAATAAATAGGCGATGAATGAAAGTAAGTTTATTGCAAATAGGCTATGCCTTACAGAGGGCACAGGAGAATGGCAAAGTAGAAGGTTTGTGACAGGTGATGGGTATCAAATCATGAGTATTTACTGCCTTTTGGGTGAGCATGGCTGACCGCATGTGGAAATGAATGAGGGGCCTGAGTTAGTGGATATATCTCCAGCAGAAGAAGAAGTAGGAATTAGAGGAGATGGCAGTGGGACATACAGAAGTTTTTCTTTTGAGCTTCACGGGAGGGATGAGTTTTTTTTTTTAAACAGGAGAGGAAAGGACTGCAGTGTTGTAGTATAAAAACTATATTTAATCAGTGGCGGCTGGTGACTTTTCAAGTTGGAGGGGCGACAGGGCGAAACATAGCCACTCCCCCTTTTTCAAACCACACCCATTTTTATAACTCCTCCCCCTGACGTCATAATGACCTTTATAAGCCCCGCCCAATGACCTTATGCTTGTGAAGCCCATTGAAATACATGATCTGCAATGCAGAAATGTCAAGAAGTAAAGTAACAATGTGTTAAATTCATTGGTATACAATATAGATTGAAAAAACTCATGTGACAAGACTACAGCAATATCATAATTGCACCTATACGTATTAACAGAAAAATTAAAGGAGTGACACCTACCATTAGTCGGCTCTTCTTCTCAGGGTATTCACGTTCATTAAGTTGACCAATGAGTAGAAACAAATCTGCAGCCACATAGGGTTTGCACCTGGGGTTGGAAGAAAACAAGCAAATCAATCATACCATTCAAGAACAAAACCATACTTAAAAAACATTAAACGACCAAGTGGAACCATATAGGCCCCAAACATACCTTAGAAGACCAAGTGTGACTATATAGGCCCCAAACATACCTTAGAAGACCAAGTGTGACTATAGGCCCCAAACATACCTTAGAAGACCAAGTGTGACTATATAGGCCCCAAACATACCTTAGAAGACCAAGTGTGACTATATAAGCCCCAAACATACCTTAGAAGACCAAGTGTGACCATAGGCCCCAAACATACCTTAGAAGACCAAGTGGAACTATATAGGCCCCAAACATACCTTAGAAGACCAAGTTTGACCATATAGGCCTCAAACATACCTTAGAAGACCAAGTGTGACCATAGGCCCCAAACATACCTTAGAAGACCAAGTGGGACCATATAGGCCTCAAACATACCTTAGAAGACCAATCAGCACTGCATAGGCCCAAACCAGTGGATTTTGGGATTCAAGAAAACAACAACATTTCACTTCTGTTTAGACCACACAATAATCAATGTCAAACAAACACGTTGAATTAGCATATGGATAACCATATGAGCAGTAACGCCACGCCAAGGCTTCAACAATTGTTACTGACCATTCACACACCTTTCATAGCTCCTTCAATATGCACACCCACACACCATTCATACTTTACTTACCACTAGTTATTTTTGGTAGTGAGGTGGTGCCATTTCTGAGAACTTTACGTACCCTTGAAGGTGCCTCCAATTCCTTCAAACCAATGCATTTAACCGCTACAGGGCCATGGTGCTTTTTAATTACTTTTTTGATCCTCTTCAATGTGGAGAAGCATCTTTCTGGTTCTTTAGTAGTCTTCGTTGTTGTAAGCAGGATTCCTTATAGCTTCACTCACTCTGTTAGATTATGTAGATTAAATTGATGCTAAAGTTGCTGCAGAGCAACAGCACTTGTACAGACATGGAATTCTTGCTTCCTGTACACAAGTGACAGCTACCCTTGGAAGTGCCTCCAATTCCTTCAAACCACGCCAAGGCTTCAACAATTGTTACTGACCATGCACACACCTTTCATAGCTCCTTCCATATGCACACCCACACACCGTTCATACTTTACTTACCACTAGTTATGTTTGGTAGTGTGAGGTGGTGCTGCTTAACGCAGTTTATCTTTGCACACCTTGGGGGTATGCATTCTTCTTTGCTTCAATCACTTGTATTTTAATTTTGCACGGCGATCTTTCAAAGAACAAAACTTCTCAATGGTTTTTTCATTGAAGTGTGGGATCTCGGAAATCAGTTGCTTTTCCATTGAGAGCATCGCCAATGCATTCAACCGCTCCAGGGACATGGTGCTTCTTAAAAAGGTTTTTATCCTCTTCAATGTTGAGAAGCATCTTTCTGATTCTGCAGTAGTCATTGGTGTTGTAATCAGGATTCTTAATAATTTTACTGTCTCTGTGAAATCATTCTGCAGATTAAATTGATGGAAAAGTTTGTGCAGAGCAACAGCACTTGTACAAGTATGAAACTCTGTCTTCCCATACAGAAGTGACAGCTCAGTGCGTAATTGTTCCTTCTTCAGTATTGGATATGCTTGCACGGTGTCTTCCAGAGCTTGGGTTGGAAAGCAAGTGCCATGGGTTTTATACAAGTCACTTTGAACAAGTTTGGCACTGACTAGGTGATTTGAAAATGAAAATCGTTCTTTTGCATGAACCACCACTATGTCACATACCTCTCTTGAAAGTTGTCTCAAGGTTGAGATCTCCGCACTCCGTCTGTTGACTGTTAGATCGCTTGGCAAACTTGCTTCTATCTCTTCCACAGAATTACGGATTTTCTGGATGCTGGCGACAAAGTCTTCTGTGACTTTTTTGATATAAACAGTATCCGTGTCTCGCTTCTGAAGCTGACTATAGAGGATGTCTACATGTGGCATTATTAAATGAAATAATTTAAGGAAGTAAAGGAACTCCCTGTCTTCCAGCATTCCAATGAAACCTGCGGCTTCCCGTATAGATGTTGGATCAAAGTTTAGACATGCTTCAATTGTCTGGAAACACTCAAGTAGCGCATCTCTGTTCTCGTAGATCACGTTCACGGTCCTAACGTTGAAGTTCCATCGTGTCGGTGCACCTCTTGGAAGTCTTCTACCAACTACCTCATCCAGAACTCCAGTCCTTTTTGGAGAGCGTGAAAAAAAAGATGGTATGCCGCCTATGTTTGAAAAAAAAACTCTAACTCTTCCAATCCTTGAAACTGCTTTCTCCATTATTAGGTTCAGTTGGTGAGCATAGCAATGGACGTAGTGTGCGTTCGGGTAAACGTCTTTTATTTTTCTTTGAACTCCTCCTTGATCTCCACGCATCACACTGGCACCATCATAGCTTTGAGCTATGAGTTTCTTCTTGTCTTCTGGCTCTGGGAGAACAGTATTCAGTGTTTCCAGCACAACAGCAGCAATGGAGTCTGCATCCGTTGATTTCATTTCCGTGAAGCCATCAAATCTTTCCACCACTTGATGCTTCTTGTCAATGTAGCGATAGACTACAACGCACTGTGTCCTAGCGGAAATATCGGTTGTTTCATCCGCTTGGATTGCCACAAACTGGGCTTCCTTAAGCTCTTGGTGAATCACTTCCTTTATAACTTCATGCATGCAGTCCAGTAGCTCATTCTGCACGGTTTTGGAAGTGCCCTTAAACACAGTTGCAGTCTTCAAATGCTGTTCCATTGCACTATCGATACTGCCAACCAAATCCACCAGGCCTCTAAACACTCCTGGATTTAGCGATGTTTCACTCTCGTCGTGTCCTCTTAATGCCAGTTCAAAGGCGCCACAAAAGCGAACACAATCAATTATCTTCGAAAGGATGTACCGGTTCTTAGCCACTTCTTCGTTGTGTTTTTGAATGCTGACTTGGTATCCTTGGTCCAGTTGAACAGCAATGTTCGCCTGTCCAAGCATCTCAAACTTGATCCTGTTATCCAAGTGAGCTTTAGAACTTTTGTGTTTTGCCAATTTGTCAGCTAGATGTTTGACGTCAGTCACTCCAGTTTTGGTCCAAGCAGCGTCACCACCAAATAGGATGCATGGGAAACAATATAAGGACTTCCTAGAAACGCTTCCAGAAAGCCAGTCGTTCTTCTTGTACCATTCAGTATTGAAATTACGGACATATTGCTTCCCTCTATCTCTTGCGATTTGCTGCAGATTTATCTCTGGTTGGTCAGCTCCTAACCGTTTTACTTCCACCTTCTCCTCATAGGTTAGGGTGGCGAAAGGCTTCACAAGTAGAGAGTCAATAGTATTCATTTCTGATATTGATACCAATAAAAGAAAGAGATCACGGTATATTAATTTATATTATGTCACAAAATTACTTAAAAATAACAGTGTGTTGATTTCATTGGTATACATTACAGATTGCAAACCCTCATGTGACAAGACTACATCACCATCAAATTTGCACCTATACACATGGACAGAAAATTAAAGGCAATGATACTCACCAACAGTTGACGCTCCTTCTCGGGGTATTCACGTCCAGTAAGTCAACCAACGAGTCCAAACAAATCTGCTTTCACAGATAGTTTGCACCTGGGGGGTGATAGAAAACAACAAAAAAAACATTAGAAATCTCAAGACCCAAACCGTAACTTTTAAAACCTTAAAAGTCCAAGTGTGACCATATACTCACCAACAGTTGACGCTCCTTCTCGGGGTATTCACGTCCAGTAAGTCAACCAACGAGTCCAAAGAAATCTGATTCCACAGATAGTTTGCACCTGGGAAGTTATAGAAAACAAAAAAAAAAACATTAGAACGTTTAAGACCCAAACTGTAACGTTTAAAACCTTAAAAGAGCAAGTGTGACCATATAGGCCCCAACCGCACCTTAAAAACCCTAAATAACAAATTAGGACCATATAGGCCCCAACCGCACCTTAAAAACCCTAAATAACAAATTGGGACCATATAGGCCCCAACCGCACCTTAAAAACCCTAAATAACAAATTGGGACCATATAGGCCCCAACCGTACCTTAAAAACCCTAAATAACAAATTGGGACCATATAGGCCCCAACCGTACCTTAAAAACCCTAAATAACAAATTGGGACCATATAGGCCCCAACCGTACCTTAAAAACCCTAAATAACAAATTGGGACCATATAGGCCCCAACCGTACCTTAAAAACCCTAAATAACAAATTGGGACCATATAGGCCCCAACCGTACCTTAAAAACCCTAAATAACAAATTGGGACCATATAGGCCCCAACCGTACCTTAAAAACCCTAAATAACAAATTGGGACCATATAGGCCCCAACCGTACCTTAAAAACCCTAAATAACAAATTGGGACCATATAGGCCCCAACCGTACCTTAAAAACCCTAAATAACAAATTGGGACCATATAGGCCCCAACCGTACCTTAAAAACCCTAAATAACAAATTGGGACCATATAGGCCCCAACAGTACCTTAAAAACCCTAAATAACAAATTGGGACCATATAGGCCCCAACCGTACCTTAAAAACCCTAAATAACAAATTGGGACCATATAGGCCCCAACCGTACCTTAAAAACCTTAAATAACATATAGGCCCAAAAAAAAAAAAATATATATATATATATATAAATATATATATATATATATATATATATATATATATATATATATATATATATATATATATAAAAATTGATATCAATATATCACAATAAATAAATATATATATATATATATATATCAAATTGTTATATATATATATATATATATATATATATATATATATATATATATATATATATTTATTTATTGTGATATTTTGATATTAATTTATATATATATATATATATATATATATATATATATATATATATATAAAAAATTACACATAAATATACATAAACATATACATACAACAATATATATTAATTGATATTTATTATTTGATTAATTGATGTTCTTTATTTCATGATATATTATATTGTTCATGCATTTCTATTACACTTTATTTGTTATACATATTACAGTGCTATTTTTTGGCTATACATGTTACAGGATATTATCCTGTAACATGTATATCACATAAAATAGCCCTGTAATATGTATAATACATACAGGGTCAAACAAGTTCACACTAACCTTTTTTACCCTTACAGGCTTCCATACCTGCTTGCTGATTTGCTAATTTTTTAAAGACTCTCATTGGTTGAAATCGATGTCAATCAAAAATTTCAGCCAATCAGAGTCCTTCAAAAATTAGTATATATAGCAGACCGTGGGAAAAAAACAATTAATCGCGGGAGGGGCTCCTTGTAGGAGGAGCTCTTTTTAGTGTGTTGTTTTTTTTTTTTTAGAGCGTCGGTTTTTTTTTTTGGAGGCCTCTTTCAATGGGCCAGAATGGATGGATGGACAATGGCTTCAATCAAGATTGGATTATTTTTGATCATTGGCTTCAATCAACATGGATTATTTTATTTTTGATCATTGGCTTCAATCAACATGGATTATTTAATTTTTGATCATTGGCTTCAATCAACATGGATTATTTCTTTTTCATCATGACTATATCCAGAGAGGACAGAAGGCCAACGCTGGAGGGGTCAATTTTACAGGTAAGTATGTGCTGTTGTTTATTTTATTTTTTATTAATGTTTGTTTAAAGCTGTTTATTTTTGTATACAATGTGTTGTGTTACTAACTGTACTAACAATGTGTGTATGTGCTGTTTATTTTATTTTTTATTAATGTTTGTTTAAAGCTGTTTATTTTTGTATACGATGTGTTGTGTTACTAACTGTACTAACAATGTGTTTGCTTACTGTGTGTAAATTAATTGTAATAATGTTGTTACTGTATTTTTTTTTTCCCTTCCCTTATTTTTATTTTATCTTTAGAAGTGACATGCACATATACATGCCTGTTACTTCTAAAAATGGAATAAAAATAGGGGGGGGGGGGGGGGTTAGGTAGTTGGTTAATGGTTCATCCAGGGTGGGGTCGGTCACGGTCAGGCGCCCATCGGTCGCCCATAGGCCACGACCAGGGGTGGCACAGGCCTCATGGGGGTGAACATCCACCCCCATGTGGCCTGGTCAACCCCGCTCACTGCCCGAATACCCGGGGTAGCATAGGCCGCATCGGGGTGGTGCCGGGGGCCCGGTGGTGATCGGGCCTCGGGCAGGGTGGCATACATGGAGGTCATCAGGGGTGGCACAGGCCTCATCAAGGGGGTGATCCGATCACCCCCATGTGGGCCTGTGCCACCCCGCTCACCACCCGACTACCCCGATCCCGTGATCGGTGTAATCCGGTGGTGGCATGATGGCATAGCTAGGCTAGCATAGGGCAGGCCTGATCGGGGGTGGCACAGGCCACATGGGGGTGATGGCTGGGGGTGGCACTGGCACCAGGCATTGTAGGCCTAGGGTCGTCGGTGGTAGTTGGTGGGTGGCTGGGTAGGTGTCACTGGCAGGCCAGGCAGGCATAGTGGGGGACTGGGGGTAACTGGTCACCCCTAACTTTTATTAGGGGCTACTAGGGGTTTTGGTTTGGCCAGGGGCAGGGGCAGGTGCCAGGCAGAGGCAGGTGTAGACTTACTGTGTTAGGCAGGCAGAGCAGATGAGTAGATTCAGCCAGGGAGGTCTCTCAGTCTCAGCGTGACCAGGGTCAGGAAACAGAAAGGGGGAAGGGACAGGGAACTGGTGGTTTTATTGACTGTATCAGTCAATCAAAATCAAACTCGAGGCTCTATTTGCTGGCGGGCGCTCAGGGCTAACGGTCTGGGTGGGTTTAGATTGTTCTCTTAGTAACTGTACAACCTTCCATCATTGATTGGTCAATGATGGAAGACTGTCATTTATTAATTGATACATTTATGACCGCCCATGCATATCGTCACTGTGATGGTGGGCGGCATGCATTAACGGTCAGTGGGCCAGGCCAGGACTCATTGAAGAGAAGAGAAGAGTCTAAAGGTTAGTGTACACAGTGTAACTATTGTAATTTGATCACACAGGGTGCAGGCAGGGGGCGATAGATAGATACACAGCATTAGTTAATGTAGCGCAAGGGTTATTTTAAAGTGACAGTGTCCCTTTTCTAACTTTAATTCATTTTAATACTATTTAGACTTGAAATGATGATGTACACCTTATATTTATTTGTTTTTGGGTTATACTAATACATTGTTGTGTTTTTTTTATTGCAGGGTGAAGAAAATATTTGGGGGGGCGTTTGCCCTGACGCCCCAATGGACGGGCCGCCCCTGTATTTAATGCCCCCAAAAATATGATGAGTTTCGTCTAGCTTGTAAACTGGTTTATATGGGACAATAAATTAAATTGTTACATTTATTTTCTCTCCTGTTTTTTTAAATGTCTTGTTATAAAATCTGCATTGATCTTATAACCCATATTATTTGGTGAATGTAATTATTATAATAATTATATTCATTATAAGAACATGGCTGTGGTCCCTTTAACCCCATGCATGAAATGTTTTTCTATCCATAAATCAGCCTTGGACATGTTTATTTTATATCTGTGTTTCCTGTATTTCATCATCCTATTAAGGTTATTTTTTGTTCATCTGTAATTCGACTCAACAGTTAAAATGCTATATACAGTTAATTTTAATTGACAGACAGCCTCATTAAATTGGAGCTACGTATTAACACGTAGCTCAGAACTGTCATCTTAGGGCTATGTCTTGTAATGTTGCTTGCAGCGGGCTTTGCATGTTAACACGCAGGACCGCAGAGAATAGGCTAAGCGGAGAGCAATGTTAAACTTTGTGCACTTAAATCCTTTGATCTTTCATGCCCGTAACCGCTAATTGTTTAATTCAGTTACTAAAGTGCAATGTGGTCACTCGCGAGCAAGTAACACGCAAATGGAGCCCAGAGGATAACGTGTGCTCTAGAGCACCCGCAAAGGGGTAAAGTACAATACATAGCACTTATAATGTAAATAAAATCACTCTACTGTACATTTATTATACCGGAAAGTGATGTTCTTAGAATGAATAGCACAACATTCTCAAGCCCGCAAATCGGCGCAGAAAAATACTTTATTTCATGATTATTTTTTGTGTTATATCGATCCCTGCAATCAATGTGTTATGACATATATTGTAACTCGCATGTAATAGAATATCATCTTTACTGCTTTATTAATATTGCATTATTTCTGTCCTGTTGGAGCGATCGCAAAATGGATTTGAAGCATGTAGGACTTCAAAATCTACCCTCCACCTTTTTCAGTGACATAACTCTTACAATCTCTCTTTCCATTGGCTCCATCTGAACCAGTTACTATGAGATTGATTAATTGTCTGAGTGCGAGCATGCAATTCCGACGGCCGCAAACTGGTTTACGAAATAGCGTCTCTCGCTTGTGGCATGCAGCCCTTTCTAATTTAATAGCAACGTAACTCAGCCAAATTTGAAGCACGCAGCACTTACATGCTACACGTTGGACTTTAATATGGCCCAGAAACATGATAATATAAATGTGAGAATTGGCATATCAACATTCAGTCTATGAGCAAGTGCTGTGTGAGAGCAATACTTGTTAGACTGGTATTCTTTTCAGGTTTATGTATCTTCACTTGACCCTACCTGAGATAATGCATTTTATGATGATGATGTCTTTTAATCGTCTGTTTCATCACTGTGGATTGAGTTACCTGGTTGCTGGTCCTTTTAAGGCAATAACTAGAACTGATTTTGCTTTTGTTCAACCTTCATTTTTCTCTGAACATTAAAGGAGCTAAATTATGTAATTAGGCATTGGACATTAATAATAAAATTCATATTCAATTATTTTCAATGTTCAGAATTGGATATTGAACTTTCTTTCAGAGATTCAACTACTGCTGATCTCTGTCCACTGTAAGGTGAATGAGAGAGGCAACTCCGACTAGCTGGCAGTGCTACATTGCCATACACAAGGTAACATCAATAGAATGCTATTCATTTGATGGAGACTTGCTGGGTTAAAGTGGTTTTCTTGGGCAACAAGTTCTGGCTTAACTCAAAAATATATCCTCTAAACAGTCTTATCCTCCAATTAAAGAACTTGTATCGGTGAAGATTAATATTACCATGTGAAGCTGATATTCTAATCTTTGCCAATATTACAGTGCCTTGCAAAAGTATTCACCCCCCTTGGCATTTTTCGTGTTTTGTTGCCTCACAACCTGGAATTAACATGGATTTTTTGAGGATTTGCATCATTTCATTTACAGAACATGCCCATAACTTTGAAGATGTGTTTTTTTTTATTGGGAAGCAAACAACAAATAAGACAAAATAACAGAAAAAGGTCAATGTGCATAATTATTCACCTCCCTAAAGTCAATACTTTGTTTGCGGCAATCACTGCTGAAAGTCACTTTGGATAAGTCTCTATGAGCTTGCCACATTTTACCACTGGGATATTTGCCCATTCCTCCTTGCAAAACTGTTCCAGCTCCTTCAAGTTGGATGGTTTGCGCTTGTGAACAACAATCTTTAAATCTGACCACAGATATTCTATTGGATTGATGTCTGGGCTTTGACTAGGCCATTCCAACACATTTACATGTTTCCCCTTAAACCACTCAAGTGTTGCTTTAGCAGTGTGTTTGGGGTCATTGTCCTACTGGAAGGTGAACCTCCGTCCTAGCCTCAAATCACGCACAGAGTGGTACAAGTTTTGCTTAAGAATATGCCTGTATTTAGCACCATCCATCTTTCCCTCAACTCCGACCAGTTTCCCAGTCCCGGCTACTGAAAAACATCCCCACAGCATGATGCTGACACCACATGTTTCACTGTGGGGATGGTGTTCTTTGGGTGATGTGATGTGTTGGGTTTTCACCAGACATAGCGTTTTCTTTGATGGACGAAAAGTTCAATTTTAGTCTCATCAGAACAGAGCACCTTCCTCCATACATTTTGGGAGTGTCCCCCATGCCTTTTTGCATACTCAAAACGTGCCGTTTTGTTTTTGCTGAAAGTAATAGATTTCTTCTGGCCACTCTGCCATAAAGTCCAAATCTATGGTGTGTACGTCTTATTGTTGTCCTACGTACAGATACTCCAGTCTCTGCTGTGGTACTCTGCAGCTCCTCCAGGGTTACCTTAGGTCTCTGTGCTGACTCTCTGATGGTGGGCGGCCGTCTCTTGTCAGGTTTGCTGTTGTGCCATGTTCTTTCCATTTGGTTATGATAAATTTGATGGTGCTCCTGGGGATCATCAAAGATTTTGATATTTTTTTATAACCTAACCACTTCTCAACAACATTGTCCCTTACTTGTTTGGAGAGTTCTTTGGTCTTCATGGCAGTGTTTGGTTAGTTGTGCCTCTTGCTTAGGTGTTGCACACAGGTGGACATCATTTCACTAATTATGTGACTTCTGAAGGTAATTAGTTGAACCAGAGCTTTTTATGGGCTTCATAACAAAGGAGGTGAATGCATATGCACATGCCAATTTTCTGTTTTCTATTTCTAAAAAAATAGTTTTATGTATATATGTTTCTCATTTTACTTACCCAACTTAGACTATTGTGTTCTGATCCGAATTAAGATTAACAAAACATTGAATTTAAGGCTGTAATGTAACAAAATAGGTAAAAAGTGAAGGGGGTGAATACTTTTTCAAGGCACTGTATTTAGTTAAATTCCATCAATTACTTTTTCTTCAATGTAACAGAATCTTTCTATATATATGCTCCCCAGTCCTTTGACATTATGGTTAGGTATATTGATGATGTGCTTTGTCCTGTTAAATTAGATATGTGTTTAAGTTGCATCAGTATTTTTAATTTTTATATTTATTTTTTTATCTGACACAAGCATTATTGCTATATATAAATATTCATTTTAAATATTCATTTTAATGTCAATGCCAAGCTAGATTATGTTTTTCATTGTGATTAATGCCTCTTCAACATATTAAGGATAATATTCTTGATGTCCTTTTATTCAACTTAAAAGTCTAGTACCAGATGTAGCAACTTATGAATAACGAGAAATATAACTTGTGACATTCCCCAGGAAACGGTAACAAAGAATATACCCAATAGAACGAAAACTAGGAGCCCGATTCAATTGAGCGATTGTAACTTACAGTAGCCTGTAATGAGACTGTAAGTTATTTTGCTCTTCAACTGGCATCTTTTTGCAGGCTACAAACGGGTTATGAGTTACTGCCCTGAAATCCTTGCGGTTGTTAAAACCGTAAATTACAGCCCATGGAAGCCTTTGATCTTTCACGTCCGCAAGAGTTTTGAGTGCTAAAATCGCAAATTGCTATTCAATTGCTACAATTCCTGAAGCCCTCAACGTTTTCACACCCATAAGTGACAAATGTAGGAGAAAATCCTACAAGTACCAGATAGGACTCGCAAGGGGCTTTAACCCCTGTCCGTTGCATTGTAAATGCAAAAAAAAAAATTAAGGCTGCACTGTTAATGACGGGAAAAGTGATGAAAGGCATTAGAATTAATTGCACAAAAGTCTCAAGCTGGCAAATAATTTCGGGGTTATATCGATCACTGGAATCAATGAGTTAATACATATCAGGTCACCCATATGAACTAAAACAGTATTAGAATTTTTATTTTTTTGTATTTTGCAGTTTTGTGAGTCTGATTGCTTATCGGAACCCCAAATGCTAATTGATTGCATGTAACCTCTATGTTTTACTGACCTAATGATGAGGGTCTCGTTTTTCTAAATGGGTAGTTACGGCCTTGCTTAATTGATCACAGACATACAACCTGTATACCATGAGATGCGGGCTTCTAATTGATTCAGGCTCTAAGAAGGCAAACTGGCTCTCTGATGAGGCTTTCAAGAAAATTGTGAATCTCAAAGGGCATTAAATGCTAAATATTTTGGAGAAGTTTGCAAACATCTCTGGCTTTAAGGTGCACACAAATAAAAGTAAAGCCATAAATATATAACTCCCAATGCAAATCGAAAAATTGTTGTCTCTGCACTTCTCTTTCAAATGGTCACAACACCACAAAAAATACTTGGCCATCTATATACCCAAACAGACCAATCTAATCGAATCTATAGTGCAAATTAGCAAAATATCCTGTTAAGGCAAAATACACGAGGTAAAAATGAACACTCTCCCCAAGGGCATCTCTTCTGAATAATTCTGACAGCAATCAAAAAACATATACTGAAATTACAAAGAGCAACCCTTTATTTTAATTGGAGCTCCCTCCCCCCCCAAAAAAAACAGGGGGTAAAGAGAGCATCTATGATATCCTCAAGAAATTGAACTGCTAACTGCTAAAGAGAATGACTTAACTTGCTGCATCTATAACTCTAAAGGAAAGAAAACGATCTCCGCTTTATATAATTACCTAAATGACCAAGTTACGCTCCAAAATATCCTGGGAAAAAGAACTGAATATAACACTTGACGAAGGGCAATGGGGTAACAATTTTTAAAACCCAGCAAACTTCTCTCTCAATATAGTTCTAAGAGAAAATGCCTTTAATACCCTTTTAAGATGGTATCTCACTCCAGCGAGACTACAAATCTCAAATCCATCCCTAGATGGTAAATGTTATAGAGGCTGCAACAAAACCTGTACACTGAGACATGCATTATGGGAATGCCCTAAAATCACTTATATATGGCAAGAAATATACTCTATCATAGAAAAACTGTCTGAATTTTATATTCCCCAAAAAACAGAGGAAGCATTACTAGGACTTCTCATTCCAAAACTCCCAAAGGATTCACAATTCCTAACAAATCAGATTATCTTAGCATCCAGAAGTGTCAGAGCAAAAAACTGGAAAACACACATTCCCACATTTGAAGAAAAATTCAATACATGTACACGATGAGTATGATTTCAGAGGAACTAGATGAAAATGATAAAATATGAACATCATGTTATAACATATGGACTCTAAAATTAGGCTGGACCTAAAAAAAGAGAAACACAATACCAACCCTACATTATGGAGAGTGTGCACAAAATTTCATATCCCCCATCTTTCCTACCTCCTTTTTTCATTTATCATTATTGTTTTGTTTTTGTGTAATATTAAGCCTTTATGGTTATTAAGAATCAATAAAGAAGGAAGAAAAGAAAAAGGAAAAGGAAAAGAAAAGAAATAAAAGGTTTAAGATACATATTGAAGTTTACTATACCCTTATACTGTAACAAACGTTCAATGCATAATTAGATTTTGTGTACTTTACTTGCATTTCAATACAAATTATTTCAATAAAAAAAATGGTAGAGATTTAACAGAAATAGATCAGATAAAAAAGAGGTGACTTGAACACACAGGAGATCTATACAGGAAGGACAGTAACAGCAACCTCAGTAGTTTGTCCAATGAGCTGGAGTGAAAAATCTTGGAGAGTGAAGTGAGATGGCCTTTTGGATGCCTTGCTGATAATAAGGCTGCAGGAGTTGATGGAATCCCAGTTGAACAGTTCAAAATCCTAGAAGATGATGCTGTAAAAGTGCTTGTATTATGCCCATTAATTTGAAAAACTCAACAATGCTCAGTAGACTGGTCCGTCTATATACCAATTTCCAAAAAAGGCAGTGCCAAAGAGTGCTTCAACTATCAAACAATTACACTCATTTCACATGCCAGTAAGGTATTGCTTAAGATCCTTAAACTTGGCTCCAATAATATGTTAACTAAGAACTACCAGATGTGCAAACCGGGATTTGCAGAGGCACAATAGATCAAATTACCAATATAGAAAGCAAGAGAGTTCCAGAAAAATCATTTACATTTGCTTTATAGTCTATTCTAAAGCCTTTGTGTGGATCACAAAAAAAATATGAAAAACTCTAAAAGAGATGGGAGTACCAGATCATCCCATGCACCTCCTGAGAAATCTGTATGTGGATCCAGAAGCCATGGTCAGAACCAAACATGGGATAACCGAATGGTTCAAGATCATGAAAGGAGTGTGACAAGGTTGTATACTGTCACCTTATTTATTCAACTAATACCTCATGCTTCAGGGCTAATGAGAAGAATACAAAGTCAGAATTAATATTGCTAGGAGAACCTCAGATACACAGATAATACTACTCTGATGGCTGAAAACGAATATGAAATAAAGGGCCTATTGATGAAGCATTCTGCTGGCCTATTGCTCAACATTAAAAAGCGAAGGTCATGGCAAAATCAATCTAACTTCCTGGCAAATAGCTGAAGAAGAACTGGAGGCAGTGACAGATTTTATTTTTCTGGGCTCCACAGTCTCTTCAGATGGTGACTGCTGTCATGTAATTAAAATATGTTTTTTTTTTCTGGGGAGGAAAGATATGACAAGTCTGGATAAACTATTAAAAAGTAAAGATATATCAACAAAGGTCTGTATAGTTAAAACTGTGGTTTTCCTAGAAGTAACATACGGATGTCAGAATTGGACTATAAACAAGGCGCCAAGAAGATCCAATCAATCAATACTACAGCAAATCAAGCCAATCTATTCACTGGAAAGTATGATCATGAGATTAAAGCTCAATTTTTTTGGCCATATCATGAGAATATAGGATTAACGAGAGAAGACTCTGATGCTAGGAAAGATTTAAGGAACATGAAGAAATGCGGAGGTGGAGATGGATAGATGATATCATTGAAGCAATGAACTTGAGGGATCTCAGATGGGCAGTATCTGACAAATGTGCTTGCAGTTCATAGAGTCACAGAAGTTGGACACAAATGAATGACCAAACAACAAATTATGTTCTCATTTCCTTTAGTATGTATGCTCTCAGGACATACAGCCTTATTAAAGCACCAAAAGAGGTTATGCGGTGCATAACAATACAATAACACTTGCAGCCTTATTAAATTGCGGTTCAGCAAATTTAAAAGGGCTCTATTTAAGCACATACCATTTATTTTTTACAGAAGTTTTTAGTTAGTGAAAACCTTGCTTTTGGATAGAAGTTCACTAACTTAAAACTTCTGTAAAAAAAAATATGCTATGTGCTTAAATAGAGCCCTTTTCAATTTGCCGAATCGCAATTTAATAAGGCTGCAAGTGTTATTGTATTGTTATGCACCGCATAACCTCTTTTGGTGCTTTATAAAAAATGATTCCCACTTTTATTCTGATTCATCCTAAGCCCCTTTCTTTTTCCTTGCAACACACTTGCAAACAGTTCAAGTTTATCTCCTGTCATTACTCTTATATACCTTTTCAAAAGTAGATATACATAAATTCATACTCTGACACACATTTACTCAATTACACAAATCAAATAATATTATATTTGCCTTGAACAGATTAATGTAAGAGTTGTATGTCTATGTTAAGTCCCCCTATTCTGCCTACTGTCATTTTAATAAAGTACATTCAGCTATGCCTGATATTTGTAATATTTGCATTAGAAATACAGTATATCTGTGTTTTAAATTAAGAGTCAAAAGACTGGCTTTAATGATTGTAACTAGATGCATATGCTCAACTGAACTAAGTGTTTATTAATTCTAAAGATGCCAAGATCATGAATTTCTAGATTTCAAACTTGCTATTATTACGAAAAATATACAATGCAGTTAAAATTTACAGCAATACAATTTATCTAAATGAAGTAAGCAGTGCAGACTGTGATGGAAATTAAATGTATATGTAATAAAAATATTATTATTTGGTAGAACATGTAGTTCATTCACAGCAGGACAGTACTGAATTTTATGGACAGTTTAATTTGTATTGTGCCAATCAATTTAGTGGGATATTTTTATTTATTATTTGATTTATCTTGCATAAAACTATTTACTTTATTTTAAATATATTTTCCTTTGATACCATAGTATTTAACAGTATAAATTACTAATGTCCATATCAACTGAATTGCTTCTGGCAAGCAGTGTGTTTATTTGATGAGTGCAGTGATTTGGTACAGGTGAGAGGGATGTGTTTTTGCCTGTGTTGAACTTGCATATAAGTGTGTGACTTGTTTGTGTCTGCAACTGAATTGCTTCTGGCAAGTAGTGTGTTTATTTGTTGTGTGCAGTGATTTGGTACAGGTGGGTAGTCAGAATCTCATTTAAACAGGGGAAGCAGTGAACTTGTGAGCTTGTGAACAGTTCTAGTGTCAAGTGTAGTTCTAGTATAAGTGTAGGAGTTTAAATAAAAGGAGGAAGTTCAAAGAAAAGAGGGCAAACATATTGCACAAAAGGGAAGAACATTTTTTTTTGTAGAGGATAACTATGAGTCAGTCCAGTGGCAACCTCACACTGTGTACATCCTGTCATGTATATGTACTACTGGAACAGATGATCAAGGGTCCATACCTCTGTTTCATGTGTGAGCATGTTGCCTCTCTGGAAGCTCAAATTGGAGAACTGGAGAGGAGAATTGCAGCAATTACTGATATTGCTCCACTGTAAACGGAGCTGGGCCTAGCATGGAGGGTGGAGATGCGGCTAGTGAGCATGTCCAGAGAGGAAGCTGGGTTACAGTTACAAGGGGAAGCAGAGGGAACAGGAGCAGGTGGCAGACCAGTTCTGAGTTGGCAAACACCAACAGATTTGCCAGATTGAGTGAAACTGTTGAGGATGTACATTCAGGAATGACAATGCCAGATAGAGCTTTTCCCTCTAACAGCCAGTAGAACAGTTCTACTGGAGGAGAGGGAGGGCAGAATAGACAGAGCAACAGATACTTTTTGGTGATAGGGGACTCTATTATTAGGAAGGTCTCCCGGGTGCTCGGGTTCAGCATGTTTTGGATCGGGTAGATAAATTATTAGGAGGGGATGGAAATGAACCTGCAGTATTGATACATATTGGTATCAATGACAAAGTTATTGGAAGATGGATTGTGTTAAAGAATGATTTTAGAGTACTAGGGAATAAGCTTAAGGCAAGGACCTCCAATGTAGTATTTTCTGAGATACTACCCGTGCCACATGCTAGCCCAGGGAGACAGAATGAGCTTAGGGAGGTTAATGCATGGCTAAAAAAGTGGTGCACTAAAGAGGGTTTGGGGTTTTTAGAGCACTGTGCTGACTTCTCAATTGGGTACTACTCATGGGGGAGGAGATGGGGGAGGGTTAGTGAATAGGGAGGTATTGCTAAGTAACTCAAGTACCAAGGCAGGCACTTAAAAACTACAAACTCATAAAATAAGGTGTATGCTTGCTAATGCCAGAAGCTTGCCAGAAAAATATAGTTAGAATTATTAGCAGTTAATGAAAAATGGGATTTAATAGGCATTACTGAAACATGATGGGAGGAATATCATGGCTGGATTGATAATCTGGATGGTTATAAACTATTTAGGAAAGATAGGGGAAATTGTAAAGGAGGAGGAGGGATTTGTCTTTATGTTAAGCCTGAATTTAAGCCTATAGTCAGAGAAGATATTTATGCTGGAACTAGTGGTAATGTTGAATGTCTGTGGCTAGAGTTAAATAGCCGAGCAGCAAATTCCAAAAGAATATTGGTTGGAGTTTGCTATAAACCCCCACATATAATTGAAAGTGAGGAAATGCAATTATTGTTATAGATTGGAAATGCAGCTAAGCATGGGCAAGTTTTAATAATGGGAGATTTTAATTAGCCTGATATAAACTGGATAAATGAGACCAGCAGTTTGGCTATGGGGAGCGGGTTCTTGAGAACACCCAGGGATCATTATCTGGCCCAGGTTATACAAGAACCTAGTAGGAATGAGGCTATCTTGGATTTAGTCTTCACGAATAATATTCATATGGTATCATGAAATAGGGCAACCTTTGGGAAACAGTGATCACAATACAGTCTCATTTGAGATTGAATTAAAAAAACAAAACTGTAAGGGGCCAACAAAAACTCTTCATTTTAAAAGGGCAGATTTTAACAGTCTAAGGGCAATACAAATTATACACTATGACAAAGAACTGATGGGTAAAAACACTGAACATAAATGGACAATGTTCAAATCCTTACTACATATACACATACCATGTGAAAATAAACATAGAGGGAGTAAGCACTTAAATTAAACTTACACAAACTAGAGAGGACAGAGACTGTTTTATGTAAGTACAAGGACGTTAACAAGGCTTGAAAAGGGGTCATTACACTGGATAAAATAGAAATTGAAAAATTAGTTGCAAAATATAATATAATAACCAGGGCCGGATTTACATCTCTAGAGTCCCTAGGCAGAAAATTGCATGCCGCCCCTATATTGTGAGAGAGTACACACACTCCCAATGCCAGTGATACCCCCATTGGCATTCACTTGCAATAAGCCCCAGAGCATGGTTCTATTCAACCTTCCATTCCATTCTTATTTTATCCCATGGCACAATCACAAATTTCTGAGCAACACAATGTTTTGTGAGTGCTGGATATTTAAAGAATAAAATGCAATAGTTTCAAGGAAAGCTTCCCTAACAGATACTGGACAAGACTTAAGTTCTTTGCTGCATTCATATATTTATTGCCCACAGTTTCATGATCCCCAATAATAAATCTAGGTATGGAGAACTCCCACAGCTGTATGGTAGTAAGTTTTAGTTTATAATTATACTTTAAGTATATCTGTGAATATTTATATATATATATATATATATATATATATATATATATATATATACACAAATGCACAAAAATTCCTCAAAATACATAATATACATATATAATGTCAGATAAATATTCAAATAGACTATTAAAATCCACACACATAAAAAATGTGTGCATTATGTGCATAATAGATTACATCATAGAGCTAGTCTTATAGTCCATACTGCCACTGTAACCTAATTCATTACTAGTGTAAAAAATGCATGCATGGTTAGTGTGGCAAGTTCCTATACTACCTCTTTGCTGGACTGCTGGGTGAGGCAGCTGTCAGGACCAGCTCTGATCATGCAGGACAGGATGTGAGAGATCGGGAGCAGACTGAAGCACAATGATAGCCATGCTCAGAGGTGATATGGCATGCAGTTGCTGCACAATAAAATGATTGAACATTGAGCATGCACTGGGTGTTCTAGAAGTGCATACAGGACCAGCTAATAGATACACAGACTGACTTGCTGCTAATAGTGCGTGGCTCAGTCCCACCCACATTTTATTTAAGGAAACATGCACGTTAATGTAAAAATGTTTATTTTTTTTTAATAATGAGGCACCCCCCTTATGGAGGTGTTCCTGGGCACATCCTAACCTGCCTAATTGGAAAACCGGCCCTGATAATAATCCTAAAGTATTTTTTAAATATGTTGCTGGGAAGAAGGCCAGGAAGGAAGCTATAGGAACATTACAATGTGACATATGCCATCTGATAATTAGTGACCAGGAAAAGGCAGATGCGCTAAATAGGTTATTTTCTTCGGTATATACAAGGGAGGTACCAGTGGTTGGGACACTGCAACAAAATGGGGCTACACTACCTTCACCAAATAATTGGTAAATGCAGGAAAGAAATCCAAAAGAGGTTGGAAAAAATAAATGTTAATAAAGCCCCAGGTCCTGGTGGAATACACCCACGGGTACTGAGGGAACTGGGTTCTGTAATAGCCAAACCATTATATTTAATTTTTCAAGACTCATTTAACACAGGGTCACTACCAGCAAGAGCATATCTGGGGAGCCTCACTTCTGTAGTGGGGGAGTTTTTAGAAGGGTTAAGGGGATAATGTACAAGAATATGTCTATTTGAACAGGATTTTAAGTAGGAGTCAACATGGATTTATGAGGGATAGGTCATGTCAGACAAGTCTAATTAGTTTATATGAGGAGGTTAGTAGGAACTTGGATCAAGGCAACTCAGTGGATGTAGTCTTTTTGGATTTTGCAAAGGCTTTTGATATGGTGCTACATGGAAGACTAATGTGCAAACTAAGGGATACAGGAATTGCAGTAAATATCTGCAATCGAGAGCTGGCTAAAAGATAGGAAGCAAAGGGTTGCAAAGGGAAGCAAAGGGTTGTGGTAAATGGAACATACTCCGATTGGACTAATGTGATAAGTGGGTTTCCTCAGGGTTCAGTATTAGGTCATCTCCTTTTTAACATATTTATTAATGACTTAGAAGTGGGACTGGAAAATTGTGTCTCCATTTTTGCTGATGAAACGAAGCTATGCAAGGTAATTAAATCAAATAATTGTGTACTTTCCCTCCAGAGGTATTTACAGTACATAAATTAGAGGAATGGGCATCTAAATAACAGATGAGATTTAATACAAGTAACTGTAAAGTTATGCATCTGGGAAGGAAAAATAGCCACGTAATTTATAATCTTATTGGAGCAATTCTAGGGATATCAGATATAGAAGGGGATTTGGGAGTACTTGTGGACAACCACCTAGGTAACAGTGCGCAATGCCAAGCAGCAGCTGCAAAGGCAAATAAAATATTAGCATGTATTAAGAAGGGTATAGAAGCCAGGGAAGCAAATATAATTCTGCCACTATACAAATCCCTAGTATGCCCTTATTTGGAATATGGAGTACAATTTTGGGCACCACTTTATAAAAAGGACATTTTAGAGCTGGAAAAGGTACAAAGGAGGGCAACAAAACTAATAAGGGGAATGTAGGGGCCAAGTTATGAAGAAAGACTAACCAAATTAAACTTATTTTCTCTCGAAAAAAGGCATCTAAGAGGCGTTATGATTACATTATATAAATACATCCAGGGTCAGTATAAAGCTTTGTGTCAAGAGGTTTTCAACTGACAAGAGGACACCATTTGAGGTTAAAATATCCCACCTCAAAGAAAGAAAAGGGTTCTTCACAGTAAGGGTGGTTAATCGGTGGCATTCTCTACCAAAGGAGGTGGTGACAGCGGATTCGATTGATAACTTTAAAAAGGGAATGTAATTTTTAATTAAAAAGGGCATTCAGGGTTATCCTGGTTAATTATAGAGAATTGATCCAGTGAGGAATCCGATCGCCAGTATCTGTGGTGAGGTAGGAATTACCATATTTACGAAAATCTAATGCGCACATTTTTCATAGAAAATCTAGTCCCAAATTAGGAGTGTGCATTCGATTTGATGGTGCACTAGATTCGATGGCGCACTAAATTCGATGAAAAAAGGAAAACACAGGACATCTCTCGCTTACTGGCATTACATTCGCCAGCAAAAAAAGTTTTTTTGATTCATGGGTTAGAAATTAGGAGTGCGCACTAGATTTGAGTAAATACAGTAATTTTTCCGCCTTTTGAGACGATTGGCTAAGTTTCACTTGTTTTTTTTTCTGTTTGCCTACCTCTGGCTCAATTAACAAATTAACAACTAATCCGCATATTGCAGATCAGAGGAGATCTTAAATGGTTGAACTTGATGTACTAAGCCCTATTAAATTACAGCCCCATAGCTCCAACGTGAGCCCTTCAACAGCTGCAGGCTTGAAATTTGGCAGAGTTACATTGCTATTAAATTAGAATGGGCTGCGAACTATGGGTTTGAGACACAAATCGTAGCTTGTTCGTAGAACATTGGATTTGTGGCTTTGCGGACGATCAATTAGTGTAGACCGTAGTTACAGGTTTAGACGGAGCCAATAGAAAAAGAAATTGTTGGCATTACATGCCTGAAAAAGGGGAGGGTAGATTTCAAAGTGCTACGGGCTTCAATTACAAGTTGCGATCGGACCCGCATTCCACAATAATGCAGTATTAATAAAGCCGTAAATATGATATTCTATTACATGCGAGTTACAGTATATGTATTAACACATTGATTGCAGGGATCGATATAACACGACAATCAAGCATGAAATAAAGTATTTTTTGGGCCGATTTGTGAGCTTGAGAATGTTGTGCAATTAATTCTAAGACCTAACATCACATTACCTTTTAATAAAAGTACAGTAGTGTGTTTTTATTTGCATTTACGGGACCCCCTGCGGGTCCTCTCCAGCACTCGTAGGGCTTTGGGCTCCATTTGCGTGTTATGGGCTAGCTCGCGGGTGACTTTGTTGCAATTTAATAGCATGATTGGAATTGTAGCGGTTACAGGCTTGACAGATCAAGGGATTTACGGCAGTGAAGTTCAATGTTGCTCAAATCGTAGGCTATTTTCGGCCCTCCTGCGTCTTAACCCGCAAGTCCTCCGTGGGCTGCGTTACTGGGCTAATTTATTAGCCGTAAAACATAAAATTGGAGTTACGGACTACGTTTTAAAACGTAGCCCCAATTTAATGTAGCTATATAAGTCTTTTTTCAACCTCAGTTACTATGTAACTATGTAACTATGTAATTATACTGTATTTCATGCACAGTCATCTCAGTGAGCTATTATTTAATTGTTTAGTGTGCGTGGTTAGTTACCCTGGGATTAAACATTTTCTTTCAGTTAATTTGTCTTAGTATGACATATATAGTTGTGGATCTTGCGACTGTCCGGAACGTTTGCAATGTTGGTGATGCAGTTGCAACCTTGCGGCGCCATCACACATGCAAGCTTTGCAAAGCGAGGCAAAGCAGCTGCGTAGCACTTAAGCTGCAAAGGCTCTCATTGCAAGCCCCTCAATGAGCACCAAAGGCGCTCAGCGTGGGGCTTGCAATGATCGCCGAAGGTGATCAGTGCAAAGCAGGAAACCTGAAGTACACGGGGGGAGAGGCTCGCAATTAGCACCAAAAGTGCTCAGAGGACCAAAAGCCTCACAATTTGTGGCAAACAGCATTGCCAGCCTTACAATTTTAATCCTGTCATTTTTGACAGGCAAGTTCCTAGTATTAAATAGTAAACATAATTAGAATGCCATCATTAGCAATATAATGGTTCATTGTTGTTCTGTGTTTTACAAAAAAAATAGAGAGTAAAACTCAATTTACAATTAACATAGAGAAATAAGTACAGACATCTACCACAAATTATATGATACGGTACCTGTCTGAACAGAAAAAGCCTCTTACAATTAGAAAACTCAATAAAACATAACCTTTAATATAAGCTTAAAATAAACGCCCAACCCTCTAAACTACTATCGAGCAGCTAAATTGGCATTTATTCCGCTGGCTTATTCCATTAATCACCAACCAATATGGACAATCATAGAAAACACACAAATGTTTCCCTACTCCAGGGACACAATAATATGGTCCCCCCACGTACTCCCTCTAAGATCAAATTTCTCCAACCCACTCATTTCTCTTACTATGAAAATTTTGGACAAACCTTCAGAATTGGCTCGACCATTCTCTTTCACCTCTCACTTCAATCTTTTCAGATAAAAATTTGTATCTGATATGCTCTGACACTTCACAACACTGGTGGACGGTTTCTAAGCTAGACAGATTAAATTCCTGGTTCAGGAACGGCTCTCTAGTATCTGCAGCCCAGATGCAGAGCAAACATAATATCCCAGCAAAATAAACTTTTAACCACATCAAATTTAGACATTGGGTGACTACAAATTGTAGGGAAAACATCCCTCCTAGATCATCCTGTTTTTCAGTAGTCTATCTAAAACTTCCCTTGTCCAAAGGAATTTTGGGGTCACTTTACGGAATACTGAATGCACCAGTCTAATATTGCCTTTAGCTGCTGCTTATATAAGATGTAATATCTTTTAAACAAATTAGACATTGCACAAAATGTTGCACTGATTTTGTTAGAGTTTTAAAAGAAGCATATTACCAGTAATCTTAATGATCACACCTTGCATTATAGAATACAGATTAATTAATATAACAATAAGGCTCTAAAATCAGTGGTTCTCAAGCCTCTCCTCAGGGACCCCAATTCAAGCCAGTATTTACATGTAACACAGCATGGATGCAGGTGAGGCAATTAGTGGCTCCACAGCCTGCTGAATATTTTTTGTATCACCTGCATTCACACAGTGTTATACCTAAATCCTGGCCTGTATTGGGGGCACCTTAGGAGTGGTTTTGGAACCAATGCTATAAATCAACCATATAAAAAGCTGTAATTGTATTGTGAATATTTAAAGTGGTATGCACATACCAGTGGACTGTTTTGTTCTTGTTGTATATATCAATTTTTAATCGTCGTAGGCTTGGCATGGAATGCTGCCAGGAGCCATGACTCCACCCAGGAAGAAGAGGCAGGAGTAATCCAGCATGGCCGTCAGAGAGCAAGGAAGCTAACATCTCCCTCAGCTCTATTGAGTTCACGCCTGAGATTGCAGCCTTGTGACTGGGTAGTAAGAATATTGATACATCAGTGACAAGCTGGAGGGGCCACTGGCACAAGCTGCTGAAAACCACATGGAAGCTTTATCAGGCTTTTCGGACGCAGTGTAGGTGCTGCAGTTGGGGCCAGCTCAGGAACAGACCCATGAGACATCACAGATGCAGTACAGATACTGAAGTTGTCAGAGGTGTATCCTGATTGCAACCTCAAATCTAAGATATGTTTGCTTGATCTGGAGTTTTATGTTTATGTCACTGATTGTTTAGCCAAAATTGCTGCACTTGGTTTGAACACCTATCAAAAAGTCAGTAAGTAATTATGCCAAGTATACTGACTTGAGACAGAGTATCAATGCAAACTTTTTTGATAAAGAATGCATAACAGAGGCTTGCAGCAAATAGCTTTAAGAATGGTAAAAGACTCAGCTTATGCCTCAATGCCTGACTATATTATCTACACAGCAGAATCCACTGGGTTATAAACTACATTCTCATTGAGATACACTTTCCTTTTTGGTCCCTTGGAAACATTGTTATAAAACAACAGAGTCTTGCTAGAAATCTATTTAAAAAGCACACTCAAGTAATATAAACCTTTCTGGGATAGTCTGTGTAACCTGTCTGTAATTTATATAGCAGCAATAGCTGAGGTATAAAATACACCTTTATTGAGACATATTCTCTTTTTTTTTGGAGCACAGCTACAAGTTAACAGACCTGCTGTAAATAGCTTTAAGAAGTATAAAACACTCAGCTTTATTGCATGCCTATAAAAGCAAATTAAAGCAATATAACCTTCTGAGATTGGGTGTTCTAATTGCTCACATTATCTACACAGCAGCACCTGCTGAGACATACATTGGTCTTTTCTTTTTTTTAGATATATTCTCTTTTGGATTCTTGGAACTATGTTATAAGTCAACAGAGGTTTATAACAAACAGCTTTAAGAAGTGTAAAAACATGTAGCTGAAAGCTACACATCTATTAAAACAAACCAAAGAAATATAACTCTTTTGGGAAATGCCTGGTTGAATGGCTTACAACATTAACAGTGATATCTGTTGGAGAACACACTATATTTTCATTGAGATATATTCTCTTTTGGATTCCTGGAATATTGCAGTAAATTAACAGAGGTGCTACAAACCACTCTAGGATGTGTAAAACACCCAGCCTAAGTTACATGCTTATAAAAGCAAACTAAAGAAATATAAAACTTGTGGAATTGCCTATTTAACTGTTTATATTGCCGATACAGCAACACCCGCTGGAGTACAAAATATATTTTTCATTTGAGATATATTCTCTTTTGGAATTTTTGGAACCCTACAATAATTCAACAGAAGTTTATTATAAACAGCTCTAAGGTGTGCGAAACACGCAGCCTAAGTTACATGCTTATAAAAGCAAACTAAAGAAATATAAAATTCTTGGGACTGCTTGTTTGACTTTTTATATTACCTATATAGCGACACCTGCTGGAGCACAAATATATTTTTCATTGAGATTTATTCTCTTTTGGATTTTTTAGAATCTTGCAATAAGTCAACAGTGGTTTATTCTAAACAGCTCTAAGGAGTTTAACATATCTAGCTTATACCGCATGCCTATAAAAGCAAATTAAAGAAATATAAATCTTTCTGGGACTGTTTTAAGCATCATAAAGCCTACATAGTTCGGCAAGAATCTACATATCTAACAACTAGAGGCACTGAAATAGTCTCTATAGGGAATGTCCCTGCAAAATCACTATTACTTCTTTAAAAGGAAGCAGAGGGAAAAAATATGATTTATCAATTATAAAGATGTATTCTCTTTGATCTTCTTATCTTCAAGACACACTCTGCTGGAACATTGCTCATATTAACTGGAGACTGAGTACTTTCAAAGAAATTTGCTGTTGCAAAACATTATCCTACTCCAGTAATGGTATTTATGCTTAGATAATATCTTGTATGCATCTAAATGAATCCCAATACCTGATTGATCTTATTATATAGGATTAAATAAGATATTGTTCTAACTGTGTAACACTTTAAAACACATGTTTACTGTTTGTACAAACTTAATTGACTTTTGCTGAAGCTGTACAATTTGGGGGGTTATGTGATTATAAAATACCTGACTTTAGAAATAATTATACCAGTAGCTTTACTATTAAAAATGAGAGGAAAACGCACTAACTAATAAGAATAGCAAGTGCTTTGAGTAACAAAATGTAATAGTATTCCGGAATCTATATGATAGTGGTATAATTTTGTAAAGTAAAATGAGCAACAGAGAACAGAAAATCTCTAAGACTAAAGTGAAGGAAAAGAAGAATACACAAAAAATGAACCCAAGATAAATAAATAAAAAATAAAAAAAATAGACATTTACAGTTAGATTCTAGTATTGTAGAAACACCTAATTAGGAGCCAGAGATGTTAACTGTTTCCAGTATGAAAATTGTATTTATATAATTTCAAAACTCTATAAGGAAAGAAATATCTGTAATCTTAGAAGAGAATACTAAGGCTCTGGAAAACGTAACCAAGAGAACAGATACATTGGAAGATAGGTATAAAAAAATAATTTAGAAAATCAAAAAATTGCAGATCAAATGAAAAAATGTAATCAAAATAATTAAACAAAAAAAAGATACCCTGGAGGATTGCTCCAGGAGAAATAATCTACGACTGAGAGGTATTCCAGAAACAATAACGCAAATAGAACTCAAAGCTTTTGTAACTAAATTTTTCCAAATGTTTGCAGGATGATTGCTTCCAGGAGATGAACGAATAGATCGTTTACATAGAATCCTGTTACCAAAAAAACTGGAGTGGCCCCCAGGGATATCTTGGTTAGAATAATTTCCCTTCTTATAAAGTAGCTATATTAAAAGCTGCTAGATAAAATAAGTCACTGGAAGCACCATTTGATAACATTTCTGTGTACACAGATTTATCTGTCTCCACATTATATAAAAGAAAATAATTTAAAATCATTACCACCGCTTTGAGGAAGGAAAACATTGTATATAGATGGGGTTTTCCTGTGAAATTGTTCATTTTTAAGGGTAATGTAAAAACTATAATTAAAACCGAGGAAGAAGGTGAAAGAATTTTGAATGAATGGAAAATAAAAATTGACCCTAAAGATGATAGCAGTATACCCCCAAAGGAAGATAAAACTTAAACAGGAAATTATAATAAACTCCCTTGATTGTAGGGGGAGGGAGAAAAGGAAGGAGGAAACCTTGGAATATAAGAGATTTAAAGACATGTAGATGAGATTCACATAAAAATAGAATAGGATGATAGGAGAACACATATAATTATGAGATAAAAGGAAGGAGGAAACCTTGGAATTTATGATATTAAAAGACATATAGATGAGATTACACAAAAATAGAATAGAATGATAAGAGAACACAAATAATTAAGGTACATAACATACTAAAAACAGACACATATTGAGTGGGGAAAAAATAGCGAGGCGAGCCGTTATGTTAAACTGTACCACTTTGGCAATGAGCGCCGCAGGTGCTCATTGCAGGCGAGCCTCGCGTAGCGAGGCGAGCCGTTAAACCGTAGCACTTCGAAAAAAAATACGAGATGAAAAAAATTACGAGATAAGCGGCGGAACCAAAACAATAAAAAAAGCACTAAATACACACTAAAAAATAAAATAAAGGTCACTTACAGCATGGGGAACCAGGCAGGATGTCTGGAAGTGAGTTGGAACTCCAATTTACATCGATTTAGCAGAGTTACAAAGATCGAAAATCTGCTAAGCGAGAAAAAAATGGCTGCCGAATAAAATGAAAACGAGGCTATACTACTACGAACTGCGTAAAACACAGCCACAGACGTATGTGTTCGAAAAACAACGAGATAAAGGATGCGCATTAACCGCACAATGAGTAAAAAGACAGTAGCGAGTACATTTTATGAAACAATATTACCGATTTACGCATTAACACAGATTTCCCGCCTTTTAAACAAATTAGACATTGCACAAAATGTTGCACTGATTTTGTTAGAGTTTTAAAAGAAGCATATTACCAGTAATCTTAATGATCACACCTTGCATTATAGAATACAGATTAATTAATATAACAATAAGGCTCTAAAATCAGTGGTTCTCAAGCCTCTCCTCAGGGACCCCAATTCAAGCCAGTATTTACATGTAACACAGCATGGATGCAGGTGAGGCAATTAGTGGCTCCACAGCCTGCTGAATATTTTTTGCATCACCTGCATTCACACAGTGTTATACCTAAATCCTGGCCTGTATTGGGGGCACCAATACAGGCCAGAAAGACAGTAGCGAGTACATTTTATGAAACGATATTACCGATTTACGCATTAACACAGATTTCCCGACTTTGTCTCGCGCCACATATGATTTCCCGCCGAAAATAACGCATTTGGCTAGCGCAACTGCGGATTTCCCGCCTAAAACAATGCATTTGTCTTGCGCACAAAGCCTATATATAGGGCACACTTGACACATAACTGACACTTTCTCCTCAGGTGATGACAGTCTGACTGGACGTTTTCTGATGCCGGGAAATCTCAAGAGATTGTTAGCTCTTCAGTATACTGCTTCAGCATTATTACATTAAAAAAGGTAAATATATAATTTATAATTATTAATTAATAAATTGGTACTTACTTAATAAATAAAAAATAAGAAATGTAATTAATAGAAAAATAATATTGTGCTTACCTGTGTGAAACAATTGTTAATAACATTCATAATGTACATTAATTAATTAATCATTAATATAAAAATTAGTTAACGTTTAAGAATGTGAATACAAAAGCAACACATTGATTGATTAATTATTAATGTACATTAATTTAATAATTATTTTGTTATATATCCTGTGTGAAACAATTGTTAATAGCATTCATAATGTACATTTTAATTAATTAGCAACACATTGATTCATTAATTATTAATGTACATTAATTTTAGAATTATTTTGTGATTTATCGTGATTACCTGTGTGAAACAATGGTTAATAACATTCATAATGTACATTAATTAATTAATTAATTAATGATTAATATAAAAATTAATTAACGTTTAAGAATGTGAATAGAAAAGCAACACATTGATTAATTAATTATTAATGTACATTAATTTAATAATTATTTTGTTATATATCGTGATAACCTGTGGGAAAGAATTGTAAATAACATTCATAATGTATCATTACTAATCATTAATATCAAAAAAGGTTTACGTTTAAGAATGTGCATAAAAAAAGGAACACGTTGATTAATTAATTATTAATGTATGTACATTATTTAAATAATTCAGTACTTATATATTTTGTATAAAATAAACCCCCCCAAAAAATTAAAGGCTATATACTCATGCTTACATGTTGAGGTTAGATTTAGTCACACATTACTTTAATATTAATGAACATTAATTGATTCTTATTTCATTAGTAATGTACATTATTTTAAGAATTCAGTTGTAACATACTCATTTTAAAATACCACTAAAAAAAAAATAAAGGGAAGAGACTCATGCTTATGTCTTGACGTTATATTTAGTCAGACATTAATTTAAGATTAATACAGATTAATTGATTCTTATTTAAAGACTAACAGTAATATTGAGTGTATGTTTATAATCTATGCTTTCATATGTGTGTTCATGCTGATTGATTGATATATTTATTTCATGTTTTTAATCTATGGAAAAATAGGTATGTTAAGCCTCATTGATTAATACAGATGAAGTAACATATTATACATTAATTTGACTATTTTGTATAATTGCAGTGAACTGTAGCTGAATGAACACAGATAGTGACGTTTGCACACATTGAACATCATAAGGATAATTTGGACAGGTACAGAATTTGAATTACATTACTACGGCAAGATATTAAAAAATATGATTTTAGGTTTTTAATGTAGCCAAATATATGTCTGTTGATGTTCATTTAATGATATCGATGAAGCAAAAGTTAAAAAATATTATCAATTTGATTTTACAGTTTATTTGGATCTGCAAGGGAATAAACAGACAGCGTGATGTTTGCAGCCTTTGAACAACATCAACATCATCCTCACAGGTATAAAGTTAAATTTTGTAGTGATGCATAGAAAAAGGCTATATATTATATATTTGGTGAAAAATTATATTTGTGGAAAATGGAGAGTACTTATTGAGTCATTAATGTACGATATTTAGTCATAACTTGAAAAAAGTTGAAAAGACAATACTAATTAATAATAATATTTAAAGAAAATAAGAAGCTTACAACACTTGCAAAAAAAAAGAAATTGATGGTATGCTGTGAATTCAATCAAGAAGGAATGTAATTGAAGGATTAATAATATAAAGATAGATATGTGCAGCTATTTCCGATTTCAGATATGTCAATAAAATACTTTGAAAAATGGTTTCATTTCTTTCAGTCTAAAGTGCAATATTTGAAATTGTTTTATTAGTTTATTCTTCTACTTTAATGGAACAATACAAAAAAGAAAAAAAATGTATACAAAACAAAGAACAAGCAATAATTACATGTCTATTTACAATTACAGATTAAAATGGCAGAGAATGGAGAAGACAAAATTGAACGCATAAGAAGATTGGCAAGGGAAAGGAAGCAAAGGTGGAGAGATGCTCAGAAACCGGAAACTTCACAACGCTTGCGAGAAGAAGATCGACAGAGACTTTTAAATAAAAGAAAGATGAGTAAGAAAGCCCAAGTGAGTGTGTTGGGGCTTCCAAGAAACGTAAAAGTAAACAACAACATCTCTGTGAACCATTGTCCAATGATTCTATTTTGCAGAATGACTTAAATGTAGACACACAAGAAAAAAATGTACATATAGAAAGTGGGTCTGATATATATGTTGAAGAAATGCATGACAATGTGTTAACTACTGCAGTACAAGTAGATACTCATTATTGTGGGTTACTTAATGTCGTTTGTCAGTTTTGTGGGGCCTATCATTTTATAAAGGAAAGACCTACTGACGGAAATTTCATTAGTTGCTGTCAGAAAGGAAAGGTGAAACTTCCACTAAGACACCCATTTCCATATTATTTAGAATGCATTATGAGTGATCCAACATTTCCAAATTATAATAATTTCAAACAAAACATAAGGTCTTATAACAATTTCATTTGCTTCAATGGGTGCAACATTAGCAGAAAATGTACCAGGACATGGTCCTTACTGTTTCATAGTTCAAGGTCAAATATACCACTGAACTTCACATTTACAACCACAAGAAGGAGAGCAAAGGAAATTTGCACAGTTATATGTCTTAGATACGATGGAAGCTGTGGAACAAAGAATGACACTTCCAGAAAATAGACAGTGTTTGCGCATAGTCTTTGAACAGCTGGAAAAAATTATGCAAACAAAAAAAACCATATAGTCAAGCATACAAACAATTAGCACAGCTTGAAAAAGAACAACAGGAACATGCTGAAAGACATCAATTGCCTACACCAAGAGTCAATATGGTGTTAAAAAGAGAGCGCAACACTGATCAAAGAAGATATAATTTACCTACTGTAAATGAGGTTGTCATGGTGTTTAAAAATGAAGATGGTGAACCACTTTTTCAGCGGGATATTAGAATATATCCACGCAATGAAGAACAACCATTTATCAACATCAATATATTAAGCTGTAATTTAGATCCAATGACATATCCCATTTTCTTTCCAAATGGGGAACCAGGATGGGAACCAAAATTACAATTGGAAAGTTATCCCAATACTAAACTTCCAATTAGATCTAATATTTCCATGCTGGAATATAAAGTGGCACAAACTGCTATCCGTGATTGTTTTAATCCAATTTTACATGGAGGAAAACTCACTCAACAATGGATTATTGATTCATATTTACAAGTTGAAGACAATAATCTAAATTTCATTAAATATCAACAAAATAAATTACGCAATATGCGAGAAAGGTATAATGAAGCCATGGCTATTGTTACAACCAGATTTATTTATTACATTCACATGTAATCCACAATGGCCAGAGATCAAGGAAAATTTGAATCTGGGACAAATTACTTCTGACCGACCAGATTTAGTGGCAAGAGTATTCAAAATCAAACTCAATTCATCAATACATGATATCACTAAAGCACACTTATTTGGACAATGTGTGGCTTTTGTTTACACCATTGAATTTCAAAAAAGAGGATTGCCACATGCTCACATACTTTTAATACTGCAGGAAAAACACAAGTTGAACACTGCAGAGAGAGTGGATTCAGTAATTTCTGCACAATTGCCAGACCAAGAAAAATATACAAAACTTTGGGAGATTGTTACACATAGAATGATTCATGGCCCATGTGGAGAGATGAATCCTAATTCACCATGTATGGAAAATAAAAAATGTACTAAACAATTTCCAAAACAATTTCAAATGCAAACTTATGCAAATTGTGATGGATATCCTTTGTATAAAAGAACACAAGGACAAACAGCTATTATCCGTGGCCAAAAGGTTGATAATAGATTTGTTGTTCCATACAATCCACATTTGCTGATCAAGTACAATGCACACATCAATGTGGAAGCTTGCACTTCGATTAAATCAATTAAGTATGTGAATAAATATATATACAAAGGATATGATGCAGCTACTGTTGTTGTACAAGGTGCTGGAAATGAAAACGAAAATTCAATTTTACATGATGAACTATCAAATTATTTAGATGCTCGGTATGTGAGTGCTCCTGAAGCAATGTGGCGCCTTTTGAAATTTGAGATGCATGATCGGTCACATGCTATCTATCGTTTAGCTGTACATTTGCCTCAAAGTCATTTGGTTTGCTTTACTCAAGGAAATGAAAGAACTGCATTATATCAAAGTGAAGACAGAGATACCACACTTACTGCGTGGTTTAAATTAAACTGTCAGGATACGCAGGCCAGACAATTTTTATACATAGAGATACCATATCACTATGTATTTGTAAATGGTCTATGGCGACAACGAAGAAGAGATGCACATAAAATCATACCACGCATTTATACCGTCAGTCCAAGGGACATTGAACGTTTCAGCTTAAGATTACTTCTGCTACATGTTCCTGGTGCACAGAGTTTTGAGCATTTACGTACAGTGAATGACATAGTTTATGATACATTCCTATTAGCTGCAAGACATCAAAATTTCATAGCTGATGATACAGAATGGGAGAGGTGTCTGAAAGAAGCAGAACTATGTCAAATGCCTAAGCAAATGAGACAACAATTTGCATTCATTTGTATATTTTGCAATGTACCTGATGCTTTCACTTTGTGGGAAACATTTAAATTAAACATGTCAGAAGATTTCTTGAAACGTTACAGAGAACCAATAGCTCTGTTAAAAACATTGATGGAAATCCAAGAAATATTGTTGGCTCATGGATTAAATTGTGCAAGTTTTAATTTACCTGATCCAGGACTTATAGATGACATCAATTTTGATGATTATGACACTGAGCTTCAAAAACAAAAAACCCAAGAAAAACTGGCAACTTTAAATATTTTACAGTTAGAAGCATTTCATGCCATCACAAATGCTACAGATGATGAAATGGTCAAAGACCGGTATTTCTATCTAGAGTTTCTAGACGGACCAGGTGGATCAGAAAAAACTTATCTGTACAATTGTTTGATGAGTTATATTCGATCACAGGGTCAGATAGCTATGCCATTTGCAACAACTGGAATTGCTGCACTTTTGTTAGATGGTGGTAGAACTGTGCATAGTGGATTTAAGCTGCCAGTTCCCATTTTGGAAACATCAGTGTCAGATATTCGACTCAATTCCATACAAGCAAAAAAATTTTTACTAACTAAACTAATTATCATAGATGAAGCAACAATGATGTCATGTCATGCACTGCAATGTATTGACAGATTCTTAAAAGAAGTGATGGATAATAAGTTGCCATTTGGTGGAAAGGTGATGCTGTAAGGAGGCGATTTTAGGCAAACATTACCTGTTGTGCCATGCGGAAAAAGAACAGAGATCATTGAAACATGTATCAAGACCAGTAAACTGTGGCAAATATTTACACATCTCAAATTATAATTATATATGAGATCTGAAGGCCAAAATGAATTCAATGACTGGCTCATTAAAATCGGAGATGGAAAACATCCAGAAATACAGCATTTACCAAATGATACCATTGAAATTCCATCAGAAATGGTTTGCAATGAATCACTCATATCAGCCATATTTCTAAACACTCTTAATAATGGGGATTACACAGACATTGCAAACAAAGTGATATTAACATCAAAAAATATCGATGCCTTGAATGTAAATAACGACATTTTAAAATATATCTATGTACCACAAAAGAATTATTACAGTGCAGATTCAATTCTGTCAGATGATAAAGACAGTGAATCAAATTTTAGTATCGAATTTATTAATTCGTTATCACCATCTGGAATGCCCCCACATATTTTACAATTGAAAAAAAGCGCAATTGTTATGTTATTGCGAAATATGAATCCAAAAAAAGGACTTTGTAATGGGACCCGATTAATTGTGCACGAGTTAAAAGATCATTTTATACATGCAGAAATTATAACTGGTACCCATAAAGGTGAACGAGTTTTTATACCAAGAATTGATTTAGCTCCAAGTGAGAGTGGTTTGCCCTTTGTCCTTCAACGGAGACAATTTCCAGTTATCATGGCATTTGCTATGACCATCAATAAATCCCAAGGACAAACTTTTAAGTCAGTTGGGATTTTTTTAAAGGAACCAGTTTTTGCACATGGACAACTCTATGTGGCTTTTTCAAGGTGCACTAATCCAAAAGAAATTAAAGTGCATGTTGAAGAAAACGAAACTTATTGGACGATGGATGTGTTTACACCAAAAACATTGTCTACTATAAGGTGTTGGAAAGATAGAGGACAATGGTTTCATTTTAATGCCAACATTTTATGGGACTCAATATGATTGCACAAAAACAATATTTCACGTAAAACATCTAAAGAATGGAAAAAAACCATAGAGAACAGTGGTTTGACTTCCAGTACAAAATTAAAGTACTCTGGGACTCTTTAAATAGGGGACCACTATTTCACTTATGAAAATATATGTGATATTTGCAGAATGGACAAAATGAAAAAAAAAAAAAAAACAACAGTAAAATATCCTTAAACAGATTTGAATGGGTTCAAAGTTTTATATTTACATGATTGGCCCGTCTATATACAAATTTGGGATTAAATAGTTAAAAATTAGAACTTTTATTGATATGGGGTAACAACGGCGATATTCTCTTAAAAAATTATAAAAAAATCCCGGATTGGAAAGGAAAAAGATAAGATAGGCTATCTGATGTGTGAACATGTGCCCACTTGATAATATTTTAAACTCTCAATAGAGGGGAAAAATATGTTCACACCTAACAGTACTTAAAGGGGATAGTATATGGCTTATCTAGTTCAATTATTCCTGTCTTTGTTAAAGCAAATGCAGTTTGCATGCAATATAAGTTGATAAATATAATAATGCTGAATGATTTCCATAAAAATGTGGAAATTCTAAGATAGTCTGGCATAACATATATATCTCATAGAGGCTGTACTTGTTAGCTATATGAGAACTTGATGAAGTAGATATAGAAGTAGAAGTAGAAATATTTTTCAAAGATCTGAGTATTCCATATCCATCTGCCTTATAAAAAGGACACAATTTATCATAAGGATTCCTCTATCCTGTGCCTTTAAAGGGCTAAGATATACTTAATGTCCTCACAAGAATACTCCTCTTATAAGGGTTCACTTATATTTTACTCATATCCCATTGCAGAGATCAGCGTGATATTTGAAAAAAGGGATACTAAGAAATAAATAATATCCAGCAGACTATCTCCCACTCTGTGACCCTGTTACTTGGTCTTTCTCATATAGAGGCAACAGCATTCACACATTTGGAAACGGACAGGGAGGGTAAACATACATCCTCTAAATATCTAAGATACGGTACTGTTAGTAGAAATGATGCCGGCGTGCCCTTAGCTGCAAGGCATGCCACGTCATCAAAGGCTGACGCGTTTCGACGTCATCAGACGTCTTTGTCAAGGTAAAATTGGCTAAGCCGTCATGCCCTCTTTTAAACGCTGCTGTAACTACGGCAACCAATTGGCATTATCCGGACATGCGCAATAGATTCAGGAAGCGTTAAATGCGCTGTGTTGATATAGAATAGAGGTGTATTGTAAGTGAACCCTATGAGACATGCGCATTAGGAGTTTAAAAAAATGTTAATCGCGCTGTATTTATATAGAGAGAGAGTGTGCTGTAAACAGCCCATTTTGTACAGTAGGGCTGAAGTGTAAAAGCAAAATGAGCTTGTTGTCATAGATAAATAAGGGTGGAATCATACCACCTTCACAATGAAGCGCAGTATATATTATTATAAATGCATTAATCCAATAATAATGCGACATGGCTAAAATACTAAGACTTGAAAGATAATATATTGTATGATTACTAGCATTATCTAAATAAGACCTGAAAATATGTGTAGTGAGATATACTCATTGATTAATTCTAGAAGAAATAAAAGTGTGATGCTATAAACTTATAAAGGAAAAGGAGATATTGATCTCAAATATAGAACGTGAGTAATAACAATGGAATCTCATCTATGAAAACTAAGATAAGATTTAAGTGAAAGGAATGAAACTCCTTTATATTCTAAGTGAAGAATTCACTCTAGAGAATTCATTCTAAGTATAGGGAAGGAAGGTGGGAGTGTGATATGACTTTCTACCAGTAGTATAATTACAAAAGTGCTTATCATGTATAATCGAACCCATCTAAATAAATTATACATGACGTGAATGAATTTCCTCTTGATTCCAAATCTTGAAAAAAATGTTCAATCTACCAGTAAGTGAATTCACCTAATCTGTTATCAAGAAAATTATATTAGGTCATACATGGACAATGCAAATTTTAAGATTGATAATTACTCTTTGTGAATATTTTATCCTTTTGCATACCTATTTAAATGAAGGGTAGGAATGTAAACCCTTCATTTAAACCCTTTGGGGATAAAGCTTTTAATTTATAGATCCATTTTGCTTCATGTTGGAGAAGTTTTTTATCTAGGTCACCCTGTCTGGGGCCTTGATAGACTTTCTCAAGGGCTGTAAAGGTTAAAACCTCACTATTTCCGCCATGAAAAGTTTTAAAATGGCGTGCTAAAGGAGTGTCAAGATCTTTCTTAATAGAATAGATATGTTCACCAATACGTCTTCGTAGTTGACGTCGTGTCTTCCCTACGTAGATTTTTTTACACAGACACGTGGCCACGTAAACTACACTTGTAGTACAGCAATTTGAGAAGTATTTTAAAACATATTGGCCCCACAAAACAATTCACTGAATTTTTTTTATAATTTACAAGAGTTAAATGTTATTGTTTGAAGTTACAATTTCAGATGTTAAATATGTGTTTTTGGAATGTTTAAAAAAGTTTGGTAAATATATATGTGGTATAGTCAAATATGTATTGTTAGTATAAAGTTGAAGTATTTAATAATAATTGCAAATGTATTATTTAAAGACAAAGTATTGATTCAGGGAGAAATCCGATCGCCAGTTAATGGGGTCAGGAAGGAATTAATTTTTTTCCCTCTTTGATACAATTGGACAAGTTTCAATAGGGTTTTTTTATTGTTTGCCTTCCTCTGGATTCAATGCTAATTTAGTTTAACAAGAGTTTAACAAATATGTTACAAATGATAAAAAGCATGTTATTGTTAAAACAATTTACTTACTCTAAGTTAATATAGTCCGCAGTTACAGTGATAAATCTGTATTGAAAAGTGTTAGTATTGTTAACAAAATGTTGAATGAATGTTTCATATACAAGTTGCATGTTACAAAGTTTAATGTTTGTGAAATATAAGTTGAAAGTTAAAAAAATAAAAAGTTAAAAAAATAATGTGTTTTTATTTTTAGAAAAAAAAAAGGGACAAATGTAGGTGACTCATTTTGTGTTGCAAACAAATTTCACAACATTTAAATTTTATTGACCGTCATTTTTTGATGGGCAAGTCGCTAGTATATATATATATATATATATATACGCTCTACTTGGTGATCATAAATAGTTAGATATTTTAATATAACTACATTTAATTTTGATTAAACTGGTAAATTAAAATAGCTGGTAAAAAATCACTTATTATATCATGCATAGTAGAAATATTAAGAATTCACATGTAGTTAAATTAATGTTGGATCACTTATCTTCTAAGTTTCTTCCTTAATGCAGAGAAGAACTTACATAATTGAAATGAAATTAAAATAGTAAATAAAAAGAAAGAGGGAGAATACTGTATACACCTTGAGGTGTAAATTAAAATTTAGAACGTCCTTGCCCTCGAACGGCCATAACGATCAGATTCTGTTCTTTCAAGCTGACCGGTAAACATACTTGGAAAACAGTATTTATGACAATACTACTGTTTAGAGAGGATCTTTAACTTTATCAGCTCAAATCTGATTGTGTATTGTATGTAGATTTGAAAGATTGTTTTATTTGTACATTGCAATGGTGAGTCTATGGATTGAGCTAGACAATGGAGGGGGTCACTTAAGATATTATCACAAAATGTTAGAAGTCTGAATACCCCTTTTAAAAGACACCCAGTAATGTAATTTTGTCAAAAAGAGAAAACAGATGTGGTCTGCCTACAGGAATCCCACTGGGCGCAAGGAAAAGATCCAGGCCTCTCAGACATATAACATTAGGATAACAGCAAATTATAGAATTAAGTCCCGAGGAGTTATAATATAATTTAACAAGAATCTGTCAATTTTGGAAGCATATAAAGAAATTGATCTGATGGATAGGTACATTATATGTGGAGGAACTTTTGATAATTCAATTTATAGTATTGTAAACATGTATGCCCCTAACCAAAAGCAATTCCTTAATAAAATTCCTTAATAAATTGCTTAGGCATATTAGTAATATCAGGATATTTAATACTATGTGGAGACCTAAATATGTGTTTGGACCCTGAATTAGATAAAAAAAAAATCGGCAGATAAACAAACAATAGATTCTTACTCAAAGAGGAAATCTGGGAAATGTTATAGCAGTTTAAAAGAACATGATCTGTATGATGGGTGGAGATCTCTATACCAGAAAGAAAGAGAATATACTTTTTACTCATATAAACACTCCACATATACAAGAATAGATTACTTTCTGATAGATAAAATCACTCTAGAAAAAACACAAAAAAATGAAATTTCTCTTACATCCTGGTCTTATCATGCATGTGTAAAATTATATTTAGAAAATCTGAAAGAAATAGACCTATAAAAAGATTTTAAATTGATTCCACGTTATTCAAAACTAAGGAAGATAAAGATAAACTAAAGTATGAAATAGATTTATTTTTTAAAATAAACCAAAATTTGATAACTTCTAATATTAACATATGGAACGCCCACAAGGCTGTAGTACGTGGAATTCTTACTTCATGGTCAATAGCCAGATATAAATAAAGAGGACTTTCCTTGAGGGAACTCAAATCAAGAAGATCCTACAAATTCATGTAGATAAAAAAATCTGGCTTTTCCAGCAGAAACAGTATTTTGTAGGAAATAAAACGGGCAAAATATTGGGAAATCAATTAAAATTGAAAACCTCAAGCAAAAAAATAGTTAAAATAGTAAAGCATGATGGGAAAATTTGTATCAAACCAACGGACATTGGAAACTCCTTCGCTAATTATTACAGATCTTTGTATAACCTAGTAGAGAATCGGGAAACCCATAAACCCTCAAAGGAAATTATAAGGAATGTTTTAAGTCATATAAATCTCCCCAAAATATCTGAATCCGAACTCCAGAATTTGGATGCTGATATCAGCGAAAACTAAAGTCAATCCTGTATATCTGGCCTACAAATAAATAAGACTCCAGGTCCGGATGGGTTTCCTAATATATATTACAAGATCTTTTCTCAATCCCTGATTAGCCATTTGAAGGAAACTTTTAATGAAATCAAGTCTTTAGGTGAAGCTCCAAGAGAAATGTTGGAAGCTAATATCATCTCGATTCATAAAACCGCTAAAGGGGAAACTAAAGATGAAAATTATAGACCTATCTCCCTCCTCAATTCAGATATAAAAATATATAATCGTATAGTCTCCAGCCTGATAGATACTGATCAGACAGGATTTAGGGTAGATATGGTCCGGAAGATACTAGAAAATTAATACATTAATTACCCAATTATAGCCCTCTCATTGGATACCAGGATTAGCTGGGACTATTTGGAACTGGTCTTAGAAAGGTTCGGTTTGGCCAGGTTTGTATCCCATACAGTAATGGCCGTATACAAAAATTCTTCAGCCTATACTTCGCGCTATGCTTAGAAATCAAGCAATTTCCCCATATCCAATGGGACAAGACAAGGCTGCCCATTGTCTCCCTTGTTATCTGTCCTTATAATTTAACCCCTGGCAGTAGCCATTAGGAATGAGAGTTTGGTTAAGGGTATAGAAATTGGTCCTTTTAAGAACAAAATTACATTGTACACAGAAAACTCACTAAATAAATTGTTTAACATTTTGGAATACTTTGGAAGAATTTCCTGTTATAAAATAAATACAACAAAAACAGAGATATTGTATTTAAATTTGCCATTAGAACTTAGACTTGAATTAACAGAATTATTTCAATTTAATTAGGATAAAAATGGATTTTCCCACCTGGGTATAGAGTTTATTCCAAACTTGAAACTACTTCTAGAACTCAATCTCAATAAACTGTATATACACATGAAAGAAGTTATTTCAAATTGGAAAAAAGTGAGTTTTTCATGGTCAGGCTGAATTGCAGCAATAAAATGGTGATATTACCCCAAAAAATATACAGATTTAGATTTATATCAAATATAAAACTATTAAGAAATTTCAGAGACTGATTAATCAATTTATCTGCAAGGGATAAAACGCTCAAGTCAACATAAAATTATCCTCAAGGAGCTTTGAGAGAGGTGGAATGGTGTTTCCAAATCTGTCAGATTACGTCGAAGTAATACATTTAACTCATTTTCTCAAATTTCTCACAATAAAAACTCCCCCACAATATACTTAAATCTAAAGGTTATTATCGGAACCAATTAATTTGAACTTCCTGTGTTGGCAGAGATATAAAGAGAGTAAGACAATACAAAAAACTGCCTTTGATAGTTAAAACTTGTCTTCGATTTTGGACTCAGACTAACAAAAAATGGAAATTGATTCCATTTCCATCTCCTATTATACCGATTGATTGTATTTTCACTGATTTGGTTACAGAGATCAAGGTAGCAGTGAAATTTTTTAAATTACATTATTGGGCGATCTTTTTAAAAATTGATTATTTAGATCTCTGAAGGATTGTATAAATAATAACATGATTAAAAAAGATAATTGGCTGTTTTACTATAATCTAAAGCAGGCAGTTCTAAAATCTGAATACGATCAAAACTCCTCTAGAGTACTTACGAGTTTTGAATCATTATTGAAATCTGAATTACCTTTATCAATTTCAAACTGTTTCAAATTATTTAGAATGTTGTCTGAAAAAGAAAAAAACTTTACAGATGATTAAATGGGAAAGAGATATTGATACCATCTTGGATATTGATAAATGGTTCGACGCTTTGAAGTTGACAGAATCCTATGTAAAATGTACCCCTTTTAGGTAAATACAATTTAAGTTAACACAAAAATGGTACATGGTTCCCTTTCTCTTGGTTAAAATAGACTCTAATAAAAACTCAAGTAACTGTTGGAGAGGTTGCTTAGAACAAGGCACACACCTACATATATGGTGGTCTTGTAGCATGATCCATACATTTTGGAGATTATGTTTGGATGAAATTTCCAGGATAACTAAGACTGAACTGGATCTAACACCTAAACTCATTATCCACATTTCATTAATAATCAAATGGTTAACTAAAAATTGGAAAAAGAAAACATTACCAACATGGAAAGAAATTTGGGAGATAATTTAAAAAAATAAACAGCTTGAAATTTACTGTATAGAACAAAATTGGAAGCTAAATAAAAAAATTAAATTAAAATGGGCTTTATTAACAACAACAACTTGACATACTAATATTAAACAATTATCAAGGGAACAGATTCAGACCTAAAATTAAAAAAGAAAGAGAACGGAAGAGAGGAGATCCTTCCAAAGTTTGCCTGGCCCACCCATGAGACTCACCAAATGTAATGTATTTTGTTGTAATGTTTGTTTACACTACTTTTATATATACCTTCTGGTTCTTTATTAAAATTAATTGATAAGTAGTGTAGAAGTGAATGTGGAGATACAATTAATATAACTGAATGATAGTGATTTATATATTATCAAGAAAGTATCTTTATGTATCAGTAATGTATGTATTAATGTTTTTGGTTTTGTAAGAAACAAATAAAAAATAAATTTAAAAAATCTTCGTATATTATCCCAGTGTATATACATGATTTAAATGTATATATTTTAATTTTTTTTCAATAAAAGTTATATTTTATTACTTGATTTCTGATTTATTTCTTCACTCCAGTACCATATAACACTGTATACTTTCTGACATTTTTTGGAAGATACTGACCACATTTAAGATTTCCATCAGTTATCTTTCCTTTTTTTTATTCACATGATTATTAATACACTCAGATGGTCACTAATTTGCCTATCATATAATAATACAACTGTCTAAATTGATTAGATATCACATTTAATTACCGATTACTGTTTCTGTTATGACTCAATGTCTTTTATCAATACCCTAAAAACATTTCTTTGCTATTAATGATAGCATTCTGAAATTGAGTCATTTATATCTGGCATTCGAATTTATAATATGGCTGGAATAGACCTGGAGAAGGAATATAAACAAAGAAATGAAAGAAGACATTAACGGTTACAAAAGTGCTTTTGATCAATGCACTGATCATATTAGTGATGATTGGCAAAACGGTCTGAGGACCTTAGAAAGTTTACTGAGAAAACAACTACATTCCTTTTGGAAGAAGACGTGCCATGACAAATATCTGGCTAAAAATGTAATCCTACGTGGGTTAAGAATAAAAGTATTCCCTTCATTGTCGTTTCATCTGGATACATATAAAGAACTCTGGGAGCAGGCCCTGATTACCTGTTCTGAGAATTTACTAGCTTTATTATCAGACTATGAGAATGAAGTACAAGAAAATCTAGATCAAGAGATCACAGCACTCAGTAAGAAATTGAAACAATTTGAGCCTTTGGAAACCTTCAAAAAAGCATACTGGAATGTACAAATTGATCTAGACAAAAAAGAAAAGGACATAATAGCTCTTCGATGGCATAACCTGAACAGAGATACTCAAAATAGGTAATTTGTTTGATTGGACGCACATATCAAATTGGAGGACAGTGGAAGCAGCATCCTCAACTGAATTAGAATCTTTGGTTACAGATGAAGAAAACATAACAGATGAACAATCGGTTCGACCCCGACAGAGTACTGCTGATTTTTTAGACCCGGGATTGAGATCCCAGGTCAGCATGGATCCCCTGTCACAAGATCTGAGACCAGATTACTCACTGAAAAGGAACCTGAGGGACTGTCAAAGATGGGGATATTGGAGGGGAGAGGACAACTGACAGAAAAGAAACTGGACACGCAGTACAAGATGGTAGAAGGAGAGGATACTCAGGCTATAAACCTTTCTATGAGATCCCTGACTGAGACAAATATTGCTCTGTTAGAAAAGGTTTATCATTCTCCTCGAGCTGTCAACAAAATAAGAGATATTTTTCATGATCAAAGAACAGGGTCAACTGGATAATACATGAGACAAAGAAAATGCCCATGAACTTAGGATGGAAGACAAGGTGGAATTAGCCCAAAAGGAACAGCTCCCAGGCAATCTAAGAATCAAATCTACCTTTAATCCTCCTATCTCAAGCTGCCCGGCATTGGAAGTATTTGTCATGATTCGGAAAATCTGAAGACAGTCAAGATCCACAATGTGACAAAACGAGATAACAATGCCTTTAAAGATATGAAAAAAATGGCATGACGTGGTCATCAAACTTTCCGACAAAGGTGGAAACATCGTCATATGGCCAGTGGATATGTACCTGAAAGAGGCATATAGACAATTGTATGATGACAACTGTTATAATTGTAGTGGTAAAACTTGTAGAAGAGTTAATAATGGATAATATTCAAAAATATGTCTATTCAAACAGGATTGTAAGTAGGAGACAACATGGATTTATGAGGGATAGGTCATGTCAAACAAATGTTATTAGTTTCTATGAGGAGGTTAGTAGGAACTTGGATCAAGGCAGTGGATGTAGTCTTTTTAGATTTTGCAAAGGCTTTTGATACAGTGCCACATGGGAGACTATTGTGCAAATTAATGGATACAGGAATTGCAGGAAAAAATCTGCTCATGGATCGAGAGCTGGCTAAAAGACAGGACGCAAAGGGTTGTTGTAAATGGAACATACTCAGATTGGACTAATGTGGTAAGAGGGGTTCCCCAGGGTTCAGTATTAGGTCCTCTTCTTTTTAACATATTTATTAACGACTTAGATGTGGGAGTGGAAAGTAGTGTCTCCATTTTTGCTGATGACACAAAGTTGTGCAAGGTAATTAAATCAGAAAATTATGTACTTTCTCCCCAAAGGTATTTTCATAAATTAGAGAAATTGGCAGATAAGATTTAATACAAATAAATGTAAGGTTATGCGTCTGGGAAGGAAAAATAACCAAGCAATTTATAAACTTAATAAAATTAAATCTAGGGGTATCAGGCATTGAAAGGGATTTGGGAGTGCTTGTGGACAACCACCTACGTAACAGTTCTCAATGCCAAGCAGCAGCTGCAAAGGCAAATAAACTATTAGCATGTAATACGAAGGGTATAGAAGCCAGGGAAGCAAATATAATTGTGAGGAATTGACTCTGCTGGGTTTTGAACCCTGGTCCCCAGGCTGCTATACCTCTTCCCTACCACTGCGCCAGCTTACCTTTGTGAATTCCATTGAGACCTTATAAGCTTGACTCTGCTAGCAATAGTATCAGTACCTAAGTCTCTTCAGCTGTGTCTGGTCAGGTGTCTGGTCCTTGGCCTATATAAGGCACTTCCTGTCTATTGATCCTTGCCAGATTATTGTGTGGTTTCTGATCACTTCAATAAACCTTGTTCCTGTTTTCACCTACAAGTTTGCGGAACTGGATTATTGCTGACCTTGGCTACTGGTCTCCACAACTTTGTGATTTCTATATCATTACAGAATAATCTGGCCCTTTCATGGAGACCGCCTGGACAGATTCTGCATTGGCCCAGCAGGTTGCTTTATTTGCAAGAACTGTGCAGACCCAAGCACAGACCATCCAAGTGCTGCAGGACCAGGTAGCTGAACTGCAAAATAAATTTCAGTCAATGCACAGTGAGTACACCAGCTGCAGGGCACGTGATGCTGCTACTGTTACACCTGCTCAAGAGGCCCGCTTGCCCCTGCCAGAAAAGTTTGGAGGAGATCGCAAAAAATGTAGGGGTTTCCTAAATCAATGCCGTTTGCACTTCATGATGTTACCTCACCAATTTCCATCTGAAAGAGAGAAGGTGGGATTTATTTTTTCCTTATTCAAAGACAAAGCCCTGGCTTGGGGCTCCCCTCTTCTGGAACAAGACAGTCCAGTCTTGGGTAATCTAAATGACTTTCTTGAGGCTATGTGCCTAGTTTTTGATGACCCCAATCGATGTGCTACAGCAGAAGCCACTCTCCTTCATTTGCATCAAGGGAGGCGCTCGGTGGCTGAATATGCTGCTGAATTCAGACAGTGGGTTGCTGATACTACCTGGAACCAATCAGCCCAGAGGTTGCACTTCAGAAAAGGTCTCTCAGAAGCTATAAAAGATGAGCTAGCTCGTGTTGATCTTCCTGCTGACTTTGATGCATTTGTGCGTTTGGCTATCCGTATTGATCGGAGACTTTCTGAAAGAAGATTGGAAAGACAGGGCTCTTTTAGACCAAGTACTACTCCAATTTCCTATTCAAGAACTTCTACTCCGATCCCACAAACACCTACAGACTCTGAGCCAGAGGCTATGCAGGTAAATCTAATAAGAGGGCCATTATCCAACGAAGAAAAACAGTGGCGACGCACTCACAATTTATGCCTGTATTGTGGTAGTGCAGGGCACTATGCCATCAATTGCCCTAGCAAATCCAAAAGAACAATAGCTATGGTGGCTGAGGGTGCACAGATTCGACACCAATCCCAGATTTCGGATCAACTGGATTCTGTCACACAACCCTTGTTTTCTCTGGCTCATGGTGAAGAGGGTATGTTGACTCAACATCCTCATTTTGTGGTGCCTATCACGTTGCAATGTGGTGATCGTAAAATTTCAACTACCGCTATGATAGATTCTGGAGCAGGCGAAAACTTTATGGACATTAAATTTGCAGCAGGAAATAGAATTCAGTCTATCCCTAATTCTTCACCTGTGTTAATGGAGACAGTTGATGGTTCTCCACTTACGTCAGGACCGGTTACACATGAGACTGTGCCCTTAAAGTTGACTGTGGAAGTGAATCACCATGAGGCTATCTCTTTCCACCTAATTTCCTCAACACAGTTTCCAGTGATTTTGGGGGTACCTTGGCTTGCTCTGCATAACCCACAGATTGATTGGAAGATCAGAACTTTGTCCTTTCCTTCAGAACACTGCTTAATGAATTGTCAACCCTCTAAGGTAACACCTGTTGCTACAACAATTAATGAAATGGTTGCTACAAACTTGACTAAGCTTCCTCTACAATATCGGGATTTTGCAGATGTCTGTGATAAGAAGAATGCTGATCAGCTTCCACAACACAGGCCCTATGATTGCCCAATAGAGCTGTTGCCTGGGGCTGCTATTCCATTTGGCCGTATATATTCCCTTTCTGAGCCTGAATTGAAAGCTCTTCGTGAATACCTACAAGAAAATCTTGCCAAAGGCTTTATTCGACCATCTACTTCTCCAGCAGGAGCTCCTATTTTCTTTGTAAAAAAGAAAGATGGCAGCCTACGGCCATGCGTTGATTACAGGGACATTAATAACATCACTGTTAAAAACCGCTACCCCTTGCCTCTGATTCCTGAACTTTTGGAGAGACTCCGCTCAGCTAAAATATTTACGAAGCTTGATCTTCGGGGGGCATATAATCTGGTTCGCATAAGACCCAATGATGAATGGAAAACAGCTTTCAGAACCAGGTACGGGCATTACGAATATCTAGTAATGCCTTTTGGGCTGTGTAATGCCCCTGCAACTTTCCAGCATCTTATCAATGATGTACTACGAGATCTCCTGGATCAGTTTGTTGTGGCATATTTGGATGATATCCTAATATTCTCTGATAATCTTGAAAACCACAGAAAACAGGTCCGTATAGTTCTAGAGCGCCTTCGTACCCACCGCCTATACATTAAACTAGAAAAATGTGAGTTTGAACAAACAGAAATTCAATTCCTGGGGTATGTAATAACTCCCAAAGGTTTAAGTATGGACGCAAGTAAAATTAAAGCTGTGCTGGACTGGCCCATCCCCAAGAATGAAAAAGATGTTCAGAGATTTGTGGGGTTTGCCAATTTTTACAGGCGTTTCATTAAGAATTTCTCTGCCGTTATTACACCGATCACTGAATTCACACGTAAAGGGACTCCTTTTCAGTGGTCCGATAAGGCGGATACCGCATTTTCCCGATTGAAGACTCTGTTTACCTCTACCCCTGTCCTGGTACATCCTCAGCCGGAATTACCATTTATTGTGGAAGTTGATGCTTCTGATTCAGCTGTTGGTGCTATACTGTCTCAAAGGACTGGACCTAAGATGCTGTTACATCCGTGTGCCTTCTATTCCCGCCAGATGGTGCCAGCAGAAAGAAACTATGACATAGGGAATAAAGAACTATTGGCTATAAAAGCTGCCTTCACCGAATGGAGACATCTCTTGGAGGGAGCTACCCATCCAATTACTGTCCTCACAGATCACAAAAATCTGGAATGTATTCGATCAGCTAAGAGACTGTCAGCCAGACAAGCACGCTGGTCCCTATTCTTCTCAAGGTTTAATTTTTTGGTTACATACCGTCCTGGCTCCAAGAATGGTAAGGCGGATGCCTTGTCTAGAATAGCTGACCCCCTCCATACTACCGTAACCAAGACCACCATCTTGCCAGAGGATATATTCATAGGAGTTACATTTCCTTCTGATCTGATGTCTCGCATTAAAAAGGGCTACGCTGAAGACCCAGTTCTTCGTGATCCTCCTCGTGACCTCCATATGACGATGCGTAATGGGTTTTGGATTTTTCAACAACGTCTGTTTGCTCCGGAGTCAGTGCGACTGGACCTTTTACGTCTCTACCATGACTCAAAACCAGCAGGTCATCCAGGAATCCGAAAGACACAAGAGCTACTTGCTCGATCCTTTTGGTGGCCGAAGTATCATGAGGATGTTAAGAAGTATGTGTCCTCTTGTGATGTGTGTGCCAGACATAAGACTCCTCGCTCATCCCCTGTTGGCTTGCTTCAGCCTCTTCCGATTCCTCATCGTCCCTGGGGATCTATATCCATGGACTTTATTGTGGAACTACCTCCCTCTAAGGAACACACTACCATTCTTGTTGTTGTTGACAGGTTAACTAAGATGGGTCATTTCATACCAGCTCGTGGTCTCCCTTCAGCTAAACAGACGGCTGAGCTGGTTATTCGGGAAATATTTCGCTTGCATGGAGTGCCTGATGAAGTAGTTTCTGACAGGGGAGTGCAGTTTACGTCTCGTTTTTGGAAACATTTTTGTTCTAATCTAGGTATTAATGTAAATCTGTCGTCAGCTTTTCATCCGCAAAGTAATGGACAGACTGAGCGAACCAACCAGACGTTGGAGCAATATTTGCGGTGCTATATTAGTTACCTGCAGGATGACTGGCTGGATTTTCTACCCACGGCGGAGTTTGCCTATAACAATGCCCAACACTGCTCCACTTCTTTGAGCCCATTTTTTGCCAACTATGGTTACCAACCGACCTTTCTAGTCAGTCTCCCAATTACTACTTCCATTCCTGCTGTCACTGACTGGCTAACGGCATTACGTGATTCCCAAGCACTGTTGAAAGAGACTCTTTTGGAGGCTCCGGAATGTTACAAAAGAGCTGCTGATAGGCATAGAAAGGAGGCCCCAGTCTATCACGTTGGTGACAAGGTGTGGCTGTCACGAAGGAATCTCAAGCTTCGGATTCCTTCTCATAAATTGGGTCAAAGGTTCATGGGACCTTTTGAGATCATTGCTCAGATCAATGCTGTCACTTTCCGTTTACAACTCCCGAATTCCATGAAAATACATCCAGTGTTTCACGTTGCACTGCTTAAACCTTTTCATGAAAACACTTTCCCTGGCCGAGCCCTGCCTGCCCCACCTCCAGTCCTCATGGATGGTGAGGATGAGTACGAAGTGGACAAAATTCTTGACTCCAGGATCTTCCGTGGCAAGCTTTAGTATCTGGTTCGCTGGAAAGGCTATGGTGAGGAGGAGAGTTCGTGGGAACCAGTGGACAATATTCACGCTCCTGATCTCCTTCGGTCTTTTCATGTGCAGTACCCTGCTAAACCAGGTAATAGGGCATCCAGAGGCTGCACCTATAGAGGCGGGGGTAATGTGAGGAATTGACTCTGCTGGGTTTTGAACCCTGGTCCCCAGGCTGCTATACCTCTTCCCTACCACTGCGCCAGCTTACCTTTGTGAATTCCATTGAGACCTTATAAGCTTGACTCTGCTAGCAATAGTATCAGTACCTAAGTCTCTTCAGCTGTGTCTGGTCAGGTGTCTGGTCCTTGGCCTATATAAGGCACTTCCTGTCTATTGATCCTTGCCAGATTATTGTGTGGTTTCTGATCACTTCAATAAACCTTGTTCCTGTTTTCACCTACGAGTTTGCTGACCTTGGCTACTGGTCTCCACAACTTTGTGATTTCTATATCATTACAATAATTCTGTCACTATACAAATCCCTAGTACACCCTAATTTGGAATATGGAGTACAGTTTTGGGCACAAAAAGGACATTTTAGAACTGAAAAAAGTACAGAGAAGGACAACAAAACTAATAAATGGAATGTAGGGGCTAAGTTATGAAGAAAGACTAACTAAATTAAACACATTTTCTCTAGAAAAAGGCATCTAAGAGGGGATATGATTACCATATATAAATACATCCAGGGTCAGTATAAAGATTTGTCAAGGGAGCTTTTTGCGCCAAGTGGTTTTCAAATTGACACAAGAACATCCTTTGAGGTTAGAAGTAAAAAGGTTCCACCTTAAAGAAAGAAAAGTGCTCTTCACAGTAAGGTTAGTTAATCTGTGGAATTCTCTACCAAGGGAGGTAGTAACAGTGGATTCAATAGATAACTTTAAAAAGGGACTGGATATATTTTTAAATAAAAAGGGTATTCAGGGATATCCTGGAAAATTAGAGAGGGAGTATCGATCCAGGGAGAAATCCGATCGCCGGTATCTGGGGTCAGGAAGGAATATTTTTTTTCCCTTTTGAGACAATTGGCAAAGTTTCACTTGTTTTTTTCTGTTTGCCCTTCTCTGGCTCAATTAACAACTAATCCGCATATTGCAGATCAGAGGAGATCTTAAAAGGTTGAACTTGATGGGCTAAAAGTCTTTTTTCAACCTCAATTACTTTGTAACTATGTAACTATAAGAAACTATTGGGGGATCCCACAGAGATCTACTTGGAGTTATACGACAAACTCATTACGCAAGCTAATAGGGATAATCTCATCTCCGATAAAAAAATGAAGTTTTTACAGACTACCGAACCGAGAATGGCCACTTTTTATATATTGCCAAAGGTGCATAAAGACAAGATACAACCACCAGGGAGACCTATCATCTCAGGGAATGGAAGCCTGGGAAAAAAAGTGAATCAGTTTCTGGATAACAGTCTGAGATAGATTGTATCTAGTTTGCCGTTTTATGGGAGGGACACAACGGATGTTCTTAACAAACTGAATGACATAACTCTTGACCCCACCACACTGCTAGCAACATGTAATGCAGAGAGCCTGAATACATCAATTGTCCATCAAGCAAGTTCTGAAGCCGTTAATTATTTCTTACAGATGGAATCTCTATTGAATCAAAGCAGAAATCAATTTCAGTCACTTTGCTTAGATTCCTACAACATAATGACTTTGTGTTCAATGACTCTTTCAATCTTCAAAAACAAGGCACAGCAATGGGGTCAGCTTGTGCACCCTCATATGCAAACTTGGTGGGAGAGGGAATATGTATTCAATGACAGGAATACTCACTTTACAGACCATATCATACTATGGTTAAGGTACATTGATGATCTATTCATCATTTGGGATGGTTATATAGAGGATTTCCAACAATTCATTGATATAATGAACACCAATGAATTGAATCTCAATTTGACGCATTACGTGGATCAATTATCAGTGGATTTCCTAGATCTAACAATTTCTAAAGATGAAGAAGAAAATTTAAGAACAGGTCTATTCAGGAAATTGACTGCAACCAACCGTACCATACATCAAACCAGCTCCCATTTCCCTCGTACGAAAAAAGACATGAGTTCCTGAGAGTGAGGAGAAACTGTTCTGATCTTCCAACTTTCAACAAGCGAGCTGAAGAACTTTGTACAAGTTCAGAGAGGATACAGTAAACCACTTGTCAAGCAAGCATTTCATAAAGCTTTACATACACCAAGACAAAACCTATTGGTTCCCAAAGTACATCATGAGACTGAAGACAAAATAAGATTAATAGGATCTTATAATGAAAATTGGAGAGAAATTAACCAGATACAGAATAAACATCTGAGCATCCTGAAAACAGAGGAAACATTGAACAAGATCATTGACGATAAGGAACAGATGGGATGGAGAAGATCAATGAATTTGAAAGTTAATCTTTGAAAATCTTTGGGGTCTCTACCAGATGGCACACATGGTTGCGGCCACTGTAAATTGTGCATATATATGTAAATTTTACAGATATATGATCTGAGTGCACGAGACGTACGCAACGCCATGTGCGCGCCAGCATATGCACGCACCAACAGCAGCATGCCTGACAAATTTGGGCACCAACGCCAGCGCGCCCAAGAAGCTAACACATCCGAGTAGCATCTGAGTCACCCCCAGGCACAGCATGATCCCCGGCGCCGGATATAAGCTGCGTGAGAGGGCCGCAGGGTTTAGGGAGCGGGTGCCGGGCATGGTACTTAGGGTCATCATGGGAACAAGATCCAGCAGTGGTGACAACTCGGGAGGGGGCAGGTAAGTTGTGCTTGATGACCATCACCTTGACCCTCACTATCCGACATTGTGGCACCTTGTCTCACCCTGTGCCCTCTCCCACAGCTTGTCCTGGCCCTGGGGGATCATGCTGTGCCTGGGGGTGTCTCAGATGGTACTCAGATGTGTTATTGTGGCTGTCAGCTTTGCAAGTGCGCTGGTGTTGGTGGCACATTTGTCAGGCGCACTGCTGTTGGCTCGTGCATTTGGTTTCATGCACTCAGAAGTCAGGGTGCCGATCAAAGTCCATCACCTGTATAACAGGTTAGGAAAAGAGATTATTATCAGAGGATTCTACAACTGTGGCTTGCCAGCATTAATTTACTGCTTGGAATGCCCATGCCATGTACCATATGTGGGCAAAACCAAGAGAGAGTTGAGGAGAAGACTTGGGGAACATCTTTGCAACATAAAGATCAGCGTAAAAGATTTTGAGAAAAATAAAACCATCACTGGCAAGACATTATAACCACCATGATTGCAAACCTTTAATTAAATGCTGGGTCCTGGAAAAGATCTTATTAGGAATCAGAAAAGGTATTTTGGACTTAGAATTATTCAGGAAAGAAACCAAATAGATTGCAATACTTAACACTGTTATTCCCAGGGGCCTGAATGAAGAGAACAGCTTCTCAGTTTATTTATAATACTTTTTTGAGCTAAGGCTCTCTCCTCTCTACAGTGCACTAACCTTAACAGTATAGGTTTAATTGATGTTCTCAGATGTGATCATACACTCTAGTTTTAATTTCACAATCTTTCTCCTCTGTTCTCTTAGTTTCATTATCAATTTTATTATTTTTTCTGTTTTCTTTCAAGTACAGTCAGGTACGTAGTAAATTATACCCAATATATTGAGGCTATTTTGTGAATATGGGAATACTTTCTGTTTCAGTAATATATACAGCACCACTTATGAATATATAATTAAACCTTTATATTCTCCTTTTTATCCAAAACAACAATAATTCAATGTAGTAAAATATAAACCTAGGCATCTTTTTAGTTTGCGATGAAATTAAATATGCAAATCAATGAAGTAGATTTTGGTGGTTAAAATCATATCTCCTCTATAATGCATTTTGTTTAGGTGTTGCTTTTGATATAAAACAAACAATGCCTATCATCATAATGATACAACTAATGTCTGGACTGAGCAATTAGGAAAAGGACTTATTGTCCTGTGAATGATATTGTAATGCCATTTTTTTTATTACGTCTTAACTCATACTGTGTGATAGAACACTGGTGTTTACGTTTATGCCCAAGCATAATTGACAGCTGACATTTCATTTTCTGTTATATCCAATCAAACATAACGGGGGTATAATAAAGTAAGACACGCAGGTATTGCTATGTGAAATAAGAATCAGACTCAGGAAAGATAAATAAACACTTAAATAATATGCACTCCTATAAATTCTACTTCATTACTATATAGGTTAATCATTGTGGTACATGCAATTTTTTATCGTGGATCTGTTATAACTTTGCTTCTTTCTCCTCAGCAATTGAGTCTCTGTTGAAAACCTGTAAAAAAAGAACATAACGGGTTATTCACATGACCAATCATTTAGATACGTACCCTACTTAAGCCCCAACCAGCTACTCCTCTAATCAGGTCTCAGAGGGAGCTCAGATGTGAAACGTGCACGGCAGGCTACTACTCCAGTCCCACTGAGATGACGTCAGACGCTACATATGGACAGCAACGTAGAGACGCAATCCTGTCTCCGGCTGCAATACTGACGGTGGCTCCACTGACTTGAGATAAGGTAAGGTGTGCCATTTTTGTTTGAAAGCCATATGAAGACTGTTAAGGTAACTGGGAATTAGTCACAGCAATAGTAAGGTTAGATTTTTCCTATTTTTTCTGAGATAGAGATCACAGTTTCTCATAGAGGATAAGTCGTGGGTCCTTGTGCTAGTAATTGAAGGGCCACAGCGTAATTGGTCTATATATTCCTTGATTACACGTGATAATTCTTCATTTTACCTACCATATTGATATATATGATGGCTTGTTCATCTGATAACTATGTATATATCTGCAATATGATCTCTTTTATGCTGGGTTAGAGCTAATCCAGGGTTACAGTTATAAGATTGTAGATATCACAATTGTGTATAGTTACTGAGTGGACTACACTATATTCTCAATATACCACCCAATGATTATGATCATTATGAATATTTAAAGTGGTATGAGCAACTCAGCGGACTGTTTTTTCTTGTTGTACATTTACATTTTTAATCGTTGTATATTATCACAGTGTATATACATAATTTAAATATATATATATATTTTTTTTTTTCAAGAAAAGTTATATTTTTTCTTACTTGATTTCTGATTTATTTCTTTACTCCAGTACCATAACACTGTATACTTTTTGCCAATTTTTGGAAGATACTGACCACATTTAAGTGTGTTTTCTTTCCCTTTTTGATATTCCCATATGATTATTAATACACTCAGATGGTCATTAATTTATATAATAATACAACTGTCTAAATTGATTAGATATCACATTTCATAACTGATAGACTGCTTCCATTATGACTCAATGTCTTTCATAAATTCCCTGGATATATTGCTGTCATACAGTAGTATCCCTCTGTACTTCACACTGGAGACAATAAAAAAAAATGTTTTCCTCCTTTGAACTTAACAGTGATTAGCAGATCAGTGTTTGAGGAAGCACAGATAAATTAAGGTACATTATAAAGTTGCAACTTCCTGCTTCTGGGCCTGTGACTGGGAAGAGGTATGGTGTCAATTATTATCTAACAAAAACTCTGCATTTTAGTTTAGATAATGTGAAATAGTACCCAGGTATTATTTATGATTGCTACTAAACACTGACGTACCAAAAATAAAAAAATGGAAGGAAACTGCTTTCGGAAGGATTCATGGGGGAGTATTAAGAGGGGCCAGTGGCTGGGGGATGAGAGCTGTTTTAGGAAAGGGTCTTTTGAGAGTGGCACAGAGGCATGAGGGAGAAGTTGACTCTGAATGAGTTGGCAACTGTGTGTGTATGGGGATGCACAACATTGTTTTTTTAAGTGAAGCCTTCCATTCGCTAGCTCTGGTAAGAGTCTGTGATTTCTACACTTACACAAGTGAGTTTTCCGGATATGGATAAAGTATATTAATTAATCTTATAAAGAGCTCTTCAAAGAATCACTTAAGACAAAAACCTTCATTAAACAATTAAAATAATTTAAACAATGTAAACATTTAAACAATTAATTAATACAGGGAGTGCAGAATTATTAGGCAAGTTGTATTTTTGAGGATTAATTTTATTATTGAACAACAACCATGTTCTCAATGAACCCAAAAAAACTCATTAATATCAAAGCTGAATATTTTTGGAAGTAGTTTTTAGTTTGTTCTTAGTTTTAGCTATTTTAGGGGGATATCTGTGTGTGCAGGTGACTATTACTGTGCATAATTATTAGGCAACATAACAAAAAACAAATATATACCCATTTCAATTATTTATTTTTACCAGTGAAACCAATATAACATCTCAACATTCACAAATATACATTTCTGACATTCAAAAACAAAACAAAAACAAATCAGTGACCAATATAGCCACCTTTCTTTGCAAGGACACTCAAATCCATGGCCTGTTATCCATGGATTCTGTCAGTATTTTGATCTGTTCACCATCAACATTGCGTGCAGCAGCAACCACAGCCTCCCAGACACTGTTCAGAGAGGTGTACTGTTTTCCCTCCTTGTAAATCTCACATTTGATGATGGACCACAGGTTCTCAATGGGGTTCAGATCAGGTGAACAAGGAGGCCATGTCATTAGATTTTCTTCTTTTATACCCTTTCTTGCCAGGCACGCCGTGGAGTACTTGGACGCGTGTGATGGAGCATTGTCCTGCATGAAAATCATGTTTTTCTTGAAGGATGCAGACTTCTTCCTGTACCACTGCTTGAAGAAGGTGTCTTCCAGGAACTGGCAGTAGGACTGGGAGTTGAGCTTGACTCCATCCTCAACCCGAAAAGGCCCCACAAGCTCATCTTTGATGATACCAGCCCAAACCAGTACTCCACCTCCACCTTGCTGGCGTCTGAGTCGGACTGGAGCTCTCTGCCCTTTACCAATCCAGCCACGGGCCCGTCCATCTGGCCCATTAAGACTCACTCTCATTTCATCAGTCCATAAAACCTTAGAAAAATCAGTCTTGAGATATTTCTTGGCCCAGTCTTGACGTTTCAGCTTGTGGGTCTTGTTCAGTGGTGGTCGTCTTTCAGCCTTTCTTACCTTGGCCATGTCTCTGAGTATTGCACACATTGTGCTTTTGGGCACTCCAGTGATGTTGCAGCTCTGAAATATGGCCAAACTGGTGGCAAGTGGCATCGTGGCAGCTGCACGCTTGACTTTTCTCAGTTCATGGGCAGTTATTTTGCGCCTTGGTTTTTCCACACGCTTCTTGCGACCCTGTTGACTATTTTGAACGAAACGCTTGATTGTTCGATGATCACGCTAAAGAAGCTTTGCAATTTTAAGAGTGCTGCATCCCTCTGCAAGATATCTCACTATTTTTGACTTTTCTGAGTCTGTCAAGTCCTTCTTTTGACCCATTTTGCCAAAGGAAAGGAAGTTGCCTAATAATTATGCACACCTGATATAGGGTGTTGATGTCATTAGACCACACCCCTTCTCATTACAGAGATGCACATCACCTAATATGCTTAATTGGTAGTAGGCTTTCGAGCCTATACAGCTTGGAGTAAGATAACATGCATAAAGAGGATGATGTGGTCAAAATACTCATTTGCCTAATAATTCTGCACTCCCTGTATGTTTAATGAACTTCCCCATATTTCAAAAGCTTTGGTTCTCTCCACCCTTGAACAATGGAACTTCCTAGAAGGAACTTTCAATTCGAAAAGCTTTTAGTGGATGGGCAGGGAATCTGGAGATCTGCTCATTGCCAAAGCTGACAAGGGGGAATCTATCTATATTTACACATACACAGATATATATATCCTAATCAAATAAACCCCAAAAGGTTAATATCCAATAGGTTTAAGTAGAATCACTGATAAACTTGGATAATCCCACTAGTAGTGTATTTGAACATATGGGGAGAAAAAGTATACCGATAAAGTAATCATAACCGTTGCAGATAGATATACTAGTATTTGACACACTAAACCAATATCTACATCCGAAGGTATCATACACAAAAAGATCAAATATGTTTAAAATATAACCTTTATTGTTAATTTAAAAAACAAATTCAAACTAGGGGCCAGGAGGACTAGAGCATATAATCCAAATAATGGGATAGTTCCCCCAGATGTGTGAGATAATCACTTAAACATCTTTATATAATGTATACTGTACATAATTAGGGATAAAATATTTCTCTTACTCAGACTCAGGAAGGGGGGAAGTTGCCATAAATAAAAGTAATAGTATGCACACTTATTTATAAGGATATATTCAATAACTAGATTATTATTTTGTCTGGGTTGCTATTAACCATTACCATATATAAGCTTTATGTCATAGATTAACACACACACATTAAGTACAGATTACTAAATTCAGGATATGCTATAATTTGAAGCCTAACCATAACAGTTTTGCATTGTTGTTATATTGTAGCTCTGCAAAAACATGTTATTCAAAACCACTTTTAGATATCTTGAATTAAGGGGCTAAATCATCATCCTTTCTTATGTAAAGATTATTGCCACAGCTTGGATCCCAATGGTGATACACTCAGTTGTTTAAACCAAATATTTTTAAGCAAAAACAAAAAAAAACCCTATCACTTACAACAGATTTGATTTTTATACAGCTTTATTAAATTGCAATTCGGCCTGTAAAAAAAATATGCTATGTGCTGAAATAGAGCCGAATTGCAATTTAATAAGGCTGATAATTAGCAAATATAGGGCCTCATTCAATTGCAAGCCCATAACTCGCTCGAAGACGGCCGCATGTCTGTGATCGAGTTGCGGGCTCCCATTGGTCTCCATTTGCGAGGCTATTCAATTGCTCCAGGTCGTGAGTTACCAGCTCTGTAAACCATGTACTGGTTCGGAGCAGTTGTAGACGGGAACCGTATCAATTCACTGAGCCTGTAACCGCCCATTTCAAATTGGCCAATAAAATATTAGACATATTTACGGCAGTAAAATATGGAGGTTACGTGTCAAACAGTCAGGTTCGGGGGTCCGATTTGTGATCAGACTCGCACAACTTCGAAAATGAAGAATTTTGAAAATGAATGCCAATACTGTTCTAGTTCATATGGGTGGCCTGTTATGTATTAACTCATAGATAACCCCAAAATGACACATAAAATTAAAACTTATTTTCTGCAGTTGTGCGGGCTTGAGACTGTTGTGCAATTAGTTATAATGTCTTTCATTGGTCTCCCCATAATTTACAGTGCAGGATTACTGTTTTATTTGCATTTACAGTGCTACGAATTGATGTTTAACCCCTTTGCGGGTACTCTTGAGTACATGTAGGATTTTCTACTCCATTTGTGGTTAACGAGTGTGGATACGTTTGCGAGCATGGGGAATTGGAGCAATTCAATAGCGATTTGCAATTTTAGCCCTGCAAAAGTGAAACATCAAAGGCTACTGGATGGTGTAAGTTACGAGTTGGATGGCCGACATTTTTTCAAGCTCGTAACCGATCTGAGCACGCAAAAAGACGCCAATTGAATAGCAAATTTGAGATCCGGAGGCCCGTAAGTGAGATCCACTTACGGGCCTCCGGATTTCAAATTCGGCCAATTTAATGAGGCTGATAGTGTTTTATGTGCAGTAAGTATCACCACAAATTGATCGCAAAAGTTGGTATGTAATTAGTGCTGCACACTGAATATTTAGGGCAGAAGGTCTTGCCACAAATTGATTCCCAGGGAATTGGATACATTTTGCTACTCACATTCCATTTGCGAGTTACTGGATCAAAAGCACTGCAGTTGTCAAACGTAACTCTGTCCTATTTCCTCCTTCGATGTTTCAAGCCCACAAATGGTAACAGCGATGAAGATGGAAAATCGATTTTCAATTACAAACATTCATGTAGCCTGCAATCTACTCTTTGGCAAATGTTTTTTCAGCAGACAATATTATCTCCCTCACCTGAAGTAATACTTTTTTTTACAGAAGCTTTTAGTTAGTGAAGACCTTGCCTTTCAATAGAAGTTCACTAACTAAAAACTTCTGTAAAAATATGCTATGTGCTAAAATAGAGCCCTATTCAATTGGCTGAATTGCAGTTTAATATGGCTGAAAATAAGGTGCTTAATCCAGACTGGTGCCAAATAGCAGGACCTCTATGCTCTATAGTTCCTGTATATTAAAACATAACTTTTATTAATTCATTTTAAAATGAAAGTTAAAAATGTAAAATTAGATTAATGTACTTGCTAACTGCCCTACAATTTATAGAGATGCAATTTATATCCCTGTGCATTGCTATGTGAACAACAGAGTAACTATTCCACCGGAGTCTGTATAGACAGTAGCTTTATTGCAGATTGTAACATTTCCAGTAGTAACCATGTAGTGATTTGTAACAACTGTTTCTACTTTTGTATATGATTGTTGCTATATGCATGAGGCTGTGTTTACAAATCCAAATAAGCTAATAACTATAGTTACTCTAATAGCATAATGCACAATAAGGCTACATTAGAACCTGAGCCCTTGTGCTGGTTCACAAGAATGGTTGATAATATTGTAAATTATTATTTAACATAATGCAATAACAAATGTTCTTGCAAATAATATATGATATACACAGTCTCACTCTCATGATCCGGCATTTAATCAAGAAAGAGTCATGCTTTCAATTCAGTTGGTTGAGTGCTGCGATCGGTGGCAGTGGGGCCAGTATTTAGTCTCCTATTAGTGCTCCTATTAATGGTTCTCGTTAGACTGGCAGAATCCCTTTGGGACTGCCCTATGACAGGCTCCCGCAAAGCTCTCCCAAACTGCACTGCACTCGGATGAAAAACAGGGTATTGCGGCTCAGGATCTTTGGCAACATGGGTGGTCCTGCATGTACAGATTCTTCAGGGGAAGAAGCTAAAGTAACCAGAGATAGTGTTAAAGTCTATTACATTCATAACACTCTTGCTGAAATCATATAGACAGATTATACAGTGACTGTTGGTTACTCCTTTGACAACTAAATTATAAATGTTATGCTAATTAGGGGGGGTTAACTCTCAAAATCAACTGAAAAGATTGTTATTGATTGTATGTGAGGAATAAAAGAGAGTCCAATAGAAGCTCAAGACAGGAGTGGGAGTGATGATGACTTTGTCAAAGTGAGAGATATTTGAGAAGTGGAAGTTATAGCATAGGGTGGGAAGATTAGAATCTCAGTCTTTGACATTTTGAGTGTAAGTTGATATGCGGACATCCAGGAGGAAATGCTTGAGAGGCAGTTGGCAACTCATACTAGAATAGAGGGGAAAATATCTGGTGCCGAGAGGTAGATGTGAGTCATCTGCTTATAGATGATAGTGAAATCCAAAATATTTTATTATGATACCAAGGAACAATGTATAGATGGAAAAGGGGAGGGAGAAAATGTTGTCTATTTTGAGAGTCCAAGGGAAGAGGTAAGTGAAAGTTATTTTGTGGCTGTAGGGGAGGTGGGTCAGTGAAAATGTTGAAATCACCAAGAACAAGTGAAGGTACTTAGAGGAGAGAAAATGAGGGAGCCAGGTGGTGAAATGATTTAGCAAAATAGGGTTCAGGCGGGTAATTTGCCACAGCAACTGACACAGAAATGGGAAGGACCTAACTCCCATCCCACTGCTTTGTATACCCTTTCAGGGATGGTGGTTCATCCTCCACCAGCCCAATCTCCAGATTCTCATCTTACTCAGTGTTCACTTTAGGAAATATTGCAATTTCCTCATCAAATCATGACATTCCTTCTTAGAAAGAACACTGGCTGCAATCATCTGTTTGATTGCCAATTTATCTGGGTCTGTGATATTTTCAGGTGTTATCCTCCTTCATACTAAGGCTGGTTTTGCACCCAGTGACTGACAACAACTTGCCCTTTATTCTTTGACATTTGCTCACAACATCGGTCACTTTTATATCATCATATTGTTCCATGGACAATGGCAAAGGCTCTTTAGCTGTTTCAGCCATCTCTTTTGCTGTTCCAGCCATTTCTTTACCTGCGTTGTCTCTTGAGCTGTCTCAGCCTGCCCCTTCTTATTCTCATCATTGAGCTTGTTGGCTTC